>CM060883.1:80682500-81937500 GCA_030762935.1 Hymenopus coronatus
ATATATTTAATATGGTAGTACTGAGTAACAAGGTACTATAGGGTCATTAAATTATAAGGCAACCCCTCTCTAGGCCTCTCCACTGCATGAGAGATCTGAGTCATCGGTAAAATGACGCAGGAGAAGCGCACTAGAGTCCTTACCTTAAATAAATGATGGAAATATTGACCATCTGCCTCCAAACAGGCAGTTTAACAAGTTAAAGATGTTCTCGCTCATTCACCAAGCTCAGCAGTAGAAGTCCCTGTGTAATCTACAGAAACTTAGTGATATGCAAGAAATCACAAGGATTCCTGCTGCTAAGCTTAGACGAGTGAATAAGAATATTTTAGCAAATTGTGCCGCTGCCTGTGAGCAGAAGGTGAACATTTATGTAATTTAGCTTAAGACATATACTTTAGCACCACTTTCCCAGTGATTCTCATATCTCTCGTGCACTGGAGAGGAGCCATGACAAGGATTACCTTATAAATTAACGACCCTATATAAAGTGCAGAGGCCAAAGTTTGTTGAAGTCGCACACCAAATATCAGGAGCTTTCTTATGCTGGAGATTATACAGCTATTCTATCAATTTTAATAAAAAGTTTCTAATTTGGTGAAATTTGTTAGGTGATATGCACCAACCTTTTAGAGTGTACAACAGCTTTTATATGGTCAAATGTTTACAGCATGACAAGTAAAAAAATTACATTTCAATGTTACTTTCTAAAATCTTCCTATGCTTTTTACAGCAAACATTAATAGAATTTGTACATCCAGGTAAATTTAACATTAGCAGAGATTTTTGGGCCTGTATTTCAATGAAGAGGTAGTAGGAAATAAAAAATGCCAAAGATGACTATATGGAGATAGAGTGGCTGTTCACTGAATTAGTGTTGTGCAAATGAATAGAAAGGGAAGTGAAGCAATTTTATTCATTAAAACATAAAAATAGTTCATGCAAATGTTTTGATTTCCAGAATCAATTATCTCCAATTCAAATTCTACAGGTAAGTACATTAAAATGTTTTGGGATACACATTCAAATTTAAATATGTTGAACACTCAAAGGAAAAGTTACAGCAGGATGCAGCAAATTGAAAAATACAGAATCAAGAAAAGCTCCTTAGGATACCTAAATCTGGATTCATTGCTTTAAAGAGAATGCTAGCTTGCACCAAATAATAAGTTTATCTTTCCTTTGAGATATCAACTATCTTATATTAAAGTATTCAACTTAAAAAGAAATTACATTCACATGCTTACTTTTTGAAAATCCTGTTTTTTTTAAGTTTTACACTACTGTATTTTTGACTCCAATCTTATCACGAGTGTAGTACACTGTAAACCCTTTCCAAATTTTGGAAGAAAAGTGTTGACGTGTTATAAAAAAAAAATCTGATGTGCTTCATTTAAATGACTATCTACATCCCTGCAACAAATTATTGTTAGAAAGCTTATTCTTCTATCTAC
Organism: Hymenopus coronatus; assembly: GCA_030762935.1. Classification (NCBI taxonomy): domain Eukaryota; kingdom Metazoa; phylum Arthropoda; class Insecta; order Mantodea; family Hymenopodidae; genus Hymenopus; species Hymenopus coronatus. The sequence continues at coordinate 80,683,955 of CM060883.1, forward strand.
TTCAGGCTAATTAAGATAAACATTAGCAGAAATGCTTTCTTGTAAGTAGAATGAAATAATGGAATAAACTAAGCTAAAAGGACAGTCAAATCTTTTAAAAGCTAGTTGGCATGTGGATGAAATCCATTTCTTAGCATTGGCAGCAGTTGGCAAATTCCTGTATGTGAAAAGTGTAAACTGTGTATTTTAAAACTGTAACCGATAACAAGGAATATCTCAAAGATGGTCAACTACATGAAAAAAATGTATGTTATAGAACTTGTGTGTTTCAACAAGATCTACATATTTTGTGTAGTTAGTTTTTGTCTATCTCTTATGATTTACTAGTTATGCAAAATACAGCAAAACTCATCCAGAATAAAGAGATCTTCAGAAACTATTCCCAAAAAATTCAAGATATACATTTTATTTGTCACGTAAATATCTTTAATATACAGTATTTTAGTTAAAATTGTTAGAGCCATTTTTGATAAAATCAAAATTTTCAAAGATTTTTCCATATAAATGGTAGTTTGGGGTGGGAGGTTCCTCAAAATCTTTGTGTTGCATCCTTGAAAGATGCTAAACTTGTATACCAAGTTTGGTATTTTACAGACTTTTTGGTTTTGAGTTATTGTGTTCACAAACACAGGGACACACACGTGGACAGTTTTCTAAAAAGGTTTTTTTTGGATACAGGAGACCCTAAAACATCTATTTCTGGTGAAATCTCGGTATCAAGTTTTTGGGTGGAACCTTCTCATACACTATATACATGATATGTGTAGAGAAAGTAATAATTGCAAGAATCTTTAGAATATTGTCTCTGATATCTATTTAGCATTGCCTTTCTGTGCACACAATTATTTCTCTGATCTACTTAATAAATACAGTAAAACCTGTCTCCAGCAGAACTGAACAGACTCTCAAGTGTTTCTGTTGCGGACTGGTTTCGTTTAACTAAGATATAAAAAAATTTAACCATGATCATACATATACATATTGGGACAAAAAAAAAAAATCCAATTTATTTAGTTGTATATTCATGTATTTCTGCTATACATAATACACACCAAAACTTTTAACGAACGAAAAATAGCTGTACACCAAGTTGTTTATTTTTTCCAATAGTCAAAGTATCTCTTGTCTTTTATGGAAACACTCCAGCCATCCATTAGCTGCTTTGAAATTAGTCTTGCCCAGTTTTTCAGCCATCTTTTTAACACATTCCTGTAACATAGGCCCTGATATGCAGCGATGTTTTGCCCTGACACTAACAAACCACTCCCACACTATTTTATTGATATCTTGGTTTTCAGTTTTCTTAAGCTCTCTCTTCAGTTTTCCATTGCTTTCTTTAGAATTTTGTAAACTTGAGTTTTGTCAACATTGAACGCTTTCATGATCTGCTTGACACACTAGCATCAATCACTTTTACTCTTGTGTTAAGATTTAGCACAACTCTGTTTTCAAAGTCATGGTGACTATTGCAGAACTAAATCATCTCTTATAAGTTTGGAGGTGAACCATAGCAGATAGAATAAAATTGTGCGACGACTTGAGTTGTTTTGCATGTTCCTCTCCCTACACAGTGCCAGCATCACTTTGTGGCCCAGTTCAGCGGTTCCAACAGCTGATTCCATTCGCTATGGCTGATTGTAAATATGAAAATGTTAAAATAATGTTTTGCAGCATTTTAATCATAAATAGTGCATTACAGTATCATAATTTTCCTGTGTATGCCGTCTCTAATGCAGTTTCTGCTGATATATTGTCATAAATAACTAAACCACAAAAAACAGATGTGAAAACAGTGATTCATGGATTCATTTTACATTTTACTGCATTAAATGTTATTTTACTTCAATTTAATGTTATGTTTTGCTTCTCAACATCATTTAATGAACAATCAAGATAAAGTGCATTACAGTGGTGTAATTTTCTTGTGTATTTTGTCTCTAGGCATGTAGTTTGTGCTTATTTATTCATGTAAATAATAAAAGTAAAATAAACTTGTGCTGCTCTGAATGCAGCAATTCATGGATTGAAGTTGTACATTTATCAAGTGTTATTTTTTTGCTTTTCATTATCATTCATGGACAATCAACATAAAAATGTAGGCTAATGAAGTGTAGCTATATATGCATTGGTATTTATAACCATTACCTGCAAGTTTTGATTCTGACCAGGAGCTACCCTATGCACCTATCTGTTATAAATTTAGATAATAAGATTTCTATTTGTGTATAAACCACTGTACTTATATAGTAAACAAAAAGTACATTAACTTGTATAGTAAACTAAAACTAAACTAAAATATGCCTTCCTATTTTTAACAATACAGTGGTGCTTACAGTCCAATTTAATTTGTGAAATCAACATTGGTAGCAATTCTTCGTGCATTGTGCTGTAACTGCATTAGGAAAAATTCATGTTAAACTGCAGTGAAAATTATATCTATATTACAAATTGTCAGTTAAAGATTGTTTAGCACAATATGCCAAACCAACATCTTCATGCAAATGATGATTTAACTATTGTCCTAGAAGTTACTCATCTAGGCTTTTATTGCAATCAGTTAATAAAGCCTAAGAACATTTGAAAATTGCTTCACAAAATTTTGCAGATAAAATGACAAAATATTCTTCAAAAGTGTACTGCCATGTTAAATGCTTGCATTTTAAGTATATATCACAAAGTAGTCTGTGTAAGCTTAAGGCAAGGTTATAGCGCATAATTGCATGTTGCGTTCATATAAAGGTATGGTTTGGTGGGTTGATTAGTACCTACAAGCTATCTGTAAAAGAAATGACATCCTCATAAATGCAATAGACAGGAAAGAATACGCAATCTTTCTTGATCTTACTAAAGCATTTGACTGTGAAGATATACATAAATTAATAACTAAAATAGAAAATTATGGCATCCGGGGCCTACAATTAAAATGGCTAAAATCTTATCTACAAAATAGAGAACAATGTGTGGAAATTATATACAATTCAAATGGTAACCTAAATAAAATCAGATCATCTTTTAACAAAGTGACTCACGGTGTTCCACAAGGATCGAAACTAGGGCCATATCTATTCCTTATATATATAAATTGCTTATTCAAAATAATAAAAGAAGCAGGTGAAATAGCCATTGGATATGCTGATGATACCACAATTATAGTAAGGGGAAATACAGAACTTGAAGTACAAGATAAATCAAATATACTACTTGAAAAAATTAGGGAAGAGCTAGGAAACCTAGGGATGGTAATAAATACAAATAGAACAGAATGGATGCAAATCAGCTTGAAAAAGAAAATCCCACTCAATATTCAATTAGTCCTAGAAAATAAACAAATACAACAAGTAACAGAAACAAACTTTTTATGATTAATAATAGATAACAGATTAAACTGGAAAAAACATATTGAAAAAATAGCAAAAAAAATAAATACAGGACTATACATCTTAAAACAAGCAGCGCAACAAATGGATAGAGATAGCTTAATACAAATATATCATGCCTTCATACATTCTCATTTGAGCTATGGGGTAATGCACAGAAAAAAACAATGCAAAGAATATTAAGACTACAGAAGCATGCCATTCGAATAATATGTAAACTAAAGAAGCAAGATACTTGTAAAAATCCCTATAAAAAACTAAATATATTAACATTTCTGGCACTGTATATATATGAATGCATTAAATACTCACTAAAAAATCATAGCAATCAAAGTAGAAACATGCACATACACAAACATGATACAAGAACGAAACAAAATTATTTCATTAACAGACTAAGAGGAACGTTAAGTAACAAAAGTATAGAAAGTAAAACCAAAGATTTGTACAATCATTTGCCTAAACAAATTAAACAGATAACTGAAGAAAACTGTAAACTTAAAGCAATTAAAAAGTATCTCTCAGAAAATGTATTTTACTCTATAGAGGAGTATAAAATGTTAAATTAAATAAGTTATGCTGTATGATGGTACCCCCTGTATTTTTTTTTTTTTTTTTATAAAGTGTATATACTCAAGTTTTTATTTATACTATATGTTTAGTTTTGTAATCAATCTGACGATCCTTGTAAATTATGTATTACAAATGGAGATAATAAAGAAATAGAAATAATGTTGAGCAGTTGGCAGTGAAGCCATCGCTCTCTTGCATTCCAAAATCTTGATGCTATATTATCATGTTGACTAAAGGTTAGGCAGCGCAGTAGATGGTTTCCATCCATACCTTCTGTAAGTGTACAGAAATGACACAGAGGAGCTATACAAAATAGTATTTAAAATACTCAAGTAACATATAAGATTGTTTTGTTGGATTCTTTTTTTACTTTCTCTACATGTACTATGTAGATAGTGTATAGAGAAGGTATTGCCAAAAATTTGCTACTGAGATTTCACCAGAAATGTGTGTTTCAGGGTCCCTGTATAAAAAAAACATTTTCAGAAAAAGGTGTGTGTTTGTGCGTGCGTGCCTGCGTGTGTGAACATAACTCAAAAATGAAAAGTCGATAAAGTACCAAACTTGGTATTCAAGTTTAGTATCTTCCAGGGATGCGACACAAAGATTTTGAAAAAAATCCCTCAACCCCAAACTACCCTTTACATGGAACTTTTTTTGAACATTTTGATTATCTAAAAAATGGCTAACGATTTTGATTAAAATATAGTATATTTAAGATATTTATCTGACAAATAAAATGTATATTTTGAATTTTCTGGGAATAGCCTCTGAAGGCTACTTTATTCTGAGTGAATTTTAAACTGTAAGAAACGGACAAAAACTTACCACACAAAAAATGTAGAGCACATATAAAACACAATTTATGTTGTATATATTTTTTTTGTGAAGTTGAACGTTTTTTTTACATATTCATTGTTTTTTATTTTAGCTTCGAAAAACTTAACTTTTCTCATGCAGGAATTTGTCAACTCTTGTCCATACAAATAAGGGAACTTCAGTCACAGAGCAACCAGCTTTTGACTATCTCTTTAACCTATAGTACTCCCTTATTTTGCTTCTACTTACAAGGAAGCAAGTAATAGGACTGTTTCTGTTAATTTTTCTCAATTAGCATGAAATAAGTAAAAGCATAAGATCTTTAACAATAATTTAATAGATGTAGAGAAAGGCATGTGAATGGAACACATCAGATTTTCTTAGATATTTCGGAAGATTTGGAAATATATGTGATACTGCTCCAGTGCATACATTGGAGTACATTTTCACCTCGAAAGCAAAACTTGCCAGATTTTTTCATTAAATGAGCTGCAAAGTGTAAGTCACAGATATGGCTTTTGTTGCTTAGTGACAAATCTTTTCATGGAATAGCTATGGACCACTTATGGAATAACTGATTGACTTTTGGTGGCGAAAAGAAATGTCTTGTTTCAGTTTTGTCCTTCTTGTATACCAATTTGTATCCTGGAATGAAACAGTCTGCCAGCATTTTCACATAACATTCATTTTATCGTTTAATGACACAAAATTAACTCAGTATTTCTAATTCCAATATTCCTATTACATTCTAGTTCAAACTAAATAACAGTTTTCTTAAACACACAAACTCGAAAAATTAATGTCCACGTGTTGTTGTTTACATACGAGAAGACCACAGGCCACATTGGAACAGCAGCACTCCAAGCGGCTAAGAATATAGATGGTGCAATTATTAACATGCAACTGGGAAGAAGTCGGTACACTTATTAGTTCTATCTGCTATGGGTGAACCTTAAAGTGCTGTTTGACAGGCCATTATAGCACAACTTGTATAGGGCACAGACAATAGAAAGATGATTAGCCGTGCTTATATAACATCAGTGGTTAACTAAACTATGCAGTGAAGGACGACTATGATAGGATTTCTCAGTATTCATTAGTGCACCCTACCTAATAGACCGGTCAGGTAGCAGCAAAATAGTCCTGTTTCTACATAAACATCACATCTGTAGAGCACACAATGCAGACTTTCACAAGGTGCCTGAAAATTTTCTAAACGTTACATTCTGAAACTGGAAATTTTCTGTTATTTCGATAGACAGTTTCTGATTAATAAAGGAAATTTAGCATGTTTTTCAACCACAAATTCATGGGGCCATGAAATATTTCTGTTTAAGGCAAATTTCAGTTTAATGAGGTATCCAATCAACTCAGGCTTTACTGTATTACTTAATCCTTGTAGAGTAATTTTACTGAAGAGTTCATCAACAAGTGACTGTTCATTTGAGAGGGTTTAACATCCAGTGACAGAGAGAGTGACATGAATTGAGAGTAAGAAGAGATAAATGAATTTTGATGATAGAATGCACTAACTCCATAAGCAGCTTAGTATTAGCTACCTAATGTTTCCTGAAATTCAAGCTTGGGACAGTAAGGATTTTCCAGTAGTTTTTTTTTTGGCTGTGCCATGGCCGAGTGGTTAGACCACTTGCCTCTCACCTAGACAGTCGGGGTTCGATCCCAAGCGATCACATGTGAGATTTGTGGTGGACAAAGCGGCGCTGGGGCAGTTTTCTCCGGGTACTCCGGTTTCCCCTGCCATCGCATTTCACCGGTGCTCCATCATCATTCATGTAGTATCATCAGTGTCACCACCTGCGATACCATAAGTAGTTAAAGCGAGCGTTCAACACTACCAGTAGTTTTCCTTATTGTTACAGTGCTATATACTTTACTAAAAATATTTCTCAAAAAGAAAATCTCATTACTTGAATCAACCCTACTGATACTATTACAATTGAACATCAGTTAAACCTAAAATATGAACTGGACAAAAAATAATGTTAGTCCAGTTATAGCTAAAGCCCTTACACTAGAAACCTTAAATCTAAATTATCTAACTCACGAATGAACATATGTATATATAGATGTTTCGCTCTCTGATACCAATGATGGGGCTGGAGCAACTGGTATATGCCAGTTCTTTTTCTTTTATAGAAATGTTGGAAAAAAATGCCACAAATTTTGATCGAGAAATAGACTTTTGATGCTCTTTATATAACATTGCAAAATTTATTTCCCTGGCTGCATCAATGCAAAAATAAAGTTACTCTTTCAGACTTACAAGCTGTTATACAAGTAATAGTAAGACTCCCTAAAATGGAAAAAAATTAAAGAAATCTAAAAGATGATTCATCAAATTAATAAGCTGGGGAAAAAGGTTATATTACAATGGATTCCATTCATTGTGGAGTGGCTGGTAATTAAAATGCAGATTTTTTGGCAAAGAAAGGAACCCAAATTAAACAAAAAAACTATGATAAAATTTCCTCATAAATCAATCAAATGCATTGTAAAAATAAAAATAGATACAACTTATATAAATAATTTAACACAACAAAATGAAAATTCTGTATAGATTCCTAATTTAATTCCAAAATTACCAAGAAAAGCAGCTGTTGCCAACTTTTGTTTCATAACTGGATATGATTGTCCGAATAACCATCTCAGGACTGGCCTTTCAACCTCACCAAGCTGCCTATTATGCACCAAAGAAGAAATTATGAATATGGAACAACTAGAATCATGCCAAGCTTTGAAAATGTATCCTAATAGTCAAAGGTGGTTGAGAATGCAGACAAGTTCTGTGAAACATATGTACTATTATGAAAGTAACAACAAGTGAAGATTTAAAAGTGTTAAGTTCGACTCAATGTTAATTTCTAAAGTTATTCTAACATTGTCGCCAAATACTGGGAAGCTAGAAGGAGAATGAGTTCATTGTCAATTCCTGTGCATTATCACACACACACACACAAAAACACATAGATATTGTATGTGACCTATGACCTTAAAGAATGAGCAGCAGTAAAGTTACAATAATTTTATAAAAGGTAACATTCATAGCCGGAACCTCTCAAGGCACCTTAAATTCAATGTTCAGCTTATTTCTAATTTACCTTTGTGACGTTTGGTCATTCTATCAGCTTTGGCTGTTGAATCCTTAAGATGATTGTGATAGTCTATCAGAAAATTTTTTTCCTGTTCAAAGAAGTCATTAACATCTTTCACTGTTGCAGATAACAAAAACTCATCTGTTGTTTTGGTGAAAGATTTCATGAAACCACCAATAACTTCCATTTTGTTTTTTCCTCGCACACACAAATCCTGGTCATATTCCAAAAAAACACGGAAATTATGATCATTGCGGAACACTGGATGATTGGCTAACCGACACAGGAACACTTCGTGCATTGCCACAGTTTTCTTGAAAGTTGCCAGGTATTCTCTGTTGAGAGACAAAAACAGTAAATATGCATTTTTCAACATGTAAAATACAAACAAAACTATCAAGAGGATTTCTTTACATCTACGAGGGCAGTTCAGAAAGTAACCTCCGTTTGGAAATAAAAATTAAACAAGTTGAGATATAACAATTTTATTATTATTTATGAAAAATACAACATTTTTTTTTATTTTTCTACATATTCTCCAAAGAAATTCAAGGACTTGTCACACCTTTTAACAGTCCTTGAAATACCCTCTGCATAAAACTCTGCCGCCTGTGAACGTAGCCAACCCGTCACGGCGTGATGAAGCTCTTCGTCATTGCCGAAAAGCTGAGATGCAAGCCACTGTTTCATGTATGGGAACAGATGAAAATCACTGGGAGCTAAGTCCGGGCTGTAGGGGGGATGGTCAAAAACGTCCCATTTGAAACTGGCCAAAAGTTCATTTGTTCTTTGAACTGTGTGCGGGCGAGCGTTGTCATGCAGAAACTCAACACCAGATGACAGAAGACCACGACGCTTGTTTTGGATTGCCCTTCTTAGTCCTTTCAACGTTTCACAGTAGGCTTCAGAATTGACAGTCGTGCCACGTACCATAAATTCAACGAGTAAGATGCCCTTAGTATCCCAAAAAACCGTAGCCATGACTTTCCTCGCAGACAAAGTTTAACGGGCTTTCTTTGGCTTGCTTGGAGAAGCGGTATGTCCCCATTGCATTGACTGCTGTTTTGTCTCAACATTCATGGAGGCCACCCAAGTTTCATCGCCAGTAACAATTTTGTTCAAAAATGCTTCTCCTTCGGTGGCATACCGAGAAAGAAAGTCGATGGCAGAACTCATTCTTTTGGTTTTGTGGTCGTCAGTCAGCGTTTTTGGCACCCAACGAGCACAAAACTTGCGATAGCCTAGGTGTTTGGTCACTATCTCGTGCAAAAGACTCCGAGAAATTTTGGGAAAATGATCGGAAAGTTCCGTTATTGTGAACCAACGGTTCTCACGAACTTTTCCATCCACTTTGACCACCAGGTCATCATTGACAAGAGTAGGCATACCACTCCTGTATTCTTCATGAATGTTAGTTCTTCCATTTTTAAAAAATCGTACCCATTGACGGACAACACCTTCACTCATAATGTTAGGACCATATACTGCACACAATTCACGATGAATTTCGGCTGCTGAGTGATGTTTTGCCAAAAGAAACCTTATAATACTGCGCACCTCACACTTGGCGGGATTTTCTATTGCGGCGCTCATGTTTTGAGGTTATATCTCTCAAACGCGCGACAGTGCAATGCTCTTCCTTAGACAGCTAGAAGCATACTGACCACTGTGCACACTGATGTGTAGAAAACGGCGCTACCCCCACCACTTCCTGCGCTACGCACAAACGGAGTTTACTTTCTGGACCGCCCTCGTATTTCATGCTGCAAATTATTATGTACAAGATTTATTGAGCACAAAATTAACTCTATGTACATTAAAAATGTCTTCACTGCCACATTTATCCACTTTTATAGCAACATTAGGACACCAAAAAGGCAATATGTTGTTCATTGTCAACATCTCAATATTATACAGCAAGCTACCAACTATTTGCTCAGTTATTTTATTGCAATATTTAAAAATAAAATCATTTAATTTAACACTTTGAACAACAATTTATGGAAAAGTAAGATTTAAGTTTAGTGCTTTATAATGAGAAAAATGTTTCTACACTTTTGTATCGATATACAACAGCTGCTCAGTAATATCAAGTATATTAATAATACATAGGGTTCACTATGTAGACTTAGTCTTTCAACAGAAATCCAGATATAACTTACTAGCTTAACTATTAGTAAGAATTTTTTTTTCCCATTCTGGAGAGTTGGTTGTTTTCCTAATTAAATTTTATAGATATCTTGCAAACATGGTAATGCTTTCCATATGTAAGTATTAGTATCATAAAGAGAAAGAGTACACAAGAATACCAACATAACAATTACTAATTTGTAATAAAATTGCACTATGTTTTACTAGCTTCAATTTTTACATATTATTAGTACACAAGAACTTGATCTGGCCTTCACTAATCCAGATTGATGTTTGCTTACTTTTTCACCATGAAAAATGTGCATTCTTTGATAAATACACATTAGTTGCATGCTTCACAGAAAAAAGCAGGGATCACTAAATCACTTGATTTTGTACTACAGCAAGTAACTGAAAGCAATAAGGCATGCAAGCCACTGACTCCTTCATTTATGCCTACCTAAGAGGAATCTTTCTTATTTATAGAAAGTAGCAGAATAAGCATTTACTTTGTGGCAAACCTTTGTACTAAAAAAATTCAATTTGCAGTGTCATTATGCAACCCACGAAAGAGAATACAACAGTTATAAAAGAGAAGAACATTTCTTACGAATTGTATTACATATCAAGTTGCCTGTTTATATTCACTGCTACAAATGTGAAAGTTTTTTGTTACCTTAATTCTCATACTGTTGGCATTATAGTGCTGTAATAATGGTATGAACCAAGTTAAGGAACTTCTTGCTGTATTATATTAATACTATGATAATTGTCTTTATTTGTTGCAATTATTTATGTTACGACTACCAAGTACCACCAAACCTATGAAAATATGCATATGCTTATATCCCAAGTACAGTACATTTATGACAAAACTTGGCCGCCAGGCCCATATCCATTTTGTCATCACTGTCTTACTTCTGTTCTAGTCCAGTTAAGATATGAATAACATAGTCCCTTTCTAGAAATTAAATACAGAGTTCCATAAGGATAAGTACTCAGACTTATTTTAAATATTTTGTAAATTATATTTTTTCTCTGGATTTAAAAGAACAATTATACATATTTGCAGATGGTACAGGCTTATTTTATAAAGGATAAAGTCCAGAAATTATTAATTCCATGATTCAAATTGATCTTGAAACCATCACTAAATGGCATAATCAAAATCATCTCACTATTAACATAGAAAAAACAGCATACCTTATTTCATAAAAAAGTTATTGTAAAAAGACAATCAGAAAAACCCAATTAATTTACAAGGTAAGTCAGTAGAGAAAGTACAACAAATAACATTTTTAGTAATATACTTATATTCTAAACTCTTATGGGAGCCTGATATCAAGTATATTATAAAGAAAGTAGTACCTGTAATCAGTGTCTTAGATTAAAAATCATCACCATTAGGGCCCAGCATAATGCGTTATGTAAACATTATCAAAGCCAGCCAATTTTTAAAAATCTGATTATTGCTTTAACCAATTGTATTCTCTGTATACCTATCACATAATGTATACATGTGCAATGCAAGTTTATCCTGATTAACAAGAAGTAAATTGAAGAATAAGAGATTATAAGAATAGTTTGTGCAAGAAAGAGTAGAGGAATGTCATACAAAAACAACACAATACGTTTTTGCAAATGTGTTGCTCTTCCTTTTGGAGGAGTCCTTTTCAAAAAAGCAAAATTCATTGGTTTTAAAATTGGGCATTTCTCACATCATATAGTGATTTATAGACTTTGAATACATCCTCATCATTATCATGGAACAGTTTGTTGTACTGCCTCAATCCTTTGGATTTTCATTTCAGAGGAGAGCTGAGTGTATCTTGATTAAGATCATTGAGCGCGTGTATTTGAAGCAGCCACAGTTTGTTAGGACACAGAGTGTAGGGAAGAAATTGATTAAGAATATATGTCTATTGGCACACATTTTCAACATTTACTCCATATAATGTCTCTAATATTCACTATTCCCTGCAGTTCACAATCTTCTATTAATCTTTTGAATGTCATATATTATCTTTAAAAATAATATGAACCAAGTTTCGGGACATTGGTGTTGGGCAGTTGGAGAGTCAAACAATGATAACAGTCACACAGTATAAGTGTCAGAAATGCTACAAAATGTAAAGATAGTTACAGTGAAGACATAACCAAAAATGTAACATGATTTAACTGGGCCAGAAAAGCTATTCAAATAAGCAGAAATCTTCTGGAAGATTCCCTTCTTCCTGCTTCCAGAACACTCTAGGAAATGCTCTATGGAAATTTCCAATAGCCATATAAGGGAGTGCTCACTTGAATGAATAGGGAGTCAATGACTGCACTCCTGATATGTCAAAAAGTGCATTAGATTCCCTGCATGGTGGAGTGGTCAGTGAGCTGACTTTCTTCCTGGAGGTCTCAGGTACTTCCCAGCTGGGTTGGAGAATTTTTCTTGAACTGAATTTTTTCATATCCTCCCACAGTATCTCGAATGTTGTGATTGTGTGTTTCAAAATAGAAATGATTAAAAACTCAAATTTAACAAACCTACAGTCGAGTTATTTCATAAGTTAAACTCCCAATATGACTCTAGATAATAAAGGGGCTATAGAAATGAAAAAAAGTGAATTTTTCAGAGTGGATGTGTCGATAGTAGTAACATGCAGTGAGAGCTGCTACTCTAAGAAGTTAGAGGTCTTGTGTTTGACTCTCCAACAAGTGAAGTGGACTAAAGAAGAAGTTATGACATGCATATTTCATTATGCGTAAAGTGAAGTGACTGGAAGAAATTGAACTAGTTCACTTTATTAAAGTGATAGTAAGAACTAAGTAAAGTCAGTTACAATGAAAAGTTGAACTAGCTCAGAACAATGAATGATAATCGGAAATTAAGGAAATGACACTGAAAACTGGACAAACTTACTATGACTTTTCAACATTTCTACTACTAATGGTTGTTAAAAAGCTTATTGCTTTTTACTTCACGCCAATCAAGAAAAAATTTGATGTGTTCCATTCACATGACTTTCTCTACATCTCTGCAACAAATTATTGTTAAAAAGCTTATGCTTCTATTTACTTCATGCTAATTGAGAAAAAAATAGCAGAAATAGTTTTATTACTTGCTTCTTTGTAAGTAGAAGCGAAATAAGGGAGTACCATAGGTTAAAGTGCTAGTCAAAAGCTGGTTGCTATGTGACCGAAGCTCCTATATTTGTATTGACAAATTCCTGTCTAAATAAAGTAACTTTTTTGAAGCTGAAATCAATAACAAGGAATATCTAAACACACGATCAACTCCTCAAAAAAGTATATGACATAAATTGGGTGTTTTATCGTACTCTACATTTTTGTGTGGTAAGATTTTGTCTATCTCTTACAGTTTGCCAGTTATGCAAAATTCATTCAGAATAAAGTAGTCTTTAGAGACTATTCCCAGAAATTCAAGATATACATTTTATTTGTCAGGTAACTATCTTTAACATACAATATTTTAATCAAAATCGTTAAGAGCCATTTTCACGAAAATCAAAATTTTCAAAAAAAGTTCCATGTAAAGGGTAGTTTGGGGTGGGAGGATTTTTCTCAAAATCTTTGTGTCGCATCCCTGGAAGATACTAAACTTTGAGTTATCGTGTTCACAGACACACACCTCCCCAACCACACACACCTTTTTCTGAAAATGCTTTTTTTGGATAAAGCGGACTGTAAAACATATTTCCGGTAAAATCTCAGTATAAAATTTTTGGGTGGAGTGCAATACCTTCTCTATACCTATGTACATAGGACATATAGAGAAAGTAAAAATATATATAACCTAAATTGTGTGCTTTAACGAGTTCTACATTTTTTGTTAGGCAGGCTTTTGTCTCTTATGGTTTACTAGCTATGCAAAATTCTGCTAAATTCGTCCAGAACAAGAATGTCTTCAGAGGCTACTTCCAGAAAATATAAGATATACATGTTTTATTAATTTGTTGAGTTGGTTTTTAACACTACGTCACTTACATTGTTATTATGAGGGACTAGTTTCGAAAGCCTCTCTTCTCTGGTGGCGAAATGATGATTCTCGCCACCAGAGAAGAGAGTACAAGCAAATGCAGCCAGCAATGGCAGTTGGACCCATGAGGTTGAAAATGAAAGCATAGGCTTTCGAAACTAGTCCCTCATAATAACAATGTAAGTGACGTAGTGTTAAAAATAATAAAACATATAATTTGACCGTCACTGTTACTAAATTCCTCCAAACATCAATCAACAAGATATACATTTTATTTGTCATGTAAATATCTTTAATATAGGATATTTTAAAGAAACTTGTTAGAGCCATTTTTGAACAAATCAAAATGTTCAAACATTTTTCCATGTAAAGGGTAGTTGGGGGTGGGGGGGATTTTCTTGAAAATAGTGTTGCATCCTTGGAAAATACTGAATTTAAATACCACTTTTCGTTTTTGAGCTATGCTGCCCACCGATACACACACAAACATTTTTCTAAAAACGTCTTTTTCAGATTCAGAGGGTCTCAAAACATATATTTACAGTGAAATCTCAGTATTGAAATTTTGGCTGTGTTACAAGACCTTCTCTATACACTATGCACGAGGGTTGTTTGATTAAGTTCTTGGAATCACCATGAGAGGTCAGTGCTAGTGCCATGAGTTATTCATGTGATATTCATTGGACTGTTACCTGTAAACACATCTCACTTCAGTGATCTTGGAAGACAGCTGTAGTGGTGATGCGACTATTGTTCCTGCATACTGATGTATGAAGATGGAAAAAAAAAATCAAGATTCGACTACTGATTAAGTATTTCGTAAAGAAAAGTATTAAAGCAAAGGACCTTCACATAGTTTTTTATGGATGAGACTCCCACTTTTTCCTGTGCATTTTCTTATTTCCCTTCTACTTACAAGTAGCCAGCAATAAGACTAATTCTGCTTTTGTTTATCTTGATTAGAATGCTGATTTTCTGAACACACTGGGGGTCTCTGCTCCTTCATATTCAACTGTTGCCAAGTGAACAAACAAATTTAAATTTGGTTGGGAGAGCTTAGATGATACCTGTGCAGTGCCTGGACAAGATGTGTCAATACCCCAGAAATCATTGAAAAATGGCACAAAATTGTAATGGAGGATCACTGATTGAAAGTGCAAAAAATTACTCAAGCTTGCCAAATGTCATCTAAAAGGTTATATCGCATTTTGATTGAAGAACTAGATATGAAAAAATTATCTGCAAGATGGGTGCCGCGACTCTTGACACTGGCTTAAAAAGCATGAGAATGGAAGTATCGCAACAATGCTTGGCCTGTTTTAGGAGCAACGAACAAGATCTTTTACACTGGTTTGTGACCACAGATGAAACTTAGGTCCACTACTATACCCTATAGTCAAAACAACAGTCAAAACAGTGGAAGCATGCCGATTCTCTGCCACCAAAGAAACCTAAGGCAATTCTTTTGGCCAGAAAGGTCATGGTATCAGTTTTCTGGGGTGTGAAGGGAATTCTGTTTGTAGATTATCTTCCCAGTGGACAAACAATTACCAGAGAGCACTATGCTAACCTCCTAGAATAATCACAACAAAACATACTTGAAAAAAGGCCAGGTTTAGCAGGGAAGAAAGTCATCTTCCATCAAGACAATTTGCGCCTGTACACATGTGCAAAATTACATGAACTAAGGTATGAATTGTTGACATACCAGTATTATTTGCCTGATATGTCTCCATCATACTTCCATCTCTTCCCAAAACTGAAAATTGTCCTTGGTGGTCGAAGATTCGCTTGAAATGAGGAATTGATAGCCGAAGTTGACAACTATTTTGCAGACCTGGAGGAATCTCATTTTCAAGATAGGATAAAGGCATTGGAACATCGCTGGTCCAAGTGCATTATTCTACAAGGAGACTATATTGAAAAATAAAAAAGTTCCAGTATCGTAAGTACTTTTTTCTATTTCGTTCCGAGAACTTATCAAACCACCCTCATACTTAGTACGTGTAGAGAAAGTAAAAAAATAATTCTGCATTCCTTCCCCTATGTGTTGCCTGCTGCTCAGCATCAGACGATCAAATTGAGAGATTTTACAGGCTTACTGTAAATACATACTCTTCTATTTGGCTGTGCCATGCCATCTCTCATTTCCCTCAAGAGGTATGCCATTCTCCTTGTGAATCTTGCTTTGATTTAATGGATGTACCCAACATCTGTGTCTAGATTTCGGGCTCTCATAAATGGTAAGGTGCAAAGAAATAATTCAAATTCATTCAATGTATGGTTTTATAATTTTTCTGCAGTCTCTATGTTGGCATTATAATTTTGAATAATCAATTATTGTGATATTACTGCCATGAGTGTCAGATGTTAACATGAAATTGTTATAAAAAAATGTATTTATTTGTTTGTAAAAGATTGACTGAATTTTCTTATGTGATGTTGGTTATGTTATTCAATTTGAAATTTGTGGTGCACTTGGAAGATATCTACATGTATACAATTACTGATCCATAAATCTGTGACAACTTCTTGCATTACACTTATGACTTCATTGTGAATTGCCTTCCCCCACATTTGCACTTAGGCTGCATTTCATTGTGAATGTGGCTTAACTCCTGGAGGACATCTTGTTTATACAAGACCTAGGAGAAGCAACATTGTTGCATCTTTGAAGCAATTTGGAGAAATGGTGCCAACAATGCAGATTTACATGGTAGGTCCTGGAACCCCTTCAGGCAGTTGGTGTCAAGTGCAGCAATGTGATGGTATTATGGTGCTAAAGGAAAACCTGAGACACAAACCTCCACTTGCAAGGAGACACCTTTATAAAGAGATAATGGCACCTTTCCTAGTAGAAGTAACTTATTGCCAATATTCCAAGTTTTGAAATGAAATGGAGTGTTATTTATGGACGCTCTTTAACTGTTGTGATTGTCAGCATCCCATTCAATACTGGGTGCAAAAAACTGCTTAATTTTGCTCAGAGATCTCATTACCAGGTTTGAGGTTCTTTTATGTGCTGTAAATCTATAACATGGACAAACAGCTTTACCTCCCTTCCAAAGGAAGCCATGCTAAGGATTTTTACACCTGAAAAAATCTATCATCCTTCACCAGGTTTGAACCTTCGACCTTAGGTATACAAAGTTAGCATGGTAACCATTACACCACGGAGGGTGACTCCAAGTTAGTATGCTACCTTAAGAGGGGTTTTTGAACCCAGTTTTTCCACCTAAATATTTAGGACCGAAACTTAATTATAAATATATTTTGTGGCCTTCTGAAACGTCCCTTCTATAAAGCAATGGATTTCCTGATTAAATCATATTGACTTTACCAGTATTTGGTTAGGTAATGTTGCCGTTTAAGGGTCAGTTGGCCGCATAACGTCAGGCAGTCAACCTTTGCATATGAAAGGTGCAAGGTTCAGCGTTATGGAGCATATATATCATAGGGTAGTGTGGAAAGCATGAAATTTGCAATTAACAGCATATGCCTTAGGAAGCGTAACCATAGCAAGGCGGGGAAACCCAGAAATATACAATTAGCCAACGCATTCATAGGAAAGTGTGGGAAACGCTGAAATATGCAATTATATGCGTTAGGGAGCACACTTACTGTTCTTCCGGATATCTCCTACTGCTCTCCACCTCTTTCATGTTTTCTTTTATGACAAAACAGCCTTTTTTAATGCTACCAATGACATAAGTAAAGAGCAAGTAGATCTGGTTGGGCTGATAGTTATTCTTACAACTAATAAGAATTATAATAATACTCATCATCATAATACCAACACCACCACCATAAATAGTAATATTAATAATAATAATAATAATAATAATAATAATAATAATATTAATAACAATATTAATAATATTATTAATAATAATTTTTATTTACTACTAATGCTCCTGTTTTCATTAAAAAAGATACAAAGCAATCGATAACTTCTTATTTAACAGTAGCTTTGTGTATTAAATTTCTCCATTTAACCCAAAATATTACTTGATCAAACGTATTAAGAGTACCACAATTACAGCGTGACATAGATGGGGTTATCTTTATTTTTTTATGAACTCGCCTTTAGCTAGCTCATGTACCCACATAACCTCAAACAACCAACATCTGCAATAAGTAGGGGTAACAGTGTATGATAGATGCCGTCGTCTGCTAGCATTGCCACACCCTTCGGTTACGTCATATACACAATCTTGCGGCTGTTAACCGGTTGGATTCCTTTGGCACTGTGCGCTCAGTTCTACAGCGGGTTTTTAATTTCTAAAGTTGGTGTGGTTTTGCGGCATTGCGTGGCCAACTAACCCTTAAACGGCAACATTACCTTTGGTTACTTGGGTTTTTAATGGCCATGCTCAACTATTTTGGCTATATGTAGAAAAGAAGAGTAACAGTGAAGTAACAAATATAACAATTAATAATTTGTTACAATTCTCCACTTATCTTTTTGAAATCCACAGGATTAGTTTCACAATAAAAAGATTTATTGCAACTCAATTTCTTTCTGCACTTGTTGTTTGTTTAAATTATTAAAACACTTAAATGGACTTATACATTTAACAGTTTGAGAGAAAATGTTTATATTAAAGAACAAAAATCATGCAATGAATTTTGACATACCACCAATAGATTCGCTCACCAAATTTGTTTTGATTGCAGTAGTTAGTAATTCTTTAGTAAACACTCCACCTAGTAGCAGTAACCATAACAATATAAATAAACAACAAGAGCAAAAAGAAATTGAGCTGACGATACAATAGATCTTTTTATTGTGAAACTAGTCCTGTGTATTTCAAAAAGGTAAAAGGAGAATTGTTGCAAATTATTAATTGTTATATTAATATTTTGGTTATGCCTCTTATTTACATCACACACACGTTTGTGTTCTAGTAACTTAATGATACAAGGAAAGAGGGGAAGTGGATTAATTCACCACCCCTCTTTAACAGTCAACAGAACAAATATTTGGCCAAAGATACTTTAAGATGCCTCTTATTTATGTATTGGATAGACAATAAAAATACAATGGAGATTGTTTTAGTACTGAAATGCTTGGAGATGGACTCATGTGTAGACGGAGTAGGTCCTGCTCTTAAGAGTGAGCTCAATCATTTTTTCCATCACTGCCCTTAAGTAACAGGATATGATTTGTAAGTAATTCAAAATGTAACCTAAGTACAATAATAATACTTATAATACTACTTGTATTATAAATATATATATGTATATATTATATAATAATTTATGTATATCTTATTTATTAATATTATTATTATTATTACTGTAAATAAATGTATTAATAAGTATGAATAAATGTAATTTTTGACATGATCTACATCCTAGAGTTTGGGCTTTGAGTCTTAGCTCATAATAGGATCCACAGATTGCAATGAATGAATGTGTGTATGTGTGTGTGTGTGTACTACTGAATCACAAAAAAGGTTAAACTAAAACAATAAATGAACTTACGCTTCTAGTTCTTGCTTCATTTTGTTGAACTCTTCTTTTGTCATGGTTCCTTCTCCTTCACCCAACTTCTGTAGTTTCTCTCGTGAAGCATCAAAATCTGGACGTGGCGGGGCAGGAGGGATCTTTAAGAGAAATAAAAAAAGGTTTAGAATGGAATTTAAAGCTGAAAAATTCCTCTTATTTTTAACCAATGCTTTTAATTTAGTGATGTTTGAAATACTTATCAAATATGGACTATTCTTGAGGTTGTAGAGCATTTTTATGTTTGAGATGATAAATTCTTAATGACAGAAGAGAGAACTTTTGAAAATGTATTTGCCACTCAAACATGGCCAGAGGTGCATTTTTTGTAGAGGGACAACCAATAAATATAAACATGTGTAAATATTACTACTTCAGCTGAATTCTATTGTTCTTCTGAAGAAAACAAGGTGCAGTTCCAAGAAAATTTAAGTTTGATTGTGTAGCCTGAATATTCTTCCAATAGACAGAAATATTCCAGTCTTATTAGAAAGGTAGTAGAAATAAGGAGACAATACAACGATCAGCAGCACTGTACGCCAGGAACTATCAAGTGTTAGCAATTCATTTTTAATGAGAACACAGAAAAACTGCTTTCTTGGAATTCCAGCTTTCCCCATTGCTCCTCCACATTTAGATACATTCATTAAGGTTCTGGTAAAGCATTTTTCTCTCCATTTTACTTATTTTACTGTGTCTTTGCTTTTCTCTTTTTATAGTCAAAATCTACACTGTTGGCCAGAACATGACTATAGTTTTTAAGGTTACTGATCAAAATTATGTTCCCTTACTATTTTTTTTTAAACAATACATTTATATGTAAACTCAAATGATTATGTATTCACAGCAGTATTATTGTTGTCTCTGAAGTTACAACAAAGTATGTATGAATGATTTTTTATTTCTACACATTTACATACAATGTTCAATATATTGAACTATTCTTTAAGGGCTTGTTGCTTCAGGATCCTGTAAAATGAACACTTGGTTATGTACGATAGATCCTGCTTAACTCCAGCTGCACATTTTATTAAAGATTTCTTAAACTTTTTATTAAGTGCTTTAAACTTTTAGATACAACTATATTTCTTTTTATAAAGTGCCTGCATCATCTTTCTCCCTCTCTCTTTAATAAATTTCTTACTCACCCCCCACCCTTTATAAATTACTTCCAACATCTTCCATTCTGTTAGTTTCTCTCTCTTTTTCTAATTTTCCTACATCACTTTCCTCTTATCTTCCCTATATAACTGCCTA
This sequence comes from Hymenopus coronatus, assembly GCA_030762935.1. NCBI lineage: Eukaryota > Metazoa > Arthropoda > Insecta > Mantodea > Hymenopodidae > Hymenopus > Hymenopus coronatus. The sequence goes on from CM060883.1 coordinate 80,704,720, forward strand.
ATGGTTTCAAAAAGATTTCCCCATTGTTTCCAAAAAATTTTGGGACAACATTTCTATTTGTAACATCCCACTCTTTACTCAGAATTCTCTCTCTGCATTCCTTAGTTTCTAAACACTCTGCTATCAATGCAAGTTCTTGTGTGCATTGCCAGCATTGGGCACAATCCTTAAATGACATTCAAAACTCCTTACCATCACCATTCCTGATCTTGCCCATGCCAGCCCTTCCCTGCCTGGGAGTTCATTAATGTATTTTTCCCTGCACCATTTTTTCTGAAAACTCTTACAATATCAGAGTGTCCTTATATCTTAAGCTACCATATATTTCCTGCTTATTTTGTCAATCCTTGCTTTCACTCATCACATGTTTTTTGTTCATTTGTGATCTGCAAATTGACTAGCTTGCCCATTCCAATTGCTCATACCGTTTCCTTTAGCTTCTTTCCCATTTTAAATTTTTTTTTTTTAATTCCACTTTATTTTACATTGTATTAAACAACTTGGTCCAGTCACAATAGATCTGTTCAGTCAGGTAGTTGACTAGTGGTAAGTCTCTTCCCTGTACTGTACTGCTTTCTCTTTGCACCAAGCAGATGGTGTCAAAGTGCCGTCCAATCTAATGTCTCTACCACTCATAGTCAGATGGCAAAATGCAGCTAGTCTTTGAGGTCTCATTCCTTTGCACTGCACTACTTAGCTCTGCAACAAGCTGATGGGGTTAAAGTGCTGTATAGTTTAGCAACTTTCATGACTTGCAATTACCATCTATTTTCTGCTTTATCAGGATGATTGATAAGATCTCAGAACCACCACGAGAGGTTTGCCATAGCACCATGAGTTGTTCACATGATATTCATTGGACTGTTGCTTGTAAAGAAGTGTCACGTCAGTGATCTTGGAAGACTGCTGTAGTGATGATGTGGCTCTATTGTTCCCATGTAGTGATTTGTGAAGATGGAAAACATCAAGATTCGAGCATGATAAAGCAATTTGTAAAGAAAGGTATGAAAGCATAGGACATTCCTACTAATTTCTATATACACTGGGGGACTCTGCTTCTTCATATTCAACAGTTGTCAAGTGGACAAACAAATTTAAATTTGGTTGGGAGAGCTTAGATGATCTGTGCATTGGCCGGTTAAGATGTGTCATTGCAAAAGTGCACAAAATGGTAATGGAGGATCACTGATTGACAGTGCATGAAATTGCTCAAGGATGCCAGATGTCATCTGAAAGGGTATACTGCATTTTGACTGAATTGAATACGAAAAAATTATCCACAAGATGGGTGTCACAACTCTTGACACTGGATCAAAAACAGACGAGTAGTAGTAGTAGTAGTACTATGGCTTTAGGGTGCACAACTACAGTGGTTATAAGCGCCCTAGGGTAAACGAAGGAGCTAAAAGTTAAAAGGTATAAAAACCACTAAAACAGAAGTACTACACACGGGTTAAAATCACAGAGCATAAAAAGGCTACCAAAGCAGGACTAAAACCGAGGGACATTGGTAAAATGTAAAACTCCGAGATAAAATCAAACCCTACTGTACATCCCGCAGCGGCGGAGAAAATTAAAAAGTCCCTCGCAAGAAACAGGGTTGTCGCCCAGAAGGGTGGGGATGTCAGTAGGCAGACATAGGGACGCACGCAGCACAGTAAAAAGGTGGCACTCCAATAAAACATGACGCACCGTCAAAGGCTTGTTACACGAAGCACATCGAGGTGCAGGTTCCCTATGTAAAAGATGCTGGTGGCTAAAAAGGCAATGCCCGATACGCAGTCGCGCTAAAACCACCTCATCGCGGCGACATGCACGTGAGGAGGTAGGCCAGGGGACAGGAAGGGACTTGACTGCTCTCAGTTTGTTCTCACGCACCCCGGCCCGTCGCAGGTGAACACGAACATCACCTGGAGGAACAGTGGTGCTAAAAATATTAATCAATAAAATTGCAGATTTGGCAGCTGTGTCCGCTTGTTCATTTCTGCACACACCTACGTGACCAGGAACCCAAACAAACGACACGCTGACACCAGCGTCAGCGAGCGACTGCAGGCATTCCTGAATACGCTGTATCAAGGGATGGTATGGATACAGCTCACGCAGACCCTGTAGTGCACTGAGGGAGTCGCTACAAATAAAAGACTGCCTTAAATCCTGTCCCCGGATAAAAACAAGAGCCTGATAGAGCCTGAAAAGTTCGGTGGTAAAAATCGAACATTGCCCCAAAAGATGAAATGTAAAACTCCGCGACTTAAAAACGAAAGCACATCCCACACCACGGTCTTCCTTAGAGCCATCCGTGTAAATATAACAATGGCTGGGAAATTTGGCCTGTAATTCTAAAAATACGGAGTGGAAGACTGAAGGTGGAGTCGTCGATTTCGGCATGGATGCCAATCCAAGGGGGAACTGGGTGTCGCAACATAACCAAGGGGGGAAGGAACATTCCCCCAGTGGAAACACAGGTGGTAGGCGAACATCCAAGATCCGAAGAAGCAGACGAAAACAAACTACTGCGGGAAGCAAGGCAACTGCGCTGACAGCATATTGATGGTCAAGAGACTTGTCAAAAAATAACCTGAAAGATGGGTGATCTGGCAAGGCAAAGAGGCGGATAGCATAGCTGCAAAGAAGTCGGTCACGCCTATGAGATAGCGGAGGTTCAGCAGCCTCCGCAGACAAGCTGATGACCGGGCTAGTCGGTGGTAAAAAAAAAAAAAAAAAAAAAAAAAAAAAACACCCACACATGAGAATGGAAGTATGAGAGTAATGCTTGGCCTGTTTTAGGAACAACAAACAAGATGCCAGAAGCTTCCATCACAAGTCACAATGAATAGGTATACTGAACACAATCGTGGACCACAATCACTTAGAGGAAGAGCTCAGGCACTTCGGCTACAGTTTTTGACAGAACAGATTGCAATAGAATGTCTAAGTCCCCATCACAAGATCCCCACATAGTCAGCCCACCTACAAGGCTGACAACAGAAAAATTAACGCTGTAGCTCGTATTTCCTTCACTGACAAGTTAATACAAGGTGCATTCAAGTTATAAGACCTCCCATTTTTTTCCTCACAACTGGAAACTGAAACATGCAGTTTGTTTTAAAGTAAGCAGGCACTCTTTGTTAATGCATGACAGAAATGGCAGCACTGTATGGCACACAGAACCTCTTGTGGCAAGGCAAGAGTTAGGATTGTTGTAAATACTTAAAATGTCAACATATTCAGGGTGTAATCATTTGTTTTTTCCATTTGCGTGGTGTAACACTGTAGAAATTCATTCCACAGTTAGCATTTCTATGGGATCTGAGCACACAATCCTGCATGAGGACTCCAGGTGCGTGCCACGAATGCTGATGGATGACAGCAGTTTCTTTGTGCAAACAACTTTGAGGTAACCCACCTAAGTAGTGTGGTGGTAGCGTGGTCATGAGTTTGAATCTTGCTTAGGGTGAGTTAGGGTGAAAGACATTCGCCATAGCTGCACATTCACAGACTTGCTGCTATTGCATCAGCAATTTTCTAGTGTCAAAACAGACTCCTAAAGAAGCATTTGTAGTAGCCATGGAATCATGATGACAATATTGTTAAAACGGGTATGGTTGCAGAGAGATGATGTCGAGAAGTGACAAGTTTCATAATTCATTAGTTAGTGAGAAAAAAAATGGAGGTTCTATAATTTGATTAGCAGATTGCTGGCTGCACACATCAAGGCAATACATAAAGGGCAATTAGAGCAATCCTATACATGGAAAACAGGAAGAACAATATCCACCAGAATTACTCAGCACAATAGAAGCATATGTTTGATGCAGCCAGAAAAATCAGATCATGGAACACTGTATTGAACAAAATCACATGGCCAACCTCGGCAGAAACACAGTAGTACCGCATCTGCTGTAAGAAATAAACACACCTTTGTATTACTCTGTTCCATTAAAGCATTCTAGACAAAAATAAAGTCAAGAAAAGGTGGATCTATTTTTCCAGCCTCATGACACAGGTTTTGGTTAGGATCCAATTAGAGTGCTCACAGTGATCATGTACTTCAGTGAAATCTCTTCCCTTTGTCTGTCTACAGAAAGTGTGATTCGCATTTCAAAGGGAGTATAGCCAAAAATGTAGGCATTGAAGAGCGAAGGAAGCTGCAAATCCAGCTGCCAACAATAAATGGAAATACAAAATAAATGTGAATACTCAATAGTAAATGGTAAAAAAATAAAATAAGGAGTTGAAACAATTATTTAATTCAATAATCTTCCTTCAAAAACTTTTTGCCTTGTAAACAGCAAAACCTCCTTAAATTAATTGTACTAAAACAACACCTTATTAAGAAATTGGACAATAAGTTCGCTTTCTTGTCTGAGAAAGGCAACCTTAACATGGCCTAAAAACCAGCCGTTAAAATGCATCAACCACCATAGAGGAACAAAATTATCACAACAGACAACTGCATAATATAAACCATTTTATGTAACATCTGTACCTTTGACCATCACATTGAAAGTTACTTAATTTCAATCATTCAGCTAGACTAACAATGTGCATTCCTGAAACATGGATTTCTAATCAACTGTACACCTGACTGAAAGCCTCAGAAAATGTAAGAATATTTCATAATCTCTTTTACTATTAAATCTGTCCTTTCATCTCTTCCTAATTAAACTAGGCTTCTCCACTGGGCAAGCCTCTTGATAGCCCCAATATTTTGCAAACTGTCTTAAGAATCTGGTCAATGCATTCTCATTCCTTTTCTGTTTCCAAGATCTCTATCCCATGTAACTTTCTCAATTCAATCATAGCCACATATAATCTAACCAATTTACTCTCATATTTGGTATTTTCTTCAAGCAAGTTCTTATGCTACTGATTGCTAATTTTCCCTTGCCTAGCATGTTTAATCTTTGCTCCATTTTCCATTATTATTTAACTTTACCTCCAAATAATCACTTCTCTTCTACTTCATTACTTCACTTCTGTACTGCTCCCCTACAACCACACCATTTCTTTCTCTCCCAAGTTTACATGATACAGTTTTAGAATTACTTTTATTTTTAAACCTTATTCTTTAGAGCATTTACTGTTGCTTCTATTGGTTTCTTTAAACCTCCATTTGTAAATGCTGCAACAAGAGCATCTCAAAAAGCAGGCTTGGGTGTCAATTGGTGGGCAATACATATTTTCCCTATTTCTTCCAGTACTCAGTTCCTTTGTTGTTTGCAAGCCCAACACAGAATTTATTATCCAAACACAGCCTCTGTATTATTCCTATGAATTTTCCATTCATTTGCTTTCCTTTCATCATGATCCACAATGCATTTCTTTGATAGAACACAGACTTTTCCCAAGGAGCAGTCTTGTAACCCATTTTGTGGTGCTTGGTGGCAGATAATCTGCTGAACTGGCTCAACAGAGGGGGGAATTCAGGCTCAAGGCTATGCAGATGATATGTATTTAGTAGCAAGTAGAAAATTTCAGAATACTGTCTCAGCGCTCAAGGGTTCCTTGCATGGTCTAGAGGAATGGTGCAAGATTATGGACTTGACTGTAAATCTGGACAAGATCAACAAGGAGTGCTCTGCCAGATTTGGTAGAGCCCATTCTGTTTGGAAGAAAATGATGCTATCCAAGTCAATCAAGTATTTAGGAGTTATCTTGGATGCTGGGCTGAACTGGAAAAAAACTTGAATGGTTTGTGGGCCAGCAGAAACGTTATTGGACTGAGATGAGGCCTATGGTCAGATGGTTATACACCTCAGTCATAAGACCTTTGGTATTTTATGCAGCATTGGTTTAGTGGCCCACCTCAGAAATAAAGGCTGTGCCTACTAAGCTATATTTGCTGCAGAGATTGGCATGTTTCAAGAATATAAAAAAAGCAATAAAAATTAACTTTAAAACATAAATGAATTCAAATCAGAACCAAGAAAAATTACACATATGAGGGACGGAAAGAAATAAGTGGCAAGATGTAAATGTTTCATGAACCATTTATTGTAGAATTACAAGACTTCTACAGGCCTTCAATGCAATCCACTGCAGCATTCTGTTTTATTGTGTTTATCACCCACTTTTACTACATATGGCAATGCAGGAGATGACAATGATACATGGAATGAAGACGGAGCATCAGTGGAATGCAATGGCAGGGGAAACCATAGAACCTGGAGAAAACCTGCCCTACCCAGTCAACCACAAATCCCACATAAGGTCGCCTGGGATTGGACCTCCCTGTACGTGGTTAAGTTCTCTCTGAGAACAGGGACACGTCTAACACACCTCGGGCTGCCCTCAGCCTGCCAATCACACTGGACTGGACCTCCCTGTAGCATGTTGCACCTGTTGCCAGATGCAGGGAAGTCTCCAGATACCAGCAGCTTCAAGTATGGCATCTCTGGTGCAGTAACGCATCCCTCACAGACATTCTTTCATCTTAGGGAACAGATGAAAGTCACACTAATGTCCGGTGAATAGGGTGAGTGCTCTAGAACCTTCCATAGCCATCGTACAAACGATCTGCACAGCAACTGCATTGTAACAATGGGTATTGTCCTACAAAACAATGGGTAGATTGTTGATTCAGAACTTGGGGTGTTTCCTATCTTGTTAGCTAAGTCCGTGGAAGTCCACCTCCTGTCCTCATGCAGCAAGGATTGAATCAATTCAACGGTTTGTTTTTGCACCCATGTTGACCTCCACCTGGTTCCTGATGCACATTATTACATCCTGTATGAAAAGACATAACCCAATGTGTCAGTCTGATGTGGCAATCATGTGCTTCATGCAGAGTGACATTTCCTGGTATTTTTTCCAAGGTCCACTTCGAACTTTATTGAAGTGGTGTGATTTGACACCTCATTTAACACCAGGCACTCCTATCAGTGCAGTACCTACAATAGCGTCATCACCCAAGTTGTATAGCTCCACCCATCCTCTATATGCAGCCAACAGCAGCTCGAACAAAAGTCCCTGTTGTCACTTATTTCTTCCCAGCCCGCGTATTAATATTTTCATAAATAAAATTCTAGAACACCACTTTAAAAATTGTATGCAAATCATCCTCTGCCATATTCAACTTAAATCCCGAAATTGTTAACCAGAACAGTGTTAACCACCACAAAGTCTACCCTAGAGATTTTAGTGAACCTTCCTCCTTTGCATTTGATTGTGAAGGAGGTAAGAAGGGCAAGTGTGCACAACCTCTGGACAATAGGATGTGGCCACTCGCTGATTTTGAGCAGATTTCAGGAGAAGTATCCCATTTAACTGATGGTGGATTTGATGGCAGCTAGTTATAATATGCCAGCATATGCAGTGGCAATTTCTTCCAGAAAGTAGTGGGACCCAGGGACTGGCCTTCCCCCAAAGACTAGGAGTCAGAGGTGGTTCAGGGATGGGGATGGTTTCCATTTTGGGAGAGGATAAGGACTGGTGCCCCAGAACCAAGCTTGCCATTTTCACTGGAAATTTTGCTGCTGTGTTCCAGGCTAAGATGCAGTTGAACCTGATTTATGCATTAAGAATCAGGTGTCTATGGAAACTAAATTAGAATAAGTTACAATTAGAGTTAAAAGCATAAATGTATTTCATTATTTAAAGACATTAAAAATTCCACTCACAATGTATCCAGCATAGTCTTCATTTTCTTCAAATCTATCGTGAAGCCATACAAATTCTTCATGCTGTCTAACAACTAGGAACTCAGGCTTCTGAAATTCTGGTAAAGTAGTCTGAAAATAAAAATATTAAATATTTATCACACTTATTGAGGAGAGTAAATATTCAGCCCTTTCCTTAATTTTATAGCCAGCCCATAGTAACAGAATACAAAAAAGTAGAGCGTGATTTCAATATTTGTGATTTGTGAATAATTTGAGTTTTAATATAACACTCTTGACACCGCCAATTTGGATACATATAACTGCTACATTATTTTAGCATTAATACACAATTTTGTTGTTTCTTGTAGACAGAACAATTTCATCTGTTATTCACAACTCTGGTTCCTGTAAAGAACAATACTAGCATTTTAAACAATTGTAGGTAAACAAATAGCATGTAGTGAAACAAAATTCTAGGTACCCATACCTATCTACAGTGACTTTCAAAAGGCATGAGGTTTGTCCAGGTTGGCAGCCAACAGGAGTGCTGCTGTGTTGACATATTGCATTCCCGATTAACTGGGGATTAATGCACTAAGTAATTCCATTTCTCATAAATACTACTTGCACTAAGACAAAATATTCAAATTTTGCAAAAAAATAATTCACCAGGAAGATAGAGAGTAATGTTTGTAGCAGAAAAAGCATATTTTTAGCTCAAATAATTTTCATAATACACATAAGCACTGTAATGACCACTATTATTTGATGTATATATGTTCTACTATATATGTTCATACATGCACAATTACACATTGAATGTAAACTATCGACAAGTTGGTACTATAAGAATTATTACATTTATTATGCTTAGCAAGCTGTTAAAGTTGAGAGACAGAGTGAACACACACTTGTTAGCTGTAGAATGCTGTATCGGCTATCACATGTTTATGTCTCAAAATCAGGGCTCGTGTTTATTTAACCCAGAGTTCAAGTCAGTTTTTAGTTGCTGTTTAGTCAGCAATAGAGTAAGTACAATGGCTTTTAGTCGTAAATTTAGTGGTGAATCTAAGAGGCAGATATTGCATAGCCAGGCTTGAAGTATTATTTTTAGGGTCCTCATGTTTTTTAAAAAATGCGGCAATGAAAAATTAGTGTCTCTTGACGTAAATGATGACAGTGATATGGAAGAGCCACTGACAGTTCCATTGGATTAAAAGGGCAGGTAATTCATAAAGTATAATAATAAGCAAATATGCATGTTCAAGTTTTAAATTTAAAAACTGCAAAATTATAGAAGTTTAGAAAAATCAGTTAGGGTTTCCTTATGTTGACCTTTATGTCACAAGGCAGATTTGCATGTGCAGTATGCGAGCGAGAGGGAAATATGAGAGTTGGGGTAGTGACCTGGCAATGCAGAGCACGATAAGACATCTCATTTGCTGCAGAGTAGAACTCTTCCCATTTGAAAAACATAGATTTCTCATTTATGGTGCATTATAGCATATCACCAGGTGAATTTTCAAATTATGGAAGTATATTTAAATAGAGCCAAGTCATTGCATTCTAGCTGTGGATTGTCGTCAGCAAAAATCTGATGTGTCCCATTCACATGACTTTCTTTACACCTCTGTAACAAATTCTTAATAAGCTTATTCTTCTGCCTAATTCATTCTAATCGAGATAAACATTAGCAGAAACGGTTTTATTACTTAGTTCCTTATAAGCAGAAGGGAAATAAGGGAAAATGTAAATGACATGTTATTTATGGATGCTCTTTAACTACTGTGGTTCTCAGTGTCCCATTCTAAATTGGGCATGAAATACCACTTAATTTTGCTCAGAGGCCTCTCTATCAGGCTTGAGGTTCTTTTACATGACATAAATCTAAGACATGGGACCAACGGGGAAATAAGGGAACACACTAGATTAAACCGACAATAAATGTTTTAAAATTTGGTTGCTAAAGAATTGAAATCAATTTCTTTCATGGTCAGAAACTGACAAGTTCCCATATAAGAAGTTAACAAAAAAAAGAAAGAGAATATCTCAAAGACAGCCAACTCCATGAGAAGAACAAATACGACACTTGAAAGAAGAAATGAAAATGTTAAAAACTCCGGAGGTGCATACAAAGCGGGAACAATGTTTGTTGGTAGGAGACTCAATAATAAAGCATGTTGGACATCACAGTGCAGAGTTGACTTTAGAGTGCTTCCCTGGAATAAGAACGGAGCAGATGAGGCACGTTGTGGAGCGGCAGGAACAAAGAAATCCGGAAACGGTAATTGTGCATGTAGGGTCAAATGACCTGAGGGGAAGCATAGACCACATCATGGGGAACATGTACGATTTGGCTACAACAATGAAGAGTAAATTTCCTGCTGCTAAAATAATTTTAAGTGGAGTGGTACGACGCAGAGACGTAAACTGGCACAAGGTTGGTAGAGTAAATGACTCTTTTCAATGGGTGGCAGAGCGACTGGGTCTTCTCTTCGTTGATCCAAACTCCTGGCTGGGTGATAATGATTTAGGGCATGACGGTGTGCACCTAAATAGGAGAGGAGCGGCGTCATTGGCGTCGCTTTTCACTAGAGTGGCTGCATCTTTCGGCGGAGAACGGGAAGAGGACGGCGCTGGACGAGACGAGGACTGCGGACGAGACGAGGAAGGTGACGGACGAGACGAGGTCGGTGGCGGACGGGATGAGACCGATGGCAACTGACAATGGAACTGTGGGAACGCCGACGAAAAACCTAATAGTAAAGGTGAGTCTCTAGTGATTTTGCATGTAAATTGTCGAAGAATCTTAAACAAAAAATTAGAATTCTCAAACTTAATAGATGCTTATGATCCAGACGTAGTAATAGGTACCGAATCATGGCTTCATCCAGATATTAGAAACGCTGAAGTATTAGGGAATAACCTCACGACAATAAGAAGAGATAGGAATGGCAGAGGAAGTGGGATATTTATTTGTGTCAAGAATATATACAATCTGTCGAATTATGGAGGGATGAGGAACATGAAATCTTACAAGTAGAAATTTCAGGAAACTATAGTAAAAATAAATGGCTTCCCATCTGGAAGCTCGGTAGAAGAAAAATGGCAAAATTTTAAAAAAATTGTTACGGAAGCAACATATAAATTTATAGGCCGTAAAATGCTAACTAAAAACCCTGACCCGGAATACTACAATAAAACAGTAAAACGGCTAAAGAAACAAGTCAGAAGAGCATATAGTTCACGAAAGATTAGTAGTTATCACGCAAATAAATTCCGAGTTTTGTCAAACAAACTTCTATTAGAAAAGATTACCGCGGAAGAACATTTCTTAAAAAAGTATTCTCTCGTCTGACAGGAATAGTTGGCAGCAATTTTTTAAATTTGTGAGAAGGCGCAGGGGAAACGCAGAAATCACTCCAGAAATCAAGAATGGAAATATACTAAAAGCCGATTCATTGTCAAAAGCCGAAGTGTTTAATCAACATTTCGCTTCAATTTTTCGAGTAAAGAACAATGCCAGTATTAAAAGAAGGGAAGGGCCCCCTATGACAGTGAAGCCAAGCGACATTAGAAGACGGTTAGCTAAATTAGGAAAACATAAATCAGTCGGGCCAGATGGCATTTCGGGCGACTTTTTTAAGATTGGGGGGAGGCAATCGTTCCATACATACTGAGGCTATTCGAAGTAACAGTAAATAACGGAAGTATACCACAAGATTGGAAGCAGGCTATAGTTGTGCCCATTTATTTATAAAGCAGGGGATCGAACAAATGCGGCAAACTATAGACCAGTTAGTTTGACATCAGTAGTAAGCAAACAAGTTGAACATCTTATAGCACAAGATTTAAGACGCGAATGGGATAAAACGCACTGGCTCTTCGAAGGCCAACATGGTTTCCGGAACGGACATTCTTGTGAGAGTCAACTAGTAGCCGTTTGTCAGGATGTAGCCGATACACTTGACGCGGGTGTTAAAGTACATGCAATAATAATTGATTTTTCTAAAGCGTTGACCTTGAACCTCATGGACGACTAATAGAAAAACTTTGTAATCTGCAAATAGACAACAGAGTGATAACTTGGATTCGGGAATTCTTGAGAGAACGAACCCAAAGAGTGCGGGTGGGAAATAAATTATCGTCTCCTACAAATGTAACTTCTGGTGTGCCCCAGGGAAGCGTGATCGGGCCGTTGCTTTTCTTAGCATATATAAATGATTTACGGGAAGGGATAACATCTCAGATTCGCCTATTTGCAGACGATTGTATAATGTATAGAAATATTAGCGCTAAATGCGACACAATAGATCTACAAGAAGATTTAAACAAAATTCAACTCTGGGCAAAATATAATAAAACGGAGATAAATCCAAACAAATGTAAAACAATTATATTTTCTAGGGCAAGAATAGTAGAAAACGTAATATATAAATTAGACAATAAGAAAATACTCAGAGTAAATAGCACCAGATATTTAGGGGTAATACTAAATCAAAGATTGGAGTGGGGGAACAAGTAAACTCGATCACTGGGAAGGCGTGGAAAGCGTTGCATTTCGTAATGAGGATTTTAAAACGCAGCAATGGAAAGTCGCGAAATTTGGCATACACTTCTTTAGTTCGACCAATATTAGAATATAGTGCTGCATGCTGGGATCCGTATCGGGTGGGGCAAAAACTGGCACTAGAGAGAGTTAAAAAAAAGAGCAGCTAAATTTGTAGACAGAAGTAAACGATTCGAAAATCATACCAGCACTGCTACTTCCTGGGAAACACTAGAAAAACGTAGGAGACGAGCAAGGCTATGTGCAATTTTTAGAGCCTATAAGGGGGAACCTGCATGGAAAGACATATCCAAACGATTATTAAAGCCATTATACTGTGGGAGGAATGATCACTCGGAAAAAATAAGAAATAGGGAACAGAAAACAGACATAGGTAAATTTTCCTTCACAAATAGAACAATAAACGAATGGAACAAATACCTGCAGATTTACTGGAGATTTTGCCTCAAAAGTGTAAATAGTTTTAAAAAGAGATTAAAGAAGAGTGATTTATAGTCAGGATAGTAAATAAAAATATTGCATTATTATTACTGTTGTTACCATTATGTATATATTAGTATACTATGATGTCATTGGCATTTTAACAGGGTATCACTCACATTGTTTATTTAACTCATTGTATTGTACACTGTATTATTACATTGACAGCGCTGCCACCGGGCCACGCCCTAAGCAGTGAAATAAAGTATCTAAAATGTACGCAACTTAAATTGTGTGTTTCAATGAGATCAACATTTTTTTTATGTAGCAAGTTTCTGTGTATATCTTATGGTTTACCAGTTATGCAAAATTCAGAAAAATTCATCCAGAATAATGAGGTCCTCAGATGCTATTCCCAGAAAATTCAAGATATAAATTTTATTTGTCATGTAAATATCTTAAATATAAGAGATTTTAATCAAAATTGTTAAGAGGCATTTTTGAGAAAACTAAAATTTTTGAAATTTTTTTCCATGTAAAGGGTAGTTGGGGGTAGAGGGCTTTTCTTGAAAATCTTTGTGTTGCATCCTTGGAAGAACTTTTTGTTTTTGAGCTATGCCCTCCACAGGCTTTTTTCTAAGAATGCTTTTTTGGATTCAGGGTTCTCAAAACATAAATGTCCGATGAAATCTCAGTATCAAATTTTTGGATACAATACAATACCTTCTCTACACACAATGTACATAGTACATGTATAGAAAGTGAAAACTACTTTCTAACTAGTTGAACTGATAGGTGGTTAAACTATGAAGCCTGGGACCTGAAGTACTTACGACATTTTAAGTCGCCATTAGGGTGCGTCATCTCAAAACATTTTAAATTACCTTGTGATTTACTGGGAAACATGCAAGTCAGTTGAGTAATTTATTGCTGTGTCAGCACGTTGCCATGGTGGCTCAGTGGTTAGGGCAACCTGCTAGAGCATCTGTGGTGCAAATCCAGCTACAACATTGCATTTTTCACATTCTACCTATCCTATCTTATAAACTGTTTAAAATAACATTAATTTTGCACATAATTGAAAATCCTTATTTCCATCCACCATTTTCCTTTGTTTATGCAAGCAAATGCTCTTTGCTTTCTTTGTTTTTTACCAGTGCCAAGCTTTCATGTAACTATGCATCAGTATTGTCAAATGTGGACACAATTTTCTGCATGTCTTAATATTTCTTGGAGTAATACCCAACCACATTAAGTCAAAACTCACCTCTGTGAAGTATTGGGTGGAGAGAAAGAACAATGGAAAGTGCTTTTTATTTTTTCATTGCCAATTGACAATTTATTAATGTGTGATACACATTTATGCATATCAGGGAAATTAAATTATATATCCTTTGTAACCCTATGCAAACCATAAGCTAATATGGACCATTTTGGATACAAAGTCTAAAGTCCATTACAGATTTCACCATGTAGGATGCAGCACCTGTTAGGAATAACAAAACATGTTCCTGCTTAACTTCACCATCTCACAACAGTTTCACAGCATTAATGAAAAATTGTTAAAATGATTTACCCCATCAATAATTTGAATGCAGTAAAAGTAATCATTGGACCAGTCAGCAAAGAACATGCGAATAACATTTACATGTATCATCCATAAGCATGTCACTTCATCAATGTACACCTAAATCTTATTGTTCCTTACACTGCATCTATAATGAAATGAAAGCGAGGAAAAAATATTCTAACCCTAATTATATGTGAAATTCAAAGCAACACATAAGTTGGTATAAATGGTAAACCTATTGCAAAGATTTCTAGCGTATTCCATTAACTTATTAACCCTTGTTCTCACTATTGCCTTAATACATAAATGCTGGATGATCCAAAAATGTCCAAACCGGCGGCATGGTGTTTTGCCCATCTGCAGCTATCATAAAAAGGCACGGATGAAATCATGCAACATTTTAGAAACTACTTTCAAAGGTTTTACTTACCAATGTTATTAAAGGAGATGCTGAAACTGGCCACCGTCGTTGTCCATACATTTTTGGTACCTCTTTAGCAAACTAACGATCACTTGCCATAGTTGCCAATCTCCTGGCAGATATTTTGTTTTAATTCTTTCAGGGTATGTGGGTTTGTCTTGTACACTTTAAGCTTTAAGTTACCCCAGAGATATAAATCACAGGGGGTTAGGAGGGGTCCACAAATTTCTACTAATAATTCTGTCCTGAAACACACTTCCAATTGCTTTCATCGAAAGATTGGTTGTAGGAGCTGCTGCAGGTCTTGTTGAAAAAAGGCAAAATCATGCTCCTTGTCTGTTAATTCTCTAAAAAAGGAGGCAAAATTGTTCTCGTGTATGGACTGGCATCAACTGTTGACTCGTAAAAAATTGGGCCTATAACTCTTTTTCTGCTAATGGTACACCATACACCAATTTTTTCGTCATGAAGGGGTATTTCATGAACAATATTAGGTTTCTAAGAGCTCCAATAACGATTATTTTGTGCACACATATCCATGAAAGTGGAACAAAGCCTGGTCCGTGAAAAATATTAAATATGGATCAATTTTGCCATCCTATACACTACTGAGAGTCCACTCATAAAATGTGTTAACACGTATGAATCATAAATAAATACTGACTGTGCAGTAGAAAACAAATACTGAGCTATAATACACTTTGTGACTAAGTACAGGACAAAATAATAAAGCACAGTGGTAATTATTCAACCACATTATATCACTGTCAACTCAATACTGCACTTTCAGAGCAGAGAAAAACAAGTCAGCATCATGACTTTGTGTATAGCAGCTGTACGTTATGTTTCCATGTGTGGAAAAACATGCGCAGTGATTTGGATGTATTTGGGTAGCAGTGATATTTAAATGGTCATTGAATTACTTTACTGCTTGTTTCGGCTCTGAAGTTTTTTTGAAATTAAGAAATTACCCCTCAAGCTTTCAACATGATCAGAGATTAAAATTCTCAAAGATAAAATTACTAAAGAGAAGTAGATCTACTCATCAGAAATTCACTTTTAGGTTCTACAACTTGAAGGATGCTCATTTGCATTACTTTATTTACAATCCAGGCCTGAGCTGGTCATATTTTTCCACTAGATTTTAATGTATGAATACAGAAGCTGGGATGCTAACTGTTAACATGTGGAAGGTGGCAGACTGTATAGTTTGCCATTTTTAGGAATTATATTTTATAGATAATTTTGTAACTCATTGTTGCATGCAGTCTTGGGGAGATTGTATTTAATTAATTATATTGCCGAGGAAAGATACTGTTACAATGATGCTATTGCTATTAAGAGCAATACATAACAAAAAGAGGAGACATCCGCATCCTATTACTTCTTTGATAAAACTCAGGTAAATCAATAACATACTAATAGTTTTATCTGGCAGGATTTTAAGAGTAATACTGGTCTGCAGATTTCATTAGGGGAATGATCACACCTAAAGACAGGCCCAAAATTTAAAATTTTTGAGAGCTATTTTATATAAAGGAAATTATTCTGAATATTTCAGCACCGATTTAAAAAATCTGATGTGTTCCATTCACATGACTTTCTCTACATCTCTGCAACAAATTGTTAAAAAGCTTATGCTTCTATTTTCTTCAGGCTAATCGAGAAAAAAAATCTAGCATAAGTAGTCTTATTTCTTGCTTCCTTGAAAATAGAAGCGAAATAAGGGAGTACCATAGGTTAAAGTGACAATCAAAAGCCGGTTGCTATGTGAGTGAAGTTCCCTTGTTTATATGGACAGGAGTTGACAAATTTCTGTATGAGAAAAGTATGTTTTTCATAGCTGAAACCAAAAACAATGAATATCTAAAAAAACAATCAATTACACGAAAAAAAAGGTATATTACATAAATTGTGGGTTTTAAAGTGCTCTACATTTGTTGTGTGGTAAGTTTTTCTCCATCTCTTACGGTTTAGCAGTTATGTAAAATTCTGTAAAATTGACCCAGAATAAAGTAGCCTTCAGAGACTATTCCCAGAAAATTCAAAATATAAATTTATTTGTCAGGTAAATATCTTTAATATATGATATTTTAATCAAAATCGTTAGCCATTTTTTAGAAAATCAAAACTTTCGAAAAAAGTTCCATGTAAAGGGTAGTTTGTGTGGGGGGATCTTTCTCAAAACCTTTGTGTCGCATCTCTGGAAGATATTAAACTTAAGTACCAAGTTTGGTATTTTACAGACTTTTCGTTTTTGAGTTATCTTGATCACAGACACATACAACCTTTTTCTGAAAATGATTTTTTTAGATACAGGGGACCCTAAAACATATATTTCCTGTGAAATCTCGGTATCAAATTTTTTGGTGGAGTGCAATACTTTCTCTATACACTATGTACATAGTGCGTGTAGAGAAAGTAAAAATCCAATGTGATTGATCTACACATGAGCTTCTCTAGCTGTTCCACATATAAACTGTTCTCACAAAAGACTTATTCTTTTATCCACATCTTGATAACCAAGAAACGGTGGCAAAATTAGTCTTAGCTCTTTGTTAGAAGGGAAATAAGGGACTATACTAGGGTAAAGTGATGGTTAAGTATTTTAAAATTTGGTCTTATGTGAAACAATTGAAGTTTGGTTTGCTTTGCATGACCAGCAGTAAACGAACGGTATCTTCCTGTTATGTAGAGTAAAATTGAGACCAATTACAAGGAATATCTCAAAAACGGTCTGCTCTTCTAGAAAAACTTGTAGTTTATGTGCTTTAAAAATATTTACATTTTTTTGTGCAGCAAATGTTTGTCTCTCTCTTACGGTTTAGCAGTTATGTAAAATTCATCCAGAATATCTACTATGTATATTCTACATATGCGCTAGAGAAAGCAAATAGCTGATGTCTTTCATTCAGATGACTTTCTTTATCCTCTTTCATTTATTGGTGGACACAAACCACTCTTATGAAAGTTTATTTTTCGATTACTTCAATTTAATTAGGTAAGCCTTTGCAGGAATAGCTAGCTATATTACACACATTTTGTTGTAGATACAAAGAGAATAGCTGGATGCTTTAAAGATGTTTACAAGATTGACAATTGAATATTGAAAGAATAAAGAACTATTAAAATGGATATCATTGGAATGACTTATGGGGAAAAAAGCTATTTGGTATAAATTGTGTATTTTAGTGAAATCTATAACAAATCTACAACCTAAACGAACCTCTGGACATTAAGAACCAACTGATATGATAACATGCAATGCCATATTGTAGATTTCTGAAAATCTTATTCAATTATGAGCCCAAAGTTTACAGAAGTAGAGTTACAGATTTTAAGATGGCAAATCTAGTTCAACTCTTGAAGTTAAAGTAGACTTAATGGTCTAATTCTTGTTGAGAAATCTACATGTGTTATGAAATAGGCTTTTTCCTAGCGCTCAAGGTTTACTATTTATACAAGGTCTACAAAATTCCTTTTGAGTGAAGAGGATTTCACAAGTTATTCCCAGAAACATCAAAGTACACATTTGATTTCTTATGAAAATATCTTTAATATATGGAATTTCTAATTTTGCAAATTTGTAACTATGGGGACAATGTGATGAGGGATGCTACTATAGGACAAAATCATGAGAATGTAATAATTCTGATGTGTTCCATTCACATGACTTTCTCTACATCACTGTAAAACATTGTTAAAAAGTTTATTCTTCTATCTATTTCATGCTAATTGAGATCAACAATATCAGAAATGTCTTATTACTTGCTTTCTTGTAAGTAGAAGGGAAATCGCAGAACACACTAGGCTAAAATGATAGTCAATTCCCATATGTGAAAAGTTTTAAGTATTTTAAAATTGAAACCAATGACAAGGATTATCTCAAAAAATGATCAACTTGTCGCCCTCCATGGTGTAATGGTTACCATGCTAACTTCATATACCCAAGGTCGTGGGTTCAAACCCAGCAGAGGACGATGCATTTTTTTGGGTGTAAAAATTCTTAGCATGGCTTTCTTTGGAAGGGATGTAAAGCCAGTGGTCCCATGTTGTAGATTTACGGCACGTAAAAGAACCTCAAGTCTGATATAGAGGCCTCTGAAAACAATTAAGCGCTGAGAACCATAGTAGTTAAAGAGCGTCCATAAATAACACACCATTTATTTAATAGTCAACTCCAAAAAAAATGTATATGACATAAATTGGGATTTTGAATGAGATCTACATATTTTGTGTAGCAAGTTTTTGTCAATCTCTTATGGTTTACTAGTTATGCAAAATAAAGCAAAATACATCCAGAATAAAGAGATCTTGAAAGGTTATTCCCAGAAAATTCAAGATATACATTTTATTTGTTGTGTAAGTATCTTTAATATAGGGTCTTTTAATAAAAATTGTTAGAACCATTTTTGAGAAAATCAAAAATTTTACAAATTTTTCCATGTAAAGAGTAGCCTGGGGTGGCGGGATTTTCTTTGAAATCTTTGTCACATCCTTGGAAGATACTAAACATAAATACCAAGTTTGGTATTTAACAGACTTTTTGTTTTAGAGCTATGCTGCCCACACACATGGACATTTTTCTAAAAATGCTTTTCTTTTTATTCAAAGCATCCGGTGAAATCTCAGTATCAAATTTTTGGGTGTAATATAACACCCTCTCTATACACTATATACATAGTACATGTAGAGAATGTAAAAATCCATTACCCTCTGTCGGGTTTGAATCCACAACCTCGGGTATTATAGGCTAGCATGGTAACTACACTGCAATCCCTGAACTTCTAATTTTTGGAATAAAATTGATTTGCTGGTGCTATAATACCAACAATTAAATAATAAATGTCATTATCTACAACAAGGAGAACTGCAAACTCTCTTTGTAACATAATGAAGAGCTTAGGCTCCTGTGTAGAGGGGGAAGCAGATGCTTAATGCTGGTTAAGGGATAAGATACCAGCCTCTCTTTCTCAAGATTGAAGGTCCAACTTGGCAGAAGATTCTGCAACATGCTATTTTAAGGTGGTGAAAGGAAGGCAGACGGTAGAGCAATGATAACAGTACTTAAATTAAGCTAATATATTAAGCAAGATTAAATCATTTGTTGGTTGCAGATGTTTGGTTTACAAAGCAAACTATTCTATTAATCCTGGCCAATATCATTCTGATTATGGAGTTGCTAATATAAAGTCTTACCTTAAGAAATATGTCATGGGGTGTCTAGGCGAAGTGAGAGATGAAGTGGTCGAAAGGGTAGCTGGTTGAGCCTGGAGTGACGCCTAAAGACGCACACAACAAATCAGAGGTTCCCCGACGGTCAAAGACAAGACCTGGTGGTCGGGTCTACAGTCCCTTAAATAGATTTAGCGGCATCCCAGAAAGGTATTCCAACATGGTGGCCGTTCTCCTAATATGGAGAACCAACATCCTGATAGTGGGTAGTCTTAGCCAATCAACATCAAATATTTAAATGTTCTAGAATATCCAGTGTGACGTCAAAGTGCAAATGTGCACGTAGCCCAACAGAAGTTGGTATCATCGAAAAGCCACTGGGAGTGCCATCAGAAAAGGCTAGTCTCCTCCTTTCTGTTATTTAATTAGCTTATAACAAGGCTTCCATTTTTCCAAGAATATGTAAGAATCAAATCCCAATAAATTCAGATTAATTAATTTATTAATTAATAAAACATTACTAAAACAACATAAATTTAACTCTCGCCAGTGACAATGTGACAATATTAAATGTTTTCAAGGTCAAAATTGTTAGTGTGACTTCCATTAGGAGGGAAGTAATTACAGTCATTGATTACAGTATGTAGAAGTACCTCAAGCCTAATAAAAAAAAAGCCTGAGCGGAAAATTAAGTAGCATTTGAAGCCTAATGTAGAATGGGATGCTGAGAACCAAAGCAGCAGGTTCAGATTTTCACTAAGTGGACCAACCATTATTGCACAGCAGTTCATTTAACCTATTGGTTTCAGATGTCACCAAGTTGCGACATTCTTGGATGCTGCCTTACTCTCTCCTGCACATTCATTCAAATGAGTGGCTGCTATTCTTTCCTGTTGACATTAAACATAATGTCCACATATTCTTGATCACATTTACTGTATTTATCCAAATGCAAGACGATCCCCATTTTTCAGCATTTAATTTTGGAATAATTTAGCATATTAACATGTATAAAGTGAAGACATGTTTAAAGGACATAAAAAGAATTTTTAAACAAAATTTAAAGGTTTGCCATAAATTTTTAACAAACCAATGGAAACTTAAGCTGATTAAGTTCCTTTTTTAATTTAATTTCTTTGTACTGAATTTTAATTTGTACGAAAATTCATGTTTTGAGCAGTTGGCAGAGAGGAGAGTAAGAAAATGTATGATATGGTTGCGAAGGTACAACAGGATGGGGCAGCAGCGGCAATATAGCTGTAATAACGATGATGGATAGGATTTTCTAGTTAGCCAATATACTTAATACATAGCAAAAAGTTTTACCTGTTTTGAATTTGCGCGTAAATTCATATTTTGGATGGGAGATGGAGAATGGAGTACAGAGATGTTTATATTGGTACAACGTGATGATGGCAGTGGTGGCGGGAGCATAGTTATAATAACGATTATGAATGCTATTTTCTATAAAGACAACATACTTAGAAGTCCTCTAGTTTTATTTTACTCTCAGAGACATTTCCAATGAGTGCTCATTAGCCATTAACAGCTAATTTTGGCGTGAAATGGAATGCACAAAATCTGCCACTTACGTCGTGGCCTTGGCAGTAATCTATACCCTTTCTCCAAGGCTTCATCACTGCCATACCCTAAAAGTTTTAAATTTACTTTTTCCCCATATGGTATTCAGAAAACATATTGCAAATGCAAAATGACCCCCCCCTCCAGTTCTTAAATATCATTATTTTTGGGGAAGGAAAAAAAAAAATAAATAAAAAGTACCATTGTCATGTATTTAGATAAATACAATATGGTATATCAGGTGGTGATAAAACCTTGAGATGATTTGGCCACTCCTTAGTGATTTGTGTGTGGAAGCAGCTGCTATCATGCTGCTACATACTTTAAGTATGTCCTCTGCAGAATACACTGCTCGAATAGTGGAAAGCAGCCTTGAATATTGTGATGTATTCTTCGGAATCTAATCTGACAGATATTTATACTAATTCCCCTGTGCCAGTATCTGATATCTTGCCCAAGGATGCTGCACTGATTCTTCCACTCCTCTTGGTAGCTATTACATGTTCAGGAATATAGCAAGTGTTGTTTGCTTATCAAAATATCAACCACCTGTCAACAATGGAACAGAACATTTTCTCATCATTCAATTAAAGTTTTGCTAGAAATCATACATCATTGGGAGGTACAGAAGGTCCAAGTTCACTGTCTTCTCAGTGTGCTGGTGTGAGTTTTATTCTTGGCAGCGGCAGACAAGAAAAGATTACTCTTTGTTTCTGGTAGTTTAGCATCCTTTAACCTGGTATGTAGCATCAGATGATAGTGAAATGATGTTCAAATGAGCCCGGGGTCCATATAGCTTACAGTTATTCAACATTTCTGTGGTGTTTGGTCAGAACATAACTTCAAAATTGGCCTTTTTGTGCTGAGACAATAGTGATATAAAAGAAACAACTTTTTATTACTGCTACAAACAATTCTATTTCTTCCAAACGATTACAATAACAAAGTCTGTTTACCAATAAGCATCTTGATTTTTCATGCTTTTGTAATAATTTTGCTGCACAGTTTTTTTTTGACGCTTGCTATGGCTATGACTGCATGCTCCAAACTTCCCATCGAAATCAACTCACCTGGGCATATTCTCTCCTTTTTATACCTGTCGGTCATGTGGCATGAAATGTTCAGAAATAGTGCTTATGGCTGCACTGCAAACCACCATAGTTGTCACAAACTTGCACACAGGTGCAACAATTGGAGCTTTGAATGGATATGGGAGGATGATGTAACAGGAGAATTTACCTTTTCAAGTGCTATGGGGCAAAGTGTAATAGATTATGTAATTTGCAGTGGAGAAAGGTAGTCTTGATTGAGTAAGTTTAAAGTGTTGAATGTGCACATTGCCATTGTTATTACATTGAAGGGTAGAAAATTATATAGAAGTGAATGTAAGGAGGGATAAGAGAGAACAAATTTCTGCAATGGTATAACGAGATGAAGGAAAATGCAGAGAACTCTATCTTAAAGTCTGCAATAGAAATGAGAGATCAGGAAGTGGCATGGTTCTGATTAGGGATAAGGAAGCTGAAAAGTTTAAGAGGAGGAATGAGGCAGGGACCACGTCCAGATTATGGGTAGGAGGAGGAGGATGAACTACACATAACATTTAAATATAAATGGACAAATGAATGGAGAGTGGAGTTAATTGACTGGAAGTGGTTACGTAGGGATGAGGTAGGGATAAAGATCTTAAAGGACAAGGGCAAGTTAAGATGAAACAGTCAAAGCAAATAGATAAGGTTTAATTAGTGAAAGCACATTGTGAACTAATTTTATTATACAGATAATATAGTGATTAAGTATTTACGAGGGCTGTCCAGAAGTACCCAACCTAACAAAGAAAGCACAAAAATTTAGGGGAAAACACATTTATTTCTCTACAGTCTCCTTTCAGCTCGATACACTTTTCCCAGCAATGTTCAATAGCTTTGATACCCACTTTATAGTAAGAACTAACGAGGTCTGCAAAATAGCCATCAACTGCAGACTCCACCTCTTCATTGTCGGCAAATCTTCTACCACCAAACATTCTTCAATTTTGGAAGCAGAAAATAATCAGAGGAGGCTAAATCTGGTGAATAGGGTGCATGAGGAAGCAATTCAAACTTTAACTCATTGATTTTGGCCATGGCAATAATGGACATGTGAACTGGTATTGTGGAGGTGAAACAAAACTTTCTTTTTCACTAAAGACGGTAGCTTTTGCTCGATTTCATCACTCAAATGCTGTAACAAGTTTGCATAATATTCACCATTGATTACTTTTCCTTTTTGAAATAATCAATTAAATTATCCCTCATGCAGCCCAGAAAACTGACTCCATGACCTTGCCTGCAGATGGAACTGTCTTTGTCTTCTTTGGAGCCGATTCTCCCCTTCCAATCAACTGTTTTGATTGTTCCTTCGTCTCAGGTGTGAAGTGATTGACCCAGGTTTCATCCATTGTTATGAATCGCAAAAACTCAGCTTTATTGCAGCAAAACATTGACACTCAACTGAAATATCCTCATGATGCTGTTTTTGTTCTATTGTAAGCAAACCCATCTTGCACACAACTTTCTCATATCTAAATTTTCAGTCAGTATGTGATGTACAGAATTTTTTGAAATGCCTTCAATATCGACTAGCTTGTGCACTTTCAGTCGATGGTCAGCCAATACCATTTTGTGGATTTTCTTTACAATTTTTGGTCTGGTAACCTCATTTGGCCGACCTCTGAGATGTTAGTCTTGGCAGCTCGTATGGCTGCACTTAAACTCTGCCACCCAATATTTCACTGTTGTAAACTAAGGAGCAGACTTCCCCAAAGTGGAATCTAGCTCAGCTTTAATATTAGTTGGACTAAAACCTTTCAAATGAAATTATTGTATCACATAACGATGACCAGTTTATCCATGTTTAAAAATTTGCTGAGAGCATTCACTAATGATGGCTGCCAAACAAATGCTAAACAATGTAAAACCATCAAACTTCAAACTCTTTCTAAGGTTGGTACTTTTTACCATTGTTAGAAACAACCTATCTATATAGGTACTTCTGGGACAGCCAAGCATGTAAAATAGAGGCTGGTGGCATACCCAGACAATGGCCTGCTACCATTGTACTGAACTTAGCACTAAAAATTATCATTATTATACTTTAAATTATAATTCAATTGCCCTCTGTGTATTTTAATGTTCACCAATAATGGAAAATGTCCAGTGTTAGTACTTAAATTTGATACTTTAAAGTTGCTTAAAATGAGCCGCATTGTTAAGATTCATGATACACATCACATTTGCCCATTTCTATTAACAAAAGTGTATTCCCAATTCCCATCTTCACCATATTTCCCATTCAAAATATCCAAAGCATTCAATTCATAAAATTCTATAAATTTTTTATACCCTCTGTCAGTGAACTTGTCTTTGCTCTGTTTAAACCTCTTTGGCTCCTCCAAAATTCCACTATTTCTGCCATATGTGTCACTTTCCCCAACCTTAATATTTAAGTCTCCCATTTGTATAACCTCCATATTCATAATTTTCTCGTTTAATCTTTCTATATCTTCCTCTAATTGTTTAAGGAGGCTAGGATTATGAAAATGCCAGGGAAGAGAGGGAATGTGTACCATTCCTATACATATCCCATTTTTACTTTCTCTACACGTACTATGTACATGGTGTATAGAGATGGTATTGCATTCCACCCAAAAATTTGACACCGAGATTTTGCTGGAAATACATGTTTTGGGTCCCCTTAAATCCAGAAAAAGCATTTTTGTAAAAAGGTCTGTGCATGCACATGTGTGTGTGTGTGTGTGTGTGTGTGTGTGTGTGTGTGTGTGTGTGTGTGTGTGTGTGTGTGTGTGTGTATGTGCTTGCGCATGTGTGAACATCATAGCTCAAAATGAAAAGACTGTTAAATACCAAACTTGGTATTTAGGTTTGGTATATTCCAGAATGCGTCACAAACATTTTCAAGAAAATCCCCCCCACTCCAAACTACCCTTTACATTGAAAAAAATTTAGAAATTTTTGATTTTCTCAAAAATGGCTAACGATTTTGATTAAAATCTCTTATATTTAAGATATTTACATGCCAAATAAAATGTATTTCTTCAATTTTCTGGGAATAGCCTGTAAAGACATCTTTTATTCTGGGTGATTTTTATTGAATTTTGCATAACTAGTGAACCGCAAAGGATTGACAAAAACTAACTATACAAAAGATGTATATCAGGATAAAACATACAATTTATGTCATATACATTTTTTTTGTGCAGCTGATCATATTTGAGATATTCCTTGTTATTTGTTTCTGCTTTGAATAAGTTATTCTTTTGTCATATTGGTATTTGTCCATACAAACAAACAAACTTCAGTCACATAGCAACCAGCTTTTGACTATCACTTTAATCTATGGTACTACTTTATTTCACTTCTACTTACAAGGAAGCAAGTAATAAGACCATTTCTGCTAATTTTTCTCAATTAGTCTGAAGTACATGGAAGGAAGCATAAGCTTTTTAACAATATGTTGCAGAGATGTAGAGAAAGTCATGTGAATGGAGCATATCAGATGTTTGTCTATTTGTAATCTAATACAAACCATAGTGTACTTTTTCTCCTTGTCCAAATTGCTTTAACTCTTTTCCTTAACATCTTCCCTTTCTCCTTTTATCCCAATCCACTCAAATCTGTTTACATAACTCTGTTCCTCTTTTAGTCACGTTTCAGTTAATAATTGATCTAACCCTCCCACATACAATTTACATGGTTTATAATGAGCACTAACCTTATTATAATTTATGTCGAAAATAGTGTGCATCTGCATGTATAAATTGTTCTTGCTTAGGTTCATAATTTCTGTTTTGATAAGTTTGTCTATGGTGTGGGGATTGTTCCTATAAACTTCTTTTAGCTGTACAAAAGGGCTTCAGGACTTCTTCCATTACACCATGGAGGGCGACTAGCTGGTTTCCAGGTCATTGGCTCTCTCAGTATACATAAACCCATAGTCCAATGGCAGGTGTAAATGAAATCTCAAAAATAAAGCTCATACATTAAAATTTTCAGTTGTCTAGAACAGCAAAGTAAATGAAGAAATTATGGGCAAACAATCTTGAAGCTACATATCTGTCTTAAGGACTGAGAGAAAAACAAAGCAAAGAAAAAATAAGCATTTTTACACCTGTCATTTGAACCAGATTGTCAATGCACATGTCAGGTGCATGCAAATCGCTACCACATCACCAAGTCCTCTTATTTTTAGTGCTATGCTATTCCTATAATACTTATCTCTTCTCAATGTGTTATTTCAATATAGACGTTCTAAGTATAGTAGCAAAAGGGATATGGTGATAGTTTTCCTTGCCTTATAAGATGAGACGAATAACAAATGGTCCCCCAATTTTTTATAATTAAAGTACAGGTTCAATTGTTACATATCTTTTGCTGCTATAATAGATTTATATTTACCCTAACCTTGATCAAAAACAATTACCAGTAAGTGTTGCTGGTTTATCACATGATTATAGTGGAAACCTTTCACTACAATAGAATTTAAATAACCTGAGACTTCTGACACTTCTTGTAGAAATAAATTTTCATGGCAATGTCCTCTCTGCTATTACTCTAGCCAGTAAGATGCCATCACCCTCTTTTCCCTTTGCCTACAAGCTGAACTTTGAAGAATAGCATGTTACCATATTGCATGAAACTGTATAGCACCTGGTTTACTACTTACTAGCACTACTTACTACTTTGTTGTCAGTGGTCACACGCTTAGAAAAAAATTACCTGTAACAATTATTAAATAGCCTTTAACATTCAAACTTTAAAGAGTAGAGCTGAATAAAAGCCTGGTTATTGTAGCAATTGTATTACTTTATTACAATGTCTTGTTTGCATAAAATAGCTAACAAGACATCTACACAGCTGTGTTATCAAGAGACTGTTGAATAATGGGAAAAAGAAATAATTTTAGATGAGCATGTAGATAAAATTATCTCCATATGCAATTCTTCCTTCTTCTGCTGATGAAGAAAATGATTTGACTATTCCCTTTGTCAACATGCACATGAATAGAATTACAGTAGTAAGAGTAGTGTTTTAGATTATTTTTTTTGTTCAAACAAAACAGATGCCAGCAGTAGTTTTTAATTCACTGTAACACAAAAGCACCTAATTTGAGCTAAATTAATCCCTATTGGGTACATATTTTGCATACTGCACATCTAGATGATGATGAGTAAGCTTTAGGGCATGGGTCATCAGTGCCCACCAGAAACAGATGATACTAAAACCAAGTGATTAAATCAAAGGTTAAAAATAAGCAAGGAATGAATAGTGAAAAGGGACTAAACTGCTAGTTAAAATTCAAAGCAAATAAAACGTCCTATGGTAGAACACCCAAGGGAGTTTAAAAGAATAAAAACATGGGAGCTAAAAGGTGTGACTAAAATCAAAGACCTAAAACAATAATGAGTTAAAAAGTGTAACAAACCAAATACCTAATACAATAGGCACATGTAGCTAAAATCGAGAAGGTTAAAAGAACTGCAGCTACCACACTAACAGCACACCAGAAAAAATAAAATAAAGCTAAAATTATATAACAAGTCTAAAAGGTAGGGATGATAAAAATTTAAAAAGCTGTTCCACTGCTCCGGCACCATCCGCCAGTAGTTGCAGAGTGGCTCTTAAACATGGTAGACCATCAATTCTGGTCCACATTCCAGACAGATAGGAGTGAGATCCCTCCTAAACAGGTAGCTGTGGCTGAAAAAACAGTGACCAATACGTAAGCGCAACAATGCCACCTCCTCCCGACGATATATGCGGGACGAGGTGACCCAGCTGACAGGGACATCCTTTGCCATGCGAAGCTTGTTATTGCGCAGAGCTTTCCATTCTGTATGCCAGGACGAAAGCATAGCTCTCCTTCACAGACAGCCTGAAGTCTGGACAGGATATAAAGTGAACTGAGTTTCTTGGTGCCATGGATGCTGTCTTTGATGCCAAATCCCCTGCTCATTCCCAGGCAAGCCAATGTGACCAGGAATCCAGGCCAACTCCACATTTACGCCTGCAGTGTGTAAAACATGGAGTGTATCCTGAATGCGCTGTACAATAGGATGGGGACCGTACAGCTCACAAAGGCTCTGAAGGGCACTGAGGGAAGTCACCCAAGGTTTGACAGCGAACATACAGAAAGGCTTGATAGATGGTATACAATTTGACAGTATCAATAGATGTGCTGCTGTGTAAACCAAAGGTATATGTTTCCATCCCAGTAACAAAGGCACATCCAACACTGTCGGCGTACTTACTGCCATCGGTGTAAATAAAAGATCGGTCGCTGTAGTAGGATAAAAATTCTAAAAAACAAATGCGGATACTAGAGACAGGCATTGCAGATACATCTAGATGAATGCTGCATAAGTTAGTGACTGAGCTGTCAAATGGATCAAACATAATACCTTGTATTTTAAATGCAAAATGTTAAAAATTAAATAAAACTATTGCAGTGATAAACTTCTTTATGTGCTCTAAAAGCTGCAGTTTAGTTTATAATTCTAGCTCTAACCCTATTGGGCTTGTTAAATGTTAACACCTTGTGAGATATTTCAGACACTGCTGAACAGTTGACAGGTGCTCTAACACAATGCAACAATGTAGCTTTCCCATTTCTCTGCTTTGAGTGATGTCACAAGACTCAAGTTGTTTAAATGGCACTGTGGTGGGACACTTTTAGGCTGAATAGTGAAAACAGCTTCAGTGAAATTACCTCCAATCCCTCAATTATAAAAATGGGCTACCCAATTCCTAGTTTACCATTTTGTCCTTGTAAGTCTTTGTGGCACAACAATGACATTAGCACATAGTGGTGCCACCACCCTTTTAAATAGCATGAGTGCACCAAGTCACCATTCCTGCATGGCATATAGGAAGCCATGGTTCAAAATTTGAGCCAAGGTAAGTTGGGGTGGGTATTATGTGTGTATTAATTGGATTTGAATTCATTAGGAGGAAATATAGCCATGTAAATTATGGGACAAGACCATATACGTTATGCAAATACTGGCCTGGTATAAGGTCTCTACTCTTACCACAATGTATTTTACTTAAGTTATTATAAATATGAAATTAACCAGAATAAAACCCCAAACATTATCTGTGTACTTCAATAAGTCTTAAACATGATTGTAATTGTTAAAGGAAAGAAAGAAATGCGAAGTTTTGCTGCATAGAATAAAGCTAGGTTTTAAATTTGTGGAAAGAAAAAGTATTTTCTTACCTTTGTGTGCACTGTAAATTTAACTTTATCTTTCTCGCTGAGTGCATCAGATATATCTACCATCAAGGAATTATCAGTCAGATCCACCGTTTCCGATCTTCCAGGCTAAAACAAAAATATTTCAGATTGTCATTGAATGTTTTATTCATTTGAATAAAAATATCATCTTGTAACATACTCACCTTTCTGTTCTCATCATTAAGGATTACTGTGCTATCATCTAAACCATCCTGCAACGAGTTAAAAAAAGATATGTCAAAATTAAGTATGTAAAACTATTTACTTTAAGAATCCCGGTTGGCTTTATAGCTTACCATCATGGCTGCTTAGTTTTGAGACAAAAACTATAACCACTCTTACATAAATTTTAAACAATTGCATATACAAGTTACAATTAGTAACGAGCGTTTCACTCTTCTATGGTATCAGCTCTTCTGTTATGTGCTACAGGAAAATGACAGCTTTTTTATCATGGCAAACCGCCCCTTCTTCCCAAACCAATATTCCAACTCAGACGATAACAAATGAATCACGTAAATACAACCCAGTAGGAGCAACCAAACAACTCCGTTAGATTAATACATTTACGAGAATGGCCCAAGTTTCGGTCAATAAAACAAAAATAACACAAAAATAATAATATGACCAAGACATATTTGGTAAAACTGTCATCAATGACTTACTATAATTGAAATAGTTATATGTTGGACCTGTTTAATGTCAGGTTATAATTGATTAGTTAGTAGTTCTGGTATGCTCTCAAACCAGGTGCTAGGGAAACAACTGCCAACTGCAGCGTATGCGAAGTTATGCTAAACATCTGTGTGCTAAATGCTAGCTGAAGAAAAATAATTCGTCTCAAAATAAATTAAATTAGGTTATCACAGAAAATATGCCTATCATTTATATTTATATAATCAAATGATAATTCAGAAGCTGATAGCCTGAATCTACTATTGCAATAAAAAAAATTAAAAGTGAATATGTTTCGATGTTTGATACACTGTACAATGTATGGCTGAAAGATTATGGCGATGTAGGCCACAGAAAGTAACAAATGTTATTTATTTTACTTTAGGACCGCAAACAAATAAATTTTACTGTCACAATGGCTCATGGATCTGGTGTATTATCATCTGATATAAGCAGAAGAAATCCTCAAGATGAATACGAGTTAATTCAGCGAATTGGGAGTGGGACGTATGGAGATGTTTACAAGGTTTGTATTGTCAAATTTGACTGACATTGAAATTGACATACACTACCCCGGTGCACATTTAAGATTACTGTTTTAGTACAGAGTGCTCTACTAATTTAGGCTTTAGGTGTAAGCTGAGCATAGGCATATGTTGCACCTAGTGATGCATAACTTGTTGATGCAGGGTTTAAACCTAGAGCAAAAACCTGAGATGGTTCAGTAGACTTTAAGAAATGATTAAAGAAAAATCCAACAGCTTAAGCGATTACAAGATGACAGAATGGAAAGGTATATTCTTGAGCGCTTTAAATTCTAAATTTCTTTCTAGCATTGCCCATTATTACTCATACTACCTTCAGAACCAGAATATCATCTTATTCTCTTTATGTCATATACAAGGTGAAAGTATAAGGGAAATATTAGACAGGTCGCAACTAGTTCGTCTTAACAACAAATTATAATGTAAAAATTCTTTCCTTATTTGTTTATTTATGTAATAGTGAATGCTTATTGAGTGTGTAGATCTATTTCTCCACATGTTATGTACAAGCATAATTAGATTCGGTTGTCTCTAATACAGCAATTAATCTAATTCTTAATGTGTAAACATCCTTGGATCCTGAATGTCTTGAACTGCAAACTGTGAGTTGCTGCCTAATCTGTTAGTCCCAGCAAGTTCCAACATCATGGTTATCTTGCTACTGGGACCACTGCATACAAAGCTCCTTACACACTATCTACATCTAGTGTACCTATATATCTTCCTTACATGATTTTCTCATCCATTTTGTCTTACCCATTTATTCTTAAATTCCATTCTTTGCAAAATTTATATATTGCTTCGATTGCTTTCCTTAAACCAACACTTGTTGCTGAGCCCACTACTAAATCATCGGCATATAATAAGCTGGGATCTTTATGTTGCTAATTGTTAGCATATGTCTGTCTGTCTCACCCAGTGTTCTAGATTGTCATCAATAAACACATCAAATAACACAAGGTGGAAGCAAAATAATCCTGCAGACCAAGAGCATATTAGTCTTATTGTGAATAACAAGAAAGTACAATACCAAAAACCTGAAAGGTTAGACTCTAAATCTAGAAAAAACTGCCTTTATCCAAACAAATTTATTATCACTTTGCTGGATTAGTTAATTAAAGATACTTAATTTATGACTACATTCATAGAAAATTGAATAAAATACTTTTACCTTGGGTATATTTTAATATAATGAATGGTTTTGTGTAAATTAAATTTAAAAAGTCCATAATTTGTTGCCTCCTTAGTTCTATTAGAACCTGGAAACATCACATAAGCTCTATTGAGTTTTTTCTGATATCTGTTTAGGTTTAGAATGTTTACTTAATTTGTGTGTGTGTGTGTGTATATATATATACATAAAAAAAAAATGTATATATATATATATATATATATATATATATATATATATATATATATATATATATATATATTTTTTTTTTTTGGTCAAAGCCACAAGTTAAAATTAGAACAGTTAAAAGAGGGTTGGTTAAAAAACAACAAAAAACAAAGGACAAAATCTTGCTACAGAAAACATACACAGTGCTGTGATTTTCAACGCGCGAATATCTTGGACATGGTTTTAATTTACAAAGAAATGCAGTGCAGTTCTTGATCTGCTCAACATCTGTATGTTGAAAGATTTCCCAACAGGACGTGTCAACAGCAGACACATTTGTGTCTGTTGCCAGCAGATCTGTGTTACAGGTAGTGTAATTCCGAGTTGTAATAATTGAGGGCAACACTAACCTGATAAAGTAATCAACATGGAAGAGGAAGAGCTAAATTTGGTTGCTCCTAATTGGAGCAGTCGCGATATTGCTCACAGAATAGTGAGTCGCACTAGACTGTATCTGGAGTCATTAAAGAACAGTTATTGCACCCATATCACATCCAGGGAGTAAAATGTTTATCACCAAATGGCTTTCATCCAAGTGTTGGATTTACCAAGTGACTGCTTCATCAATTTGCACAAAATCCAGATTTCATAACTAATATGTAGGTGATGGACGAGGCCTATTACTTGGAAGTCACATTATGAACTTTCACAACACACAGAAGGGCCGCGGAGAATGATACAACAGCAGGAGTTTTAGCATAGATACTTGATTAATGTTTGGGCCAGCATAGTTGGAAATCACCTTATTGGAGCATTCGTCCATACACTGAGCTTGGCTGGTAAAGGTATCAACGTTTTTCGAAGTACCAATTGCCTAATCTAATTGTTGGAAATTTGGATCTGTGACTTGGCCTGCCAGATCGTCAGACTTGAATTCCTTAGATTTTTATTTCTGGGAAACATGAAGAACAAGGTGTACAGGGGTGAAATAGAAACTACGGATGAGCTGCATCAGCACATTTCTTCAGCTGAGGAAATTAAAAAATCTTATGTGTTCCATTCACATGACTTTCTCTACATCTCTGTAACAAATTGTTTTTAAAAAGCTTATTTGTCTATCTATATCATGCTAATCGAGATAAACATTAAGCATAAATTGTCTTAATTACTTGCTTCCTTTTAAGCTGAAGGAAAATAAAGCAACACACTAGGCTAAAAAGATAGTGAAAAGCTGGTTGCCATGTGGTTCAAATCCATTTATATGCACAGCCAGGAGTTTACAGCGTTCTGTGTGAGGAAAGTTTGTGTTTTAAATGTGAAACAAATAACAAGGAATATCTGAGAAATGGCTAGTTCCATGAAAAAACGTGTATGATATAAATTGTGTGTTTTAACATGATCTACATTTTTTGTGTGGTAAGTTTTTGTCTATCACTTATGGTTATCCAGTTACGCCAAATTCATTCAGAATAAAGAGTTCTTTAGAGGCTATTCCCAGAAAATTTAAATTTAGGAGATTTTGATCCAAATCGTTAGTAATTTTTTGAGAAAGTCAACATTTTGGACATTTTTTCCATGTAAAGGGCAGTTTGGAATGAGGGGATTTTCTTGAAAATCTTTGTGTTGCACCCTTGGAAGATACCAACTTAAATAACAAGTTTGGTTTCAACGGTCTTTTCGTTTTTGAACTATGCTGTCCACAGACGCACATGCACACGCACCCACACACGCACATGCAGCCTTTTTCTAAAAATGCCTTTTTTGGATTCAGGGGGACACAAAACAACATCTCGGTATCAAATTTTTAGTGGAGTGCAACACTTTCTCTATACACTATATGGGGGAAAGTTGGGCTAAATGGGATACTTAATCTAAAATTTCATAATTTGTTTAATACTAACTAAAATCCCTTATTTTATGTAAAGCTTATATAGGGACTTGACTACAGTTCTCATCAAAATAATTTGCAGTAATTGATGTAATAATGATCCTATTAGTAATTTCCCGTAAAGTGGTTAAGTGTCCCATTTTGTCCAACTAGTCGGATAAAACAAGATAGGTGGAAATTTTCTTGTGATTCATCCTTTGAACTTGTGTAATTCAAAGAAATAATAGAAATTCTACTTATTATAACATAGACATATTATGCAGCATTGCAATCAATAAATGATGTATGAAGTAATACATAATCCACTAATGCAAAGTTATTTACAATAATGACAATCTAACTATTCACAGTCATCTGGTTCAACACCGCTGCATGCTTCATGAGCCCAGCCTTCACACTTACAGCACTTAATCCACCCTTCCTGAATCTTTGAGTTTGAGTACAAATCATTGCAGTAGATGCATGATACATCTTGGTTATTCTCCTCCATCTCTGAACTACTGTAGACATGACAGGAAGTTCTTGATTTGGAGGTCTTTGCCTTTTTTACCATTCTTCCCAGGGAGCTTTTAGTTTTTCTTTGTTGCAATGACTTAGGGGAGCTTCTTTCTTTGGTGCTACTGCATCAGTCAATGCTTGTTTGTAAGGAGAAGTCAGTATTGCTGCTTTCCTCCGTCTTTTGTCATTTGGGTTATACTTCCTCTAGGCTTTGGGAAGTTTTTGAATATCTTTCGGAGACACACTGAATGTTGACTAGTTGACCTACCCAATTCAGCGGTCATAGTGTTTGACTCCATCGGTAGTTCAGTGGTTGCATCAGGTATGGGAACAGGCATTTGTGTTAAATGCTACTCAAGTGCTTCTTGATTAACATCCTCAATTGGTCTGTCTGTAGCATAGGCTGGAGCATACATCAATCAGGAAAGACACCTGGGGTAAAGGGAAAAATTCCTGTGCTACGGAACTCATTTATGGCTGTTTGAAGAGTGGCAGCCTTGATGAATGCTGAACCATACAATTTCCCCACTTGGTTGATAGTAACAGCATGACCTGGGTGATTCAAAAGCCAATTTTTTACTTCAGTAGAATAGTATGTGCTTACAGGGGCCATAAAACTAATATCCAATGGCTGCAAGCAATGTGTTGTATGTGGTGGAAAGCACAGCAGAATGACATTACTCCTCCGAGCCAAATCAATTAGTTCCAGCTCTTTGTGTGAGTTGCATGACCGTCCAATAAGAGAAGAACAGGTTTTTCTTTTGATGGTCGGGCAAAACCAACAAATGACCAGAACCATCTGGTGAAAATGTCCCTCTGCATCCACCCAGATGAATGCTGTGCAGCACTTCTCATCCAAGAGTTCTGGTTTTGCTCTTTCTCTAGGGAAAACTAACATTATTGACATAAAAGCACCAGCAGCACTCATGCAAGTTTCCATAGTAATGAGAACCCCTCGTTCAGCTGAGGAGAGACATCCAGCTTGCCTCTTTCCTCTTAAGTGCCAAGCATTTTGATGTTTTCTTGGGCACAGTTGTAATGCCCATTTCATCTATGTTGTAGATCCTGCTAGAATTAGGTCGTTCTCATCATAGATTTGTTTCAATAGTGAAAAGAACTTCTGCACAGCAGGCCGATTGAAACCCATGGCACGAGCTATAGACGTGGGTTCGGGAGCACGCAAACTCAAACATGGATGGCAGTTTAGAAATGCATAAAGCCGTGCTTTGCAGCCATTAGCTTCTGTTTGTTGAAAGTGTGAGCAAGGCCATTTCTCTCAGCTAATTCATAGGCTAGCTTATGGAGTTCATTAAGGCTTAGGCCAAACAATCTACTCTCCATGGTAATGACATGGTCCACTAGTTCTTCCTCTTGTGGAAGAGAGAATGTTGGCTTATATCTACCCAAATCTTTATCTGCACATCTTTGCACAGATAGAAAGCCTTTGTTCACTTTCGATACTCTTGCTTGTAGAGTACTACGTGGAACTCCATATTCCTTGGATGCCTTCAGGTAACCCATCTTGCCTTCTAAAACATCCTTAATGGCATGATTCATACTTTCCACACTCCACGATTGTCGTTCAGTGGTTCTTGTATATTTTCCCATTTTACCAATTAACCTGAATAAACATTAAAAAAAATCATTATTTTCCTTGTGCTGGATTAATCTGAATTAAGACAAATAAAAACCAGTACATCATCTACTAATTGAATATATGAGTCAGAAACTACTGCACTTTCCTATTTCTTTACGGATCAGTCTGAACAGAAAATAAGACTTTCCATCCACATCCTGTGAAGTAATGATTGTATGCTTTTTCACATTTTTGCCTTGAATTTAATTTTTTTAAAAAAAGAAATTAATGTTTCTACTATTTAAATAATAACACTTCTTTATTTCTTTACGAACCAATATATGACACATTCTTGACATATGCAGTAATGAACTTTTGCTATACCGTCCAATCACAATAACAATAGCTAAAATCATAATCAACGTTTACATAAATAATACTTATACGTATTTCTTTCATTTTTGCACTCTAAATGAAATAAAAAAATAAGAAAATGCTTTTCTTGTAAGTTGTCAAATAATGGAGTTTAGTTGGTTAAAATGGGACATTATCTGGTTTTGCCCAACTGTGTGGTATCCCGTTTTGGCAAACTCTGCACCATTAAGTAAATATTTGCACAAATGGCAACTATTCCAAGGCTATGAAACTTTTATTGCACATTACTAAAGATAGATAATAGCGCATTACTAACATCAACTTGCCTTTTCCCGTTGTTTATTACAAGTAGGTAAAGTCGGCACTTACACTGGAGCAAAATATTTTAGTGAAACTTACTATTTACTAATATTGAAGCACACAAGCTGTTAAACAAAGCACAACAATGATAAGGTAACTGGACACTGACGTTATCGAAGGAGGGAAGAGGCAATGTACAAAAACCAGTAGATAGTGGAGAGATAGTGAGGGTATCCAATTTTATCAGACTAGCCCATTTTGGCAAACTCTCCCCTACATAGTATGTGTAGAGAAAGTAAAAAACCACATGGGTCTTCAGCTAGGTGTTTCAGAACTGGTGAAGAAGGTGTGAAGCCTGTCTACAATGATATATATTTACACTTCCTCTAAACTCTTATTTCTTAATAAATGGAATGGGTAGATTGCAAAGAATGTTGGAAAACTGGCTTCCCAGGCTTATGTGATAGATTGTAAGGTCATGAAAAAATTATTTATTATACAAGTGTGAAGTAATTGTTCTTGTGTGATGTTTATGAAATGAGGCATAGACTTGTTTCATCACCCCTTGAGAATTGAAAAAAAAACTGTGCACAAGTGTATCATACAATGTTTTTTACATGGCAGTA
Organism: Hymenopus coronatus; assembly: GCA_030762935.1. NCBI lineage: Eukaryota > Metazoa > Arthropoda > Insecta > Mantodea > Hymenopodidae > Hymenopus > Hymenopus coronatus. The sequence continues at coordinate 80,742,181 of CM060883.1, forward strand.
CACAACTAAAATAAATATTAGAAAGGAGTTACTATTTTCATGGACATATACATCAGTGATTATTTATGTGGACTTATGTGATTAAATAAGCATTGGAAGTAATTGAATAAAGTTGATCATGACAATTCTAAGGCTGAGAACAATTGCTTCGCTTAGTTACTTGTTTCAATAAACATTGAATAATTTAAAACAAATCTGATGTTATCCATTCATATGACTTTTTCTAGCTGTTCCACAAACTCTTCTTACAAAAGATTGGCTTTTTATCTACATTTTGTCAGTCAATATGAACATTAGCAGAAATTGTCTTACTAATTGCTTCCTTGAAAGTAGAAGGGAAATAAGGGAACACTAAGCTAAAGCTATAGTCAAATCTTTTAAAAGCTAGTTGTTATGTGAAACAATTAAAATTGGTTCTCTTTGCAGTAGTAAACAGAAAAGTTTAAGTAATTAATATAAAAATAATAGTTGCAACAAATCTTCACTTATCTTTTGGAATCCTTGCTTGGACTAGTTTCGCAATGATTTCATTGCATTGCATTATCAACATATCCTTTTGGTCTCTTTTTTGATGTTGTTTATTTACACTGTTATGGTTACTGCTACTAGGTGGATTGTGTACTAATGCATTGCTAACTACTGGAATCAAAACAAATTTGGTAAGAGTGTCAATTGGAGGTATATCAAAATTCATTGCATGATTTCTATACTTTAATATAAATATTTTCTCCCAAACCATTAAATCTATGGGCCCATTTAAGTGTTTTAATAATTTAACATCTGGATTTATTTCATGATTAAATTTCCAAAAATGTTCTGCTACAGCTGATTTATCAATTTGCTTGTATTTAATATTTCTAAAGTGTTCTTTTACTCTGGTTTCCAAATGACGTTTAGTCTTATCAATATAAACAAGGTCACAATTTAAACAGTTTAATTGATAAATGCCAGATTTTTTTTATTTTTTGAAATTTCATCCTTTTTAGAAAAGCCTAACAAATTTTTTATACTGTATTTATTTTGAGGAACCAATATTATGCCATGCTCTTTGAAAATATTTGTGAATTTTTTATTTGCCCAAGGGTGATAAGTAAATTTTTTAAAAATGTAATTATCTTTTATTTTCTTAAGCGTAGAAATATCTTTAATAGCTTTTTTATATTTAAACTTCTCAATTTTTTTATTTATAAAATCAGTATTAAAACCATTAATTAAAGCAGTGTTAATAATGTGTTTATATTCTTTGTAGAATTCATCTTTATTACGGGGGTAAATTAACTAACCTATAAATTAAACTATTAAAAACAGCAAATTTATGTGAAAAAGGGTTAAAGCCATTATTTTTTATATAATTATCAGTGTGGGTTTGCTTTCTGTATATTCCAAAATTCAATTTCTTGTCTTTTTTTATTATTTTTAAATCCAGGAAAGGGAGATAGCCATCACTTTCAGTTTCTAATGTGAATTTTATAGCCTTATCTTGTAAATTTAAAAGTTTTAAAGCATCATTTACATGTTTATCAGGAACAATAGCAAGTTTTAAAAATTAGAGGGAATGCTTTAGTGACCTGTATTTCAAAATAGCTCATGAAAAGATCAGCAAGAAAAGGTGAAAGCAGAAAAATTGGCAGGAAAAATTTGAGAGTTTAAGTATTAAAAATTCTTTTGAGCTAGTTGAAAGGATCAGCAATATTACATTATCTACTAATGATAAACTTGTTTCTTTTGATGTAACTGCTTTGTTTCCAAGCATTCCTAGAGAAAAACTTTTGACATTTTTAAAAAAATGGTTAAGTTCTATAGAACTGAATGAAGATTTAATAAATGATTTTGGTATCCTTACTAATCTTTGTTTGGATCAAAATTTTTTGAGCTTTAATGACACATTCTATCAACAAACTTCTGGTTTAGCAATGGGTAGTCCACTTTCACCTTTTCTTGCTGATCTTTTCATGAGCTATTTTGAAATACAGGTCACTAAAGCATTCCCTCATTTGTTGCAACTATTATTTTTATATTAATTGTGTTATTCTTCACTGTTACTAGCTTCTTTTTACATTTAAAAGTTTAAGAAGTTTAAAATTGAAACCAATAAAAAAGAATATGTTGGAAATGATCAACTCTACAAAAAGAGGAAAAAAAAGTATAACATAATTGTGTATTTTACCAAGATCTACATATTTTGTATAGTACATTTTTGTCTAGGTTTCTCTTAGGGTTTACCAGTTACACAAAAGTCTCCCAGAATGAGGAGGTCTTCAGGGGCTATTCCCAGAAAATTCAAGACATACATTTTGTTTGTTATAAAGCTATTTTAAACATACAGAATTTTAATAAAAATCTGATGTGCCACATTTACATATTTTTCTCTAGATGTTCCATATACAAATTATTCTTACTAAAGATTATTCTTTTATCTACAGCATGGTAATTGAGATAAACGTTAGCAGAATTGGTCTTATTTCTTGCTTTCTTGGAAGTAGAAGGGAAATAAGGAAATTCTTTAGGCCAAAACAATAGTCAAATCTTTTAAAGCCTAGTTGTTATGTGAAACAATTGAGGTTTAGTTTGCTTTGCATGGTGCCATTAGGAAAATTTAGGTAGTTTAAAATTGAAACCAACAACAAACAATATCTCGAAAACAGTCAACTCTACAAGAAAACATATATGACATAAATAATGTGTTTTAACAATGTCTACATGTTTTGTGCAGTAAGTTTTTGTGTATCTCTAATGGTTTAACCATTATTCAAAATTGTGCAAAACTTATCCAGAATAAAGAGGTCTTCTATTATCTGTCCAGCCTTATTTCACTGGTGATGTAAACAAACTGAATGTATTCTTCCACAAACACCATGTGGTGGTAGGCTGTGTTCGTCTGCTGTACAAATGTAAAACTGCGTACCTATGTTTGGTAGGAAAAGAAATGATTACCTACTTTCATTGCTGACAGATAATGAATATCTCTATGAAATATGAGGGTTGAATGAAAAGTAATGCCACTACTTTCGTTAATTGGGTTTGGATGGGAATATTTTAATAAATCAAATGCCGAAATAATCCTTAGAATGTGATCTTTAATTACCAATATTCACTTTGCCACATAATCACCAGCCAATTGGATACATTTCTGCCAACGATGAACAAGTTTTCTGAAACCATCACAGAAGAAGTCATCGCTGTGTTTCCCCAACCACAGTCTCACAGGTCTCTCAACATCTTCATCAGAAGCATAGTGATGTCCCTGCAGATTGTCTTTCATTATTGGAAACAGATGGAAGTCAGACGGTGCTAAATCTGGACTGTATGGAGGATGCCATACAGTGGTGAGATTCAGTCTCTGAAGTTCTACTGTGGTGGCATGTGAAGTGTGTGGTTTGACATTGTCATGCTGCAAGAAAACATTTCCCTTTTCCTTTTGCACCCTTGTTTGCTGTTGTTTCAGAGTTCGCAGTGTTGTGATCCCACATTTCACATTATTGCAATTTCTCTCTGAGTGATACGACTATCATCCTGAATCAATCTGTCAATATTTTGCTTATGAAACTTGGTGGTTGCTGTCACAGGATGTCCAACTCTTTGTTTGTCACGCAAGTCAGATGTTCCCACCTCAACATCTTTAAACTTACTTGCCCAATGACACACAGTGCTCACGTCAACACAATCACCATAAACTGCTTTCTTTCTCTGATGAATCTCCTTTGAGGTGACACCTTCTGCTGTCAAGAATTCAATGATTGCACATTGCTTAAATCGCATTGACTGACTGTCTGCTCAGAGCTCCATACTGTAACAACACAACCGTTTGCACAACCGTTTAATGCTAGGGCTTCCCACCAACTGGAGCTGTAGAGAACAGGCTACGGAACAAGCCAGTACCTGCCGCATACCAATGCTGCCATCTTTTGAAGAGTTACGAAGGTGGAGGCATAATTTTTTCATTCAACTCTTGTATATAATAAATAAAACATAATAAAATAGGTAGGCATGTCGTTATTCAATATGAAAAGCAAAATTCTTCTGCAAAATTACAAAATGCAGACATGTTGTTTTGAAAGTTTGTAGTTGTATTGCATACGTGCATCACTCCAACAGTTTTTTGAATATTTTACACCCATAAATGGACAACTATACAGTGCACATTTCTTTAATACACTTCATAATGCAGTGGTTTACCCAGAAGAGCTAATCTGAAGATGAAAGTGTTTCACTCCTTCGAGATACAAGTCACCTGAACATTTGCACTCAAACTGTTGCACCGAAATTGATAATTAGTCGGTCAACATGAATGTCCATCACTCACTCCAAATCTCACTTTGTTTGCTATTCTGAACAATGTATGATATACATTTACTGCATTTTGGCTGTCATTTGTTTAAAAGCTGCTTGCACAAGATGTCGCACCTTGAATAATTTAAATATTTTGTATGCTGTATGCCATTTTGGGATATACCAGTAAATTCTACCATTAAGCAGAGAAAATTGTTTAGTGCAAAAGTAAGGTGCTTTTCACAAAACGTATTGTATACATTAGGAATAATTCTTTTCTTGCCACTTTTTAGAGGTCTTCCTCGCTTGCATTGCACTACACTACTATCACATGCTTCCACCATTGCTTGCATATGTACACTACACTCTCCATGTGGTAACTGAAAATTGTCCATTGCAATGTATGAAAGGAACAAAAGGAACAACACATATGCATTGTTGCATAAGGGAATAATGATTAAAATTCAACCAATTTCTGTTTATTAACTCTTACTATGTTATTTTGACAACATTGTATAGTCTTATATGATATTTGTGTACTTCTTTCAGCAAATTAATTTTTTTTATTTTTTTTTTAAAGAGAAAAGCTGTAAAACATTCAACAACCAATTAGAACTGCTGCAACTTGTTGATTTTGTTTACATTATCAGTGAACTAAGGCTGGACAGACTATAGGGCTATTTCCAGAAAGTTTAAAATATACATTTGAAATGTAAATATGTTTAATATACAGTATTTAAATCAAAATCATTAGAGCCATTTTTGAGAAAATTAAAATTTTCAAAAAAATTTCCATGCAAAGAATAGTTTTTAGTGGGGAATTTTCTTGAAAGTCTTTGTGTTTGCATCCTTCAGCGATATTAAATATAAATATCAAATTCGGTATTTAATGACTTTTTTGTTTTTGAGCTATGCTGTCCACAGACACACACATACACACACAGATCTTTTTTCTAAAAATGATTTTTTTTGGACTCGGGGGACCTCAAAACATATATTTCTGGTAAAATCTTGACAACAAATTTTTGAGTGGAATACAATACCTTCTCTACCCACATTGTATATGTGTGTTAGAGAAAGCAAAATTAATAAAGCCAATTTTGAGAAAATCAAAATTTTCAAAAAATTATACATGTAAAGTGTAGTTGGGGGTGGGGAGATTTTCTTGAAAATGTTTGTCACATCCTTTGAAAGTACTGAACTTAAATTCCAAATGGTTTGTAACTGACTTTTTTTCTTAGTTATGTTACACACATGCATGCATGCATGCACACTCCTCATGCAAAAAAGTAATATTTACACTTTTTATGTGATACATTAATATGGAAGATAGAAAGAAAATAAGATAAAAAAAACATGAAGTCTTTATAAAATCTCAACATTTGGTGACTAATTCAAGGCATAATACTTTTATTCTTTCTCCTTTCAGGCTAAACGACTAAGTACAAATGAGTTAGCAGCCATCAAAGTTATTAAGCTTGAGCCTGGTAAGTGTTTCCTAAATTAATATAATCTTTTAAAGTGACAGAAGTCCATAGAAGAGTTCTTAGTGTTTTTGAAAACCAATGAAAAATAATTCCTGCAAAGAAATTCCCTCTCTCCTTAGAGAGCCAAATTTATGTATTATTCTGCCCTAGACAGTGCTAACATTTACCACCTCCCATCCCAGAAACAATTTATAGGCAAGTGTAGCGTAAATTAATTTTATTTAAAATCAAAGTTTAAACAGCAATAAAATACTGGGATTAAAGTACATTCATTTTATATGAATTAAAAACATTTCTTCAAACATTTTCATAGAGGTATCATTGAAGTCATTCATATAAAGCATGTCAGTTTCAGTGCAAAGAACAGGCATGCATTCAGCCTCTCTTGCTGAATTGCTGATAATTTTTAAGCCTCTTCTTGACCACTGAAAATGATCTCTTTGTCAAGCAGTATTCTATAATGCAATACTCTAACAATACAAGTATAAACATCCAAGAGGTTGTTCTCATGGAATGTATTGTTTGACACAGCGATCCTAAATTACCCTCTTTCATATAGCATGAGAGATGAAAACATTAATTTTCAAATGTATTTATTTAAATAGTTGTTGATCACAATTTATATTGTTGCTTCAATGCATGTATAGTCAGTTGTCAACTGCGTCGAATTTCTCTAATCCAACTGTACTCTTAGAAGTTATTGTTGAAACTGACCTCCTGCAGCCCTGCTGGATCTTGTATAGCCCCCAATTACACAGTAAAAATGTTGATAGTTGCAGAAAGGCATATACAAAGGTTTATTTACTCAGGGCAATTTTTGCATGTGTTGCAATTACATCTAAGTGTAAAAATACAGGGGTTGATATAAAAAGTATCCTCTGCTTGTGCATATATTTATTCATGCTTGTGTGACAGTGCAGGGGAGTTATGTAAAGGAGCCAACTGCGTACCTGCAACAATTCAGGTTAGCAAGGTTTAGGTGCACACATTTGGGCACGTAATCACACTGCTCTCTCCTCAGGGCTGGACATCCCAAAAAGTACCATTATAGCAGTCTAGTGCAGCCTCTGGATGTGGTAGACAAGGTACAGCCTGGCCATGGTTGTTGAAGTTTCATCAGGGTAGGCTAATATAACCACATCAGATCACCCTGCTGAAAATGTGGGCTGATGGTTGCCAGTCCTACTGTTCTTCATTTGACTGCTTGCTTTGCAGATATGTTGGGCCATTTCATGTACATCGTGGAGTCTGTCTATGAGATTCTTCACATAGTCAGTTGCAGTGGTTCTGCTGCATGGAAACTCCCAAACATTAGGTTGCATGGTAGACTTACTCCCTGGCGTGCACTTAAGATTGGTAGGCCAGCAAGAAAAGTGGCATCCTGTCATCCCAGTCTCTGGTAATTGGCCATGATTATCTTCAAATGTAAATCTAAGTATATAACCCCCCCTCCCCTGCTCAACCATGCCTTCTATGGGTGCACGTATAAATCAAATGAATAAATAAACTCTTGTGGTAACTAAAGTTGAAGAATTAATTAGTGCTAATAAATGTCTTAGGATTTCCTCAACCTTGTGGTGATTTTATTGTGGACACTGATGTCAGTGACACTGGTGTTGGAAGCATTCTATCCCTGATCCAGGATGGCCATGAGCGGCTCATAGCCTACTATAGCAAGATGCTCTCGAAGGCAGAAAAGCACTACTACATTGCCCAGCAGGAGCTCCTGGCAGTAGCAAAGGTGCTGGTGCACTTCCACAAATACTTGTTACTGTATGGTCAATCATTCCATCTGAGGACAGATCAGTAAGCCCTCACCTGGCTGTTAAATTTCAAGAACCTGGAGATTCAGACAGCCCATTGGGTCCAGAGACTTCAGAAGTACAACTTCACATTAGAACATCAGAAAAGAAGCAGTACTCTAGTGCAGATACCACGTCAAGAAAAACCTTGTCTGGAGGTTTACGGCCACTACACTAAGGTGGAGAAGGAGCATGCCACAGCTGTCCCTGTGATTTAGTCGTGCTTGCAGATGGAGGGATAGCACATATATGAGGGAGCTGCTGGCAAACACTGACGTGAGAAAAGTGGAGACAGGGACTAGACTAGACTAAGCTGGGAAGACTAATACCCTGGAGTAGTGTGTTCCGTTGGGCCAAAAGGAAGACAAAGGAGTTTGGAAGACAACTGTTGGAAAGGCTCAGAGGGAACAATTGATCCTCCTCAAAGAACGTGACAGAAATACTGGAGGAAGAACAAGCATGACCTTAGGAAAATATCTTGGACCCTATTGAACAATCGACAAGCTCCAAAAATGGTTGAATCTGCAGGCAAACATTGTGAAATGGTGTCACCAATAGTATGCAACAAGTCACAGTTCACAGACCAGAAGCCGAGGTCGCATGCAGCAACATAACATGGGCAGCAACTCTTCAAACTGATTGCCATTTACATAACTGGACCATTCACTGTGGCAGGTAGGACTACCAAGTATCTGTTGGTGGTCATGTATTAATTCATCAAGGTGCCAGAGCGTATACACAATTCGTAACCAGGAGCCCAAGACCCTAGAACAGGCGTCCCCAAAAGACTGCTCGCTTGGGCGGCAGTAAAAGCCCTCAAGCCCTGACCATCCGGTTGGGGGCATGAAACGGAGGTGCTACACTGGCAGAGCTACGATTGTGTAAATTAACTTCCACTTTCACTGTCAATTACATAATAATGATAGCAGTATTTTATAAACTTTCATACTGATATATAATATAAAATAAAATCTAAAATCTAATTGGCAGGAAAATCAATTAACGAAGTACAAATACTCATATAAAACTAATAAACTAAATAAATAATGTAATATGACATAGACCTTGTGGGTACTATGCAATTCAATGAAATATACAGTACAAATAAACATAATATTCTTTAAATAAATGTCTCTATGAAAACTACTCTTTGTTAGCCATCAAACAATCGCCGTGATTTTTGCAGTTGTCTGTTTTCAACCAGCCGTTCAATACGTGGGACTATTGTTTGCGAGCTATCCAATCGCAAACATGCTTTCAAGTGTTCATCACTTACTTGGCTTCTGTGATATGACTTTGTACACTTCATTAAGAAAAACAGTGATTTGCAAACACAGGTTGTCCCGAACATGCACAAAATTCTTCCTGCTAGATTGTGGAGCTTAGAAAATCTTTCGCGTTCTACAGAGGTGTAGAAATGGTTTATACTTTTTCTATTTTAACATTTATCTTTTAACTGAATATTATTTTGCATATCTATTACTTCCAACTGCAGTTTAACAGGACTATCGAGGATATCCCCTGAAAATGGTGTTGCAAATAACTTAAATTGTTTCTCAAGTGGTATAATGTCCTGGAATCTATGTTCAAATTCTTCGTGCAAGTGTCGCAGTATGGTTATATATTCATCAAAGTCCAAGGTTTCTACATACTGAATCACTGAGGTTATGGTCGGAAAATGTACCATCACCGCGAGTAATGTCGTTGCAAATTATATTTAGATATTTTGTTTAGAAGTTTGTAACACACTCAAAATTTTGCTGCCTCATCTTCTTCTATAAATAGAAGGTTTTCTTCCCATTCTGCTTGAAACATCACAAGTGAGGACGACCGTCTTACCAATGCAGATGTACCAACCATCGTAAGTAGGACACCACAGTACTAATATGTAGCATTACACAGCCACTGCATGGATATACTGGACTGTGTAGCTGTGTGGCCCACAGTGAGTGTAATGTTCAGCCCCGTGTGCCCTCAAGCGACCTTGACTCGACTTGGGGATGCCTGTCCTAGAAGAACTGCTCTGCCGCTTTGGGCACCTTTTGGAGTTACACAGCAATCAGGCCACCACATCGAGTTGAATTCGATGAGGGAAACAAAGCAGTGACTTGGAGTGCACAAGACACACATTAATACCTTGTCATTCATAGTCTTCCACCAACAATTCCCTGCCATCATCAGTCACTACTGATGGTCAACAGAAGAGGGATCCATCATTAGGCTGCAGCCTATCAAAGTCAACTCAAGTCAAGATTGCAATAGTTAGGGGAGACAATGCAGATGTTTACCCTAGCAACTGAACAGCTATTGAATAAAGCCCTGGTGGGATTCCTGCCTCAGTAGTGTCTTAGGAGACTGCGCACTTCTCCATCAACGGTTTACGCGATGCAGGGATATGAAAGTGTCTAATACTCTGCAAATTATAGAAAAATCCATGAAGCATTAATGGCCAAATATGAAATGGAGACAAACAAGATAACAGCTGTGCCCACATTGAAAACCAGGAATATTTATTGCAACAGGGACAGAGGAATAACCCAGTTGGTGTGTGCTAAAGGTGTGGTGAGCAAGGTCAACTAGTGAAGAAATGTTCGCACCAAGCTAATGAATGTGCAGAAAATGAGAAGGGACTGGCACAGCAAGGAGCTGATTTGGGCTGTCTTCATTATCTCCAAGTGATCTTCGTACCTTGGACAGAAGAGTGGATCAACCTCATTGTAGACAGACTGGCTACAAGGAAAGCTGCGTAAAATGCTAATGGACAGAGGTGAAGCCATGACTATAATCAGACCTGACTTGGCTAAGGGCTTGTCAATATAAAAACCCAATCGGCCCTACCAACCTGTGACAGCATCTGTGATATTTTGCCTTTGAAAAAGGAGGCCCTGCTGGAGTTGGCACTGGGATAGAGCGCTGCAAGTCTGTGCCTGTTCATCGGGAGGGTGGCTGAGGATGTGATACTGGGAATGGTTGCCCTCAGGAACCAAGAGGCAATGGTCCACATCATACAAAGGATCTTGCAAGATAGTGCAATGCTCCGGAGCCCCCACGAACATCTGGAGATGTCTGCATCGATGGATGATACAGATGTGCCCATAAGAACCATGGTGGTGAGAGGCACACCTGAAGGGCAAACACACAAAGAACACTATTAATCAGTTTATGCATTGGCAGGACAATATTCCTTGTCAGAAGGAAATACCCATGAGGCTCCTGAATCCAGTGGACATTGATTAGAACATCCAGGCTGGAACGGAGTTGGGGAAGCACAAGCCAGTTGCCAGTATATCGCCGCTCAATAGTTCCAAAGAGCCTATACCGTCACAGGATGTGGAGCTCCAGCTGGAAAACTTGCTGAAGAGGACAGAGACCATCTGACCACCTTGAACTGGAGAGGGTTCTACATCTACTTAGAATATGTTCGGGCAAGGGAACATCATTTATGGCTGTACTAACTGAGTATACCATCCTTTCAATTCTGGAGGCAATCGACATCCGGCAACCACCAAAATATGCTCCTCTATGAAACAAGTGGAGGTACAGAACATGCTGCAGGACATTTCGTGCAGGTCATTTATTGAAGAGTTCAACTTGGTGCTCCTCTGTAGTCTTGGTGAAGAATAATGGCAAGCTATGCTTCTACGTGGAAGCTGAATGCCATTCCTGGTAATTTACGGTTGGGCCTTTTGTCTTGCGACATGCCAGCCACCTTCCAGCAACTCATGGAATCAGGAGAGAGTTGAGTTCCAATACCTGCCTGCTATATCTCTATGATATCGTTGTTAGCAACAACTTCAAATTTTGAGAAATTGACAAGATGTTGCAGGGGCTGCAAGCAGTAACCTAATACTGAGCACAAAGAATTGCTAATTCTTTATCAAGGAGGTAATAACCGGGCCACAACTGGGTTGGCCTCACCCGATAAACAGGAGTTGTGAAGTTTCCTGGGCTATGAAGCTACCATCACTGGTTTGGAAGTTTTCTCCAACATCTGAAACCTCTCTTTTGTATAACGGAAGAGCACTGCCTTACATGTGGTCGGAGGAGACTGAGAATCTGTTCTGGGTGCAGAGTTACTTACCTGTGAATAACAAATGTCTTGCATTCACAAAGTCCATCCAACATTTTCTGCCTAACAGGTCCTCAGTAAACCTCCTTATGCATAGATGTCTCAAGAGGGAGATAGCCAACAACCCCACTAAACCTATCTCTAATTAGGTTCAAAAGAGCCTTACTAAGTTTACCATCTGGCTTGTCTGGGGTAGTTTGAATTTTCTAAACCTCAAGTTGAGCCCTGGGTTATCTCACACTTAACATATCTGGGGAACATGTGACAAAAGGGCTTGGGTCCTATGAATGCAAGACCTGCTCCTGCTTTAACCTGTCTGCCATCTCATTGCCTCTAATGCCCACATACCCAGGGACCCAGACAAGAAGCACCAAGTCTATCCAACATCCTTTGACACTGCACATATAGAGAGATTAGATCGGAAATGCCCGATTTTATTTATGGTTGGTGAAGCACATTTTTGCCAAACTTCCATTTTTAGACACTCACGTTTGAGATGAGCATACCTTGCATGGATTAAATGTGCACTCAAAACAAGATTTTGTGGTGCTAAATGTTCAATTAAGCAGTAAATTACACTGTGATTTAAACCAGTATAATGGTCATTACATGTGTGGCGTTTGGTTGTGGTTTCTCAAAAAGCAGAAGCAAAAACAAGGAAAGGAAAAATGTGTTTCAATACAAAGGTTATTAATAAAGGTTAGGGTACTTATTTAAGTGATTTTTTTAAGTGTTAAATGTTCAATTAAGCAGTAATTTAGAGTGTATGGAATAATGATCCATATGTGTGCAGTGTTTGGTTAATTATGATTTCTCAAATAACAGAAGCAAAAACAAGAAAAGGGAAATGTATTTCAAATTGAAACTTTCAATACATAGGTTAGTGTATATCAAAATCGTTAGACCCGTTTTTGAGAAAATCAAAATTTTTGGAAATTTTTCCATGTATATGGTAGTTGGGGGGATTTGCTTGAAAATCTTCATGTCGCATCCTTGGAAGAAACTGAACTTAAATACCAAGTTTGGTATTTAACAGATTTTTGAGCTATGCTGCACGCACACACACACACACACACACACACACACACACACACACACACACACACACACACACACACACACACAAATATTTTTCTAATAATGCTTATTTTGGATTCAGGCGATCCAAAAACATGTATCTCCGGTGAAATCTCGGTATCAAATTTTTGGGTGCAATGCAATACCTTCTCTATACACTATGTACATAGTATGTGTAGAGAAAGTAAAAATAGCCTTAAATAACTTTAAGAGTGCAAAATGATGCCATTTCTTCTATGTTTTATTTAAGAACACCACTGAATTACTTATAAAGCATTATTTCAGACTTCTTTCGGAGTAATGGGACCTAAGCCTTCTGCTGTTAGGCACATATTACTATGGCGTCACCTTGCTTGGTAATGTCAGATATGTCTAAGCTCTATGCACTCCTAGCTCCTTTGAGCCCCATTTCTCTATTTTCATCCATCCATTGTCCAATATGACCTACCAGGGATGGATTTGTTGAAATTGTTGTAAAATAAAGGGAACAGGTGCATGCATACAGTGCGCATTGGCTGCATGTGTGTGTGTGTGTGTGTGTGTGTGTGTGTGTGTGTGTGTGTGTGTGTGTTGTGTGCGCGCGTGAACAGAGGTTCAAGGGTGTGTATTCCAGTGAATAAGGAAATTACATTGAACAGAAAAATGATGGAATTGGCACTTCAGAATATCAGGAATTGAAGGGAATATTAGACACAACAAGCATCACTCCTGGCACTTACATCACCATGATCATTTAAGAACAGAGTTCAAAATATTCTCTTTTTCATAACTGTATTCTGTTTATTAGACGGCTATCTATTATTAGGAGTGATATGCCTTAAAAGTTATGGTAAATCAGGAAAAATATTTGTAAATAATGATCAACAGTATGTTAATTTCTCTCAAATTACTTTGGTGCTGCCTGCATCAAATGTTAAAATAAAAAATCTGATGTGTTACACTCACATGACTTTCTCTAGCTGCTCTACAAACAAACTTCTTACAAAAGATCGTCTTTCTAAACAATGCTAATCAAGACAAACATTAGAAGAATATTCTCATTACTTAGTTCCTTATACATTCTGTCAAGAAAGTACCGGGAATTGGTCATTTAAAAATCCTGTTTAAAAGGGGATTCAAAATTATTGTTGTCGCTAAGTTAGTGCAACTTTCCTCTATACCAATGCGGAGTTTGATCGTCATCTGTCATCTAGTTTATTTACAGTACGCCATTTTGTTAGTTCATCTCAAAGGTGATTAGCGATTTTACGATGGATACAAATATTGAACAAAGAATCTGTCTCAAATTTTGCATTGCAAATGATATTTCGTGTGCCGAATCGCTGAAAATGTTACAAAGGGCTTACGGTGAATCGACTTTATCAAAAACACGTGCATATGAGTGGTACCGTGTATTCAAAAGTGGTTGAGATGTGGTGGAAGATTTGCGTCGCTCTGGTCGGCCATCAACGGTTTCAACTGACCTGAACATCGCTAAAGTGAAGAAAATGGTGTCTGAAAATCGTCATTTAGGTCTGAGACAGATTGCCGCTGATCTTTCTGTTTTTCACGAATCGATTCGTACCAGTTTAAAAGATTGTTTGGGCATGACACGCGTTGCAGCTCGGTTAGTTCCGAAAGACTTGAATTTTCTACAAAAACTCAATCGCGTAAGGATTGCTGAAGACATTTTAGAACGAGCCAGTTCCGACCCCACATTCATGAAACGCATTGTAACTGGTGATGAGACATTGGTTTACGAGTTTGACACCCAAACCAGTCAACAAGCTTCCGAATAGCGCCTTCTATCTGAACCGAAACCTAAAAGGGCACGTCAAACTCGATCAAAACTGAAGGTCATGTTGACAGTTTTTTTCGATTATCGCGGTGTCGTGCACTCAAGAGTTCTTGCCAGAAAGTCAGATGGTAAATAAATACTATTATCTGAGCGTAATGCGGCTTTTGAGAGAACAAATATGGCGAAAAAGGCCAAATTTGTGGAACGACGGCTCATGGATTCTGCACCACGATAACGCACCAGTTGACAAGGCTATTATTGTGAACGAATTTCTAGCCAAAAACAAATTTCATCGAACAACCTCTGTATTCACCTGATTTGGCTCCTGCTGATTTCTTTCTCTTTCCAAAACTCAAGTTACCACTTCGAGGCACCCGTTTACAGTCGATAGAAGACATAAAAGAAAATTCGCGGCGTCAATTGACGTCGATTCCTAAAAGTGCCTACATAAAATGTTTTGATGATTGGATTACTCTGTGGCATAAATGTATAATTTCAGAAGGGACCTACTTTGAAGGCAATAAAATAAAATTGGATGAATAATTCATTTTTTGTGTTTTATTGGCAAATTCCCGGAACTTTCTTGACACAATAGTAAGTAGAAGGGAGCTAAAGTGATAGTCAAATGTTTTAAAGGCTGTCGTTAGGCGATTGTTATTGCTAATTGCTTCTTTGCTTGGCCAGGAGTAGAACAAAAGTAAAACAGACACTTCCTGTTTCAGAAAAGAATAAGTACTTTATAACTGAAACTAATAACAAGACACCTCTAGAAAACGGTAAATTCCATGAAAACATTGTATATGACATAATTGTGTGTTTTAACGAGATCTATATTTTTTGTGTAGTAAGGTTTTGTCTATATCTTATGATTTACTAGTGATGCAAAATTCAGCAAAATTCACCCAGAATAAACATGTCTTTAAAAGCTATTCCCAGAAAATTCAAGATATACATTTTATTTATATGAAAATGTTTTTAATATGTGGATTTTAATCAAAATCATTAGAGCCATTTTTAAGAAAAACAAAAATTTTGAAAATTTTTCTATGTAAAGGGTAGTTAGGGGTGGGGGTGATTTTCTTAAAAATCTTTGTGTTGCATCCTTGGAAGATATCAAGATTAAATACCAAGTTTGGTATTTAACTGTCTTTTCGTTTTGGAGCTATGCTGTCCCCCCCCCCACACACACATGCACACACGCACGCACGCACAGGGAGACCAGGCAGCTTTTTCTGAAAAAGCTATTTTTGGATTCAGGGGGTCCTAAAACATGTATTGGTATCAAATTTTTGGGTGCAATTCAATACCTTCTCTATCCGCTACATACATTGTATGTATGAGATTAGAGAAACTAAAAATAAGTGCATTTACTTGACTTTCTCTACATATCAGCAACAAATGATTGTTAGAAAGCTTATGCTTCTATTTACTTTATGCTAATGCAGAAAAAAATTAGTAGAAATAGTCTTATTACTTGCTTCCTTGTAAGTAGAAGCAAAATAAGGGAGTAGCATAAGCTAAATTGATAGTCAAAAGCTGGCTGCTATGTGATTGAAGTTCCTTTGTTTGTATGGACAGGAGTTGACAAATTCCTGTATGAGAAAAGTAAAAATTTTTAAAGCTGAAACCAATAACAAAGAATATCTCAAAAACGATCAACTCCATGAAAAAATGTATGTAACATAAATTGTGTGTTTTAACGTGCTCCACCTTTTTTGTATGGCAAGTTTTTGTCCATCTCATATGGTTTAGCAGTTATGCAAAATTCCATAAAATTCATCCAGAATAAAGTAACCTTCAGAGGCTATTCCCAGAAAATTCAAGATATACATTTTATTTGTCAGGTAAAATATCTTTAGTATACAAGTTTTTAATCAAAATTGTTAGAGCCATTTTTGAGAAAACAACATTTTCAAAAAAAGTTCCATGTAAAGGGTAGTCGGGGTGGGGGGGATTTTCTTGAAAATCTTGGTGTCGCATCCTTGGAAGACACCAAACCTAAATACCAAGCTTGGTTTTTAGCTGACTTTTCGTTTTAGAGCTATGCTGCACACACACACACACACACACACACACACACACACACGCATGCACCCACCCACACATGCACCCACGCCCGCATCCACACCCACACATTGTTATGAAATTCATCATGAAAATTGGTTATGTAGTCCATTCCATTGTAATGATATTGACAGTTTGCCTGCACCTGGGCCCTCATATGTCAAATCTGTCAATTGTAGAATGCTTTTTAACCTTGAGTAGGCATTAGTTTGGTCATTGCCACTAGATCTAGTCTGGAGAGTCCTGCTCACGTTGGTTCTTTAACATCTACTAGTAATGTTCTGGTAGGCATTAGTTTTGTGTTAGCTAGCCGCTAAATTGAGTCATAGAGGGACTGGCTGACTAGCACTTAAGTCATTATTCAAATTCTATTGCGGTAAATCTAAATAAATTTGACCACTTGGAACCTTCTTTAATTGCTACTACCTCCGTTCCAAAATAAGGGAACAGGGCATTTATGCTGTTCCACAAATTGGTAAAGATATCTGATAATTTAAAGAGTTAGATAAGGTTTATGTGGGTTTATTCTATGTTGTGTTTTATTATATGATGATCATAATAATCCATTTTGTTCCTAAATATTATATTTATAATGATACATTTTGTTACAAGATATGGTGTAATTATTAATATTATGACATAATCACATAAAAGTACTATAGTACATTAGGTACAATAGAAGATGGATACTGTAGTTTATTTCTGCTACATTTTGCTACACAATCCGTTACACAGGACTTCAGGAAAGTGTTCGTTGTGCGTTTCTACTGCTTCTGGTTTGCAATGAAGGGCCTGAGCAATGTATCATAACACCATAGCCTGTCTTTTCCCATATGAGATGTCTTGTACCCATTGCCCCCCCCCCCCCCCCCTGTTGCATCATACAGCAATCCATGCATTGTTGCAATCCGAGGAAGACATTCTCCAGCTTTTGCTTGCTGAGATGGTCAAATGCCTCGTTCACACAGTCAATAAGTTCCTGAACCATTTGGATTCTTCTGGTTTTGCAAGGACTAATACAGTTGAAAAACCCCAAATCAAACACATTCAAGTCAGGGCTGTTAGGTGGCTGTTGTTTAAAGGAAATATTCCATTCATTTTTCCTGGCTGCAGAAAGCATTGCCAGATCATCTTGGAACAATGAGGCCATGCATTATCCTGTTGGATGACAGCTTTTTCTTCCAATTCTTCAGAAACTTTCCATGCAATGCTGGAATGACATTGCCAATCAGCATTGCCTGACAATCATTTTGTGTAACTGATTTGGGTTGTACAACAGGGATGCCACATAGTCTGTTATTATTGTTTCGCTTTGCAGCCACAGTATCAATGAATGACCAAATCCCAATTTGATGATTGAACCATTGGTGTGTACTAACATCCCGACTGGGTTGTGCAACAGCTGCCTTGAACATGTTAAGAAATATTTACTTTTACCTATGTAAAGGGGGCTCATCATCCACAGTGAGGTAGTACATCTGTTGTACTTTTGTCAAATAAAACCACTTTCATTTATGTGTATGTAATCATACATAGGGTTGAATTTCCTATCAGGTTCTACCATGGGCAAAGAAAACTATAAGCGTTCACATTTGTTTTGTTCTGTTAAATACAGCTTTACTGTGGCTGAAACTCTCTTGAATGTTGTGCGCTCTTTCAAATACCTAAACAGAGTGGGTCTCTAATAGTGGAAGACAAGAATCTAATTGTTCCACGTTTATGCAGAGGGATGTCTGTGATTTTGTTCAATTCAACAGAATAATCTTTGCGCTTACGCCTGCACTTTGCATTCTTTAACCTCCTAACATCAGCATTGAATATTCTTTGTTCATACTGTGCCTTAGCATGGTGCCAAATGTGTGAAATAGTTAAGGGTGTTACCTGGAATTTAATTGCAGCTGTCTTAATGACACTCTTTTTTAAGGTACCATTTTATTGAATTGGAGTAGGAATTGTAGAATGGCTCTCTGACATTTGGCTGTTCATTGTTGTGCTTTGGAGTTTCTACTCATATTTGACTTGTTTGCTCCTCCTGGAATCCCACAGTGATTGACCTCCATACTCAGCTCCGTATCTTTACTTTTTGTGGCTTGTGGTACAATATGCACTGTGAATATCTGCCTGGCTGAAGGATTACTTCAAACCTGCATACAAATCACATCAGGCCACTAATCTGATGCGCTTGCACAATAAAGAGAGCATTATTCCTGCTTCTGTACCATATTACAGAAAGGAGGGAGTATTTGTTTACTGGCAGCTGTCATTTCTCCATATGTCAGATTATAACATCTCCTAGTTGGTACATAGAGATCAAATTTGGACAGTCAGAACTAAAGACTGATGATTACATAAAATATCAGGCAGTGAAGGGTAGCTGAAAGAGTGGGATTGTCTATGTTGTTCCAGTCAGTCATGTACTTCTTGGTGTTTTCATTTAAATTTAATACACATCCTAATCATCAGTACTCATGATGTTTGAATGTTATATACTCAACAATATTTTTAAAAGCAGTACTATAATTCTCTTAAAAGACAGTCACTTTTTCAGAAGATATTTTTTAAATGGAAAAGCTTTCAATAGTGCTCGCATTTATTCAGAAGAATGAAGTAGAGTAGTTCTTAAGTACCAATTTCCAGTTTTGCTAAGAATTTTTTTTCTTTCAGTTAGATTTCTTTAAAGATTAATTTATTTAAATATTATGAAATAATTATTTTTTCAAGCTCTATATGATTTATACCTTTAATTTTTGTGACCAAGGTATAAATTGTTGGTCAAGCTTGTGGTGTAAAACAATAAAGATAATTGAAGAAAATATTTTTACTTCGTTAATATATGCATTTAAATGCTAGACATGTTTGCTGATTGATCTATATTATCTTTTACAGGAGGGCATACATCAATTTAATGTTTCAGATTAGCAACCATTTAAATTATTTTGTTTACATTTTCTGTATGTTACTTTTATCACAGGTGATGACTTTGCAATTATTCAACAAGAAATTCTAATGATGAAGGACTGCAGGCATCCCAACATCATAGCATATTATGGTAGTTATCTTCGACGGGATAAGCTATGGATTTGCATGGAGTATTGCGGAGGAGGTTCTCTTCAGGATATATATCACAGTAAGTGAAATATTCTACTTAACATGAAACAGCAATAAAAGCAATTTGATTCCTTAATCCTACATTTTTAAACAATCAATAGTTTTCCTAATGGCATATTCAGTGCAATCAGAGTTCTTTATAGGAATATTTATGTTTCAATTTGCTTACTGTTATATACATTATTATTGCATTATGCAAGCTTCAAGAGGTAACAAAAATTATCACATTGAGGATATACATATTTCAGATAAAAGCATGCATATATAAGTATGAATGAGTGAAATTTGGACCTTTGAAAAAACCTATTAAGAGTTGTTAAATGCCTTAAAGGTATAAATCTCAGACGTAAGTGAATAACCATATGTGTAGCTTAAAGGGCTTCTTCTGTTGCATGTTTCTTTAACCAGGGTGCAGGTTTTGGTGACATAAAAGAACATAAAATGTCCTAGAAATTCATAGAAAATGATCTAAAAGCTGAAAAAATAATCTAAAATAAAGATTCTTATGAACATAAAACGTAAAATAAAATAATAAGTAATAAAAATCTGATGTGTAGCATTCACATGACTTCTCTATATTCCTGCAACAAATTATTCTTAAAAAGCTTATACTTCTATTTACTTCATGCTAATCAGTAAAACATTAGCAAAAATAGCCATATTACTTGCTTCCTTGTAAGTAGAGGTGAAATAAGGGAGTACCATAGGCTAAAGTGATAATCAAAAGCTGGTTGCTATATCACTGAAGTTCCTTTGTTTGTATGGACAGCAGTTGACAAATTCCTGTATGAGAAAAATATGTTTTTCATAGCAGAAACCAAAAACAAGGAATGTCTCAAAAACGACCAACTCCACGAAAAAAATGTATATAATATAAATTGTGTGTTTTAACATGCTCTACATTTTTTGTGCAGTAAGTTTTTGTCCATCTCTAATGGTTTAGCAGTTATTCAAAATTCCGTAAAATTCATTCAGAATAAACTACTCTTCAGAGGCTATTCCCAGAGAATTCAAAATATACATTTTATTTGTCAGGTAAATATCTTTAATATATGATATTTTAATCAAAATCGTTAAGAGCCATTTTTGAGAAAATCAAAATTTTCGAAAAAAGTTCCATGTAAAGGGTAGTTTGGGGTGGGGGGATTTTTCTCAAAACCTATGTGTCGCATCCCTGGAAGATACTAAACTTAAATACCAAGTTTGGTATTTTACCGACTTTTTGTTTTTGAGTTATCGTGTTCACAGACACACGGACACACACACACAGACCTGAAAATACTTTTTTTGGATACAGGGGACCCTAAAACATATATTCTGGTGAAATCTCGGTACCGAATTTTTGGGTGGAGTGCAATACATTCTCTATACACTATGTACATAGTGCCTATAGAGAAAGTAAAAAGCATACCTTAAATTAACAGCTCTCCTTTCCAATGCAATGGATGACAGTATACTGTATTTATCCATATACAAGACAACCCCCATTTTTCAGAACATAATTTTGGAATTTAGCATATCAGTTATACAAACAGAAAACATAATTTTTAAATTAAATATAAAGTTTTACGCACATTTTGAATGCACTAAGGTACACTTAAGCTAATTCTTTTTTTTTTACTTTAATTTGAGTTTGTGCTGCAATTCATGTGGTGGATAGGAGTGTGTGAGAAGGTAGAACGAAAATGACATAGTGGTATTTGTGCAGTTGAGGATAATTCACTGTTGTAAACAGTTTTACCTTAGTTAATTATTCAAATTTGTGCAGAAGTACACGTTTTGAACAGAAGAGTGAAGTAGTGGGGAATATGGAAATGTACCAGTTCGTATGCAGTAGGAGAACATGACAACAGCAGCAGTGTAATTGTAATGACAATGTTGAATTTGATTTTCTAACCAGAGAACACACCCAATATAATGCATCATTGAATTTTCGAATTTGCACATTGTGTTTCCGTGTGTCTGCTCTGGGTGGTGATGACTGCGGCAGCTTAACTGTAATAAACGATGTTGGATACAATTTTCTATTAAGACAACATAGTATATCGTTATATAAAGTTTTAGGCAATTTGAGTTTGCACACAAAATCATGTTATGGACTCAAAGGTGTGCACCATAATATCAGTGTGTATGTGGCAGGAGAAGGGAATTGCCCAACTAAACCTCCTCTCTTTCTGCTTGACCATTGCATGTAACCACTGAGGAGAAAAGAAGTCTTCTATTTTTATTTTAGTCTCTGAGAATTGATCTTGGCAATAATCTTTACCATTTTTCCTGCAGTTCACCGCTGCAAAGTTTAGAACTTAGTTTTCATGCATGCTTTTTGGAAAACATATATCACAAATGCAAGACAACCTCCAGTTTGCAAACTTAATATTTTGGAAAAAAAAAAACGTCTTGTTTTCGGATAAATATGAAATGTGAATAACCAATAGTTGTTGGCGAGACTTTGTTTTACATTGAGAACCTTCTTTCCACTTCTGCACTAACTGTAACATACTTGCACTGATCACTTAGTGCTAATTTACCTTGTGTTGTTTTAAAGATTTTACCTGATAGTTTCTTAATAGTTGCACACACAGTTCTGTATCCTAGGTTTTTATCACATAATTTGCCCTTCGCCAGTATCACAACCACTTTATCCATACCTTGGAACATTCTTAACCAATGCTATGAAATTTTCCAGAGCTCTGCCCCTTTCTTGAAGACATTTGATAGTTGATGTTGAAGAACTGAAATTTGTCTTAATATAAGCCAATTTTCCCTCAGTTTCATCATCTTTAAACACACTTCTTGGGCTGTCTCAATTGCTCAATTTTCACAATCTCTAACCAAGAGCCTCATCTCATTATTGGTTGCAGGGACAAAGGATCATCAGGAGCCTAGACTTTGAAATGTTCTCTGCACGAAGGAGATTTGATTAATGCCATTTTTGCATTTGAAATAAGTGCATACACTTGTGGAAAGGATGACCTCACTTCTTCTGTGACTATATAAAGACCATATTATAATTAAGCGATATGGACCATTTTTTGATGGCATTCCGTAGTTGATTATGCAGCTTTAATCATTTGTTACAAAAGCAGAATGTCTTCTTACTGGATTCCATTAGGCCACAGCAGGAATACTGACTGTTAAAACAGAAAACATATATTTTAATGGTTTACTTTATGTAGAAATTCAGAAGCCATAACAAATATTTTACCTGGTCCATCCAGTTCTAGTGTCCCCATTGTTAATATTTGCTATGTATTGGCCTTCAGTGTTGCTGTTTCAGCTATGCAAATTAAACTTTTCTCCCCTCTGCCCTTATTCTTATTTTTGCCATGTTGCAAGTGCCCACGAATATAATTTTTTCTTAATGTTGATGTGTGTGATAAAGAATGTTCTAGAAAGTTCTTAACTGAAGGTTGTTTATTTTCTTTATTGAAATATTCGCAAATATTAAGACATCTTACAAAATTTGGAGGATATGCCTCTGAACTAGTAGCAGTTGTGATTTCTCCTTTTTGCTAGCATTTTCCATTGTATGCTATGTTTTTTGCAGCCAGTATGTTGTTGCACTCTAAATCTTTTCTCAGCTCCACCTTAATCTCACAAGGTTTAAAAAAATAACACAAAACATCTGTTGAAAAACTTCCTCCACAACCTCACAAATAATATTTCTCAATCTAGTCCCCCCAGGGGCAAGTGGGTATGGGTTTGGCAAACCCAGTGTCTGAGTCAACTCTGACTCCCTTGATGTGGATTCCTCTTAATGGTGAGGGCGTCAATTACCTTGGTATGGGTTCCTCTGAATAGTGAGGAAGTCAGTTGCCTTGGTGTGGGCTCCTCTGAATGGTGTGGAAGTCAGTTGCCATTGTGTGGATTCCTCTGAATGGCTTGGGAGTCAGTTACCATGGTGAGGGTTCCTCTGAATGGTGAGGAAGTTAATTGCTGTGGTGTAGGTTCCTCTGAATGGTGAGGGAGTCAATTGCTTTGGTGAGGGTTCCTCTGAGTGGTGGGGAAGTCAATTGCCTTGGTGTGGGTTCTTTGAATGGCATGGGAGTCAGTTGCCATGATGTGGGCTCCTCTGAATGATGAGGAAGTCAATTGCTTTGGTGTGGGTTTCTCTGAATGATGAGGGAGTCAATTGCTTTGGTGTGGGTTTCTCTAAATGGTGAGGGAGTCAATTGCTTTGGTGTGGGTTCCTCTGAATGATGAGGAAGTCAATTGCTTTGGTGTGGGTTTCTCTAAATGATGAGGGAGTCAATTGCTTTGGTGTGGGTTTCCCTGAATGATGAGGGAGTCAATTGCTTTGGTGTGTGTTCTCTGAATGGTGTGGGAGTCAGTTGCCGTAGTGTGGGCTCCTCTGAATAGTGAGAAAGTCAATTGCTTTGGTGTGGGTTCCTCTGAATAATGGAGTCAATTGCCTTGGTGTGGGTTTCTTTGAATGGTGAGGAAGTCAATTGCCTTGGTATGGGTTTCTTTGAATGGTGAGGGAATCAATTGCCTTGGTGTAGGTTCCTCTGAATAGGCAGTCAATTGAAATGCCCACCCATGTGTAGGCCATGTGTGGAGACCTATTTTGGTGGAAAGGCATATCATAATTAGTTGAGGGTTGATTTCTGAGCCTGGGATAATGGTCTTTTCAGTGACCAGCAAGGGTGCACAACCTAACACTCTACTTTGTTTTCTACTTCTTCTAAATGAGAGGCTAGGAACTAACCCACTTCTGTCAATTAGCCAGGACTAGATGCTATACTGAACTCCAGGGTGAGTGGGACAGCAAGCCCACTGTATCCCTTGTGTAGCCCTGTCATCTCAGTAGGGTGACCCCTCATAGGGCTCCTGCTGAGTGGGGAGCACTGGGGGATGAAATTTTTTCATGATAAAAAACAAACATTTAAATGCTGTTGTGTCTGGAAAAGAAATGACATGGTGGTTCTTGCTACTTTTTATGAATAGAACAGAGGAAGGGAGAAAATTTACCTTTGTTAGCCTTTTTGCTATCCAAAAAGGGTTTGATAAAATTTCTGGGCCGGTTAAATCTTGTATTAGAGCCCAAAATGGTACACTCCTGGTGAAAGGAATTTCAGAATTCCATGTAGAAAAAATACTAAGAACCTGTATGTTAGGCAGCTACCCGGTTAAGGTCAATAAACACAAGACCTTGAACTCCTCATGCAACATTGCCACCACCCATGCATTGGAAGGTTTGTCCAAAGAGGAGATTCAGGAGAATCTGTTGGAACAAGGCTTTACACCTGTGTACAGGGTCCAATGGAAAGTAAATGCTGAATTCGTGTCTACCCGTCCCCTGTTCCTTACCTTTGAGCAGGTAGATCTGCAAAGGATTAAGGCAGAGTATGGAGGCATCATGGATAGGCTCTATATTCCAAACCAACTCAGATGCTATATGTGTCAGCACTTTGGGCTCACAAGTGAATTCTGTACTGGTCTGTCTCTATGTGCTATCTGTGGAGGCAGCAATGTGGTGCTTCTATGTCAATTCCATTAACTGCAGTGGCAAACGTATACCTAGTTTCCATGACTGTCCCTGCTTTGCAGAGGAGAGAATGGGTAAAAAAGAAGTTGTCCTTGGAAGCCCAGAGGCTCCTGTGAAACTGCCAACCCTCTGTACTGTGCTCCAGTACCGATAGTTCAGTTGCATCTAAACAGTAGAGCAAATAATCACAACTCAGACCCATGATGTTAATGGGGCCACAATTACCGAAAAGATTCTCAGCCAGACTACACACCCAAAGTCCTCAACATCTATATTAACATTTACCAAATCCACCAATTTAAAGATTAGTTCAGAAAAAGTGTCGCCCAAACCTTCAACCTCAGACAATAAGACTGACATACCAGTCACGTATTCTGCACAAACAAAAACCAGTTATGTCAGGACCAACTTTCTGAAAGAAAATGTAAAGTCTCCTCCCGAAACATCCAAAGGAAGGAAAGGTACACACAACTCTTCATGTAGATCCTTTTCAAAGGAATCTCTTGGGGGTAGCACAGACCCGCAAGCTCTAACTGAAATTCTCTATTGAAAAGGGGTCCTCCCCACAGAGGAAATGGAACAAAAGGATTCTGCTCTAATGCTGCTGAAAAGAGTGTTAGTCCGAACAAATTGAACCAACCAGCACAGCCCAATATGCAGAAACGTCTTTCAATTTAGAACCTATCTCATACTATTGATCTTGTCTATCCTACAGTGGAACATCTGCAGAATGAGACCACATCAATGAGTGCTTGAACTGTTGTTCAACTAGAATCAACCCTTGGTAATCTACTAACAAGAGAGAAGCTCCGTCCACAAGACAATGTTACATTCAGGCACTACTCTTCTGTACAGTAGGGTGTTCCTGCACATGGGGTTACTATGATGCTCATCAGAGATGATATTTACCTTGAACCCATATCCTTATATTTTGACATCCAGTTGCTGTAAGGATTAAACTGCCATCTACCAGAGTCACTTCTCGCACACTGGTTTAGAAGACTTAGTTTCCCAGCTCCAACACAAATGGTATTGGTAGCTGTACCTGTGTAAGAAGTATACTAATTGCCAGTTTCTTTACAATGAAATATCTCTGATGTGCATTCTAGTGACTACTGTTCAATTCTTACACAAGATGTATGCTCCACCTGTTTACCTAGATGGTGCTTAGATCAAGCCAATTGTAACCATTACTCCCATTGGGCTACTTTTAGCTACCCTGAGCAGGACTCTGTGAATTTGTTAGTTGACCACCTCATAGAGGCTGTTCTTCCAGCTGCTGAGCAGTCAATCCTGGGTTGACTGGCCAACCCCTATGGTTTCCGATACTTTGGTGGACCAATGAATGTCAGAATGCCATTTGTGTTCACAGACATACTCTCATGGTTTTCCAATGCTGCCCAACATCGTATAACCTCTGTCACTATAAGAAGCTGCATTCCAAATCTCTACAAGTTATTCAGGACAGCAAAAATATATCATGGAACAAGTTTGTAGCTTCATTTAATTGACATATCCTTTCCTCTGTCATATGGGATAAGTTGTGGCATATGGCTGGAAAATCGACCATATGTCAATCACTGGTATCAAAACACCTGCTGGAGCTGTTGTTAATAAGTTTGATGTGGCTAACACTTTAGGCGCTGCTTTCATTCAGGAGTCTAGTTCAGGCAATTATTCGTCTGAGTTTCTTCTAGTTATAGTTCAGGTAGAATCTCAAGGGTTCTCCTTTTGATCCTAAAACTTTGAAGATTATAATCGCCTTTTCACTATGGCAGAATTAGACCATGCACTTTCATCTTTGCAAAACTCTGCACCTGGATGTTGCAAATGTTTTCCTCAGTTGTGTTTACTAGGTGATGGAACATATCAATGGATGGTGTGGTGGCTGGAATCTCACAATCTCCTGACCAACAAACACCCAATGAGGTTTATGAAGACATTGTTTGGTGGTTGACCACCTTGTATCACTTTTGATGCATATGAACAGTTTTATTAAGAACTGCCAAATACTTGAGATATTTTTTAACCTCAAGAAGGCTTATGAAATATGTTGGCAGGCAGAGATCTTACATTCCATCCATAACTGGAGTATACGTGGATGCCTACCGTTGCCATCTTTTGTCAGTGCGCATCATTTTTGGAACACCATCTACAGCGTGTTTAGACAATCTCTCTGCTTGCGGTTCCAAAACTGCTTTCATTTCTCAATTGAGAAGTCATTCTACACTAAGTTGATATTCAAAGGCATCATTAAAGGTGATATTCACCTTCTCTTCTTTATCATTATGCCTTTCATCTCCATTGTTGCCAAGCCTTTCTGCTTTGTTTCATATTGGTTCTAGGTTATCTCATCTCACTTTTTGTGATGCTCATTTTTCTTATTTGTCTTATCTTAATCAAAAGTTGCCAAACATTTTATACCCATATTAAGTCTTGCATCTTGATACCAAGTGTAACAATTAAATAGAAGCAAATATTATTTTCTTTTGCTTTAATTTGCATTTGTAAATATTTATGGATCTCTAGGAATAAAGCCAATGAAAGTAGCTAGAATCTACTCAGCTGTGCCAACTATTGGCTGATAAAAAGGAAAAGATGGAAAGGGTTTACAGGACAGTGTTATTTGCATTTTTAAAAATCCTCATTTTATGGATTACTGTAATATTAAGTCAACCATTAAGCCTAAAAGTATGAAATTTGTACAAAAATGTGGGAGTAGAGATTTTGTAAGTTCCCTTAAATTCAGAATTAAGCCAGGCAAACCTTGAGTATTTGTAATAAAGAAAAGTGTAATAATTGAAATTGTGAGCAGACGGTGACACTTTAGTTTCACTAAGTTTTCATTCATATCAGGTTTTGAAGATTTCGTCTCCATCATTAACAATATGCCCACTAGTGTTTAGAAGTGGATTCACTACTTCACTATCGGTTAAAAATGGAAATTGGGTGTTATTTATGGACGCCCTTTAACTGCTGTGGTTCTCGGCGTCCCATTCTAAATTGGGCATGAAATACTGCTTAATTTTGCTCAGAGGCCTCTCTATCATGCTTGAGGTTCTTTTACATGCTGTAAATCTACGACACGGGACCAACTTCTTTTCTGAAGGAAGCCATGCTAAGGCTTTTTAGCCCGAAAAAATCATCATCCTCCGCCAGGTTTGAACCTGCGACCTTGGGTATATGAAGTTAGCATGGTAACCACTACACCACGGTAGTGGTGACACACTATTGGTTGTACAGACGCAGTTGTCTAATGGAGAACTCTGTGTGCCTTTATGGTGATGTGGATTTTTTTTCCCCATACACAAGTTCTTTTGGTAATTCAGCATGCTTAAGTGCTTCATTTCCTATTTAATGTTGTGTTCTTTTGACAGAAGATGGTGAGCTACTGCGCATGTTGTATTTGCCTAAGTTTTAAATTTCACAATGTTCCTTTAAACTGGTTTTCAGGTCTTTCTTTGTTTTTTATATGTATGGAAAATATTTAATGGAAAATAAAGCTTTTAAAACATGTTAAAACACCAGCAAAACTCACAATTGAAATTGAATTTATTTTTTGGACACCCTTTAACTACTATGGTTCTGAGCATCCCATATTATTACCAAATTGTAAACAGAGCATCAAAGTTTTAAATTTTGCCAATAGATGACAGTGAAGTTCTTCATTAGACAGCAAGATAGTAGTGTAATCAACATTGAAGTGAATCCCCTTCCAGATGCCAGTGAGTATACAGCTGTCAATGGTGATATATCTTCGAAAAATGTTTGGAGTGAAAACTTAATAAGTGAAATTAGTGTCGCTAATCCACTCGCAATTTCACTCTATTAAAAAAGTGTAATATTTTCAATTCCATGTTTAAATAAGCTAATAAAGACTTTAGAGTGAGGAAGGGAGTGACTAAAGCTTAGCTTCTTATCTTTTACTTGTGAATAGGGATATAATGCTATTTTGGAAATATAAAACATAACAGTGGAATCAAGAATGATGCATGGAATAGAGTTTTGGGGGAATGAAAAAGAGTGGGAATGTATAGACCAAATTCATAGGTCCTTTTGCAAAATGATATTGGGATTAACAAGAATAACTCCAAATGGAGTGGTATTAGTTGAATGAATAGTGAAATATTGGAACAGGATGCAAGTACTAGAGAAAGGAAATACTCTCAAAGACTGTTTTAGGACACAACTCTCAGCAAAATGTGAAAGAAATTGGTTATGTCAATTAGGGGAAATTGTAAGAGAAGTTGGATTGGAGGAGCTAGACAATCAACAGACAGTAGGGGGACAAAAATTTTGGAATAAAGTGAAAATGAGGATAGATGATATAGAGAAACAAGAAATAATAGGTAGTTTAAGGGATAAGAGTACTTTAATATTATATAGGAATGTTAAAGTTTGGGAAAGAGAAAAATACATTGATGTCTGTAGAAAAATGGAAAGAGAGAGTATAGCATGGGCAAGAACAGGAACAGAGTTACTAAAATGTCTAAAAGTTGAGAAAGATCTATGCCCACTATGTGGCAATGTTGATAACAATTTACACTGTATAATTGAGTGCAAAGAAACTAAAAAGTGGAGAGAGAAAATATGGAATAAAAACTGGGAAAAGTTACCGCCAGAAAGTGTACTTAAATCTTTTTGGAAACAATAAGAAAGAATTTCTGAAACAACTAGGTAATTATACAGGGAAAGTAAGAGAGAAATGGGTAGGAAAATTGGCGAAGAAAGAAAGGATATTAATTATAAAACTGATGAGGTTGTAAGTTATAAAAGAGATAAATAGATTAAGTTGGCAGGATATAAAAATGTATAATTAGTAGGAAAGGTACATATACTTACATAACCAGGGTGTTAACTGTATATGATACCAAATTCAGCAACTCCAGGAAAAGTAACCCTGTCTGTATGAAGTTTGTAACTGAAAAGATGAAATAAATTATCTAATATTAAATAGTTCTGTCGGTGTGTACTTACTCTGAAGAACTTGAGGTCCTCTTAAGAGGTGTTACTCATGAAAATTAAGCTGATATCTTTTTAAGTGTTTCTTATATTACTTTTAGCTCTGTAACTGTTGTTAAAGTAAATGTGGTTTTATGAAGCGGTTTGAATTTTTCAGTTACAGGTCCATTAACCGAGCCACAGATAGCATATATGTGCAAGGAAACTCTACAGGGCCTTGCATATCTTCATAGTATGGGCAAGATGCATAGAGACATTAAGGTAATTACTTACAGTCATAATTCAGTTATCTTTCATTTGGTTATCAATGAGTGAAGCTAACCTAACAGGAAGTGGTACACAATGAAGCGAAATGATAACTTTAGAAATTAACATTGAGTCAAACTTAACACTTATAAAACTTCAATTGTTTTTACTTACATAGTAGTACATATATATCACAGAACTTGTCTAAACTTCACTTGTTTTTACTTAGATAGTAGTACATATGTATCACAGAACTTGTCTAAACTTCACTTGTTTTTACTTACATAGTAATACATATGTATCACAGAACTTGTCTAAACTTCACTTGTTTTTACTTACATAGTAGTACATATGTATCACAGAACTTGTCTAAACTTCACTTGTTTTTACTTACATAGTAGTACATATGTATCACAGAACTTGTCTAAACTTCACTTGTTTTTACTTACATAGTAGTACATATGTATCACAGAACTTGTCTAAACTTCACTTGTTTTTACTTACATAGTAATACTTATGTTTCACAGATCTTATCTACATTCTCAACTACTTTTGACTGCTGGACTCATTTGTATCGATGCCTCTGAATCTTTAGAATCCCCCACTGGACATTGGATGAACTTATGTAGTGGTTTGAATTCAGCGGGAATTTCAACCCACTCCATAAGTTCATCCGATGTCCAGTGGGCGATCCTCAAGATTCCAGAGGCATCGATACAAATGAGTCTGGCAGTTGAAGGTAGTTGAGAATGCAGACAAGTTCTGTGAAACATAAGTACTACTATGTAAGTAAAATTGAGTGAAGTTTTGAAAGTGTTAAGTTCGATTCAATGTTAATTTCTAAATTAAAAACCTGTTATGGTTATATTCATAATGTCACAATGTGACATATGGTAGCCTCTGCCATATGGTTTTGAAATCTATGTAGTCCTTCTATGGCCATACTTCAAATTTTGAACTGCATGGTTTA
Organism: Hymenopus coronatus; assembly: GCA_030762935.1. NCBI lineage: Eukaryota > Metazoa > Arthropoda > Insecta > Mantodea > Hymenopodidae > Hymenopus > Hymenopus coronatus. The sequence continues at coordinate 80,773,500 of CM060883.1, forward strand.
TGAACTTCATTTTTTCCTTAATCATGAAAAAGGTTTTATTGTTTTGAACACTGAATCATACTTACATTAAGAATAATAAGACTTTTTGGTGGGAAAAGAATGACCCTAATTAAAAGAAAAATAAAGAGAAAGTAAATGCATATGTACGTGGGCGCATGTAAACACAATTCATTGTAAAGGATGAATAAACAGAATGTCCCAGAATTTGACTGACAAATTGGCAGGATTGTAGAGGGGTGCAAAATAAACTGAGATAGGGGACTTATGGGCTATATGGGTTCTAAATTCTTTGCTACAGCATAAAATGTAATAGGGTTAGCATGTTAATGATCAAACCTCAATGGACCGTAATGTGACTTGGATTCCAAAGAGCGTAGATCTAGTGGCATTACTTAACACTTTGGTTAACATGAAGGGAGTTGAGGTGTCCAGTCTTCATAGATACATTTATTTTTATGTTGTCTTCTGTTTTGCATTTTTTAATGAACCATTCATATTTTGCTGTGCCACTCAATATAATTTATTTGTATTGACAAATAAAATAAATGAATCGTATGATTAGCATGTAGGTGCTACATTGCTCGAAGGTGCAATGGAGAATGTTTCAATAATGATTGATTTGACACCTGAAGCTGCACACTTCTTCGTACCCCTCTAAGGAGTTTCTAAAATTTAGTGTTATGTATATTATAATTTTAGGCACAGTTTACAATTAACGAAACAATATTATCATTGTGTCAAATGAATTTCAAATGAAATAAAAATGAACATCTCCTACCACTGTTGTCACTTGCTTGAGTGTTGCTCCTCCCTCCCCCCTGGTCATTTAACTTTGGTGTCAATGCCCTTTCAAATGTGCTGTCACGCTTATTTCCTCTTCATGCATTTTTTTTTTTTTTTTTTTTTTTTTTTTGTCTTGACATTCCAACGTCTTCTTTTACAACTGTCCCACCATTTAAATACTTCTAACTATATGGAATGTAACGTTAGTGTAGATTTTGTTAGGTGGAAAAATGTCATTTTAGGCTCGATACTCATACAGTTCATTATGAGTATTATTTAACAGTTTTTAAAATAATTTTTTAAACTATAGGGTAGACTTAGCTCAATTTTCTGTTTAATTCCAACTACTTTGTTGAACTTTTCCATTTCTTTATTTTTTTAAATCATTTTGTTTTGTTTTTCAAACTCTTTCAGTCCTTTCAATCTCTTATTCATCATATCCACTGCTGTCCTGCTCCTTATTTCCCTCTTCCTCTCTTTTATGTAGCTACTTTGCAACATGTCTTCTCCCTTCCGCTGCTCAATTAATACTCCCAGCATCTTGAGTTAAGAATAAGCAGCACAAAAATATTTGAACATTCCATGGCCTGCTCCTTTATTTTATGTATAGTAAGTTTTTTATTGTTGTGTTAGTAATGGTATACGTTTTTACTGTTAGAACCAGCTGAAAAACTCAGTGCCACAGTCAGGATATGAACGCAGATTCTCCTGCACTCTGTGCAGTTGCTCTAACCATTGAGCTACTGTGACAATATGTCACTTTGACATTCAATCCTCCAACTGATTTATTCATGTTTTTACTTTCTCTATTCGCACTATGTACATAGTGTATAGATAAGGTATTACACTCCACCTAAAAATTTGATACCAAGATTTCACCGGAAATATCTGTTTTAGGGTACCCTTTATCTAAAAAAAGCATTTACGAAAAAGGTCCATGTGTGTGTGGGTGTGGGGGGGGTGCGTGCGTGAGACAAAAACTTACTACACAAAAAATGTAGAGCACGTTAGAACACACAATTTATGTTATATACATTTTTTTTGTGGAGTTCGTGTTTTTGGAGACATTCCTTATTTTTGGTTTCTACAATGAAAAACACATTTCTCATACAGGAATTTGTCAACTCCTGTCCATGCAAACAAAGGAACTTCAGTGACATAGCAACCAGCTTTAACCTATGTTACTCCCTTACTTCGCTTCTACTTACAAGGAAGCAATTCTGCTATTTCTGCTAATTTTTTACTGATTAGCATGAAGTAAATAGAAGTAAAGGCTTTTTAAGCATAATTTGTTGCAGAGATGTAGAGAAAGTCATGTGAATGGTACACATCAGATTTTTTATCCTGTCAGTCAACTTTTATGTCTCCCTCCAAAGAACGACTTAATGGCAACTTAAATGAATGAGTCAGTTGGAGGATTAATTGGAGGATAGCAAAAAATCTGATGTGTTACACTCACATGACTTTCTCTAGTTGTTGTACAAACTTCTTAAGATTATTCTTATTTATACACCATGCTAATTGTGATAAGCATCAGCAGAATGTTCTTATTACTTAGTTTCTTATAAGTAGAAGGGAACTAAGGGAATACACTGGGCTAAACTGACAGTCAAATGTTTTAAAAGCTGTCATTATGCAATAGGCATTGCAAATTGCTTCTTTGCTTGGCAAGGAGTAGAACAAAAGAAAAACAGACACTGAGAAAAGTATAAGTACCTTACAGTTGAAACCAAAAACAAGGAATATCTCGAAAATGTTTACCTCTGCAACAAAAATGTAAAGGATATAAATTGTGTGTTTTGATGAGATCTACTTTTTTAGTGCAGTAAGTTTTTATCTATCTTTTAGGGTTTAAAGGATAATAAAATTCGGCAAAATTCATCCGTAATAAAGGTCTTTAGAGGCTATTCCCAGGAAATTCAAGATATACATTTTATTTGGGATCTAAATATCTTTAATTTACAGTATTTTAATTAGAATTGTTTAGAGCCATTTTTGAGAAAATCAGACGTTTCGAACATTTTTCCATGTAAAGGGTAGTTTGTGGTGGGGGATTTTTTTTGAAAATCTTCATGTGACATCCTTGGAAGATACTAAACCTAAATACCAAGTTTGGTATTTGAAGATCTTTTTGTTTTTGAGCTATGCATGGAACTTTTTCTTAAAATGCATTTTTCAGACTCAGGGGACTCCAAAATATATGTTTTGGGTTAAATCTGGGCATCAACTTTTTGGGTGGAGTATGATACCTTCTCTATCCACTGCACATTTGAGAAAGTAAAAAGGTATACCCATGGTAATATAATAGTAGGAGCATTACCAATACAATAATAATGCCCAGATTAGTTAGCAATAACTATGTTAATATTACCCAGATACTAAGTACTTATGAATGTAATTCACCTTTAAGGTGTTCTCTGAAGGGAGATATACAGTTGGTTGATTGGGTGAAAAACATGAATGAATCCGTTGAAGGATTGAATGTCATACTGGCATGACACAGTAGCTCATTGCTTAGCGCAACCTCACAGAGACTGCGAGAAGCAGGTATGGCATTGAGTTCTTCAGCTGGTTCTAACAGCTTTTTAATGTCGTATAGTTTTGGGTACCAAGTTAATTAGTTGCTCAAAGAGTAAATTGGAAACATGTGATTATATAGCTATCATTTAGAAAAATTTGTGTGTTACATTCACATGACTTTCTCTCCTATTGTGTAATCAACTATTCTTACAGAAGTTTATTTTCTATCTACTTCACATATATCAATATAAACATTTGCAAGAATACTGCTATTATATACTTCCATGTTGATATGTAGGAATAAGTGAAGGCTAAAGTGATTGTCAAATCTTTCAAGAGTGATTGCTGTGTGATGCATTGACATTCTGTTCTCTTTGTTTCTCCAGGAAACATTGTAACAGTTAAATCAAAAAAAAAATCTAACATAAATTGTGTGTTTAAATAAGATCTACACTTACTGTGTATTAAGATTTATTTTTCCTCTTGTTTATGGTTTAACAGTTATGCAAAAGTCATCCAGAATGAACAGGATTTCAGAGGCTATTCCCAGAAAATTCAAGATACACATTAATTTTTCATAAAAATATCCTAAACGTAGATATTTTAATCAAAATCATTAGAGCCAGTTTTGATAAATTCACAACTTTCTTAGGAGTCTTTATGTTGCATGTTTGGAAAATGCTGAACTTAAATATCAAATTTTGCCTTTTACCAACTTTTCATTTTTGAGCTATGCTGTTCATGCATACGTACACATGTGAATAAAATGTTTTTTAAATTATTAAGGGGACCTCAAAGCATGTACTTCTGGTGAAATCTAGGTATAAAATTGTCAGGTGGAATGTGATCCGTCTCTACCTACTTTGTATTTTATATGTACATGGAAGAGAATGTGTGTTCTAATGCTCAGAACTTGATAATGAAATCATTCTTCTTCTTGCTTCCCAATATTTGGAGACTAGATCCTCTTGACTTTTGAGGATTTCACATACAGTTAGGTGTTCAATGTCATTGTCATCTTTACCACATAGGAGGGCAGTCCAGAAAGTAACAGATGATTTGGCATAACTAAATAATAACGAAATATATCAAAACTTTATTTACAAAGTTATAGTACCTTCTTATTTTTCTCAATATAATCTCCATTCTCTCAAGATATTTGTCATATAGTACCAGTTTTTCAATGCTGATGGTATTTTTTTTTTTGTTTTGTTTTTTTTTTTTTTTTAATTCACAAAATGTTTGGACAATCAAATGTTATAGGCAGATAGCACAAGTCTATGGTGATAATGCAACTATGAGTCTTCAGTTAGAAAATGACACAATTTAGAGTAATCAAGGAAGAACCATTATGCACAACAAAGATGTAGTGGAAGTTCATCACTCATTATGGAGGAGTTGATAAAAGAATTCACAAAAACCAGTGTTTCACTTTAGACACCATACACGACTTTTTGGGTGAAAAAATGTCCCAACCTCAAAGTAGCAGTACATTTTGGCAGAGATCTTTGGCAGTAGAAGAGTATAACATCTGCATTGAAAAACTGGTACTGCATGACAACAAATACCTTGATAGCAATGTTGAGAAATAGAGTAAGGTTCTGTAACTTTGTAAATTAAATTTGTATTGATATTGTTCATTATTATTTAGTTATGCCAAGTCATTTGTTACTTTCTGGATTACCCTTGTAAAAAAGATATGGGGAAAACATTAATCCAAACCAATCTGGAACAAACTCCACTCAGACAATCATGACTGTGATTAATCTGAACATTGCAATGGACAATTAAGTTTATTTTGAAGAGCCTTCCAATTAAGTTTCTCAGAGGAAGTAAGAAATTTGTCATAAATGGTTGTGAAAATATTTGTAATTAATCTTTTAATTATTTCGTAGAAGATATTTTGTTTCGTCGTTTGAACAATTTTGCAACCTTTCTTGGCCAACTTATCTGCCTGCTCATTTCTAGAAATTTTACAGTGGGATGGAATCCATTGGAAAACTATAGATTTATTTAAATTTTGGAGATGTTTAATCTTATGAATTTCATTTATTTTTTCCATTTTATGGCAGTCAGTTGAAAATACTTGTATAATAGCCTAAATAGCTGCTTTGGAATTTGATAAGAAAACTATGTTGAAATCCTTATTAAAACTGTAGTATTTCCACACACAATTTAGTGTCAAATTTTTGGTTGGAATACAAAATCTTCTCTATTTACTATGTACATTGCATGCACATGGTAGGGAAAATAAAAATGTGTGTATTTGCACATGCAGTTCTTTCAAAGTTAACTAAACATAGTGCTTATTTCTTTTCTTTCACTCTTTTATTCTGAAATGCTTGCTGAGCACACTATCAGTTCTGTAAATTCTCTTGTCTTCAAATGCAACTTTTCAGAAACAAAATACATATTAATTGATAGACATATTGGAAATAAAATGCGATTGAATGCTTTTTATATTTAACATTGATGTCTGGAAAAATGGAAAGAGAATAGCATGGGCAAGAACAGGAACAATGTTACTAAAAGGTCTGAAAGCTGATCAAGATTTATACCCACTATGTGACAATGTCAATAAGAATTTACTCTGTATAATTGAGTGCAAAGAAACTAAAATAAGGAGAGTAATAAAAACTATGAAAAGTTACCGCCAGAGATAGTATACTTAAAACTTTTTGGTAACAATAAGAAAGAATTTATGAAACAACTAGGTATTTATGAAGGGAAAGTAAGAGAGAAATGGGGGAGGAAAATTGTCAAAAAAAGAGAGAATCTTAATAATAAAACTGATGAGGTTAGAGATAAATAGATTAAGTTGGTATGGTATAAAAATGTACAAATATAGAGAAAGGTACATATACATAAATAACCAGGGCTTTAACTGTATGTGACACCAAATTCAGCAACTCCAGGAAAGTAACTATGTATGTATGAAGTTTGTAACTACAAAGATGAAATAAATTTTCTGGCTTTTATATGTAACATTTCTTGTTAATTGGTCACCAAAGGTTTTGTTTTTTGCAGGGCGCAAATATCTTGCTTACCGAGGTTGGAGATGTTAAACTAGCAGACTTTGGAGTTTCTGCACAAATAACAGCAACAATTAACAAGAGGAAGTCTTTCATAGGCACACCATACTGGATGGCTCCAGAGGTAATTTGTAATGTTAAATTTAAAAAAGATTGCCCTCCCCCCTTATAGATACATTCATATATATAAGTCATTGGATGTAGTAGTAGTAGTATTCAAATGTTCTGGTCACTTGATTTGTCATCATTTGCTTGCAGGCTTCCCAGTAGTTTTCGGTAATCTTGAATGGTGTCCCAACTATCTTTTTAAGATCGGTGCAGAGAGCCAGATGGTCCCTGTCATTATTATGTTTATATTTGGTAATCTTGAATGGTGTCCCAACTATTTTGTGAAGATCAATGCAGAGAGCCAGATAGTCCTTCTTCATTATTGTGTTTATGCTTTTGCAAATTATGCAGTGTGGAGAGGCTAGTAGTTTAATATTGTATAGAGTGCCGCCAGTCAATCATGGCCAATTTAAAGTCGAAATGATGCAACTGCATTAGATCAGGAGGGTGTTTGGTATTATGTTTGGTTGATGTTTGGAGGAATTTAGCATCAATTAATTTGTTGAGTTGGTTTTTTAACACTATGTCACTTACATTCTTATTATGAGGGACTAGTTTCGGAAGCCTATGCTTCCATTTTCAACCTCACGGGTCCAACTGCCATTGCTGATTGCGTTTGCTTGTGTTTTCTTCTCTGGTGGCAAAATGATAAACTTCTTAACTAAGCTGTGTACTGGCGGGATTTCAAAGTTTATTAGGTGATCTTTGTTTTTCCATATGAGGATGTTTTCCCAGGTTGTGAGTTCTGTGTGTCCTGATATGGTTTTTAGCAATTTTGGATTTAGGTCTAGGTTATGGTTTTCTTTCCAGAAGTGAAATGCTACTGTCGATTTATCTTCTTGTTTTAATTTTAGGTTTCTGAAGTGTTCTTTGGATCTGATTTTTAAACTTCTTTTGGTTTGTCCTATGTAGAACTTTTCACAATTTGTGCATTTAATTTGATATATTCCTGATCTATTTTCTGGTGGAATTTCAGCTTGTATTTTTGAATTTAGTAACTTCATGACAGAAAATCTGTTTATTGGAGCCAGGGTGATATTTGGTTCTTTGAAGATCTTCTTTAATTTTCTAAATGCTCGGTGGTGGTAAGTGAATTTTTTGAATGTGTTGATATTGTTTTTTCCTGTTGTTAAGGTAGTTATTTCTTTTATGTTTTTTTCCACTTTACTTTGTTGAGTTTCTTGTATACAAGGTTCTTGCTGTATCCATTTTGTTCTGCTGTTTGTGAATTATGGTTTTTAACTCTTTGTTGAATTCAGTTGTGCTCATAGGTACATTTATTAATCTATTTGTGCGGCTGTTTATTACTGCATACTTGTGTGGTAATGGGTTGCAGCTGTCATTTTTACTTTCTCCATACGCACTATGTACATAGTGTATAGAGAAAGTATTGCACTCCACCAAAAATTTGATACCGAGATTTCACCGGAAATATATGTTTTAGGGTCCCCAATATCCAAAAAAAAGCATTTTCACAAAAAGGTCCGTGTGTGTGTGTGTGTGTGTGTCCGTGTGTCTGTGAACACGATAACTCAAAAACAAAAAGTCGGTAAAATATCAAACTTGGTATTTAAGTTTAGTATCTTCCAGGGATGCGACACGAAGCTTTTGAGAAAAATCCCCCCACCCCAATTACCCTTTACATGGAACTTTTTTCCAAAAGTTTGATTTTCTCAAAAATGGCTCTAACGATTTTGATTAAAATTTCAGATATTAAACATATTTACCTGACAAATGAAATGTATATCTTGAATTTTCTGGGAATAGCCTCTGAAGAGTGGTTTATTCTGGATGCATTTTACTAAATTTTGAATGACTGCTAAACCGTAAGAGATGGACAAAAACTTACTACACAAAAAATGTAGAGCACTTTAAAACACACAATTTATGTTATATACATTTTTTTCGTGGAGTTTGTCGTTTTTGTGACATACCTTATTTTTGGTTTCTGCTATGAAAAACGTATACTTTTCTCATACAGGAACTTGTCAACTCCTATCCATACAAATAAAGGAACTTCATTGATATAGCAACCAGCTTTTGACTATCACTTTAACCTATGGTTGTCCCTTATTTCGCTTCTAATTACAAGGAAGCGAGTAATAAGACTATTTCTGCTAATTTTTTCTGATTAGCATAAAGTAAATAGAAGTATAAGCTTTCTAAGAATTATTTGTTGCAGGGATATGGAGAAAGTCATGTGAATGGTACACATCAGATTTTTAATGTAGTTTTCTGATTGAGTTGGTTTTCTATAGATTCCAAGGTTTACTTTTGTGCCATTTCTGATGATTTTTAGGTCTAAGAATGGGAGTTCTCCATTAGTTTCTGTTTCCATTGTAAATTTTAATGTTTTTTTTTTTTTTTTTTTGTATGTTTAGTAATTTTATGGCATCATCTAAATGTCTGTTTGGCACTACTGCAAATATATCGTCAACCCTCTATCTCCATTTTTGGCAAATTTATTTATGAGCAAATTTGAAACACACGAAGAAAGCATTCCCATGGATTTTCAAGGTATGGTACAGCTATGTTGACGACTGTCAAATCACAAGCAATACCAGGTATTTCAGCTAATAGTAAATATGATATAAAACTGTCTGATGAATCCAATTGTGACATACTTATAAATGGTATCCTAACATAAACAGTATAGTCATTGAATGTGAGTAGCTAGCACAGCACAACTAGTGTATGTCTGTGACATATTTTACCATATTTACTTGAAGACGATCTGTATTTCTCAGAACTTACTTTGGAATTTAGCACATCATCTACATAGACATGTTTAAAAGACATAGGTATATTAAAAGAAAAAAATTTAAATGAGATTTAAAGATTTGCCATATAGTATATGACATGAATAAATTGTGTGCATTAATGAGATTTACATTTTTTGTGTAGTAAGTTTTAGTCTCTCTCTTATGGTTTACCAGTTATGCAAAGTCATGCAGACTGAAAAGGTCTTCAGAGGCCATTCCCAGAAAATTCATTATACATTTCATTTGTAATAAAATTATTTTAAACATATGGTATTTTAATCAAAATTGTTAGAGCTATTTTTGAGAAAATCAAAATGTTCGAAAAATGTTTTAATTAAAGGGTAGTTTTCGTTTTTGAGTTATGCTGCCCACATACACACCCATTCTCACAAGAACCTTTTTCTAAAAAACTTTTTTTTGTATTTAGAGCTCCTCAAAACATGTCTTAAGTAGAGAAAGTACTAAGTTGAAATTAAATCTGGTTGAGCAAATTATATACAGATATTTTGAATTTTCCAAAGATGTTTTATTTCTACAGATTTTATGGACACTTAGGTAGAAAAGTAGTAAAATAAAACCTTTTTTTTATAAGTCTATCGTAATATTGGTTACTGTGGTGTAAACTTATGACCTCGTCGAATAAGAGGTCATTGTCAAGGCTGTGTGTGCTGAGCCACTGCTGATTTCTCAGGTTGAAGTAGTCTGAGATTTTGTTTGTGTTCCGCACATCTCTCTTCTATCGTGTGGCCTGTCTGCCCTATACATAATTTACCACATTGGCACAGGATTTGTGTACACCAGGGGTTTTCAGTCCCAGGTTGTCCCTCGAGTGATTTTATCAACTTCACATGGCTGGTAACCCAAGAAGCTCTTATCAATAATCATTGTCATGAAAGCTTCAAATCTTACATTCTTTTATACATGAAAATTACTTCCATAGATTAGAAAAGGACTATGTTGGTAGCTATAACATTGTTGGTTGCATCATCAGATTGCTGCCATGGACCACTTACTCTATTCACCCACTGAGGGAAACCACAGAAAACCTCAGCTAGTTGTTTCTGTGCCCATTCAGATATCATGGGGGCATTTCTAACACATAAATACGAGGGCCGTTCAGAAAGTAGCCTCCGGTTGATTGCAAGAAATTCACCAAGTTAAATAAAAATATTTTAATATATACATCTTACAACTACATCTTTGCACTATTTTTCTACATAGTTTCCATAACGATTGAGGCACTTATCGTATCTGTTCACAAGCTTTGAAATTCCTTCTGCATAAAAATCACCCGCTTGTGCCTGGAGCCAGCCTGTGACCGCATCTTTGAGCTCTTGCGTCGTCATCAAACCGCTGGGACCCGAGCCATTTCTTCATATGCATGAAGAGGTGATAATCGCTTGGCGCCAGATCTGGGCTGTAAGGTGGATGCTTGACAACGTCCCACTTGAAGGACTCAAGAAGGGCTGTTGTTCTGCGAGCAGAGTGAGGACGGGCGTTATCGTGCAAAAAAACGATACCGGAAGTCAGCATACCACGGCGTTTGTTCTGTATAGCCCGTCGTAATTGTTTTAGTGTTTCACAGTATACGTCTTGATTAATGGTCGTCCCACGTTCCATGAATTCAACCAACAACACCCCTTTTGCATCCCAAAACACCGTTGCCATCAATTTTCGGGCAGAAAAATCTTGCCGGGCTTTTATTGGTTTGGTAGGCGAATTTGAATGTGCCCACATCTTTGATTGTTCTTTTGCCTCAGGGTTCACGTACTTAATCCAGGTTTCGTCCCCGGTCACGATTCTGTTTAACAATGGTTCACCTTCGCCTCATAACGTGACAGAAAGTCTAATGCAGAGGCCATTCTTTGAGTTTTGTGGTGGTCGGTAAGAATTTTGGGCACCCATCGTGCACAGAACTTACGGTAACCCAATCTTGCTGTCACTATCTCGTACAAGAGTGTCTTAGAAATCTGTGGAAAATCAGTAGACAACTCCGACATTGTGAAACGTCGGTTTTCACGAACTTTTGCATCAACTGTCTGAACGAGTTCGTCCGTGACCAATGATGGTCTACCACTCCTCTCTTCATCATGAACGTTTTCTCGTCCACTTTTAAATAAACGTACCCATTCACGGACCACTCCTTCACTCATAACTCTTGGTCCGTACACGGCACAAAGCTCACGATGAATAGCTGCTGCAGAATATCCTTTGGCTGTAAAAAACCTTATAACAGCACGCACTTCACATTTGGCGGGGTTTTCTATTGCAGTACACATTTCAAACGGCCACAAACACTAAACTAGCGCAGGTACGACTTTCACTCGACCACGGCTTGATGCCGACTGACCTGCTGAGTGCGTGAATGCACAGATGGCGTCGCTACTCCCCCCACTACCCGCACTGTGACCGATCGGAGGCTACTTTCTGAACGGCCCTCGTACTTACTGGAGCACATTTGTAGCAGAAGGCAACTGCTAGAAACTCCTTCCAAACCTAACAATGATATACAGATTGTTTTCCAGTGTATAGATGTTGATGGACTGGTAATTCTGCTGTATTTGAATCATCTCTTGCATCAATCCCTTGTTGTGTTGGTCAACACTAAACCCACCATACAAGGCCTCACAGCAATGAATGGATATTCCACAGTCACCTTCCCTAGCAGCATTCCTAGACTCTTGCATTTGGTGTTCCCATGGTAACAATAATGTGTAAGAGAAATTGTTACACTAGGATTAAAAATTATCTCTAAATACATATGTGTTAATTAACAAACTAAAAAAAATACTTTCAGTATGTTATAATGCATTGCTCTTTCAACTTCAATAAATTGCATTTTGTGCATAGAGCACACTTTTTTTTTATAATTGCTGTCTTTCACTTTGCATAATTGCTGCTTCAGGCAAAACTGCATATCATCAGAAGAAAAGCTTTCATACATATTATCACATGAACTGACATTTTATGTCCAAATCATTTGTTTCACTGCTAAGACCAACTTCATAAATCTGGTTATACGTATTAGTACATCACATTCATACATCACAACCTTCCACTACAGCATAAAAGCATCCATGATTTTAACATCCATTATTGAAAATGGCAATTTATTGATTTCAATTAACTATCATGGTTACTATAACAACAATCAAGTCCAAGACATAAACAGTAATAGAATTAAAAATTTGTTCACTGAAATTAGTTTAAATATACCATATAATTATTTCCTGCCTTAAGAACATATTTCTTTAAGTAAATGTAGATAAAATATTATATTTAGCTAGTGCAAAAACAGCTTTATTAACTTGTGGGTCTTCGATGACTCCTTCGGTCATGGTCTTGACCCACACATTAATAAAGCTCGGATTTTGCACCTAGCTAAATAATATACTATTGTAATTAAATTATTGGTTACTGATATTCTATTAGATGTAAATGTGATGTTAAATTACATAGAATTGATATGAGAAGTGCTTGGTGCCACCACAGCACAATAGGCCTGACAATACAGTTCTAAGTATTCAAGTAACATTTTCTAATTTATAGGTTGCAGCAGTAGAAAGGAAAGGTGGCTACAACCAGCTGTGTGATATATGGGCTATTGGTGTGACAGCCATTGAGCTTGCTGAGCTGCAGCCTCCAATGTTTGATCTTCATCCCATGAGAGCATTATTCCTCATGTCTAAAAGTGGCTTCAAACCACCCACATTAAAAGACAGGGACAAATGGTGAATAATTTATTTTATCCTATCTTATAGGCTTTATGTATACATTTCATGTATCCTAGGAAACAACAAAAATGAATCTTCTTTTCATCGTGAAATAAAGTAAGTATTTTATTTCATTCTAAATTATTTAACTCTTTTGGCAGTTCCCCATTATTTAAATAATGAAAATTTCTTGTCATAGAAGTCCTTTGACTTGCTGGTTAACAAAGTAGGACAGTTTTTTTAGCATAATCTAAAACTTCTTCAGGAATATCTATTTTCATTCATTTATTGATTTATTTGGTGCAGTTTAAATAACCAGAATTCAGATTGTTTATTCTGGCGGGGTTACGCAGCAACAAACAAATAAAGCGCTATCTACGTCACGACTAAAATTCAATTCCTTGTAATGATGACTCTAATAAAATTAATGTTAATAAAAATAAGAATATTTCAGTTAACATTAGGATAGGATGAAACATTGATTATTACATGCAGCTTATTAGACTATTGTTTGCTCATGAGAAATTAGAACACTTGTGCTTACACACTCGTGTACTAAACATCTCACTTACGAATCATAGTCTATTTAAGCCACTTATATAAATAACTATTAATATAATGTGTAAAATTGCAGTTATATTTTAATTTATAAGCTTGTCATGTGAATTTTGAAATAATGAATAATCATGTCACTCTGTTTTTGCGCTCTGAGTATGGCTTTATTATAAAAAATGACACGCTGTAGAAGAAAGTTTAGGGAAAAAGCTTCAGAACCCAAAACAGTGCAACTTTCCATTATTGCTACTGCTGATAACACATTACTGAGATTGAGAAATCACTTTGGTGTCATACTTATTTAAACTACAGTACAGGTTTGAAAGAGAAAGCTACATAAGGGCATATGTTGTATTAGTGCTAATAATTCAGATAATATTCTTGTAACACATATAGATACTGGAATTTCCTTTTTATCTTTTATGCAATATACTACATAACAGCTATATGCGTAGTTAGCAATGAAATGCAGTTATTTAAAAGTGATTTATGAATATTGTACTTAACTGACACCAACATTATTCAAAGATAACAATCAATGCAGCCTTGGACAAAATATTTTTATAAATGCTTACTGGTGATTAACAAACATTTTTGCAAACCAGGTTTCCCAATGCAGTAGGTTTCTCCCAAATATTTTTTTCTAACCAAATGTACATTTTGTACATATTCCCAATCATCACAAAATCAGCATTTCTGAAACAAAAATATTAAGTTGAAATCATTATACAATAATTTTATTGTAAAATGAAGGTGCTGTAGAGCTGGTTTTCACATTTTAGTGTGGTTCATACTTTCATGTGTTGGGAGAATGAACATACTTAGGCTGTCCCAGAAGTACCCGACCTGACGTATAGATTGTGGTTGTTGTTTCAAATGACAACAATGGTAAAAAGTACCAACCTTGAAGTGTGACAGTTTTACATTGTTTAGCATTTATTTGATAGTCATCATTAGTGAATGCTCTCAGCGAATTTGTTAACATGGATAAAACTGGTTATCATTATGGGATACAATACTTATATTTTAAAGATCTTAGTCCGACTAGTATTAAAGCTGAATTAGATTCTAGTTTGGGGGAGTCTGCTCCTTCGTTTAAAACAGTGAAATATTGGGTAGCAGAGTTTAAGCGCGGCTGTACAAGCTGCCAAGATGAACATCGCAATGGTAAACTAAATGAGGTTACCAGTCCAGAAATTGTAAAGAAAATCCACAAAATGGTATTGAATGACTGTCGACCGAAAGTGTGCAAGCTAGCAGACATTGCAGGCATTTACAAAAGTTCTCTACATCACATACTGACTGAAAATTTGGATATGAGAAAGTTGTGTGCAAGGTGTGTGCTGCGTTTGCTCACAATAGAACAAAAACAGCATTGTGAGGATGTTTCAATTGAGTGTTTTGTGTCGATTCATAGCAATGGATGAAACTTGGGTCCATCACTTCATACCTGAGATGAAGGAACATTCAAAACAGAGGATTGGATGGGAAAAATCGCCTCCAAAGAAGGCAAAGACAAGGCCATGGTGTCAGTTTTCTGGAACGCTGTGGAACAATTTTCGTTGATTATCTCAAAAAAGGAGAAATAATCAGTGGCAAATATTATGCAAACTTGTTACAGGTTTGAGTATTGAAATCAAGCAAAAACAGCTGCATTTAGCGATAAAGAAAGTTTTGTTTCATCAAGACAATCCATCAGTTCACACGTCCATTATTGCCATGGCCAAAATCAATGAGTTAAAGTTTGAATTGCTTCCTCATGCACCCTATTTGCCAGATTTAGACCCCTCTGATTATTTTCTGTTTCCAAACTTGAAATGGCTTGATGCCAGAAGATTTGCCAACAGTGAAGAGGTGGAATCTGCAGTTGATGGCTATTTTGTAGACCTCGATAGTTCTCACTATAAACAGGGTATCAAAGCTATTGAACATTGCTGGGAAAAGTTTATTGAGCTGAAAGGAGACTATGTAGAAAAATAAAAATTTTTTCCCCCCAATTTTTGTGCTTTGTTTGTTAGGTCAGGTGCTTCTGGGACAACCCTCGTATCTTTATTGTCTCATGAGAGCTGTGTTAGTGAAATTGTTAATTTGGTTTAAATGTTTTAAGCATTTGACTAATAGTGGTTATAAATGTATATGTAGTTGGAAAAAGGCTGATTTAGTTTGAGATTATATGTGTAACACTTGTCCTGTGTTCCGAGTGTAGTTAATTACCGTATTTATCTGGATACAAGACAATCTCAAATGCAAGGTGACTCCCAGTTTTCAAAACTTAATTTTTGGATTAACTACTATAAACAGAAGCACTATTAACAGTGAAGTATTCTTCATGTTGGAGTTATATTGAGTCACACTTATTTACACTTAAAAATCTCCACTTAATATGTTAAAAACACTGAAACGTTTTCCAGGACATTCGCCCTCTTCTTCAGCAGTTTGATGACTGGCGTTCCTTTCCCTTTCTCTCTTCCTGTTCTTGTATCGGATCTTGTTGCCATCCGGTGTTGGGAGTGCAAAGTTAAAGATTTTTAAGTGTAAATAAGTGTGACTCAATATAACTCCAACATTAATTTTTGGAATTTAGCATATCATTTTCATATGCAAAAAGAAGACAGGATGACTTAATTTTTATATGAAATTTAATGGTTTCCCATATATTTTAAATAAACTAATGGAACTTAAGTTAAATAAGTCCCTTTTTTGTTTTTATTAAATGCTCAATTTGAATTTGTGCAGAAATTGACGGTTTGAGTGGTAGATGGACAGGGTAATATGGATGTTTGAAAATTTATGGTGTATGAGTGTGATGGCGGCAGTGTGACTGTAACTACAATGCTGGAATGATTTTGTATTTGGACAACAGAAGTGAGAACGGAAATGTATGGCATGTCCACTTGATAAAATGGGACAGTGACGGTGGCGGCAGCTTAGCTCTAATGATGATTTTCTATTTAGGAAACATATTAATATTTTTATCTAATATGAATTTGCACAGAAATCCACATTACAAATGGGAGAGATGCAAAGAAGGGAAAACAGATGTGTAACAGTATGTCTTGTGTATATAGGTGACAGTGGCAGCATAGCTGTAATGGCGATTATGAATACGATTTTCAATTAAGACAACATGCCATCTAAATCAAATTTGTGCATAAGTTCATGTTTTGAGCAGGAGTACGGAGATGCATGGAATGTGTGACGATAGAACGTGACGATGGCAGCAGTGGCAGTATGTAGCTGTAACGACGATTATGGATACTATTTTCTATTAAGACAATGTAATATATGTCAGAATACATTTACCTAAATCGAATTCAGGCATAAATTCACTTTGTGGGCAGCACAGATAGGAAGAGGGGAAATATAATGGAGTATGCATTTAGTGAGAGGAGTTGAAGCGCACTTTCTGCTTGACCATTGGCTTTCAATACATTATGTGGAGCCACAGTTTCCTCTAGTTTTATTTCAATCTCAGAGAGTAATCATTTTTTCCAATGAGAATGCTCATAAGCCCTTAACAGCCAATTTTTGGCATGAAATGAAACACACAAAATCTGCTGCATATGTTGCAATTTTGATGGTATCTTTACTATTTCCCCTAGGCTTCGCCTCTGCCATATCCACAAAGTTTGAAACTTACTGTTTCCCCGCATGGTATTTGCAAAACATACCTGTGTCGCGAATACAAGATGAAAAATATAAATATTTTGGGAAAAACATTGTCTTGTATTCAGATAAATATGGTAGATTCATAAGAGAGATACAGGGAATATTAAAATATGAAATGATCATATAAGCATGTAGAAGCACATACTAGTAGATATTTGACATATCTTTTTTAAAAATACATAGACAAATGAGTATGCACAATGTATAATTAGGAATTTTATTTAGAACAAAGTTCTTCATTCTTTCAAATGCACCAGTGTTATATGGAAATTTATAAAACTCAATAATGCCTTTTAAGTTTAATGCTCTGTTGGGCAGAATTTCTAATACTTTATTAAAGCAAAGATATTTTAAACAGAGATCAGTATTCAAGTATATTACTTTTATTTTCCTTACATCTTGTACTCTACTTTGAAACATAATGTAATAAGATTCTACTTTCTTTGCATGCCATTTTAGGAACTTTACCAAACAGTTCTCAGTTCTTTATATATGTTTCCAGCAGAGGGTTATGTTGCATAATTACTTCATGTGGATCACTGACATGCTTTTCTTTACGTTCATTAAAATCTCAGGAGCAAATATTGACTTGCAGTTTGTTTGTGTATAACATGTGCTTTTGAAGACTTTTTAGATGTTAACCATACCCCCTACACCATCCGGCACTGCACCCTATTCATGACGCCTTCGAGTCAAAATGGGTTATGTAGCAGCTGGGCGGTAAGGTCTTGGTCGCTTGCAGACTGTTCTGCCTTGGAGTTTTATGTAGTATTAAATAATAAGTAACATTCAGGAAATGGAATAAACATGCTCATGTGTGAATGTTCATCAGAATTCACAAAATAATGTTATTCATGATTAAAAGGCATATACAAATTGGCTTTCTCTGACTACAGCCACTAGAACAAAGAAAAAGAATAACACTCATGAGAGAATTAGGAAAACAGTTTTAAGGATATTTTGCTGCAATAAGAACTCACTAAACTATGAAATAAATTTTGTTATGATTTTATTAAAATATAATACCATACAGTACTACAGTAAACTAATTCTATTGAACTGTAAAAGCATTCTGGTACAATATTCATCAAAAGAGTTTTCTGAACAATTACTTTTATAATCTTAATGATACATTTTAAAGATTTATTTCTCATTTTTTTATGAACTGCTACTGCATATTATATTTTATCTGGAGACATGCATATTTTTAGGAAGCATCAAAGGAAGTGTTGTCTTTATAAACTACGTAATGATTTTGACATAACTCTTTGTTTACAGGAGTCCAACATTCCATAATTTTGTTAAAGTAGCACTTACAAAAAATCCGAAGAAAAGACCTACAGCAGAGAAACTGCTTTTGGTAAGTATTTAATGTTATAAAGAGCATAAATAACAGCCCAATGAATTTAACAGTTTGCATTATTAACAGATAATTAAATTATGTTTTAGCATCCATTTTTTCAAGGGGAGATGAACAAGAGACTTGCACTGGAGTTACTTCAGAAGGTCAGCAACCCATCACATATGTTCACAGATTTGGAAGCAGACGAAGAAGGGGTAAGTGCATAAAGCAGATTAACCTATAATGACTGTCATTATTAAAACATTTAATGAATACACATATTGGATGATATAAATGAAACAGACTTACTACTCCACTGATAGTCAAGTGATAGTCAAGGTTTATGCATCCACGGCCTCATTCAAGTAGATTATGACTCTGAAAGCTCGTATTGATCTACAAAGTGGTGGATGATTTGAATGTCTTGAATCTGCTAAACAAGAAAAATTATGCAAACAGTGGAGAGAGCAAAACTGCTACACTGCCTCCGTTATGTAGAATGTTTTCGTTCTGTACAAGTAAGTCGTCATGTGGTCAGCACTGATGCTAAGCAAGGCAACAACTGAATATTTGCAGATCATTAAGCATCAACTCCATGTAATAGATAAAACAATCCATTTATAATTATAATACGTCTATAAATATTGAGAACTATCTAAAAAGCAGTGAGTGACAAACATGTTAAAATTGTTTTATATTGTTCTTAGGATTACTGTACTCGGCTTAAGGCCTTGTTTCGCAAACTTCCTACTCACAATATAAAATGCCATTTTTACCACTTTATCACAAATAACTAATTTCTATTTGTCTCATTGCATATTTCGTTCAGTTGTTTACTGTAGCATATTGTAGCAGTTCTCTCCCTATGTATGATTTAAGTTTCATTAAGCTATTTTACTCGTCAGGACACATCATGTAAATGTTACTTTGGTCCTTAGATTTCGCACATCAATGTATTTGATTATGCAAAAAAGGGTGTAAATCAGTGAATTATGTTATAAAGATTTTATGTGCTTTGTTAAAATCTAGCTGATTTACAATTTGTAGAAAATGCTCCTAAGTTGTCATTCATACCAAAATTTCAATAGAACAGTATCTCATATAACTAAATTGTTTGCTGAAAAATGTATAATTTTCTTGAAATAAAGTGATTCATTTATTAAGCTATTTTTTATTCCTGCTTATTTAAAGATGATTTTTGTTTGTGCAGGCTGTGCCTAATGTTCCTCAGAGGATAGCTTCAAAACACACAGCAGCAAGAGCAAAACCAAGGCCATTAAATGAAATGGCTCTTAATCACAACAGTAAGTACCAAAACTGGGGAAAAGAAAGAAAACAATTCTCTCTACTAACCCTGCTCTTATAATAGATAAAAAACAATTTTCTGTTAAGTACCATATTTATCCGAATAAAGATTATGTTTTTTTTTTTTTTTCCAAAATATTAATGATCAGAACTTGGGGTTCTTGCTTTCCAAATATCATGTAGGGAAAAAGTAATTTCAAAGTTTGCAGGTACGACAGTGGCAAAGCCTGGGGAAAATGGTATAGATTACCACCAAGGTTGCGAAATGTGCAGCAGATTTTGAGCATTTTATTTCACACTAAAATTAGCTGTCAAGGAGCCTATGAGCATTCTCATTGGAATAAAGATTACTCTCTGAGACTAGAATAAAATTACAGGACTTCTTTTCACGGTCAAGCAGAAAGAGAGAGGTTAGCTGCCCATTTCCCCTCCTTGGACCACACACATATATTGCAATGTGAATTTGCGCGCATCATGTTTTATCTCACATATACTATGTATTTTGTTCTCCGTTTCTCCCACTCACAATATGAATTTCAATGCAAATTCAAATTAGATAAAAACATTTACGATGTGTTATATTGAGTATGTTGTCTAAATACAAAATCATATCTATCTCCGTCGTTACAGTAATGCCACGCCATTACATACCATACATTTCCATACTCCCCTGTCCAGCAACCATTCAAAACATGAATTTCCGCACAAATTCAAATTAAGTACAAAAAGTAAATAAATAAGTGACTTAATCAGCTTAAGTGTCCATTAGTTTGTTTAAAATATGTGGCAAACCTTTAAATTTCATTTAAAATTGTTTTTGTGTACAAATTTCATTTAAAATTGTTTTTGTGTACTTATGTCTTTTAAGCATATCTTATGTAGATGATATGCTAAATTCCAAAATTAACTTCTGAATAATGGGGGTTGTTTTGTATTCGGATAAATATGGTATATGTGATTTGATGGAGTTTTGATGAGTCACACTTGAATTTATACTCCCTTCACTTCTTAAATGTTGGATAACATTACAAATATTTTCAAGGACATTTGTCCTCATCTTTAGTCGCTGGGTGGCTGAAGCTCCTTCTTGCTTACTCATCCTCCTCTTCCTGCTGTAACTGATTCTGATGCTATCTGGTGTTAGGGGTACAACGTTTTAACACTTTGTTCAATGGTGGGATTTCAAAATTTATTGCATTGTAGCTATTTTTGATGATATATATTTTTTCCCAAAGTCCAACTCTTATTGGTGATGTAAGCAGTTTTATATTTTGACCAATGTTGTGGTTTTTCTGTCCAGAAATGTTGTGATACCATGGATTTGTCTGTCTGCTTTAGTTTTATGTTTCTCTGGTGTTCTCTCAATTTACTTTCCATTTTGACTAGAAGTGTTTCTCACATCCTTCATAACTGATCTGATAGATTCTGGATTTTAATGTATACAGGATTGTATTTTCCAAATTGAAACTATCTTAATCTCTAACATATCTTTGCCAAAACTTAAAATTTGGGGGAAGGCCTTTATTATGTGGACTTCCAGACAATTTCTGTATAAGTCTGCCAAAATGGATGACAATGGGATAGCTTTTTGATTTTTTGTTGAAAGTGAAATTATGTCCTATGCATAATTCTGTCACATTAATTATGTTCTTTATTTCTGTGTGTCTATTATGGTCATATTCTGAGAAGTGTAGAAACTTTTTTCTATCAGAATCCTTGTGAAAAGTGCTTTGACATCAAAGGTTACCACTATTGGTTTTCTGGATTATTATAGGTGGTTTATCAATTCTAAGGAGTTCTTTATTTCCAAGCTTTCAAACTTGTTGTAAGATTTTACCGACCTTTTAGGAATGCAATAGGTAGGCAAGTGATGTCATTGATGAGTGTCTTATATTGTTGTCTTCTTTATGTAATCTCGAAAAGGGGGGTTAGCAGGTTTCAGACTGCAGTTTTCTCCACAACAATCCTCAAAAGAGTATTAACTTATCTGAAAAATAGCTGTGATAATCGGATTCAACCGTAACCTCATAAGAATATGCTAAAAGGAAGGGAAAAACTCAAGGAAATTTTGCAAACTATTGCATAGTACTAGTCTCAAATACAAACTGGATATACAGAAATTTTGCCTACTATCCATGGGCCTTCAGAAAATTTGAACGAATCTTCAACAAATTAAATATAAGATTGGCCCTACGAAACAAACTCGGCTAGAAGAACTTGATAACAAGTCGCATAAAAATACAATCCCAAATGCATTAAATATGGAAGAACCATATGTTTTTATTTTCATACATTTTCTGATTAGGATTCACAATGTATTCATGGTGCAATTTAGAAATATTGAACACAATTACATTATGCTTTATTTAAATTTGTTTTTATAGAATAAATACATACCTCAAACCAACATGCAAGAATTTGGACTTCTTACAAAGGTGAGAAATTAAAATTAAAACTCAACATTTAAAAAAAACTCAAATCAGGAGAGAATCTGAGTCACAGATCATTTGATACACTGCACTAAACATTCATCTATTGGGGAGATGACGATTCAGAAATAGCTGATGATACAGGCCGCACACAGCATTGACAGATTCCCCACTTGCAATGTAAATTAAATGAATATCTGCTAATTCAGTATATGTAAAAATCATTCATTGTATAAGGGAAACTTTGCGACTGAATCAGTCCCTCGATTCCTCACGGTGAGTCACATGAATGCAGGTCGGCAGTGTGCAAATTGTAAGCACAAGATCTGCCATTGCATGATGTATGTAAACAAAAGAGAAGCATAATGCAGGACCTTATTCACCTCCCACCCTGTATGTACATAATAAATGTTCACCCATTCATAGTTTTATATATATACAGTATTTATCTAACTACAAGACAATCTTTTTTTTTAAAATGTTAATGTTCAGAATTGGGGGTCATTTTGCATTTGTAATATATGTTTTCCAAATACCACGCAGGGAAAAAGATAATTTCAAACTTTGCGGGTACTTGGCATTGGCAAAGCCTCGGGAAAATTGTAAAGATTACCTTCAAGGTTGCTGACCTATGTGGCAGATTT
Organism: Hymenopus coronatus; assembly: GCA_030762935.1. Taxonomy (NCBI): domain Eukaryota; kingdom Metazoa; phylum Arthropoda; class Insecta; order Mantodea; family Hymenopodidae; genus Hymenopus; species Hymenopus coronatus. The sequence continues at coordinate 80,796,362 of CM060883.1, forward strand.
TATGCATTTCATTTCGCGCCAAAAATTAGCTGTGGTTATAAGCATTCTCATTGGAGCAAAAATGTCTTTCTGAGATTAAACTCTAGAGGTCTTTTACATCAGTGGTTGCATTGAGAGCCCATAATTGTCATTACAGCTATGCTGCCGCCATCGCCACCATCTTGTAATGTATCCAATCGCACTTGTTCTGTAGATCTCCATACTCCCCTCTACTTCTCTCCTGCTCAAAACTTGATGCTTTGTACAAATTTGAATTGTGTACCTATAATATTAAGTTTGTTGTCTTAATAGAAAATTACATCCATAATAGTTGTTTCAGCTATACTGCTCCCACCGCTGCCATCATATTTCTATCATTGCACAGATCTGCGTCTCTCTCCTGCTCAAAATTGAATTTACATGCAATTTCAAATTAGTTTAAGTGTTTCCCGATATATTAAGTCTGTTGTCTTAGTAGAAAATCATATCTATAAGCATTGTTATGCTAAGCTTGGATCATCAGTGGTACATTTCTGTTCTCCCTGTTCTGTCTCTCTTCCGCTCACAATGTGAATTTCTGTGGAAATTCAAATTATTAATTTCGGGAAGACTTTTTACAATGAGTATTTTATTAGGTATGTTGTCTGAATAGAAAATGTTATCAATGATCATTGTTTCAGTTGCACTGTCCTCACTATCACACAGTACTTTACTTTTGTTCTCCTCTTTCCTACTCTCCTACCCACCACATGAATTTCTGCACAGATTCAAATTAAATAAAAACAAACAAAAAAGGAGAGGACTTAATCAGCTTGTGTCCCTTAGTGTGTTCAATATATATGACAAAGCTTTAAATTCCATTTAATAATTAAGTTACATCTTTTTACATAGCTGATATGCTAAATTCCAAAATTAGGATCTGAAAAATGGGGATCGTCTTGTATTCGGATAAATACAGTATATTAAATGTCTGTATAGAAATTGCACAGACATCACTTCCCAAAGTGGCAACAAAGTGAATGGAATGCTTTGAAGCCTGACATGAAACCATCAGTAAACTATTAGTCAGTTCTTCCCACTCTTAAACATAGCCACTCTATGCCACCAAAGTCAAGCATTGTTGCAATGTCATTTCAAGAGCTTCAGTTCGTTAGCAGCAGTGAATATGAGCATATGCATTTTTTTCCCCCTTCTTATTACGAGGTGCATCCAGAAAGTAAGTCCCGATCGCGTCCAGAGATGGCACCACCAGTCAGATACAAATGGGCATGCACAGGTGAAGAGAGGAAGTGTATGGTAACATTGTAGTAAAGTTTCAGTTTTGTGATGGCAGTGGTTACCGCTATTCCAGTATTGTCTCCCGTCACATGCGAAGTTTCGTGCAGTCTTCTGATTTTTACATGCTCAAAAGCAATATCCAGCAGAGATCCATCGTCAATTGTGTTAGGTGTATGGACAGGACATTATGTTTGACAGTATGATAAGATGATGGTGCAGGGAATTCATAGAAGGAAGAACTAATATTCACGACGAAGACCATAATGGCCGACCGTCCCTGGTGATGCTAGAAGTGCTGGAAAGTGTGTGCAGAACCGGCGCTTCACAATTTCAGAACTCTCTTGTCAGTTTCCCCAGGTGTCTCGCTGGCTTGTACACGAAATTGTCTCCCGGTGGCTTGGTTTTCACAAAGTGTGTGCAAGATGGGTGCCTAGACAACTGACAGAAAAAAAACCAAATGTCTGGCCACAGCATTGACATTCCTACAGCGATACGCAGCGAAAGGTGACAAGTTTCTCGGCAATATTGTCACTGGGAATGAAACATGGGTGTCACATGCCACACCAGAGACAAAACAACAATTAATGCATTGGCAGCATAGTGGTTCACCTGTGAAGACCAAATTCAAGCAGACAATCTCTGTCAAAAAAATCATGTGCTCTGTCTTCTGGGATTGACATGGTGTCCCCTGGTGCAAATTTTTACTGCGAGAGGAGACTGTAAACGCTGATCTATATTGCCAGACATTGCATAAACTCAGGCGGGCAATTCAGAACAAGAGACATGGAATGTTGACAAGAGGCATTACGCTTGTGCATCACAATGCAAAACCCCATACAGCCAACACCACACGAAATGTGTTGAATAAGTCTTCGAACATCCACCCTACAGTCCCAACCTCGCTCCAAGTGACTTTCATCTCTTCCGTCTCATGAAGCGTTTTCTGGTAGGAAAACATTTTCACAGTGACGCTGAGGTGCAGAATGAAGTGACTTTGTGGCTGCGGACATTGGTGGCAGAATCCTATGACTTAGGCATACAATTAATGGTCCACTGTTACCATAAATGCCTCAACAATGGTGGTGACTATGTTGAAAAGTAGCCATTGAGTGTATGTAATTATACCAATAAATATTTCTTACTTAGTGATGTTTTTATTCTCTTTATCGGTCATCGGGGCTTACTTTCTGAATGCACCTTGTAAATTTGTATCTTATGACTTGAAGTTTTCCTGGTGTTGATATGAAAATAACTTTTCTCGGCTATCAGTCATTCCCTGAAGATGAGAACGATGATAGCTCTTGGAAGCTTGGAAATCCTTCCAGAACTCAGCTGGCTGATAGCCTGAGAAAAGTTATTTTTACAGTTATAAATGTATCTTCAAGCTGTCCCTCCAGCTGGACCAGTGAATACCAGCAGTGCCAGGACCACTAAGAAAGCATTAAAAAAACTTTGAATAAACAATGCCAAACTTTTGTCTAAGTGCAGGAATAATTTGTGGAAAAAATTAATTTAGGTAAAGGGCCAGTATACAGACTGCAAGAATCCTAAGTTGGAAACTGGTATGACCAAAACTTGTTTTTTTAAGTAGAAACCTATATTCCTTTTCTGTCTCCGATAGTGCTAACTTATTCAAAAACAGGCTATTTTTTTCTTTGCTTTTCTTTCTTTATTTGGCTTTAATGTTTTTATTTGCCTTCTATTTTATGATAAAGGTATATTTATAAATAAACTGAAGCTCCATTGCTATCTAATAACTCTCTAATAACATGCAGCAAATGACCATGTATGCTTATATGAGGTGCATTCAAGTTATAACGCCTCCCATTTTTTTTCTTCTCAGAATTGGAAACAGAAACAATCAGTTTGTTTTAAAGTAAACGGGCACTCTTTTGTTAATGCATGACAGAAATGGCAGCACTGTAATATGTGTGGTGTGACACCGATTGAAATTCATTGCCAGTTGAGTGAGACATGTGGTGATGGTGTCATGAAGGTGTCTAACGTGAGTTTGTGGATGTGACTGTTCAAAGAAGGCAGAACATTGTAGGACAACCAACCAAGAGAATCTCGGCCACAGACAAGCCGGTCCAATGACATAATCAAGCGTGTGGAGAAACGTGTTTGGAGGATCGCCGAATGACTGCGGAACATATTGCCTCCACAATTGGCCTTTCCGTAGGATCTATGCACCCAATCCTGCATGACAACCTGAAAATGCGAAAAGTGTCCTCCAGGTAGGTGCCACGAATGCTGACGGATGACACAGTAGTTTCTGTGTGCAAACAACTTTGAAGCCCTGCCTCATGCTCTTTACTCTCCTGACCTAGCTTCTAGCGACTTTTGGCTATTTCCGAGGATGAAAGACTTTCTCTGTGTTGCTATTGCAGCAACAATTTTCCAGTGTCAAAACAGACTCCTAAAGAAGCTTTCACAGCAGCTGTGGAATCATGGTGTCAACATTGCAAAAAAATGTGTGCAGCTGTAGAGAGATTATGCTGAGAAGTGACACAAGTTTCATAATTTTCGTGAGATTAGTTAGTGAGAAAAAAAATTGGAGTTGCTATAACTTAAATGCACCTTGTGTGATAAGTAGTAATCAATGAATACTTCCATGGTATTTCTTCAATCACAATATAGAAGATATTGTAATTAGAGGTAATCACAACAATAGCATAATGCAAGTCAATTGCAAAAGCTTCAGATTTAATAAGTGTAACCTGAATCTTGCTTACAAATTTAGTATTAAGTATTGTCTGAGCTTCATAGATTTTTTTCCAATTTAGGGTTAGGATTCAGATTCCTTTTAATGCCGGTGTTCCTTATAATTATTAGTTTACAGCATGAAAGGAGTATGATAATGGCATCTTAATTTTGTTAGAGATGGTGTGAGGTAATTGAATTAACTGCCTTCAGTGTTTAGCCCTTTCACAACCATATTTGATGCCAAACCTAAAATGGAATACATTTTCAAGACAGTCAGCCAGGTATGCATAATTCTTTGAAGGATTCTTATTGCTTACTAAACAGTTGTAAGCCATCAAAACTTGGTCCTGGTTTCTTCCTTTCAACTTCTACAAAGCAATGACAAAATTAATAGTTTGGCAGATGTGCAGAAGCAAATCCTGATTAGAATTAAAATTAGAGATCTGTTCTACATTAATTTTATGGATTCAAGATACTTTATTTGATTGGAAATTTATCCTTTATAGGTCTTACAAAGAAGTATATGGATTGGGAATGCATTATTGGGCCTATTGTATTGCCAGCAGAATTTTTCATTAGATGACAGAGTAAAATTTGTTTGCATGAAGAAGGCAGAATCAAGGGCTGCTAGTTATGATAAATTAAAATTGTTCTTACAAAATGTGAAACACAGACTCCAAATTTGGTTCCAGGCCATCCCTTCTTATACCTACTAGCATTCCTTGCTTTGAAAGGACAGCTTTTTACTTTCTCTAGCTCCATATGTACAGTGTACATAGGGATAGAGAAGTATTGTATTCCACCCAAAAATTTGATATCGAGATTTCACCGGAAATACATGTTTTAGGACCCTCTGTATCCATAAAAAGCATTTTCAGAAAAAGGTCCTTGTGTGTGTGTGGGTGTGGGGGTGGGGTGGGGGTGGGTGGGGATGTCAGTGTGGGTGTGTTTGTGTGTGAACACGATAATTCAAAAACGAAAAATAGCTAAAATACCAAGCGACACGAAAATTTTGAGAAAATCTCCCTACCCCAAACTACCCTTTACATGGAACCTTTTTCGAACATTTTGGTTTTCTTTAAAATGGCTCTAACGATTTTTCTATGAAAATGTTGTATATTAAAGGTATTTACCTGACAAATAAAATGTATATTCTTGAATTTTCTGGGAATAGCTTCTGAAGACCTGTTTATTCTGGAGAATTTTGCTTAATTTAGCATAACTAGTAAACCTTAAGAGATAGATAAAACTTGCTATACAAAAAATGTAGGTTTTTTTAAAGTACACAAGTTATATACATTTAACTCGTGGAGATTACCGTTTTCGAGGTACTCATTGTTATTAGTATCAGTTGTGAAGTACTTATACTTTTCTCAGACGGGAGTATCCGTTTTTCTTTTGTTCTACTCCTGGCCAAGAAAAGAAGCGATTTGTAATGACAATCATGTAACGACAGCTTGTAAAACATTTGACTATTGGTTTAGCCTAGTGTATTCCCTTATTTTCTTCCTACTTATAAGGAACTAAGTAATAAGAACATTGTGCTAATGGTACCTCGATTAGCAAGGTGCAGAAGGAAGAATTATCTTATGTAAGAAGTTTGTAGAACAACTAGAGAATGTCATGTGAGTGTAACACATCAGATTATTAATATTAGGCTGTGTTTTATTTACAATGTTAAAATTTGTAAATATCTCTACTGATGGTCTCAAGTGTTTGTATAAATACCTTCTTTTTCTTGTATACTTTCTGCTTTGAACTGTACTAACAACCTTACTTTTTTTGACATAAATCTGGAGGATCTGTATCTATTACAAAAGTGGAATCATGACAATCTGATGACCATTAAAAAAAAAAAACACACATTTGAGGCATTAGCTTGAATAAAAAAGTTCCAAAACTAAATCTACAATTTAAAACAATGTACTTGAGACAAATTAAACAAAATACTAAGGGATCATTTGTGATTCAAAACTATTTTGGAAAAACAACTTTGAAGCAGTGGCAAATAAAACAATCAAACCATTTTTCAGTTTTTTAACAGATTAGCCAGATCAAAATCAAACAAATCGAAGAGCTTTGTATTTTGAAGATCAATACAAAAATGTATCAAGCTGATACTTCTTTATAATTATTTAATTACAGAAAATAATACTAATCTGATCCATCTATAACTATAAAAGTGAAATTAAACTTGATTCATAATCATTTATTATACAATCCAAATAAAAAATGTAATTTGATCAAGCCTTGCAGCTAATAACTGGTGCAACAAAATCTACTCCAGTTGCCTTTGCTCTGAATCTTCCGATATGCTTCACATTGGAAGAGCAAGTATTTATTCACATGATAAGCTGTTGGAGTTATCAATGGCAATATTTCAACAGTTTTCAACCTAGGGGCTATTATGATATTGATGTTGCCGATCAAGCTAGGATTTTTCTTCTTTTAGTGGTAGATTGAAATTAAAAATATGTGCATCTTGGCTTTCTTTCACGTAGGTTTAAGTTTTGCAAGAAAAATATAATGATATGAAAATTAGAATAATTCACTAATAATATCTAATCTCTTGCATATATTGGTGTTTGATATGTATTAAATGAGAACTTACAAAATATATAATTATTTTCCCTGCAGTTTTACTTTCTCTATACGCACTATGTACATAGTGTATGGAGAAGGTATTGCACTCCACCCAAAAATTTGATACCGAGATTTCACCGGAAATATATGTTTTAGGGTCCCCAATATCCAAAAAAAGCATTTTCACAAAAAGGTCCATGTGTGGGTGTGTCTGTGTCTGTGAACACAATAACTCAAAAACGAAAAGTCGGTAAAATACCAAACTTGGTATTTAAGTTTAGTATGTTCCAGGGATGCGACACGAAGATTTTGAGAAAAATCCCACCACCACAAACTACCCTTTACATGGAACTTTTTTGAAAATTTTGATTTTCTCAAAAATGGCTCTAACGATTTTCATTAAAATTTCATATATTAAAGATATTTACCTGACAAACAAAATGTATATCTTGAATTTTCTGGGAATAGCCCCTGAAGAGTAGTTTATTCTGGATGAATTTTACTGAATTTTGAATAACTGCTAAACCGTAAGAGATGGGCAGAAACTTACTACACAAAAAATGTAGAGCACGTTAAAACACACAATTTATGTTATATACATTTTTTTCGTGAGTTTGTCGTTTTTGAGACATAGCTTATTTTTGGTTTCTGCTATGAAAAACTTAAAACTTTTCTCATACAGGAACTTGTCAACTCCTATCCATATAAACAAAGGAACTTCATTGACATAGCAACCAACTTTTGACTATCATTTTAACCTATGGTAGTCCCTTATTTCGCTTCTACTTACAAGGAAGCAAGTAATAAGACTATTTCTGCTCATTTTTTCTGAGTAGTATAAAGTAAATAGAAGTATAAGCTTTTTAAGAATAATTTATTGCAGGGATATAGAGAAAGTCATGTGAATGGTACACATCAGATTTTTTCTTGGAGCTACCCATTAGAAAGAAACAAATCAAAGTAACTGCAGCTGATTTTCTAATTGATCTAAGTTGCATCACCCAAGATGCAACTTAGATCAATTTTCACTGTCTCTTCACTTTTCTTTGCTCATAATGTCAATTGAATCATTGCAAAATAGCCTCTTCTTCCTTCCACTTCACTTGCCGTAGTGTTGAGCACAGGTTCTCTCTACCAATTACTCACTAATTGTTGAACACTAGACTTTTCTCTTCCAGATGCTTACAAATTGTTGAAGATCAATTGTCCCCGTTTTCAACATATGTCAAGTTCTTCCCAAACAATAATATTGCTAATAAATTATAGTGAAAAGTAAATGCCAGCTTATAAACAAAAAAATGAGTGGGAGATTTTAGCTTTACCTGTGCAAAATTATAACATATCAGTAATATAGTTTTGCACTGAACAAATTTTGTATAAACTCCTGGAAAGTATAGCTTAGAAACCTTCAGAAGATGCAGCTTAACAAGTCACCAATGTTAGATAAATATAACTTAAAAACAAAATATGGAAGATATTTTGGGTTTCAACTTCTGTGACAATGTTATCATACATTATTATAATACATAGCTTTCTTACAGCATACATATTTTGGATAATGCTGAAATATATTCTTCTGTTCTGCAAACTATGTAATTAACATTATTTCTTATAGGAGATGGAACAAATAGTGATGATACACTCCAAAGAGGGGGCGATGGTGTACAGCCAATGACACCTCATTATACTGACGTTTCTAGAGCATGGGATATAATGGATATCATGAATAATATAGAGGTAAGTGAAGGAACCCTCACAGTTTTTTAAAGGCAGTGCAATCTTTAATTTACAAATGCCAGAACACTTATTACCAGTTATACTATTAGTAAATTGCAACTTTCTTGGCAGAGAATACATTTGAACCTTAATTACATGTTATTCACTGCTAAGTTTTTCACAGATGTATAAATTTTTAAGTACTAAACTTTATCATTGGTACTTAAAATTAGTTTCATTTTAAATCCATGGAAATTGTTAGCAAATCCATGTAACAAGAGAGCATCTTTTTGGCTGGTGGGCAGACTTAACCTTTATTACTTCGCACATCATCCTCATCCTCTACATAAAACAATTTGGTTCAGATAGTAACATTTTGTGGTTATTGTTGAGCATTATTTGAAGCCAACATGGGTAGTGTGGCAGTAGATTATATGTGACCATGCAATCTGACATAATTGTATTGGTGTTCATATGCTAGTAATATCTATGGATATGACAAAAAAGTGGTAGTTCAGTATGTTGATGAATTTTGTATAATATATGGTTACTAAACAAGCATTGCCATAAGAAAATTTTTACTCTTAAAAAATATGCAAAGTTGGTATTATTACGTTTTGAATAAATAAGTTTTATAAACTATGATATCTCTAACAACATTGTATATCATTAAATTAATAACTGATAATTGAAGTTGAATATAATGTTAAAATATCAAATCATGTAAATGCAAATAGACTGTGTACAACACACACTATTGGAACAGACACTTATGATTTAAAATATTATACAAGTGTGTAATTTTTATAGAATTCTGTTAAATAAGAACAGTGATTTATATGTTGTTGTTAATGTTACAAGAGTTCTATGTTAATTAGGCTGAAACCATGAAGCTATTAAGCAATTATTGTTAAAATTTGTTTTAGTTTGTTTCTTTTGCATTTTTTTAAAGTGAACAAAATTTAAAGTTCTAAGCAGAAACTTACCAAGTTGTTATTCAGTGGCTAAAGCTCCTCGCACTAAGCGCTCCAGAGAGAAGAATCTTGCTCAAATCAATATACATAAATTCCCACAATCATTAAAAGCTGGCTGGAAGAATACATCTAACCAAACTAAAAGCTACTGAACGAGCACAGCAGGTGGTATATGAATTGTTGAACTGAACCAAGGTTTTACCATTAAGTGGTAACATAACATAGTCTTGCAACAGAAGCGCACCGTAGCCAGCCCAAACAATCCACCACAGTAGTTAGGGGATAGCATGTCTGCTTCACATTCAACCTGTTGCAAGTTTGAATTTCACTTAGGGTGAGTTCCTTGAATAAAGTTTCTTTCAGGGTTTTCCCTTATCCTGAGAAGATGAATATCGAGTAACTTTAAGCTTCATGGAGCCTGAGATCATTTGAGCATATTTCATTGATTTCATTCATTGTCCTGGTTAAAGAGCAAAAGAAAAAAAAAAAATTATTATTATTATTATAATAACAGTTTAATTTATGAAACAAAATGTGTTCATTGACGTATATCTATAGATGACTGAACCTTATGCAGTGAGTTTATAAGGTTCTGCATAGGTATTGTAATTCATTTACAGTTTCTGGATAGTCCATCAGCATAATCCTTGCCACATGATGCAAGTGTTAAGAGTATCCTGGCTAAGAATTCTCCACTTCTGTGGAGAAATATAAATATGGAAAGTGTTGAGAAGACAAATGCATTAATTGTTCTTAACAAATTTTGTGAAACAATGAACTTCGTTTTTATGATACAGAATTTTTGCTCAGATTGTTTACATCATGTTTGTTTTCTGTTATATTTTCTTTTATTAACTCATTGACACATACAACTTCTCAGCAAAAGTGGTTTACTAATAATGGTTATTAAACGAATGAGTTTTAAAACCTGGTGTTAAAAATAATTCAGTACAAATTTTCATTTTAAAATCTTTGGTTAATAGCTAACTGGGAGTTGTGCTACTATCTCTCCAGTTTAGGCTCTGGTTAGATATTCAATGGGAGTCAATGCAAATTTTCATATTACAACCTTCAGTTGATAGCTAACTGGGAGTTATTCTACAATCTCCAGTTTAGGTTCTGGTTAGATATTCAGTGGAAGTCAGTGCAAATTTTCATATTACAACCTTCTGTTAATAGCTAACTGGGAGTTACTACAATCTGCAGTTTAGGGTCTGGTTAGATATTCATGGGAGTCAGTGCAAATTTTCATATTACAACCTTCTGTTAATAGCTAACTGGGAGTTAGTCTTAGTGATAAACTAACTGCCACCTCACCAACCTACCACTGCTTTTTTCTTCCTGATTTTGCTTTATGTTTCTGCTCTTGTTTTTAGGTTTCTTTTAGTTTTAACAATGTACATATTTTCATAGTAGTTGCAGCTAACTAGTAAATTCCTGACTTGTTTTTCTATGAAATATCGCCTTTTAATTCAAAATAATATGTTTTTGATACAGTAGCTGTTTTTTGATATCAAAACAATGTTGTGTTGTTTAACCTTTTATTGTCAACTCAAATTGCAAAATGCTGTCTGAAAGTGCCAAGCCATTTTAGAGGAGAATGATGGGTTTTAAATTATTAATAATAAAATGAGTACCAAATGACATAGCTCAATATTTGTTTCATTTATAGTAAACCCTTTTGTCTACTGAATAATATATATTATATGGATGAGAATTCTTATATCATTATTTTTAAAAATTTAAAAATAAAAGAAGCATTTGAAAATGAAATAAAAAATTCCAAAATAATTAGGCATACAAAAGCTTACTACACAGAAGATTCAGGATAATTAAATTAAAGTATAGATATTTCTTTACTAAAACACCATCCTGTTTTGGTCTGGTGTTTTATTTTTTAAGATACAAAAAATGAAATAATGTAACCTGAAATTGAAAAAAAACCCACCAAAAACCCACACACATAATGGCATGATACAACTATTAATGAAAATGCCCTAAAGCAATAGGATACAAATATAATGTGGATTACTGTACAATTTAGCGTTTGTATTATTGCGTAGCCTAATGGTTTATTCACATTGCATTCGTCGTCTGGTTACATCTCCGTAACTCCATTTCGATAAATACACTGATTATTTGCATGTGTTTGATGGCCATTGTTATCGGATGCATTTTCATTGCTAAAGCTAGAATATATATCTTCCTCTTGTATATCCATGTCAGCAACTCTTTCATCATGGTCTAAATATTCAAAATCACTTGCTTATTTCTAATACATCGCAAACTGCAGCTCTTATTTTTTCTTTGGTTCGTAACCTTTAGCTAAATGATGCCATGTTTCAACCAGCATACACAAACACTGGCTAGAGAAATTAAATTTGGGGCTAATTTAGCGCTTTGGAGTGAAGATAAGGTCCTGAAATATTCCAGAAAACCTTTCTCTATGGCTATGACGTAGAAAGTACATGGACTTTTCCACTGGAGTGAAAACGGCATTACGATTAGATTGTGATTGGCAATTTTTGCAGAATTTTTTTCTAGAAAGCTGTTGATTGGTACGTAAACTTCTTGAAAATTGTGTTTCCTTTTACTTTGGAATGATTGTGCTAGCCTGTTTTACTCTCTTTGTGTTAGGTCATATATTAATAATAATAATAATAATAATAATAATAATAATAATAATAATAATGATTTGGAAGTAAAGCTGTGTACTGTGAAGCTCAGTTAATAGTATTGCACCAATGAGTCAAGGGACAGATCCTAACGTACCAGTTCTGCTGAGTAAGCAACAGTTCTGATGAAACCCCATGAAAAACAACTCATTAGTGCATTGCTATTCTTTTTTATTGTTTATTATAAAATTCACCATTGTCTTCTAGTTCTTATTTATAATTTATGTTAACTTAAATAAAATTAAATTTGTTGCTAGTCATTAAATTAGACTAATTGGTTTTATAAAGAAACAGATAAGGAAGTGTTTTATTTGTATAATACATTCTCCTACCCTGCTTCCTTTTTTGCATCTAAAAACTGAATGACAGAACAAAAACTATATTACATTGTTTTATTATATCCGGTACCCTAACTAGGGCCCGATAAAATTAATATCCTTTCTTATCTACTCTCTTTGTGTTTATGGCACTGTTTATTTTCTTGTGAACTGTTTCTGCCTGGAATCCATTTTCTGTAGCTATGTGTATTATGTGTTTGGTTCATGGCCATATTCTTGTTTGTAAGTAGGGATGTTAATCTGTGTGCAAGTCTATTGAGTACTGCATGCAGGTGGGGAACATGATTGTAGCTGCTTTGTTTTATGCAACTACTGCTGTGATTATTTTTCTTGTAGTTGTCAATGTTAGGTGCTTTTCATTTTTGATAATTTTGAGGTCTGATCATTCTCCATTATGAACTTAATAGATTTTTCCTGAAAATATAGCAGTTTCAATGCATCTTCCAAGGGTTTTCCTGGGACTATTGCAAAAATAGCATCTACAAATAATTTATAAAATCATACAGATTAAGTCGACCAGACACACTATGTCTTCACATACTTAAACTTTTCCCGATACATTTCACCTTCAGTTGAAGGCATCATCAAGGTGTCAACTGGCTGGAACTCTGGTGCTCCTGTGGATCTTGCTTCTCTGGGAGGCTTTATGAGACTTACTAGCGACTTAACTTCTGGCAGGATATCAAAGTTCATAAGAAAATCACTATGTTTTTTTATATAAATCTTTTCCCAAATATTTAATTCTGAAGTAAGAATTGCTGGTTTTAATAGATAAGTCTTTTTCTGTATGTTGTGATGGTCATTCCAAAAGTGTGCCACTGCTGATTTGTTGTTTTCTTTGTTTTTGATGTTGACAAAATGTCCCTTTAATCTAGTTCTAATGTTCCTTTTAGTCTTGCCAATGTATACTTTATTGTAGTCAGAACAGTTGATTTTATAAATGCCGGACTTCTTTTTGGGGGGAATTTTATCAGTTGTTGGTTTCTTCAGGAGATTTCTGACACTGAATCTAGTGACAATAGAACCTCTGACTGCAATGGCTAAGCTGCCGCTGTCACCACCGAACACAGACATTCTAGTACATTTCTATTCTCCCTTCTCTATCCCTCTGCTGCTCATAATGTGAATTTCTGCAAAAATTCAAATTAGGTAAAAGAAATTTACAATGTGTTACATTAAGTATGCTATCCAAATAGAAAATCATATCCATCATCATTGTTACAGCTATGCTGACATCACCACTACTGTCATGTTCTATCATTGTACATATCTTATATTTTCATTCCCCCTTCTCTGTCTCTGCTCACAATGTGAATTTCTGCACAGATTCAAACTAAGTAAAAACATTTATGATTTGTTGTATTAAGTAAGTTGTTTAAAATACACAATTTTTGTCATATACATTTTTTTTTTGTAGAGTTAACTGTTTTCGAGATATTCCAGATAATTGGTTTCAATTTTAACCACTTAAACTACTCTCAACTAGGAGGACATCTTTCTTATTTTTTCTCATTTGTTTACTCCTGGCAAGCAAAGAGGTTGAAATTTTGATTGTTTCACATAGCGACCGGCTTTTAAAGGACAAGACTATCGCTGTAGCCTGTGCATTTTCTTATTTCCCTTCTACTTACAAGGAAGCTAGTAATAAGACTAATTCTGCTTATGTTTATCTTGATTAGCATGATGTAGATAACAGATTAATTTTTTGAATAAAAGGTTTGTTTACCAAACAACTGGAGGACATCGTGTGAATGGAACGCATTAGATTTTTCCCTTCTACTTACAAGGAACCAAGTAATAAGGACAGTTTCTGCTAATGCTTATCTCGATTACCATGAAGTAGATAGAAGAATAAGCTTTTTAAAAATAATTTGTTACAGAGATGTAGAGAAAGTCATGTGAATGGAACACATTTTTTTCTTTTTTGATGTTTCAGACTGTTCATAGCTGTGATAGTAATGTAACTCAGGACTGGACAAAGGAAAGTGTTTTTGAGGATACTGGCCATACTCATGAAAAGTAAGTACAAAGTTTATGCTGTTTGATTTCCTTGAGCATTCATATTAATGTATGTCATTTATTTATTTCTGGTTATCTTATAATATCTTGAAACACTATTTCTATTGCAGACTCCATATTTGCTTCAAGCTTCTTTGTCTATAATTAAATTATATTCTGTATTTTAAAATATTTGTGCCTTAACTTTCCAGGATTCTGTTCTATGGACAAATTGGAGACAATTTATGGCACACATGTTGTTAGTGTTTCAAGTTATACCTATAAAGATTAACAGTTCTACTGGTTTCCACTTGCCAGCCAGCTGTTGTTAACAACCACCTAAAAGTCAGCTTTCCTTTTTCCTCCCCTTTTCTATGCTGCATATCCTCAATTCAATAAATGCGGTGCAGACGGTTGTAAAAGGGGGGGGGGAGGAATGGTGGTAAGACCACCAGCCCATGTGGGTGTTAGCAACAAGCTAAAATAAGAGCCACTCCAAAAGTTTAGAGAATGGACACAATAAAATATTAAACATTTAGATCTGATCATTGCATCTTTTTAAAATATTCTCCCATTGCATTCTACACACTGGGTCATCCAGTAAAACCAGTTTTCAAATGCTGAATGCCATTCTTCTTGGGAGAGAGTGCAAATGCACTCTTCATAAGCAGCTTCAGGTGGCCTTAACATGGGTCAGATTTGTACTGTAGGGAGGATAGGAAAAATATCTGACTCATACACAAATTGGGCTGTTTATTGTGCAGTGTGGGCATAGGCATTGTCATGGGCACAAAATTCTATGCAGATCAGTCTTAGGATGCTTTTCTCACAGTTCAATGAACACTTGTGGTAGACATTTTGTGATGTACCATCTGGCACTAATCATTTTTTGTCCCTGAAGCAGAATCGTCATAATGTGACCACTTAAGAAGAAGGAACAGATCATCTTGCTAACACTTCTCATTCGCTTCAGTTCCCCTGTGAAGACCAGAATTTTTCAATAATTTCTGGACACATGTGCTTTATTTGGCTCATTTGTGGTCTAGCAACTACAGAGCTCTGTAATGTCAAGTTTTTCTTTCAGGATTGTTTTCACTGCTGCTGATCCAATATTGATCTTCCCACAGTATGCATCTGCTTTCAGCATATTTTCATCCATTGTTGCTGTAGCCAGCCATCATGCTTGATCTTCATCTTCGAGGGAATCCCTTCTTCTTCTAAACTCTGCAAACTATCGATAAATGGTGGATTGCAAAGGGAAAAGATCTGCAAGTGCAGTCTCTTATGGCATTCTCTCTCCCCTAAATTGACTTTAAAGTCATAGAAAATCGTAGCATGAGATCCATTCTAGCATATCACATATTAATACCTGTTATATATGCACACATGGTGTTGACATTGCAAATTGTTGGAGCATGTTCACTGTTGCACATGTTGCTATCTGAACTTCAATCTGAAGTTAGGAAAAGCTGGTTTATTGTATTACCTGTCTGAAGAATGAAAGCAGACAGCTACAAGTGGAAGCTTGGGTAAACACAAACAGATAAGAGGTATTATGTCATCACTCCCATTGCATGCCCTGTATAGCACGACAATACTGGAATGCAGCAGTTGAGTCTCTTACAGTGGACGAGTTCAAATCAAGTCAAAATGTAAACACCGCCGCGCGTAGTCATGCGCTCACAAAGTAGAAAATTAATATTCATTAGTGATAAAGAAAACAGCAAGTTTAACCTGTTGTGGATTGTTTAGTTTATTCCTGTTTACGTACGCTGTGCTGATGTTTTGATGGTCAGACTGTACTGCACTATATTCCAGCCTTCTCTGACCACTCTAAACGGTGCCAAGCTACACAAGTGACCTCCCCTAATAACTGCATTCTTTCGTCAGACAGGTAATACCACAACTCATTGTTGCCAGTTCTCAAAACTTTTGGGGTGAAACTCATATCTTTAACACTAAACTGTGATGTGGTATCGTGCCTTTTGATAGGTTATATTTTTATAATTATACCTTAGAACATATGTTCATAAGCCTTTATCTTGAATTTGCCCTTAGAATAGGATCCTGGGTGCAACTCCATGAGTTTGTGGATTCCCTGTGTATATAGGAATAAAACAATAGGTTGTATAGTGTAGTTCCAAACTGCCATTCTATGTAGAAGTATTTGAGATTATTCCATTGGGGTAAGGAGCTAAAAGGCATGGGGCACATTCATCAGACCAAATGCTGCAGCAGCAAACTATCCAACTAAATTCAGTGGGCCCGCTGCAGGGCCGGTAGTACACATTGATGTTTTTTCTAAGGAATTTGGATCGTATTTTGCTGAGAAATCTTAAACTGTAAACTATAGGCTTAAAAAGCTACTCCACAGAAAGCTGTAAACAGTAAAGTGTGTTTGGTCTGGTATTTAAGAATTTTAATGATGTGTATCAAGATCTTCATATATGATGTATGCATAAAATACTGTCAGATGATACAGTTTATTGAAACACTGTAATTACATTAGTATGATTATTAACCTCAAAAGTAGTAAGTATAATTTAAATGGTAACAACCTAAATGATTGTTAATTATAGTTATTCCTTCAAGCATGTTTTGATTAGACTAAAGTTGGTAAGACAGAATCAAATTGAAAAATTCAGTAACATAGGCACATTTATACCAAAATGATCGGATATTCATGCCACTCTAAGCAACTGAGCCATGGTAACATGTGCTAACATTTATTATGGTAGTTAGTTTAGAGCAAAGATCCCAGGTTCAAATCTTGACTATGGGATTGAATTTTTTAGTCTGACTCTATGTTTCCAACTTAAGCCTATGCATGGTATGTGTGAAAGAACAGTTAATTAACACTGAGTTATGTAATAGTGGTAATTAATGAATATTGGGACTCATAATACTTTGATATTGCGAGTTGCCATTGGTTTATATAATCTCAAAATGAATTTGAAAATATCTAAGGTTTACCATTAAAATTTTGAGTAAGTTGAGGAATTATGTGCCCTGTTCATATGTTGCCATGGTTTACACTAGTTTGTTTACACCAGTGACAAAATAATTTGTTGATCTGTGGTTCAGGCCATAGCTGTGCTATTGGATTTTCTGTCTAATTCTGCCTTTCAAACCTATTCTTGAATCTAAATACAGCACTTATCAGTAATTCTTTTGTTATTTATCCCATAATTTTTGTAGCATTTTTAATCTATTAATGTAGATATTGCTGTTATCTTTTGTATCTAGCTCATTAAGTCCTTTACATAAAAAGGGATGGAGGATACCCTTTCCTTTATATCCTGCAGTATTATTTTCTAAAGCCAAAACCAAATTGTCATGCAGGAGCACGGTTGGAACCTATCAAATTAGATGAGCAATGTTAATGTAGGTAACATTGATAGTTAAATGGACATTTGCTGCCAACCCCTGCACCAACACCCCAGACATACGTCCTGCAGATGAAATTCAACAGATTTTCACCAGTGTACCATTGTTAGAATCAGACTAGCTGTAGTGTTTATTCTGAAAATGAACATCTTGCTGGTGCTTGTCATTTAGTAATGAAAATTTGTATTTGTAAGCTATATTTGCTGCAATTGCTAGGTTCGTGAATATACCATATTTATCCAAATACAAGACAGTGTTTTTTCCAAAAATATTAATGTTCAGAACTGGGGGTGATCTTGCATACGTGATATATATTTTCCAAATGCCATGCGGGGAAAAATTAAGTTTCAATCTTTGCGGGTACAGCAGAGAGATGAAGTCTGGGGATTTCCGTCAAGATTGCAACATATTGGGCAGATTTTTTTGTGTTTCATTTTGTGCCAAAAATTAGCTGTTAATGGGCCTATGAGCATTCCCATTGGAAAAAAGATAATCCAATAATAAAATAAAATTAAAGGACTTCCTTTTACATCAATGGTTGGACATAATGTTGTATTGGAAGACAACAATCAAGCAGAAAGGAAGATTTTGGCTGAGCATTTCTCCTCCTCACGCCACACATACATATACTTTTACTTTCCGGTTTTCCCTCTGCCTCTCTGTGCTACTGGCAATATGAATTTATGGCAAATTCGAAATAGATAAAATGCTTTTCGGTATATTAAGTATCTTGTCTTAAGAGAAAATAGTATTCTTAATCATTGCCGCCACTGCCACAGTCGTCATGGTCTACTATTGCACACATTCCGCTCTCTCCATACACTCCTCTTCATCTCTCCCATTCTAAACATGAATTTTTGAGCAAATTCGAATTGAGTAAATAGTTTATGATATATTAAGTATGTTGTCTTAATTGAAAGTCATATCCATAATTGTCATTACAGCTAAACTGTTGCTGTCACCACCAAACACAGACATACTGGTGCATTTTCGTTCACCCTTCTCGCATCTCTCCTGTTCACAATGTGAACTTCTGTGCAAGTTCAAATTAGGTAAAAGAAAAATGTACGATGTGTTGTATTAAAATGTCTAAATAGAAAAGCATATCCTTCACTGTTGTTGCAGATACACTATTGCTGCCAATGATGTACCATCCCATCCGTACTGTACATTTCCGTACTCCCCTCTATGTGAGTTTCCTCACAAATTCAAATTAAAAAACAATAACCATAATAATAATAATAATAATAACCACCAGAATAAGAAGAAGAAGAATACAGTTGACCTGATTTATGGTATATCAAGGGAACGAGGAAAGATTACTTGTAACTCAGAATTACTTAAACTGAGATTTTGATAATGCATCTTACATATTAAAAAAAGAAAAAAGAGCAAATACAGTGGGTCATTTTACAAACAAAAAAGAAACTTATTAATAAATTTAGAGTTTTTTCACTATCACTTTTAGCACTGATGTAATGCCTACATTACACTTGACTCTTCACTCACCTAAGGTATTTCAAGATTTGAGTCGTCATCCACATTGCTGTCAGTGTCGCTTGAAGCTGGTCCATTTTCTTGATCACCACCATGTTTTTGACATACCAGCAATAATTTCCTCATCTTGTAGTTCCCCACATACAGCTAGATTGTCATCCAAATGCACAAAGGTATCGAAATTTGCACTCTCCGGTAGAGCTATCTCATTTATAGGCTCATCACTACCAATATCACCATTATCAGAGACAGCCTTTCCCTGTAAGACACCAGATTTAATGAAGCAGTGTTTGATTGTAGAGGATGACACCTGCTTCCAGGCAGTCAAAATAAATTCCATGGCTTGCATATCTCCCTTCTTGCTGACGGCTGTGTTTTGTAGATTTGGCACCCAATTTTAAAAACTCATCCAAAATAACATTTTTGGTACTGATGACTGTACATAGTGTGGAGTAAGGAATTCGTAAGTGTGAAGCAATTTCAGTTTTGATTTTGTGTGGAGTAAGGAATTCGTAAGTGTGAAGCAATTTCAGTTTTGATTTTGTGTGGATTAAGCTCCACCTCTCGTATGAATTTTGTTTTCTGATCTAGTGTATATCATTTCCTTTTTCTGTTCTCCATGGCCCATTAAAATCAACTGAGAACTGAAAGACAAACCACTGTTTAACAATAAATACCATAAACCGACAATTTTTATCTTTACTTCTCGTTTATTATTGCATTGTCGCACTCTACCAGCAAACGTATTATTGTATTTTGTTTCCAAGACCGAAAGCGCCTGCTCAGCTTGCGTCTTTGTCAACAGAGATAAGGAAAATACCCTCAAGTTTCTTTTAAGTTAGTATATGCCATATGCTCATTATAATTATGTAAAACTCAGTTGTATTTCACTGAAATTTAATGCGTATAACAGCGAATTACATACAAATGCATTACGTATAAATAAGGTTCTGAAAACAGGTTGCTAAATTACATTTTGCTGGGATCTATGAAAATTTACTTATAAAGGCGAATTACTTAAAGCTTGGTTATGTATAAAACAGGTTCAACTACAATAATAACAATAACAACTCCAACACCACCACCACCACCACCACCACCAACAACAAGGAACTTAATCAGTGTCCATTATTTTGTTCAAAATATGTGGCAAAACTTCAAATTTCATTTAAACATTAAATTATATCTTCTTTTTATATAGATGTGCTAAATTCCAAAATTAAGTTCTGAAGAATGGTGGTTGTCTTGTATTTGGATAAATATGATAATTGATCTTGGAACATTGTGGTAATAACAAGGAATAATGCTTGCAATGTGATGCAAGGTTGTTGGAAACATGAATACTATGATGGGAATGCAAAGCGACCCTTCACTCTGTGACAAAATGCCATAAATAATACCAGTTGTTTTCTTGTAGAAAAGGACAATGTCAGTTTTCAGAGTCATTTGTAAGAGGAACGTGGTTCGGAAACTCGATAGACTACCACCAGCCCAAGTCCCTCTAGTTACCTACAGCGTTGCTCTTACATTTTCTAATGAGCAAACTATTCTACCAAATGTTCTTGGAGATATTTTGAGCCACAGAACAATAGTTGACTGTCACTTGGTGTGTGTATCATCAATGGACACTAAATACACCAATAGGGACAAAGTAAGCTATGCTGCCCATCGGCAAATGTAAAATTGGTTGAAGAAAATATCAGCACAGCTGCATTCTGGAAGGAAACTGGATCCTAGGAATGATTCATTGACAGTGTCACTAATGAGGTGAGGATGACAGTATGTCCCAATAATAGGAGAGATGGTGCTAACCTCTTTGTATTATTAGAGGAGTATGTGGAATTTGCAAGCACAATTCACACTGACTGCTGTGTGGTTACAACAGGTTAATTGTTGCGCACCTTTAGGCAACCACAGCTAACATGTTGTGAGCAAATGTTCACACAAACAATACTTAATCAGGCTGACAATCTCTGGCATCAGATGTGAACAAGTGGATGTACATTTGGCAGAATACTTGTGGTGTAAAAACAGATTAGCCATCCCATTTGAAGAGGTGATCGAGGTTATTTGAGAGATTTACCCTTTAGTTTAGTGTAATTATGAATAAGATTGGGTGTGTACATAAAACATTAGCTTAGTTTAGATAGTCATTTTTTGTTTTTTAATTAGTGTCTTAACTTTGTTGTATACAATACATTACAGTTGTGAGCAATTAGAAACAACAAATAAATGAAACGTGTCCGGGATTCTCCCAGTAGCAGTCCTGATTGCTTAATTAAGCTCTAATTAATGTGGTGCAAGTCTTAAATTTGAGTGTCTTTTAGTTTTAATCTTCTGTTTTCTGGATCTGGTGGGTAGTTTAGAGGAATTTGTTGAACTAGTGGGTTGCTGTGATGGTTGAATTCGTTATGAAGTCTTCTGTTAGCTCTGCTGAGGACAACTGTTACTTCTGGAACTTTGAGGTCTGAGTAAATAGTGAACTTTCTGACATATCATGGTGCATTGGTGATTAAATGGAGACACATCAGTATATGAGAATGAATGTACCAAAGTAAAGCATTCTCCTATTCTCTTTTATCACCAGATAGAACTCTTGGTTTAAGAGTATCAAACACATTGAAGAGCTTCTCTTTCATGTAGTAGAATTTGCTCATAGCACTGAAGAAGAAAGTGCAGCTCTAATGTACTTCAAAGCAAAATAAATGTAAACAATTCCAAGCTGTCTTGTTAAACACTGTTCAAAATGTTATAACCTATTTTTAAATCTAGAATACTTACAAGTCCCATTAATACATGTATTATGAGGGCCATCCAGAAAGTAAAGAATGATTTGGCATAACTAAATAATAACAAAACATATCAACACAAAACTTAATTACAAAGTTACAGTATCTTACACTATTTCCCAATGTAATCTCCATTCTGTCAAGACATTTATTTTAATGGGATACCACTTTTTAATGTTGATGTTATACTTTTTTACCACCAAAGAACTTATTCATTTCTATGAATGCACAAAATGTTCAGCCAATCAAATTTTATAGGCAAATAATGCAAGTGTATTGTGATAATGCAATGAACGACTCTTCAGTGAGGATATAGCGCTATTTACGAATAATCAAGGAAGAACCAGTGTGCCTGACAAAGACCAGAGTGGAAGTTCATTGATCATTGTGAAGGAATTGAAAGCAAATGTTGATAAAAAAATTCTGAAAAACTGGTGTTTTACTTTGGTCACCATACATGACTTTTGGATGAAAAAGATTTCGCAACCGGTGAAAACCGCAACATCTTGGCCCAGGTCTTTAGTAGTGGAAGAGTATAACATAGGCATTGAAACACTGATATCAGGTGACAATAAAATACCTTGATAGTAATAGTGATTACGTCGAGAAATAGAGTAAGGTGCTGTAACTTTGTAAATAAAGTTTTGTATTAACATCTTTCATTATTATTTAGTTATGCCAAAACATTCATTACTTTTTGGCTTTCCCTCATGAATTAAAAATTCAATGATCTCTGTAAAAGTTTCCAATATTAGAGAAAGCATTTTTTTTTTTTTAAAGAAAATCTAAAGTATACTTTCAGGACTATCCTAAGAAATTAAAGTCCAGTTAAGCACTATGTTTAAATATGCGGGCAAATTGTGTGGAAAACTGTAAGAACTAATGGAGTCTGTTTCAGGGAAAATTGCGTTAACCTCTGTATCCATGCTTTCTGATATGGAACAAATACCAATTCTTCAAGAACTACTTCCACACAGTGTATACAGCCATACAGTGTGTTTAGAAATCTTGTAAGTAGTTCTAGTAGAACTGGTCATGATGTGATTTCTCTTCTTCTTGGTTAAAATTCAAGTATAAAGATTTAATAATTTGGGCACAGAAGTTAGTAACTGTGATGTATTTGAATTAGAAGTTTAATTGAGTTAGATAATAGTAATATGGTAACATCACCAACAAATAATTTTTACCTGGACATGTTTCAAAGCGTGTGTGTCCTTTATCTTCATCAGACTCCAATTGACACAGTATTTGCTCCAGTGGGTTTTGAATTATTCAGCTTTGACCTGATTTATTGTTCCTGTTATGTATTTTCACAGAGTGCTGTCTGGCAGCAAATCAAAATTCATTAGGTTATTTTGGTTCGTAATTATGTGTATCTTCTTCCAAACATCCAACTCTGCTGTGTATCTTGCTGGTTTTATAAATGTAATGTTTTGGTTTATTTCAAATGACCAAAACAATGGGAAACACCTTATTACCATTACTTTCAGATTTACATATGAGTTCTTTGAAATACACATAACCACAGCATTTCCACATATGTTCATAATTTGGCACAGATATGTAGATGAATTCTAGCAATAGCACCAAAACAATTTTTACCAGATAAATTAAAACTCCTAAACATTCAAAGTCAATCCAGTTCACTATGGAAATAGAAAAAAACATCTTACCATTCCTAGGTATAAATATAATAAAATTGCAAAATCATCTAATATTTGAAATTTATCACAAACCAACGCAAGTAGACAACTATATAAAAACATACTTACAACCCCATAACTCATAAACATGCAACATTAAACAGCCTAACCCATAAATTAGTGTTTACTCCATTAAAAGAAGAATAATATAAGATTGAGTATGAACACACAATACACACAGCAGTTAATAATGGTTTCAGTCTGCTACTAATTGACAAGAAAATAAGAAATTACAAACAACAAAAAAGAATCACAGACATCACAAAACTAAGCCAAGTAAAAGACCAACTCAATTTCAAGAAAATCACATACCATCCACATCCACATCTACATCATACATTCCAAAACATTTTCAAAATGCAATTGCACTTGAGCACCCCAAAACAACTACAGACAGCATAAGATACTATGCACCAACCTGAAGAACCCCATCCCCATTTACAAAATTGAATGTTCAGATTGCAACAAACTCTACATAGGAAAAAATGAAGAGAACTTTAGAAACAAGACTGAAAGAACATCTCAGAACAATAAAATACAAACAGACAGACAAATCTGCTGTTGCCCACCACTTTTGGTCATTAAACCATGAAATAAACCAAAACATTACACTTATAAAAACCAGCAAGATACACAACAGAGTTGGATGTTTGGGGGAAGATCCACATCATTAAGAACCAAAATAACTTAATGAATTTTGATTTGCCGCCACACAGCACTCTGGAAAAACATAACAGGAACACCAATCTGGTCAATGCTGAATAATTCAAAAACCTCTGGAGGAAATATCACATCAGTTGGAGTCTGCTTAAAATAAAGTGCATACATGCTTTGAAACATGTCCAGGTAAAAATTATCTTTCAGTGATGTTACAGTGTTACTATTATCCAACTCAATTAATTAAACTTCTATAAAGATTTTGTTGAAGCTGCAGCCAAAGTTTTATGGATTCCTGCCAATAATGTAGATAGTGAAAGATTATTTTCAGTCTACTCAAATATCATGTCTGACAAAAGAACAGCTCTGACTCCTGCTAATATGGAGCTAATGGCTTCTCCATCATTTGCTGATTAAGAAGATTAGAGAGAATCACCGCTTTACTATATATTTTCTTGTAAAAATTAAACTTGATTTAATACAGTATGGTATTATGTCTTAAAGCATGTACCTTTTACTCCTGGAAACTAACATTGAAAAATAGTGTAATAATTGACAAAATAAATAAAAAATAGCAAAAAATATACTGAAATCAACTTTAAAAAATATATTTTTTAAAATATATCATCATATGCTTACAGTATTTTCTACATCTACATAGATTTCATTTAAAAGTTTAAAAAATAGAATTTATGTAGCTGTAAAACATACCAAAAGTTTAATTTTGTTTTTAGTTGTTTTGGCAGGAATAACAAAATGTGCTCAAATTTCTTTTTTTGGCATGAAAAATGCTTGAATGATTAATAATCAAAACAACTAGACAAATGCTTACTACTCAGAAAAGTATATTTGCTCAATTCCACATTTTGTCATACAATATTATTTGTGCCATTAACCATTTCTAAGGCATTGTTATTGGTTTGAGTCTTTTATGTATAACTATTGCTGTCAATTGTTTCTCTTGATCCCACAAGAATGGAATTTCACCTTATCGGAAACCACTTTTTTAAAGATTTGACAATCACTTCAGCCTTCGGTAACCCTCTTGTACTTACAGTGAATCATTTCTAAAAACATTATCTTGATTAATATGAAGCAGGTAAAAGAATAGCAAGAATAGTATATAGAAGAATTGGTTAAGAAATCATGTGAGAGATGCACATAAGATTTTTTTCAATGTTATATGCAGATTCAGCAGGTTTATCATGACTTGGTTAACTATAGCTTGCATTTGTTCTTTCATCATATTGCATTACTCACTACACCACACTCAGTGAAAGGTACAAGATAGGGACAGACAGAAACACTTTCATTGAGAATTCAATTCCATGTTGGCCATTTTTAAATATTTTTCTGAGGGCGGCATTTCTTCTTATTGACTTAAAAATATGGAAAAAAGAGATAGCAATCTTTAAGTTAGAAGACTTGTAAACTGCTTGTCACTACATTTTTTTTTTTTTCCCATTTTAATGCTTTTAAATGAATTCTTCAATGTTTTATTATGGATTATAATTGCATGCTTCCTAGAAACTAATTTTACCTGACACATACTTTTTAATATTTGTAGCCTACAATAACTCTTTAAGTAATGTGATCCACTTTCCATCTATGGCTGAATCAATTTGATATTAAATGTGGAATTATGAGATAACATTATTTTTAAATATTTTGAAATGAGTTTGTAATGTAACTATACATTACTTTTATATATAAAAAAAATTGTAGCCTCATTCTAATTTTTTTAAAATGGGTTTGTTAATAATTTGTAGGTGAGAGTGTAGGGCAGTATGTTTTCAGTGGTTTTAAAGTTAGCTTTATTGTTTGTTCACTACCAGGTTTTTAATATCCTGTATTTTGAGAGGAGTTCTTTCTTTATTTTGAAAGGTGACATAGTAGCTTATGATACTATTCAAACAATGGATCTATATGACACCATGTATGTTCATGAAAGCAATATTAGTATTACTATCACTGCTGATAGCTTCTGCCCAGGTAAACTAATTGCAAGTTCTCTTGCTTTGTAACAGAGCAAGGAAACCTGATGATTTTGTCATTTAAAATTATTATATAAGATATATATATATATATATTAAAAATCAGTTGTTAAAAGTCAATTGGGGACATAGCTGAATTTTGAAACAACACAGCTCATAAATGGCTCGATTTCTTAAGACATTTTACTGCAATCTGTCACACTTTAGCATGGTGTATTCACAGATGGGTTCCACTGTCATTTCCTCCTGTAAAGTCCACTTATATCCTTTGGTTTCCTAATGTACGAGGGACGTTCAATAAGTCCTTAGAAAAAAGAGAAACAAATTATTTTTGATAGATTATTTTTTCAACATAATCTCTTTTTAGCTCGATACACTTTTCCCGGCATTTCTTTGACTATTTTAAGCCTTCCAAAATGTAGGATGTTTGGGAGATGATCTCTTCATTAGACGTGAATTTTTTTCCTCTGAGCCACTTTTTCAAGTTTGGAAATAAAAAATACCACTGGGGACCAAATGTGGTGAATATGGTGGATGTTGTAATTCAAACCTTTTCTGCAATTTTCACCATCGAAACTGTGCAGGTGTTCACCATTGCATTGTCTAGATGGAAGATAATATTTTTTTGCCAGAATACCCCTCATTTATTGTTCTTTTTTTCTGCAGGTAATCATTGTAGATGATTCTGCGTGCATCTCAAAAAATCAAGGCCATCACTTTGCAGATTTCACCATCTTTGCCTTTTTTGGAACCGGCTCACCTTTAAAAGCCCACTGTTTTGTCTGTAGTTTTGTCTCTGGAGTGCAGTAGTGCATGTATGTTTCATTCGTAGTTATGTATCGGTGCAGGAACTTGTCAGGATTGTGATGGAAAAGTACAAACCAGCTTCGAGAATCAATTGCACAATTGCATTTATTCTTCATTGAGAGAAAACGCTGCACCCATCTTGCTGAGACCTTTTTCAGACCTAATTTTTTATGTAAAATTGAGAACACTGTACCTCGTGATATACCTGTGTCCTCTACTATTTCACGAACTTTGATTTATCAATTACTCAAAACCATATCTTGGATTTTTTCAACAATTTTGGAGGAAGTCACTCCTACTGGATGTTCGGAACGATGTTCATCATCAGTGGATGTATGGTCATGTTTAAATTTTTTTATCCAATTGTAAGTTGTTGAAAATTCAACTCGGCTTTTATCTCTTTCATTATTAAGCCTCTTAAATATAAGTGTTTAGTTGGCACACAAAACTTGTTTTTTTCCATCTTTTTAAAGAAGCACAAGATTGCTGCTTCAGTTGCCTATGGCAATGAAGCCACGTGATGAATATAGCTGACATTTTAACTGCCATCTAATAAGAGACTACAGTTACTAAATACAAACTTTTATCGATGCTACGAGTGTAATTTCTTGGATTTTCTAAGGGCTTACTGAATGTCCCTAGTACTTTTTGGAATTGAGTTAATCCCAAAGCAAATAGTCACATACTGAAAGATTACGAAAATTCATGGGCCATGGGCCATGACATTAATAATGATGATTGTGTCTCTGAAAATCACAAAGTGTGGAAATATTTCTTTAATCATTTAATGGGCACGATAGTTTTCAAACCAGATAGTATCGAGATCATTTCTGTGATGTAATTCTGGGTTAAAGAAATCCCCTAACATCTCCATGTAGATTAAAAGGCATTGTGATAGCTTTATTATTATCTTTAAAGTGACTAATCATTCCAAAATGCAACACTGCTCCAGACTTACCTACATGAATTTGAATCAGACGAAGATTTAAATTTTATTTGTTCACCATGCCATTTAAATGATTATGTTTTAAAAATTCATAAACCTCTGTCCTAAAGACATTGGGACATTTTTCACAGAATTTCATTTGATTCGCTTTCTCACAATTAACTCTTGTAAGGATGAAGTTTTTGTGTATGGAGACTTGATCTAAAGCTGCTACATGATAAACGTAAAACAGCAACATGTTTTCTGGTTAACTGACTAAGACCCCTATTGCCCTTAATGTTTTGTTTCTCGTCTTGAAGTAGTTTTGGCTTGTCTGCGTGTTGGTCACTGTTGTTTACACAGCTACCTACTCAACGGGGAACCTGTACCTATCTGACTGCTATCCTATTGCTCTATCTGCCCTTTGAGCAACTCTTCAGCTTTCAGTCTCCCTTTCTGAAATCCTCGGAAATGACAACCATGCAGTAGATAGGGTTTTTTGCTTTCTATGCAAAGTGCCTTTCTTGAAAACATTTTAGTTTCTTTAAAGATCTTGTCATAAGCAATATTATCTCTATGTCACTTTTAGCAATGCAGGTTTACTTTTAGTTGTTTTTTTTTTCTCCTTTCTTTCTTTCTTTCTTTTTTTTTTTTTTGTTTTTTGTTTTCAGTTTTATTCTATCTGGTTTTTATATCTCCCTATGCCATTGCTATATATTCTTTTGTTTACTCTGGAGCTTAATTTGTGACGTTGGCCTATTTGATTAATGAGTTCCTTTTATATTGTTTTTAATGTCGCTCCTATGCAGTTTAAGGGTGCTAATAACCATGCAGCTGAGCACCCTTAAGCCCCATTCATCATCATCATCATCATCATTAATGTTTTGTTGCTATCTCACAGTGGATACAAGACCTGGGATTTATTCATTGCAGAATATGTTTTTCAGAAGTTGTGTATCCATAACTTCATAGTGGTTGTGCTAGGAAAATCATGACAAAGAATTAATAAAATCATTGTGTAATGTGAACTAAGTCATCATTAAAAAAGAACTTTCTACCACAAAATCACAATATTAAGCATTCCATGGCATCATTTTTACAGCATTGGTAAATATTTCACCTGCACATAACTCATCTACCATATTTACTCTCTTCTTGTAAGTTAAAAATTGTCAGGTTCTATGGGTCATTCTGCATATAATATGTAGTTGAAGCTGAGTGTAGAGCTAGATATCCTGGGTAATGTGCTTTATTTTGCATAATAATGACGAGTATTAAACCAGAAGACTGGTCAGTGACATCAGCATTGAGGTAAGGGTTGATACTGCAATGATGTTACCATCTCCCTTCCACGGGATAGTGATGATGAAAGGCTGGTACTGGGAATCAAACCTGGGTCCTATGCACCAGAAGCAGCTGCATTACTACGGCGCAAACAGGGCAAACCAAAGATATTTCAATTTATGCTGATATTCAAACAATAGACTGACACGTGGCTTCATGTAGGACTCATATTGGTGTTATTGATGTTGCAAATAAGTTCTGCTTAGCTAAATTATGCAAAGAGCAAGAAAAACTGGGTAAGTCCACTTTTGATTGAAAACAAAGTTGATGGCATACTGCATTTCTTCCTGAAAATAGAAATATGCATAAGTCTAATTCCAAATAGTTACAAATGAATTACTCATCCTTTCAGAATATAAAACTAGTTACATAGTATGCATGCCAACAACTAAATTTTGATTAAAAGCTAATTTATTAGGTTTCTCACCCTCTTTGCAGTCTTAGTTGAGAATTTTATTCCTGTTCTTTGCAGTCTTAGTTGAGAATTTTATTCCTGTGTTTTTGTGTGTGCGTGCATCTAAGAGAAACAAAAAGAGAGATTTTTACACATAGTTGTATTGTTTAGGATAATGTGCTTATTATCCGTGCAAGTAGACGAGAGCAATGTCAAAATGATGCGCAGTGGCATGATCTGATTGCTGCAGTCCAGCCGATATCTTCGTGTTTTTACATACCCATGGCTATCGCTTCCAATCTCTGCCTCTTTCCCCCACTCCTTGTACTGAGCAACTTGACTGCTCACGTCTATTTGCAAGGATAATACCTTCAATCTTCAGTATTGTAATAATATATTTAAACTTTCAGTGGAATAATCTCAAAGGATCACTTTTCTCATGAGTAATGTAACATTTTCTTAAATTTTCATTGTAGTAACTTTGTTCTGCATTACGTGATATAGAGCATGCAGACTAAAATAACTAATGTATGCAGTGCTATGTTTATCTTTATAATGATATAACCTAGTTGTAATTTGCATATCTTAGTTGGTGATTGAAGTTTATTTCAATTTCAGTGACATTTCATAACTGTGCTACCACTTTTAGTTTTCTCCACTTAGTAAACATTGGCACAGCAGAAACACAGACTGCCATATTTTATTCAATATTTAAATCAGTATTTATTATTAAATAAGCAATAATTATGCCTATGCAATATTATTGTAAAATTGCTCAGTAAACTTTTGAATTCTTATCTTCATATCCTGGAGGTTGATAATGTTGAAATCAATCAAAAGTAAAACTGAGTGAGTATCAGTAAACAATACTCACCTTTTAAATTTCTCCGAACATGTTTTGGAGGCTAGTTTTCTCCATCAACAACCCGACATTGATGCATCCTGAGTTATCCACTTGACAGTAACAAAATACTAGTAATACAGTAACAAAATGCAAGAGGTTGAATGAATGAATTTGAAGCTATTTTAATTACAGCATACCTACAATGTGATGCTTTATTTCAATGGGAAAATGGCACTCACCTGTAAATCACAATCATCAATACAGTTGTTAATGTTGCAATTGTTTTAATCTCTTGTCATTAAACACAAATATTTAACCCAAACATTTAACTTGGACATACCACACCTAAGCATGATACTAATTACTGAATTTTGTGTTTGCAAATGCTACCATAATATGAACAATAAACAGTGTTAAACTGATGTATAAGGTACATGTTGTCAAATAGCACATGATTAGTAAAAATCAGTCACCAACTAAAAGTGTGCAATTAATAGTTTATGTATGCATAAACCTAAATGACAGTAATGATTATTACGTATGAATTATAAGTTACTTTAACTTTATGGAGTAAATGCACTTTAGTTTTATGGAAGAAACAAAAAATTAAATATGGTACAAAGCCATACAGAAGCATGCTAAATTGATGTAGTAGGCTGTTTTAATTATGCTTATTATATTTTCAGTTCATCATGTTGTAGGTAAACTATGCTGTTTCACTATATTTCAACATCTGTGCTTGTTGCTAACTGTTAATATAATCTATTGTTATCCTGTTTTTACAAATGAGGTACTCTTAGCCCTTTTAGTGCCAATAATGATCTAGTCATGAATGAAAATTCTGCGAAAATACATTTTAATTCTTTCCAGCAGGTAAGTCTGTGTGCTCTCTACACCATAACCATAGAGAAAGGTTTTCTGGAGCGTTTCAGGACCTTATCTTCATTCCAAAGTGCTAAATTGGCTCCAAATTTAATTTCTCTAGTCGGTGTTTGTTTATGTTGTTTGAAACTTGGAGTCGTCTAGCCGAAAGTTACAAACCAAAGAGGAAATAAGAGCTGCAGTTCACTATGTATTAGAAGAAAGCAAGTTATCGTTAGAGAGGAAGATATATATTCTAGCTTAAGGATGCAAATGCATCCGATAACAATGGACCTCGTACACATACAAATAATCAGTGTACAGTAATCTACTTTACACGTGTATCCTATTGCTTTATGCAATAATAATAATAATAACAACAATAATAATAATAATTCATTAATAGTGGTATCATGCTTATGTGTGCATTTTTGGTGATTTTTTTTGGTTTCAGGTTACATGAATTCATTTTCTGCATTTTAAAAAATAAAACAGCAGACCAAAATAGAATGCTATTTTAGTAAAGAAATATCTGTACTTTTATTTAATTAGACTGAACTTTCTGTGTAGTAAGCTTTTGTATGCCTAATTATTGATTATTTTGGGATTTTTAATTTTATTTTTAAAAATATTGACGAGACTTCTCATCCATATAAGGCATATTATACAGTAGACAAAAGGATTTACTAAAACTGAAAAAAACGATTCAGCTGTATATTTCATTTGGTACTCAATTTATTACCAATAATTTAAAACCCTACATTTTCCTCTAAAATTGCTTGGCACTTTTCAGACTGCATTTTGCTATTCGGGCTGGCACTAAAAGGGTTAATGCACAATGTGACAGTATTATGCTACTTACTGGCTTTTTGATATGCCTTGAAATGAAAGCTTATTAAGCTATGTTAAGTACATGCATGCTAACATTTGATCTTCAGAATTTGCTTTTTAGTTTAGATTAAAATACAAGAGAATTTTATCTTCTTCGCCTATAAGAAGTTAGCCTATTACGTCTTGCAAAGTTTATTCCATTCTTTCAAGATTTTCAGTAATTGTCCCCTGTGTTATGGGTACAGCACAGGGTTAGCAAGTTGGTGGAGTTGCCACCTTACTGCCTTCAGCATGCAGACGGAACCTCAAGATAAGATAAGATTTATTGTCACATATGCTTACAAATGATTGAGCAAAAGCTCCATAAACTGGTGACTCGTCAAAAGTTTCACAATATTTACAGTGTAACAAAATTTTAATATATAATAGACTATCTACAATTTTAATATATACAATGACAATATTTACTATTATACATGCAAGTTACAAAATTACAAAAGAATTACTCTAGTTCATCATTCAAGTATTCAGATACTGAGTAGTAGGTTTTATCCATAAGCAACTTTTTATCTATTTTATTGAAACATTTGGGTCTTTTATTTGTCTAATGTTGATGGGCAATTTATTGAATACTCTTATTCCAACAATCCAATCTGTGCATAAGGGGTTTCAGATTATTCTTGGTTCTTGTTCCATGACCATGATGAACTTGAGAGTTAAATAGAGTTTCAAAGTTTATATGTATATATTTATTTAATTCATACAGGTATTAAAATTTTCAGGTCTTTTAAAAGATTTCTACAGGATTCTTTGGGTTTAGTTTGGGTCATTATGCAGATTATTTTTTTCTGACTTTTAAAGATTGTTTTATAGTCAATAACCCTATAATATAATACTATACATACTTATTGAATGGAAATAACTGAAAGTAAACAATTTTTCTTGTTTCTATGGTAGTTGTAGGTTTTCAAAATTTACAATGAAGAATTAATGAAAAGAAACAGTTTAGCCGATTTAGATTACATGTTCCTAGGAGAAATGCACCCTTGGTTATAATTTTGACTAGGTAGTTTCATTGTTACAGTGTTCTGTAGTTGTAGTCCAGTTATTGCTACATCACCATTACTTAATGTTTTTAATTTGGTGGGAAATGTGTATTGAAATCAGGAAAACAAATAGCAAAAAAAAAAAAAACACTCAAGCTTTAGTAGTTTTTATTTAATGCATATATATGTCTATAGCTATATTTTCTTCTATCATGTACATTACCTTTTTATTTCAAATTACATATTTAAAGTTAACAGCTTTTTTGTGATTTTATTTACAGTTACGATTTTTATGAATTTGCATCATTTTAATGATTGGTAAATGTTTATTTGAAATTGAGAATAATAATACTGAATCTTTTTGCATGCACATATTTTATTCTTATATTCAATCAGTTTTCATAAAAGGTTCAGTTTATGAGTGCATTGAATGTCCTCCACAATTCTGTTCTTGAAATCTGTATTTTTTGTGTACTTGATAACAGCTGTTGGCAATGCTTCATATACATGTGTGGGTGGGTGCATGCATGTGTGCGCGTGTGTCTTACATCAGGTATACCACCAAGCTAATATAAACATCATCATTTCACCCCCCTCCCTGCCCTGATGTTAAAATGCTGTTACTCTTAAGAGAGCCACATGTTATAACTTAAGATGTTTGTTAATGAAAAGGCTATAAAATACTGTACTGTTATTTGTAACATTTAATATCCTAATGTTTTTAATCTGTATATTTATTGATACTACATACATTGCAGTATGATCACTAGCGCAAAAAAATGAGTGTTAAGCAATGCTCTAAGAGTAGATGTTGAGAGTAATTTTTCATTGCTGCAGCATTTAGGTGAGAATAACATGAACAGGATTATGTTAATTTTAATTGTTTTCTCACAGAAACTGTGTGTAGGACAGGAGTTGGATTGGTAGAGTCAGACTAAAAATTCCATGCCATAGCCGGGATTTCTGAGCTACCAGCTAGAGACCGGGAGATTCGTGGTTCAAATCACGGCTATGGCATTGAATTTTTCAGTCGACTCTACCTATCCATGAACAGGATTCCTCATCTATGAATAGGAAAGAAACCTAGCACCTTATCTTTATACTTCTACACACCACGAATTCTCATAATACTGTAAAGTACAACTCTGCATGAACTGTATTCATTTAAGGTCATTCTTTCAATATATGATTGTTTATAATATTTTTAAAGAGACATCTGCCCATATTTTTTCTGCTTATAAAATCTTTGTAAAAGCAACAAGGGGAAATGCTAAGTAAAATTTAGGTACAAGCTATAGGATATTAAGTAGCACTTAGATATTAGGCAGGGTTTTATATTATAGATTTTTAGAGCACCTTTGAGTGATTCGTTTTTGTTTCCCTTATAAGCAAACTAGAGGTTTCTCTTGTACAGGGACTTGCAACTAGTCATGACAGACACATTTTGAGTGCTTTGGTCTATCTAAAATTATTTTTAAATTTCATAAAATAAATTATGAGTGTTAGAGAATGCAGTGAAATGTTTTAAAGTAGTTTAAATGTATTCGTTTTGTCCCAGAATGAGTGAATGCATTGTATTAAGATTAAATAAGTTGAAATGTCTCATACAGAGTCCTAATTTACAAGAGAGAGATTACGCTGGTGGAATATCATGTTTTAAAACGGGGAGTTTTATGTGTCATTTGTCTTTTTATTTGTCTCTTAGCTAAGGTCAGCTCTTAAGTGGTAACACTAAGAACTTAGATAGGGTTTTAGATGTTGTTGAAATATTGTTACCTTCAGAGACCCCAGTCTGCAACAGTGTGATAACTGCTTAAAGTGTGAGAAAGGAAATCAGAGACGTTTGTTACATCATCATAAACCTCGTCTTACAGGGACTGCCATCTTTAAAATGTCTCTCAGGTAGGCAAGAAGAATTTCCACATCAGCTAGTAGAAATAACACCTATGTATTAATGATGCAGTAGAGTAACCAGCAAGTTGGGATTGTTTTTCCGTTCCTTTTATTTTTCTCTCAGGAGTGGATTAACACTTTACTAATAAAAAAAGTCTGTGTGCTGACAGTATTAATACCAATGTTATGCAGCATCCTTATTATTATTATTAATTTACATAAATATTATTTACACTGAATATCTAGAAGGCATTATTTATATGTGCATTTTTTTTAAATTACAATGAGTTGTTGTTTTACATTGTATTTAACTTCTATAATCGTTATTGGTTATAAAATGAGTCGAATTTACACTTGAATTGCTTCACTAGGTAATAAATTACCTGGTAATGTTTCAAAGGCGTATGTTGTGTACATCAGTAGATTTCGACTGGTCGGCATGTTGTTGGTATTTTTTGTGGACTCCTCTGCTTTCTCTGGTGGCTGATAAATGAACTTGTAGAGCGAGTTGTCATCAGTAGGGATTCCAAAACCCATAAGACTATGTTTCTGCTTTAAAATAAATATCTACAAGTTCATTTATCAGCTGCCAGAGAAAGCAGAGGAGTCCACAAAAAATATCAACAACATACCGACCAGTCAAAATCTGTTGATGTTGTAGGCAACATACACCTGCGAAACGTGTCCAGGTAATTTATTACTTAGTGAAGCAATTCAAGTGTAAATTTGACTCTTTTTGTAACCAATGTGTAATTATGCTTCACTGTGTACCACTTCTTTTGATCTTCTATAATCATATTGGAGCCTTGACTTGAGAAACAGCTGCTGATGTTTTCATCACTGTACTATAGGATTTCTTAACTTTGGTATTTTAGTTTTGTACTATAAACATACACACATTGTCTCCCATATTCATACTTCCAGACAATGTGGGGATAGAGAATAGTTCTGGTTAAAGAAAAATTCCCCAACCCAGCCAGTAATTGAACTCAAGACCTCTGGATGAGGAGCAGAAAGAACACTCTCACACTACACTGCAAATGAGCATTATTTAGGTTTAAGTGTAGCAAAGATTACACTTTTATATATATATATATATATATATATATATATATATATATATATATATATATATGTACCATATTTTATAGATTATAAGAGATGCTTTTTTCTTTGAGAAATTGCCTCCAAAAGTTAGGTGTGTCTTTTACAAACACATATTAAAATGTCCAGTGTTTGATTTCAAAATTCCCACCAATCTTAAAACTGGCCATGGGAAACCTATTGCTATCTGACAACTTTGGATTCACTGGCAGCAGCTGTGCTCTGATGCAGTGATTCACAACAGTGCTATCTCCTTCCTGCCATAATAATAATTGCATTTATTGTCAGTAGACTGCATATGCAGTTTTTGACATTGTCAAAGTTACGTACAATATTTACTGTATACACTATTTACACTTAAAATATTTACAGGTACATTGCTATTCTACTGCCAATTCATCTAAACTATATAGAGCAGTGTTTCCCAACCTTTTGAAGTTCACGGCACCCTTGGGAATAACATTAAACACCAGGGGCACCCTTCCTTGAATTAAAAGAAAATTAAGCTTAATATGTTAATCTATTGAAATATTAAATAATAATAACGTACACCATAACATAATACAGGAAACTTTACTACAATCACTGAGTAAAAATACATCAATAAATTTTGTTCGATTAATGATTAATGTGAAACTTGTGATTGATGCTTAGAGCACAGATATGTGATGTCGGGTCTTACAGTTGACAGTGAAACACGCAAATCATCCTCAAGGTTATTCAGTCTATTTCTTGCTTTGCATTTTATTGTCACCATAGCAGAGAAGGCTTGCTCGCATAGATAGGATGTTGAAAAGGGCAAAAGTGCGTTAATTGCTTTCTTCATTAGGTTAGGGTACTCCTCTCTCCGTTGAAGCCAAAAACTAGCCACCGACGCCTCACTCTTGGTGAACTTACCTTTGAGTGTGGAATCAGCGCAAAGATCAATAAATTCATCTCGTTTGCAAGCAGTGAAATCTATTTCCTCTGCACTATCTACGAAATCAAATGGTAAGACAACCCAGTCCAGATTCGTAGTGGAAATAGTTGGAAAGTACGCACCTATTGCATCTTGCAATCTTGATAAGTGATCACAAATGTGGTCTTTCAGTTTACCCAGATCTTTATCTCCTGCCACATTAAGAAGAGATGGAAAGTTCGACAAATCTCCTTTTTGAACTGCAGACTTCCAAGAACTAAGTTTTCTTTTAAAACCTTTCATTTTATTGGTTGAGGAGATTATTGTTTCATGTCGACCCTGCATCGAAACATTCAGTTCATTCAGCTTATGAAAAATATCTGCCAGATACGACAGTTCATAACACCAAGAATCACTTAGTAAGAGCTCATGAAATGTGTCTTGATTTTCATCCTTAAAAAAAGTTTTTAGCTGTTCTTTAAGTTTGAGAAACTGGTTCAATACACAACACCGCGACAACCACCTTACTTCTGTGTGAAGTAACAAAGAGGTATGAGCTGCATCCGTTGCGCGACATAACTGTTCAAAAATTCTGCACTTTAAAGGTCGAGACTTCATATAGTTCACCATTTTCACAACTTGGTTAAACACTTCAGCAAAATCTCCATTACACGCTTTCACGACTAATGCCTCTCTATGCAGAAAACAGTGAGTTATAATAATGGATGGATTTTCATTGAGAGCTCTGGCAGTAAAACCTTTAATTTTCCCAGACATAGATGGTGCACCATCTGTACATATACCACAACAGTTTTTCCACGAAAGATTGAGATAGGAATTAATAGAAACGAAAATATCATGGCCTGTGGTTGTAGTCTCCAGCGGTCTACAGAACAGAAACTGTTCACTAATATCTTTTTCATCAGTATATCTGATAAAACCAAGGAATTGTGGTCTGTCACCAATATCGAGACTCTCATCTACTTGCAAAGCAAATGTTCTATAAGTTTTTATTTTCTCCGTGACTTGTTCGTTGATATTGCATGACATTTCAGATATCCTGCGGCTGATTGTGTTGTTGGACAGAGGAACTTTCGAAATTTGATTAGCTGCTCCTTCGC
The DNA here is from genome assembly GCA_030762935.1 of Hymenopus coronatus. Classification (NCBI taxonomy): domain Eukaryota; kingdom Metazoa; phylum Arthropoda; class Insecta; order Mantodea; family Hymenopodidae; genus Hymenopus; species Hymenopus coronatus. The sequence goes on from CM060883.1 coordinate 80,834,704, forward strand.
CAAGTATTGTTGAAACTATAACTTGACATGCAGGGCCAATGATTTCCTCTCCAAGAGTATAAGGTTTCTTTTTTTTTAGCTATCAGTTCTGCTAATTTAAATGAGGCTTCAAGAGCAGTATCACCTATGGTCATTCTCTTTACCATTCGCACAGCTGTTTTCTTCTCCCCTTCTAATATATGTGAAAAATACATTACACTTTTCTGTGACACACTAGGATGCTTTGTTGTAAGATGCCGCTTCAGTTTGCTAGGTACCATGTCCTCGTTGCTAAGTGTTTCGCCACAAACTAAACACATAGGGATTTTCCTCGTTTTTATTCCACTTAAATCCATACGCTAAGTAATTGTCCTGGTATGTTCTTTTCTTTTGTTTGTCTTCTTTATGTGGTGAATTCGACAGTCCGGGAGAAACTGTAATATTTGGCTTCTTAAAGCAAGCAGTAGGAGCCGACTGTTCACTTTCACTGTCCTGGTGTTTACGTTTAACAATGAACTTATCCATAGCTAAACACTGTGAATCAACGCGAGGAAGACAACTGAAAGCGCCAAGCGACGTACACTTTTATATATTCATCTGTCGAAGTCTCAGGAATGTTCGTGAGGAAGCGAGTAGTCTCGGGAATGTTCGGCAGGGCTGTAATGCCATCTGTGGGATACTAATATAACTGAATTATTGAAATGAATCGACTACTATCACCATCTGCCGTGCATGAGAGTAATTGATTTGACTTATTTTATTTCAAGACCTTACAAGACTTAAGGCTTCAGTAGAAGGTATTTTTTTTTGTTTATCTCAATATCTCGCGGCACCCCTTAGACAATCACACAGCACCCTAGGGTGCCGGGGCACACCGGTTGGGAACCGTTGATATAGAGCCTTACTTGTTAAATACAAACTAAGTTTACATTTAAATGTATGAGTTCCACTAAGTTGCTTTATGAATTCTGGAGTTCTTTATACAGGCACACATCACCCCTAAGAAAACCTTAAAACAATAAATTAAGATTGGTCTTGTGTCTATTGAAACCAGTTTAGTTTTTAAATATGAGAAAGCAACATATGGTGGTAAAAGTGTTGCTTTTAGACCTCTAAATATAGTTTGCCACTAGCACTAAGACTGTTCAACATAGTAATTGGTATGAAATAGTGACAGTGGGGAGGGAGTGGGGGAAGGAGTTTTCACATTTTGCATGTGCTCATCTGGCACATTTCTGTCCATGCCTAATGCAGTTTCCTGAGTAATTATTTCATTTTAATGTTCATAGTGGCATTACATTACAATACAGAGTGTTGCAGGTGGCTTTATAAAGTGTATTGCTTAAATAAAGATGAATATCTCTGTACAATCACCAATGGAAGTACAATTTTCGAGGATAGTTCTTAAGTTCTTAAGAAAAATAGAATTGAAATCTTTGGCTAGACTGCACCCGAATTCTTAATAGAAAAAGTGGAAACTAAAAGAAATGAAAACTCTTTAAGAGGCAGCTTAATTCTAAGGACTTGTACAAGAAATATGACTGGATCTTCATTGCAAATTCTTTTTCTGCTACCCATGTGTTGTTGTTTTTTGTTTATTTATTTATTTATTTTTTTGTGTTTTTTTTTTGTTGTTTTACCATTTATATAGCCCCCTTTAACATCTAAGGTCATATCGGAGGCTTTCCACTTGAAACAACTCGTCTGTAGGCACTTTTTACGTTGGTTTAAATCATTTTGTTTTACTCAAACACGCACACATTCACACTCACATACAAACTTCCAGACTTTGTGGGGGAAAGGGAATAATTCTGGCTAAAGAAAAATTCCCTGCCCCAGCCGGGAATCGAACCCGGGACCCGGGTGAGAAGTCGGCTCGTTGACTACTCGACCACAGAAGCAGTCTCCATGTGTTTTGTTTGCTTCTAAATGTGCCATTGTTTATAGATAGTTTAAAGGAGTAAACAATATAAAACATTTAACAGAAAATAAAAATCATGAAGATCCAGTACACATATCAATAGTGTGGCAGATCTTTCACTCTTAGGAAACCAAAACTTTGCATTATATTTTGACTCCATGTTTTAAAAAAATCTTCAAGTGAGTAAAATAGACACATTTAAAACAGGTTGATTTCATGTGTTAAATTTTGCACTGTGTTTGAACTGGCAGTACGAGGCCATGACGAATCTGTTATATTTTCAAATCCAGGGGTTTACAGGAGCCTCATTGATTTTACAGGATATAGCAATGAAAGAACATTTAGAAACAGCCACAGTATTGAAAGTAATTTTGAAAGCATTTCAGAATGAATTATTAGACTGGTTGTTGGATGCCTGAACAGATACAAGCTTCTAAATTTACTGCCATTCATTGTGATGAGACAACTGAATTTCAAATCACTGTCAAATGATGGTAGTATTCTGTTATGTATATGAGAGATATTGAGTATTGTGAATCCTAAAGGAAGAGTTGTAAATCTCTGACAAAGTGTGTAAGGAATGAAATTGACCCACTTCTTGGAAATACCAGAGAAAAACTCACTGCACAACTCAATTGATGGAGCCAATGAAATAAGTGGAAGGACTGGTGAAAATGAAATGGAGTTTTATTTATGGACGCTCTTCAACTGCTGTGGCTCTCAGCATCCCACTCTATACTGGGCTTGAAAGACTGCTTAATTTTGCTCAGAGACCTCTTTTACTTGTAAATCTACGGCATGGGACCAACGACTTTACTTCCATTCCAAGGGAAGTCATGTTAAAGATTTTCACGCCTGAAAAAATTCATTGTCCTCTGCCGGGTTAAGGATTGGTGGAATGCAAGCCAAAATAAGGAGAACATCCATATGTGTACTTCATACACTACAATGCTTACCAATTGAATTTAATCATAGAAAAGGTAACAAACGCTGATTCCCAAGTATGTGTATTTTTTTTAAATCTCTCTGTGATTCCAATTTCTCTTTGCAAAGTGATATTTTAGAGAAATCAGTGCAGGCAAGATTACCCAAAGTTTCATTAACAAGATGGAATTACAATATTCGTACTGTCAATGTTATGCAAGAGAACATAGAAAACCTGAAAGATTACTTCAAAATTATTGAGGAGAGCTGCACTATTACAACTACAATAAATGAAGGTAACTATAGAAGAGCTCTTGGGGACCCAAAAATTTATTTTTTGGTTAAGTGTTCCATAAAATCACACCTATGTAGACATTTTGTATCAGCAGCTTCAAAAGAAGAGCAAAGATAGTGTGACTCTAAAGAGTGACATCCTTGTGTTTAAACAACAAATGTAAACCGAAAGATTGAATATTGATCAAGTATGCTAACGGATATGTGAATATTTTCTGCAACCGCTAAAGAAAATAAAAAGTATGGGATGTGCAAAGTAGGAGATGCCAAGGAGGTGTATGACATCATCTGAACTACTATTACAACTAGATTTATTTATAATGGGTATCTAGAAGCTCCATCTTTGCTGTGAAATGAGTTATTTAAGGAATTCTGTGGAAGTTTCCATGAAGAAATATTCACACAGTAGTGTAATACTATCCTTTTCTACTGCAGGGAAAACTGTGTACAAGTTGGAGCTAGTTTACAGACAAAATAATTTTAATATTAATATTATCTTTTACAAACAAAAATAACCTTTCAAAAGTGTTCAGTGAAGCCTCAAAACTTTTGAAAATTGTAATAATGTCATGGCAACTGTGGCACCTGAACGTTGCGTTTTACTCTGAAGAAGGTAAAGATGTTTTTAAGAAATACAATGACAACCAAAGGATCAATGCTTTAGCAATGTTGTCAGTAAAGAAGGACATTATCAGTGAAATGTAGGATTCTGATGAAAGAGCAATGGAAAAGATCATTAAATTAAAGAATACAACAATTGACTTTGTATATAAATAGGCCAAATTATGAAAACTGAGCAATTGCAAAATATTCAATGTGTACATACAGTGATGCACATGTGATTACCTGATAAAAACATAACACAGATGAGGTGGCAGTTTATTTGATTGCCCAACATTACTTTTAGATTTGGACGAGTTAGAATGATGCTCTAACATCATCCTTTTATATGTTGTTTGCATATTAATGTAGCACCTTTTGGGAAAAATTATATTAGGCTTACTTTACTTATTTTCAAGGTTTATATTACAATGCTGAAAACCATTATTTTCATGGTTTATAGCAGAGAATGTTTAAAACTGTCAAATAAAATTGATTGTTGTAATAATTTATTATTGTTAATTAAGCAAAATGGTTTTCGTGCCCCCAAAAATGTTGGACATGAGTTTCCACTGCAATCCATGTACACTGTAATGTTATTACAGTCTGCAGAGCCTGTGAGCTTGCATTGAAAGTGATTTGTGTTATCAGCAAGCACAATATTTTTGCTAATCACTAGTTTTGTCATGGAAAAAAAGGCATTCATATGATGTGAGCTATAAACTGAAAGTAACAGCATATGCAGAAGAACATGGAAACAGAGCAGCTGAGTGGTATTTTGACCCACTACCAACAGAAAAACACCATTCACAATTGGCAGACTAGTAAACAAGAACTTAAAAATTGTGGAAGACCAAATGTGCAAATAGAGGACTGAATGTAAAATGGCCAAAACTAGAAAATGGTGTACTGAAGTGTACTGAAGAACACCATGAAAATGGAGTTAGAATTAATACAAAATTGATTCAAATGCAAACACATAAGTTAGTGCTACAGTATAACATAACAGACTTTAAGAGAGAAGTAGATTGGTGCTACAGGTTTATGAAGTATTATGGGCTTAGCTTGCAAACTGAAAAAAATAAAAAAGAGTTCAGGTGCATATTTTCTGTGGTTTTTAAAGGTGAGTTCAGTTTTATAATCTAATATTAGTCTTGTTGTGCAACCTAAGTTATAATAAATGTTAAAATGTTATTTTTTAGAAAAATTGCTTAAAAATTAAGGTGAATATATATACTAGGTGCCTGCCCCGGCTTCGCACGGGTGGTATACCTAAAGAAAAAAACTCGGACAAAATCTTCCATTTATACTATGATCATGCAATGAAATAAAATTACAATAAAATAATTTGATAACACTTTATTGTAATTCCTTGTGATGTACAATTTTCCTTCCGGAGTGAAAAAAATAGCTTGTCATAATAATTGTAATAGTAGTGGCCGAGTGATTAGACTACTCGCCTCCTACGGCTCAGGTTCGATCCCAAGCGACCACATATGAGATTTGTGGTGGACAAAGCCTAAGCAGGGTCGAGTTTTCTCCAGGTTCTCCGGTTTCCCCAGCCATCGCATTCCACCAGTGCTCCATCTTCATTCATGTATCATCAGAGTCATGCCTGCGGTGCCACAAGTAGTTAAAGCGGTCATTAAACACTACAAAAAAAAAAAGTGATGGTAGTGTATCCATAGTGTGGCGGGTATACGCTGGTATAAGTAATGAATTACATTAAGGAGAAAGTCATAAATTAACATTCATGCTTCTTCGGAATCTCTTTCTTTCCTTTAGTCCCAATGTTTTCCACCTCTTTGTTTTTTTCTTCTATGTCAAAACAGCCATTTCTAAGGCTAACAATGACATAACTAAGGAGCAAGCAGATCTGCTTGGGAATTGATAAGCTTTTATTTGATGATAGCTTTGTGTGTTTTAAATTTCTCCATTTAACCCAAATTATAACTTGATCAAATGTATTAAGAGCACCGCAACTGTAATGTGATGGTGACGCAGGTAGCTTCATGTTCTTTAGCTAGCTAATGTACTACATAATGTCAAATACCGCCTGCGGTGCCACAAGTAGTTAAAGCGGGCATTACATTACAAAAAAAAAAATACAAAAAAAAATGTCAAATAACCAACATCTGCAATAGGAAGTTAAAACAAAATCGGATCCCGTTATTTCTCCACCATTTTCAGATTCCAAGAAGGGTTAATGGTTATGTGCATTGTTTATAACTTGTACATTTTAAAGAATTACAACAAAAATATACTTATTTCTTAATTTAAACGATGTGACCAAGGGAACGATGGTTAATTCATAAGAAATATATTTGATTTACACAGTTATCTTGTGTCATTGTCTCCATAATCGGGTGCATTCCCTTAGCATTGAAGATGAAAAATAGAGCAGTAGGAACTACGGCCATCTGGTGGCAAATAATAAGTACATATTTTAGGTATTTGTCGCTAGGAAAGCTTCTTTATTTTAAACGATAGGAGTAAGGAAAGGACAGTTAATAAATGAAAATATATTTGAATTTCACTGCTGCATTATCTCATCTTGATAAACTGTTGCGTTACTTTAACATTGGATAGGGAGGAAAAATATTACTATAGCTATCTATCGGAAAATAAATAACTACTTACTCTAGGTGGTCATCGTTAGGAAAACTTCTTTGATTCTTTATTTTAAACGATAGGAACTATGAAAGGACAGTTAATATATAAAAATGTATTTGAATTTCACTGCTGCATTGCGTCATTGTGTTGATAAACTGGTGCGTTACCTTAACATTGAATGAGAAGGGAAATATATAGCAGTACCACAACCATTTAGCAACAAATAACTTGTACCACTGCCACTTGGCGGCCATTAACTGAAATGTGTTAACTTAGCACAATTTTTATTCATATTATGAGATTTTAAATTTCCCGTACTATTTTTAAACATTTTCATCTCCACAAACCTTGTCGTGACAATAACGAACACAACAAAAAAAGAATTATTCAATTTGATGCAGTCATTGGGAAGTGATACGCCTACATACATTTCAGCGATTAATTTTTATATATATATATATAAAGTACCTTACTTAATGCACCATAAAATGCTGCCAGGGTAAAGGGGAAAAATCAGTGCATATAGCGTTGAAATAAAAAGGAATCTATTGTTTAGAGAAGTAAATTATTAAAACCAAGCAATTTGTTTTGGATTTATTTGGGAAGCAAATGTATTGTACCACAGATATAAACTAATCAATAAAATCAATAGATGAGATAAAAATGTTTAAGAAAAAATATTGAATTATAACTTGCTTTGCACTGTGTAATAATTTGAGGAGTTGGTTTTTTATCGCTATGTCACTTACATTGTTATTATGAGGGACTAGTTTCGAAACCCTATGCTTTCATTTTCAACCTTACGGGTCTAAGTGCCATTGCTGGCTGCGTTTACTTGTGCTCTCTTCTCTGGTGACAAAATGATGAATTTCTTAACTAAACTGTCTACTGGCGGGATTTCAAAATGTATTAGGTGATCTTTGTTTTTCCATATGAGGATGTTTTCCCAGGTTGTGAGTTCATTGTGGCCTGACATGGTTCTTAGCAATTTTGGATTTGGATCTAGATTGTGGTTTTCTTTCCAAAAGTGAAATGCTACTGCCGATTTATCTTGTTTCAATTTTAGGGTTTCTAAAGTGCTCTTTGGATCTGATTTTTAAACTTCTTTTGGTTTGCACTATTCTCTTTCTATGTAATTTTAATGTAATAAATAGAGAGTATGATAGAAATATATTTTGACATTAAATAAAGAGCATAACAAATTAAAGGAGCAGTAGTAATAGTATTCAAATGTTCTGGTGTCTTGATTTGTCATCATTCGCTTGCAGAGTTCCCAGTAGTATTTGGTCGTCTTGAATGGTGTTCCCATCCATTTTTTGAAGATTGGTGTAGAGAGCCAGATGATCCTTGTTCATTACTGTATTTATGTTTTTGCAAATTATGTAGTGTGGAGAGGCTAGTAGTTTAATTTTATATAGAGGGCCACCAGGCAATCATGGCCAGTTTCAAGTCGAAATTATGCAACTGCAATAGATCAGGGGGTGTTTGGTATATATTTTGGTTTTGCATTACAATTAAAGGATGTTTTGAAGTATTAAAACTATTAATTTAATCTTCTGTAGATACTGAAAAAGCTTCCATTACTGGTAAGCTGTCATATTAATAAGAGAGATGACCACACAACTGATTGCTGATGATACATTACTGTTTGTGAAAATTGTAACAAAGCCTTTTATTCAAAACATTAATCTGTTATCTACATCATGTTAATCAAGATAAATATAAGAATTAGTCTTGTTATTAGCTCCTTGTAAACAGAAGGGAAATAAGAAAATGCACAAGCTAAAGCAATAATCTTGTCCTTTAAAAGATAGTTGCTATGCAAAACAATTGAAATTGATATCTCTTTGTTTGCCAGGAATAAACAAATGAGAAACGAAGAAAGATGTTTGAGAAAAGTTTGTGGCTAAAATTGAAACCAATAATCCAGAATAACTCAAAAACGATTAAAAAAAAGAAAAGTATAAGACTTAAATTGTGAGTTTTAATGAGATCTATATTTTTTGTGTAGTAAGTTTTTGTTTAACTATTATGGTTTGCCAGTTGTACAAAAGTCGTCCAGAATGAAGCGGTCTTCAGAGGCTATTCCCAGGAAAATCAAAATAGATATTTCGTTTGTCATAACAATATCTTGTATGTACATAAGATATTTTAATCAAAATCATTAGAGCCATTTTTGGGAAAATCAAAATTTCGAAAAATGTTCCATCTAAAGGTAGTTTGGGGTGGGGGGATTTCTTGAAAATCTTTGCATCGCATCCTTGGAAGATACCAAACTTAAATACCAAGTTTGGTATTTAACGGTTTTTTCATTTTTGAGTTATGTTGTCCACAGACGTACACACGCACACACATAAACACCCTTTTCTGAAAATACTTTTTTTTGGATTCAGGGAGCTCCAAAACATGTATTTCTGGTGAAATCTCAGTATCGAATTGTTGGGGTCATTACAATGCCTTCTCTATACACTATGTACATTGTACATTTAGAGAAAGTAAAAAATAAATACTTGAAATTATAAGGATTTTGGAACAGTGATGTACACTTAACAAACACCATAATGTTTTGGAACGCACAATATGGTAACAGCTGCAAGCTTCTAGCTTTACCACTAGAGGGCAGTTATCACTAGATTATTCTGCACTCTATGCAATGTACTGTGAGAACACCTTATGTACCTAGTCGCCCTTCGTGGTGTAATGGTTACCATGCTAATTTCATATACCCAAGGTCACGGGTTCAAACCCAGTGGAGGACGATGGATTTTTTCCGGTGTAAAAATCCTTAGCATGTCTTCTTTCAGAAGGGAAGTGTGTTGGTCCCATGTCGTAGATTTATGGCACGTAAAAGAACCTCAAGTCTGATAGAAAGGCGTCTGAGCAAAATTAAGTGGTCTTTCACACCCAATATAGAATGGTATGCTGAGAACCACAGCAGTTAAAGAGCATCCATAAATAACACACCATTTACATTTCTTTATGTGCCTATGAGGAGTGGAACATGAGCTCAGGGAAGTCTGCAGTGTTACCATTTGTTTGACCAAATTTACTATACTGGATCTACTACAAGAAATGCATTTTTACTTTTTCTACATATATTATGTAGAAAGTGTGTTGCATTCCATCCAAAAATTTGATACTGAGATTTCACCAGAATTACATGTTTTAGGGCCCCCTGTATAAAAAAAAAAACACTTTTAGAAAAAAATCTGCGCACATGTGTATGTGTGTGTGTGTGTACGCAATAACTCAAAAATGAAGGGTCAGTAAAATATCAAACTTGCTATTAAAGTTTAGTATCTTCTAGGGATGCGACACAAAGCTTTTGAGAAAAATCCTCCAACCCAAAACTACCTTCTACATGGAAAAAAATTCGAACATTTTGATTTTCTCAAAAATGGATGTAACGGTTTTGATTAAAATACTGTACATTACAGATATTTATATGGCAAATAAAATGTACATCTTGAATTTTCTGGGAATAGCCTCTAAACATCTCTTTGTTCTGAATGAATTATGTGGAACTGCTAAACTATAAGAGAAAGACAAACACTTACTACACAGAAAATGTAGATTTTGTTAAAACACACTATTTATGTTATATACATTTTTTTCATGGAGTTGAGCATATCTGAGATATTCCCTGTTATTTGTTTTACATTTAAAATACTTAAACTTTTCTCACATGGAAATTTGTAAACTCCTGGCCATACATAGAAATGAATTTCAACCACAGGCAACCAGCTTTTAAAAGATTTGACTATCACTTTAGCCTAGTGTTATCCATGATTTCCTTTCTACTTACAAGAAGTCATTTCTGCTAAATGTGTATCTCGATTAGCATGAAGAAGACGGAAGCATAGACTTTTTAACAATAATTTGTTACAGAGATGTTAAGAAGGTCATAGGAATGAAACACGTATTACTCTACACATGTGCACATTATTATGCTTCCTAAGAGGAATCTAAAGAAAAGTTGTTGTCTTCCTCCATATTGTAAGCAAGATTTGAAATAGGTACTTGTTATAATAAGTTTATGCAGTGTTTATTTGCATCTGAATAAGTTATGTCCATACTCCAAAATGAATATTGATAAGGCATATAACAAGCAGTTTCAGCTTAAAGCATATGTATTCAAATAGATCACAAATTTAAACCAGTTGTTTGCTTTCAATAATCAAGGTCACATTTTACATTGCTGTCAGATAAGGCAGCAACTTCCAAGTTAGAATCTGAGGTGATCCTGAATTGCCAACCCCATACTTTTGAAGTACATTGGACTGATTTCATCCAAGTCCATTCTGTTATCCCTTCTCTAGTGGACCACTTCCCCCCCCCCCCAGATATTTACATATCTGCAGCACAATATGGTCCTTATCCATATTGACATTTCTTTTTAGAAAAGAAAATTTTTTTCCAAATAGCAAATGCTGAAGTTCATTTACTTCAAGTCCAATAAATTAGCATCACACTTTACACTTATGTATTGTTGGTAGTTCATTCATAAAAAAAAGGTTAGGCAACTTATAGCAAGTTGTACACTTGACAGAATATTCTACATTTACTAAAAGTGTCATAGTTTTATTACTGTTTTATCACAATCAGTGTTTTTTAATTCTTTCTACACTTGCATGAAACTGGCTTCTGAAGTGCAGTGTATTAGTACTTTGCACTTAATTTCACCAAAATATTTCAATGGAATGCATTTAAAATGTTTCTCACCATTTTTCGGAAGCTTACCTCTAGGATGGTTTTTGTAAAATTGAATGCCCATTTTATCATACACGCTAGCCACAAGCTTACCACCATACCTCTTCTTCTTCTTCTTCTTCTTCTTCTTCTTCTTCTTCTTCTTCTTCTTCTTCTTCTTCTTCTTCTTCAGCAGTGGTGAATAAGCTGGTCATGTAGATATAAATGTGCATTTTAGTGCAGGAAATTTTTTATTATATACTCCACTTTATGCCCAACTGCAATACAACCTAAGTATGTTTCATTTGCATGAAGTAAAGCTGCTGATGCTAAAGTACACTTCAGCTTTTACAAACCAGAAGTTTTTTTCAAGTATTGCGTTTACTTTCTCTACACATACTATGCATATAGTGTGTAGAGGAAGTATTGTATTCCACCCAAAAATTCAATATTGAGATTTCACTAGAAATACACATTTTTAGGTCCCCTGAATCCAAAAAAAAAATTTCAGAAAAAGTGTGTTCTTGTGTATGTGAGAGAGAGAGAGAGAGAGAGAGAGAGAGAGAGAGAGAGAGAGAGAGAGAGAGAGAGAGAGTGGGTGGATGGACAGCATAGTTCAAAAACGAAAAAGCTGTTAAATACCAAATCTGGTATTTAAGTTTGGTATCTTCCAAGGATGCGACACAAAGATTTTCAAGAAATCCCCCACCCCAAACTACCCTTTACTCGAGAAAAGTTCTCGAAAATTTTATTTTTCTCAAAAAATGGCTCAAGCGATTTTGATTAAAATACCAAACATTAAAGCCATTTCCATCACAAACAAAATGTACATCTTGAATTTTCTGAGAATAGTTTCTGAAGATCTGTTTATTCTGGATGAATTTTGCAACTAGTAAACCATAAACTTACTTTACAAAAAGTGTAGATCTAGTAAAAACATACAATTTATGTCATATACTTTTTTTTTTTTTTTTTTTTTTGTGGAATTGACTGTTTTTGAGATTAGTTTCAGTTTTAAAATACAGTTCTCATGCAGGAACTTTTCAACTTCTGGCCACATAAGGAAACAGATTTCAATCCCATAACAACCATATTGTAAAACACTTGACTGTCAGTTCATCCTAGTGTATTAACATATTTCCTAAGCAATATGACCATTTCTGCTAATGCTTATCTCGATTAGCATGAAGTAGATAGAAGAATAAGTTTATATACAAAAATTTGTTACAAATGTGTAGGGAAAGTCATGTGAATGGAATACATTAGATTTTTTTAAAGTATTTATTTCAAGTATTTTCTCCCCAATATGGTTGGTTGGTATCTAATGTTGAGCAGTTGGCAGTGAAGCAATTCACTCTCTTGCATTCCAATGTTTTGATGTCGTTTTATCATGTTGACTCAAGGTTGGGCAGTGCAGTAGCTGGTTTCCATCCATATCTTCTTTAAGTGTACAGAAAGGACACAGAGGAGATCTCACTATACCAATCCTGAATAAATGTTTAAGACAGTCATGGCCTGTTAGGAGTCTAAAAGTTGCTACAGAGGATTTTCTTGGTAATGTAGTGATTCTGGTCGTGTTACTACATAAATTTTCCCATGGTTTTCCTTTTGTTTGTAATACATTATCTTCTTTAATTTTGTTATTATATGTTGATATAATGATTCTTTGATAGAGTGATAACTTATTGGATCAGATGAATTTGATGTAATTTTACTACCTTTCTTGGCTAGAAAGTCAGCTGTTTCATTACCCTGTATTCTGCAATGTGCTGGTATCCATTGAAGTATTAATCTTTTATTTAAATTTCATTAGTTTATGATTTTGCGGCATTCTGCAATATTTAACTTATTAGGTGTTACATCAGATGTTATGGATATAATAGCTGCTTTAGAGTCAGATAATAGTACAACATTTTCAAATTTATTTATGTGATATAGTAGGTTTTGTAAGCTCTGAAGTATTGCCGAAATCTCTCCATCAAAATTTGTAGTATTTAAACTTAAATCTTTTGTAGAAAGAGAAGAGGGGACATATTGCACCTGCACCAGTACTACTGTTATTTGGTAAGGTAGAACTGTCAGTATAAACATGCAGCCATTCATTGGTAGAGTATCTTAAATTTATTATTTCTAGTGTCATTCGTTTCAGAACACACGGAGAGATTTCAGATTTTGTAAATTCTTCAGCTAAGTATTCTCTCTCCAATTTACTGGTAGTTAATATTTACATGACACTAGCCTTTGTTGCTGCTGACAAAGGTGCTGGAGATTGCAGTTGTTGCTGCTGCTGTTGTGACAGCAGATGCTCATGTATTTCTTGCAATTTTTAAGTGTAAATTAACAGAAACAGAATTGGAATGAACTAACAGAAGTACTAAATCTGCTAGTGTTGATCTATCAGGGTCATCATGTGGATTCTTGGATGCATGCAGGTTTTAGAAGATGTGAAATTAACCTATGTAGTTCAGCCACTAACAAAACTGTTATTTTAGTCCTATTTTGTACAGCAGAGAATGTTTACGTATGTATGAACATGTAATAATAATAGCAAGTAGCTGAATCTAGCATATCTAGCAGTGGTAGAGCATATGCTGCATGTTTATAAATTTCAGTGCCAAAAAAGAGGATGAAAACGTTGCCCTTTCCAGCAATACCAAAACAGAATTATTGACTATAAAATTCTGTTGCTCAAAAATTTTGGAAATACTACTAATACAGAAAACTAAAACATACCACTGTTTCAGAACAAAGGGGCTAATGTTTGAAAAATATGAAATCTAGAAGTTTAATAAAAAATAATAGTTAAAAATATGAGTATAATATGCTTAGAAAATATACAAAACAGATAACTGCTGCATCATTTATTCAGACATGCTGTGTCACTTTTTATTGCCACGCCTAAGCAAATCCTCAGGCAAGCCCCTGGTGGATCTAACTACATCCCATTAACAGCATATTACTTGTAAAATAGAGGTTGTCATTGAAGGGATAGTAACTCGTAATAAGCAGCTACCACTTTGTGATCAGCATACCAGATGAGTCGCCTAAAACTTCCACTTCAAATGTTTCTGAAACCAAAATGTAAAATGAAAAACTAATTTCACAGATATAAGAACGGGAACATCAATAATGGCATTTGTCACATTAGAATAGGTCAGTTATATTCTGATAAGTTGTATCTTGTAATTGAGGCTTGATACATAATGAAATGAACATTATAGTCACACTTAGACTCAACTGTAAATGACCTATTGCAGTGCAAAGAATGCCATTCTTAATTTTATTTTTACTTTCTGTAAATGTACTATGTGCATAGTGTATAGAGAAGGTATTGTAATCTACCCAAAAAGTTGATACCAAGATTTCACTAGAAATACACGTTTTAGGGTCCCCTGTATCCAAAAGAAGCATTTTTAGAAAACAGTATGTGTGCATCTGTGAACACGATAACTCAAAAACAAAAAGTCGGTAAAATACCAAACTTGGTATTTAAGCTACTAATCTTCCAAGGAAGCAACACAAAGATTTTGGGGAAAATTCCCCCTTTACATGGAAAACAATTTTGAAAATTTTGATTTTCTCAAGAATGGCTCTAATGGTTTTGATTAAAATACCATATATTAAAGATATTTACATGTTAAATACAATGTATATCTTGAATCTTCTGGGAATAGCCTCTTTAATCTGGATGAATTTTACATAACTGGTAAACTGTAAGAGATAGACAAAACTTACTGCACAAAAAATGTAGATTTGTTAAAACACAGAATTTAGTTCATGTAAGTTCTTTTTTTCATGGAGTTGACTATTTTTGAGATATTCCTTGTTATTGGTTTCAGTTTTAAAATACTTATATTTTTGTCATACAGGAACTTGTCAACTCCTGGCCACGCAAAGAAATAGATTTCAATCCCATAGCAACCAAATTTTAAAACAGTTGATTGTTTAGCTTAGTGCACTCCCTTATTTCCCTTGTACTTATAAGAAACTAAGTAATAAGACTGTTTCTGCTAATGTTTATCTATATTAGCATGAAGTAGAAGAATAAGCTTATTAACAGTTGTTTGTTACAGAGAAAGTCATGTGAATAGAGCACATACATTTTTCTTAATCAATTACATAAAAAACAACTTGGGGTTTCAGTTTTAAAAATCACCACCTAATTGTAATAAAAATGGTTGTTTCAATTGATTCCAAACTCTTTTTTCATTGCTTTGATGCTCGAATGTCTTTTAACTCAATTGCACTCATTGAAGACTACTGAACTCCTTGGCCCTAGCACCCCTTATCTTATATAGTCAGTACAACAAAGACAAAATGTTCTCAAAGGAGTGACTTCGCTTAACCTGCTGGCAAGGAAATTGCCAGAACTCAGGAAAGTGCACATAAAGCATTTGTTTATGGGTGATTATTATAAGCCGGCCAAGGCGAGTAGAGTCCTGTACCGGGGAGTGCCACTTGTACATGTAATAGCTTCTCCGCCTGCCTGTACAGTCTATTTGGGAAAGCACGAGCAATAGTTCATGATTGCATTTCATTTGTGTGTGTTAAAATCGTATGTGTATTCATATCATAAGCAATCAAGTAATTCTCAAATCCATTACAATACAATCTCCTTCACTCTCTTACAGGCTTGGTATTATTTGGTGATATCTCCCTCACTTGCCGTGTTGGTCTCCGATCCAGAGGCCGTTTCTTCTCCTGGCTCAGAGCATTCTCTGAGTAAATTCTGTTTATCTTACACTTTTTAAATTTATATGTTTTCCTAAGTGTTTTTTTATGTCCAAAGAAATTCTTATCCTTCTTGCAAAAGTTTAGTAATTTTTGCAGTATATTTCTTTTTAACCTGTAATACTCCTGATATCTTCTTCTAAAGACACACTCATCCAGATCATCCAAAAAAAACTTTGTTGCAAGAGGTTTAACAATCTTGTGAGGTGGTGTAATTATGCTCGTTCCACCTTCTTCAATCTGGCCCTCCTTTCCGATTTTGAATTTTGTCGTCTTATTCTAACCGGTAGAAATTACAAGTTCAGTAGCATTTGTTATTAGTATTTTCTGAGCTTCTTTCTTCTCTTCATCACAAAACTTAAGAACATAAATAACATAATTTGTGTTCCATCACTGTCACTGTGTGCTAGTGAAGTAAACCAGACTGTACAGCATTTCATGAAGTATGCGTGAAGTCATATGTTAGTTCTCCTGCTCTCTGCTCCCAGAGTAGGACTGCATTGACCTTGGCCAGCTTATACATGTGCTCATTTGACCTTATATGGTGGACACCTGCAACATTCTTCCAATGCCATGGCACAAGTGTTCACATTATAGCAATCCTGGTGGCTACATCAAGTACTTTTGTGCACGTGTTCCACACCTGCAGCAATCCAGATGGCTAGGTAAGGTTGCCCACATTATTATTTGCATTAATCACATTATGTTTAAAATAATATGATTATATTCTTGAATGCCCTTCATCATCTGCTTAAATGAGCTCCTTCCCTACCTTCATGTTCGTGATGAGAGATATTTCAGGTGGAAGTTTTAGGTCAGTCAATTATTATATATTACTGCATCCTTGGTAAAAGGATCGGTGAGAGTTTCAGTTATTAAGAACAAGTATGCTGCCCCTTTGACAAAGTGAATTAATATTCTGCATGAGAAAAGCTAGTGCTTATATGAGAGATGTGAAGAAGTTAAACCAAAAGTTATATAAAACAAAAATACAATGAAAGGTGTAACTGCCATTTTTAGTTATTTTTTCTTTAATTTGTTTCCTCAAACAAACCTAAATATTCAGTTGAAATGACAATCAAGCATCTAGGTTCAATGCTATTTGTGTAGGTAGCAGAATGTATCTGAACAGAGATGTAAAGATGAAAGTTATAGCTAGAAATAGCTCCTTATGTGACTGCAAATGAGATAGTGAAGAAGAAAGGGACGTTTCTTTCACACCCTGCCCTTAAGGCTTCATCTACACCATTAACAACTGATATAAAGTGTTTTCTTCAAGCTGTCACATATTGTTCAGACTTAGAAAACACTGGAAATAACTTGCAGAGTAATGAAACCCAGTTAATATTATATTTCCAGCAGAAAATATTTTCTGTTTACTGAATATGATTACATTAACAGTATATTGTTCAATTAAAACAGTATTGTAAATGCAGCAATGTTAATAGAATTAGGGAAGGTAGATGTCGGGGGGTAATGATGGAGAAAGTATTGAAATATTTATTTCGGATCCAAGAGCTACCTGGTTTCGACTTACTGAAAATATGCTTGATATATGAAGAAGAAAATTTGGGTTTTTGCCTATTATCTGGCTGAAGAAAATCAGGGAACAGTTAATTATAAATGGCCTAGGAGATTTTTGGGTTAATATAGGATATTTTGGAAAAGGCTTTTAGAAGCAAGTGAGATCCAGGAAGGATGAGAGAGAAAAGTTTATTGGCATTTTACAGGGAGCTTAAAGACAACCAGGAAAAAGAAAAGTACCTTTTGATTTGTATAAAGAATGAAAGAGAAGGGATAGTGTGGTTTAGATTAGGGATTTGAAAATTAAGGGGAATGAAGGGAGAGGTTATTCTGGGAGTGTGTCTAATCTATGGGGAGAAGGAAGATGAAGTTCACATAATCTTTCAGTGCAGGGCCACAAATAACTGGAGGAAGAATTTAATAAGTAGGAAATAGCTACTGAGGAACAACCAAATTGCTATTAGAAAGATTTTTGAGGATCATAAACAGATACCTAAATTAGGGGAGTTTTTATGGAAGGTAAGGATGAAATGGAAATGGTCAGTTGAAAAACATGGAAACTAGATTAATTTTAGAGGATAAAGAATATTTAGTAATACCTTGAAATGTTGTATATGTAATATTTATAGCCTGCCCAACTAACTAGGGTTAAGGTCAGACTATAATTATGGAACTATAAATAAATAATTTAATTAAAACAGACCTATTTTCAGTTTTAGGAAATTTCTACCAAACACCAATCACTCAATGGGTGTTCTTTGTTGTGGCAGCTTATAATAACTTGGTTCAAGCATGAACATTTGCAGATTCAGAATATAAAATTTTCCTGTGTTTTCCCTGCAGAGAAAACCAAATTTAAGTTAAAAGGTTGTTTGTTATTCAAATTAAACCTTGCTTAAATTTTGCTAACCAAAGTATTGCACATATAAGTTTAATATTGAAATTGCGATAGACATTCATTGCTGTAGAGATGTGAACAAAAATGTTCTCTGGTTTGTTTACCTTGTTGGTTCTTCAGTGGAGGCCACACTGCTGGCTATTTTTTTTTTAAACTAATTAAATTAAAGAAAATTATTAAATGCATTATTTGCCACAGAATATGGATAATTCAAATCCTGCATTACATTTATAGCCACAGCATGCAAAGTTTTAAGAATGTGATGCTTGAATTTAATTTTGCTTGTGCACTTTTATACCAAATTTTCTGGAATATTCAAAATATCTCTTGCAGTATTATAATAATTAGGTATATGTATATTTTGTTTAAATTAAAAGTTACTTATATGAAAAACAAAGAGTGATTTGTACTATAAATATATCTTCCACTTAATAGCATAAACACTAGAGATGTGGTAAACAGTCGTCTCAGAGAATGATTATAGCGGTTGCAGTTACAATATGTTAATGATTAGCTGTAACTATGTTTCAGTGTGAATAGTGTCAATATAGATTACTTTATTGTTTGATGTAATCTAAAAAGAAGTTTCTCTAGCTGTGTCAACACTAATTACTAGGTGGTTCATAATCACAAAATGCATTTGCACTTGCTTGTACATTCCTCCATATACAAGATGATCCAAAAATACTTTTATAGTGTTTGGGGATAGATTCCTGCCATCAAAACAAGAAAATAGGTTTATATAAACATATGCTCTAAAACACTTCATTTTTGCATTATCAATTTATAAATGATAGTCCCTTCAATGGTTGTCTGTATCCAACCTAATATTCATTTATTTACGCACTCATTCATAGAAGGCTTTGACCTATTTTACGCTGTGGAGTTGATATTAAAATGGCTGCTTGTTAACATTTGTCATTTATCAGATGTGTAATACATTCCCTCAGATTGCCTTACAAGCCCTGTCTACAGGGACACTCTTCCAGATTTATTAGAAAATGTATCTCTGCAAATAAAAAGAAACATGTGATTTATGCATGATAGAGCTTTAGCACATTTTAGTCTCATGTTCGAGATGCACTGCCTGGTATCTAACATGACAAATGGATAGGAAGAGGGGGACCAGTTCCATGGCCTGCACATTCCCCCGACCTCAATCTTTTGGGAGCACCTTAAATCAATGGTTTATGTAGCAGACATCCCTGATGAAGAAACTCTTAGTCTACTTGTCATGGAAGCCTGCAAAATCATACAACGCTGATTGTGATTATTTGTCATACCATCATCCTGTATGCACAATTTGTATGGTGAACTTGGCATGGGATCCTAAATGCCAACATCATCATGGCTGAAATTAAGCATATATCTTAAATATCATAGGACATTAGATACTTTTGAAAGACAATTTACTACAGCACACGCACACATCTAACATGAAAAGAACTCAGATTATGGCTACATTTGTATATATTGCAAAGATGATAATTAGCAGGCATTTTTCTCTTCAGATGGCACATTTGAACAACACTGTCATGCATGACCTCTTGCAGAGGAGTTTGATACTATGCAATGAATTGAGATAACTAGTTCCTGATAAGGGATGCAGTGAATGATGTCACCCAAACTCTGAAACACTCTCATTATTTCTAATAATTACTGTAATCATTACTGGGTAACTAGTTACTTTGTATTGATTACTTCTGTTACTATTACATTATGATAACCATTACAATGTAACCATTACATTATTTTTGCACATCCCTAATATACACTTTTATGCATAAAATGTTCAAAAATGTAGTAAGACTACATTTTTCTAGGTGTTTATTTAGGGAACAATACTTAATTTGGCGTGTTTTACAGGTATGCCATTTAACCATATCTAGATATATTGCTATCCTTAACACCTGCATGAATTGTAATTTTACATGGTGTTTAGTTTCTTCTAATGTTTTTAATTAACTTATGGTTTAATATCACTATGATTATGCGTTAGTAATACTTTTAAGTGTGCCAGTTCTGAGAATAACAAAAGACACAAACATTCTTATTGTTATGGTGTTATTAAGTGTTTTAGAGGTACTTAAAACTCTAGTATTTGCTACTGTTGCCACCTGTGATACATAGATCAATTTATTATTATTTGTTTCCGATGCTTTAATTCAAAGTAACATTAATCAGCATTAACACATCATAAGAAAACTAGTTACAAGAAAACTAGTGCAATGTAAGTAGTGGAGGAAAGGTCTTACAAACTGAAAGAGAATCCCAATGCACTAATTTTCAGCAACATCGTTACAAAGAAAGTTAATTTCTGTTGGTTAATACAAAACCAGTTGCTTTTCCAAAAGCTGTAGTCAAACATCTTATAACAATATTTGTTAAAAGAAAAATAACACAAATAATAAAAAGGCTTATTTAGTATTTTAATCTAAATTATTGTCATATGCTATGAGTGTAATTAAGATTATAGAACTGCGTATAATAATTTTATAACTAATAAAATGGTTTAACTAATTACATTTTAGCACATTGTTATTTTCAAGTATAAAGTTCTTAACTCCAAAGAATTTTTTAGCTGTGGCATTTATAAAGGTTTGTCATAATTGTTGCTGTTTAGTTCTTTATATTATAATTAGTGCACTCAGATCTGTTTCAGCCTGTATTTTTATATGCTTTTTACTAAATAAGTAAGTAGAATTTTTTGTAATCATTTTACCTTTCTTTATCGTTTACTAGATATTGTCATTGTTAGCTAAGTGTTATCTGTATTAATGACTAGAAATATGTGGGCAAAAGATTGTCAATGCTAACCAACCTTGCTCCTCATACTTGTGTTTTAAAATAGGTTCTATTGTTTATGCATAAATGTTGGACTTCTAAGAATGTCCTTTAATTGCTTGATATCAGTTTGATTGCCTTAGTAAAGTCAATAGAAAAGCATCCAAAGAATGTTTTTTGTAAGCGTATTACTAATTCAAAGTTTAGAATTTTCATTTAGTTATTTTTGTGTGTTTTATTGAGATACGTTTTCCAAATTTAAATTTCTGTGCTTAGAAGTTCCTTTTTTTTTATCAACAGGAGTCTTTTGCAGTACATTGATGAAGAACTTATACTAAGGTACTGTAACTGTATTATTTTTGCATCTTTCATGAGTTGCATTCCCTAACACCAACAAAGGTTGTGCATGTGGTTTAATTTTGTGTGTAGTTAACATGCATAGGCATTAATTTGCATTTACAATGATTCTATGCTTCTCAACAAATACAGTAATGTAGACTGTAGAGCATCTAACCATGTAGATGTAACAAAGCAGTAGCACTGTAATGTAGCACTTAACAAAGCTTTCTCTTGTGGAAGACCAAAAAATGAAACTATCCTCAAAGTACCTATACACTTTAGTGCATCAGGAAAACACACTTCACCTCTTTAAGCATCTGAGTGCTAGCTGAAATTGTTTATAGCTAGTAAGCAGAATAACATTTCTTCCCCTTTTCTTTCATTAATTGTGTATCATAATAGGAAACAATGAAAAAATTAAATTTAACCCTTTAATAGGCAAGACGTTTATTTATCCAACTGTTCACAAGACTCTAATTCTTCTGAGTGTGATTCATGTTGTGCTGAACCTTAATTAGGTGATACAATATGTAAATTCATTTTTTCATGACTATTTTGTTCATGACACATGATCGAAGGAAGTGGCCAATCCAGCACATTGGCGCGTAAAATTCCAACCAATCACACGCATGTGTAATTGTTTTTCTAAATTTATTGTACTCATGTTCATTTGTTTTCTCTCTGAACTAATGTTCATCTCATAATAGTATCAGTGTGCAGTGATATTCCCATATATAATGGCGGAAATTCCAAAACGTTTTGGGGAAAGGTCTGTCACTGAAATAGACATATTAATTGAAAACTCAAAGCCGCAGAATACTAAAAACAACAGAGAGTGTGTGGAACCAGTTCAATGAATTCTGTAATGATATGGACATCAAGTTGCAGTGATCTTGGTGCAAATATACGTCAAGACAAACAGGATTTTAGGAATATTATTCTTTGTGTCCATATAGGCTAATCATTGTTACTTTTTCATGAAATAGTCTTATTAAATACAACTTGAGCTACAAGTTTACTCTAGATAAATTTTCTTGCAACACATTGCTTGCGAATTTATCAATAAAAGTTGGAGCTCTCTTTATACAGGGTTATTCAAAAAGAAAGAACAGATTTCAAATATTTATTGCTTCCAAACTACAAAAGATAGAAACATGATTCCCACGTTCATGGAGATAGAAAAGTGTACCTTTTTATAATATGCATTCAATATGAGCACCGTGTGTTACACAACATATGTCAAAACGGTGGCACATTTCTTGCCACACACGAATCAGCTGGTCCCCAGTTATCGAATTTACAGCTTCAACAATTCGATGCCATAGATCTTCAAGAGTGCCAGGCATAGGAGGGATAAAGCTTTGTCTTTTATGTAACCCCATAGATAAAAATCACATGGAGTGAGATCTGGGAGGCCACCTGCGATAAAGTTGATCTGCTCCTCCTCTCGCAATCCAACGTCCTGCAAACGTGTTATTCAAGTACGTCGAACGTGGTAAGAGAAATGAGGTGAGGCACCATCTTGCATGAACAAAATTCATTGGAAAACATTAATCGTTGAGTAAAATTGTCTTCTTTCACATCTTCTAACATGCCAATGTACAATTCATACCGTTTGTTGTGGTCGTCAGGATTCAATGCAGTTTGTATGTCTTCAGGTGCAGACAATGTTTTAGAATTTACCATACCATTGGTTGCTTGCTCATTATGTGGATTTGTTTAGGATCCTTTCGTTGAACTGCAACAATGGACTTTAGCTTTGCTAATTGCAGCACACAAAATGATTTCTCTTGAGGTGTCACCGCCATTTCATTATAGACATACAACAACAAACAACAGCGCCAATGCGGCCAAGATAGGAACTTCTATCCCCCACGCTATTTCAATTGTAAACTTTTCTCTCTCCATGAACGTTGGAATCATCTTTTGTAGTTTGGAAGCAATAAAAGTTTGAAGTGTTCTTTCTTTTTGAATAACCCTGTATTACTTATTATAATACTCTATGTTATTCTAAACCTGAATAGGTGGCAAGTATAGAGAGAACTGTCCTAAAACGTTTTACTGTATTGTACAGCTTTTGTGTTTTAGGATTCCATAAAATAGCCCTTCATATATTAATAGAATATACTTATTAACTCCATGGCACGACACCTCATGGGGAACCTTGGCCTACCGCCCGGCCGCTGCTTCCCCCATCTCGGTCCCATCATGGATGGGATGCAGTATTGGAAGGTGAGACGTGATCAGCGCCTCGAGCCCCCTGGCCGGTTAATGCAGTCCTCTTGACCTGGAGTCGCCATAAAGTAGCTCCTTAATTGGTCCCCCAGGGACCTTACGAGGCTGAGTGCAACCCGGGTCAGGTTTCCCAGCAGGGGAAAAATCCCCATGCTGGCACTGGGAATTGAACCCAGGTAAGCAGCTGTGCTACCACTGCGCTAAGGAGATGACCAAAAGAATATACTTATTGGTAAAAAATGTTCATACTTTTAAGCAGTATATATTTTCATTATTTTTGGAGTAATATACCTTTCTTAGTATTATTTTAGACGGTTTTATTGAAATTTTGATTTAACTTAACTTTTTTCATAATTGTAATTTTCATCAGGAATTACTGCTGCATTAACTTTAACTATAAAACTAAATTGCCTCATAAGTTTACCAAACCTAATGAGATAAATAAAAGTGAGATACATCTTAAATTGTGTAATTTGCAAGAGGTTTCTCAAATTCATATAAATAAAACTTGAATAATCAAGCTGGACATGATATTATGACCAACGTCTCACTCGCTTGCTTAATGAGATGTATCTCAAATTTTGAAATGGATAAAACAGAACTAACTGTAACTTACTGTCATGAGACATGTCTATCAATTTGTTAAGTCATCTTGGTGGATGACTAAACAAGTGAGATGACAGTTCACGAAATAAATTATGCTAGAGTTGATACTAGTTTTGGTGTTTCCTGAGCATAGAGGAGTTCTGATGAAATAAATTAGAACAAACTTTATATGTTTAAATAAAGTAAGCAATGGCTTGCAGAGCATTTTCTTTCTGAAACAACAGGAATGAGAGCTGGAGCTTTGAAGCAAAGATCGGAATATCATTGCAGCAGGTAGGAAAATCAGGTATCGCAGAAGATATAGGAGTCTCTTAGAGCACAGTATCTGAAACATTTGGAAAGTTGTGTCTGCTGTAATTGCCTAAGGCAACGAACATTTTTTTGTCAGTTTGGTTTGCCCAAATAGTTGGGCACTGGCCTTCAGATCACAAGGTCGTGGGTTCAAACCCAAGTGAGCTTAAAAGCAGCAGACCCATGTTAGTAGATTTACTGCATGTAAAAGAACTCCAGCAGAATGAAATTCTGGTGTACCAACAACACTGATATGATCCTACCAGTTGATTGTGACATTAGAAAACAAAATATTTTTAACAAGCATTTCAGTCTACCAAATTTCTGACAAATGCTGCTCCACTTAAAACAGCTAAAGTGATATGACAACAGTGCTATACTTTCCCTTGATGCTATTGGAGCTTTGGATTATAACCATATCTGAATCAAGAATTCCAAATGTGATGGAAAAGAATACATTAGGTACCAGGAAAGGTGCAAGCTACATGTAATGCTTTTGGATGATTCACAAATATTGATGCAAATGTTCATGATTCCATAATAATAATAATAATAATAATAATAATAACGGGAATACCCAAGTCACCTAATAAATTGTATTAAGAGTCTGTATAATGGAACATAATAATTGATGTTCCAATTATCAAGGAGAAAAGATTTTAATAAACTTTATTGCTCACTCTTTTTAATATCTATATAGATATACCAAAAAGAATATATGAAGAGTATAAGAATGTATGTTAATATATGCAGACAATATTGTATTAATTGTAAATTCTCGAAGTAAATTACAAAAAGCAATACATTTTTTAAACATACTCGTAATTGGAAAGGAGTATAATTTCAAGAAATGAAAGATAGATGAAGACGAAGACAATGGCATTTCATGGGAAATACTCAGTAAGAAGCAAAGTAGTAATTGAAGATCAGATCTTAGATCAAGTTCATTATTTCAACTGCTTAGGAAGCTATATCACTTTTAACCAAGATAAGGATATAGACATTAAATTGCAGAAATATCAAAGTATGTGGTACAATTAGCAGAAAATACACGAAGAGATACAAAAATGACATTTTATAAGGTGATGACTGTACGGCAGCAAATCCTGGGTGTTGAGGAAAAAGGATTGTAGTCATGTACAGACTGCAGAAATGAAATTTTTATGATCAGTTAAAGGCTGTACTAAACTGGACAGGATTCCTAATGAAGAAATTAGACAAGAAAGGCGTAATCCTTAAAAGGTAGAAGAAGAGGAAGAATATTTCTTGGAAATGTGGGTTATGAATAGTATATAGACCCAATACAGAGTTATTTTGCCAAGGAAAATAATTGAAAGATATTTTGGCCAGCCACTCTTTCCAATACTTCAATAAAAATTAAGGTTAGCTACAGAGTTTGTTGTTTATTATATGTTGCTGGTTATACATAAAATATCCAAACATCTCAAGGATGATGATTACCAGCTTCCTGCGGTGCAAGACAGTGGAGCAGTGAGTAAAAGCAGGAAGAGGGGTGATGATGATGGGCAGGAAATAAGTCATATTAGAGAAAAAGGACTCTGAAAAAGCTATCAAACAGCAAAAATAATAAGAGATTTACATCAGTGATTATGCGAGTACACTTTTATAACAAAAATAATAACATTACATTAATATGTGCAACAAGAATTGCAGGAATTTTTTAATAATTACCTACCTTTAAATTATTTAGATTAAGTTATCATGAGGGTATGAATTTATTCCACCCAAAAATTTGATGTCAAGATTTCACTGGAAATATGTGTTTTGGGGTCCCCAGAGTTTGAAAAAAGCATTTTTAGAAAAAGGTCTGTGTGTGTGCATGCATGTGTGCCCAAAAACAAAAAGACCGTTAAACACCAAGCTTGGTATTTAGGTACAGTATCTTCCAAGGATGTGACAAAGATTTTCAAGAAAATCACCCCACCATAAACTAACCTTTTCATGGTAAAATTGTCGAAAATTTTGATTTTCTCAAAAATGGCTCTTAATGATTTTGATTAAAATCCTGTATAGTAAAGATATTTACCTCCCAAATAAAATGTATATCTTGAATTTTATGGGAATAGCCTCTGAAGACATCTTTATTCTGGATGAATTTTTTGAATTTTGCTTTACTGCTAAACCATGAGAGATAGAAAAAACTTACTACTCAAAAAATGTAGATCTTGCCAATATTCTTTGTTATCGGTTTCAGTTGTAAAGTACTTATACTTTTTTCAGACATAAGAGTCGTTTTTCTTTTGTGCTACTCCTGGCCAAGCAAAGAAGCAATTTGTAGTGACAATCGCATAACAACAGCTTTTAAAACATTTGACTATCATGTTAGCCTAGTGCATTCCCTTAGTTACCTTCTACTTACAAAGAACTAAGTAATAAGAACATTCTGTTAAATGTTTACCTCCATGATCATTGTGTAAAACGTTTGTTTGTAGAGCAGCTAGAGAAAGTCATGAGAGTGTAACACATCAGTTTGTTTACTTGCTTTCAATTCAGCCAACATAATGCAGTTAGCCAATTTTAAAATTTGATGGGTAAACATAGAAAAAAAAATATATTCATTGTTATTTCTAATCCTCTGACAAAAGTGTTATGCCCATTTTCACTCCTTTATTCAATTCAGAGATTAGGACTACATATTTTAACATCATGTCAGATTGAAATTTTATTTATGATTGTAAGTAAACTTTGTTTTTTCTCCGATTTGACATATTACAATATTTATAAAGCATTAAAAGATAGTTATTTCTTTCCAATTCATTATATTACTGCGATTTGCATCTGTTGCAACAAGAATGTCAATGGTTAAGAGCTTTTCCTATTCATAAAATAATTTTATAATGAATAATATGTTAATTAATTTTAGTTTGAACATTATTTGCAGTATCTTTAAGATATGAATATGTATTCACAAAAACATTATTTATCCAGATTAGGTAGGTGTGTATACAGAAGTCCTTCACTAAGTCACCCAGCTCACACCATTGAAAGATTGTCGTCTCTGGGCTGTCTCTCTATCCCTGTTGTAGTGAATCATCCTTGTCTTCAAGATTGGCACAGCTGTTATGTTGGCATCCTTAGTGCTGTCATTAATGCTTCATGGATTGTCTTGTAGTCACCAAGCATCAAGTGCTGTCATATCTTAGCCATTGACAAAGGAGCAGGCAGTTTCATGTGACATGTAACTAAAGCCTATTTAGCCTTAAGTTGATCCTCGTCAAAACAAAACCCAGGCAACCAGTGCACCGTTATAATGTAGCCTTCCACCATTTGTGCCAGGAATGCTGTCAAATTTTCAAGACCACGTGGCAAGTACATATAGCGTATTGTAATGTAAAACAGACAGAGCCCTTGTTCTGACATCTTAAACAGTGACTAAGATATTCTGTTAGGTATAATGGTGATAATGTCGATAGTTATAACAAAATAAATGGGTGCACTTGTAATAATTATCTCTAAAACACAAGCGAAAAAATAAATCACATGTATACAATAACTTACATTTATTCACTCTCTGTAAGCGACTCTATTCCCTCCAGATCAGAATCATCATCTGAGCTGTTTGTGCTGCTGCTTTCCACTACAAGGTTGATAACCAGGTTACCAACAATGGTGTCACTGAAACTATCCATCACCCAAAACAGTGCTGCTTCTTTCATTACACATAGCACTTTATCAACTGTTGGCAGCCTATTTTTAAAACAGAAATTGTGCACTTATGCAAATTGCATTCTTCACAAAATCATCACATTCTTGCATTGCATATTTCACGTGCTTTCTTTTTTCTTGGGTGGAACCACTTTTTCTGTTTTAAGATTTTTCATTGTGAACACTGTTTATATTTGTAGCCGAAACACTGGTGAACTCGTATGTTAATTTCACCACTTGTTTCTTGGGAATTGTTGGATATTTCTCACAAAACTTACAATAAACATTCAACACTAGTCAATGGTTTACCAGCCTTATGTTCTATGTAACTCAACGAAGGTGCAAGAGGAAACTCACTGCAACCGTCCTCCATGATTCTAAACAGCAAAAACCAATAACTGTTACTGTGTAAGCAATATTGTGTAAATCAGATGATTGTTGGGACTTGCAGCTCTGTTTAATTCGGCATCAATTTAACTTTTAGGTATTTGTACACATTATAAGAATAAATTCATTCTGTAATTTAGATTGTTAGTGTGGGATTACATTCTTGCACGTACTACTACTGTGTTGTACTGCAGTGTACTGGTCACATGGTTCCGTTTTGGGGCAGATCAACCTAAGAGTGAATAAAATATAGGTGGTTGTTCACAAGCCGTTCAATTACCAGGGCAAATTCTTGGTTGTTGCAACATCAATTTAAGCTGACTGAAAAGGCTGCAGCCCAATAATGGTTCCTGAAATAGCCCTCGAGGGCCTCCAAAATGTCTCCGGACATTGCTGATGTTACCGCACATTGCCTATCAGCTGTGTGGCCTTCTCTTCTGCTGACTATCAATTGTGGATGCCGATGGTGACAAGCTATTGATGGAAGACTTCGAAGATGGATGTGTTTAATGAATTTGGGTGGCTTGATGCATGCAGATGTTGTCTCATATCCTGTCATGTCAACCTTCAAGACTTTCAGCCTTCCGTCGAACTATTTTACATCACAGCATTCAGTTCCTTGGTGGCTCTTCCCTCCAGAACGTTAAGGCATTGGTTGTGATCTTTTATAGTTCCACCAAGATCTTCAATTTCCTTCTTCATGCTGGCCAATTGTTTGTTGATTTTGTCCATATCTCCTTCAGGTTCTCCATTCTAGATTTCATTCATGTTTTCATTTCCTCCTTTTTTTTCCATTGTGAATACACTTCTATCTTCATTTCTTCCTTAGCACAGTCATTATTTTGTTTCTCATCTTTTCCATTCCTGTTTCCATTTTTATGTCTAACTTCTTAATTTTGGCTAGCAGTGTCTTCATTGTCTCCTCCATCTTGGCATTAAATCCCTTCTCCTGACACCTGTGTCACAAAACTGTTCTTTATTATTCCAACAAAAAAACTCTTTATTTCTTCCTACTGATTACAATAAAAAATCTGTTTTGTTTGCTTGATACTTCCACAACAATACTGCTGTACAGTTTTCTTTCACCACTCACTTCAGCAGTGGTAATGACTGAATTTCCCATTGAAACTGACTCTCGCTGAGGCTCACTTTCTCCTTTTATACTGTTGATGATGTGGCAAGAAATTTCCAGATTTGTGCAGGTGTCACAAACTCCTACGCAGGTACAACAATTGGAGCTTCAATGTAAAGTACTTGCAGGCTGCTCACGTGTCCACTCATGCTGGTGTAATAATACATTAACTAATGAAAGGAAGCCACATGTGCATGTCAACAATCAGCTATGGCTTTTGAAGCAATCCATTCACAAACATGTGGCAATTATGGCTAGTAAGGTGTAGTGACAATATCATATTCCATCCAGAAATTCATTGTTGAAATGTCATAGGAAATATGTTTTGAGATCTCCTGAATCAAAAAAAAAAAAGTTTTTAGAAAAAGACTCTTTGTGTTGTGTAGTAGTGCATGCATGCCAATGTGCATGTGCACTCTTGTGTGTGAGAGAGGGAGATATCAAACTTTATATTCAAGTTCAGCATCTTCCAAGGAATTAACACAAAGATTTCCAAGAAGATCCTCCCATTCCAACTCGCTTTACATAGAACATTTTTAGAACATTTTATAATTTTGTTTAAAATATCATGTGTTTAAGATATGTTCATGACAAATGAAAATGAAATATGTATTTTGGATTTTCTGGATGACTTTTCATAACTGGTATAGCTTAAGAGATAGATAAAACAAAAAAAAATGTTGACTTCACAATTTAGGTCAAATACTTTTTTTTTTTTAATTAACATGTGTAGGTCAAATACTTTTTTTTTTTAATTAACATGTGTGTGTGTCCTCCCTCCATCATCTAGGGTAACATATTAGCCTTTGATTCTCAAGGTCCCAGGTTTAAACCTGGTGGAAGGGAAGTAAAGCAGTGGTCCCATGCCATTAATCTCAAGCCTAATAAAGAGCCCTCTGAAAAAAGTTACAATCGTTCATGCCCAAAATCCAAGGCTGAGTCAATAATTAAGTCGTAAAACTGGATAGAGGCAATAATAATCAAAGTAACTACCTGAAATTTATTTTACTTTTCGACATAATCGCCTTGTAGATTGAAACACCTATCCCATCTGTTTACAAATCCTTGAATGCCGGCAGCAAAGAAATCTTTTGGTTGCTATTGCATTGATTATGGCATCATCAGTTTCGAAGAGACGACCACCCAAATGACTGATGGCCTAAACAGATGGAAATTACTGGGTACTAAGTTGGGTCTGTACAGTGGATGTTCCATCTGTTCCCAACGAAATGTTCGTAACAGCTCCTGCATTAATCTTGCTGAGTGAGGGCGAGTATTGTCATCCAGGAGAATTACTCCCTTTGTCAGGAGTCCAGTTGCTTGTGGCGAATGGCCTGTCAGAGTTCCCACAGAATGTGCAGTATGTCTAGCATTCATAGTCTAACAGTGAAGCTGGAATGTCTGCAATATGACGCCTTGCATGTCCCAAAACATGGTGAACATGGAACCGCCATGTTGGTGAGGTAGGATGTGTCCATTTCATGGAAGATCTTTTTTATTCTGGTTGAAGGTGGTGAATCCAAGACTTGCCCCCTTTAACAGTTTGTGCCAGGAAGTCATCTCCTTCCTCATTGTACTGAGTGAGGTGCTGCAAAGACAGATCCATTCTTTTCAGTTTGTGCTCCTCAGTCAACCTGCGGAGCACCCACCATGTACAAACTTTACAAAACTGTAACTGCTCATGCCTGTGTTGTAAGTGGTTCCAACTGAACAGCATATAACACGTGCTAGGACATCAATCGTCACATGCTGGTCATTATGAACAAGTCGTTCCTCGCTGCACTCCGGCTGCCTTCACTGGTGAAACTGTTGGATCCAGTTTAATTCAGCTTTCCATGAGAAACACTTGTCACCATACACAGGATGCATTTCATGATGTACTTCTTCTGTGGACAGCCCTTTGGCCCACAAAAAATGCACAACCTCATGCTGTTCTATTGGGTACAATCATGCAACACACCCGCCATCTTAAACTGGCTGCCACTGACAAACTGCATGCTGGTAACTACTGGCACAAAATGTGCATGTAACTTACAAATGGTATAAGGGCATCTTATTTATTGACTCACCCTTGTAGAATGGGAAGCTCAGAACACAGCAGTTAAAGAGTGTTCATATATAAAAAATCCTAAAATTCAATTCAAATTGCCATTGCCAGATGCTCGAGCCAGTCGATAGCAGCTGAGAATGTAGGCTCCGCAGAACGGCATCAAGACACATGACCGAGGGATAAAACTCGGTGAGCTCATAGATACCAAGCAGGATCAGCTAGGTGGAGAAGGTTGTCACTGGAGGTGCCTATGCATAGTAGGCTCTGCAGAACTGCATCAAGACACACAATCAGGTGTTACTCTAAAGCGCTCAAATGCAGAATGGGTGCATTGACTTTGGCATGAGTTACCCTAAGGCAGCATCAGAGGAATAGATACTTAATAAAGAATACTGGTGTCAAGATAAAACTGAGTCGCACCACCATGCCACTAGCATGCCACGCTCTGGTGTCTGAAACTGACTGTCCACTCAACCGGTCTGCTGTCCTTTCATACTCGCATCTGTTGCGCTGTACTCTTCATTCGTGATTAGCTCGGTGGCGTCCTCTCTCTCTTTATTCTTTAAAACTATTAGTACACAGCGCCCACAAGAGGCGATCTTACAGACTAAGTTAAGTCCGACTTGTTCAGCCTTCGTTACAAAGTTTATATGGTGAATGTTCACAACACAATGCATTAAACATATTTAAATGACTTAAAGTGGATATCTGGAATTTTCTGCAAATACCTTGTGAAGCCCTCTTAATTCGGATGGAATTTTTCTTTTTAATCTTGTATATTATAATAATAATAATAATAATATAAATTTATTTATTGCCCATAGACTCAAATACAAGTTTCAAGCATTGTCAAGTACAAAGATAGAAAGTTAAAAATTACAATGGTTTGGATCATTAATATTATATACAGGAGTACAAAAAGAGTGAAAATGACAGTAGGTCAGTTTAAAAAAAAACATTAATATTATATTAATATAATATTATAATGTTTAGAAGATATTTTTTTTACACTTTGTTTAAATCTAAAGCTATTGTTTCTACTTTTTATTTCAATTGGCAGTCTATTGTGCATATAAAATCCAATTGTCAAAGGATCTTTAATAACAAAAATACACTGAAGAAACACTGTTGCTCTCTTTGAACAATGTATTTCAAAATACTTTTTGGTGGCATAAGCCAGTTCCAAGAAATGCATTATTAATGGTTTGAATGGGTAAAATCTTTGTCATTCTTATAAAGTTCTTTCAGCATTTAGTGGCTTTTCACGATTGCATCTATAGTGCATAATTTTAAGGCAACATAGAGCATCTACTTTTTTTACTGTAGCCATTCCCTTTGTATTTGTAATGAAATATCTGCAGAGGTTTAACTCAATTAAAATGATGTAGATAGAAAATAAGTTTTCATAAGTGTAGCTTTTAAGCCCATTAATAAATTATAGTGGGTAGAGAAGCTCATGTGAATGTGACACATCAGATTTTTATATAAAGATCCATCTCTGTGTTTGTGTCCTAGGTGCCTGTGAACATCATAACTCAAAAATGAAAGGTTGGTTAGTTATCAAACTTTGTATTTAAGTTCAGCAGCTTCCTAAGATGCAACACAAAAATTTTCAAGAAAATCCCTGCACCCCAAACTACCTTTACTTGAAACTTTTTGAAAAAATGTTTAGTTTCTCAAAAATGGCTCTTAACAATTTTGATTAAAATACCATATGTTAAAATATTTTCATAACAAATGAAATGTATATCTTGAATTTTTTGGGAATAACCTCTGAAGATCGCTTTATTCTGGATGAATTTTGCAGAATTTTGCATAACAGTTAAACCATAAGAGATAAACAAAAACTTAAAACACAAAAACTGTAGATCTTGTTAAAACACATAATTTATGTCATATATGTTTTTCTTGAAGGGTTGGCCGCTTTTGAGGCATTCCTTGTTATTTATTCGTTTCAGTTTTAAACTTCCTAAATTTTATCAAATGGGACCATGCAAAGTGAACCGAATCTCAATTGTTTCTCATAGCAACCAGCTTTAGCCTAATGTATTCCTTTTTTTCTCTTCTACTACAATCAAGCAAGTAATAAGACCGTGAATGTTTATCTTGATTAGCATGATGTAGGTAAAACATGGAGATAAACGTTAGCAGAAACGGTCTTATTACTTAGTTCTTTATAAGTAGGAGGGAAATAAGGGAATACGCTAGGCTAAACCAACAGTCATATGCTTTAAAATGTGGTTGCTATGGGATTGAATTTCATTTCTTTGTGTGACCAAGAGTAGACAAGTATTTTAAAACTGATATCAATAACAAGGATATCTCAAAAACAGCCAACTCCGCAAAAAAATGTGTAGGACATAAATTGTATGTTTTAAGGAGCTCTACATTTCTTGTGTAGTAAGTTTTTGTCTATCTCTTACGGTTTACTAGTTATGCAAAATTCAAAAAAATTCATCCAGAATAAAAAGGCCTTGGAGGCTATTCCCAGAAAATTCACAATATACATTTTATTTGTCATAAATATCTCAAATATAAGAGATTTTAATCAAAATCGTTACAGCCAATTTTTGGGAAAATCAAAATTTTCGAAATTTTTTCCATGTAAAGGATAGTTAGGGTTGGTGGGATTTTCTTGAATATCTTCGTGATGCATCCTTGGGAAATACTGATCTTAAATATCAAATTTGGTATTTAATGGACATTCCATTTTTGAGCTGTGCTGCACACACACTCACTCTCTCACTCTCACTCTCACTCTCACACTCACTCTCTCACTCTGACACTCACACACACACACACATGGACAATTTTCTAAAAATGCTTTTTTTGGATTCAGGGGCTCCTAAAACATGTATTTCAGGTGAAATCTCGGTATCAAATTTTTGGGTGCATTACAATACCTTCTCTATACACTATGTACATAGTATGTGTAGAGAAAGTAAAATAGAGATTTGCAAAATATTACTAAATAACAGTCCACATTTAATAAGCCTGGAAGTAAAATGTACTTGGTCCATCTGTGGAAGTACTGGTTCAGAAAGCCACAAGTACAAGAGAATGCTCTGTTAGTAAAGAATCTGATTGTGCGACACTTTGTATACTTGTTCTGATAGCTCTATTGTGCTTTGTGCAATTAGCTCATTATTTATGCATGTATAGATGTCAAACAATATCAAGCATCTTGTATTCATGCATTGTGAGCAAGATTATGTAATGCTGAATGCAAGATTATGTAATGAATGAATGTTAGGAATCTCTGCCATGGAAGCATTCAATTTTATGATACCAGATGTGCATGGAAAAAGAAATACCTACTGCAGACATTGATATGGAATGATAAAATGGACAAGATTGTAAGAAACATATTATTTTGAAATCTTGATGTAGAAAAAAAATGGAATTTTGATAATCACTCAATCTTTCATGTCTCCTGTGAAAAGGGGAATTATATACAGGTGAGGTCTATAGATCTGGGCCTATACACTCCAAAAACAGGTTACTGATGCAAAGAAAAGGAATCTTGACAGTCTATAAAGGTTTATATATATAAGAGAGGGGCGTCATTTTTAAGTAGAACACTTGGTGAAAGTGTCAAGTAATGCAAACACATCCAAATCAACTGAAATCTTGCAAATATATGTGACTGTGATATGATCAAATTAAAAACAAAAGAATTTGAATCGGTTTTTCTAACACAAACTTCACTTAATAATTACTTACTGGGACCAGTTTTGGGAACACTTGTTCCCATTTTCATCCCTTACTTCCAACTAAATCTTGCTTCATTGGCGTCAACAATGAGGGTCATGGTGTATCACTTGTGGAGGCATCTGGTACTGGATCTATAAATGGTGATAAATCAAAATTCATGATAAAGCTCTTTTTCTTCATGATGTAGTTCTTCTCCCAGACATCTAATTCTGTGTGTTAATATACTGATTTTAACAGTTTTATGTTAGGTGTGATATTGTGTCCTGATGTCCAAAAATGATGGGCAACTGCTGATTTTTCTGTTTGTTTGTATTTTAGATTTCTCATGTGTTCTTTTAGTCTGGTTTCCAAACTTCTTTTTGCCCTTCCTATATACACTAAATTACAATCTGAGTATTTAATTTCAAAAATACGTAGTGTTTTGTTCAAGATAGGTGATGTTTATATGCTTTGGAATTGCTTAAAAATGTTTGACTTAAAAGCTGCATATTTAATGAAAATGTAGCAAATGAAGACTGAGGACATTTCTTTTAAGAAATGTGCATAAAGTATGGTCTAAAGCTGATCAGAAAATAAAAAAAATAAGACAAAATGAAACCAAAATATCTACCTAATTTTTAGAATTGTATTAGCATAGATAAACTGTCAGCATTAGTCACCATACATTTTTTTTTCTACCTTTAACTTTCCTTACAGTGGAATGGAGTTCTTGTTTTGTAATAGTTTCCCCTGAACTAGAATTACAGTGAACCAAATTTGCTTCTGTCATTTCTTTCTTGAAGAGTGTCTTCTCCAGTAACTAATTTCATCACATTTGGGATGATGTCAACAACACATAAGACTGAATACCAAACAGATTATGAGTTAAAACGATGTTCTATCTAGTCTACTTGCATTTTGAGTCATGGTGATTAATTTCTTCCTTATGTTAACACTATAGACAAACGTAAAGAACCAAATAAGGACTAAAGTCAATACCTCTTACTCCATTCATCCAAGCAATTTGTAGATAGATAATTTATTTCATCCAAGATGAAATACATACATACTTACTTTCCTGGAGTTGCTGAATTTGGTAACATATACAGTTAACACCCTGGTTATTTATGTATAAGAACCTTTCCCTCTGATTATACATTTTTATATAACCTGCCAACTTAATCTATTTATCTCTTTTATAGCTTAAGGCCTCATTAGTTTTATTATTAAGATCCTCTCTTTCTTTGGAGATTTTCCTCCCCCATTTCTCTCTTACTTTCCCTGTATAATTACCTAGTTGTTTCAGAAATTCTTTCTTATTGTTTCCAACAAAAAAAATTTAAGTGCACTATCTCTGGCGGTAGTTTCTCCCAATTTTTATTCCATTCTTTTTTCTCTCTCCACATTTTAGTTTCTTCACACTTACAGTATTATTGACATTACCAGATAGTGGGCATAGATCTATATACACTTTTAGACCTTTTAGTAGCATTGTTCCAAGCTATTTGTAGAACAACGTAGATTCACAGACTTCTGGAAAATGCTGTTTTGAAAATTATAATAATGTTGAAATACATTTTTAGCGCTTCTATCAATGTTACAATTAGAACTAAACTATGTGAAGTAATGAAAGAATGAGGATACCCACACCACTCAATAAAATCAATCCAAAGCTTATACGACGGGCATACTGAAAGTCATGAGCAACACTGTTTTACAATCTTAATATTTATTTTTAAGCCAAACCAAATACATCGTCATAATCTACAGACTTTCTTTCACTTTTCGACATAGTCTCCATTGTTTTGCACACATTTTTCCCATTGTTCTACAAGTTTGAAAATGCCCTTGTGGTAGAACTCTGTTCCAGCTGCCTGCAGACCCTGATGCACTGCTTTCCGAATGTCCTCCAGCGTCTCGTAGCGTTGGCCACGCATCTGCTCCTTCACAGAACCGAAAAGATGGTAGTCGGAGGGTGCCAAGTTGGGACTGTAGGGAGG
Organism: Hymenopus coronatus; assembly: GCA_030762935.1. Taxonomy (NCBI): domain Eukaryota; kingdom Metazoa; phylum Arthropoda; class Insecta; order Mantodea; family Hymenopodidae; genus Hymenopus; species Hymenopus coronatus. The sequence goes on from CM060883.1 coordinate 80,872,060, forward strand.
ATGTGGAAGAGTTTCCCACCCTTATGCCCTGATCTTCTCCATAGTGGCACGGGCAGTATGCGGACGCGCATTATCCTGTTGAAGGATGATCCTCTTTCCAGGGTGTTTATCACGCAAAGCCCGACGGAGCTTCAGAAGTGTCTTGATATAGCGGGCAGAATTTATGGTTTGTCCAGGTTCAAGAAAGTCAACCAGAATGCAACCTTGTGCATCCCAAAAGACACTTCCCATAAATTTTCCTACAGACTGCACTGTCTTCGCTTTCTTCTTCGATGGTGAGTTCAAGTGGTGCCATTCCATACTCTGACGTTTCGTTTCTGGCTCATAGTGATGGAACCAGCTCTCATCTCCAGTCACAATACACGTCAAAAATACATCACCTTCATTATGAAGTCTCTGAAGAAGGTTTTGTGCAATGGTTCTTCTCTGAAGTTTGTGGTCTTCCGTCAATAAACGGGAGACCCAACGGGCACAGACCTTTCGATAACCCAAGCTGTGGATCATTTCTTGCACTGCACTATGTCCTATTCCAAGTTTCGCAGCAATTTCATTCACAGTGAAACGCCTATCTCCTATAATGAGCTCATCAACTCTTTCCTTGTTGCGTTCTGTAGAGGCAGTTCGAGGACGCCCGCTACGAGGCGCATTTTGCAGACTCGTGTTTCCATCTTTGAAATGTTTCACCCATCTTCTATCACTGCTGGCACCCATGCAGACACCTCCATACGCACGTTGAAGTCTGAGATGAATTTCAGGAGCAGATTTTCCTTCTTTCACAAGGAATTCAATGACAGCACGCTGTCGAAACGAAACATCAATGTTAGCCATTTTTCAAACACCGTCTGTGGTCACGTGATAGAAGCTAATGACGTCACAATATGGCAACATGTGGCTTAAAGTCTGTAGATTACGATCCTGCAATTCGTTTCGTTACATTGTTGAAATTTAAATTTTTACAATGGGTTGCTCTTTATACTTTCAGTATAAAGAAACCAAAATAGTGATAAAAACAGACAAAAAAATCTGTGTTCCATTCACAAGACTTTCACTACATCACTGTAACAAATTATTGTGAAAAAGCATACTCTATGTTCCAACACCAGCAACCAAAATACAGAAGTTTTTAACCTTAGTAGCAGAATGGTGCAATAAATGAAAAGTAAAAAATGAATCCTCAAAAATGAAATGTTGTGGTCTTCACATACAGAAAGAAAATTCAGCACAATAATATTACTCTACAAGGTGAGGAAATCATGCATAATGATTCAGTGAGATATCTTGGCTTACATTTGGACACAAAATTAACCTTGAAGGTGCAAATAAATAAACTAATTCGAAACCTTCGTTTCAGTTTTTAAAGTTAAACATTTAATCAAAGGATCTTCTCCCTTGCCACTTCACTTGAAAAGAATAATGTACTTGCATTGATTAGCCCTATATGGATGTATGATTGTGCAATATGGGATCTGCATCAAACTCCCAGATAAAACGAGTTCAAACAATCCAGAATCGGCCACTTTGACTCATCGCGGATGCACCATGGTACGTCCGTAATGACAACCTGCATAAAGATTTAAACATACCAACAGTTGATGCAACACTGAGCTCCAGTTATAAATGTCTTTTCCACAGAATAGAAAACCACCCCAATAATCTGCTCGACTGCATTCCATTTCAACTTCCACCAACTCGGCATCTACGAAGATTAAAAAGAAAGAGAGACGTAGACTTCATTGACATCTAATTGTTAATTTTATTATTGTTTATGCTTGGGGACAGTCATAGTACTGCTACCTCAAAACACATTTGTTGTGTATTTACACATATGTATATTGTACCAGCACAATTGTATTGTACATAATGTATAATAAAGTTATCTTAAGTTAAAAGAACTCTATGTGCTTTATAATAATTGACATGAAAGTTACCAGAAATTGTCTTAATTGCTTGCTTACTTGTAAGTAGAAGGAAAATAAGGGAATACTTTAGGCTAAAATGATAGTCAAATCTCTTAAAAGCCGGTTGCCATGCGGATGAGTCCCATTTCTAGGCAGAGCCAGGAGTTTACAACTTTCCGTGTGAAAAAAGTTTATATTTTAAAGCTGAAAAATAACAAGGAATATCTCAGAAATGGTCAATTAAACAAAAAAAAACGTATGTTACATAAATTGTGTTTTAAGGTGATCTGCATTTTTTGTGTATTGGATTTTGTTTATCTCTTACGGTTTACCAGTTATGCAAAATTCAGCAAAATTCATTCAGAATAAAGAGATCTTTAGAGGCTATTCCCAGAAAATTCAAGATACACAGTTTTATTTGTCATATAAATGTCTTTTATATACAATATTTTAATCAAAATCGTTGGAGCCATTTTTGAGAAAATCAGAATTTTTGAAATTTTTTCCATGTAAAGGGTAGTTTTGGGTGAGGGGATTTTTCTCAAAATCTTAATGTACATCCCTGGAAGATATTAAACTTAAATTCCAAGTTTGGTATTTTACAGACTTTTCATTTTTGAGTTATGTTCATGGACACACATGCACTCGCGCATAAACACACACACACTTGCAGGCACGGACCTTTTCTTGAAAATACTTTTTTTTTTATACAGGAGACCTTAAAATGTCTATTTTTAGCAAAATCTCGGTATCAAATTTTTGGGTGGAGTGCAACACCTTCTCTATACACTATGCACATGTAGAGAAAGTAAAAAGATCAGAAGAAATTTTAATAAATCAAGGAGTTAGACAAGGGTGTAGTTTATTGCCCACTCTTTTTAATATGTATATTGATAACATTATGAAACAAGGAAAATTTTAACAGATAAAGGCCATAGATTGAACAATAAAACAAGTATTGGTAATTTAATTTTTCCCAATGATTTAGTCTTATTACATCATGATCTATTACAGTTGGCTGCTTATAAACTGAATATAATATACAACGGTTATAATTTTAAAATTTCAGTAAGTAAAACAAAAGTAATGGCATTTGTGCATCAAAATAATCATTAGAGACAAAATGATTTAAAACTTTCCCACTTTAAATATTTAGGATGTGATGTCAGATATGGATATATAAAGATATTGAATATAAAACTTACTAGTTCCAAGCTGTGTGTGGCACAATAAATAGAACATTGAATAACAAAGCGCATAAACAAAAAAAATTAAAATGTTATAAAACAATGGCAGTCCCAATACTTCTATATGGAAGCGAATCTTAGATTATTACTACCAAACAAGAAAGTAAAATCCAAGCAGCTGGGATGAAATTTTTAAAAACAGTAAAAGAGTGTACTAGAATGGACCAGATAAGAAACAATGATGTCTGTGAAGAACATGCAGAAAGATTGGAAGAGAGTAGATTACCAAAGAAAATCGTGCATTGTTTTCTGAGAGGAAGAAAAGATTTCTGATGTCCTCGGAAGAGACGGTCTTAATCTGTTTGTGAAGATGGAACATGCAATCAATGCCTAAACCAGGAAAAGAAGAAGAAGACGACGTTATTCTAATTCAGATGAGTATTTTGTCAGATGTTGATAGTAAGTACATACTATCTTAAGTTTTCAGCTGGGACATGATTACTTCTCTCTAAACTGCAGATGTTCTTTACCTTTCTTGCCATGTAAATCATGATGGATTTATCAAACACCAACAATTGCAGTGTTGAAATCATTTGCACAAAAAGATTCCACCACTTTTTGCTTTGTAGTTGCGAACGATAGCTTGATAAGAGTCAGTCAAAAACATCTACACTAATATTCCCACATTGTAATTCAGCAAATTGTTTGGCTCTGGAACACAATTTACTTTTTAGATTTGCAGGAAAATTCCCTTATATTTCCCACTAGCCTATGTGTTTGGTGGTTTGAGGCCAGAGTAGCAACAACATTATCATTCCACCTACACATATATGCAGAGCCATCATGTTGATCACTCTTGTCCTCCTTCATGATATTTAATTTCAATAAAAGATGTTTTCTGACCCTTTCATCTTGTTCACTCTGTGTCTCTGGAATTTTCTTTTGTTTCCATCAGCAAGCATTGTTGTTCTAATGTGCAGAATTTTGATCCATCAATTTTTCCTTAGCCATCTTCCCATCTGGTACAGCTTTCCTCAATTCTGTACTTTCCAGTAAGTGTACTCCATTTAAAATCTTGTCTGCCTTGCAGATCTTACGTGTGTTGTCATTCACAAAACCAAACCTATGTAGATGTTCCACCAAACAGTCATGTCTATTGGCTAGTCTCAAGGGAGCAACTGCTTCTTTTCTTGGGACTTTTTTTTATTTTTTGTACTATTTCTTTTATGTTGGAGTAATTTTTATTAGAAATTTCCTTTTGAATATGATGTTGGTAGTTTTGCTCTATATTAATTTTGATATTTTTTAGTTTTGCATCTAATCTACAAGACCTTATAGGTTTTGAGTGTAACACTGCAGTCTCATTACCAATCACTCCCACATGTGCTGGTATCCATTGTAATATTAACTGTTCAAATTTTGTTTGGGGTAATCTATAATAAGATCTCACACCCTTAATATTATCTATCAGCAAGTTACAGTACAGTTGGTCCTCCACTTGGACATTTCTTGATCCCAAGGTGCCCTGGTAAGGAGGCTGAAATGTGTTGGATCTCTGTTCTGCTGGACGATGGTTTGATGTGACAATTGAGGGAGGGCATACTGCTCCAGCATATGGGGCCTTTTATACAATTCACATGTGACACTTCTTGGAGCTAGTCGAGTGACTCATCAATCCTTTATAGCAGTTTTGAACCTTATATGCAACTTTGTCATTAAGTTATAATACATGAATCATTTGAATTTTGTGCACTCTTAGATGGAGTATTTTGTCCGACACAAAGTTTTGAACATCTCTGGAATCTGTTACCGCAAGCTAGGAGTACAAACTAATTTTTATGAACTTAAAAGTAAGCCTTCTCATGGGGCAGATAAAAATGTGATTTTTTTTTCCAACATGTTTGTAATGTCAAAAAAAGTGTTTAAACAAATTTTTATAATGCTAGTGCGATCACTTCACGAGTTATTTCATATTATTATTAAGAGCAGTGATGTTTGGTTTCATGTGAGAAGAATGCTAGTGCGATCACTTCACGAGTTATTTCATATTATTATTAAGAGCAGTAATGTTTGGTTTCATGTGAGAAGAAATCAAATTTCCTACCGTAATTGAAGCTTCTCAGGAGAACTATACTTCTCCAAATGAGGCTATTATTCCTGAACATATTCCCTGCAGTAATGGTATCCCACAAAAAAGTATGTAAAACATAATTTCACTGTATACCATCCACACCTAATAACTGACACTTTTTTGTATTTATCACACAGTCCTTTCAAATTCTTAAAGCAACAATCAGATAACTGCATTTGGAGAGATGTGTAGTATTCCCCATGCGAATCTTTGCTTGTTAGTTCTTATGCAATTGAATTTTTCTTCAAAGGTCCATGGCTTTGAGGAGAACTTACATGTAACATCTGTAGGTCCCTTTATTGCCTCAGAATAAAATATTTTTCTTGCAGAAGATTGACATACATACTGGGTCTACAATGTCATACAGACTTAACAGATTGCAACTCCACCAGCCACAAAATATATTGAACACTCTCGCCAATTTAACTGGCAATATGTTCATGCACTTAACTTGGCTCATAGAACAACTAGAGACTTCCTGAAATGATATTTATAATGATAGCTTGCCTGGATGTTCATAAACCACTTTCTGAGATATTTTTGGACATCTTGCATCCAGATACTCAGTATTTTGGGCTTAATTTGATTTGAACTGAAATCACATACAAATGAGTTTTAAAGTTTCAGCATAAGGTCCATAACAACCCAACAAACTGAATAAAGAAACAACCATGTAAAAATCTGATGTTTTACTGTCATATGACTTCTCAACCCATTCAGCAACAAACTATCCTTACTAAAGCTTATTCTCCTATCTCTTTCGTATTAATCAAGATAAAATTAGGAGAAATGGTTTTATTACATTTTTCCTTGTAGGTACAAGGGGAATACACTAGGCTAAAACAAGTCAAATCTTTTAGAGTGAGTTGCTATGTGAGGACCTTTGAATTCCATTCTTTGTGCTGGACAAGGGGAAAAAAAATAAATCACTTCCTATTTGAAAAAAGTAAGTGTTGGAAAATTTAAACTACTAATAATGAGTGTCTTGGAAAAAATAAGCTTCTTTTTAAAGCACTTAGTTTATGTCAGATGCAGTTTTATGGAGTTAAAAAATTCTGATATATTCCTTGTTATTAGTTTAAATTTTCAAATATGTATACTTTTTTCAAGCAGTAAATCCTCTGTTTTTTTGTCATCACGTAATGACCTACTGTTGAAAGATTTGACTGTTGCTTAAGCCTATAGTATTCCCCTATTCCCATCATATCTACAAGGAAATATGTAATAAAACTATTTCTATGAATATTCATTCAGATTAATATGAGGTAGATAGAAAAGTAATCTTTGTACAATTAGATTAAGAAAGTCAGTCATGTGATTTTAAGATATATGATTTTATTTCTGATTACTTTCTCATTAACACACACACCCACATACATACACACACAAACATACATATATATATGTTTAATATTAAATTATATAGGTCATTAAATTATAAGGTACTCCCTGTCGTGGGCCCTCTCCACTACACAGGAGATGTGAAAGTTGCCGGGAAAGTTGTGCTGGCAAGGGAGCTCTAAAATATGTATCTTAAGACAATTTATGGTAATGTTGACCTTGTGCTCACATAAGGGCAGCACAGTTTGCAAAAATATTCTCGCTCACTCATCTAAGCCCATCCTCGTAATTTCTTGCTTGATATTGTCATTAAGTTTCTGTAGATTACACCGGGATTTTTGCTGGGCTTAGGCGAATGCGTGAGAGCATCTTTTAACTTGTTATACTGCCTGTTTGGAAGCAGAGGGTCTATATTTTCAGCATTTATTTAAGGTAAGGACTCTTTCTGGCGACTCTCAGATCTCTTGCACAGTGGAGAGAGGCCTTATAATTTAATGACCCTATATAAAGTAACTAGAGAAAATATTGCATTTTTTCCACAAATTTGATACAGAGATTTCAGTGGACATTTGACAATACTAAATCAAATTAAAAATATACAATTTTTAATACTTATGCTCTGTGTATGCATCCATGTGAGATCACAAAAAGAAATGTTTATATCTATGTTCCAACATTTTTAAACAATGTGATACAAAGAGTTGGAAGGAAATCCTCCCCTGACCCATCCTAACTAGTGTTTACATGAACATTTTTTTTTCTCCTATTTTCTTGAAGCAGGTTGTAATGCTTTTGATTAAAATACCATATACACAAACAAAATGAACACATATACAAGCTCTTAATATTAAACAGTAGATGCATAATATTCAATGTATATTTTCCAGTACACATATAATCATTTATGTAGCATTACTATAATTGTACAGCTAATTAATATTTACACTCAAAAAGTCATGTTTCATACACTTTTGTAACATTCAGTGATAATAGTCTTTATATGGTGCATTTTCTGAGTTAGGTCAGACTAAGTGAAAATTCACAAAAATCTTAAAATATTTTTTTTTGTACAAAAAAACACAACGGTAACAAACCAGAACTACTGAAACACATGCATCACTTTGGTGCTCACCTCTAGTTTTCCAGTATCAAAATGCTCCATAGCCCAAGATAATATGTGAACACTTCCTTTAAGCATAACCTGTTTCTAATCCAGTTTTCAAAATATCATATGATATAGCATCCTACCTAAATGTATACATAGCCTTGTGCAAACATTTTTTTAATTGTTCCATTTATGTAGTTCCCTTCAATTTTCTTGGTCATATCGGGAGAAATGTGTTCTTGTCTAATGCTAAACATTGATGACAGTGCCAGTGATTTAAAAATAAATTTTATATGAGATAAATCTTTAGTGTAATATGATTTGTTCTGGTCTACAAAATATTAGTTATGTGACTTATGATATCTGTATCTGAGCTAAATTTCTGCCCAGTAAGCCATATCTTCAGATCTGGGAAGAGGAAAAATACACCAGAGTAATTTCTGGTGAATATTGTGCTCTTTTCAAAGTAAAAGTTATCCAAATTTGGAATAATAGTTGAAGTGTGAGCCAGTACACTGTTTTGGTGGTAAAGAACTTTCTTCTTTAACACATACACATTTGGATATGAACTACATAGCATACTTAACTGCTCAGAGGACTCTCTATTGATAGTTTTGCCCTTTTCTAAGTAATTACCAACACCATACCTTACGCATCCCAGAAAATGATGATTAAAATACTTACGCTTCTTTGGAATACTTCATCCTAGTGTTGGAATATGTTTGTAAATTGAAATAGAGTTATATTTATGGATGCTGCTTAACTACTTTGCTTCTTAGCATTTCAGAGTATATTAGGCATAAAGTTTGGACATTTTGTTCAGAGGTCTCTTTATTAGGCTTGAGTTTCTTTTACATACCACTGAGGTTATTTCTCTTGCAAAGCAAGCGATTTTAAGGATTTTTATGCCAAAAAAAAAAAAATTGGATATGTTACAATCACATGACTTCCTCTAGCTGCTCTACAAACAAACTTCTTACAAAAAGATTATTCTTCTTTCTACACCATGCTAATTGAGATAAACATTAGCAGAATGTTTTTATTACTTAGTTCCTAATAAAAAGAAGGAAACTAAAGGAATGTGCTATACTAAAGCGATAGTCAAATATTTTAAAAACTATTGTTATGCAATTGTCATTACAAATCGCTTCTTTGCTTGGCCAGGAGTAGGACAAAAGAAAAACGAACACTTCCTACATGAGAAAAGTATAAGTACTTTATGATTGAAACCAATAACAAAAAATATCTCGGAAATGGTTACTTCCAAACAAAAGCATAAAGGAGTTATGTATTTTGATGAGATCCACATTTTTTGTGCAGTTAGTTTTTCTCTATCTCTTACAGTTAAGCAAAGTTCGGCAAAATTCATCCAGAATAAAGAGGTCTTCAGAGGCTGTTTCCAGAAAATTCAAGATATACATTCTATTTGGGATGTAAATATCTTTAGTATACAGGATTTTAATCAAAATCGTTAAGAGCCATTTTTTATAAATTCAAAATTTTCAAAAATTTTTCCATGTAAAGGGAAGTTTGGAGCAGGGGGGGGGGGAGGTTTCTTGAAAATCTTCATGTTGTATCCTTGGAAGATACCAAACATAAATACCAAATTTGGTATTTAACAGTCTTTTCGATTTTGAGCTATGCTGTCTACACACACACACACACACACACACACACACTCATACACTCACACACTCGATACACTCATACACTCACACACTCACACCCTTTTCTAAAAATGCTTTTTTCAGACTCAGGGGTTCCCAAAACATATTTCCAGTGAAATTTTGACATCAAATTTTTGGGTGGAATACAATACCTTCTCTATCCATTATATCATTGCATGTGGGCTAGAGAAAGTAAATATATATTGTTATTTGCCAGGTTTGAATCTGCAACCTTGGGAACTAGAGATTATTATTGTACACCTAGACCATGGAGAATTACTGCTATATGCTGGTGAATCCATTTTTCATCAGAGATGTAAGATCACATGGTCTAGTTGTTTATTGGCATGTTCAAGCACTTTTTGAGGATATTCTTGGATGCACTTTGGTGATTAACTCAGCACCCATTGAGCAGTGGACTTTCTCATGTAAATCCTCTTGCAAAATCTTCCAGACTTGATCTTAACATGACATCTTGGATTTTCACTAAGTTTTCTTCAGTCGTAGTCATAACTGTTCATCCTGAATGTGCATCATAGGGATGGAAAAATAATTTAATTTTCACAGCAGACTTGTTTTCTTAGAAAGTGATGAATTTTCTGAAGTGAAATCCGATTCCTATTTTATTTTAGTTGGCATTGTAATCAAATTATTTAACACTCCTACAAATCAATTTTATCCTTTTTCCAAAGAAACCTCATATTAGATTAATTGTTTTTTCACACAAGCCCTGTGTAGTACAGGAGTTGGATAGGTAGAGTCAGACTGAAACTTTCAGTACCATAGCTGGGATTTGAACCACGGATCTCCTGGTCTCTAGCCAGTTGCTCTTCCTCTGAGCTACCTTGGTAACATGCTGGCATAGCATTGAATTTCTCAACTGACTCGCATGTCTCTATAGTTTATTATACTATGAATCCTGGGACTTAAAGTACTTGCAGCATTGTAAGTCGCCATTGAAGTTGTCATCTCAAAATAATTTGGGATCACCTTGTGGTTTACCGGGAAACAAGCGAGTCAGCTGAGAAATTCAATGCCATGCCGGCATGTTGCCATGGTAGCCCAGTGGAAGAGCAACTGGCTAGAGAGCAGGAGATCCATGGTTCAAATCCCGGCTATAGCAGTCTGACTCTGCCTATCCAAAACCTCAACTTGTTTTTCTGCAGTACTAACAACATAATAAATGAAAGCACAAATATGAAATTGCCCTTATACAATATAAAGGATCATATGTGAGAACTTGTTGTTTGGTACTGCCAGCACCATCTCTGTCATGTTGAACATTTTTTAACTGTTTAGTATATAAAAATATGTAACAGCAGGAAAAGTTAAGAATTATTACCATCCGTAAAATTAAAATACACACTTCAGGATGAGCAATTCCACAGTAAAGCTCATTTTGGACATAATTAAAATATCCAATTTATGTTTAATTTTTTAACTGAAGAAGTCATTGAAGACAATAAAGTTAAAGTATGCAGTTTGAGTGTAGAATTCTTAATTGGACCCCCTTAAAAATACTCATAGAAGTGCATATAGATAATTATAACTTACATTGATTTGACATAAACACTCTTATGCTTCACAAACCTTGTTTTCCTCGAGGAGAATTGTTTCACCTTCCTTGAATTTCAAGGTTTTTGTCGAATCAATGTTAGTTATAATTACTGTGCTTCACAGTGTGAGAATTCCAATAAATAATATATTATTGTGTCCAAACATATAACTGTTTATGGGGAACTGCCTGAAGTATATGATGCAACTTCCAGCAAAACCATTGCAACTGCAATTAGGAAAATTAAGCACATTCTTTTATTGCACATGTTAAAATTTTCTAAGCTGCAAGAATTTCCCATTATCAACTGTTAAAGTAACATTTTCTGTCTGGAGGGACACACCATGGCCGAGTGGTCAGACTACTTGCCTCTCACCTAGAGGGCCCGAGTTCGATCCCAAGCGGCCACATGTGAGATTTGTGGTGAACAAAGTGACTCAGGGGCAGGTTTTTTATCGTTTCCCCCAACATCGCATTTCACCGGTGCTCCACCTTCATTCCGTTATCAGTGTCATCGCCTGCGGTGCTTCCTGTAGTAAAAGTGGGCATTAAACACTATAAAAAAACATATTCTGTCTTTATATTACAAATAAATGTTAAAATATTTTGTACAACTACGTTATATTATTTTTGTTAAGGAATTATGTATTAATAAACATTTATTTCTAAAATGTATATTGTTGATTTTTATGAACTTGGATCTTCCCTCCCTTTTTTTGTTTTTGCTGATGGGAAGGGTTAATAACAAAGGCATTATCTTCTGCTATGGAACTTTTGCTTTCAACAAAACAGCATGTGATTATTCTGTTAACATTGCTTATTAAGAAACTGTGATTGCATCAGAAACAAGAGCTGATACATATCAAACTGCTGCTCTCCTTCAAACTATTCTTCTGTCATAAATGATCAGTTATTATATTCTTGTGCAAATATTTAATTATAATCTTTCATTACATTAAAGAAAGAATATTTTTGAAACTGTTTTAGTTTTTTCTTTTCTTAATTAGGGGAAATCGAGTTCACCAATTGTCTGCACAGGAAGACTTGTATTCACAACAGTAAGTAGGTTACATTACTTCCTGTGCTGCACTACAGGTTCATTATACTTGACACTACCTCAAAAATATAATCCTGTTACCTTTCAAAATTTTGCACAAGTAAAACATTGCAATGCATTTCACATAATAGTCTTTTTTCCTCCACCTGAAGTGCTGCACATCATCTTGCAGTGCATATCAAGCAGTTTAATAGCTTTAATTTTAGTGAAGCATCTCGGATATCTGATTGCAAAGACTTGAAAATGTAGAAACACATTTAAAACTTGTTTGCAGTTGCAGTTTGCAGCTTGTTTGAATGTTCTGGATATTTATTTTATGCAAGTCACATCTCACTAACTGATGTGAATTATGTTAGTTAATTGGGTTTACTTAAGTTGCAGTATTCAGTGAGAAACCAGTTACATTGGATATTGCATTTCAGATAAAACTGATCTTCATTTCATCATAAGTATAATTTACTTTAAAACCTTTTCAGCTCATTTAGAATATTAGATAATTTATGCGGCTATCAGTTATTAGATTTGTTTTGTTTTAATTTTCTGAAAAAAGTTATTTATTCATTAGTATGGAATATCTGGTTTTACTTTATCGGACAGTTTGACTTGTTTCATTAAACAATATAAGCATGTTTTTATGTTTCATTTTTTATGAGCCAAGAGTCAATATTTTGTTGAAAAATATTTTCTTAAATTTTATGGATGATCATCAAACTTTAGATTTGGAAGAAGTTTGGAATCATTTGCATCATTATTTCAATACATTTGCTTCCACGAACTACCCAGGCATTTGAAGGTATTTTCTCTCTAAAAAGATCTCAATCTTTGGCATTTTCAGCACTAAAAGTTCCAGAAATTCTCTTTGAGCCATACAGAAATCAACAATATTAAATATATTAATACCTCTTTCTGTTATATTACAACTTGATCAAATAATATAGTTCACAGTAATATGTTATAGACCTTTGATTATTTTACAACCAATTTGATTGGTTTAATACTGTACTACAATTATTATTTTTTAATTTATTATTATAATGCTTTATCAAAGATCTCAGCAATGACAGTTATATACATATTTGTGTAAAAATGCAATAATTGCACGTGCACTGCTTGAATTTTAATTTCTACAGTGTAGCATTAAGTGCACTTTGTGCATGTTCATAAGATAAGGATCTTGTGTGCATCACCCTATAGAACAATAATTAAAACATCAAATCTCATCATTATTAAAGCAATAATAAAATGAAATGGCCTGTTTACTGATAATTTGAAGCTTGCAATAGTAAATGCCTTTCTTTACAGCCTGTTCCTGAAGAGAGTCTGGATGGCTCAGTTGGAAGGCGCTTGCTTTCTGATCCCACGAGGGATCAAACCCAGCCCAGATAGATGGTGTTAAAGTGTGCTAGTTAGTAGATTTACTGGGATGGAAAAGGACTCTTGAGGGACAAAATTCTGGTACATCAGTGGCACTGATAGGGTCCTGGCAATTGACAGTGTTGTTAACAAACAAATATTTATTTATTTTATGTTCCTGAAAAGAGAGAGAAGGAAGGAGGGGTAGAGAAGATATTATCTTGTCTTATAGTAAACAACAAAGTACTGCAGACAGACTGTGGTGCAGTAATTATTATTAGATGCATTCCAAATTATCATCACTATTGGCATTATTATTATTATTATTATTATTATTGGCTGAACCCATAGAAGCATAAATTGTGTACAAGATACTTGAGAGGTCAATTTTAAAGTAGTAAAACATGATATACAGGATACAAAACAAACCATTTTAAAAAAGAAAGAGATATGACATATAGGATGTAAAAGAAGAAACTTTAAGTGGTAACAAGAGTATACACTTGCTTACCACAAATGCCTGTCCATCTTCAGTGTAACTCCTTACAGATTATGTAGATTATACAAATGCTTTTATTTAAATAGTCTATTAGTTTATTTTTAAAGCACATTTTGGAGTAGTGACTACATGTTTTAGTGCCACTGGTAATCTCTCATACCAATATCCTTCTCAGAGAAGATACTTCTATTTGAAATGTGTCCCAAAAAATATAAAAAAAGAGAAAAAAGAGCTGTTATTCCTTGTATTGTACTCATATGCTTGATTATTTCTTGTTTATAGTAAGCTTTTGTTATACTGTTCTGTAAACATAGAACAAATGGTGTAAAGTTTTCCTTAATGAAGGCAGTTCAAAGGGTAAAACATTGCTTTAAACATGTTGTTGGTCCTTTAAAACAATTTAAGTAATTTAGGAGTTTAATAAACCTAATTTAAAAACAATAATCAGACCTTGCTTAAAAATTAAAACCTAAAATTATAAAATATAAGATAAATCACAATTCTGGGAAAATGAACTCTTTAATTGTTAGTTTAAGTAACTTTTGTTAAGTAACTTGGCAAGAAAATACCAAGAATAAAAACAAAATTCAGCAACAATAACTCTCATTAATGAACTTTTAAAGAAAATAAAGTTTAGAGTTTGCGAGAAACACAAAAACCAATGTTATTAAATGCCATTTAGCAGTGTGGAAATTCTCAAGTTCTTTCATAGAAACTGTTTTAGTGGTGCATAGATATACTGGGTGTTCATTTTATCCATGATATCCTGTATACCAATAGAGCAAGAATGGTATTATAGTTGACTGGTGAGCCTACATTGAAGGCTACTGAAAAAGAACAATGATCATTTGCAGAAGAGAAAGTGGTCAGAAGAGCTCTACCTAGAAAGAGTGGTGATAGCTTACAGAAGAGAAAGCAAACCACAGTGCCTTGGATATGGTTGCACTTTTAAATGCTCATGCACCATCCCATGAATGACATCCAAGGTTTGTTCTGTTTGTTGACAAGCTGAATATGAACACAGCATACTTTGGGTCTGTAGTTGAATGTTATTGTTCTTGTGTGAAGAGAGGAGCAACATATAAATATGATTTACTGTAATTAAATATTAATGTTCGGAACTTATTTTTATGTGGCTATGTCTTTTAAACATTATTATATAGATGATCTGCTAAATTCCAAAATTTATATGAAGATGGGGATTGTCTTGCATTCAGATAAATACTGTATATTAAAACATAGGTATCATACCTACTTCGAACCATCAAGTTGGCTACACATTATGTACTTCCATTCCTTTCATCAGGAAGCCGTCACATTATGTACTTCTGTCACTAGAGGGATAGTACATAAACTTGGTTCATCATAAATTACAGCGATGAAAGAAACCAAAGGATCCACAGAGAAATCACAGATAAAAATTAACACCCAGTACAAGCTGTAAATAATCATATCATTTTAATTACAATTATAATTCTACAAGATTCTCCTTGAGATTTTTAAATATTAGATGCTTGTTTGTTTGTTTTGTTTCTTGTGATAATATAATGTTTGTACAAGGTGCATGTCCATAAATAATTACCCTAGTTTGGTTTATTGAAATGTTACGAAATACACGTTTCTTAATATTTATTGATTTTTAAAAGCATATAACATAATGGGCAAATTGTATGTTGCAACACAAAACATAATATACTATTGCCATGATGTCATGCATGAGTAGTGCACATCTTTTTCAGAAAATAATAGATATGAGTAGTGCATGTCAGACTGACTCTAGTGAAAGCACAACATGAAAACTCAAAGCAAAATAGAAGCTCAAGTAAAAAAAGTATTTAAGGAGGAATGGAAATATAAGTTGTTTTCTCATTTTTAAAGAGAAAAATGTTATGTAGTTTGCTGTGTTTAAAAATTTAAATGCAAATAGAGCATATGTAATTAAAATGGTGGATAAAATTGTAACATAAAATCCAAATTAAATATTACCTCAAAATCTTCTCAGGCTTCTAATCAGGTAAAAACTTGGCTTGATACCAACGTTTCGAAGAAGTGCATCTTCCTCGTCTTCAGGGTGAACTGATGGATTGAGCTTGCGGAGACTGGTATTTATAAGAGCTGGAATGAAGCTAACATCTGATTGGTTTGCGTGATATTATGGCCTGATATTTAAGATGACAATAGAGATAATATCACGTGAACCAATCAGATGTTAGCTTCATTCCAGCTCTTATAAATACCAGTCTCTGCAAGCTCAATCCATCAGTTCAGCCTGAAGACGAGGAAGATGCATTTCTTCGAAACGTCGGTATCAAGCCAAGTTTTTACCTGGTTAGAACCCAAGATTAATACGTCACCAGGAAAGCTTCAGTTCTTATTTTAAATATTACCTATATATAATTATTATATTTACATGATAGCTATTTTAAATTTTTTTTCTTGTAAAACTTCTGGATTATTCCAGGCCTGTAACTTGCTGTGCTGTGTAATTGTTCATTGATTTGTAGGAGTTAGTCATCAAAATCAATACTAGTTTGCTAGTATGCTAGATGTGTTAGAGGTTTATTTGAATGCTGAGATTTTGTTGTATTAAAATCACAACTCCATTTAATTTCATGAAAATTAAAGAGACAATTTAATATACTTCCAGTCAGCACACTTACTCCCACATGGCGTGCATGCTTGCACACACATGCGCGCACACACAATTGTACCCATTACAATGTTTGTTTATTATTACTTATACAGGGCGATTCAAAAATACTTTTACAGTATTTGGGAATGGATTCCTGACATTGAAACAAGAAACTAGGTTCCTATAAACATATATTCTAAAATGCTTCATTTTTGTGTTATCAATTTACTAGTAAAAGTCTCCTTCAATAGCTTTCTGGTTCCAACCTAATAACTTCTTTATTTATGCAGTCATTCATAGAAGGATTTGATTCATTTTACCCTTCAGAGTTGGCCTTGTGTTGTCATGGCTACTTGTTAACATTTGTCATTTATCAGCACGCTTTACACGTGCTTTCTACAGGCACTTCATTCAGAACACTCTCCCAGAGTTATTAGAAAATATGCCCCTGCAAATAAGAAGAAACAGTGAGGTTTAAAATGTTATTAATCAAAACATTTTAAAGTGGCACATTATTCTATTTTTTACATTGTCAGCTTGTTAGGAGATGTTCCACAGAAACACACTTATAGCAAATTATCCATAAGCCCTCCTCTTACGCCTAGATATGCATGCACTCTTCGAATCTTGGAATACTCCCAGTTGGTGTCGAATGATTTTGCAGGCTTACATGAATACGTAGATTAAGAGTTTCTTCATCTAGGAAGTCTGCTGCATAAGGCACCCCCAAAGGATTGAGGTTGGGGGGAACTGATGGCCATAGAACTGGTCCCTCTACCTATCCATTTGTCATGCTAGATACCAGCTAGACCATCTTTAGCAATGAGACTAAAATGTGCTAGAACATCATACATAAACCACATGTTTCTTCTTATTTGCAGAGGCACATTTTCTAATAAGTCTGGGAGAGTGTGTTGAATGAAGTTCCTGTAGATAGCACTTGTAAGGAGTGCTACACATTTGATAAATTGACAAATGTTAATAAGCAGTCATGACAACACAAGGCCAACTCAGCAGGGTAAAATAGGTCAAAGCCTTCTATGAATGACTGCATAAATAAATGAAGTTATTAGGTTGGACCCATAAAGCCAATGAAGGTGATTTTCTGATAATGCGAAAACAAAGCGTTTTAAAGCATATGTTTATATGAACCTATTTTCTTGCTTCGATATCAGAAATCCATCCCCAAACTTTGTGGAAGTATTTTTTAATCACCCTGTATATAATATTTGAGAGAAAATTGTGACAAGCCTAACGTCACAGACTACGTAACTGATATTTACAATGGAGTACTGGAGTTCTTAAAGGTTGTGTAGCATTACTTTTTAGTTATAAACAATTTATGTTTAAATTAATTATTTTCATTGGCTATTATGCAAGGAGCTATGACAAACTAAAGTATATTAAGCATATGTGAATAACATGGAGCTAAAAGGCATTTACATTTATCTGAAATTCAGAAAAATGGTAAACTCACATTTGGATTTCCTCTAAAAGATGTTATCACACTAAACTTTCAAAACTATATTTTTAAAATTATAATGTAACTAAATTGTCTTTATCAAGTGTATATAATGTGACACTAATAAAACTTGAACCGCACTGAAATTAAAATCAACATTAAAAATGTGAATTTCCATGTTATCAGTGTAATACAAATGTGATGCGGAATAGTTTTCAAGAGAGGATTATTGCTGTATTCACACCAGTGCTATTGTCGAAGAGGTTAAACAGGAACATAGTGCTTTTGAGAGTGAAATGTCTTCGGCTTAAAACACCTTTCTGAAGAAATATATCAATTTTAAAGATGTTGGCTGTTAACACCCTAGAGAATATCAATCTACAACTAATAATAGAACAGGCTGCTACCACAAGTTCACCAGTGAATCTCCGTTGAAAATGGTGGCAGTAGCCACCGAAACATGTTTGAAATAAGTTAATTTATTTCAAGAGTGAAGTTTGAGTGTAATCAATGTTTTTACTCCTAATTGATTAGTTACTTCACTGTGCATTCCCATTAATGTTTTAACAGAATTATATTTCCCTCGGTGGTTTAAGACCATATGAAATGTCAAACAAACAAAAAAAGTGAAATTATGCTTTTTAGGGAGCAAGGACTAACTGTATATCTGACAATTTCATCTCTATTTTGTAAACATAAAGTATGTCAGGAGATATTTATTTCCTCAATGTGAAAATTTAGGAGTCTACAAATGAAATAATTCAGTAATGAAATAATTACAGAACCAAATAGTAGTACAAAAGATTAAATTTTCAACTGTTGTGCTTATGTAAAAATAACTCACCTGTTTGAATTCTTGATTACTGAAGTATATTTTCAGGTTATCCAAGTCTTCCAGAATTTGGATTGTTTTGAGCAGGGCGTCCAGCATGGGATCCTTTGCAATTCCCTTCCAAACCTGAATTCAGAAGTTTCAAACAATTACAGAGTATTAGAATTAACCATACATAAACTCCACAGAAACTTGCCAACGAATCCGGGCCTACCAAGAACTTTACTAAGCATAAGCAGAATTAGGAAGATTGGGATCTAGAGGGAAAATTGCAAAAAGACTGCTAAAATAGTGTGCAAGAATTAGAAAATTAGATAAACAGAACTCGTACATCAGTGTTTCTTAGTACAGGAAAGACTAAATCAAAAAGATTCATGGCTGAATGAGATAATATGCCCCTTGAAAACTGGTTTTGGGAATATGTGGAAAGCTAGGGAATCACTAAAAAATGGGTTCTGGAAAGAAATAAGGTTAAGAATGGATATTGAAAGACAAGAAATAATAGTCACTTTCATTTCAAAAAGCTCATTGGCAATGCATAGAGAGAGATAAAAATGGTCTGGAACAGAAAACTGCATTGATGTATGTGATAAAGCAGCAGGAGAAGGCTTTGAATGGGCTGGAACAGGGGTGGTGACATTGGAGGGTTTGAGAAGAGGGTGATTTGAAGGTATCATCTGTAGGATAAAAGAATGGCATATAATTTTAGAATGTCAAGAAACTAGGATGCTTAGGGAGAGGATAGGTAAAAAGGAATGGTCAGTGTTACCAAAAGAAATTCAGTGTAATTCAAGCTTAATGAATGTAACATCTAAGAGAATTTGAATCAAAATTAGTAACTTTTGGGTAGAGTAACAACCAAATGATTGAGGAAAATTAGTAAGCATAACGAAGATGAAAATGAAGTGACCTCAGGTAGTATGTATAAGATTTAAAAATGACCCATAGCTGGACAACCTCAGGGTTTGAGGGCCCTGGGATACAGGGCAACTCAGAGTAGTGATAAGTAAAGAAATGTGTACTAATTTATGGAAATTATAGATACTGTCTCATAAGTAATGTCGTTTTTTAAGAAAAACAATTATTTGAAATGTGTTCTGACAAGCAATTAACTAATCTTCAAAGTACAGACCATTAGATTCTATGGTCGTGAGCCATCTTTCATTGAAGTTTATTATCCCCCGATGGTACCAGTCTCTGGTTTTTGATGCGAAGAATTCGGTGAGACCCACTTGCACTGCTTCAATGTTGTCAAAATTTCTTCTACGTAGAAAATGGGCTATGGATAAAAAAAGATGATAATCTGATGGTGCGAGATCAGGGCTGTATGCTAGTTGTGGTAGCAGTTCGATTCCTCCCAATTCCTAAATTTTTTCCAGGGTTGTTTGTGCAATTTGGGATCTTGCATTGTCCTGTGCAATAGAACTCTATTTGAGTTAACTAATTCTGGGTATCTCCTTCTCAAAATTGCATGAACTCGTTCCAGTTGTTGAGAATAAAGATCCACATCAATTACCCATTCGTTTGGAATAAACTCCCAGTGAATCACACCTTCAAAATTCCACCTGACACACAACATTACTTTGGTACCGAACTAATTTTTTTTAATGATGACTTTAACAGGTTGGCAGGGATCAAGCCACTGTTTCGAGGCATCAGGGTTTCGGTAATATACCCATTTTTCGTCACAAGTGACAATTCTCCTGACAAATCTATCATCCATGGGATTGCGGATAAGCTGACAACAGATATCCACCCTATGTTGAGCCTGTTGAGGTGTCAGTTCATGAGGTACAGATCTACAGCTTCTGTATGATTTTCCAAGTGTCTTAATGTGGCGATGTATGGTATCTTTTGATGCACCAAGTTCTTCTGAAATCCTAGGGTACTTTTTTGCAGAGTTTCTTGCAAAACTTGGCATGTACCCTCAATAACCCTTACTTCAGGTCTTCCAGAATGTGGTAAATCTTTAGTGTTTTCGTCTCCATCGTTGAAACGTTGGAACCATCGTTGTGCCACATGCTCACTAACGACACCTTCTCCTTTCACTTCACATATTCTTTGAGCCGCTGCAGCGGCTTTATAATCTCGTTTCCAGTAGTGCTTTAGAAGGACTAAGTTCAAACTTTGTTATCTCCATTTTGTGATTGCTTATTAACAACTGAAGACTGATACATCCTCGCAATGTATGCAAACACTAGCCATGGCATCCTGTAAATAGCATTGTCAAACCAAAGAAACCCAATAAATTTTCAAAACACCAAAATCAAAAAACCGACATTACTTATGAGACAACCTAATAGTACACATTTCTTTATATATACATTCTTCATAAGTTTAAATGTTTACGTTTATATACACACATGTATATCTAATAATTGGTCTTATAAATTTGAAGAGCACTGGTATCATAATGAGATTTTAATTGTGTTATTTAGCTTTGTGTTTGTCTAGAAAGTGGGCGCTAGCTGATTGTTACAGTACAATCAACAGGATCTGAATAGGTGTTATTTTGGATTTAAGTTGTTAGGAAATTTAAAATATGCTTCTCAAAATAACTTGATCTTACATCCATAAAGTAATTGAATTTTTATGAAGTTAAAATAGATTCAACTATGTCACTAGTAGCCATTATTGTAGTAAACCTAAAATAATTTAAAGTAATAAAACCTAATTAAAATTAACTAAACTTAAATCCATATTGTCTTGATATAAAGAAAATAAATTATGTATTGAATAATAAAACATGAATAAACTTGAGATGTGAAGATTTTCATTCTTGGTTGCTTATCAACAAAAAACAAATCAATGAATTTAACAGCATTAATCTGTTGTTCCTTTTTATTTTCTACTGAAAATAAAGGCAAACCATTTAGGTATTATTGAGCCAATCTTTAAGATAGTTTTTGATTAGTTATAATTCAGAAAATTATTTTTCAGCTTTGGCAACTGTAACAGGAACAGTTAAGTACAGACTAGAAGAGTACATACATCAGAATGTTCAGTCAACAGTAGATTAGCAAGGTGCTTCACACGTTATGTGAAATTTCTAATAATAATATTTGTGATTTAAACAAAGGGATTGTGTAGGAAGTAATTGTTTCTGGCCGCATTGTAGCCGATTGGTTAGACCACATGTCGTTGCCTTTGATGCTTCACCAGGTGTTAAACACTATTTAAAAAAAAAATTGTTTCTGCAAATTTTTCTTCTTCTTTTTTCATTTGATCATCGATTTCTATTGATTGAAGCCAAAAAGAAGTGTTGAATTACCCATATGTGTGTTGTTAAACTGTACTGATTATAAAGTTGTACATGTATAGTTTCAATCATAAGGTAATATGAAGCTAGACCTACTGACAACATAAGCATATAGTGGTCAGACAAGCTATTCAGTAGGCCGCTAAATGCATGAACATACTGACGACATGGTAGACAGACTGTGAATACCTGCTTATTCAACATTGTTTCACCAGCATAGTATTTGATTTTTCAAAATAATTCTCTCAAATGCAGTTGAGAAGTTCAAGTCAATTACTTAAAATATTAAAAATAGAAGCATCTTTAACATAACATTGAAGTATTCATCATCTTTGAGTTATGCTGAGTCACACTTATTTACACTCACCTCCACTTAATTACTTGAAAAACACTGAATTATTATCAAGAATATTCATCCTTGGTGACTGATGCTCCTCTTCTGCTTCCTCTTCTGGGAGAAAATATACATAATAAAAAACAGCAATTATGTAATACAAGGGTCGGTTGATAAGTCTCGGGCCTCTCAATGAAAGCAGCATTTAAATTTTTTTTTTCTTTATTTCTCAACATAATCTCTAGAAAGAGTAATACATTTATCATATCAGTGTTTTAATTAAATTAAACCATCTCTGTAGTGCGATTTATCAAGGTTCTCAAAATGTTTCACCAGCACAGTATTTGATTTTTCAAAGTAATTCTCTCAAATGCAGTTGAGAAGTTGAATTCAATTACTTTAAGTATTAAAAATAGAAGCATCATTAACATAACATTAAAGTATTCATCATCTTTGAGTTATGCTGAGTCACACTTATTTACACTCACCTCCACCCTAATTACTTGAAAAACACTGAATTGTTATCAAGAACATTCATCCTTGGTAACTGACACTCCTTTTCTGCTTCCTCTTCTGGGGGAAAAAATACATAATAAAAAACAGCAATTACATAACACAAGGTTCGGCTGATAAGTCCTGGGCCTCTCAGTGAAAATAGCATTTAAATTTTTTTTTCTTTTCCTTATTTCTCAACATAATCTCTAGAAAGACTAATACATTTGTCATAGTGGTGTTCTAATTTAATTAAACCATCTCTGTGTGTGATTTATCAAGGTCCTCAAAATTGATGTTTGCCACATCAATGACTTTGTTGCTGTGAAATCTTTGTCCCTCAAGAAATTTTTGAGGTTTGGGAATAGGCGGTCATCACTGGGTGCTAAATCTGGCAAATAGGGTGGATGTTCAAGCAATTCAAACTTTAAATCACACATTTTTCCCATTGCAATGACTGAACAATGGGCTGAGCATTGTCTGATGAAACAAATTTTTTTTTGGCCAAATGAGGTCTCTTTCTTTTCACCTCATCACTCAAACGTTGCAGTAAGTTTGCATAGTAGTCACCAATGATTCACCATTTTCAAGTAATCGATAAAAATAATTCCCTGTGCATCCCAGAAAACACTCGCTATAACCTTGTTAGCTGACAAAATTGACTTTGTCTGTTTTGGAGTTAGTTCTCCTGGCGCAATCCTATGTTTTGACTGTGATTTACTTTCTGGAGTGTAGTGATGTATCCAAGTTTCATCCAGGTAATAAGCTGTCTCAAAAATTCACTGGGATTTTTACAGTAGAGCTCCACATTCTTAACAGAAACAGTTTTTCTTTGCAACTTTTGATCAGGTGTCAACAAGCACAACACCCATCTTGCACAGACCTTGTGAAAGCCCAAAACATTACTTAAAATATTACCTGCATGTTCTTTTGATATGTTTAAGCCTCTGCTATCTCTAACAACTTTAATGTGAGGTCTTCCAGTACTAAACAATGAATTCTTTCAATGATCTCTGGAGTTGTCAATTCTACAGGGCGTCCACAGCAAGGCTCATCACGAGTGCTCGTATGGCTCATTTTAAACTCTGCAACCCACCATTTAATCATTGAATATGAAGGTGCAGAGTCTTTCAATGTACCGTCCATTTTGTCCTTGATTTCTTTAGGCATTAAGCCTTTCAAATGGAAGTATTTAATCACTGCTCGTTTTTCCAAATCCTCCATTTTTGTGAAAACTCTAAACTGAAAACTAAATGTTGTTCAACTGTTGTTCCTGGAGCTCTGGCTGACAAAATTTTGCAAATTTCAACATGGTGGTTGGAATTTACAGTTAGTGCTGACCAGCACAATCCTCGGAAAAATATGGACCAATAATCCTATGCACCACTCTGTATTAAGTGCTAATTGTGCCTCAATGTGCTTCAGCAGTTCCATATCCTGTTTAATCTTGTGGTTAAGGTTCCAGAAGTGGTGAGATGTGGCAATTTCTTTACCCTTTAGTTTCTCAAATGTTCTTTCATACTTTCTTCACCAATGTTAAATTTTAGCAATATATATTTTATCAGTGTCTAAACATTCCATTTATAAATTCTGGATATCTTGCTTTTAAATGCCGTTTTTAGTAATGGTTTAACTATACTTAATATTGAACTAACACCACAAAACAATTTTTAGCATAAGGAGCTTACTTAGTGATACAGTTAAAATAGCATACCTAAAAGCAATATGTCTGGGATTTATAAAATGGAATGCTTAGTCTATGAAAAAAATATATATTTTCTATATTGTTAGCGAATGACATCATCAGGCTTACAATAGAGCACAGATGGTAACATACTCTTAATGACTTAGTTGACCACCATACAGCCACAAGTTCCAGTTGACCAAGAGGAGGGGGAGGGGGAGTTTCCTGCAGCACATCTCATTTAGTAACTCTTTGATGTAAGAGTAGTATGTGTGTAATATATGTTCATTTGTAAATTCTGTTATAGTAAGCCACTGTAAATATAGATTTACGTAAGTTCATTTTCCAGAACTGCATAATTTGTTTACTAATTTTTAGCATTACAGAAGGTTTTCAAGGAATATATTATTTTTAAGAGAGGTTTTAAAATTATGTTCTTCTGCTTTAGGGCAACCTTACCGGTTGGAGACTCAACCAACTCTACTAGTCATGAACACCAATGTGACATCCATCGAGGGATGAACTGTTTTAGTCATGTGTCAGGTAATGCATGCCTGTATTGAACATTTTAAATATTTATGAAATTTAAATATATATATATATATATATATTTGGGGGGGGGGGCTTAAACTGAAGTTTTATTATTTTAACTTAAAGGAAGTAAATAAAGTGAGAATAATCTTACAGTTAGTCATGGCATGCAGCTATTTGCAGTGACACAGAAAATAAATGTTATTTTCTGATAGGAAGCAGATACTATTTTAATTAAATGGTTTATATGAACTGAATTAGCAACTTTCTGAAATTTTACTTATATGTTATAAATACTTCAAAAATTGTAAAAACAATGAAAATATCCATCAGTGTGATGTAGAAGCAGTGTTCCTGTTTCATATTCCATGGATTAATCTTTTTGAAGTTTTGAATAAGGCCTTTTTCAGGGGTTTCTTATAATCTAAGTGAGGTAGCTATTGGCTAAAAAGATCCAGGGCTCTAGCATTTCATTATATTCATTCACTTTCCAATGCATACTGCCCCACCACTCTGTTTCACCACTACAACCACCACACACTCCTTTTAATTTTAAGCAATTATTTGTTAGCATTAGTAGTGATGTTACGCAAATTTTATCACATTTTATAGGGTGGTAAAGTATTTAGTATTTTATCACCTCAATCTCAACTTATTTATGGCTCTTTTGATTTACAAAGAAGGCATGTTGAACTTTTTTAACTAAATCATTTACTGTGTGCTTTCTCATTTTATGTGTTTTAGATAGTGCTGTAAATATAGATATTTATGCACGTATAAAATATCCTTAGTGAACTTAAAAGTGAATAAAACGTTTGCATAGTTATTAGAATAGAAATAACAATGATTGATAGCAAAATGTAGTCAATTTCTTCTCATTTATAATTTTATTTCTAGCAGAAAAAAAAAAAAAAAAATGTATTTTGTCCATATAGCACTATCTCCAAAGGTGTATCCAAAAATTCATGAGATATAATTTACATCCAGCCCAGCAGATTTTCAGAGTGAAATTTTGTAATCCTGTTCCTTTTAAATAAATTATAAAATTATATGATTCTTAGAAGAATTTAGTAACAGTGATGTTCAAATTATAAGGGGAACCCTAAGGTTGAAAATACAAGCAATGGCTTTCGAAACAAGTCCCTCATAAATAAAAAGTGTAAGTGACATAGTGTTAAAAACCAACTCCACAAATATACCCATATTAAGTTATAAAATGTTGATATGTGCAGTAGAGCGCAATAAGGATTTAGATTTTATATTAAGGCATTACAGAAAGGCTGACGAGAGCTCTAATACCTTAAGATTCAGTGTTTTCTAAGCTAATGTGACCAGTTAAAGTGCTTGAAAGAATTAAACTTTATGTTCTTGCAAGGTACATGTATCTTGAGAGACATTCCTTGACTAGAAAATGTCAATGATTGAAATGCACTGCTTATTTACAGTTTCTGTGGTCACTTAATGCTACAAATAATTGAAACTAATTTTATCATCTGCATCTGTAGTTCTCTCATACCTGAGATGGTTTTACTGTAACAGAATGAAATAGCCTCATACCTTCAGCATTGGTCATCAACTGAAGTTTTTTATTTATTTTTGCATGGTAAGGTGTGGAGGTAGGAAAAGGTTGAAGTTGTATATGGCATGTGTTATGGTATTGAATAAAATAAAGAATGGGTGAGGAAGTCAAACTATTTGTTCAATTTGAGAAAATAATCTTGTTTGTATAGTTTGACTGTTCTAATATTTCCTATTGTTGTCTTTACTGCATTTGTAGTTGTGATTTGTGGTGGTAATATGTTCTGCATAATTTTACCTGTTCTCTGTTTGGTGGATGGCTTTTATGTGTTTGTTTCATCTACATAATATGGAATATTGTGCTGCTTGATCTATGTAAAAGCTGAGTTTTTATACTCCTCTTTGACTATGCTTGAACTTTTTGAGTATATTGTCCATTTTTTTAAGTTATTTCATACTGGAATATTTTGAATGAAGCAACAGTGCTGCACATGTCATCATGGTAAATGAGTGTGGCAAAGTTGTTTTATCCCTATTTTGTTGTTGGTTTTACATTTTTCATATTTTGTTTCTTTATGGCGTTCCTTAATACTTTATTCATTGCAGCAGATATAGGCCTGTGCCACTCTCGCTTGTTACTCATATGCCATGCCACTTCTCGAGAGTGTGGCAGCAAGACTCTCATGTATCGAGAACTAGTGCTCATGATTAAGGTGACTCATATATTCACGTAACTACAGGCGAAGTAGGTTGATGTATGATCCATAGTATAAACTGGTTATGTAATAACTAGGGCCCAGAAGCCTAGTTTTTCCCTTATAAGTAAGTTGGTAAGTTTCGCAGTACTTTTATGTTTTGAGTACTAATGTGTGAATCTTATTCAACCTAAAAAAAGCTAAATGGGACATTAAGACCAAAACTCGCTAAACTTAACTGTTTTTTCTTCTTATTCTTTTTTTTTTTAAACTCAATAGAAAATGTATCAATTTTGTCTTCAATTCATTGAATTACAATTGTTGTTAAACAATTTGTTTAGTTTTGTTTTGAGTGTACATGTGGGATTAGCCAGGGAAAGAATTTATCTCAGTTATTATCTTGATATAGAAATTGCGTGGGTGAAGTATATGCCAATGACTTGCGATATTAAAATATCTTTTTCTGCCTATAGGAATATATTAAAAAACAACAGAAAATTTGGCAAATTTGTGCAGCAACAGTACTTAAATGTGAAGTTTGTTTACTTGAATGCTGAATTTTTTAGTTAAAATGTTCTAGCACGAGTATACTACAATAAAGTGTCTTAATTACAGATCATATTGATCACATGCTTCCGTGAAGTAAAACTGTTTTCATATTTTATCTGTATTATGTTACAAATGGTGATTGATGTCAACTTCCTTAAATAGGTAGGAAAACTGTTTAAAACCCTATTTAAAAAAAAAATCTAGGAACATTGTTTAAAAGCTAGGAAAATTGTTAAAAAAACCTAAAGGGACTAATAAAAGATAATAAGAAGCTAAAACTGCATTTATAAAAAAGCTAAAAATCCTGACACCAGTAATAACAGAAGATGACTCATTGTTTAATAATGCATACATCCAAATGCGTTCACAGTACATGGTTTGAATCAGCAATATTAATTGTTAGTGACTTAGCTATACTTTGTGTTGCTATGCATAAACATATTGAGATTACAACCAAAAATAGAATTACTTCTTGCAACATAAACGTTTTAGGAGTAATAAAATATATAGACACTTATTTGTAACAAAAGTGTAGACCACATATACATATCTGCAGATTCTGTGATACCATATTTCGTTTTTAACCCTTGTAGGTTATTTAAATATCATCCTTATCCTGGTAGGCTATTTAAATCTTTAATCATTTAAAATTATGAAATAATATAACTTTCAGTACTGATTATGCGAGTTTCCATGCATCACACAGCATTCTTGCTATTTACGAGACTTGCAAGTAATCGAGACTCTCGTACACTTGTTTGTCAATCTCTCTCCTGCTATCTATAAGTTCAGCTGCATCTACTGGCTGCAAGAGGTGTGCTTAGTGGCAGCGAGAAACAAGCAAGATTGAAAGCTGACTTGAGTTTATAGTTTTAAAAATAAAGTAAAGAAAGCAGGGGTTAGGTTCTGTAGCATAGTGATAGTATAAGAACTAAAGCTTTCCTGGCGACGTGTTAATTCAAAATTTTCTTGGGCTTCTAGCCAGGTAAAAACTTGGCTTGACACCAACGTTTCGAAGAAGTGCATCTTCCTCGTCTTCAGGGTGAACTGATCAGTTCAAGTTTTTACCTGGCTAGAAGCCCGAGAAAATTTTGAATTAGTGATAGTATGTCTGCCTCATGTTCAAGAGGTCCCGAGTTCAAATCTCTGTTAGGGTAGTTACTTGGATAAGGCTTTTTCTCAGGTTTGCCATTATCTTGAGAAGACCTTTATGGATGCTGGACTCAGTATCCATTTCATTCATTGTCCGATATGACCTATCAAGGATGTTACATGACTTAAAAAAATGACCATGACTATATTTGCCTCAAGAGAATGATTTACAACCATGGGAGATATATAATCTGAACCTTGCTATTATAGGTAATTGAGTTATCAGTTATCATGTACTACTTTATTGCGGAATACATACTTAAAAAATTCTTGTTTTTATTCTCAGCTGGATGTTGACTGATAGGATATTAAAGATAGGTTGTGAAAGATTTTTATCAGAGATGCTTCTATAATCTTCTTCATAGAGTTATCTCTGGTGGGTATTTCAAAATTGAATACATGTGTTGCTTTTTTACATTGAGAAGATTTTCCCAAGTTGTGGGTTTCTTGCTATTGGTTAGGTTCTTGAGTACTCTGCATAAAGATCAGCATTGTGCCAATACTCATTTTTCTTCTTGTCTGAAATCTTTACATTTATGAACTGTTCTTTAGTCTCTAACTTCTTTTAGTTTTACAAATATGAAAAGTATTGTGAGTGGCAGTTTAATTTGTATATTGCTGATCTATTGTTTATGGCATATGCCTTTAAATCTTGAATTTAAAGGTTTCATAAGGAGTAACTGTTCTTTTGGACTAATATTAACCTTCTGTGGTATTTGAAAGAATGCTATTACTTACTATATTTGGAGCAGTGAAACAAAATGATAGTGCATGGAGAATACATTATAAAAATCTGATGTGTTACACTCACATGACTTTCTCTAGCTGTTCTAAACTTCTTACATAAGATTATTCTTCTTTCCGCACCTTGCTAATCGAGGTACTCATTAGCACAATGTTCTTATTACTTAGTTCCTTACAAGTAGGAAGAAAATAAGAGAATACACTAGGCTAAACCAATAGTCAAATGTTTTAAAAGCTGTCGTTAATGTGATTGTCATTACAAATCACTTCTTTTCTTGGCCAGGAGTAGAACAAAAGAAAAACGGACACTCCCCTCTGAGAAAAGTATAAGTACTTGTCAACTGAAACGAATAACAATGAGTACCTAGAAAATGGTAGGCTCCACGAGAAAAATGTATATGACATAACTTGTGTATTTTAAAAAAGCCTACATTTTTTGTATAGTAAGTTTTTATCTATCTCTTACGGTTTAATAGCTATGCCAAATTAACAAAATTCATCTAGAATAAAGAGGTCTTCAGAAGCTATTCCCAGAAAATTCAAGATATACATTTTATTTGACAGGTAAATATTTTTAATATACAATATTTTAATCAAAATCATTAGAGCCATTTTTAAGAAAATAAAAATTTTTGAAAAAAGTTTCATGTAAAGGCTAGTTTGGGGTTGGGGGATTTTTCTCAAAATCTTCGTGTCGCATCCCTGGAAGATACTAAACTTAAATACCAAGTTTGGTATTTTAGCTACTTTTCGTTTTTGAGTTATCTTGTTCACACACACACGGACCTTTTTCTGAAAATGCTTTTTATGGATACAAGGGGTCCTAAAACATGTATTTCCAGTGAAATCTCGGTATCAAATTTTTGGGTGGAATACAATACTTCTCATTCCCTATGTACATTGTACATACGGAGCTAGAGGAAGTAAAAAGGAACTAATCAAAAATTAAAATATCATTAACCACATAAAAGCCTTAAAATTAGGATGGTTTGGACATATAAATAGGATCCAGGATGATGGAATGGTTAAAATAATTTACAAATGGACCCAATGAACACAAGACTAAGGGGCCACCCAAAAATAGAGGGTTAGATGATGTACATGATAACATTAAGGATATGAAAATAAAAAAAAGGCCTTTAGCGTACAAGATAGAAATTTCTGGAAACAAATTGTTAAGACGACCAAAACATTTATAAAGTTATAGCGCTTTAGTAAGAAGAAGAACAAGAAGAAGAGACAATTATTAACTTTCTGTTCCTGGAAGATTCTTTTAAAACTTTTGGATAGCATGTAAATTTTTTATGCATGATGATAGTTTCTTTCTCCATGGTTAGTCTGCTGGCTTTCTTGATCACTTTCAGTCGTTTCACTTTGAATATATTTTTTTCTTTTGTACTGGAACTAATGAGTTCTGCAAATACTGGGATATTCTGCTTTTCATTGCTATGTTCTTCCCTGTTTATCAGAACATACTACTGTGTCAGGAAAGTTCTGGGAATTTGCCAATAAAACCCAAAAAATGAATTATTAATCCAATTTTATTTTATCGCCTTCAAAGTAGATCCCTTCTGAAATTATACATTTATGCCAATAAATAATCATCAAAACATTTTTTGTGGCCACTTTTAGGAATCAATGTCAATTGTTGCCACAAATGTTTCTTTATGTCTTCTATCGACTGAAAATGGGTACCTCGAAGTGGTAACTTGAGTTTTGGAAAGAGAAAGAAATCAGCAGGAGCCAGATCAGGTGAATATGGTGGTTGTTCAATGAAATTTGTTGAGTTTTTGGCCAGAAATTTGTTCACAATAATAGCCTTGTGAGCTGGTGCTTTATCGTGGTGCAGAATCCATGAGTCGTCATTCCACAAATCTGGCCTTTTTTGCCATATTTGTTCTCTCAAACACTGCATGATGCTCAATAATAGTCTTTATTTACCATCTGACCTTTTGGCAAGAACTCTGAGTGCACGACACTGCGATAATCGAAAAAAACTGTCAACATGACCTTCAGTTTTGATCAACTTTGATGTGCCCTTTTAGGTTTTGGTTCAGTTAGAAGGTGCCAATCGGAAGCTTGTAGACTGGTTTGAGTGTCAAACTCGTAAACCCACAACTCATCACCAGTTACAATGCGTTTCATGAATGTAGGGTCAGAACTGGCTCGTTCTAGCATGTCTTCAGCAATCCTTACGTGATTGTGTTTTTGTAGAAAATTCAAGTCTTTCGGAACTAACCGAGCTGCAACACGTGTCATGCCAAAACAATTGTTTAAAATGGTACGAGTTGATTCGTGAGACACAGAAAGTTCAGCGACAATCTCTCTCAGCCCAAATGACGATTTTCAGACACCATTTCTTCACTTTAGCGATGTTCAGTTCAGTTGAAACCGTTGATGGCCGACCAGAACAAGGCAAATTTTCCGCCACATCTCGACCACTTTTGAATGCTCTGTACCACTCATATGCACATGTTTTTGATTAAGTCGATTCACCGTAAGCCCTCTGTAACATTATCAGCGATTCGACACACGAAATACCATTTGCAATACAAAATTTGAGACAGATTCTTTGTTCAATATTTGTATCCATTGTAAAATCGCAAATCACCTTTAAGATGAACTAACAAAATGGCGTACTCTAAGCAAACTAGATGACAGATGACAATCAAACTCCGCGTGGGTATAGAGGAAATTTGTACCAACTTAGCGACAACAATAATTTCGAATCCCCTTTTAAACAGGATTTTTAAATCTTCCATTCCCGATACTTTCTTGACAGAATGTTCATGAGTCTATATATTAAGCTGTGGAATATGGGACATTCCTGAGGTTTGCAGTTGAAGATTTGGATTTATGTGATTGTTGGTATATGTAGGCTGTCTGTGTATTTCAGAGTTGAGTCAATATTTTCATATCTAAAATAGCCACACCTGTTCATCTTTTTCTATTTTGAAAGTGAATTTTACAGAACTTTCCTGTAGGTTAAAAGTTTTCAAACCCTCCTCTGCATATTCCTTGGAATAACAGCAAACATGTTGTCAAAGTAATCAATTTCATGGTATCTTGGTCTTCCGGGAAGACCGCGTCTTGGTTTGAAATGTTGCCGACGTTTCGCCTCACTATGTGGGGCTTCCTCAGGGCGTGTGCTCTCATCACGACAGTGCCAGGTGAACTGTGGAAGCCCCACATAGTGAGGCGAAACGTCGGCAACATTTCAAGTCAAGATGCAGCCTTCCCGGAAGACCAGATACCATGGACACTAGCCGCCGAAGCTTACGCAAGAAATTAATCAATTTCAGTTTCTAAAACATTCCTATAAATATAGGACTGAGAGGGAGACAAGGTTTTTCTCATTTTCAACCCCATTTTTACTTTCTCTGCACACACTATGTACATAGTGTAAAGGGAAGGTATTGCATTCCACCCAAAAATTTGATACCAAAATTTAACCAAAATTAGACGTTTTAGGGTCTCCAGTATAAAAAAAAATCTGATGTGTTCCATTCACATGGCGTTCTCTAAATTTCTGCAACAAATTTTAGTTAAAAAGCTTATGCTTCTATTTACTTCATGCTAATCGAGAAACATTAGCAGAAATAGTCTTATTATTTGATTCCTTGTAAGTAGAAGCGAAATGAGTACCATAGGTTAAAGTTACTGTCAAAAGCTGGTTGCTATGTAACTGAAGTTACTTTGTGTGTATGGACAGGAGTTAACAAATTCCTGTTTGAAAAAAGTATGTTTTTCAAAGCAGAAACGAAAAACCAAGAATATCTTAAAGATGATCAATTCCATGAAAAAAATGTATATTACATAAATTGTGTGTTTTATTGCTAGCTACATTTTCTGTGGAGTAAGTTTTTGTCCATCTCTTACAGTTTAGCAGTTATGCACAATTCTGTAAAATTCATCCAGAATAAAGTAGTCTTCAGATGCTATTCCCAGAAAATTCAAGATATACATTTTATTTATCAGGTAAATATCTTTAATATAAATATTTTAATCAAAATCGTTAGAGCCATTTATAAGAAAATCAAAATTTTGGAAATTTTTTCCATGTAAAGGTTAGTTAGGGGTAAGGGGATTTTCTTGAAAATCTTTGTGTCACATACTTGGAAGATATCAAACTTAAATACCAAGTTTGGGCTTTAACAGTCCTTTCGTTTTTGCACTACACTACACACACACCACACTACACTACACTGCACACACACTACACTACACTGCACACACACTACACACTACAATACACACACACTACACACTCACGCTACACACACACACTACACACACACATTTCTAAAAATGTTTTTTTTTTTTTTATTCAGGGAGTCTCAAAACATGTATTTCCAGTGAAATCCCGGTATCATATTTTTGGGTCAATACAATACCTTCTCTATACACTATGTACATAGTTCGTGTAGAGAAAGTAAAAAAGCATTTTTAGAAAAAGGTGTGTCTGTGAACATAACTCAAAAATGAAAAGTCAATTACATACCAAACTTGGTATATAAGTTTAATATCTTCTAAGGATGCGACACCCCAAACTACCCTTTAAATAGAAAAATTTTCGAAAATGTTTATTTTCTCAAAAATGGCTCTAATGATTTTGATTAAAACATTGTATATTAATATTTACACGACAAATAAAATGTATATTTTGAATTTTCTGAGAATACCCTCTGAAGGCTCTTTATTCTGGATGAATTTTGTTGGATTTTACATACCTGATGAACCATAAGAGACACACAAAAACTTACTACAAAATATTTAGATCTCTTGAAACACACAATTTATGTTGTATATATTTTTTTCCGTGGAGTTGACCATTTTTTAGATATTCCTTGTTATTGGTTTCAGTTTTAAGATATGAGCTTAAACTTTTCACATACTGAAATTTGTCAACTTCTGGCAATGGAAAGAAACTCCTGGCAAGCTTTTAAAACATTTGACTATCGCTTTATCCTAGTATATTCCTTTATTTCACTTTTACTTACAAGGAAGCATTTCTGCTAATGTTTATCTCAATTAGCATGAAGTAGATAGAAGAATTAATTTAACAATAATTTGTTACAGAGATGTGGAGAAAGTCATGTAAATGGAACACATCAGATCTTTTGTTTATAAATCATTGGTTAAAAAAAAAAAAAATTGATCAGCATATATTTTTGTAAGCTGTCAGTACTCTGATTTGTTTGGTGTTGTAATCCTAAGAATGTTAGTCACTATTAACTTGTGTATGGGAATGCTCAGATTTAGTGCTTTGAAGTTGAATGCAATCAGAGTCTCTTCATATATTACTCATTTCAGTTCTAGGGAGTTTTCAGGGTTAAAGGATTGCTTTTTAATTTGGAGTTGGTTGCTCTGACAATCCATTTTGCTAATTACACTGAGAACCAGTGTTAACCGATAGATCCCAGAAAATACTGGTTTATGTGTTAATTGCTTTTTTTCCATACAAGTGTGTGTGTGTGCATACGTGCATGTGCGTGCATGCATGCGTTAAAAAGCCATTAACACCAATTGTCCTAATAGTTGGTTAAAATATGAAGTCTGGGACTTAAGTGCTTACTACATTGTAAGGGTATATCATCTTAAATAATTTAAGATCTCCTTACCAGGAAAACTGCAAGTCGGCTGGGAAATTCAGTGTCATTTTGTCATGTTGCCAGGGTAGCGCAGTTGGTTAGAGCAAATCAGGATACCAGATGATCTGGGTTCAGATTCTATTGGCATTGAATTTTTACTTTTTCTAGCATATATATATGTATATATCTATATATATATATATATAGATATATATACACAATGTACATACACAGTAGGTAGAGAAGGTATTGCATTCCACCCAAAAATTTACTATGGAGATTTCACTGGAAATACATGTTTTAGGTTTCCCTTTGTCCAAAAAAAAACAATTTTATAAAAAGGTCTGTGTGAGTGAGAGAGAGACAGAGAGAGAGAGCGTGAGAGAGAGACAGAGAGAGAGAACAAAATAACTCAAAATATAAAATTCAGTAAATTATCAAACTTGGTATTTAAGTTAAGTATTTTCCAAGGATGCAATACAAAGAATTTGAGGAAAATCCCCCACCCAACCACCCTTTACATAGAACAAATTTCAAAAATGGTCATTTTGATTAAAATACCATATATTAAAGATATTTACATGGCAAATAAAGTGTATATCTTGAATTTTCTGGGAATAGCCTCTGAAGATCTCGTTATTCTGGATACTTTTTGCATAACTGGTAAACTGTAAGAGATAGACAAAAGCTTACTATACAAAAAAAAAAAATGTAAATGTCATTAAAACACATAATTTATGTTGTATCCTACATTTTTTTTTGTGGAGTAGATTATTCCAAGATATTCTTTGTTAATAATAATAATAATAATAATAGTAATAATGATGATGATGAATTGGTGGTGATACCTTGTGAAGCTCAGTTAAAACAATGTACTATGAATCGTTTTACACAAGGCTTCATGAAGATTGCTGCTTATTCGTATGCAGCTGATGATGTAGCACAGATTCTACAATTATGGTTCTACTGTGTAAGTAACAATTTTTATGAAGCCTTGTGTAAAACGATTCATAGTGCATTAATATTCCTTGTTATTGGTTCCAGTTTTAAAATACCTAAATTTTTCTCATACAGAAGTTTATCAACTCCTAGCCATGCAAACTTAACAAATTTCAAACACATAGCAACCAGCCTTTAAAGCATTGGACTATCACTTTAGCCTAGTGTTTACCTTCATTTTTCTTCTACTTATTAGGAAGCAATTAATATGACTATTTCTGCTATCTTCCGTTTATCTTGATGAGCAGGAAGTAGAAAGGAGGATCAGCTTTTGTAAGAATAATGTGTTTCAGAATAGCTAGAGAAAGTCATGTGAATGGAACATATCAGAATTTTCAGTGTGGCTCTATCTTTCCAACCAGATTGTGTATTTTATTAAGTCTGTACATTCTGGTAAGGCTAGATTGTCTGGTTTACTTTCTTTTTATCTCTTTGGCCTTTGTTACTGGGCTGGTGGAAGTAATCTAGGGGAAAGGTATTACTGGCAGTCTAAGAAGAATGTGGGTGGGAGAAATACGTGAATGTTTTCAATAAAGTGGTTAGGGAAGGATTTGCATGGTGCAAAGTAGTTTAAATAAAGTAAATGTAGCAAATGAAGTGTGTGTGTGTGTGTGTATGCGCTTGCATGAAAAGAACTTTTTTGGGGGGGTTGAATATAAGGGATGTTTAATAAATCCTTAGAAAAATAGAGAAAAACTAATTATTTTTGTGGATCTTTTTTATTAAATGTAATCCCTTTTTAGCTCAATGCATTTTTCCCACCGTTTTCGCAACTGTTTTAAGCCTTCCAAAAAGTAGGATTTTGGAAGGTCCTCAAAATAGGCATTTGTTTGGGGGATGACCTCTTCGTTTGATGTCTTTTTCTGCCGAGCCACTTTTTCAGGTTTGGAAATAAAAAAGTCACTGGAGGCCAAATGTTGTAAATACGGTGAATGCTATAGTAATTCAAACCTTAGTTTTGCAATTTTTGCCATCGAAATTGTGCAGGTAAACACCCTTGTGTTATGACGGAAGAAAATTTTTTTCTTTCCCAGATGAGGGCATTTTTTCTTGTTTTCTCTGTTCAACTGGTGCAATAACAATGCATAATATTCTCCACTTAATATTTCTTCTTTTCTGCAAGTAATCAATGTAGATGATTCCACGTACATCCTAAAAAAACTGAGGCCATCACTTTGTCTCCAGATTTCACTAGCTTTGCCTTCTTCAGAGCCAGTGCACCTTTAAAAACCCACTGTTTTGACTGTACTTGTGTTTCTGGAGTGTAGTAGTATACCCATGTTTCATCCACAGTTATGCATCAATGCAGAAACTCATCAGGATTGCAACGGAAAAGTGCCCAACCAGCTTCTGAATTGAGCACACAATTGTGTTTATTGTCCATTGTGAGCAAACGTGTCACCCATCTTGCCGAGACCCATGTCAAACCTAATTTTAGGTGCAAAATTGAGAACACTGTACTTTGTGATATGCCTGTGGCCTCTACTATTTCATGAACTTTGATTCATCATTCACTCAAAACCATATCCTGCATTTTGTCAGTCATTTCAGAGGAAGTCACTTCTACTGGATGTCCAGAACAATGTTCATCATTTCTGAATGTGTGGCCACAATTAAATTCATTTATCCAATTGTAAATTGTTGGAAATGCAGGAGCAGATGTGACATGAACTTCATCCAACTCAGCTTTTATCTGTTTTGGTGTTAAGTCTTTTAAATAGAAGTGCTTAATCAGGGTACAAAAATTGTTTTTTTCCATCTTTCTAAATAAGCACAAGATTGTTGATTCAATTGCCTATGACAACGAAATCACATGATGGGTATAGCTGAAACTTTAACTGACATCTTTAAGAGATGATGGTTACTAAATACAAACTTTTTTCAATGCTAGGAGTGTAATTTCTTGGTTTTTCTAAGGACTTATTGAACACCCCTAGTGAAAAGAAAAGAATTTCAAGAATATTTGGTCAGCTATTTAAAGTTAGAGAGAAGTAGTGGAGGAAAGTCATTAAATTAATGGAAGAATTGAACAATAAATAATATTGAAGAAAGCAATGAAACATGGAACAGTTTGTGTAATCTCATTACATTTACATAAATGTTGAAAGTGTGTCCACACTTCATCACAAATATACTCTTGTATAGTAGTGCTGCTTGCATATTTTTATGATTCACAAACAAGACAAGTAAAAGATGTTGGTGGACATGTAAATTTCTGCTACATGATCCAGAATGTAATGAAAATATTTTAAGGGACTGGGAATTTTAAATTATATTGCTGGGTTGAAAAGCTGACAGCAATTGAGTTTGAAGTATTGAATAAAATGCTGCCATTCACTTAAGTAAATTTTCTACCTGGTTTTATAATCATAAAAATGAAAAGCTTCAGAGTCCTAAGTACCCTTAAATTTAGACTTGGAATATTTCCTTCCCCAAAAATTATTCCACGATCATCAGTGTCTGTCACCTATGGTATGTATGTATTAAGAATTGATAATAAACATTACTAAAGAAACAAAGTTAATTTATATTTATAAACTGCTATACCACTGAATAAAGTTCATGACTTCATGATAGAATACTTAAATTCTGCATTTGAAGTGAAGGTAATCCTTCAGAACTGTTAGGTGTATTTAAATAATTTTAGTGCTTGTTTAGTGAGGTTCTTTGAATTCTTTGGGAAGGGGATGGGGGGGGGGGGAGTTGGGTTCCTTGGTTTGTTGGAGAGGCAATGCCCTTAGATGGGGGCAGAAAATAGTTCCCCTCCCAAGTTAGCGCCTATGATTAGCATAGAGCTTAATGCCATAAGTTTGGAATTGTAGGAAATGGATTAGTACATTTTAACCTATCGCTCATCACTTCTACAATATAAGCTTAGTACCTGTTTAGCTAATTGAAATGCACTGAGTTATTTGTCACACGCATTGTCAATGTATTGTTGAGATTGATAGCAATTACTGCATATGTTATTTTGAAAGTGCTATCTCATGCATCAATGACAGGCTGGGAGGATATGTGAGGCTCTCTGCTCGAAGGCGGCATACCCACTAAAAACCCCTACATCAGATATTGAAAGAAGAAGGATCAGTGGTACCACAGAATGCACCTGGTGAAAAGTGCTGGACTGGAAATAACGGCCAGAGGAGTAGGAGTGAGGGTGGGAGTCAGACACGACTAAGGCCCAGACTATCCCTGCAGTGAATTCAGGATAAAGAATATGGGATTAGAGGTATGACTGTAAGGAAATTAATGGAAGTGTCATGGGCGGCCTCTCTGGCTTGAGTAGACTACCCTGGCAAAGTTGTTGGCTCCTCCGGCATCCCAAGGAGGGCTCTCCCCTCCTCCTAGAAGATTGCTCAGATGATGCTGTTGAGTACTATGGTGTTGTTGAAGGAAAATTTGTTTGGGAGCTGTTCAAGAAGTCATTGGAGATTCTGTAGAGTTGAGCCTGTTGTATCCTGATGATCTTGCTGCCGTCCTCCAGGGCTTCAGCCTGGCCATCAGTGTCAGTAACTGCAAATGGAGGTCCTGAATAGCCTCCCTTAGGCCCTGAATTTCTTGCAGCAAGGTGTCCGAGGTTGGAGATGTAGGTGGTGACTGCGCTGGCTGCAGTGTTAGTTGGCTGCTCTTGGGGCAGCTGGGGCACTGGGCTTGCCCAGCCACCACAGATGGCACAGAACCGGTATCTGTTGTGCCCAATGCATGCAAAAGTGTAGGCGTTGGTGCCACATTAGTGGCATCTCAGCGGCAAAGAGCATGCTTCCTGCTACAACAGGGTCTGTGTCGCTCGTTGCTGGCCTCGACTTGCAGAAGTCACCCTAATAAGAGTAGCCCTAATGCCAAGACAGCATTCAGATCAGCTCGGTCATGAAGCTTCACTCTAACCAGTGTTGTTGGGCCCTGGTTGCAGATAATCCTTGTGGCCCTCAAACAATAAGGCCACCAGGACTACACAGCAGCGAGGTGCTGGATGGGGAGATCCCAAGGGACCCCCTGAATCATGGCACTGTATCAGGGTGGCAGCATGGAGCTCTGCGGTTGTGGCAAATGTTGCATTTGCAGAGACAAAGAGGCACTGGATGCCGGCAAAGCAGTGGACAGCGATGGTGATTGTGATGACAGTGTCAAGGCTTCCCTACTGTTGGATGCCAGGGAGAGTTGGCAGCTGAAGAGGCAGCAAATCTGCGGTGGTGTTTCTTCTTCGCATCTTGAGCAGAAGTCGTGCTATCAAGAGAGTTGAGTTTAATCATTAACAGCCTAAAGAAGACAAAGGGGGTTGTATCTTTCCTAAAATTGAAGCTTATGGAATAAGTTGAATGCGTCATAAAGATCTGCCTAAGATTATGTTCCAGTTTATCCAAACTGGCTTCTTTGATAAAGGTTTTATTTAAAGGTGAAACTAAATCATTTTCCTTTTTAATTCTTGTTCCATTGTCTATCATTGGATTGTTGTAGTATGAACAATTTTGGAACATTGTGTGTCTCCTAATTCTTTTTCTTATCAAGATATTTGTCAGAAAGTACTACATATTTCTGTTGCTCCAGCATTCTTGACTATATATCTTATTACTGAAAATCATATTTTAGCATTGCAAACAGAGTAACTCCAAATTTTCTGTATTTGCCATATTTTTCTTTACAAGTATTTATTTATTGGGAGATGTATCCTGATTTTAAACAATTCTGATCTTTTGAATTTTAAAACAAAATGAAAATTCCTTGCTTTCTGAATTTTCCCATCCAGTTGAGCATATAAATTAAATATTATACTGTTGCATGTAGACTTCAACAGTATGTATGATTATTCTATGCATGTGATATTGACCACAGTAAAAAGAAAAATAAAGAAATAAAAGGTTAATAGTAAAAGCTATAATTCTACCATTTGAAACATACCCTCATTTTCATAAGAGGTTGTTTGTCATTGGGTTACACCAACTCTATAACATTTCTTGATCCCTCAGAAACTTCATTTCAAGACAAGCACATTAAAAAGCTCTTTAAGTCATATTTTATTTTTTAACCAATGGATAAAATATATATTTTAAGTATTTATGAAGAATTATGCAGAGTTATTCTAAATGATTGTCACGGTTACAAAAATTCATAACTCACAGTGCAATTGATGTAGGAATATGAATCTGTTTTATTGTGTACTGTAACTTGTAAAGTTTTTTTACATATGTTACAAATGTTCGATATGTGTGCTTACTCAGTAGTCCATCTCTTCCCTCACACGAATCAGCTTGGCAATGGTGATGGTTTCAAAGGTAGCTAGCTGGGTTACGTTGCTTCAGTTCCTGAATATCCACTGGTAGAGGAGGAACAAATATCTGATCTTTAACATATCCCCACAATAAGAAATCGCATGGCATAAGATCTGGTGAACGTGGTGAAAAGTTTAAGAGTATCAGCTGACCTTCCATTTCACATCCCATCCATCATTGTGGAAGTTCTTGGTTTAAAAATGCTCTTACCTCCCTGTGAAATGAGGTGGTGCACCAACCTGTTGCAGTAATAATCATCCCGTTGTCACTCAAGTGGGGTAACAGCCATTCTGTGAACATGTCCAGGTGAGTCACTGTCTGTTCATTGAAGAAGAACGGGCCATAAACCTTCCTGTATAAAACAGCACAGAACACGTTCACTTTAGGGGAGTCTCGCATATGTTCCACATAACAATGTACCCCAAATGTGAACGTTTTGTTTGTTCACCTTTCCATTCACGTGAAAAGTTTTGTCACTGAAAACTAATCTGTCAAGAAAATCATCTTCAAAACGTTCCTGCAGTGCCATGCAAAAGTTGAAATATAGGGCTTTGTCATTAGCTGTTAGAGCTTGACGCAATAGTTGGCGACATGGCTTTACCTTTAGATGCATTTGTAACACATGCCACATTGTGGTTTGAGTAACTTACAGTTCCCTGCTACATCTCATACTTGATTTCTTAGGACTGTGGAGATAAACATCACTACTCCAATTCACATCTGCTTCTGACACAGTGGGATGCCCACTGCTTTTCCCTTTGTACAAACAACCTGCATCCACAAATTGTGCGTACCATTTGCAAATAGAGTTATCAGAGGGAAGCTCCTTCCTTTATTTTGTCCGAAAATGGCTGATGTCGGTACAGTTATGTAGAAAAAAAGTTTGAGAGTTTGTCTAACCTTTACTACAATAAAAATGGTATTTTTTCAGGTTTTCTAAACAGAATTAACGAACCTCCAACAATCATTTAGAATAACCCTATATATAAATTAATTAACATGCCTAAATGGGCGCATGCACGTGTTCACCTTTATGTTAAAAGGCAATTCATTATAATCCTTGCAGGCAGATAGTTAAGAGCAAAGTTATGTAATATTGAGATGCATAAGTCACAATATTGCTTAAGCTTGAGAGGAAAAATACTACTTTATGAATATGAAGCACAGTTTTCAACTGTTTGTTTAGAATTCAAATATGAATACAAATTTAATGTATCAGTTTACACTGTTTTAAATGACAAACACTCCCATTGCTTAGGGGTGGGAGGTTCCCCAAGAAGGCATAGTTCAATGGATGAAATGTTGGGACTAGTGGCGACATTGACATTAAACTGCCAGCGTCAACGCTCTCTTAGTGATAGTGGGACCACCAACAAGGACTCTTGCACCAATGGTAAGTTTTGATGAAAGAACTATATCTATTCCACCTGAAATCCAGACATGCGCATTAGCTTCATGAACCATCAAGTCATTATGTAAAATCTAACCATAATGGGTTTGATTTATGAAACATTGCGCCTGTATACCTTTATTATTTGGTAAGAGATCATTAATAATATATTGGAAAGGACTCTTTTCATCCAGATTTTGTTTCATGCAATTCAATTTTATATTGAGATTGGTAAATATGGAATATAACACTGACCTTTAATTTTTTTTTCTGGCAATTTTATTGTGACTTTGAAAATAATACTATAAAAGCTGAATTTTTAAAAGTAACCCAAAAGTATTTTCAAACCTAACTTAAGTTTTTTATTTGATGATTTCATATAAAAAAAAGTCTAAAAACTGAACTGTAAGGAACTAAGGAACTATGCTACAAAATACTTGTTGAATAACTACAATACATATCTGCATAAAGTTTATTATCCCCCTCTGCAGTTGTGCACTTATTAACACTTTCATTTCTACCTCCACCTCTTCCTCACTATGCCTCTCTCACTCCCACCACCATCGCCATTTTAATATAAAGAATTTAAATAATTTTGGGGATTTCTTCTTTTTATAGCATTTTAAAATTAATATTTGCAATTTTAAATTATGTGCTGTTTTTTTCCAACAGTGACATTGATATGCACTTGGTTTTTTACATTTTGTAAAATGTGTTTATAAGTTTCAGATATTTAAAGTGAAGTATTTTGAAAAACCTAGTTGTGTCACTTTCAGAAATGCATATTGAACGATTTATTAATTCTGTATGTTGCTTTTATTCAAGTATTCCAAAGCTATAGTTAGACCCTCACCCCCCCCCCCAAAAAAAAAAAAAACTAGGGAATTTTGTATTTTGTTAGAAACACCATTTCAGAATAGATAATAACCATTAGAATGTCACCAAAGAATGGAAATTGAATGTTATGTATTGTTATTCAAGGCCACATATCCGTACATATAATATAAACTTTTTATGGAACTTTTAAAGTTAGCCACAGAAATATTTAACTAAATGCACATGGAATGATTTGTGCTAATTTATGAGTAGTAGTTTTCTTTCTCCTTTTTTAAACATAATTTCAGTGTAAGGCATGTTATTAATGTTGTGTATAGAAATTGTAGAACTATTTTTATCATTTGTAAACTAATAGCTTGAAATTGCAAGTTGTGTACAATCTAGTCATCTTAATAATGTTTAGTATAGTGGTTAACAATGTACCTGAGACTTTAACATAATTGTTGCTTTACTCAATAGGTGATGGTTTGGGATCTGGACCCGAACCAGATCTTCTCTCTGATACACCACCAGTTCCTCCTAGGCGAAGAGAGAAGAAAAGGCATACTCCTCCACGTCCCACTAGTAATGGCCTTCCCCCTACACCCAAGGTCCACATGGGAGCTTGTTTCTCCAAGGTATTTGTTCATTAAAAGCAAACATTTTTACAGAGCAGTATATATATCATGGGTGAATATTAGTAAAATTATCTTTTTGAGATTTTGTTAGGACATTTAACATTAAATGTGGGATCATTACAATAGGGTACTACTTTATCAAGATTAGCATTTATATATTTGTCTAAACAATATGCAACATACAAAGTCAATTAATCTCACTATTTTTCTGTTTACATTTCTTCATTATGTCCAAGCCAAAACTCCCAACATCCCCTAAAGAGAATAAATGTGTGTTTGCTCTCCTCACCACTTTTCAGAACATTTTATCTCAGCCATTCTCAAAAAGAAAAAGAAGGAAAAAAAAAAAAGCAAAACAAATAAAGAAAACATTAGAAATCATTTTATAACATTACATCACTT
The DNA here is from genome assembly GCA_030762935.1 of Hymenopus coronatus. Lineage (NCBI taxonomy): Eukaryota > Metazoa > Arthropoda > Insecta > Mantodea > Hymenopodidae > Hymenopus > Hymenopus coronatus. Next base: position 80,916,840 of record CM060883.1, read on the forward strand.
TGTGCTTTAGTTACCCTATTTATCTGAATACAAGACGACCTTGAATGGAAAAGGACCCCCATTTTTCAGAACTTAATTTTGGAATTTAGCGTGTCATCTGCATAAGATATGTTTAAAAGATAGATAAATAAAAAGAATTTTTAAATGAAATTTATCAAGGTTTGCCATATATTTTGAACAAACTAATGCATACTTAAGCTGATTAAGGCCCTTATTTATTTATTCTACTTAATTTGAATTTGCACAAAAATTCACATTTTGAGCAGTTGCCAGAGAGGAGTAAGGAAATGTTATGGTATAGGTGTAATGGTGATGGTGGCATAACTGTAACGATGACAAAGGGTATTATTTTGTATTTACATGGCATACTTAATGTAACACCTCGTAAATGTTTTATACCTAATCTGAATTTGTGTAGAAATTCACATTGTGAGTAGAAGAACAAAATGTACAGTATATGCGATTATAGAACGAGGTGATGGTAGTAGCAAATCTGTAATGATGCTGGATATGATTTTGTATTTAGACAAATACTTAACGTAACACATCGTAAATGTTTTCACAGAAATTCACATTGCAAGCAGGAGAGACGGAGAAGGGAGAACTAAATGTACAGTATATGCAGTGATAAAATGTGATGGCGGCAGTGGTGGCTGCATAGCTGTAACAATGATTATTTATGGATGCTATTTTCTGTTACGACAATATACTTAATATAATATATTGTAAAATGTTTTACCTAGTTCGAATTTGTGCATAAATTCACATTGCAGTATATGTGTGGCCCGATGAGGAATGTTCAGCTAACCTCTCTCTTTCTGCTTGACCGTTGACTTCCAGTACAACATTACACAACCATTGATTTGAAAGGAAGTCCCGTAATCTTTTTTTCCAATGAGAATGCTCATAGGCCCCTTAACAACTAATTTTCAGCACAAAATGAAACAGTCAAAATCTGCCACATATGTCGTGGCCTTGGCGGTAATCTAAACCATTGCTTTGCGTTGCTTTGCTACTGCCATATTCATGAACTTTGAAACTTACATTTTCCCCGTATGATATTCGGAAAACAATGTCGCAAATGCAAGATGAACCCCAGTTCTGAAAATTAATATTTTGGAAAAAAAAAAAAAAAACATTGTCTTGTATTTGGATAAATACGGTAATCTATCTGATGAAGACCATTTTTGCTTTCTCTACACGTACTATGTACATAGTGTATAGAGAAGGTATTGCACTCCACCCAAAGATTCGATACCGAGATTTCACTGGAAATATATGTTTTAAGGTCCCCTGAATCCAAAAAAAAGCATTTTCAGAAAAATGTCCATATGTGTGTCTGTGAACACCATAACTCAAAAACGAAAAGTCGATAAAATACCAAACTTGGTATTTAAGTGTAGTGTCTTCCAGGGATGCGACACGAAGATTTTGAGAAAAATTCCCCCACCCCAAACTACCCTTTACATGGAACTTTTTTTGAAAATTTTTATTTTCTCAAAAATGGCTCTTAACGATTTTGATTAAAATATTGTATATTAAAGATATTTATGTGACAAATAAAATGTATATTTTGAATTTTCTGGGAATAGCCTCTGAAGACTACTTTATTCTGGATGAATTTTACGGAATTTTGAATAACTGCTAAACCGTAAGAGATGGACAAAAATTTACCACACAAAAAATGTAGAGCACATTAAAACACACAATTTATATTATATATTTTTTTTTCGTGGAGTTGATTGTTTTTTAAATATTCATTATTTTTGGTTTCACCTTTGAAAAACTTAACTTTTCTCATACAGGAATTTGTCAACTCCTGTCCATATAAACAAAGGAACTTCAGTCACATAGCAACCAGCTTTTGATATCACTTTAACCTATTGTACACCTTTATTTCGCTTCTCCTTACAAGGAAGCAAGTAATAAGACTATTTCTGCTATTTTTTTTTTTTTTCGATTAGCTTGAAATAAAAGGAAGCATAAGCTTTTTAAAAATAATTTGTTGCAGAGATGTAGAGAAAGTCGTGTGAATGGAACACATCAGATTTTTTCAATAGCTTCATTTTACCCAAATGATAACCAAGAGTTATATTTTGATTCAGGTTTTTAATGGCTGTCCATTGAGGATACACTGCACGGCAAGTTGGATTCATCCAGACACAAGGGACCAGCACATTCTTATAGGAGCAGAGGAGGGCATATATAACCTTAATCTTAATGAGCTGCATGATGCTGCAATAGACCAACTCTATCCCAGGAGGACAATATGGATGTATGTCATTAAAGATGTGCTAATGTCTCTTTCAGGTAATCCTCTTAATACGTAATCTCGTAGCTTACACAGCCACTTATACCACAGATATAACTAAAATTAGGTTTGAATTGTTGTTGCTCTATTTTCACAGGATTGAAATTAAAATATGTAGCTCAAAGAAGATTTTATTAAATAATATTGTATAACCACCCTCCTCCCAAGGAGCAGTGAAAATAACTGAATAAAATAAGAATGACACTAGCATTTTTTTGATTTTTTGTAGTATTCTGATCTAAATATTTAACATAAGTAATACCACAAGTATTTTCATCTGATCAGTAATTCATGGCTGGAGCTTTGTGAATTGTCCGAAGAATTGAAAACATGAGTTGTATTTGATTAGACAATGCAGCAAAATAGACTATTAATAATTTATAATATACAGGAAGGGAGATTTTATAGGTTATGACTGTAATACCTGCATTAGTTCTCAAATGGTAGATGACGCATTCGACCATGTTTATTTACCAACATTCTTTTTCGGATGCGTAGGCTTCCACGACCTGTGTCTTCTTAGCTTCACAAGAGCCCAGAAGAAACTCACGGCAAGATGAGCGAAACGTTGGCATTCCCATGCAAGATAACGCTGCCTTCTCCGGAAGCTAAGAAGACACATCAACATTCTTTTTTATTTGTCTTTCTTCATTGTCTTCTAAATTATGATATGGCCAACCATGCCCACACCCAATCAATAGCAACAATAGAAATAGGGAACAATTATTTTATTTCAGCTTTTAATAACTAATACATGAAATGGAAACAAACATAATTTTATTCAAGGTTATTCCTCTTATCTCATACATAAGACATACAAATGATGATTATTTTCATTCCTTTTTTGAACTAAATACGTTATGAACTGGATAAAACTTGAAATAAACATTGTAACTGAATTAATTGAAAATACAATTGTGGAACTGGCAGTTATTAAAAGTGAAGGTTGCCTGTCTGGATTGTTTCCTTGTTACCAATAACAAAAACAGAGATTAAACAAACGAATGTCAGGTGCAACAAGATTTAAAAGAAATGAACATCAGCTGCAATAAGATATTTCAACAATATCACTCCAGTCAGATGACTGCAATTGGTTGAAATTACCTAATCTTAGCCATTGAATTGGTGATTTAATATTTGAGCAAAATTGTCAGAAGAAACTAAAATTTTAACTGCTGAAAATGCACTATCTACCATAATTTGTTTCTTGCATGTTTCTAATGCAAATACCTGCAAGAAATCATTAACATACACTATTCCAACATGACTGGAGTTTTCTTGGAGTTCCAAGTTCGAGTTATGTGTGAAAAGTGAAGCAGGCATTAGCATTTTAATCATAAGATAAAATATGGTACTTCATTGTATACTCAGGTACATTTCCAACTTGTTACTGCTATTAATTGGAGCAGAAAAACTGCTACATGAGTGTATTTCTTGAGTTTGTTTTTAACAGTATGTTACTTATCTCGTATATAAGTCCCATACGAGGGACTAGTTTCATGAGCTATTTTCAAGCTTGAGGTCCAATTGCTGTTGTTTCCTCTCTGATAGTAGAACAATAAACTTCTTCACTAATCTGTTAACTTACGGGATTTCAAGTTTATTATGTGGTCTTAATGTTTCCATATTAAGATGTTTTCTCACATTGTAAGCTCAAAGTGTCTTATCATGCTTTTTAGTGGTCTTGGATTTGGATCTAGATTATGGTTTTCTTTCCAAAATTGTCCTCTTGTTTGAATATAGGAGGCATACAAAGTATCCTTTGGGTTTGGTTTTTAAACTTGGTTTGTCCTATAATGAGTTTTGATAAAATTGAATCACCTTTATACACTTTTAATTCCACTACTCATTTGTTCAAGAAGACTGGTTTCATGATACCACTACCTTATCTTCAATTATGTGGTCAACTGATGCAGCAACAGTTTGTTGTGTCCAGCTTGGTGTTGTGCTGCCCTCTACCCTTCTTGCAGTAGGATGACATCCTGGCGGGAACTTAAAAATTCATAAGAGCATCTTGTTCTTGGTGATAAAGATGATTTCCCAAATTTGCTGTTCCAAAAGTATCTTTGCATATTTTATCAGCTCTATTTCTTTCTTTAGATTATGATTCTCTGATCAAAAGAGATATGCTACAACAGATTTATCTATGTACTTGTATTTAATGCTAAGTGCTCTTTCATCCCAGTTTCCAAATTTCTCTTTGTCTTCCTGATATACTGTATTTATTTGAATACAAGCCGACCTCGAATGCAAGATGATCCCCATTTTTCAGAACTTAATTTTGGAATTTAGCATATCTATATAAAAATAAGATGTAACTTAATGTTTAAATTCATGTTTTGAGCCATAGATGGAGAGGGGAGAATGTAAATGTACCCTATGGGTGGGATGGTACAGCGTAGTGGCAGCGTCTCTGTAACGACAATGATGGATATGCTTTTTTACTGGGACAACATAACTTCTATATCACATTGTACATTTTTTTATCTGATTTGGAAATGTACCGGCATGTCTGTGTTCGGTGGTGACGATGGCAGCCTAGCTGTACCAACGATTACAGATATAATTTTGAATTAAGACTATAACATATCGTAAAAGTTTTACTCAATTTGAATTTGCATGTAAATTCATGTTTAGAGCAGGAGAGACAAGAAGGAATGTACAACTGTACGGAGAGTTTGGAAAGTGTGCAATAGTAGAATGTGACAATGGCAGTATTGGTGGCAATGATTAAGAATGTTGTTTTCTCTTAAACAACATACTTAATATTGCATATTGTAAAACGTTTTATCAAATTTGCCATAAATCAAAATTGCGGGCGGCACAAAGAGGCAGAGAGAAAACTAGAAAGTACCGGTATAGGTATGTGCAGTGTTAGGAGGAGAAAACCGCCTGCGATTCCGTAAGTAGTTAAAGCAGGCGTTAAACACTACCAAAAAAAAAAAAATAGGAGGAGAAATGCGCAGCTAACCTTTCTCTTTGTTTGACCTTTGGCTTCCAATACAACATTACATCCAATCATCGATGTGAAAGGAAGTCCTTTAATTTTATTTTAGTCTTAAAGAATAATCTTTTTTCCAGTGAGAATGTTCATAGTCCTATTAACAGCTAATTTTTGGCTCAAAATGAAACACACAAAATCTGCCACATACATAGCGACCTTGATGGAAATCCCCAGGCTTCACAACTGCAATACCAGCAAAGTTTGAAACTTAATTTTTCCCCGGATGGTATTTGAAAAATATATATCGCATATGCAAGATGACCCCCAGTTCTGAACATTAATATTTTGAAAAAAAAACATTGTCATGTATTTGGATATATACAGTAAGTTGTTTTGCAGTCTTGGCAACTCATTTTATAAATCCCTGATTACTGGATGTTTAGTTTGGTATCTCTTAAAGGGTCATTTAACAAGTTCCAGGTATTATATTTATTTTGGGGAGTCTGTTTTACGTTTCTTTAAACAACTTAAAATATAGATTCCAGGCCATGGTCCAGCAACAGAAAGTTCAGCTGATGTTTGGCCCATAACTTCGTTGAGCATTTTCAAGGGAAAGTTTTGGCGGCAAAGAAGGCAGCCACTGCACCCAGTGTTACCAATATCTTTGTAACATCCGAAGATTTTAAACTTGTTGTACGAAGAGCGGTAATTTCAAGCTGGCATGGGGAGTGGTCCGCTCTTCGCAGCAACAAACTTAGGGAGGTGAAGGAGCTCCCTATACACTGGGTGACTTCCTCATGTCTGGCTCGTCATGAGGAAGTTATTTTAGCTAGATTACGTGTTGGCCACTGTATTTTTAGTCATAGCCACTTATTTAAAAAGGAACCTCCTCCTATCTGTCCGCTCTGCAGCGAGGCACTTTCTGTCTGCCATATCTTGTTGGAGTGTGCTCACCTAGCAGCACTACAAGCCACTCCAAGCCGGCCAGGATTTCAGAGGTCCTGGCTGATGATTCCAGAGCAGTGGAGAAGATTTTTAAATTTTTATCCAAAGTGACATATACCTTAAGAATTTAGTGTTTGTTGATTTTATAGATTTTGACGGTAGACAATGGAGGGATATGTGAGATTCTTAAATCTTTTATCCTGCTTGACACTTTCTGGCCTTTGTTTTAATCATTGACACCATTTTCTCTCCGTTTTAATTATACCTGTTATATATGTCACTTTAGCTGTGTTTTTATTCTCCAAGTTATTTTAATAGTGTTTTTTATTCCTGGCTCCTTGTAGAGTTTTTATACATTTCTTTTAAAATCATTTTAATTCTGGTTTTAACGGAGATTTTATTTTCTGAGGACGCTAATAACCTTTGTTGTTGAGTGCTCTTAAACACAAATCATCATCATCATTATCATCATCAAAAAGGGAAAGTTGACTTCTCATTGGTATGGGCAGAATGAAGACATATTGACAGTTGGCCACTTATATATGCATGGCAGTCCAGTCAGCTCGTATCTGATTGGCAGCTGGTTCACCAATCCCATGTGAGGGAGGATACTGCAAACTGAAGCATCAAGATGCTTGGAGTAATTTATAAAAACACTGTGCAAACTGAATCTGGTATTGGCGTAATGTCTATTTGTAGCATTTCACGAATCTCATTATGATTCGGAGAATCCGCTTTGTTGTAAGGTTTTATACATGCATTTTGTAGCAGTGGCATCCAGTGGCTACTGACTGTGCTTACCACCTGGAAACTACTAGGTTGCATATAATAGTTTGCCTTTGATTCATGGAAATCAACTGGCACTTTATTGCACTGCATTGCTACTGCTTATAAGAAATACTCACTGCTTTTTCACACTGTGTCACTGAGCATATTGCTTTAACCAATGAAAACAAAGAGAATGTTTGGCAGATGCTCTTTATTTCACATTTAGTAAATATTCTAGACATGCAGCCTTTGTTGTGCCAGTCTTATAGCAGAATGATAATTACAGCACAGTCCAGATTTATTTGTTCTCCTACTGTTAGTCTCTTAACCATCAGGCAATAAATTAGCATTCACTAAAAGTTTTACATGCATTTTAATGATGCTGTAGAGAGTCAAACACTATCTGTTGTGTTTTATCTTAGAAGAGTGTATTGCAAACCAAGTATTGAAAATGAAAGTAGTGACCCTTGAAATGACCCTCATAAATTAATGTGACCAGTTAAAAAATAAACTGTCTCCGTAAATATATAAGTATAAAGGTTGCAGTATATGAAAGATTACTAAAAAACAAAGATGGCTTATGCAACTTGTCAGGGTGGCCAACATTCTGACTTGCATCACTAGGAACACACCCAGACTACCAGTTTTTCAGACTTCTGCTAATATTATGAGCATTGCGGTATCAAATATTTCAGTTTATTAATATATTAAAGTTAAAAATAGATAATTACAGTAAAAACTTCTGCATAATTGTGTAATTAAAATTAATCAGGTGCCATGATTTTTCTTTACCTAATGCATACACATTTTTAAATTTTACATCTGTGCACATGCCAGTATATACCAGATAAATGATCCTAACTGCAATCTCATTCCTGTAGCACCCAATGAAAAGTGCAAAGGCTTCATGGTGTATGAGATTTGAACTCAAGACCTCCCAAATTCAAATTGTAGGCATTACCTACCTGTCATGCATAGAAAAAATAGTCACTTTACTCTGACCAGATCTTTGACTTATTTATATTCAATAAGTATACATCTAAATAAACACACACACACACATTCTAACATAATTTACCCTCTATAAAACCACCATAATGCACCCATTCTGTTCCTTTTGGCTCTCTTTCCATATTGAAAGTTAGTTGAGTCGATTTTGTAACACTACATCACTTACTTTTTATTTCGGAAAACATGTTTTAGAAGCCATGTCCTTTGGTCAACTGCCGGCATTGCTTGCTGTGGTGGTTGTCTCTGTCCCTGGTGGTGATTTGATGAACCTCTGAATGAGTAGATCACCTGGCGGGATTTGAAAATTGAAAACGCGGTTCTTGTTTTTCCAAATATATATGTTTTCCCAAACTTTTAATTCTGTCTTCCTTGTGATGTTTTTGAGGATTTTTGGGCTTCTATTTATGGTGTGTTTCTCTTTCCAAAAATGCCAAGCTACTGCAGATTTGTCTTCTTGTTTGAGTTTAATATTTCTGTGGTGTTCTTTTGCCCTTGCTTTTATATTTCTTTTTGTTTGGCCGATGTAGATTTTTTCACAGTCATTACAGCTGAACTGATATATTCCTGGTTTGTTTTCTTGTGGGATATCATCTTTTAATTTAGAATTTAAAATGTTTTTTTGTAGAGTAATTGTTATTAGGGGCTAGAATGATGTGATGTTGTTTGAAGATCCTCTGGAATTTGTAGAAAGTTGTAGGGTGGTGTGTAAACTTCTTGTAGATCTTGTTTTCTTTCTGGTTTTGAGTGAGTATGCTGACTTCTTTAATTCTCTTCATATTTTTGGCTTTATTAACTTTTTTGTACACCAGTTCTGCCCGGAATCGATTCTCTGTAGCTATGTCCAATATTTTAGTAAGTTCACATTGGTATTCTGTTTTTCCCATTGGTACGAGGTATGTCCAGAAAGGAAGTTCCGTTTGGTAATAAAATTAAACTGTGTACAGATACAGAATAATTATTTATTACACAAAATTGTACAACTCTTAAACTACTTTTCCACTTAACTGCCGAAATTTTGCAGGCATTTGTCACAGCGTGGCACAAGTTTTTGTATACTTTCTTCATAGAAGTTTGCTGCCTGTGTCTTCAAAAAGTTGGAAACATTTTCTTTCAGCTCTTCGTCATTGTTGAAGTGTTGACCGCCAAGGAAAGACTTGAGATGTAAGAACAGATGAAAGTCGCCAGGAGCAAGGTCAGGGCTGTATGGAGGATGGTCAAACACATCCCAGCCAAATCCATGCAGGAGGTTTTTCGTCATATTTGCAGTGTGTGGTCGTGGGTTGTCGTGAAGAAAAACAACACCTTTTGACAAAAATCCTCGGCGCTTATTCTGTATTGCGCGGCGCAATTTCCTAAGGGTCTTGCAATAAACATCTGCTTTGATTGTTTGACCACACGGTAAGAAATCAATGAGTAAGATGCCTTTCCAGTCTCAGAACACTGTGCACATCATTTTTCGAGGTGTCAAGATTTGTTTTGGCTTAACCTTTGCTGGGGATGAAGTGTGCCTCCATTCCATTGATTGCCGCTTACTTTCAGGGGTGTTGTCAGAAACCTAAGTCTCATCTCCTGTGACTATCTGTGTCAGAAATTCTTCGCCATCTTCATCATAACGGGTTAAAAACTGAAGTGCACTACCCATCTGTTTTGTTTTGTGTTGCTCAGTAAGAATCTTTGGTACCCAACGTGAGCAAAGTTTACGAAATTTCAGTTTTTCGGTAACAATTTCATGAATTAGTGAGCATGAGCTTTGGGGAAATTCCATAGCGAGAACACTAATTGTAAACTTGCGGTTTTCCTGGATCTTTTCATCAATCGCGTGAACCAGTTCTTCTGTAACCAAAAATGGATGCCCACTTCGTTCTTCATCGTGCACTTCACTACGTCCTTCATTGAACTGTCAGATCCATCTTCTCACCATTGAATCACTCATCGTATTTTATTCGTAAACTTCGCAAATATGCTGATAGATTTCAGTTGGTTTCACTTTCCTAGCATTCAGAAAACGAATCAAGATCTGATTTCACAAGCGGCGGGATTTTCAATCAACACCTACATTGTAAACAAGCGCAACAATGTGGCTGACAGCGATCTCAAAATGGTGCATGTTTCTTCTCCTTGATAAAGAGTGTCTACCGCACATGTGCGGAACTGCGATCGCAGCGCTGCAGCGGAGATAAATTGAAACGGAATTTACTTTCTGGACATACCTCGTATATTTACCAATCTGTGTGTAAGGCTGTTGAGTAAAGCATGCTGGTGGGGAATGGGATTGTAACTCTTTTGTTTTATGTAGCTGTTGGTGTGGGTAGGTTTTCTGTAGATGCCAAATGTAAGGTGATTATTATTTTTGATGATTTTTAGGTCGAGGAATGGTAGTTGTCCATCACATTTCTTCTCCATTGTGAACTTTATAGACTTTTCTTGCATATTTAGGAGTCTTAGTGCATCTTCTAGGTGTTTTTCTGGGACTATTGCAAAGATGTCGTCTATATAGCGGTACCATACTTTGAAGATCCAGGGGGATGCCTTTTTAATCCTAGTTTCCATAGCGCTCATGAAGAGATCTGCTAATATTGGTAACAGCAGGCTGCCCATAGCTAAACCAGATGTTTGTTTGTAATATTTCCTGTTAAATGTGAAAAAATTTTGATTTATGCAAAGATTTGTTAATATGATGTATTCTCAGATGTCTTCTGTTGTTTTCCCTATTGCAAGTAACCAGTTTTTGATGTGGGTTGTATGTTTTCTGTAGGTATGCTTGGAAACAGAGCAGTAACATCAAAGAAAACTAACATATCAGTTTTTTCTGATTTCATGTCTAATTTTATCGATTTGATCTAGAGAGTTTTATATGCTTGCTGTTTCAAATTTAGGGAAGGAAGAGAATCTGTTTGTTAACCATTTTGCTAGATTATATGATATCTGTTCTTCATGCAAACTAAGTACATGTCTCAGCAGGGAATGTTGCCAATGGAGATATTACCAGCACTCATTAAGGAAAAAGGCCAGTAATTATAATTCATAGTATAAAAGGAAAAACAATTATACATATGTTATTCTTTTAATTGTGTAAATAATTGTGAGCTTTTTTTACAGGGAAAACTCCACAACTTTATCGTCATGACCTACTAGCACTTCAGAGCAAGCAGACACACAGGTTTTCTCTACATATGAACAAAATTCCAGAAAGGCTGGTGCCACGTAAGTTTGCATTGACAACAAAGGTGCCAGACACCAAAGGATGTACAAAGTGCTGTGTGGGACGCAATCCATACAATGGATATAAGTACCTGTGTGGGGCAATGCCCAATGGAATATTCCTAATGCAGTGGTATGATCCACTCAACAAATTCATGCTCCTAAAGGTTAGTTATTAAAAAATAACTATTACTTCATTAAATGTTTCAAAATAAAAGAAAGTTACTTTTCTGCTTTCAAGGAAATTGATCTCAATTAATTATAAGTGAATTAAAGTTTCTCCTTTATTAAAAGTAGCTGGCATTATTCATTAATAAATGTAAAATAAATTGAATATTGAATGAGCAGCATGGGATTTCTGCTTCAGGTCACAAACACAGAAACATAAAACACATAAAGGAAGTAACACAAAGGTAATAAGTTTGACTAGATTTGCAGAGGCAGACCTATCCCACAACCTGTCCCCAAACAGCACCCATTCATTAGTGAATCACATTTGCGTCTCAGAATTTAGGGAATCTCTCTTCTCGGGTCTCAATCCAACCTGGAAGGCGGCCCACTGAAAAAAAGAGTACTTAAAGTATATCCAGTGTTCATCAAGTCCACTCAGAGTAATGGCACATACCTCCTGAAGCCTGTAGCTGTACTTCCATGTCTCAGATTTACATGCAGTGAAAGGTTGCTATCAGAATTTTAACCATTATTATGGGTACATTATAAATATTGCCATAATACTTAAAACTGAAATTTTAATGTTTGCCTTCTGAAATTTGTACCACTTGGTGTTATGAGTATGTATCAACCTAAATTTCAGTCATTTTGCTTTAATAGTTCAAAATTCATGGATAAATCTGGCCGCACTCACCAAGGCTCGCTTTGGTGCTTCGTAGCGCTGGGAATCGTGGGTTCGAGTCCCGCCTTGGGCATGGATGTTATATGTTTGTGTATATGTGTGTGTTGTAAAAGTAAGAAAACAGTAATAAACAGTAATAATACTGCAAAACAAAGTAAAAAGAAAAAGGTAAATAAAAGTAGGGTATACAGTGACGGAGTCCTAATCAGACTCCGGTACTGTATTTTATATATATATATATATATATATAAAAGAATAAAATAAAAAAAAAAGGTCACTTAAAAATCCCCCACAGTAAAAAAATTAAAGTTATGGTCCAGTATCTTAAACCCTAGATTCACAATTTAAATTTGCCCTAGATTTCTGTGTGTTTTAGCTAGTTTGGGATATAAACATTTTTGAAGTTCTTCAATACATATTTTTGCTAAAAACTTGAAATTTTTGTGTTTGAGAAATCTAAAAAATATACTTAAATACTTCTCCCAATAAAACCTAGAACAATTCTTATTCGTTGTATATTTCTGTGAAATTTTATGTCAAGTGACATTCCTCTGTCACAAATTGTGTAAGGCAAGGAGCATTTTACAGAAAGGAAAATACTTCAATATCAAATCATGAGAAAGTTTTGGAATGCATAAATCACAATAAAATTCACCAGGTTAGACCCCAAATTTATTTTTCCTTTCCTGTTGTTGCTTTTTCTGTCTTCTTATACTGTAGTTGTTTCCTTACTTCTGAGGAACTTAACTTCTTACTTTGTATGATGCAATTAAAAAATTAAAAATATCGATGGGAGAAAATACAACAAAGGTATCATATTTATCCGAATACAAGATGACCTCAAATGCAAGAAAAGCTCCATTTTTCAGAACTTAATTTTGGAATAATTTAGCATGTTATATACATGTATAGAAAGAAGAAATGTTTGAACAAACTAATGGACACTTAAGATGATTAAGTCCTGTCTCTCTCTCTCTCTCTCTCTCTCTCTCTCTCTCTCTCTCTCTCTCTCTCTCTCTCTCTCTCTCTCTCTCTCTCTCTCTCTCTCTCTCTCTCTCTCTCTCTCTCTCTCTCTCTCTCTCTCTCTCTCTCTCTCTCTCTCTCTCTCTCTCTCTCTCTCCGTCTCCGTCTCCCTCCCTCCCTCTCTCCCTCTCTCTCTCTCTCTCTCTCTCTCTCTCATTTGCTCGGAAATTCACATTTTAAGTGGTTAGCAGAGAGGAGAGTATGGGCGCGATGGTACGTGATGGCAGTGGTGGCAGTAGCGTAGCTATAACAATAATTATGATGATATTTTCTATCAAGACAACATATGTAGAAGTCCTCTAATTTTATTTTACTCTTGGAGAGTAATCTTTTTTCCAATGAGAATACTCATAGAATAGATAACAGCTAATTTTTGCTGCAAATGGAATGCACAAAATCTGCCGCATGCATCGCGACCTTGATGGTAATCTGCACTGCTTTCCCCATGCTTCACCACTTCCATATCCACGAAATTTGAAACTTACTTTTTCCCGCATGGTATTCAGAAAACATATATCATGAATGCAACCCCCAATTCTGAACATTAATATTTTGGAAGAAAACATCTTGTATTTGAATAAATACAGTATATCAATTGTTTAACTGGTTACAGCCTATTTTGCTGTGGTTGTCTATGGGTTTTGCTTCATCATTCTGTCTGTTGAAGAAACACCAAGATATTTTATTTTTGGATATTTGGGCTGCTATCAATTGGTATGCTGTGTCTTGGCCTTATAAAAGAGCTATCTATGGGCTTTCAAAGTGGCAGAACTTGCTGAATAATACTATTTTATGATACAGCAAGAACCAAACCTTTTTGGGCAACTTTTGGCCCAAATTCATATCATTTCAGTCATAGGTAAAAGGAGTATTCCTAAAAGGAAGCTTGAAGCACTATACATATTGTGCACTTTCTCTTCAGCATCCGCCTTCACAAACAAGTGCAGAGGAAAGTCAGGTAAAACCTCTAAGTAGTCTGCACCGTTCTGGTTATCAAACATGTCAATCTTTGCAGTGAATTAACGTTGGCAGCTACTGCCTTCAAATAGGAATCTCCAAGACAATGCTGCAGAGAAAACAGAGGGTTTATAACAAAAATTTAGAGGCCTCACCGCAACCCAATCACTCTTCTGTAGTTCATGTTGCACATGCTTCCTCCAGCTCAGCCCAATTTCAAGGTTAATAGGTTTGTTGAGACAAACATGCTTAATAAACTAGGTAGCTTCAATGTCTTTTTAAAAAATACGCTCTTACAAGGGGCGCTCAGTAAGTCCTTAGAAAAAAAAATAGAAAAACAAACTTTTTTAAGTAAATTTTTTTTATTTTTCAATAATCTCCTTTTAGCTAGATACACTTTTCCCAGTGTTTCTCCAGCTGTTTTAAGCCTTTCAAAAAGTAGGATTTTGGAAGGTCCTCAAAATAGTTATCTGTTTGGGAGATGACCTCTTTGTTAGATGTGAATCGTTTTCTGCTGAGCCACTTTTCAAGTTTGGAAATAAAAGAGTCACTGGTAGCCAAATCTGGTGAATACGGTGAATGTTATAGTAATTCAAACCTTAGTTCTACATTTTTGCCATTGAAACTTTGCACTGTCTTGATGGAAGAGAATCTTTTTCTTGCCAGATGAGGGCATTTTTTCTTCATTTCTCGATTCAACTGGTGCAATAACAATGCATAATACTCTCCATTTATCATTCTTTCTGCAAATAATCAATGTAGATGATTCCAAGTGCATCCCAAGAAAACAGAAACCTTTGCCTTTTTTAGAGCCGGTTAGTAAAAACCCACTGTTTTGACATACTTTTATCTCTGGAGTATAATAGTGAGTATGGATGTTTCATCCTCAATTATGTATTGACACAGAAACTCATCAGGATTGCGACGGAAAAGTGCCAAACCAGCTTCCGAATTGATCACATGATTGCATTTATTGTCCAATGAGAGCAAACATGGTACCCATCTTGCCAAGACCTTTGGCAGACTTAATTTTTGGGGCAAAATTGAGAACACTGTACCTTATGATATGTCTGTGGTCTCTATTATTTTGTGAACTTTGATTCGTTGATCACTCAAAACAATATCATGGATTTTGTTTGAGCATTGATGTTCTTACTACTCCAAATACTATGGTGTATGTTTGAATCACATCCAGTCAGTAAGCTAGGGTTTCTATTCTTGTATAGCACAAGAATTCTGAACTTCTGAGGAGTGTGATTTCTAAGAGTTATATGGGAAATAGACCAACAGAAGACTACCAGTGGCAGTGATTTTATTAATTGAATTGCCAATTTATCCAAAATTTTATTCTTGTTCATTTAAACATAGAACATTAAATATTTTAATAATTAGATATTCAATAACTTATACTCCCCACAAAGAAAAAAACTTCTGAAACAATAATAAACATTATCCATCATTGTAATCTCCCCAATTAAATAAAGCAGAACATTATAAAAAATCCCAGCTTGTAAATGCTCTGGTAAGTTGGATTGGCATTAGTTTTCCCCATACCTCATCAGAAGTTGCACCAAATCCTCATGAAGTCTTGCAAAGCCAAAGTGTTGTTGTGCCTTGCCAAGATACAAGCTTTGGGTTTATTCACATGTTCGGGTTATGTAGGCCACGTCATTTCTCTCTGCCAGCGTTTTACTGCAACCCATGTTGAGCTTCTTCCTTGGGCCACTGGCACCACAAGCCCTAGCAAGCTGATAGTTATGCTCGTGTGCTCGTAGGCCCCTCCTCTCTTCTCCTATTGGATGTTGGTCTACCAATCCCCTCTTGCTCTGTCAGTAAGGCTTTCCAAATTGAATTCAGTAGTTTTCCTCCATCTCTGTCAAGTTTACTCATTTCTTTAAGATGTCAATGCTCTCAAACTATTGTAACTTTGGTAAATATTATTAATGCACATCTAGCTAAGACCAACTCTTTTATACTGTAGTTCTCCTTCCCTAGAGTTGTTATAATGAATTTAAGTAGCCTTTCTTTCAGTGTAATGCTGTACACAGCATTGTTAGCTTGGCAGTTGATAAGGTTATTTATTTTTTAAAATTTCCTGTTTGCCAATACCTTGGGCCCAGCTTTCAGGTTTCAATATACATTCATTATATTTTGCTTGGATTTGTTTTTTGTGTATTTTGGGTTTATTGGAACCCATACAGATACCCGATAACAGTTCCAGTTCTTACTGTGAGAAAACTTTTGCTGTTCACAATTTACATATTTACACACTCTCTCCCATCCTCAAACACATACACACACACACGCACACCCACACCCACACCCACACGCATACGCACACCCCCCCCCCTTATCTTATTTACATTCACCTGCAGAATATACACTATTTACACTTCCACTGTTTTGTTGAGCGGGTAGCTGGTCCTTAGGCATTGATGGGTATGTGGCAGCCCCTTTGTGGACATGGACCAGGTTGGTGGGCGCACTGTTTGTCGAGCGGCAGACCTTTTTAGAATTATTTTATTCTTTTATGTTTTCGGTGTTTTGGTTCACTGCTGCCGATGTAGTAGATGAGGTAATTATTTTGTTGCCTGATGCGCACACACGTGGAAGTTCCTCTTTTTAGGATGATGGTGGAGGTGGACAGTTCCTGGTGGATGCAGATGTTTGAGTTTTGGAGGAAGCAGTGGAGGATTTTTCAGAGGGAGCAGTTCTGCACAGTTTTGAAGCTCTTTAGGGGTATTTTGGCCCATGTGCCCAGGCCATAGTGTGAAACACTACAAGGTTTAAATAGGAGAAAGGGGGAGAGAGAGAAAAGAAGAAGAAAAGAGAATATGTGGTATATTTATTAAAACTGTGTTTCTCATTACCTATCATTAGCTACATGGAAGTGGTAATTATCATTACATTTACGTGAAACCTGCTCATAGATATTTAATGAAGATTTTTGTTTTGCAGCATTTTGAATGTATGCTCCCTTCACCATTATCAGTGTTTGAAATGATCATAACACCCGAGTTGGAGTATCCCACGGTGTGTGTAAGTGTTAAGCAGGCATATGAGCAAAACCGGCTGAAGTTAGACCTCATCAATATGAATTCTGGTGCCAGCTGGTTTCATAGTGATGAGCTTGAAGACATGGATGGGACAGGTAAGCAGTTTCAAATCATTAAATCTTAGTTTTCAAGCAGTTTATTTTGTAAATGGTTCTTGCTGCTAAATTGTTCTTGCAAAGGATATTTTTAAGCAGATACCATGGGGAGGGGGGATGGAAATGCCCTCACCTCTTTTGTTTAGCAAACTATAGCAGCATTCCTAACTTGACTACTCATTGATAGTAGGTGGTTAACTTTAATATTTTCAATTGTCTTTGAAGTTCATAAATTATCACTACCTTCCCTGGAAGTCAGGCAGCTGCTTTAGATACAGTCTTTTTGATAACCATTTTAATGAAAGGGTGTTTTGGACCAGAATATTTATGAACAGAATATTTTTGAGTTGGGTTTGTAACACTTATGTATAATTTTTCCAGACCAGTTTCGAAGCAATGTGAGCATCATTGTCAATGGTTTCCAACTGAATTTCTACAGGGTGTTCTATGTTGAGGTGTTATGGTCCCTGGTGACTGAGTGACAAACCTCCACAATATATTTTGTGGCAGCAATTTAATCAGCCGTTGTACACCACTTTTGGTCTACTAACCATGAAATAGTACCAAACATATACCTTATAAAACCCACCAGATATGCGGCAGAGCTCGACGACTGGGAAAAAATCCATATCATTAAAAACCAGTACCATGTATTCACCTTTGAACTGGCACCAGAAAATAAATTGTGGAGGTTTGTCACTCAGCCACCAGCACTTTCTAAAAGTTGACTTATTTCACCTTCAAAATAACCTGGCTGATCAATTTGAAACTAGGCTTAAGTTGTTTAACCTAGAGTATAAATCTGGGCAGTCGGAACCTTGGGTGCCTCAAGATGTTGTACAAATGCTGTGATCATGAGCCCCTTCCATAACAAACATTGCTTAAACTTACATTTTAAAGAAAAACATTGAAAAGTTAAAACCAGTAAATGAATCACAAATCATATTTTACAAAAATTGTCACCAGGGCTGGTTCAAAATACCTTAGCAAGACATCACTAAATATGAAGCAAGATTGAAAAATGTAATGAGGAAATTGACAACAATAATACCTACATTACTTAATAGCCAGCTAACTGTTCAATATGTATCGTACATATCCAAATGCAATACGACCACCATTTTTCAGAACTAAGTTTTGGAATTAAGTATATCATGTATATAAATATTTTATATATCTATATAATTTTTAAATGAAAGGTAAAATTTTGCCATATATTTTGAACAAATTAAGGGACATTTTTAAGTATTGTTTTCTTTTTTTACTTAATTTAAATTTGTGCAGAAATTCACGCAGTGGCAAATGACAATTATATATCAGTACCTATGAATACGATCAGAGGTAATGGCAGCATAACTGCTAACAATGCAATGGATACATTCTAAGTGGAGAAAATTTGAAACCCATGACCTTGCTATCATTTGAAATGTAATTCAGTGATGCAGTTGGTAAATATGTTGTGAGGAATGCATTTCATAGTGACTGATAGAAGTGCAATTAATATACAGGTAAAACTGCATCATAATTCTTGGCAGTATGTATATTTATCTAAAAATAACATGCTTGCTTTCATGACTAGATACATGAAATGTTTGTACTTAAAATACATTAAATAATTTTTACTTATAACCAAACTTTAAAATGATGCATCACAAAAGTGTCTCTAAAATCAACTTTATTACACTAAACCCCACTAAAAATGACACCAAAAGGCATAAAAAATAACTTCAAAAACCATAAAAAATAACTTCAAAAACCATAAAAAAAAAAAATACACCAAAATCTTATAGAAAATAAAACAAAATTTTCCTGTCCCTACAAGTTACGTGTTTTAACATGATCTACATTTTTATTTTCTGTACATGTACTATGTACATAGCGTATAGAGAGGGTATTGTATTGCACCCAAAAATTCAATACTGTGATTTCACAGGAAATATATGTTTTGAGACCCCCTGAATCCAAAAAACATTTTTTGAAAAATGTCCCCATGTGTGTGCGTGTGTGTGAGAAGTCTACCTGGAACACACTGACACACATTCAAGCATAGCTGAATGTTGTTCAGATTGTGGAAATTGTTCTCAGTGTGACCAGTCAGATCCTAGAGTTTGTGGTTGCCTTCAACATGTAGATGTGGTCTAAAGGAAGAAATCCATTGGAGTAATATGTGGGAATTTAATTGCAGCATGATGTAAGTCTTAAAACATATATTTCTGGCAAAATCTCAGTATTGAATTTTTGGGTACAATACAATGCCTTCTCTATACACTATGTACATAGTACTTGTAGAGAAAGTAACCTGTCAAGTGTTAAGTTTGACTCAATGTTAATTTCATAAGTTACTATCTTTGTAATTTATATTAAAGATTTTCTCTGCATGTATTAATAGGTTCTAGACACTTTGTCATTTATTGTGGCTTATTCAATTTGTTCATAAAAATATTCTGAACAGTTCAAAACAATTACAGATTGATGTTATAAGACACCAGTCTTGAATATATTTCTATCATTTTTTTTGACGTGCTCAATTTTGGCCTAAATTTACAGTACATAAGTAGAAACATTAAGAAATAGCAATAAGACTCTGGAGATGGTGAGGGACTTGCTAGTTACTTGTTGCAAATATACATAAATTGGCAAAATTTATGTTGTCTTAATTCTTTTTACTTTCTCTACACATACTAGTTACATAGTGTGTAGAGAAGGTATTGTATTCCACCCAAAAATTTGGTACCAACACCCTGAATCCAATAAAAACATTTTTAGAAAAATGTCCATGTGTGTGTCGGTCGGTCTGTCTGTCAGTCAGTATGAGTGTGTGTGTACATGAGCGCACACAGCATAGCTCAAAAATGAAAAGTATTTAAGTTTAGAATCTCTCGATGATGCAACACGAAGATTTTCAAGAAAATCCCCCGCTCCCAACTACCCTGTACATGGAAAAATTTTCGAAAATGTTGATGTTCTCAAAAATGGCTCTAATGATTTTGATTAAAATGTATATTAAAGATGTTTACAGGACATAAAAAAGTAAATATTTGGATTTTCTGGAAATAGCCTCTGAAGACATGTTTATTCTGGTTGAATTTTGTGGAGTTTTGCATAACTGGTAAACCATAAGAGATGGACTAAGATTTAATTAATAAAAAGTATAGGGTTTGTTAAAACACACAATTGATATTATATACATTTTTTTCCTTGAAGTTTACTGTTTTTGAGATATTCCATGTTATTGATTTCAGTTTTAAAATACCTATACTTTTCTCATATGGGAATTTGTCAGTTCCTGGCCATACAAACAAAGGAACTTCAATCACATAGCAACCAGCTTTTAAAAGATTTGAATATCACTTTAGTTTGTGGTATTTCCATATTGTAGTTACACTCTGACTTCTTAATTTTAAAAATATTGCAGTGCTTTTTTATAAATCTTGTGGAGCTCCTGTTCCTTTCTGCGGAGAACAACTTATGATTGCAACATTTGAATATACAAATCCATACCATAAAACAACATAGTTCATGTGGAACAATGTGAATCTAGTAAATAGAGCAATGATTGCTCAATTCACTGCCCTCATTCAAAATTAATGCTTTTTCCAGATGGATCTTTTGAACTGAGACCATAGTTAACAGTCTTGGCAGTCAGTGATCATCTATCTCATACAAATATCATGTTAAAGCAAAGTGTTACTATTAATTTAAAGTAAGTTTCTAAGGTTAACAAAGTGAGAATGAATCAAGACTCATATTTGAGTGAATGAAAAATGAGTTTAGTATGTGTGTCCTAGTAAAGACTATGGATTTTGGCCCTTAATCAACCATTTTTGAAATGGTTTATCACAATCACATTTTATCACAATCTTTCTAATATAACTCTTTTTTATTATTTAATTCTATTTTGTAGAGATGTAGTACAGGTTATTTGCTTATTAAAATAAACACAATTTCTTATCATGGTAACTTCCATATTTTTACTTTCTCTACACATATTATGTACATAGTGTATAGAGCAGCTATTGCATTCCGCCCAAAAAATTGTTACCAAGTTTTCACCGGAAATACAAGTTTTAGGGTCCCATGTATCAAAAAAAAAAAAAAAAAAGCATTTTTAGAAAAAGGTCCGATTGTGTGTTTGTTTCTGTGAACACGATAACTCAAGAATGAACAGCTGGTAAAATACCAATTTTGGTATTTAAATTTAGTATCTTCCAGGGATACAACGTGAAGATTTTGAAAAAAAATTCCCCTATTCCAAATTACTACTTACATGGAAAATGTTTTGAAAATTTTGAGTTATCAAAAATGGTTCCAACGATTTTGATCAAAATACCATATATTAAAGATATTTATATTGCAAATAAAATGTATGTCTTGAATATTCTGGGAATGGTCTCTAAAGGCCTCTTTATTCTGAATGAATTTTGTATAACTGGTAAATCCATAAGAGATAAACAAAAACAACACAAAAAATGTAATCACATTAAAACACATAATTTATGTCAAATATCTATATTTTTTTTTTTTCATGGAATTGACCATTTCTGAGATATTCCTTGTCATTTGTTTCAGATTTTAAATACTTGTAAGCTCCTGGCACTGCATAAAAACAGATTTCAACCACATGGCAACTAGCTTTTAAACGATTTGACTATCACTTTAACCTAGTGTATTCCCTTGTTTTCCTTCTATTTATCAGGAAGGAAGTGATTAAGACAATTTCAGCAAATGTTTATCCCGATTATCGTAACGTAGATACAAGAATATGCTTTTTAACAATAATTTGTTACAACAATGTAGGAAAAGTCACATGAATGGACCACATCAGAATTTTTTCTTTTTTTCCCATAGAGATTGTGCAATTTAGCATGGGTTTTTCCAGTGTGCTTCTTACACAAATGAGAGTCCTGAGTAAGTGATAAGTCAGTCCTTTAAATGGTTTATTGTATTGGGCACATTAATGAATTATCTGAAGGCCCATAAAGCTGGTAGTTATAGAGCTAATGTGGTAGATACATCACTTACATTCTTGTAGCTGACATAAGACACACCTCCTTGCATATTCTGGTGTAAACTTTACAGGATTTGTTAACAAGCTAAGGTGAAGGCATCATGTTAGTATGTTGTGCAGGTAATGTTATTTTTATGTAGGCTAAGAAACTTTTTCTTTCTTTTCCTCAAATAGCAACGGTTGTACCAAGACGAGAAAACATCAATGTCATCAGTGTATACCAGCTGGAGAAAGATTCCATTTTAGTTTGCTATGACAGTAAGTAAAATCATTTTTTTCTACTTAAACAGCTCACAGAATGCATTTATAGAGCTTACTTGTGCATTAGCTGTAGAACAGGAATAATACCGGTAATCAACCTTGAAGACATCAAAGTTGCCAGTAATAACATTTTCTTCTTGTAAAAATATGTATCATCATAATTTCTTGTTATTTGCTTTGTTTATTTACTAATTACAGTGTACTCCCAATTATTCATGTGCAGATTATCCATGCATCCCCCCCCCAAAAAAAATATTGTATATTGTTTTTCTTTAGAAGACAGCAATAAAGGACCCGCCACATGACAATAAGTGCCATTACCATTGTTTAAATGATCACCGCATAACAACAGAGTAACAAAAATTAGAATCGATTCAAAGATTCAAGAAGGTCAAAACTGTTGCAAAACTAAGTGCTGATTATGGGATTGGAATGCAGACTGTTCAAAAAACAGAACAGAACTGCAGAAAATACAGGATTTTATTAGGGACTGTAATTCTAATTCTGTACTTGCTGCCCTCACCTGTTGTTGGTCAGATCTGCCATTTGGTGATGCTATTATAGGCATTATTTTGTCTTAGTTGCTAGATAGAGCCCTGGAAGGCTTCACTGACTAGCACTTGTGAGGACTATTAGTTCTTCTATGTTGTAGCGGATCTCATCATTGTGTGTGTACTTTATATTTACTGTGTCCTAAAGTAGTTAATGTATTGGTCCTTGGCTATTAGTGTCAGTCATTAAGAATACTCTTGATGTAATTCACTCAGGGTGGGATATAAGTAAGGAATAGTAGTCACTTTGTTAAATAAAACACTCTTGTTTCCTGCCTCAAAATCTGGACATTTATTACTTGATTGAAGATATCAATTTATTAACACTCAAGCACCGACTTACACACACATTACTCTCTGCTCTTAGATTTCAATTAACTATGTACTTAACTATAACATTCTCTTGTTAGATGGTGTTAAGCTAAGTTGAGTAATGCTGGAAGATTTTCACATATTGTGTTGCAGGTTCCTCCTCTGAGAACTTATCGTTTGTCAGGATCTGGGGTAATATAGTCATGGTATTCTCCCCATTGGTTACTTTCCAAAGTTTTGGTATCTTCCAAATAATGTGTCACTTAAAAGCGATTATGTGACTAGCAGACAATGAAAAATACCATGACTATATATTAAAAGTTTATTCCCCCATCACTTGCACATAGTGACTTATTGCACTAAAATCCCAATAGAAGCTAAGTACTAACAAAAGGATCGCTGTGTAGCACAAAAGGTTTATCTTCCAAAATACTTTCCTTCCTCTACAAACATACTAAAGCATTTCTTAAACTAAATATTACCTTGCTGCCTATATTACTATATGCAGCATACATAACATGGTAATTATAATTCATTGATGTATTTACATATGTGGAAAGAATACTGTCTCAACATCTGGTAGGTAATGCACTGGTAAACAGTTTTATGTTGGCCATTAGAAGGGTCTTTGACTAGCACTTACATCATTATTTCAAATTCTTTTATGCTAAATTCTGAATAAATTTGATAGTTTCTTAGTCACTTTTGGAAGAAGAAAACAGATTAAATTCTTGTGTTGTTTTTAGACATTGCTGTAGTTTAAAATGCACTTCAGTAAAATTATCTGCGTCTCACTCCTTCAAAGTTATTCATATGTTTTATTTTCTCTCTCTTTCAGGTATGGTGAAAATTGTTACACTTCAGGGTAGATTAAAGTCTAGTAAAAAACAAGTAGCACAGCTGAATTTCGATTTTCAGGTTGAATCAGTGGGTAAGTATGCAAAACAAGTGTTTTCCTGGACACTTTTCTCTAGTCATTACTTACTCCTTCAAAGTCTTTCCTACACTATGTTCTTGAGATTCCCTTTAGTCTAATTTAAGAAATAGAAAGTAATATCATTTACAGAATGCCTTCTTTGTGTTAGCAAAGAGATTACAATTTATAAATAGTAACTGCAGTTATATATTCTATATATACTCTTGTATGTAACACATTCAGGTATAACCTGTCTTGCAGTTTTCTTCTTCATTTTTTGTCTGTTTTTCTTTTTTCTCATCACGCACCCAGCAAGTAGGGAAAGTAAATATTGGATTCTGCCCAAAAACTGAAGTAGATTTTAAAGGAAATACACATCTTGAGTCCTTGAATCCAAGAAAAGTGGGTGGGTGCAGACATGTGTGTGATACTCAAACATGAAAAATTGGATGAATTCAGGTTCAACATTGTCTAGTGTCTGACACAAAGATTTTGAAAAAATAATCCCCTCCCCCTTCACATCAAATGCCCTGTGTATGGAATTATTGTAATTGTTTTAACTTATTCAAAAATGAATCTCTTTTATTATTTTGATTTTAAATGTCTGGTAATATTATATTGACATGAGAAGTAAAATTTGTAGTTGCTGTGAATAACCTTGGAAGGCACCTTTATTTGATTGAATTTTGTATAATTTTTTTCATGTTATAATTACAAGCAAATCTTAAAAGATTGGAAAAATCTTGCTGTAGGAAAAATTTAGAGATCATTAAAATATACAATTTGTGTCTTTTTCCTAGTGTTAGCCATATTTTAAATAATCCATGCTAATTATCATCAAAGTTTATAATTTTTGCTCTTTTCCTTTCTTTTCTTTGCACCACAAATGCTATTACCATAAATAAACATTTAAATATTGTTTCTGCATGTTGCAACTAATCACGTATTTGTAATTAAAATTACAATTAAGAATGAGGAACTTTGTGACAATATGTGCTCTAATCATTGAGAATAATTAGTGACTCGATTTGGAACACTACCTCAATTACTTAAATAGAAAACATCTTTCTGAAGCTATTTGCTTCAATTGTCAGTTTCCCTTTAACTGCCATTATCACCTCATATATTATATGAACAAAGCCTTGGATATTCAAAATATGGTACTGCTTTGTAGACTATATTTTTGCAATAGTACTGGAAAAACATTTAGAAGATGCATTAAAACTGTAAGGAAAATCTATAAAATGTGCAATAAAGAAAGAATGAATGGACAGCTATCCTTCCTTAATTTAAAAATTATCAAAAACTTTACATTTAGCATATACATGAAACCTGCTCATTTTAAACAAAATAGTTAAAACGTTGTTCCGTACCAGCATGCAGTACTCAACATTTTATGCACAGATTGGAAATGTCCCCATATACAAAGAATATGACTGTGAACTAAAGACATAATGGACATAGCTGTAGAAAGGGATTCCATGCAGAAACAGTACAAGAGAATAAATAGAGCCAAAAATAGAAGAGATTAAAAGAAGTCACATATTCCAAATGGGAAAAAAAAAAACAAAAACAAGAGTTTCATCCATTAGTCTTCCAGCTCTCTACATATTCCAAAGGATCTTTAAATTATACATAATTTTGATCCAAAAACATTAAATTTGAAATTACAAAAATCCCATAGGAAAACAACCAGTTCAGCTGCAGCAACTGTGAAAAAACCCCTGATCCCTTCTTCCCAGTTCTTCCCAATTCAATTAATTATACTCCATTTGGAAAAAATCTAAATGGCATGTTATTTATGGACGCTCTTTAACTACTGTGGTTCTCAGCATCGCATTCTGAATTGGGAGTGAAATACCTCTTAATTTTGCACAGAGGCCTCTCTATCAGGCTTGAGGTTCTTTTACGTGCCATAAATTTAAGACACGGGACCAACGGCTTTACTTCCGTTCCAAAGGAAGCCATGCTATGGACTTTTATGCCTGAAAAAATCCATCGTCCTCCGCTGGGTTTCCATTTGGAGAGATTCTTGGTAATCCCATTTATAATTTTGCAAAAAGACCTATAAATTTGATCTATAGTCCCTTAATGCATAAAATAACAACAGCCTAGCTTACCACTGAACAAAACAGCTTTTCCCTGTAGAACAGCTCCCTGGCAATTATTTTCTATAACAAAGGGGAAATTTGATTAGCTCTGTATGGCACTGCAATGACTTTCCAACTTTTCTGTAACATATGGCTGTGGACTCCAGGATCCCACAGAGAATACATATAAAGGAGCATCAGTTGCAAAAAAATCTGATGTGTTCCATTCACATGACTTTCTCTACATCTCTGCAACAAATTATTGTTAAAAGGCTTATTCTTCTATTTACTTCATGCTAATCGAGACAAAACTAGCAGAAATGTCTTGTTACTTGCTTCCTTGTAAGTAGAAGGGAAATAAGGTAGTACCATAGGTTAAAGCGGCGGTCAAATGTTTTAAAACCTGATTGCTATGTGATTGAAATTGTTTTGTTTATATGGTCAGGAGTTGACAAATTCCTGAATGAGAAAAATATAAGTATTTTAAAACTGAAACCAATAACAAAGAAGCCCACCTGGGTACTGTGGTGGTAGCGTGTCTGCCTCACATTCAAATTGTCGTGAGTTTGAATCTCGCTTAGGTAGAGTACCCGGATAAGGTTTATTTGGGGGTTTTTCCATTATCCTGAGAAGACGAATGTCGAGTAACTTTAAGCTCCATGGACCCTGAGTTCATTTGAGCATCATTTCACCAATTCCATTCATCGTGCGATATGACTAGCGAGGTTAAAGGACTTTAAACTATGGGGAAAAAAAAGATAAAGAATAACTCATAATCTGTCCGCTCCATAAAAAAAATGTATTTAATATAAATTATGTGTTTTAATGAGCTCTACATTTTTTCTTAAGTAAATTTTTGTCTTATCTCTTATGGTTTACCAGTTATGCAAAAGCCATGCAAAATAAATATGTCATCAGAGGCTATTCCAAAATAGTCAAGATACACATTTTATTTGTCATGTAAATAACTTTAATATACAATATTTTAATCAAAATGGTTAGAGCCATTTTTGAGAGAATTCAAAAAATGTTCCGTCATAAGGGTAGTTTAGGTGGAGGGAAGGGAGGTTCTTAAAAATCTTTGTGTCACTTCCTTGGGAGACTTAAATACCAAGTTTGGCATTTAACTGCCTTTTCATTTTTGAGCTCGGCTGCCCCCCCCCCCCCACACACACACACACACACACAGGCAAATATTTTTCTAAAAATGCTTTTTTTGAATTGAGGGGTCTCAAAACATAAATTTCTGATGAAATCTCAGTAAGAAATTTTTGGGTGCAATACAATACATTCTCTGTGCACAATGTGCATAGTGCATGTGGAGAAAGTAAAAAGAGTGTATATGTTGCCCTCCGTGGTGTAATGGTTACCATGCTAACTTCATATACCCAAAGTCGCGGGTTCAAACCCGGCGGAGGACGATGGATTTTTTAGGGCGTAAAAATCCTTAACATGGCTTCCTTTGGAAGGGAAGTAAAGCTGTGGGTCCCGTGTCATAGATTTACGGCACGTAAAAGAACCTCAAGCCTGATAAGAGAGGCCTCTGAGCAAAATTAAGCGATCTTTCACGCCCAATATAGAATGGGATGCTGAGAACCAAAGCAGTTAAAGAGCGTCCATAAATAACAGGTCATTTCCATTTCCAAAAAGAGTGTATGTATTGCTTGCATATTTCATTCGTTATGCTGAAGTGTCTTTCAATTCAAGGTTACTGTTGGAAAGATTCTTAGGTAGGTTTGGAAGCTAAGGTATTTCGCTCCACCGAAAAATTTGATACTGAGTTTCACCAAAAATACACGTTTTGAGTATACCTGAATCTAAAACAAAAGAAATTAGATGAAGTTGCATGTGTATGAACAACTTAACTGAAACACAAAACATCAGTTAAGTACCAAACTTAGTATTTTTCTGAAAATCCCCCCCATCCCACCCCAAACTGTTTTTCACATTGAAGATTTTTCACAATTTTTTATATTCTCTAAAATGCCTCATACCACATTGCTCCTGTCACTTCATTTCCAGCAGTTCATTCAGCAGTGACGATAGCTTGCCCTCAATGCTGTGCTATATTGCATGTTGAGGGTAAACCCTGTGAGTTTCAAGTTACTCTATGCCCTCTGCCATAAGAGATAGAGTAAATCTTACTACACAAAAAATGTTGATCTCATTAAAACACAATTTATTTCATATATATATTTATTTTAGTTAACCATTTCTGTGATCCATTTTTTGTTTAAATTTCTCTATTTAATTTTTTTCCAAATTAGAAGTCGTCATTCATTTTCTTTTTCCTTTTGGTCATACAAATAGAATGTCATTACAATGCCATAACATAGCAACCAGACACAGCCATCTTAAAAGATTTGACTTTTGCTTTATCCTAGTATATTCCCCTTGAATCTATAAGAAAATGTGAAAATAAAACCACTTCTATTAATATTTATCTTGATTAGCTTGAAGTAGATAGAAGAACAAGCATTTGTGGTAATTTTCTACAGAAAAGTTCGAGAAAGTCACATGAATGTATTACATTAGATTTTTTGTCTTTTCTTTTGCTGCCCCACTGCCCCTCCTCCCCTAAAATAATAATGCGGTTCAGAAAGACATGAGGTGTTACCTCAGACATCCTATCTTCTTTTGCCTCTGGGACATCCATATTGTTTTCTTTTCAAAATAGGTTGTTTTTGATAAATCATTCCCTTTTTAACTCCTAATATTTTTTTTCAATATGTTGATGGACTTCAGAATCTTCAGTGACTAAAATGTTATGTGATGATGTTAATTTGATTTTCCTATATTCATTTAATACCATTGTTTCAAACTGAGTCTATTATATAAAGGAACAGACTCTCTTTTCTGTATTTACATATGCTTCACTTATGTCAAATTGTAAAATATTTTGTAGTGTAGTAAAATGCACTTCTGTCAGTGTATTTATTATTTCATTTTAACATTCATGCACCCTTTCTTTTTTCTCTTCTCACAAATTTGGGAACTTCACAGCCTAATTCTCCACTTTCAGCCAAAAGCTAAAAATTTATTTTACGTTTATCCTGATATTGTTCCAAGCCATGATAGCTATCACTTGTTATTAACATTGGAGGAACAGATTTGTTTTCAGCTTTTTGAATATCCTTTAATTAACATATGCAATCCATTACATGGCTCATAAGATGTGGAAAATCAGGGAAATTTCTGAGGGAAAGTCAGTAAAATTAATTATTGTATGATAAAAGACAAGAAAATCAATTCTGGTTGGCATTAAAGTCAAGGATTTTGACATACAAGGGTCGTTTTTTTTTTTTTGTTTTTTCAACCTCTGATAGGCTATAAATAAAAGACAAGTTCATAGAAAGCAATTATTTTATTACTAAAAGTTTTGTACACTTATGGTTACTTTTCAACATAATCACCGAAAAGATTGAGACATTTATCATACCTGTGCACAAACTTTGCAATGCCTACTTCAAAAAATGCTACTGTCAATGATTTCAAATGAGCATTGAAGTTGTTTTGAAGATCTTCGTACTTTACAACGTTTGCAGAGAGCCATTCAAAGCAAACAAAGAGGAATGCTAACTTCAGGAATTGTTGATCCATGACAATGCTCATCCACACACTGCTGGCACAATCCATCGGCTCCGTGAACAATTTCAATGTGACATTTTCGATCATCCACCATACAGTCCTGACCTAGCACCCAGCGACTTGCACCTTTTCCCTGAATTGAAGACATGGCTAGGAGGGCAGCACCTTCAAACCAACAAAGATCTTCAAAAAAACGTCAATGCTCATTTGAAAGCATTTGCAGCAACATTTTTTGAAGCGGGTATTGCAAAGCTTGTGCACAGGTACGATAAATGTCTCAATCTTTTCGGTGATTATTTTGAAAAGTAATCATAAGTGTACAAAACTTTTAGTAATATAATAATTGTTTTCTATGAACTTGTCTTTTATTTATAGGCTATCAGAGGTTGAAAAAAAATGACTCGTATATTGCGCTACAAATTATGCAACAGTGAATACAACAGGTGTCCTACCTCTGCAATAAAAAAGTATTCAAGTTTCAATTGATGAACCCAATCTAAATCTCACTTCTTGAGTAAAAAACCAAATTGAAAAAATTAAGGAAGAAAATCTTGATGGTGATTAACCTCTTGAACAATGGAGTTAGTCGACTTCATATAGTAAATGGTACAGTTAAAACTGAGCTACATGTAGCTAAGTGCAATGTTAGACTTTTTTATAGGGTACTTATTACATTTTTAATGCTTCACCAGCCCATTGTGCAGATTTATTTCACTGACCAGATATAAAGTATACTTCATCTACACCTCTGTATTACCAGATGGCTCGAAAATGTTCCATCTTTTGACCCATACAAATGATTAACTTCTTTGTATGTTTTTGAGAACCAGAAACCTTAACACAATACATAGTAGATGTAGTCCAATAAATGAACAAGACAATAATGAGATTGAAGTTGAGAAAGAATATCCTGCTGAAACAATTTGGTGTTATTTAAAACACATATGACAAGAAGATAGATAAAATAAAGTTGCATTTTTAAAACAGTATAATCTACCTAAAATATTATCATCAAAATACATTTATTTTCAAAGAAACAGTGAAGTTTAATACTGTCCAAGATAAATACAAAATAGTGTTGTGTTGCAATTCATCAGTTCATGCATAGCGATGTAAAGAGTGAGATTAAGTTTTATCAACAAAATACGAAGGATTGATTACTTCAAGCGTATCATAGCCACAAGGGTGAATGTTAATGATATTCTGTGAGATATTCATATTTTGGAAATTTAACAATAACACCATAAGTTTTGCGCTGTAGGAGGCAGATGCCCAAATTAGAAGATACCTTTAGAGCTTGCAAATCTAATCTAAGCTTAAATTTAAACTGTTTTAGAGTAAATTCATAATTTTTGCACATTATATGTTGAAGTTTAATGCATTAGAAACAATTTTGGTTGAACAGAGAACACCTTCAGTAAAATATGTTCTCAATATTATTGGTGTATATATTCTAGCTGTTGCATTAAACATTGCCATCAGCAAATAGCCGTCTTTTTAGTATTTAATATCATGTCTAAATTTGTATTGTTTTATGTTTTCTATTAACTGATTGGCTTTTAATTGCACTCCAGTAGCAGATTTACCTGTAATTGCTACTGTTTATGTCATCTGCTATATTTTCATTTCTTTGTACTAATTCAAAAGTAGAGAAAGCTGGGAATGTAGCACTTCAAATTATTTCTGTTTATAGAAGATAATATGTAACTGTTGAAGTTATGTACCTAATTTTTACTTTCTCTATAAGCACTATGTACATAGTGTATATAGAATGTATTGCACTCCACCAAAAAATTCGATAGCGAGATTTCGCCAGAAATATATGTTTTAGGGTCCCCTGTATCCAAAAAAAGTATTTTCAGAAAAAGGTCCATGTGTGTGTGTGCGCGCGCGCGTGCATGCGTGCGAGAGAGAGAGAGAGAGAGAAAACACGATAACTCAAAAACGAAAAGTAGGTAAAATACCAAACTTGTTATTTAAGTTTAGTATCTTCCAGGGATGCGACACGAAGATTTTGAGAAAAATCCCCCCACCCCCAACTACCCTTTACATGGAACTTTTTTCGATAAATTTTGATTTTCTCAAAAATGGCTCTAATGATTTTGATTAAAAATTTGTATATTAAAGATATTTACCTGACAAATAAAATGTATATCTTGAATTTTCTGGGAATAGCCTCTAAAGAGTAGTTTATTCTGGATGAATTTTACTGAATTTTGAATAACTGCAAACCGTAAGAGATGGACAAAAACTTACAACACAAAAAATAAAGAGCACGTTAAAACACACAATTTATGTTATATACAATTTTTCGTGGAGTTCGTCGTTTTTGAGACATTCCTTATTTTTGGTTTCTGCTATGAAACACATACCTTTCTCATACAGGAAGTTGTCAACTGCTCTCCATACAAAGGAACTTCAGTGACATAGCAACCAGCGTTTGATTATCACTTTAAGCTAAGGTACTCCCTTATTTCACTTCTACTTTCAAGGAAGCAAGAAATAAGACTATTTCTGCTAATTTTTTCTTGATTTGCAGGAAGTAAATAGAAGCATAAGCTTTTTAAAAATGATTTATTGCAGAGATATAGAAAGTCATGTGAATGGAACACATCAGATTTTTTAGTGTTGTAATAGATAACAAATTATCATGGACACCACACATTAATTACATAACGTCCAAACTTTCCAGAGTAATTCACTTGATCAGAAACTTGAAAGTTCATATACCCAAAGCGTACATTAGATCAGCTTATTTTGCATTCTTCCATAGCATAATAACATACAGAATTTTACTCTAGGGAAACAGCTCACATGTTACCGATATTCTTCTATTACAAAAAAAAATTATTTGAATCATCTCTGATGCACTGAAACTCGCACACTGCAAACCTTTGTTCATCAAACTAAAAGTAATGACTGTAATAAATTTATACATTTATACCATATTACTGTACATAGAAAGTCACTTACCTGAATTCCAAAACAGACAAGATATACATACAACACTAAAGGGGGCAGTATATCAGTGTGCCATACCACAGGCTAACCACATCTTAGAAGAGCTTTAAAATATTAGGTATAAAACTTTACAATAATTTACCCTTAGAAATAAAGCAATTCTCAGGATCAACTTACGAGAATAAGCTGTATGGATGGTTAGTAGCTAAACCTTATTACTCAGTACAGGAATATTTTGAAATGTAATTTTAATCACGTATAGGTGCTTAAGAAAATTGTAAATAATCATTATATCTTAGTAATACTCTTATTTGTATACATACAAGGTACGTCCAGAAAGTAAGTTCCGTTTGGTAATAAAATTAAATTGTGTACAGATACAGAATAATTATTTATTGCACAAAATTCTACAACTCTTAAACTACTTATGCACATAACTGCCGAAATTTTGCAGGCATTTGTCATAGCGTGGCACAAGTTTTTATATACCTTCTTCATAGAAGTTTGCCACCTGTGTCTTCAAAAAGTTGGTACCCAACGTGAGCAAAGTTTACAAAATTTCAGTTTTTCGGTAACAATTTCATGAATTAGTGATCGTGAGCTTTGGGGAAATTCCATAGCGAGAGCACTAATTGTAAACTTGCGGTTTTCCTGGATCTTGTCATCAATCGTTCTTCATCGTGCACTTCACTACATCCTTCATTGAACTATCGGACCCATCTTCTCACCATTGAATCACTCATTGCATTTTGTCCGTAAACTTTGCA
Source organism: Hymenopus coronatus (assembly GCA_030762935.1). Taxonomy (NCBI): domain Eukaryota; kingdom Metazoa; phylum Arthropoda; class Insecta; order Mantodea; family Hymenopodidae; genus Hymenopus; species Hymenopus coronatus. The sequence goes on from CM060883.1 coordinate 80,950,458, forward strand.
AATTTGCCGATAAATTTCAATTGGTTTCACTTTTTTAGCATTCAGAAAACGAATCACAGATCTGATTTCACAAGCGGTGGGATTTCAATCAACACGGACATTGTAAACAAGCACAACAAAGCGTATGTGGCTGACAGCGATCTCAAAATGGCGCACGTTTCTTCTCCTTGATACAGAGCATCTACCGTGCATGTGCGGAACTGCGATCGCAGTGCTGCAGCAAAGATAAATTGAAACGGAACTTACTTTCTGGACGTACTTCGTATAATTGCTACTTTGTATTGAGAAGATTGTATCTAAACACTTTTGTAATTTTGTGACGTCTATTGCTGTACAGTAATAATAATAATAATAATTATTATTATTATTATTATTATAATTATTGTTTCAGCTAACTAGGTCAGTGTTCCATAGTTACTGAAGAGAACTCCATAATAGCATTTTAGCACTTCTGAGCATGCAGATGAGAAAAGCTCAAGTCATTTAGAATTATCCTCTTTTCACTTGGAACCATAAAATAATATCATTGCTTTCAAGGATTTGTGCAAATTCAGTCATAATTTCTTTGTTAGTATTTATTTCACTGTGTTAGCTATTAATCTATACAGTGGTTTTAAAATAGACTTTTTAATATTGTTTTTCAGATATCATTCATTTTGTTTTTCTTCCTTTCAGTATGTCTGCCAGACAGTGTGTTGGCGTTCCATAAGCATGGGATGACAGGTCGCAGCTTCAAAAATGGGGAAATAACTCAGGAGATAGTGGATCAGAGCAGAGTTTACAGGTTACTGGGATCAGATAAGTAAGTTCATGAATGTGAATATTGCATTGTAGTTCTTCCTTTGCCTCCTGCTCGTCTTCAGATGTTGCATGGCAGTAGATTAAATCAGGCATCATCACATAACTCTAGAGAGCTGCCTACTTGCTCAATTCCCATTAGCTTTGCCCCAAGAAGAGCTGAGTAGTAGGCAAGATTCTAAATTCAGGCATTTTGCACAGGAGTAACTTTGCAATACAAATAATTTGAGGTGTTGCAATCATATTGTTTTACAAATCATAATTTATGATAATTTATTATTAAATATAATTAGCAATGTTAAATATGCCTGATAGTGATTAAATTATGAATTCCTCTAAGAATTATAAAACAAGTGAATTAAAAATTATTTAATAAAAAACATAATAATTTACATGGTTCTCCAAATAATGAGCAATATTACAAGGACAGTTGTGATCGTTGAAAGAAACATATTTTATTGGACATATAACTTATTTCCTTAAATACATTTCATTTGTCTACTTTCACAAACTATTAAACAATAATGGTACTGCCCCTGGGTAGTGTGGTAGTAGCGTGTCTGCTTCACATTCAACATGTTGCGAGTTTGAATCTCGCAAAGGGTGAGTTACCCGTATAAGGCTTTTTTGGAAGTTTTTCCGTAACCTGAGAAGACGAATGTCGAGTAACTTTAAGCTCCATGAGTATCATTTCACTAATTCCATTCATTGTCAGATGTGACCAAGCAGGTTGAATAATGTTAAGCTGCAAAATAAAATAATTGTATTGCCAGAATTGCCTTAAGGAAAATAGTATTTATATAATTAGTTCATATTTTTAGGCTAAGTATGGTTATAACAAAACACCTTAAACAAAATATATATGCCTATTTTAACAACTAATAATCTGAAAGGTATCTATCAACTAATTTCAAGTAAAAGTAACTATTAACTGTTTATGCTACTTAGATACATATTTATTTCCACCCATTGCATAATACCTCCGTGCTTGTTTGGCTATAACTGTTTTGTCAAAATGTGGTACTATTATTTGCATACTTGTAAAGCATAAAGCAAATTTTAGGTTTTTATTCATTAAGCCTGCTTCTTCGTTTGCATCTTGCTCATCTTCATTAGTAAAAACAGCAGTAAACATAAAAATTCATGGGTCCAAACTTGTTTGAAATATCTGCTTAACATGTTCCTAAAGTGATTATTTTCTTGTTCAAAGTAAAAACAAGTTGTAAATCTGACCAGCATGAACAAATTCAATAATAGCAATAAAATACAGTAGGATAAAATGTTGATTGATGTTTGGCAGAATTTAGTAACAGTGACGGTCAAATTATATGTTTTATTAATTTGTTGAGTTGGTTTTTTAACACTACGTCACTTACATTGTTATTATGAGGGACTAGTTTCGAAAGCCTATGCTTTCATTTTCAACCTCACGGGTCCAACTACCATTGCTGGCTGCATTTGCTTGTACTCTCTTCTCTGGTGGCGAAATGATGAACTTCTTAACTGAGCTGTCTACTGGCGGGATTTCAAAGTTTGTTAGCCGATCTTTGTTTTTCCATATGAGGATGTTTTCCCAGGTTGTGAGTTCATTGTGGCCTGACATGGTTTTAAGCAATTTTGGATTTGGATCTAGATTGTGGTTTTCTTTCCAAAAGTGAAATGCTACTGCTGATTTATCTTCTTGTTTCAATTTTAGGTTTCTAAAATGCTCTTTGGATCTGATTTTTAAACTTCTTTTGGTTTGTCCTATGTAGAACTTTTCACAATTTGTGCATTTAATTTGATATATTCCTGACCTATTTTCTGGTGGAATTTCATCTTTTATTTTGGAACTCAGTAATTTTATGACAGAAAATCTGTTTATTGGAGCCAGGGTGATGTCTTGTTCTTTGAAGATTTTTTTTAATTTTCTAAATGCTCGGGGGTGGTGAGTGAATTTTTTGAATGTGTTGATATTGTTTTTTCCTACTGTTAGGGTAGTTATTTCTTTTATGGTTTTTTTCTGCTTTGCTTTGTTTAGTTTCTTGTACACAAGGTTCTTGCTGTATCCATTTTGTTCTGCTGTTTGAATTATGGTTTTTAGTTCTTTGTTGAATTCGGTTGTGCTCATAGGTACATTTACTAATCTATGTGTGAGGCTATTTATTATTGCATGTTTGTGTGGTAATGGGTTGTAGCTTTCATTTTTAATGTAATTTTCTGATTGAGTTGGTTTTCTGTAGATTCCAAAGTTTACTTTTGTGTCGTTTTTGATGATTCTTAGGTCTAAGAATGGGAGTTCTCCATTGGTTTCTGTTTCCATTGTGAATTTTATTGTTTTTTCCTGTATGTTTAATAATTTTATGGCATCATCTAAATGTCTACTTGGTACTATTGCAAATATGTCGTCAACATAGTGGTACCACACTTTGAAAATCCATGGGAATGCTTTCTTCATGTGCATTTCGAATTTGCTCATAAATAAATTTGCCAAAAATGGAGATAGAGGGTTGCCCATAGAGAGTCCTGATTTTTGCCTGTAATATGTACTATTGAAGGTGAAGTAGTTCTGTTCAATGCACAAACTTGTTAGCTGTATGTAATCTTCTACTTCTGCAGGTTCTATTTCTGCTGTATTTAGCCAGTTTTTTAATAGGTCTTGCAGTTTTTGTGTTGGGATGCTAGGGTATAATGGTGTAACATCAAATGAAACTAAGGTGTCTTCTGTGTCTATTTTTAGATCTTTGATTTTTTCAACTAATTCCAAAGAGTTTGCTAGATTCGAACTTTCAAATTTTGGAAACGAATCAAATTTATGCAATAACCATTTTGCTAATTTATATGTTGGAGAATCTTGCATCCAGACATTAAACAAAGCAGTAAAAGAAAGTAAAATCATCAAAAAAGCAGAATCATATAAAATAAAAGTAGACAATCCAACATTACCCAGAATTTATGGCCTACCAAAAATTCACAAAACAGGAAAAACAATGAGACCAATCACCAGTAGTATTGAAAACATTGCTGTATTTAGATTTATTTAGGAAAGGAACGACGGACAGAGCCAAGCAACCTATGTTACAGCAAGAAATGTATATAAAGTTGCCATAGATGAAGCAAAAAGGCTTCATAACTTTAAAAGTATAGAATTGTCAAGTAACAAATGTAGGAAAGCATGGAATCTCATCAATTCTGTGGCTAAAAATCACAAAGTCGACACTATAGAAATCACCCCTGGTGACTTTAACAAATTTTTCATTGGATCAGTTGAAGAAATTAGAGCCAAAATCATGCATCCCCATAAAACAGCAATAAAGTTAATAAAAGAAAATAAGGAAAGTCATCATTCGGAGTTTGTATTCTCCCTGGTAACCCCAGAAACAGTAATAAGAACAGTGATCAGACTTAAACCATCAGATAGCACTGATTTCTATGGTTTCTCTAATAATGGACTAAAAAAAATTATAGACTGTATTAAAGAACCTCTTACTTTCTGTCTAAACAAATGCCTGGTTGAGTGAGTCTTCCCAGACACATTGAAATTGTCTCGACTTACTCCAATCTATAAAAAGGGAGACAAACATCAAACACACAATTACCGTCCAATATCCCTTGTACCCATTTTTTCAAAGGTGCTTGAATCTATAATGTATATCCAATTATATAATTATTTTGAAACAAATAACATTATCACCAAATCACAATTTGGATTCAGGAAATGGAAATCAACCTGCGATACAATAGTTTCATTAACTAAAGAAGTACTTGCTGCATTTGAACAAAAAAATTGTGCACAGGCCACTTTCTGCGACTTAAGTAAGACATTTGACTGCATAGACCACAACTACCTACTTAATAAACTAATTTTCTATGGATTAAAAAATCCTGCAATTGAAATACTTAGACCATACTTAGTTAAGCGGAAACAGGTGGTTTGTATAGGGAATGAGAAGTCTAAAATTGCAGAAACTAAATATGGCATCCCACAGGATTCAATTCTCAGACCTCTGTTGTTTTTATTAATGATCAATGATTTACCATCGTATGTAGAGTCACACACCATCCTGTATGCTGACGACACAACTATTTTTAACATGAATAAAGATCTACAGAAGCTTAAATTGACAGCAGAAGTCACTTTGAATAAAGCTGATAAATGGTTCAAAGCCAATGGCTTTTTACTTAATGAACAAAAGACACAACACATGCTTTTTAATTGTAGCAAATGTTATATAACTAATAACTTGGTTAATGTAAAATTCTTAGGCATTATAATAGGCAATAAACTATCCTGGGCACCTCATATAGACTATATAGCATCCAAACTATCAAGAGTTATCTATTTGATTAGAAAACTGAAAATGCATGTACCAGAGGTATATATTAGATCTGCACACTTTGCATTTTTTCACAGTATTATAACATATGGCATTTTACTTTGGGGTAACAGTACTCATGTTAATGAAATTCTTGTATTGCAAAAAAAAAGTTATCCGGACAATGTCTGATGAATCAAAAATAGCTCATTGTAAGCCATTAGTTGTGAAATTAGGAATTTTGACTGTAATTAATCTATACATCTACACAGTGTTATTGTTTATTAAAGGACAAGTATCCGAATTACAAAACAGACAAGACATTCACTCCTATAATACCAGAATATGTAAACAGATTGATGTTCCATGTTGCAGATTGACAAAAATCAGAAGAGCTAAGAAGTACTTGCTTACAAGTTATACAATAAGCTACCAGCAGAGTTAAGACAAAGTCCCATACTTAGCTTTAAGAGTAAGTTGTATGACTGGCTTGTCACCAATCCTGTTTATTCACTACAAGAATTTTTTGATAAACGAGTAGGTACATCTTAGTACCAATAATAATGTGATTGTAATTGTAAATAATCTGTGTTTTATAATATCTGATGTTGTCTATTGCTGTAAAGTTTAATGACAATAATATTATTCTATTCTACCAAATGTGTCACTATGTGCTAAAGTTCTTAAGAAGATAAGTTGGCATATAATGTACTGTAACATATCTAAGTCTTCATTTTTATGATTTACTGTTAAGAAATGTAAGGAAAGTCCTTTATTAATTCTAGTCTCAGGTCTGAATATCTAGTTTATAATTTTTCACTAGTGTCTAATATGATTTCTTTTGTTTTAAAAACCCTTTTAAAAGCGCCTTAGTTTTATATTTAATTTCCTTTGAGAGGATTATTTATTTTTTATTTAATCTAATGCTCAGGCTGTTGAACAATTGTCATTAGCCTCTTGGCTTCCCAATATAGTTGTCCATTTGATTTGTCCCAAAATTGCTGAAGAGCAAGGCATGTACTAAGATGTTCCCAGTTTTGAAAGGCATCTTCTTGACATAGTTGCAGTTTGCAAATTAAGTATTTTCATCTGGTGTAGATGGTGTGCTTGACAATCATGTGTTATTTTTTGGAATGTTGCAACAGTTTCACTTCTTGGTAACTCTGGTATTAAGTTTTTATTGCTGAGGATGTTGGTCCATTTCTTTTCACTGCTTAGTCTGGTGATGAGTTCAGTTCTTTCAATTCTGAAGGAGGATTTAATTTTTAGTTTTGCCAAATGAAAAGATAAGATTTATTTTTTGGTATTTAATATTTTTGTTCCCTTTTTTGCCAAACTATCAGCTTTTTTTGTTTCCTTTTAATCCAATGTGAGATGGGATCCATTGCAGTTTAATTTATTTTCCCCCTCTTTCCAGTTTTCAATGTCAACTTTAGCCCGCCTAGGTAGTGTGGTGGTAGTGTGTCTGCCTCACATTCAAAAGGTCGTGAGTTCGAATCTTACTTAGGCTGAGTTACCCAGATAAGGTTTTTTTGGGGTTTTCCCTTATCCTGAGAAGGTGAATGTCGAGTAACTTCTTTAAAGTCCATGGACCCCGTGATCATTTGAAGATCGTTTCACCAATTTCAAATCGTCTGATATGACCAACCAGGTTAAAGGATGTTAAATTAAAAAAAAAAAAAAAAATCAACTATCAGTATGCACATGGTTTTCACCTTCAGTAAAAATCTTATGGCCATTTGGTGTCTATGAAAGGTAAAAACATGCACATGTGAAAGTTTTCTACGGTCATTCTATCCTATACATATTTGCAGAAGTAAAACAAAATCTGAAGAAATAGCCTTGGCTAACAAATATGTATAGGTATGCATTATGGATACATATTTTGGCAGAACTGTTATTTTCTTATAGTTTATTAATGTCTGTTGTGCTAAATAATCTAATTACAGATGTCTTAATCCCTCAAATTTCTCTTCTTTCTTAAAATTACAGCAAAGCATGCATTTGCATCTCCTCTTTCTTTGTTTGGGTGTATAAATGTTTATGTTCTTGTGAATATTCTTTGCCGTATAGCAATTTTCTTTTTTCACCTACAGAAACATTGTATGGAATCAATTAAGAGTGAAAACCAGCATCACATTCAAACTTCACTAGTTGAAATAAGTAACTAGGTAAATCTCTGCTGAAGATGGTGGCAACAGCCGCTGAAATATGTTCGAAGCAAGTTACTTATTTTGGCTAGTTAAGTTTGAGTGTGATGCTGTGTTTTTACTCTTAATTGATTACTTTCTTCACTGTGCATTCCCATTAATGTTTTATTATATGGAATGTTTAAAAATGTCCATCCAATTACTCTTGACGTTTGTCTTAAATGTGTTCATCTTATGTATTATATAGTAACTTAGTAAAATATGTTTATTTAATTAGTTTAGATTATGAAATTAATTAGTGAATTGATTTTGTAACACATCATCTACTTTTATTATTGAAAAACGTGTTTCACAAGCCATGTGCTTCCATTGTCAATTCCTTAAGTCGACTGCCAGCATTGCTTGCTGTGGTGGTTGTCATTGTTGGTAGGAAATTGACAGTGGAAGCATATGACTTCTTTAACATGTTTTCCAATAATAAAAGTAAGTGATGTAGTGTTACAAAATCGACTCACTAATTAATTTCAATTGATAGAACACATCACTGTTACAGAGTCCACCATATATCAGTAATAGATTGGGACCATATTGTTTGGTAAAATAAAACTGTTGATTTCGGTACTAAAACTGCTACTATTTCAGTGAGTATTTCGTGAAATAAAATGATAGCACAATACTTCATATGTACCTTTACAATTTTTTTTAAATCTTGTATTTATGTTTGATTTACATGTTCTCCACTTTTACATTACTAACATTAAATTTTCTGAACAAATTAATCTAGTATACAAAATCTGCCAATGTTACAATAACTACTGAACTTCCACAAACCTGACATTAAACATCCCCACAATATAAACCAGGCATGGTTTCAACATTACCGACATCCAGGTTTGTGCGATAGTCTGTGAGAATGTTTGTGTAGGCAGAGAAGCCCCTCTCACTATCCGCGTTTGAAGTTGCGAACCACACTGTTTGCAAACATTGCAGTGCCTATTCCCTATGGTTAGGGACCATATTTTTTGGTAAAATAAAACTGTTGATTTGGGTACTAAAACTACTACAATTTTTATATTCCTCAGCTCTCATATAAAATGTGATAACTTTAGATTTCTGCATTTTCAAACCTACTATTTAAATGTTAAGCGATTAATCTCATTCTGTCAGAATGTGGTGTAAAAAGTATGATCTTTACTATCATCCTAAACGAGATGTTGACCAAATAGTTGATAAACGGGATAATAGTATTGAATTAATTGTTTTTTCACACAAGCCGTGTGTAGGATAGGAGTTGGATAGGTAGAGTCAGACTGAAAAATTCAATGCCATAGCCGAGATTTGAACCATGGATCTCCCGATCTCTAGCCGGTTGCTCTGCCACTGAGCTACCATGGCAACATGCGAGCAGAGCATTGAATTTTTCAACTGACTCGCATGTTTCCCGGTAAATAGTAAACAGTTCAGCCAAACTCTGTGCTTCAAAATATGTTTTGAATATTCGGCATTTTTGTTAAAAATTTAGTTGTGTATTTCAAAGTGTCACAAATGTAGGGATATATTTTGCAGTTATCAATGTATTTTGCACAAATCAGTAAATATAGCAACATGTTGCTGATTCATTTCACTTAAATATGGTAACTCCCACATTTTAATACAAAATATTGCTAATGAAATGGTTTTAAAAAATGTTGTTTATATCACTAATACCAAAGAATCTGATGTGTTCCATTCACATGACTTTCTCTACATCTCTGCAAGAAATTATTGTTAAAAACCTTATGCTTCCCTTTGTTTCACTCTAATCGAGGAAAAATTAGCAGAAATAGTCTTATTACTTGCTGGCTTGTAAGTAGAAACAAAATAAGGGAGTACCATAGGTTAAAGTGATAGTCAAAAGCTGGTTGCTATGTGACTGAAGTTCCTTTGTTTGTATGGACAGGAGTTGACAAATTCTTGTATGAGAAAAGTATGTTTTTCAAAGCTGAAACCAAAAACAAGGAATATCTCAAAAAGAATCAAACTCCATGAAAAAAAATTATATAATATAAATTGTTTGTTTTAATGTGCTCTACATTTTTTGTGTGGTAAGTTTTTGTCCACCTCTTACAGATTAGCAGTTATTCAAAATTCCGTAAAATTCGTCCAGAATAAAGTAGTCTTCAGAGGCTATTCCCAGAAAATTCAAAATATACATTTTATTTGTCGGGTAAATATCTTTAATATACAATATTTTAATCAAAATCGTTAGAGCCATTTTTTAGAAAATCAAAATTTTTGAAAAAAGTTCCACGTAAAGGGTAGTTTGGGGTGGGAGGATTTTTCTCAAAATCTTCGTGTCGCGTCCCTGGAAGATACTAAACTTAAATACCAAGTTTGAATTTTTACCGACTTTTCGTTTTTGAGTTATCGTGTTCAAGACACACGAACACACACACACACTCATGGACCTTTTTCTGAAAATACTTTTTTTTTTGATACAGGGGACCCTAAAATATATATTTCCGGTGAAATCTCGGTATCAAATTTTTTGGCGGAGTGCAATACCTTCTCTATAAACTCTGTACATAGTACGTGTAGAGAAAGTAAAAATATGATCCCTAGTAATAGATTAGATGTTAATATATGTTACTCAGGTATAACTTATCATTTCAGAGTTGTGGTGCTGGAGAGCCATTTATGCCAGGAAATAGCACGAGAGGGAACCCTAAATGAGGAAGGTGCAGACCTTTACATCTTGGCAGGGCATGAGGCCAGTTATTAAACACACCGTGATAGAAGTCATGCTTCCATGTTGGACCACAAGTCACAAAGCTGCAGGAGCACCTTACGCTCAAGGTCGGATTAACCTGAATGCTGCTGTGCAGCAAGCAAGGTGAAAACAGGGTTGGCAGTTGTGCATCAGAGTTCCAGGCTTTGCCATGTTTTCTATTTCTGTAATGTTATTTGTTGTTGTATTGTAGCCAATGTGAATAGTGTATTCTAGCTACCATAAACAAAAACATCTCGAGACTGGATCTTAGATGTAAGAATGGGAGAAGAAAAAAACAATGTTTGCTAAATTGTCCAACTTTTGAATGTTTCTTTATCGCATTACTGCTGCTTTTACTGCTAAATAATGCAGATATTTTTACTTTTACTTTAATTATTATTTGTATATAACAATTTTATTATTTGAAAATTTTTTTAAAGTTTCTATTTATTAAACATATTTTTCTTTTTGAGAATAAGAAATGAAGCTTATATTGAGTTCCTTATTAGATCAATCAGCATGTATCAATAAAAACTGCCCTTTTTTATGTATTTGCTACTCCACATAGTTAATCCGACCCTGACAATACAAAATATTAAGAAAATGTGAACAAAAAGCTTTATATTTTGCCAAATAAAAGAGAAAAAAATAAATGTTAAATATACATTGCTGTAAAAAAAAAAAAAAAAGAAAGAAAAAAAATTGTGTCTGCATTATATGCAGCTGTTGTATAAATCACTTATGAATTTAATTTAGTGATGTTCAAAGAGGGAAAATGTTTTAACAATATTTGCAGATTTGGAGAGCTGATAAACAATTAAAATTTTGGGTGCAATATTACTGCCCTAAAACTAAATTTTCTTGGGTAATATTTTCTTTACAAATATGCTTCTTTAAATATCAGGATTAAATTAAATTCATAGATTGAAAATGTGAGGTTACTGGAAAGTTTAATAAATATGCAGTATTTCTCTTCTCATTCTTAATTTATATATTTGTGTGAAACTGTACATCGTATGCTTTCCAGTAACTTAAAACACAATTACAAATCACAATATACAGTAATAGTATTTTATGGACAAGACATATCTTGCTCAGATGGAATTGGGGGTGAAGAAATAAGGGAAGGTGAGATTCGATTCTTCACATTGTGTGCCTTTTTTCCTCCTTTTTTTTTAGCTAAGATAAATACAGGCTAACAATCCAGTTGTGCAATGCTACCCAAAATAATATTAATTAGTTTAATCTACAGGTATGTCAAAATGCATTAAAAGAAAAAGAAGGAAAAATTAAAATCCTAAGTAAATCTTTAAAAAAAAATAACTGTTTTATGTTTACATTAATTGAAATATAAAGACACTTAATTTGCACCATTATAGCACAAATCATTAAAAAACTGACATAGTGCATATTAAGCATTGGGAACATTTCCTAAACTGGACATAGTTTATATATTTAATTGCCTCGTTTTAATTGGCTGGAGCCAGTTCTGATTCAGTGGTTGGCATTCAGATTGATAGAATTGCAAATATTTATTCAAGAATACAAGATTTAAAATGTTTTGTAGAATAGTTGTGATTCCTCTACTATTAATATAGTACACAAATGTGCGTACATCATTTCTGCCTGTGCAGTATTTCCTTCTTCATGTATTGGGAGGCAAATCTCTGTGTGTACTATTCAAAGGACTGGGATGCACCACAATGTATATATTGTATATTTAAACGTAGAACTCAATAGAAGAAGATGGTTGTAACTTTTTGATCAAACAAGAACTGATGTTTTAAGACATACTGTTGTCATTATTAAGTGTTTCAGTTTGTCTCCTCTATTTTTTTTTTTTATTATTTTTTCTTTCTTTTTTTCTTTCTTTCTCAAGAGGCTAAGTTGATTGTTGTCTTTTTAATGTACAGTATATAATAAAGTATGATACTATTTACAGTAAGCATTACTTTTCCCTTTATAACCATCATCCTATTAGGGTTAGAGTCACAGAAAAAAAAAGCTTCAGAACTGAGTAGTTCAGAATTTCCTAGTTATTCTTTTCCTTTTTCACTTTCTCTAGCATGCATGTACAATGTACATAGTGGATAGAGAAGGTATTGTATTCCACCCAAAAATTTGACATCGAGATTTCACCAGAAATATATGTTTTGGGGTCCCCTGAGTCTGAAAAAAGCATTTTTAGAAAAAGGTCCATGTGTGTGTGTGTCTGTGGACAGCATAGCTCAAAAATGAAAAGACTGTTAAATACCGAACTTGGTATTTGGGTTTAGTATCTTCCAAGGATGCAACAAAAATATTTTCAAGAGACTGCCCCACTTCAAACTACCCTTTACATGGAAAAATGTTCGAAAGTTTTATTTTCTCAAAAATAGCTCTAACGATTTTGATTAAAATCCTGTATATTAAAGCTATTTACATCCCAAATAAAATGTATATCTTGATCATCTGGGAGTAGTCTCTGGATGAATTTTGCTTAACTGCTAAACTGTAAGAGATAGACAGGAAGTATATGTTTTTCTTTTGTTCTGCTCCTGGCCAAGCAAAGAAGCAATTTGCAATCACAATCACATAACGACAGCTTTTAAAAGTTTAGTTTCCTTCTTCATATGAGGAACTAAGCAATAAGAACATTCTGCTAATGTTTATCTCGATTAGCACTGTGTAGAAAGAATAATAATCTTTTATAGAGCAGCTAGAGAAAGTCATGTGAGTGTAACACAGAGTTTTATGATGATGAAGTTGATCAGGATTGCCTGCACATAATAAATAGGTTTTGCTAAATTGCTTTCATATATTTGGGAGGTCAGGCCTTATCGTTCACTTAGGTTCTAGTTTTGGGTTATTTAGTATGCTTTTGATATATTAATAGTATTTTTTTATGTGTGAGTGTGTGCATGAAAGAACTAGAGAGAGCAGATTGTTTTCCCCTTCTAAAGAAATTTGTGGCTGCAGGTACTGCCATTACCGCTCCCCTCCAATAATATGTACTGTATTTACTCTTAGAATACCCCCCCCCCCAACCCTCGTACCTGTGATAAATAAGGCCAAATCAAGCTTAGGAAAAGACGGCAGGGTTATGCTGCTGTTGCACTCTTTTAAGAACTGAAGAACATTAATTTTCTTGAAAATCATATCGCATCCTTGGAAGATTCCAAACCTAAATACCAAGTTTGGTATTTAATGGCCTTTTCATTATTGAGCTATGCTGCCCCCTCCCCCCCCACACACACACACACAGATCTTATTCTAAAAAATACCTGTTTTGGACTCGGGAGACCCTAAAACATATATTTCCGATGAAATCTTGATATTGAATTTTTGGGTGGAATACAAAGCCTTCTCTATCCACTATGTACATTGTACATGCAGGCTAGAGAAAGTAAAAAAACAAACTACTTTTTATAACATGTAGAACTAACCAATTATGTAAAAAACTTCCCTTAATATAAAATTTCTTAAGTTTTTTTCTGAATTGATTTATCTCTTGAATATCTTTTATCTCCTCGGGTAATTTATTAAAAAGGTAACATGCTGCAAACTTTGTTTAGACTCATACAATTCAATCCTAATGAGCCTGTATGTGAAAATTTTGCTAATTTAGGTTTCATGTTTGTGTGTTTGATTGTTAGTTTTGCAACTCATACATTTTGTTCTTACTAATGTTATTGTTTCAAATATGTATAATGAATTCAATGTTAAGATTTGTATGTTTTTAAAAGCTTCTCTACATGACTCAGATTGTTTTAACCTCAGAATAATTCTAATTGCCCTTTTCTATAAGATGAACATTCTAGTTGTGTATTTGGATGCACTTTGTCCCCATATTGTTATGCCATGTGACAAATGACGGTATATCAATCCATAATAAACAATAATTAAAGTTAATATAAAAATAATAGTTACAACAAATCTTCACTTATCTTTTGTTATTATTTTTATTTCTCTACACATACAATGTACATAGTCTAAAGAAAAGGTATTGTGTTGCACCCAAAAATTTTATACCAAAATTTCACCGAAAATTTATGTTTTGACACCCCCTGAACCCAAAAAAAAGCATTTTTAGAAAAATGTCCTTGTGTGGGTGTGTGCAGCATAGCTCAAAAACAAAAAGTCTGTTAAATACCAAACTCGGTACCTTCCAAGGATGTGACACAAAGATTTTCAAAAAAGTCTTACCACCCCCAACTAACCTTTCCATGGAAACATTTTCAAAAATTTTGATTTTCTCAAAAATGGTTCTAAGGATTTTGAGACATTTGCACAACAAATAAAATGTATATCTTGAATTTTCTGGGAAAAGCCTCTGAAGACATCTTTATTCTGGATGAATTTTGTGGCATTTTGCATAACTAGTAAGTCGTAAGATATAGACAAAAGCTTTCTTAATAGAAAATGTAGAGCTCATTAAAACACACAATTTATGCTATATTTTTTTTTTTTCTTTTTTTTTATTTTTTTGATCGTTTTTGAGATATTCTTTGTTATTGGTTTCAGCTTTAAAATACTTACACCTCTCTCATATGGGAACTTGTCAACTCCTGTCCATACAAACAAAGGAACTTCAATCACATAGCAACCAGCTTTTGACTATCACTTTAACCTGTGGTACTCCCTTATTTCCCTTCTACTTGCATGGAAGATAGTGTTTAATGCCCGCTTTAACTACTTGTGGCACTGCAGGCGATGACACTGATGATGGAGCACCGGTGGACTGCGATGGCGGGGGAACCTGGAGAAAACCCTACCACAAATCTCATATGCAGTCGCTTAGGACCAAACCCACGCTGTCTAGGTGAGAGGCGAGTGGTCTAACCACTCGGCCACGGTATGGCCTACTTACATGGAAGCAGGTGATAAGATGATTTCTACTAATTTTTTCTCAATTAGCATGAAGTAAATAAAAGAATAAGCTTTTTAACAGTAATTTGTTGCAGAGATGTAGATAGTCATGTGAATGGATCACATCAGATATTTTGTATTTTTTTCTCCAGCCCTTGGTTAGTGAAAGTCTGCCTTAGGTAGATGCAATCATGCACATTTTCTGTCTGTTCTAGCGTTGGCGTTCTACTTGATATTATCTCTGTTTTGTTGAAAGCCCAACACAGTTGCTCAACTCATTACATTCAATAAGTTTTTTTTGCTGTAGTTAGTTGGGCAAACAGTAAATCTCAGGTTAGTTCATTTTCTGGTATTTATTTTAAAGCCATATTTTCTGTCCCATTTGAGTTATTCCCAGTTCACTTGTTAATAATTTTGGCAATTTACTTTACTTTACGGTCTACCCCTCATTTTGGAAATCTTCACCATGCCATGCTCTGAATACACAATTTGTTTAGGGTTCTGATGTACTTTGTTTCAATCCCTTGTCTTTTCAGTGTTTACAGTATGTTCATATGCTCAATTTAGTCAAATTCTGGATTAATAAGAATTAAATCTATATATATATATATATATATATATATATATATATATATATAAAAAAATCTGATGTGTTACACTCACATGACTTTCTCTAGCTGCTCTACAAAACTCCTACAAAACATTATTCTTCTTTGTACACAATGTTAATCAAGATAAATGTTAGCAGAATGTTATTACTTAGTTCCTTATAAGTAGAAGGGAATGCACTATGCTAAAGTGATTGTCAAATGTTTTAAAAGCTATCGTTATGCGATTGTCATTGCAAATCACTTCTTTGCTTGGCCAGGAGTAGAACAAAAGAAAACAAACACTTCCTGTGTGAGAAAAGTTTAAGTACTTCACAATTGAAACCAATAACAAGGAATATCTCGAAAACGGTTACCTCCACAACAAAAATGTAACGGACAAAAATTGTGTGTTTTGTCATGAGGTACATTTTTTGTGTAGTACATTTTTTTTTCTATCTCTTACAGTTTAGCAGTTAAGCAAACTACAGAATAAAGAGGTCTTCAGAGGCTATTCCCAAAAAATTTGAGATATACATTTTATTTCGGATATAAATAGCTTTAATATATGGGATTTTAATCAAAATCGTTAGCCATTTTTAAGAAAATAAAAATTTTCGAAATTTTTTCCATGTAAAGGGTAGTTTGTGGTGGGGGAGATTTTTTTGAAAATCTTTGTGTTGCATCCTTGGAAGATACTAAACTTAAATACCATGTTTGGTATTTAACTGTCTTTTTGTTTTGGGGCTATGCTGTCCACAGACACACACACACACACAGACCTTTTTTTAAAAATGCTTTTTTTTGACTCAGGGGACCCCAAAACATATATTTCTGGTGAAATCTCGGTATCAAATTTTTGGGTGCATTACAATACCTTCTCTATCCCTATGTACATTGTACATATAGGGCTAGAGAAAGTAAAAATGAATCACTGAAAGGTATGCATGCGTATCACTTCTGAACTACTGCATCAAATTGAACAATTCTTTTTTTGTTGTGTTCGTTATTGTCACCACAAGGTTTGTGGAAAAGAAAATGTTTAAAAATAGGAAAACCGTGCCAAGCGAATGCATTTCGGTTAATAGCCACCAGATGGCTATCATGGTAATTTGTTGCTAAATGGTCGTAGTACTGCTATATTTTTCCCTCCCCATTCAATGTTAAGGTAACGCACCAGTTTATCGACACAATGACACAACGCAGCAGTGAAATTCAAATGCATTTTCATATATTAACTGTCCTTTCCTTACTCCTGTTGTTTAAAATAAAGCGGCAAAGAAATTTTCCTGGCAACTAACAGCTAGAGTAAGTACTTATTTATTTGCCACTACTTGGACATAGTGGTATTTTCCCTCCCCATTCAATGTTAAGGTAACGAAACAGTTTATCGAGATGACCCAACACAGCAGTTAAATTCAAATCCATTTCTAAGTATTAACTGTACTCCTATCGTTTAAAATAAAGGCGCTTTCCTGGTGACAAACATGTTAAATATGTTCTTATTATTTGCCACCAGATGGCCGTAGTACCTCCTGCTCTATTTTTCTTCCTCAATGCTAAGGGAACGCACCCTGTTATGGAGATAATGACACAAGATTACTGTGAAAATCAAATATATTTCTTATGTATTAACTATCATTCCCTTGGTCATATCATATAAATAAAGAAATAAGTATATTTTTGTTGTAATTCTTTAAAACGAACAAGTAATAAACAACGCACAGAACCATTAACCCTTCCTGGAATTTGAAAATGGCGGAGAAATAACGGGATCGATTTTAGTTTTAACTTCCTATTGCAGATGTTGGTTATTTGACGTTATGTGGTACATGAGCTAGCTAAAGAACATGATACCACGTCACCATCACACTACAATTGCGCTGCTCTTAATACTCAAGTAATATTTTGAGTTAAATGGAGAAATTTAATACATAAAACTATCATCAAATAAAAGCTTATCAATTGCCCAACCAGTATTAACTGTCCTTTCTGTACTCCTATCATTTAAAATAAAGGAGCTTTCCTGGCGACGAACACGTTAAATACGTATTTATTTATTTGCCACCAGATGGCCGTAATACCTATTGCTTTATTTTTCTTCCCCATTCAGTGCTAAGGGAGTGCACCCTGTTATGGAGATAATGATGCAAGATAACTGTGAAAATCAAATATGATTCTTTCATGGCAACGAACACCTAAAATAGGTACCTACTTATTTATTTGCCATCAGATGGCCATAGTATTTACAGCTTTATTTTTCCTCTTCAATGCTAAGGGAATGCACCCGGTTATGGAGACAATGGCGCAAGATAACTGTGTGACAATCAAATATATTTCTTATGATTTAACTATGGTTCCCTTGGTCACATCGTTTAAGTAAAGAAATAGGTATATTTTTGTTGTAATTCTTTAAAATGAACAGGTTATAAATTATGCATATAACCATTAACCCTTCTTGGAATCTGAAAATGGTGGAGAAATGACGGGACCCGTTTTAGGTTTAACGTCCTATTGCAGATGTTGGTTATTTGACATGTGCTACATGAGTTAGCTAAAGAACATGAAGATACCCATGTCACCATCACATTGCAATTGTGTCTTAATACATTTGATCAAGTAATATTTTGGGTTAAATGGAGAAATTACACAAATCTGTTTAATAAAAGCTTATCAATTGCCCTGTCAGATCTACTTGCTCTTTAGTTATGTCATTGTTAGCCTTAAAAATGGCTGTTCTGACATAGGTGAAAATAGAGAAAGAGGTAGAAAACATTAGGAGTAAAGGAAAGAAAGAGATTCAGAAGAAGCATGAATGTTATTGTGACTATCTCCTTAATGTAATCCATTACCGATGCCAGTGTTTACCTGCCACACTATGAAAGGGCTGCCATTACTGTTATGCCAATGACATCCTTGCTTACCCACGCTGTTAACCGTATGTCATCCTTTCCACAATACCTTATGGGCGCGCTGAGTTCGTCCTTTTCGTAATACCAACTATATATGCTACATTGCGCAGATTATAGTGCTCCATTGCACTTTTCAGATGCTTTAAAGGCATTATTAGACATTTGCAATGGTAAATTTCTGTTGACACTTCTACTGGCCTCATTTCATTTCCATCACATGTTTGTCACTTCACAACGTCAAAGGAAGAATTAATATGGAAATCGTTTCCAAATATTTGTGCAAATTACAAAAACTATGCTTGGTTGAGCGAACGAACCATTTTAGCAGCCACTAATAAGAATGTAGACTATTTGACTATAAAAATTCAGGTTAAAATTGATGGACAAATGCATTCATTTAAGTCTATCAATTCCATTACCAATCCAAATGAAGTCGTCAGTTATCTTACTGAATTCCTAAATTCATTGGATTTGCCAGGAATACCGCCACACAATTTACAGCTCGAGGTTGACTCGGTGATAGCTATGCTACGCAATCTCAATCTGCCAAAATTATACAGTGGAACAAAATTCACTGATAAAAAAATTATGAAAAATTTGATTTAAGCTACTATAACATAGGAAAGCTCAAAGGCGAGGATATACTTATTCCAAGAATACCACTAATGCCAACTGACTTTCCTTTTGGATTTAAGTGTGTTGCTTCCGGCGTGCCTTGCATTCGCAATAACAATAAATCCCAAGGTCAATTGTTAGAAGTGTGTGGAATATAGCTTCAATTGTGTTTTTCGCATGGATAGTTGTACTTTGCGTGCTCGAGAGTCGGCAAAACATTGCCATTATTTGTTTTCTCTCCGGGAGCAAAATTGTACATTACAAGGCATTACAATAAAGTATTGTCAAATTATGTAATTGTAATTTTACTCCATTGCAGATTCGCACTGTAAACAAAAGATTTTGACTGAATTTTTTTAATTGGTCACATCACCCGTGCGAAGCTGGGGCGGGCAGCTAGTAGAAAATAAATAATGTTTTAATAGTAGTTTGTAGAAGAATTATAAGAAAATCATGTAAATGCAACATCTCTCTTCTCTTAGCTCCATGACTTTTAAATATTTGGCTAGCTTAAGCCTTCTATATTTCGCTTATGCCTATTATAGAAAATGTCACAATGCAATTCCTGTCCATACAAACAAAGGAACTTCAGTCACATAGCAACCGGCTTTTGATTATCACTTTAACCTATGGTACTCCCTTATTTTGGTTCTACTTACAGGGAAGCAAGTAATAAGACTATTTCTGCTATTTTTTTCTGATTAGCACGAAGTAAATAGAAGTATAAGCTTTTTAAGAATAATTTGTTGCAGAGATGTAGAGAAAGTCATGTGAATGTTACACATCAGATTTTTAGTTCTTCATATGTTCTGCAGTTCATGATCTTAATTTTTTCCATGTGTTGTAGTCTTGCTCTTCCTTTGCTAATCTTACCTTTTTGGCTTAAAATAAAAAACTTTTTTTGTCATAAACCTCTGTCATACAGAGTTCTACTTTATGTATGAGATTTTAATGAAACTGTTAAAGCAACTCTTGAAAAAATGAATAACTCCTAGAAAAAATTCCACGTAAAAGGTTGTTCTGGGGGAGCTCTTGAAACATACTAACATTAAAGTACCAAGTTTGGTATTTATCTGACATTTTATTACTTTCTCTATACTTACTATGTACATAGTGTATAGGGAAGGTATTGCACTGTACCCAAAAATTCAATACCGAGATTTCACCAGAAATACATGTTTTGAGACCACCTGAATCCAAAAAAAGCATTTTTAGAAAAATTGTCTGTCTCTGTGTGTGTCTGTCTGTATGTATGTGTGTGTGTCTTTGAGCAGCATAACTCAAAAACGAAAAGACCGTTAAATACCAAACTTGGTATTTAAGTTCCATATCTTCCAAGGATGCGACACAAAGATTTTCAAGAAAATCCCCCCAAGCCCAACTACCCTTCACATGGAAAAATTTTCGAAATTTTTGATTTTCTAAAAAATGGCTCTAACGATTTTGATTAAAATATCATATATTAAAGATATATACTTGACAAATAATATGTATATCTTGAATTTCCTGGGAATAGCCTCTGAAGGCTACTTTATTCTGGATGAATTTTATGGAATTTTGTGTAACTGGTAAACCGTAAGAGATAGACAAATACTTGCCATACAAAAAATGTAGAGCACATTAAAAGATACAATTTATGTTATATACATTTTTTTTCGTGAAGTTGATAGTTTTTGAGATACTCCTTGTTTTTGATTTCAGCTTTAAAACTTATAAGTTTCTCATACAGGAATTTAACAATTGTAGTCCATACAAACAAAGGAACTTCAGTCACATAGCAACCATCTTTTGCTATCACTTTAACCTATGTTACTCCCTTATTTTACTTCTACTTACAGGGAAGCAAGTAATAAAAGTATTTCTGCTATTTTTTTCTCACTTAGCATGAAGTAAATAGAAGCATAAACTTTATAACAAACATTTGTTGCAGAGATATAGAGAAAGTCATGTGAATGGATTACATCAGCTTTTTTGCATAATGAACACGTTTTTAGCATTTTCTAATTTCCCCAGTAGGTCATCAATGAATGAAAAGTTTGCAGCACATAATTGGCTGGGCTTATAACAAGACAAGAAAGGCATTTTCAGAATACAACTGATTATTGTATCAATGGCATAAAAGGAGACAATAATTGCAACAAAATAGGGTATTATCATATGTTAAGGGCAGCCAAGGTCAGCAAAATTATGATACGTGGGAATACGAGGAGAGTAGGTGGCAGAGACAGTAAGGCAGGGTTCTGGACAGGGTTGCCAGGTGGGGTGATTTTCCCTCAAAATGGGGGGAATTTATCCTCTGTGGGGGAAGAGTAAAAATGTGGTAATTGCTGGGGGGGAATTCAGTGAAATAATGGTGTGTTTTGGGGAGCAATATTTATTTTGCAAAAAGAATTGCATGATAATCAAGAATTTAGACTTTTATCACCACACTGACAATGTGAATTGCTGTCTTTGTTCTGAATGAAACTATCAACAAACACCAACACTTCTACCAAGATGGAGCGCATACGTGTGCTGCATGATTTAAACTGTTTTTATATCAACTAAACAACAATGTGGCTGTTGGTGCTTAGCAGAATATATTGTAACATATGTGCAGAGAGGCATCTTGGCGGGTAATATCAGTAGGTACTGCTTAATAACAACTCCGTTGCACGACAGCTCACAAGGAACTTTGGCCGCTGCGTCCCCCATCAGTCCATGACAGACGAATTGGTGGGTGAGACATGGTCAGCGCCGCAATCTCTCCTGGCCAATTAATGCGGTCCTCTTTACCTGCAGCAGTTTCCTCAATTGGCCCCCCAGGGACCTCACGAGGCTGAGTGTACCCCGGACCACGTCTCCCAGCAGAGGAAAAATCCCCACCCTGGTACCGGGAATTGAACCCAGTTCTCCCACTTGGCAAGCAGCTGCACTACCACCACGCTAAGGAGACCACCCATAGGTACTACTTGGTGCTGAGTAAAATGCTAAAAACATGTGAAATATAACAAAGCGTGGTAGACGCCCTAAATTTTCCAGCATATAAAACTGAATGATTCCACCTATTGCAAACTTAAGGGTTTACAATTAAAAAACATGTAAGTATTTTTAAAAACAAGATGAAGGTCCATTTGAAGGCATTTTTAGAGTTACCTATCAGTACCTATTTCAGTGTGTAATAATATAGCTGTCATATTAGTATCCAGTAGTAGTGCTGCTACTACTGCCTCTTTAAGGAATTGGTGAAAAAATATGGAAAATTTAGGGGATTTTTGTACTCTGTTGTGGGAAATGTATATTTTTACCTGGCAGTCCTGATTCTGGGAACAATTTAGTATTCATTAGAAGGTAGATAGCAATGCACGTTCACTTTGAAGGCATTTTATATTATGTAACTTATAACTTTGTACGTCGAAGGCATCATCTAACATCATCCCGACTATCCTCTCTTCTTCTATTCTATCCTAGTATGATCTACCCTAACCTAGACTTGTCGACCCTCCATGGTCTAGGGGTTCCCAAGATCATGGGTTCAAACATGGCAGAGGACAATGGATTTTTCCGGGCATAAAAAGCCTTAGTATGGCTTTCCTTGGTGGGAACTTTAAACATTTGGTCCCATGTTGTAGATTTGTGGCACATAAAAGAGCCTAAAACCTGATAAGGAGCCCTCAGCAAAATTAGTTGGTCTTTCTCATCCAACATAGAATGGGACATTGAGAATCACAATAGTTAAAGAATGTCTATAAATAAAACTTGATTTAATTCTAACCCCACATAGGCCTAAACTAGCCCATTCTCTTGCATTGTCTAACCTAACCTAGATTCCCCTTTCATCTTCTAACCTAGAATTGTCTATCATAACCTGGAGGGTTTCATGCCTCATATAGATGTCAGTTCAGGATTTCCCCAATTTTAGAGATATTTCTATAATTTTTTTTTTTTTTTTTTTGGGTTGCAGGGGGTAGTGAAGTACAGTCCATCTAAGACCTCTCCTACCCAAATCCCAACCCCACCTGCTCGTTGGTGCAACCTGCTAAGGAACAAACGGGGCTCTGGGGACCGAGCCACGGCGGTATAACCATTCCATCAAATGTGGAGGAAATGCCATGTTTTATAGTCAGTCTAGAGGCTAAAAGGAGGCAATCCCTCCACTAGACTATACTGGAAGGTGTTGGTAACTCCTTCAGTGAATTTACAATTACTCGAAAGAAACTAAAGAATAGCCAAACTGATACTTCTCATGACAACATGTAATCGTTAATGGATATGAATATTGGAACATGGAATGTACGTGGAATTAATCATAAGGCTGAGGAACTGTGTGCGAAACTTACAAATAGGAAAATTGACATCGGGATAATAACAGAGACAAAAAAAAAAGGCAAAGGCTCATTGGATTTAGGAAAATATGTTATGATTTATTCAGGAGTACCAGTTGAACATCGAGCAGCCTCTGGTGTGGCCATACTTATTAAAAAACAATGGAAACACAAAATTGTAGATTATCAATGGATCTCTTCACGAATAATAAAAGTAAAACTGAAAATTAAGTACATCATATTAATAGTTATAGGTGTGTATGCTCCTATTCAAGGCGTGGATGAAGAAACAACCTGTTTCTATGATGAGCTTCAAAATATAGTAGGCAATATAAATGCAAAGGATTATCTAATTTTGGCTGGAGATTTGAATGGTCGAGTGGGAAATCATTCAATCGATGGTTGTGTTGGATAGGAAGGAGAGCCCATTTTAAATAGTAATGGCCAAGCATTGATAGATTTTTGTAGTTATAACCATCTTAAAATAACAAACATGTTTTTTCGACACAAAGACATACATAAATATACATGGGAAGCCAGAGGACCTAGATCATTCTTAGATTATGTCTTCATTAATGAAAAACTCAAACCCTACATAAGGGACACTAGAGTTTATAGAGGCTCCGAAATAGATAGTGATCATTATTTAGTGCAAAGTAATTTCCAAATCTCATTTCAATATATAAATTTCAAGAAATATAAACATCAGACAATTCCAAGGACAAGAAGTAATAAACAATTTAAAACATATCTCCTTGAAGATGAAAGTATTAGAAGATTATACCAAAACAGATTAAAAGAGAAACTTAAACAAAATACACATGACATTGAAACAGATTGGATGAATATCAAATCAGCAATATTTCAGTCAGCATTTGAAAGTCTTGGCTATAAAACAAAAAAGAAGAAAAAATGGCTCCGGACATGGAATGATAATTTGAAAACTTTGATAGAAAGAAAGAAGCAGTGTCAGAAAAAGTGGTTGCAATCCAAAACAGAAGAAGATTACATAGATTATAAAAAAAGTTAGAGCCCAAGCCAGAAAACTAACTAGAGAGATTAGAAGATCAGACTGGGACAAATATGTTAAATCCTTAGAACGAGATATAACATGGCCACAAAGGAAAGGTTTTAAGTTAATCAAACAATTAGTAGAAAATGATAAATTGAGAATAAATAAAATATCAAAAGACGATTGGATAAAACATTATTCTTCACTCTGGAGAGAGACAAGTGATGCAAATGCAGAGATTGATCTTGATTATGAGACCCAGGAAGATGGTTCAGAGATGGATCAAATTTCAGAAGACGAATTACACTCAGTATTACTCAAAGCTAGAAACAGAAAGTGCCCAGGTTTAGATAATATAAGTATGGAATTTTTAAAATATGGAGGAAAAATTTTAGAAGAAAAAATTTTAATTCTGTTTAATGACATTTGGAAAACCAACATAATACCGAAGGACTGGGAAACTGGATTAATAATAAACTTATGTAAAAAGGGATCAAGAGTAAACTGTAAAAATTACAGAGGGATTTCTCTTCTTAGTTCAGCTTCCAAACTATATGCCAATATACTTAAGCATAAGTTAGAAAAATATTCTGAAGATGTATTAGGGGAAGAACAATGTGGTTTTCGATGGGGCAGAGGATGTATGGACGCAATTTTCACTTTATCTCAGATCATAGAAAAAAGAAGAGAATTCAATTTACCACTTTTCATGCTATTTGTTGATTATGAAAAAGCCTATGATAGTGTAAATAGGTATAAATTATGGCAAATATTGTTAGATTATGATATCCCATGTAAATTAATAAGAGCTATCAAAAGTCTATATACAAATTCAAAAATCCAGATTAAATATAATGATGACAATATGACAGATCCAATAATAATTAATAAAGGAATAAGACAAGGTTGTGGATTATCTCCATCATTGTTCAATATTTACATTAACAAAATCATAGAAGACTGGAAACAAATTTCGACACATGGACTAAAATTTCATCAGAATTAATCAGTACAAACCATTTTATATGCTGATGACCAAGTTATAGTAGCCACATCAGAAGATGAATTACAGAGAGCGGCTTATAAATTAAATAATGTAACCAAGCAGTACTCAATGAATATTAACACTGAGAAAACCAAAACTATGGCAATGTGTGGAAAAAATTTAATAAGAGCCAAAATTGAATTAAACGGCAAAACAATTGAACAAATTACTAGTTTTACATATTTAGGAAACTTAATTTCAGAATACCAATCGGATTTATATATTAAAATTCAAAAATATAATAGATTAAATGGAACAATTAAACAACATTTTGGCAAACAGATGTCAGTGAATACAAAATTGAAAATCCACAATATTACATCGAAAGCTGCACTTCGATTTGGAAGCGAAACATGGATTTTAAACAGCAAGGAACGGAAACAGCTAGAAGCAGCTCAAATGCGATTTTTACGGCCCCTTCTTGGACTTACAAGACTTGATAAGAAAAGAAATACTGACATCAGGGAAAAATTAAAAGTTGAAAACATAGTGGATGACATTAAAAATTATCAACAAAATTGGATGCAACATGTCGACAGGATGGTGAATCACAGATTACCTAAAATGGCCAGGGACTACAACCCACGAGGGAGAAGAGATAGAGGACGTCCACGAAGGCGATGGCGGGAGCAGTATCACCTATTCTGAGTTTCCGAGTACAGGATTTTCTAAATCTCTCAATGTTCATGATGATGATGATGATGATTCTATAATTTTATGTACATATAAGTTATATTTACACCCATTTTGCTACAATACACAGTAATTTCTTGTTTTTTTTTCTGATATTTTGTGAGCACTTTACAACCATTTAGTCTATTTATCACTTGTGGATACTTTTAAAAGCTGTTTGCTACGTTTTAGTCATTTCCGTTGTTTTACAGCATATTATATGATTCTGGGGAGATTTGACAACTGTTACATTCATTTTTACTTTCTCTACACATACTATGTACATAGTGTATAGAGAAGATATTGCATTACCCAAAAATCGATATGGAGATTTCACTTGAAATAGACTTTTTAGAGTCCCCTGTATCCAAAAAAAGCAATTTTAGAAAAAGGTCTGTGTGTGTCTATGAACATGATAACTAAACACGACAAGTCAGTAAAATACCAAACTTGATATATAAGTCTTCCAAGGATGTGACACAAAGATTTTCAGGAAAATACCCCCCACACCAAACTACCCTTTACATGGACAAATTTTTGAAAATGTTGATTTTCTCAAAAATGGCTCTAACAATTTTGATTAAAATAACGCATATTAAAGATATTTATGCGCCAAATAAAATTTATATCTTGATTTTTCTGGGAATGCCTCTGAAGACCTCTTTATTCTGGATGAATTTTGCTGGATTTTGTATAACTTGTAAACCGTAATAGATAGATAAAAACTTACTACATAAAATATGTAGATTTCATTGAAACACAATTTATGTAATATATATTTCCGTGGAGTTGACGATTTTTGAGATATTCCTTGTTATTGGTTTAAGTTTTAAAATACTTAAACTTTTCTCACATGGTAAGTTGTAAACGCCTGGTCCTGCATAGAATCAGATTTCTACCACATGGCAACCAGCTTTTAAAAGATTTGACTATCACTTTAGCCTAGAGTATTCTCTATTTCCCTTCTAGTTACCAGGAAGCAAGTAATTAAGACAATTTCTGCTAATGTTTATCCTGATTATTATAAAGTAGATAGAAGAATATGCTTTTTAATAACTTGTTACGCAATATAGAGAAAGTCATGTGAATGGAACACATCAGATTTTTGGTAGATGTGTTTCAGGTTCTTTGAAAGTATGCCAAGTACTTTTAAGGCATTTCAAACATATTTAAGCGGTTTTAGGTTGTGCAACAAGTATTTGAGCACTTCTCCATGTAATTTTGACATTTAAAGGTATTTTGGAGACATTTAATGGCATTTTAGAACATTTTGAAGATATTACTTTCTCTAGTATGCATGTACATACAATGTATATAGTAGCTAAAGAAGATGATGTATTCCAGCCAAAAATTCAATGTTGTGATTTCACCAGAAATATGTTTTGAGGCCCCCTGAGTCTAGGAAAAGCATATTTAGAAAAAGGTCTGTATATGTGCATGCATGTGTGCAAACTACGCTTTACATGGAAAAATGTTTGAACTTTCTGTTTTTCTCTAAAATGGCTTTAAAGATTTTGATTAAAATACTGCATACTAAAGATATTTACATCACAAATAAAATGTATATTTTGAGTTTTCTGCAAATAGTCTCTGAAGCCCTCTTCATTCTGGATGGCTTTTACATAACTGCTAAACTGTAAGAGATCGACAAAACCTTACTACAAAAAAAATGTCGATCTCGTTAAAACACACAATTATTTGTGTCATATGCTTTTTTTTTTTCATGTGGTTGGCCATTACTGAGATATTCCTTATTATTGGTTTCTGTTTTAAAATAGCTACTTAAACGTTTTCTCGTACCGGAATTTATCAACTCCTGGAATACAAAGAAACAGATTTTAATGAAAGAACAACCACCTTTTAAAAAGTTTGACTATTGCTTTAGCCTAGTGTACACCCTTATTTCTGATTACAAGAAAGCAAGTAACAAGACCATTTCTGTTAATGTTTATCTTTATTAACATGGAGTAGTTAAAAGAATAAGTTTTTGACAGTAATTTGAAATTGACATGCAGAGAAAGCTATATGAATGGAAGACATCAGATTTTTTTAGATAATTTCTGAATATCTTATATAGGCATTTTGGAGCACTGTTACAGTATATCAGCATTTATATGGCCTTTTTACTTACATGGTCATTTCCTTAGTGAAGTGGTATCACAGCTACTTGCCAAACAGGAGACCTGGGTTCGATTCCCAGTACCGGTGTGGGAAATTTTCTGGGGTGCACTCAGCCTCATGAGGTCCCTGGGGGTCCAATTGAGAAGCTACTTGATTGAGAAGTAGCAGCTCCAGATTGAGAAGGCCACATTAACTGGCCAGGAGAGATCTGAGGCGGTGACTACGTCTTACCCTCCAGCACTGCACCCCAATCATGACACCTTCAGGCCGAGATGGGGGATGCAATGGCCAGGCAGTAGGCCAAGGTCGTTTGAGGTCTGTCATGCCATTTACTTTGTACATAGTACTAGGTAGAGAAAGTATTGTATTCCAGCCAAACATTTTATACTAGAATTTCATTCGAAATACATGTTTTAGGGTTACCTAAAAAGAATTTTTAGAAAAAGATCCCCATGTATGTGTGCACACGTGTGTATATGCATGTGTGTGTGTGTAAAAAAATTGATTAAGTGCCAAACTTGATATTTAACTCCAGCATCTTCCAAGGATGAGACTCAAAGATTTTCAAGAAAATCTTCCTACTCCTTATGTGGAAAATTTTTTTAAAGTTTTGATTTCCTCCAAAATAACTCAAACGATTTTGATTAAAATAATGTATATTAAAGATTTTTACATGACAAATAAAATGTATATCTTGAATTTCCTAGGAATACCCATGAAGTCCGCTGTAGATGCCATTCGCTCAGTAAGCTGATTATTACAATTGGCTGTTCCCAGTGGTGGAGTTAGACCATGGACTTCCATCTTCGTGACTCTCAGCACCAGATCCATGGTATCCACGTATAACTGTTGCAATATCTCTCGCCTGAATGTAAGACTTTGCTACTTGAGGTTTGGTTTGGTGCTGCTTTCCCAAAAAAGGGATCATTATCATACCCATTTTGAAAGCTGGAAAGAGCCGTTATCCCTCACCTTGCATTTACAAGATGATGGAATGCATGATCAGTGAACAATTGGTATGGTGGCTGGAAAGGTGCAGTTTTCAATGATGCCATTCAAATCTTGACACCTTCTATCGATTTTGTCACATCATGAACGGATGCATGAAGAACTGTCAGACTGTTTGGATATATTGTTATCTTGAGAAGGCCTATGACATGTGTTGACAAGCAGGGATATTATTCTCCGTACAGACTGGAGTATTTGTGGATACTTACCATTGTCCCTTCGGAGCAATGAAGGACTGCATTTTCTAAGAATGGTCGGCCCTGTTTTCTCAACTTTTTGTTTGTTAAAGAGAACAAAGTACCTCAGAGATCGTACTAAGCAGCATGCAATTAGTTCTATCTCAAAATGCGTTCTCCAAGTGTATTGTACGAAGGCCATTTTTTTTTTTTCAACCTCCGATAGGCTATAAATAAAAGACTAGTTCATAAAAATGATTATTTTATTACTAAAAGTTTTGTACACTTATGGTTACTTTTCAACATAATCACCAAAAAGATTGAGACATTTATCGTACCTGTGCACAAGCTTTGCAATACCCGCTTCAAAAAATGTTGCTGCCAATGATTTCAAATGAGCATTGACGTTGTTTTGAAGATATTTGTTGGTTTGAAAGTGCTGTCCTCCTAGCCACATCTTCAGTTCAAGGAAAAGGTGAAAGTCCCTGGGTGCCAGGTCAGAACTGTACGGCGGATGATAAAAAATGCCAAATTGAAATTGTTCAAGGAGCCGGTGGGTTGTGCCAGCATTGTGTGGACGAGCGTTGTCATGGATCAACACAATTCCTGAAGTCAGCATTTCTCTTCGTTTTTTTTTTAATGGCTCTCCGCAAACGTCGTAAAGTACGATATCTCAAAAATAATTTGAGATCACTTTTTGGTTTACCTGGAAACATTCGAGTCGGTTGAGAAGTTCAATGCTGTGCCAGCATGTTGCCTTGGTAGCTCAGTGGTAGAGCAACCGGCTGGAGACCGAAGATCTGTAGTTCAAATCCCAGCTATGGGATTGCATATTTTAGTCTGGCTCTATCTACTGAACTCCTGTCCTACACCTCAAAAAATAATTAAATAAACAAAACTTCAGTTTATTTAGAATTAACTTGAACATAAATTAAAATCCATTTACCTATTTACCACATAGTTTAAAACGATTCTAAGTCCCAAATTATTTAATAGAAAGTTTTTAATGTATTCCAGTTTCTGGAATTTGGCCATCAAACGATATTCATAGCCGAGTCATTTTGACTAAATTTATACAAATAAATGATATGTTTTTTTCTGCAGTAATCACAGATTTGTCTGGTAGTGATTCCTGTGTGAAGCATGGGCACAAACTCTCTGCACCTACACCCTGAGACTAACTGACAACAACGTTGTGTAATGGATGAACACTAACTTTGGTTTTGATATACTTTTAATCAACCTTTAAGATGAAACACATGAAATTAATTTCTTGCAAAATTATTGGTGTCGAATTGTGAGTGATTTTCAGAAAGTTCTGTAATGTTCCAAAGGTTATGAGGATTGTATAAATAATAATAAGATTGTACTGACAATGCATGTAATATTTATTGGCCAACACTGTCTGTAGTTTTTAATTCCTTTTCATTAAAATATATATTTTAATACATATTAATGTTTAATATTATTTCATTTATTACTGAAATACAAACAAGAAGTGCAACTTTTTTCTCAGTTGTAAATAGTTTTCTTCTGGACTTCCTATTGGAATTGGGAGAACTAAGGTAATAAATTCCAGAGAATGTACAAAAGTATAAATGCACATAGGCAGAAAGAGAAGGTCTTCACCATGCAGTGTAAAACGTAGAGCCTGAAACAAATTAAAAACATATAATTAAGATAATTTACTATGGTTATCAGAACTGATGTAATATAGTCACATGTATTGCTGTTGCATTGTTCAACAATCTGCATTTACAACAGAGGTATCCACCCACTGTGTTACAACTCTTATATATATTTGTTTTACCGTTAATGATATCTCCTGGATAAAACTCTCCCCCCCCCCTCCCCCATTTATATGCCCCCTTTAACTTCTATGGCCATAATGTTTAAGAAACAACTGCACACACGCACGCACACACACACACACACACACACACACACACATACACTCTCATGTGCATTCTTCCAGACACTGTGAGGGATAGGGAATGATTTTATTTAAAGAAAGATTCCTCACCCAGCCAAGAATCAAACCCAGGTTCCATAGGTGAAAAGACAGAATGCTAACCACTCAGCCACAGAGGCAGTCAAAAACTATTTATATCTTCTTTAAATTTGAAGTATAAAAAAAGCAAATAGATTAAGTTATTACGTACTATGTGCATAGTGTATGGAGAAGTTATTGCATTCCACCCAAAAATGTTATACTGAGATTTCACCAGAAGCATTTTTGGAAAAAGCTCCGTGTGGTGTCTATGTGTCTGTTAACACGATAACTCAAAAACAAAAAGTCGGTAAAATACCAATCTTGGTATTTAAGTTCACTATCATCTAGACAGGAAGAGTTTGAGAAAACTCCCCCCCACCACGAGAAATAGTAAAGGGTCAGAATAATAAATACATAAGATGTGTATTCCAATATTTTTTATTAATTCTAATAAGGTATATATATATATATATATATATATATATATATATATTAAATACTTATTATATACTTTACAGTATATTTTTATACTCATTGATTCCATTTCCAAAATGTTGAAATTTTTGATTTTCTTAAAAATGGCTCTAATGATTTAAAATACTGCATATTAAAAATTTTGATATGGCAAATAAAATATATATCTTGAATTTTCTGGGAATAGCCTCTAAAGACCTCCATCTTCATTCCATGTATCATCAGTGTCACCGCCTGCGGTGCCATGGTAGTAAAAGCAAACGTTAAACACTATAACAAAAAAATCAAGAAACAGTGCGAAGCACTGATGCAATAAATATAATGATGGCTCCTTTTTTTTTTTTTTTTTTCTTCTTTTTTTATAATAAATTACTTCTTAAACCCAAAACCTTAGCTATACCTAAAGTACACTTTATCTGTGAAGAAGGATATAAATTATTGCCTTTGAAATGAACTAATATTTTATAGCACTTAATTAAAATTACAGTACTTTAAATTGTGCTTGAAATTTATTAGGAAACGTTTCCATATTTTTGTACAAGAAATCACTCTATTTCTCTTGCTTTTGTGAATTTATAGATTACATTGTTTCTAAACTATGGGATTTCCAAAATGAATTTCCACTCTTCAAAAATTTGTAGGGCAGTAAAAGGTTCTTTTTTACCTGAGCATTTCACTTCTGAGGAAAGCTTTCAATATTTTTAGTATAGAGAAAAGTTGTCCTGCCTCTGATGATAACCAGCACTTTAAAGGATATTCTTTCTTACCTTTTATACCTCTTCCTACAGAATTCCAGAGACTTTCCATCCTCTCTAAATATGTAAGTTCTGATTCCAGCCACATAATGACTGATATACTGATCCCAATTAATCGTGAGAATGTTGCAGTTGAAAATTTCTCTATCCTCATTTTGTAGTCTGTCACATAGGGCCTTCGTATTAGCATCTTGGAAGTTCCACTCATGTAAGCCAAAATGGCAAATCATGTGTAACATCCTGATGGATTTGAACCAAAAGCGTATCATCCTGCAGAACAAAGAAAATTTGTTTTTTTGAGATTATAAATGAGTTCCTGTAAACCAAATAGACAACTGATAGCATAATTAGCAATTTCATATGCATTATATCACTATTTTCAAATTTCTTTGCCATTAGCTTATTTTTACGAGGGCCATCTAGAAAGTGACAGATGATTTGGCATAACTTTACAAAGTTACAGTACCTTACTCTATTTTTCAATGTAATCGTCATTGCTATCAAGGTATTTAATGTCGCGTGGTATCGATTTTTCAATGCAGTCTTTGACTGCTAAAGACATGAGTCAAGATGTCACTTTCACTTTTGTCCTCCATAATGATTCATAAACTTCCAATCCGGTCTCTATCATACTCACTGGTTCTTCCTTGATTATCTACTTGTAAATTATGTGCCATTTCATCACTGAAGATTCATTCATTGCGTTATCACCATACACTTGTGCTATTTACATATAAAATTTGATTAACTGAACATTTTGTGCATTCAAAAAGCAAATAAATTCTTTGGTGGTAGAAAAGAAAGTATAACATTGGCATTGAAAAACTTGTGCCATGTGACGATAAATGTCTTGAGAGAATGGAGAGTATGTTGAGAAATAGAGATAGGTACTGTAATTTTGTAAATGTAGATTTGTGTTGATATTCTTCTTTATCATTTAGTTGTCCCAAATCATCTGTTACTTTCTGGATGGCCCTCATATTTATTCTCAGAATAACATATGTTTAAGAACTATACATGATAAAACAAGGTTTTGAAATTCATAACTATACAGTAACTAATGTCTATAAATCTACAGATATGTGGTTGATATATAAAAATCGTTGATACAAAGTTGTTACTTTATAGGTAGTTATGTCATTCTGATACACCAATAAGATTCAATCAATATGATAGCATGTAACAAAATAGTAGGTGCCTTTAAAGCTGCTTTTAAATTAACCGATTCCCGTTCTTCTTGCATAGTACATTATCATTGGCTGGCATAGGTCCAAACTGGGTTGAAGCTAAAAAGTTTAATTGCATAGAAAAAGCTTTTATGTGAACTAAATTTCACCAATTCAGTACACGCAGAATACTAAAATGTCTGATGTGTTCAATTCACGTCACTTTATCTGTTCTGCAAACAAACTATTCTCAAAAAAGATTATTCTTTTATCTACATCATGCTAATCGAAGTAAACATTAGCAGAAATTCTCTCATTACTTATTTCCTTATAAGCAGAAGGTAAATAAGGGAATACACTAGGCTAAAGCAATAGTCAAATGTTTTAAAAACTGTTGCTAGGCAATTGTCTTGTTGTTATGCAATTATCATTGAAATTTGCTTCTTTGCATGCCAGGAGTAAAACAAAAGAAACACTGACAACTTTCTGTCTGAGAAAAGTATTTTAAATAACAAGGAATAACTTGCAAATAGTTAGCTCTACAACAATAACTTAAAGGGCATAAATTGTGTGTTTGGACAAGATCTACATTTTTGTGTAGTAAGTTTTTGTCTATCTCTGAAGGTTTACTAGTTATACAAAAGTCATCCAGAATAAAGAGGACTTGAGAGACTATTCCCAGAAAATTCAAGATATACATTTTATTTGCAGTATAAATATCTTTAACCCATTTTTGGTCAAAGAGTGGTTGGTTTAAAAAAGTATAATATCTCGTCTACTTTTAAAACAAAATGATTACCACATGTACCTTTCAAAGCTTGGTTATGGAACAGTTGATATATGCTATAGAGCATTTCAATATTTTATGAAGGAAATGAAATCAGAATAACACATGCATCAGATTGAGCATACCACTCATATGACAACCATTGGTGGATCAATTATCGTCAGCTTATCGTGTTATTCTTTCCAAAGCAAGAATTTGTTGGTATTATTGACACAATGTTTACATTATCAACTTACATTGTACTGTGCTAGTTTACATTATTAAGTTATCAGTGATAGAATGGCAAGAATGGCTTGAGGAGATTTAAAATGAATCTCTGTCATCATTTGAATTTTCTGATCTGGTGGAAAATGCTGAGTTTTCTTGCAAGCAATATACCATACACAGTGATCATGATACAGCGTCGGAAGTATTCGCAGATGAATCAAATTTTTAAATTGCTGAAAGTAACTCACCACAATATGTACCAGGAAGAGGAATATTGTTATTCATCCCCCAGGAGCTCAGTATGCAACAACAGAAATGAAATGTTGGCAGCTGTTTCTTCCAGATAGTGTTTTAGAAAAAATACTGGAGTACACCAACTGAGCTTACAAAAATTTGAACAAGGGAAACTGATGCACCCAATACTACTTTAGAAGAAATGAAGGCTGACTTAGGACTACTTTTCCTGACAGGCATCCTGAAACCATCCCATCAAAATATTACTGACCTTTGGGCAATGATGGTACAGCTCCAGAATATTTTTGTCTGACCATTCCAGAATTCAACTGCACAGATTGGCAGGATTGTAGATGGGTTCTAAAAAAACAGTTTGAGACAGGGAACCTATTGTCCCTTTTGTCAAATTCAAAGTTATGGTATGTTTTGTGTACAGCACATCAATGGCCGTAAATTTAAAGAATGTGGATGTTTGTGTCGTATTTTCATTCAGAATGCCTCATTTTTATGCCAGTAGTCGAAGGATTGTAGTATTGGTGCACAATCAATATTATATTCAATTATACTTGCAACGTTAGCAAAATTGTCCATTCTTTGATGGTATTCATATCATCGTATGGTATATTCCGATCATGTATACTTAACTAAAGCACTCTGCTATAACATACTGGTGGGAGAGTTGAATCCCAGGATATAAAGATTGCACCGCTCTCTGAAGTTTCTGTTTTTTAATTTTCTTATTTTTCTCAAAGAGGTACACAATTTGCACTAATATGCTTAGTTTACATTTTTGAAGCCAAGACGATAAATCCTCCAGTACAAATTACTTTCAAAAGACACTGAATGATATTTACGTAGCGTCAATATTAAATGCAATAATTGTCAAGGAGCCTGTGTAGATTAATGCAACAGAACAATTAGGCTTGTTGAAAACAGTTATGTAATATGTTGAAATGTAGTAACTGAACAATGCTTTTAGTGGTGGAATAAAAAAAACTGGGCTCTTGCTAGGATTTGAACAGCGGTACTTAAATTTTATCCGCATGTAGATATTAGGCCGTTTTAACCACTTGAGTTACTTAGGGTTGTGAGACTGTGCTTCTGAAAATCTTGTCTAATGCCTACAAGTGACTACTGTGGGAACCATAAATTGCTAAACATTGTGCTTGTATTGTAAAAGTATACACATTATGTGCAAAGAATATAACGAGGTGCAAAATGGAGTTCACTTAGACTAACATCCTAAGATAATCTAAGCTGCAAATTTCTGAGCTCATGTGCTTTTTGGGGTCACGTGGTACCATTACCTATGCTGAAGAGCCTGGCTTACCAGATGTTTGTTGAATCAGATGAACAAAGGTTTTTAAATTTTTATCCAAAATGACATATACCTTGAGGATCTAGTTGAATGATAAGTGTGCTTTTATTTAAATCTTTTATGCTTTACGACACTATTGTTTTATGTTCCCTCTTGTTTTAGCTCTTTTAGTGCCACGATTTTATCGGTAGCTCTGGTTTCAGGGCTGGATAGATATTTTATACTACTTTTTATCTCTTGTTTTAGCTATTTTGATTGAGATTCTTTTAAGCATAGCTTTATCTCAGGTGTTTTAACTCCACAGTTTTATGTTAAGGGCGCTGATAACTTAGCAGTTGATTGCCCTTAAACCCCATTTATCAGATGAACAATAACTGACACAAACTTCAGCTGCTTGTGATGAGGTTCACAGCACTCCTGGAATTCTTGACACGGAACGAGGTTCATTTCTTTGTAGGTACAATCTCTGTAGGGATATTCCAGGTTGTCAAATGCAACAGTTCCTGTGCTACATCTTGTATTCTTTGCTTCAGATATTGTATTATTTGTCAAAGTCACTTTCTATATATCTTTCATGCAGAACAAGCAAATTCAAAAGAAGAATACACTTTCCGTCTAGTGCATTGTTTTTTATCAGTTTTGTGTAGGTACTTGTGCTACTGCCGAGATAGTTGTTCATTTTTACTTTCTCTACACTTATTATGTACATAGTGTATAGAGAACATATTGCACTCTGTGTGTGTGTGTGTGTGTGTGTGGGTGGGTGGGTGGGTGGGGGTGCATGTGCATGTGTGTAAACACAGTATCTCAAAAATGAAAAGTCTGCATTTAACTTGGTATTTAAGTTTAGTATCTTCCAGCGATGCGACACAAAGATTTTGAGAAAAATCCTCCAACCCTTAACTACCCTTTACATGGAACTTTTTTCCAAAAATTTTGATTTTCTAAAAAATGACTCTAAGGATTTTAATTAAAATACTGTATATTAAAGATATTTGCCTAACAAATAAAATGTATATCTTGAATTTTCTGGGAATAGCCTCTGAAGACTACTTAATTCTGGATGAATTTTACGGAATTTTACATAACTGCTAAACCATAAGAGTTGGACAAAAATGTACCACACAAAAAAGTAGAGCATGGTAAAACACACACTTTATGTTATATACAGCTGTTTTGTGGAGTTGATTGTTTTTGAGATATTCCTCGTTTTTGCTTTCACCTTTAAAAAACATACTTTTCTCATAAAGAAATTTGTCAACTCCTGCCCATACAAACAATGGAACTTAAGTCACATAGTAACCAGCCTTTGACTATCTCTTTAAACTATGGTACTCCCTTATTTCGCTTCTACTTAGAAGGAAGCAAGTAATAAGACTATTTCTGCTAATTTTTTCTCACTTAGCATGAAGTAAATAGAGGCATAATTTTTTTAACAATAATTTGTTGCACAGATGTAGAGAAAGTCATGTGAATGGAACAAATCAGAGATTTTCTTGGTTCTGAATATATTTAAAGATACATTTTTGCTTTCTCTATACATACTATGTGTATAGAGAAGGTATTGCACTCTACCCAAAAATTCAATACCGAGATCTCACTGGAAATATGTTTTAAGGTCTCCTGTATCAAAAAAAGCTTTTTTCAGAAAAAGGTCCGCACGCAGGTGTGTGTGTGTGTGTATGTGTGTGTGTGTGTGTGCGTGCGTGCATACTCAAAAATGAAAAGTTGGCAAAATACCAAATTTGGTATTTAAGTTTAGTATCTTCCAGCCTTGGGACACAAAGATTTTGAGAATAATTCCCTCATGCCAAACCACCTTTTACATGAAAAAAATTTTGACAATTTTGATTTTGTCAAAAATGGCTCTAATGATTTTTATTAAAATACTGTACATTAAAGATATTTACATGACTAATAAAATGTACATTTTGAATTTTTTGGGAATAGCCTCTGAAGACCTCTTTATTCTGGATGAATTTTTCTTAATTTTGCATAATTGCTAAACCATAAGAGATAGACAAAAACTTACTACACAAAAAATGTAGATCTTGTTAAAACATATATTTTATATCATTTACATTTCTTCATAGAGTTGACCATTTTCAAGATATTCCTTGATATTGGATTCAGTTTTAAAATACTTAAACTTTTCTCATACATAAATTTGTAAACTCCTGGAAATGCAAAGAAACAGATTTCAACCACATGGTAACCAGCTTTTAAAAGATCTGACTATCACTTTAACCTAGTGTATCCCCTTATTTCCCTTCTACTTACAAGGAAGCAAGTAATAAGACAATTTCTGCTAATGTTTATTTTGATTAGCATTAAGCAGATAGTAGAATAAACTTTTTAACAGTAAGTTGTTACAGAGATATAGAGAAAGTCATGTGAATGGTACACTTCAGATTTTTTTTTGAGGTTTTGCATTCTTACTGAACAGGATTTTCGAAACTATCCTTTCTACCTTCCCATCTAGCCACCTAAGCTGCGCATATTCATTTGAGGTCTGTGAATTTCAGTGCATGAGCTAATGCTCATCTTTGGGTGCTCAAGACAAAGAGCTAGCTGTAATTCTGGACTATTTATCCCCATCACAAAAGATTCCACAGACAGGTGTTCAATGGAGCTGAGGGATAAGTTAAACAAGATGTGCAATACCATTCTCAAATTTTGGGCCACACCATGGCTGAGTGGTTAGACTACTCACTTCTTACCAGATGGCCTGGGTTCCATCCCAAGCAACCGTACGTGGCATTCGTGGTGGACTAAGTGGTGCAGGAGTGGGTTTTCTCCAGGTTCTCCAGTTTCCCCTGCCATCATGTATCATCAGTGTCAATGCCTGCAGTGCTATTTGTAGTAAAAACGGGCATCAAACACTATAAAAAAATTCTCAAATTCCTGTAGTGGCTCTTCACATTTATGGTTTCTGGCAATGTGGGCATAATGCTTGAGACATATTGCCCCACTTTATGAGGCAGTTCCGGGATGGTGCTGCAATGTCCTCGGCTTCTGGACAAGGCGTATGCCTTGAACTTCTGGATTCCCTCGTTGTTAATGTTTAGCACCACCTAACGGTTCCAACCCCACATCCCAGACTAGCTATTACTAAGTTAAACATGGCTCTTACTGTTTTGGGCATTTAAAACTGTACAATCTCAGGGTTGAGAGAGAAACAGTGATTCCGGCAGTTGTGGAGGTGTCGTGTATAAATACTAAATAAAATACACCAAGACTGACTTTGATGAATTATCATTTTACTACTATTTCAGTAAAATGAGGATGACTACTTGGTTGCCATGTTAAATCTCTCACCAGCTATTGCTCTGGTATCTCTAGGCCATGTCCCCATCATACAATGTGGAATAAACTAATGCACGTTTGAAGTCCTATTTCCCCACTGCACACGCGGCTGCTCGCGTGAGCTTAGCGCCGACTTCTTTAAACATGTCTAGTTGCGTTGCTATCCTAAATCAGAATGCCCGACCTTAGTCCAACAATTTACTACTGAGCCTCCGCTAACTCCCACTACTTGGTTACAAGACTGTGTGACATAGGAGTAGCCCATTGGTCACATACTCGTCAGCCATGCTTAGCCTCTCGCCGATTGGCTCAGCAATTGGCCTACGTGACTCTCATGCTAACTCCCACTCCTACGTCTTGCTTCACTAAAATTCAAAATAGCATGGCTTTGCAAAAATTTAACCACGTGAAAGTCTTTAACAGACCCAAGCTTCTTCCAATGGTCAAACACGTTCAAACATGAAATTTACAATATGGGAGCCGTTGAACATTTACAATACATGAAATAAATTGAATATTTTCCATAATACTTGGTTACAATGGTTATCATTTCCCTTTGCCAAATTCAATGCACCATTTACTATCTAAGAATCTGACAATGATATTAAAATGAGTAATATAAATAATAATAAAAATATTAACTAATATTATTAGCAAATAGTTAATATTGAAGAAATTTCATAGGTATGGAATTTCAGTCTCATACCTCATCTCTAGTCAGACCACTAAGGAATTGTAATTATTTTGTTCACTGTCAGGGGCGAACTGGACAATATTCAAGGCAATATCTTTGCTTGCTCTATCCCACTCATTAGAAAATAGTTATGGCTTCAAATTGCTTTCAATAGGTAGACTACATTCTTTTTCCTCATATGGAGATCCATGGTATTGCATGTTCCACCCTTGTGACAGCCTTCAATTCTGATATGAATTTAATGGTAATTGAAACTGAATTCTTTTCTTAGTGATTTAATTTGGTCTTCAATAACAGATTTTGTACAAATCTTTTTACTCTTTTGAGTCTTTTACCAACTTCAAGGAGTTTGGTGTACAACAATTCACAATTATCTGCTTTATTGTGTATTTGTTTTACAATCTTTTCCTCCAATAATTTAAAATTGTCGAATTAGCTTCTACAACTTTCCATGATTTTATCCAGTAACATATGAGCAAGGCTGTTAGCTCACCCTTGATTTAAAACAAGTTTCTGGATCCTATATATTGTAATTCCAGTGCTGCCCAAAGTTGTGACCATACTATTGTCTTAGTTTCAGATGTGCTATTCCAATTCATGTTTCGGATTAACCATTTTTAATTTCTCTATACTTACTACACATATAGTGTTTAGAAAAGGTATCGTAAAGCACTCAAAATTTTGATACCAAGATTTCACTGGAAATACGTGGTTTGGATCTTCCTGAATCCCACCCCCCCAAAAAAAAAAATTTAGAAAAAAAGACTTAAATACTAAACTTGGTACTTAAGTATGTTATCTTCCAATGATAGGACACAGAGACCCCAACTACCCTTTACATGGAAAAGTTTTCAAACATTTTGATTTTCTCAAAAATACTCTAAAGATTTTGATTAAAATCTCTTATATTTAAGATATTTTACAAGACAAATACAATGTATATCTTGATTATTCTGAGAATAGCCTCTGAAGACCTTTTTATTCTGGACGGTTTTTATTTAATTTTGCATAACTGGTAAACTGTAAGAGATAGACAAAAACCTATTACACAAAATAAATAGATCTCGATAAAACACACAATTTATGTCATATACATTTTTTTCATGGAGTTGGCCATTTTTGAAATATTTTTTTATGTTGATTTCAATTTTAAAATACTTACATTTTTTCTCATAAGGGAACTTGTCAACTCCTGGCCACGCAAAGAAATTGATTACAATCCAATGGCAACCACATTTTAAAACATTTGACTATCGGTTTAGCCTAGTGTATTCCCTTATTTCCCTTCTGCGTACAAGGAACTAAATAATAAGACCATTTCTGCTAATGTTTTAGCATGAAATAGATAGAAGAACAAGCTTATCAACAATGATTTGTTACAGAGATGTAGAGAAAATCATATGAATGGAATACATTAGATTTTTTTATTCTTCAATGTTGCTTTCTTCTCAGCCGTCATTCTTTTAAATTTTTTTAACCTTTAAGCCCATACTTTTAATTGTACCTCACAGAACTTTGAAGCTTGTCCATATTGATACTGTAAGATAAAACCTTCTTAAGAGATACTGGCAGTACTGGATCAAATTATGCTATATTTGACAAAGCTGCTAGTGGAAGTTAATACACATATGTATCTTGTTGGTAAATGGAAAATATAAATTCATTTATATTTTATTTGAAATTAATTTTTAATGCTTTTTTTATATGTTTGAGTATGACCAGATTTATAAATAGTATGTCAAAACAGATCTTGAAAGAAAGAAAGATGAAAAATGAAGCAAGGAACAAAAGTCAATGAACCTGATATCCTTACCTTAAGTTTCTTTCCCGAAAGTAGCAAAAGACGTCAATCAAAATAGCTGGTATGAGCTCTACAAACACAGATAGCACCACATATAACTGCCATTTTGTTGTCAGTAAACCACACATGTAGTACATTGCTCTCTTAGTGGGATACTTGGTTACCTCATCTCTGACACGTCCCAAAAAGCCATCCCAAGTAATAGGATTTCGTGTTCCGGATATTACATGATACACTCGTATGTCCTTTGTCCTATGGGAATAAAGCAAATACAATTCAAATAAGAACTGTGCTGCAGACTAATTACACTAATCAACACTTTCCAGTTTTTCTCTCCCACATGTACAAAAAGAGGTCATTGATTTAATTGTTTTTTCACACAAGGCATGTGTATGTTGGATAACCAGTCTCTAGCTGGTTGCTCTACCACTGAGCTAACATGGCAACATGCTGGCATGGCTTAAATTTCTCACCTGACTTACATGTTTCCCGGTAAACCACATGGTGATTTGAAATTATTTTGAGATGTCTTAACCCAATTACAACTTACAATGTTGTAATACTTTAAGTCCCAGGATTCATAGTATAGCCGACTATTAAGGTCAAATAGTGTTGATGCAATTGTTTTTTCACACAAGCTGTGTAGGACAGGAGTTGGATAAGAAGAGTCAGACTAAAAAATTCAGTACCATAGCATGGTTGCAATATCACTGAGCTATCATGGGTACATGCTGGCACAGCATTCAATTTCTCAGCTGACGCACATTTTCCGGTAAACCAAAAGATGGTCTCAAATTATTTGGAGATGACATACCCCAAAGGCAACTTAAAACAGACTTTACCTATCCAAAAAGAGGTCACTTCAATTAAATCAAGCCTTTTGAAAGTAATAGTAATAACTTCATAACACAAGACCTTTTGTGTGGCAGAATTGAACCAAATTCTTACAAAAGCAACAAATTATTTCACTATATCAGCACATATTTCTAATTATGTAAATAATTTAATTTTAAAATATTCACTCTGGAAATGAAATGCTTTAATTTTGTATAGAAGATACACTTAGCACAATAACCTAATACCATTACTCATAAATGGTCTAGATTTTTATTTTTTCTACACGTATACCATGTACATAGAGAAGGTATTGCACTCCACCCCAAAATGTGATATCGAGATTTCACCAGAAATGTATGTTTTAGGGTACCTTGTATCAAAAAAAAAACATTTTCAGAAAAAGGTCTGGATGTGAATGTGTCCATGTGTGTGTGTTCATGTATGTGTCTGTGAACATGATAACTCAAAACGGAAAGTCCATAAAATACCAAACTTGGTATTTAAGTTTAGTATCTTCCAGGGATGCGTGCAAAGATTTTGAGAAAAATCCCCCACCCCAAACTACTCTTTACATGGAACTTTTTTAGAAAATTTTGATTTTCTCAAAAATGACTCTTAATGATTTTGATTAAAGTATTGTATATTAAACATATTTACCTGACAAATAAAAGGTGTATCTTGACTTTTCTGGGAATAACCTATGAAGACTACTTTATTCTGGATGAATTTTACAGAATTTGGCATAACTGCTAAACCGTAAGAGATGGACAAAAACTTACCACACAAAAAATGTAGAGCACATTAAAACACACATTTATGCTATATACACTTTTTTTCGAGGAGTTGATCGTTTGTGAGATATTCCTTGTTTTTGGTTTCAGCTTGTAAAAACTTTTACTTTTCTCATACAGGAA
The DNA here is from genome assembly GCA_030762935.1 of Hymenopus coronatus. Taxonomy (NCBI): domain Eukaryota; kingdom Metazoa; phylum Arthropoda; class Insecta; order Mantodea; family Hymenopodidae; genus Hymenopus; species Hymenopus coronatus. Next base: position 80,994,236 of record CM060883.1, read on the forward strand.
TTTGTCAACTTGTATCCATACAAACAAAGAAACTTAAGTCACATAGTGACCAGCTTTTGACTGTCACTTTAACCTAAGGTGCTCCCTTATTTCGCTTCTACTTAAAAAAAGGAAGTAATAAGACTATTTCTACTAATTTTTTCTCGATTGGTGGTGGCGGTGGCAGCACCGGTGGCGGTGGTGGTGGCATTTTTTTGGTAGTGTTTAACGTCTGCTTTAACCACTTGTGGCACCGCAGGCGGTGACACTGATGATATATGAATGAACATGGAGCACTGGTGGAATATGATGGCAGGGGAAACTGGAGAACATGAAGAAAACCCGCGCCAGTGCCACTTTGTCCACCACAAGTCTCACATGCAGTCACTTGGGATTGAACCCGGTAGTGGCAGTGGTGGTGGTGGTGGTGATAATAATATTTATTTGTCAGAAACCAAAATACAACCATAAATGACATCGTTAAAAATATATTTACATATATGATTACAGTTTATTTACATTGATTCAGGTTACAGAATAATGTCAACAGAACTATCCATAAATTCATTGAGTAAAATGAGTTATTTGTTAGCCAGTTGTGAATACACACTTTAATCTAATAATTGGGGCAACTTTTGCTGCTTCTGGTAGTTTGTTAAACATGTTAATACCATTATAAAAGCAAGTGTTTGCACTGAGGGTTAATCTGCATCTCGGATAATCTAATTTATGCTTATTTCTTGTATTAAAATAATGGAGATCAGTTCTGAAGGAATATTGGTTATTGTTCATTCTGATGTAAACTAGTGATCTTTATATAAATAGATTGTACACTAACATAACCTTTAACTTAGTAAACAGTGGTTTACAGGGTTCTTTGCTATTTTTATTTAAAAGAATCCACAGTGCCTTTTTTTGTAGGATGAGGACCTTTTGAACCTCAATTGAGTGACCCCATAAATGTGTGCCATAGTTAATGTGAGTCTCAAATAAAGCAAAGTATACCTGTCTGAGAGTATCACGTGACACGAGTGACTTCAGTTTTCTAATTAGAAAAATTATTTTGGATAATTTAGTACATACATTTTCCACCTGTTTTTTTTCATTCAAATTTTGGATCAAGATAGAATCCCAATAGTTTAACAAAAGGTAATTCATTTACTCTTATGTCTAAATGTAAACTGCTGAGTTTTTTTGTTCATTTAACATTAACTTGTTAGCTGCAAACCAGTTCTTTGACGTATTAAAATTTTGTGTTTCTATAAGTGTTAACTGATTATTATCTGACTGTGATGTAATTAAAGTTGTATCATCAGCAAACACAACAAGATCTTGCGGTAAGTTATAGTCCAGATCATTGATTAGTAGAATAAAAAGGAAAGGTCCTAAAATAAACCCTTGTGGGATTCCATCATTAATGTACCATATCTCAGAAAATTTATCTGCGGTTGCCACCATTTGTCGTCTATTACTTAAGAAGGACTTTATAAACCTTGTGTTTTTGCCTTTAATCTCATAGTGTTCAAGTTTGCACATGAGTTTTTTCGTATGATACCTAGTCAAAGGTTTTAGTGAGATCACACAATATTATGGATACACTTTCTTTGTTTTCCAAAGCAGTTACCTTCGTTAGATATTCCATTGCTAATGTTGTAGATTTATTTTTCAGGAAACCAAATTGCTTAGTAGTTATAATGGAGTATAAATCATTATTTTTTATTATTATTATTATCGTCATTGTCATCATCATCATCATCATCATCATTATTAGTATTATTAATATTATTATTATTATTATTATTATTATTATTATTATTATTATTATTACCATGATCATCTTTGCAACCATATTTCTCTTGTGCAGACACTGCTGCTTTTAGTTTGTCATTACAGGTCCCATTCTGCAGAAGTAGGAAGGAGCCGGGCGCTGGCAGAAAACTATTTTGGATTTTTCTTTTTACAAATTCTGTATATATTTAAACAAAAATGTAACAAAATTTCATTGTATTTTGACGATGCCATAGAATCTGTATTTCTTCAGGCTGATAATAAATCTGTCTATCTATCTATCTATCTATTGATCGAACCAACTTAACAACTGTTTATACATGAGTGACTCAATACTTTTAGAAAAAATTGGAACTAGACTGTTTAGTCGGTAGCTGTCAACTGTGTTTTTATCCCCTCTTTTATAGATAGGTATAACTTTAGATAGTTTTAAGCACTCAGGTAATACCTTATCCGAGATGCATCGATTAATCAAAAATGTCAGAGGTACCACTATTTTTCCTAGATTTTTTTAATAAAGAAGTTGGAGAGACAAAAAATATCTTTACTGTGTGAACAAGAGAGATCAGACACTGCACATAATACTTGTTCTTCAGTTACATTGTACCATTCAAACTCAGAATTGGAAAAAGGGGCTTTTCTACAAAATTTTACTGCTTCAGATAAATTAGATTCAAAATTAACAATAATGTTAATCAAACACAAAAAGATATTCATTCCTACAAAACAAGATCAGCCAACCATATATCCAAAGAATCTCTACCAAACTCTACCAAATATGGAATAAAAAGTATATTACATAGTGCCATCAAAACAATCAACAGTCTCCCATATAACATCAAAGAATCACTTAACTTAACCAAATTTAAAAATAAACTCTTCAAATACCTACTTGAGCAGTACTGTAATTCATAAAAATTAGATAACAGAAAATCCCTATGGTGTTTTTTGAAATATTGCATTAAGTTTAATTATACACCCACACAAATTAGATTAAAAAAATTATATATACATATAAAATTTATACTTATATATTGCTTTTTATATGTGCTAATGTGTTTATTTTATTCTTTGTATTTTGCTCTCTGTCTCACCAAAGGGCAGTTCCTACCTAGACAATATGCTAATTTCAACATTCTATGTAAATAAATAAAATAAAATATGTTATCTACTGACTGAACACAATAATCATTAAATAAAAGCATAAGCTTTTTAACAATAATTTGTTGCAGAGATGTAGAGAAAATCATGTGAATGGAACACATCAGAGTCTTTGTTTTATTTTTCCTTAATTCCACTCCAGTTTTACTTTCCCTACATGCACATAGTATATAGAGAAGGTATTGCATTCCACTAAACAACTGATGTCGAGATTTCACCGGAAATATATGTTTTGAGGGCCCCAGAGTCCAAAAAAAGCATTTTTAGATAAAGGTCTATATGCGTATGCTTGTGAGGGGGAGGGGAGGCAACATTGCTCAAAAATGAAAAGACCGTTAAATACCAAACTTGGTACTTAAGTTTGGTATCTTCCAAGAATACAACACAAAGATTTTCAAGAAAATCCCCACACCCCAAACTACCCTTTATATGTATAAGATATTTTTATAACAAACAAAATGTATATCTTGAATTTTCTGGGAATAGCCTCTGATGACCACTTCATTCTGCATGACTATAAATGGCAAACTGTAAGAGATATACAAAAATTTACAACACAAAAAATGTAGATCTCATTAAAACACATAATTTATGTCATATACATTATTTTGGTAGAGTTAACTGTTGTCCAGATATTCTGGATTAGTGGTTTCAATTTTAAGCCACTTACAGTTTTCTCAAACAGAAAGACATCTTTTTTCTTGTTTCCCATTTGTTAACTCCTGGTAAGCAAAGAGATTGGAATTTCAATTGTTTCACATAGCAACCAGCTTCTAAAGGATGAGACTATCACTTTAGTCTGTGCATTTTCCTATTTCCTTTCTAATTACAAGGAAGCTAGTAATAAGACTAATTCTGCTTATTTGATTAGTGATGTAGATAAAAGAATAGTCTTTTGAATAAAATGTTTGTTTACCGAATAGCTAGAGGACATCATGTGAATGCAAGCATTAGATTTTTTTTCGTTCTACTTACAAGGAAGCAAGTAATAAGAGCAATTTGTGCTAATGTTTATCTCGATTATCATGAAGTAGATAAATGAATAAGCTTTTTAACACTAAATTGTTACAGAGATGTATAGAATAGCGCACATCAGATTTTTTTCTTTATGCCTTTCCACTGTTCGAGCAGTTTGCTGGCCTTTCTTTTTCATATGAGTAATTTCCATAGTTGAGCCAGCTCTCTCCATAAACTTCATGAAGGGTTCTTTGTTCAGACACACATTCTCTAAACCACCACTGCACTATCTTGATCTGTGCATACAGAGTGGACATTTATCATTCCCCCCTCCCCTGAACCGTTTATTAGTGGGAGATGCTGTATCTACTCACTAGAAGTGAACAATGAGAGTGACACCTTCATAATTTGTGGGTATGCTTGCACTGTGTCCCAAAAACTTTACAGGTTCGCTTCATATACACATTCTTATGTGTATAGATGCTTTAGTGCACTTGTCTTCCTTTGATTTACCAATGCAATGGTATGGGGAAACAAAATATGGTAGAGGATTTCCTTTTTGGTTTATGTTTATTTATTTATCCTTTGAAACATATACATGTTATTGGACACGTCAAGTTTAACAGAAAATATATACGGGGGCGGTCCAGAAAGTAACCTCCGTTTGGAAATATAAATTAAACCAGTTGAGATATAAAAATTATATTATTATATATGAAAAATACAAAATTTTTTCTACTTTTCTACATATTCTTTGAATAAATTCAAGCACTTGTCATACCTTTTAACAGTCTTTGAAATACCCTCTGCATAAAACTCTGCCGCCTGTGAACTTAGCCAACCCGTCATGGCGTGATGAAGCTCTTCGTCATTGCCGAAACGCTGAGTTGCAAGCCACTCTTTCATGTATGGGAACAGATGAAAATCACTGGGAGCTAAGCCCGGGCTGTAAGGGAGATGGCCAAAAGCGTTCCATTTGAAACTGGCCAAAAGTTAATTTGTTCTTCGAGTATGTGCGGGCGAGCGTTGTCAACATCCCCGTCCAACTACATTGACCGAATTGGACTCACATACGTTTCCACTGGCTGCCGTGTGAGAACAGTTGGAGGCGCTAGTGTGCTTGAGAGAACGTCCCATAATTACCCGCGCGCAATCTCATCATTCTTCGTCATTGTTTTCTGTTATTCTATGGATGCAGCGCCATATTTGAAATTATGTGTGATATACAATTTCATTGTTCAACTGCTTCGTTTTATTCTTGACATTTCTGTTCATTTCTAATTCTTTTTTTGTAATTTCAATTTTCTGTATATAATTGTAGTAGTTTTAAATTCCCTAAAGCTCAGAAACTACAAGAACGATCCCAAAAATGACAATAAATAACGTGAATGCAACATCCATCACAAAATGGTGAGAAAGATCTTGTAAACACCAAAGAAATATGGGAATGTTATCAAGAATAGCCCTAAGGTAAGTGACTACCAATATAATCTTATATTAATTGCACATTAATATGTATTTGATAGCAAAAGTGACAGTGCAAGTACATATTGTAAAGTAAATGTACATGTGCATATATCCACACAAATCACGATTACTGTCAATCTCTAAATATGTTAAAGCTCACGTGAAACCATATTTATATTAAAAGTATAAGCCGCAATGTGTTCATTCAATATAGATTGATGCTAACACTACTTGCTTTGTTCACCATTATGTATAAGCTACATCAAAATTGAGTACCTTTGCCGCTGTTATAACAATGTAAATAAAGTCAGAGACAATTTAAGTGTTTATAAGCTGAATTATCTTTTGAATACACAGTTCAATAATCAATACCTATTATCATTACATATTTAAAATTTGCACGCATTAATTAATGGCAAAAGATGCTGAAAGTGGTATATCAGATGAACATACATAAAACAACATAACCTACATCACTGCCTTCCTTTATATTGCAAACTGATTATAATGACATACTCTTAAAATAATGGGAAAAAAATTAAGTCTGAAATCAAGAGCCTGGAAAAAGAGAATTTGTTAATATAATATTTTTCATGCTAACCGTGGGCATGGGTGTTATATGTTTGTGTGTAAAAAGTAAAACAGAAATTCAGTAATCAAAGTAAACAAATTAGGTAAATAAAAAGTAGGGTATACAGCACCGGAGTCCCGATCAGACTCCGGAGTTGTATTTAAAAAAAAACAAAAAAAACCGAGTTTAAGTGCCTACCACACATCATCTGGCAAATTAAATATTTTTCTCAAGTGCAGATGGTTGAGAAAAAATATTCTATATCTTTATAATATAAACCTTTTAATATAATAATGCCTACATTTAAAACACGATTCTGAATTCTAATTCATGATCATGATGATGATGATGATGATGATGATGATGCTGCTGATGGGATGGCATTACCTACAATCCTTTCTACTATGCACATTATGCATTGCTTTTACTCTATTTCCATTTCACAAGCTTGCCTCTTCTTTATGGGGGTAAGAATTACTCCGGAAACCACGGATGACTACATTCTAATTATTAATATTTTAAAAAGTTTATTCTTGTTTTCACATTCTAAAATTGAATTTCCTAAAGTATTTCTGTCAGTCTTTCTAGCAGTCTGGTTGGCAGTGTTTACACCTGACAATAACAGCAACAACAGCTATTGTTGTTGTTATTATTATTATTATTATTATTATTATTATTATCATCATCATTATTGTTTATGTACTAATCAATTTATTATACTTGTTTCAGATATAGAACTGGCTATGAGGTTCCAGAAAATACCACATGGTGAACTGCTATGTTAGAAGACAGAAGATACTCATAAGTTACTTTTTGTGAAGATTAGTATGGTCTTAGGAGTGCCTAGAGGTTGTTAAAAATAAAACTCTTGGAGGACTTTAGTAGAGCATGGTACAAGAGAAATGCTTGAGTAGTACTATACTATCTTGTAAAACAGTAATGAAAATTTAAATTAATTTAGTTCGTTTTTATGCCTTACATGAGAAATACTTCACTGTGCACATTTTCAAATACTATGATTATAAAAATAAACATAATAAATCTCAGGACAAAATATCAAACCTCAAGGCTTATAAAAGGCGCATTTCCATATTAAGTAAGAAATTTCAGAAGCTGTGTTCTGTGGTGTGGAGACTAAGACAATGTTCTCATACATAGGTTTCAAAATTGCTATAATATTACAAATATACTTACACCACTATTAGATGCAGATCCTTCGGGAGACATTGCAATCATAGTACCAACTAACCGTATGCGTAGCTATCATAATATCAGATAAATAACTATTAAATAATTTGAGATTATGCCATTATAATTACACAAATAAGTAATTCATTAAAAATATTTTATCTAAAATTTTAGATTTTTTACAGAAAGAACTGCACTTTACTTAGCAAACCAATAAGAACATACAATAATCTACATTTAAATAGTTACATATTACACTGTCTAAAAGAGAGTAAGGTTTTTAGAATTTTAAATGATATGGCTTAAAGAATACGAAATATTATGCACAAAAACCCTAAATGTAATTCCTCAGTTTCTCTATATGAACTAATTTTCTCTGTCATTACAATAATAATTAATGGAACAATCTAAATAAGTATGGAATAGGAAACTGATGCAAGTTTTGTGTAGGAATTAATTTTTCTAAACCATATAAAGTCAAATGCTAAATTTGAACTAATCATGAAGGTAGCAAATTAACATGAAATATGTTTTTAAATCTTTATTCTATATTTTATATTCACAAATTCTGTTGCAATAATTGGAATTACAGTAAGGAAATATCCATTATTTTAGTTATTATTTATTATTTTTTTATTTGAAAGGATCCTTTCAATCTTAAAACCCTTCCCTGGTAACTATCATGTGTGTATGAGAGAAAAAAGCGTGGAAGGGTACATGCTATGTAGTGCACTATTTGATGAAGACAATTATTATGTAAAAGTTATAGAATAAAGAGATATATAACTAAATATTACATTGAATAGATGTATCTATTTTTACTAAATTATTGTTTGTAATATATCCAACATAGCAGTTTCATATTTGTACAGCTTTAAAATCCAGGTATGTTTATTCTGTTAGGAAGAAACCGAATGCCACCTAATTAAAAACCTTTACATGTTGCGTAGAAAGTATTGAATTATTATCCTTTTTATATATTTAAAGATTATATGATTAATTTTTCAGGCTTTGTGTGATGTATGCCATTAATCTGATGCAGGCTTTGTGTGATGTATGCCATTAATCTGATGCATAATATTCATTATGAAAAATGAATGCTAAGTTTAACTTTTTCTCTGCAATGGTTCTTTGGAGCCTTATCACAATGCAATGTGATTTCAAGTATCTCAATTTGCGTTTAATTAAAATAGAACTAATAGCGTGAAACTTTATATAGTTTAATTTTTTTCCATACATTTGCAATTCTAGTTTCAGAACCAAAGATTTTCAGGAAATATTGACATTAGCACTTGATGTTTAATTAAATCAAGAAAAATTATTGACTAATGTTTAATAAAATCAAGAAAAATTATTGACTAATGTTTAATTTTTCTCTGCAGAAAAATGAATAGCTCAGAATAACAAGTACCACATAATATTTAGCATTTTCATAAATGTTTGTTTGCTACCTTCATTCATTTCCTTCTCACATTACTCCATGCTCTTGTATTTTGCTGATTTAGTTATTACATGTATGAGGTGTGGTACTTCATACTCTTTTTAACTTTGGTTGTGAATATCTCTTTGCTATTTTAACACACTAATCACCTCAGCCTAAAATATTTTTTGTGTGGCTCCTTAGCTTGTTATAGATTTAGTTCATCCCGTTCAGTGACCCAATTGTTTGCCTTAAAAGTCCATACCCTTCTGATGAATGTTTAGACATTTCAAAGATGATTTATCTTTTTTCTAGAGCCTCACACTCCAACAGAAGATGCTTCAACACTGAAAATAATTGCTACAGATGCAACAGAAGAAGTAATAAAATATGTCCTGAATATTAGTGTGTCAGTTCACAATTCATGTATTTGCATGTAACATGCCTATTAATGTGCTAAGAGTGTTAATAATTATATTTTAATTATAGTTATATTATTGCAAAAATTCTAGTAAAATAAACACCAATTTATGGTTTATAAATTTATAGTGGTTTTACTTTGTATTTAGCAAAAGTTGCTAATGATTGATTAAAATTTCACACCATAATCATTTCAACAGTTAATGTGATAATTTCATATTGAAGCTAGGAATTGACAAGCAGCCTACATAAACAAAGCTTTTCCAAATTAAATTTACAGACACTTTAAATCCCCCAACCCAAATGATAAAAAAATAGTGTATAATTCATAATAGTCATTATTTAAATGTATTTTAATAATATAAAGATATCTGCAGATGTAAACCACAAGTGATTGTATTGATTTTATTAACTGTTCGTTTGATGTTATTTGTGCTGTGAGCAGGTAATTTATATTCCTTTCTTGTTATATTTTACATGATATCTGTAATTCCTAAAGTTTTTTTTTTTTCTTTATGTAGCCCCATTTAACGTCTATTGTGATATCAGCGGCTTTAACTTATGAAACAACTCGTTGATTGTAAGTTCATTAACGTTTGATATTTTAAACATTTTATTTTCTTCAAACACACACACACACTTTCAGAATCTTGGGGATAGGGAATGATTCCGGTTAAAGAAAATTGCCCTCCTCAGCCGGGAATCGAACCTGGGACCTCTGGGTGAGGAGTCAGCTTGCTGATCACTTGACCTTGAAGACAGCCAATTCCTAAAGTTGTATAATTTTCCCTTGGTTTTTGTCATGCATAGCTTTAAAGTAATATTGAATAGTTTTGTCAAATTAGAAATTCAGTTGATGAAATCATTAGCAGAAGTACATTAAATTACAATAGGTATAAATCTGTGCTTAGCACCACAGATTTCTGAGCATTGTCCATAAAATACCACAGGACGATTAAATCAAGCTCGTTAACTTTCGAAATATATTGTTTTATCATTACAGTGTAATTTATTTTGGTAAATTTTTCTTACATGTACTCTCCATTTTTAAAGATAAATAAGGAAAGAAAAAGAACAAAAATGCGTAGGAATGTCTATTTCTTAAGTAGACTGTCGTCACCACTGATGGCCGTTGTATATATATTTTGCGCATAAGAATAAAAGATAACCGGCAAACAAACCAAGAATTCTCAAGTAATCAATGAAATAATAACGGTATATAAAGCTTTTCTTGAGGCTGCAGTCAGATCAGAAGCTTTAGAGCGGTACATAGAGTTCTTGAGCAGAAGCTAAAACCGCCGAAAGATTTCTTATCTGGCTGTAAACTCGAGAAAACTGGCCGAAATCCTGGAGTGGATGGTTTAGCGAGTGGGCAGGGCAGGACGCTACTTTGGTGGCTGAGCTACTGTAGTCGTCAAGTTTCTGTGCCCTGTCGTGTGAGAACAGTTGGAGTCGCGTCGATCACCGGAAGTGGAATGAGAGTCCAATTTTTTTAACATTGAGTTAACCATCCTAACCATCTATTCGTTTATAGTTATCTATAGTTGTCATGCAGAAACACAACACCAGATGACAGAAGACCACGATGCTTGTTTTGGATTGCCCTTCTTAGTCTTTTCAACGTTTCACAGTAGGCTTCGTGCCACGTACCATAAATTCAACGAGTAAGATGCCCTTAGCATCCCAGAAATCCGTAGCCATGACTTTCCTCACAGACAAAGTTTGACGGGCTTTCTTTGGCTTGCTTGGAGAAGCGGCATGTCCCCATTGCATTGACTGCCGTTTTGTCTTAACATTCACGTAGGCCACCCAAGTTTCATCGCCAGTAACAAGTTTGTTCAAAAATGCTTCTCCTTCAGTGGCATACCGAGAAAGAAAGTCGATGGCAGAACTCATTCTGTTGGTTTTGTGGTTGTCAGTCAGCAGTTTTGGTACCCAACGAGCACAAAATTTGCGATAGCGTAGGTGTTTGGTCACTATCTCGTGCAAAAGACTCCGAGAAATGTTGGGAAAATGATCGGAAAGTTCCGCTATCGTGAACCGACGGTTCTCACGAACTTTTCCATCCACTTTGACCACCATGTCATCATTGACAAGAATAGGCCTACCGTGCCTGTATTTTTCATGAATATTAGTTCTTCCATTTTTAAAAAATCATAATGTTAGGAACATATACTGCACTCAATTCACGATGAATTTCGGCTGCTGAGTGATGTTTTGCCAAAATAAATCTTATAACACCGCGCCCCTCACACTTAGTGGGATTTTCTATTGCGGCGCTCATGTTTTGAGGTTATGTAGGCAGTGACTGTGCACACTGATGTGTAGAAAATGGCGCTACCCCCACCCCTTCATGCGCTATGCACAAATGGCGGTTTCTTTCTGGATCGCCCTCGTGTATATATATAATAAATACAGCCACATTAATGACATTAAATATTTGCATATGTCACAAAAATACCTTGCAGACCTAGATTTATCATGTCATTTATGCAAAAGAAGAATTTTTATACAGCAAACATAAACATAACACATAATATATATTCGTAATGAACTGCTTAACTAAATAATTTCAAAAAATCTATTAACTGATTAAAAATATCATTTTAGTATTGAGTGTATTGAAAAATGGAGCTCAGCATTTATTTGGATTTTAAATATTCTGTTGCTTTCACCAACTTATTTGTAGGTACACTGCTTTGATTAGGTTCACAATATTGATTGAATTCCTCAACTGAGTAAAATTGGTTAGAAAGCAAGAATTTATTTAAGTCAGCTTTGAATTTTTTAACAGATCCTATATTCCTCAGATGGTAAATTATTATAGAGTTTTAAGCTATTATATTTAAATTACTTTTCAAACAGTTTGGTTTTATGATTAAGTAGATACACTTTATTTTTATTCTGCAAGTTATGAGAATAGATCTCAGAATTTTTACTGAGATCACTGAGATTAGATTTAACATATATTAAGATTTCCTTTATGTAAATGCAAGGTAAAGTTAGTATGTTCAATTTTTTAAAATGTTCCCTGTTCCTCTTTTTGAAACACCCACTATAGTTCTCAATGTTTTTTTTTTATAGTTTGAAAATCTGGTTATTATTGTTACAGCATATATTTTATGTTCTGTCTTATGAATGTAGGTTATATTGTTCCAATGAGTCAGTGAACCTATTTTAACCATTTTTGGCAGCAAAAAACTCAAATAGTGTGTTTCTCAGAACTTCCATTTGCTTACGCTGCAGCTGTTAGTTATCTCTCCAGACTGTGTATTCTGGCAAATGCTTATACAAGTATACCCCTCATGTTTTTCCTTTCACCCTTCTGCAAGCCTATGTTTTCACTTACCTCTTCCAACCATCTCCTTAGTTATCGTTTTTATCTGAACCTCCAATTTGATATCATTGTACTTTGCACTTATTCTTGTTACCCTTATTTTGCTGCCAGCATGGATCATGTATTTTATATATTTTCTTGCTTATTAATTGTCAGCTATAGACAGCTATGGTTCCTGGTGTGGGGATTTTGTAATGATTACATTTCTGTAATTTTTAAAAACAATGAAATTGTATATAAATGCAATATTTGGTGCATAAGTTATCTAAGGAACTCCATGCAGGTGTCTTAGACTTTGTGTAGGTCATTTCATAATTGTTGATGTGAAAATATATTGTATGAGTTGCAGGCTGAGTGGCCTCTCAGGGGCTTATACTCTGCAGCTTAGGCTGAGGTAAGCTGACTATCTTCTTGGGTAACTCCTACAGCATGTAAAATACAAATAATTAATTACCAAGTTTTGGCAGCGAGCTTTTGCTAAGGAACCTGTCTTACTCATTTATTTGACAGGTAATTAATACTTTTAGGTGCGACAATGTAAACAAGTCTTTTTAAACACAAGATATGTCATGGGCACTAAACACCTTAGCCACTTAAGCCAGACAGATGTTTAGTGCTACCTGCTAACAATTCTCTCTTTCTCTTCCAAAGAGGTATATCATGTAGGTATCTTTAATCATGTAAATTCTCATCCTTCTCAACCTAGAGTTACATATCTCTTAACCCCCTTCAGCAATATGGACATGATACAATGTCTTGTGCATGATTGTTAAATAACCCATTTTACCAATGGATAACATCCTCGTCATTCGGATTTATGGCCATGCTGTCCTAGGCACAATAGAAGTGGCTAACCTATCAAGCCAAGGATTGCATGATTTAATTTGATAGATTAAACATTTATGTACATGCACTAAAGGTATTTTGTTTGTTTTCCACTTCTAAGTTTTGTTTTGTAGTCTGCTTACCCTCCCTGCATTTTAGGACTGACACCCTCTTAGGACTTACAAGTGGATGCCTAAGGGTCAGAAGCCTGTCGGGAAACCAACAGCACAAAACCGCAGAATGGAGAACCTGGAACTGAATAGTTGGTCCATAGCCAGGCATGAGCATGAAGAAGTGCATGAATTAAAATGCAAGCAAAATGGATGATAGGAAAGGTGATGATGGAGCAATTGGTGGAATAATGGTGGGGGAAACAGGAAGGCCCAGAGAAAACCCACCTTTGTCCACCACAAATCCCACATGCAGATGGGAGTCGAGTGGTCTAACCACTCAACCATGGTGCTGCCACCACCTCTAAGTTAATTTTAAAAATTAAATACCTGAGCACTGCAATTGTGCCATGCTCACTTTTCACACTGCTAGTCCTGTATGTTTATTTATGTGGGTTTATATTTTTATTTATCTCACTAAAATAATTTCTTTTAAATAATATCATAATCACTGTTCAGAATTCAATAAGTTTTAGCTTAAAAGTGAGCATAGAAGCACCCAGTGGATCTAACAGCACTTCGCTGAAAGCATATTTCCAAACTAGAAATAGAGCAGTTCAATAAATAACTTGTAGTTTTCAGCCACTATACACTACACTATACTAAAGCAAATTCAGTTCCTGAGTGCTGCCAGTTATACTTAAATTAAGAATCAACAACTGCTTACAGGGAGTATATAAATTCTATTACATAATAATGTAGTTAAAAATTTTGATTTGAGAAATGAGGTATTAAAATTACCGAAAATAAAATACAATGAAAGGCACAATTTTGACATTCAGGCGTTAACACTGCAGAACAAAATACAATGAAAGACCAATTTTCTTAAAACAAATCTGTTAGAACAAAATATAAACAATGATTGAACCTACAAGGCCTATGTAACAATTTATGCTGCAAGTGCTTGCAAACCAAAGCTATAGCCAGAATGCATGTTTTGGTTTTTACTTTCTATTACTGAGTGCTGCCTTACATGAATTTGCATCATAACTAAACTTTGACATAAATGTTAATCTTCTGCACCAGTATATAGAAACTAATGTTTTGGTATAGTACCTTTTTCTCAAAAACTATGAATAGTAGTTGATAAAATTTTCCACATAGCTTAACCCAATCCCAATAAAGATTTAAGCTGTATGAAATTAAAACGTTGTAGATATTTTTGTATTACATGATGATATACCAGTGAAAAATATGAGTAATGCACAATACTTTTTTTCTGCCTTGGTATTGCAGTTGGAATGTTGCAATTTCACAAAGATATAGTTTTAAGTTTTCACTACAGAGAGTACTTTTTGTTTCATATGCAGCTCTAGCAAACGTAGCACGAACTATGCAACAAAGATGGCACACATGCTATGTCATCCACGTGTGAAGAGCAGAGAGGTGTGGTTCAATAATTGTGGGCCAAAGGGCATAAATCAAGTTAAACTCACAGTAGCATGTGTTGTGTGTAGGGGGATGATTGTATGTGCTAGCAATATCTCCAGGTGGTGTGCATTCTCACAAGAGGGCTGTGTACATTTTATGATTCTCCATGCTCCAGGGGCCAGTAACAGCGCAAAATGTCAGAGGCATTGAGATGATAATTTTGAACGACTGACGTGTGCAACTCTGAACCTTATTGCAACAGTTGGTGCAGTGTATGATATTGTTCATGATATGTTGAAATTTTGTAAAGTTAGTGCTCGCTGCGTGCCTAAGAAACTGACAGACAAATACAAGGGCCAGCAAATGATGCCGAGCTTGGATCACTTAATGCAGTGCACCACAGAAGGGCATGACTTTATGAAAGGAATCATCACTGTTGATGAATTGTGGGCACACCACTGCACACCCAAAACAGGCAAGTATGCAGTGGAAGCATACGGTTCCCCAGTAAAGAAAAAATTGTGAAAATGATCTGAAATATGCATGGTGTTTTAATAGTAGACTTTGCTGCATGTGAATACTGCAGCCTACATTAAAACTTTGGTGAAGTTGTGTCATGTTCTTTGTGACAAATGCCACAACATTAATGCTGACGATGCCAAAGTTCTTCATGCCAATTCTTGGCCCCATGTTACTGCTGCTGTTCATCAGAAAATTACCAAATTTGGTTGGGAGGTGCTCCAGCATCCACCATACAGTCTGGACCTTGCACCGTCAAACTTTCATCTGTTTGGTCCCATGAAGAAATTCCTGGCCGGCCAACGCTTTGCGACAGATGCAACATTGAAATTAGCTGTCTGCTGATGGCTATACTCCAGGGAAACAGACTTCTATGAACAGGACATATTGAAACTGGTATCACGATGGGACAAATGTGTTGAGAGTGACTATGTCGAAAAGTAGGAAAAGTTGTAAGTTCATTTGTGATTTTTTTTATGTAACTATTAGATGTTTTGCATAAAAATTATTGTGCATTACTTTTCGATCTGCCCTCATAGAAACCTTACAGCTAAAGTTTGTATCCATTTCATATAAATTCATAGCAAGACTATATGATTAATTTTATGAAAAAGATACACTTAAAAATAAGAAAATGTGAAAAAAAAAAAAAAAAAAAAAAAAATTGTAAATATAAGGGGCGGAGGTGGGAGGGGAACTGCATTTTGGCTACACAAAACTTGAGAATGTTTCATATACTTCCTACAACACATATCTTAAGCTTCATTTGTTTTACAGTGAGTAGTGAGGTAAACAAATTATTTTGCATGATACTGTAAGTAAGCAATCATCCTCCAAGAACCTGGGGGGGGGGGGGGGGGCTGCGAGGGCCGATAACTATTCACCACTCTACCCACGTCATTTAATGTGGAACATTTCTAATGACCTCTCTTTATCTACCTGCCATGTACACATTTCCCTTCCCATTACAGAACGCGACACTGTGGCATTAGGGTTATCAACTCTCCCGGAATGGCTGGGAGTCTTCTGGAATTGAATGGGATCTCCTAGCCCCGGAACTGAAATTAAATCTTCCAGAATCATTTATTATCTCCTTATTCTTTTTATTATTATTATTATTATTATTACTATTTATACTATACTTTTATAAAATACAAGTATTTCTTCTGTTAAATTCAAGGGTTGAAGTGAATAGAAGGAAATAGTAGTGTTTTGTTTTATGTGCCAGCATGTTGAAACTGGGAGGGAGAAGGGAAACCAATTGTTGCATCAACATCAAGTCGCCGGTCTTGCTACATTTAGAAATAGAAATCACAGAATCAGTAATTATTAGCAGTTTGAGGTCTTTGAGTCAAAGACCTTGACAGTGTCGTAGTCGTAAGTTGGTTACTGTAATGCTTAGTTCATCGGGAGTAGAAAAGTAAACGAAATACTATTGCACGTTTAACAATGCCTGAAAAAGTTCATATGACTGATTTTTATCAATTTTTCTAGCTTTTTTGTTACATCTAATTTTCTCCCAGAATTCATAATTCAAAAGTTGGTAAACCTTTGTGGCACCATCACTTTTGTTGTAAGCACCAACTTTCTCAAAGTTACTCAAAATGACAACTGGTGGTATTCTTTTGAGGCAGTCCAAAGTACAAAGTTAGGAAACCTTGTATTAGCTGTGGTAGCCAGCACTGCAGGCATGTAATGTCCTTATTTGGGGACTTCCAAAGTCTATAAAGACTCTCACCAAATAATCTCATGTATTACACTCACATGACTTTCTCTAACTGTTTTACAAGCAGACTTCTTATAAAAGATTATTCTTCTTTCACCAGCATGCTAATCATTAAGAGAATGTGCTTGTTTCTTAGTTCCTTATAAGTAGAAGGGAACTAAGCACTAGTCAAATGCTTAAAAGCTATGTGATTGGCATTGAAATTGACTTCTTTGCTTGGCCAGAAATAGAACAAAAGAAAAATGGATATACCTGTCTGAGAAAAATATAAGTATTTTAAAATTGAAACCAATAACAAGGAATATTTTGGAAACAGTCAACTATACCCCAAAAATGCATATGACATAAACTGTGTGTTTTAACAAGATCTACATTTTTTGTTTAGTAAGTTTTTTTATATTTCTTATGGTGTAACCGTTATGCAAACTTCTGCAAAAATCAACCAGAATAAAGTGCTCTTCAGAAGCTATTCTCAGAAAATTCAAAATATACATTTTATTTGTGTTGTGAATAACTTTAACATATTGTATTTTATTCAAAATCATTGAAGCCATTTTTGAGAAAAACATAATTTTCAAACATTTTTCCATGTAAAGGTGAATTTGGTATAGAGGGATTTTCTTGAAACTCTTTGTGTTGCATCCTTGGAAGATAATAAACTTTGGTATTTAATGGTCTTTAAGTTTTTGAGCTATGCTGTCCATGCTCGGATGCATGCACACACAATGGGCCTTTCTCTAAAAATCTTTTTTTGGATTCAGTGGCTCTCAAAACATATATATCTGGTGAAATCTTGGTATTGAATTTTTGGGTGCAATAAAATACTTCTCTATACACTATGTACACACTATGTGTAGAGAAAGTAAAAATAGGCAGTGCCAGTGTGCCAGAATTTCATCTAGCAGGAGTTCTTTTACATGCCACTTTTAACACACTTAAAAACCATCAGTCTGGATGGATTCGAATCTGCAATCTTGAGAACAGACACATCGTTTTGTGAGAATACTATGCCATAAGATATTTGCCTGTAATGTGTTTTTTTCCATTTTAAAACAGCAGTTATTTATTACTTTCTCTACACATACTAGATACATAGTGCATTGAGAAGGTATTGTATTGCACTCAAAAATTTGATTCTAAGATTTCACTGGAAATACATGTTTTTGGATCCACTGAATCTAAAATAAAGCATTGAAAACGGTGTGTGTGTGTGTGTGAGCGTGGGTGGATGGGTGCATGCATGCGTGTGTGCATGTGCAGCATACCTCAAAAAACGAAAAGACCTTTAAATACGAAACTTGGTATTTAAGTTTAGTATCTTCCAAGGATATGCCATGAAGATTTTCAAGAAAATCCCGACCCCAAACTACCCTTTATATGGAAAAATTTTCGAAAATCTTGTTTTGCTCAAAAATGACTCTAACAATTTTTATTGAAATAGCACATATTAAAGCCATTTCCAACACAAATAAAATATATATCTCAAATTTTCTGGAAATAGCTTCTGAAGACCTGTTCATTCTGGATGTGTTTTGCTGAATTTTACATAACTGGTATACCGTAAGAGAGAGACAAAAACTTACTACACAATCTCATAAAAACACACAATTTATGTCATACATTTTGAGTTGACCATTTTCCAGATATTTGTTGTTATTAGTTTCAGTAAGAAACTTGTTAACTTCTGCTCATGCAAAGAAACGGATTTCAATCCCATAGCAACCAAATTTTATAAGTTTTGACTGTCAGTTTAGACTAGTGTATTCCTTTATTTCCCTTCTACTTACAAGGAGCTAAGTAATATGCCTGGTTCTGTTAATGTTTATGTCGATTACCTGAAGTAGATAGAAGAATAAGCTTATTAACAATAATTGTTGCACACTTACTGAGAAGCTGTGGCAATCTCCCAAGAAATTGCTATCATGTTGTTACAAACAATGTCCACGGGAATAATGTCGAGTTTCTTCTCCAAGTTTACCAGACCAGCATGAAACCTCCCTAGCGCTGAGTGGATCACAATGGAAGTAGGTCCGTTTGTGTTATCTGTCCAGCCAACTATGGGCTCCTTACTGCAACTGGTTACTGGAACATAACCATCACTGATTAGTTACATTCATACCTTGTGGTGGGTTAAACATTTTCAACTGAACATACCAAAGTCAATCTTGTGCTCATGGCAACCACACCAACTTAAATAAGGCTACTACTGTATGTAAATAATGTTGTCCTGGAAAGCATATTTAGTAAGACGTTTTCAAGTCCAAAATTTGCTAAAAAATAACCTTATGTATTTTGTTGAAATTTTAGGTTCCATTTACTATTAAACAACAAAAACATAACATATAGTATTATTATGTTTTCTACCATCTACCTATAAAATATGGAAAGATAGAATAATATATCCAGCAAATACAGTTTTCAATATAAATTTACATTTATTAATGGAAATCCTAAATGAGAAATTTCAGTATCAAATTTTTGGGTGCATTACAATGCCTTCTCTACACACTATATACATAGCACTTGTAGAGAAATTCATAAGAAAGCATTTTCAGGGTATCCATCGCATACAATGAAACTGCAACTCTGTTTAAAATTTTGAGCTCCTCCAAATATGTGAAAGAATTTTCTTGTGGAAAGAAAGGAAGAAATAAGGATTCTAAAGATGGCCTTACAATATAAAGGTGTAGGAAAGAGGGACATAGGAAGGCTATTTAAAAGATGGAATTGAGGCTGGAACAAGTCGAAAGGCCTAATCCTTTAAAGGAATAATAATAATAATAATAGTAGTAGTAGTAGTAGTAGTAGTAGTAGTAGTAGTAGAACTAGTAATAGTAATAATAACAATAACATAAACAAATAAAAATCAGTAACAATAATAATAGTAATAGTAATAATAATAACAAGAATAATAGTAATAATAATAATAATAATTAATGTTTTAGCACACTTACCCATTGATGGCCTAACAATAGCTATGGGAAAGTGTGCCCCACTCTCGGCGATAACTTGTTCTGCCAGAGCTTTGCTGTAACAGTATGTGTTTGGCCACTTTCCAACCAGTCTGCAATGAGAAATTATGGCATGTTTTCAGAATGGTGAATATTAACAAATTCTATGCAGTTTGCCAATGGCAATATGCTATAAAGTAATTCCGTGTCGCTATTCCTCTAACCTTGGCGACTTTTGCTCAACATTTACCGTATTTATCTGAATACAATTTAATTTTGGAATTTAGCACATCATCTACATAAGATATATTTAAAAGACCTAGTTATATAAAAAGAAGAATTTTTTAATGACATTTAAAAGTTGGCCAGATATTGTGAACAAACCAATGGACACTTAAGCTGTTTATGTCACTTATTTATTTATTTACTTATTGTACTTAATTTGAATTTGCGTGGAGATTCACGTTTTGTGTGGTTGCCGGATAGGGGAGTATGGAAATGTACCGTATGGTGCGATGGTACAAAGTGATAGCGCCGGTGGCGTAACTTTATCGACGATGATGGATATGCTTTTGTATTTAGACAACATGCCTACTTAATATAATACATCGTAATGTTTTTACCTAATTTAAATTGTGCAGAAATTCACATTACTCACGGGAGAGACGGAGAAGGGAGAACGAAATGTACGATATATGCGATGATAGAACGTGACGGCGGCGGTGGCGGTGGCGGTAGCGGTAGCGAAACTATAACGACGATTCTGGATATGATTTTGTATTTAGAAACATACTTAATATAACACACATCGTAAAATTTTTTTTAACTAATTTGAATTTAGGCAGAAATTCACATTGCGAGCGGGCGAGACAGAGAAGGGAGAACGAAATGTAAGGTATATGCGATGATGAAACGTGACGACGGCGGAGGTGGCAGCATAGCTGTAACGGCGAATATTTATGGATGTTATTTTCTGTTGAGACAACATACTTAATATAATACATTGTAAAACGTTTTACCTAGTTCGAATTTCGCGTAAATTCACATTGTGGTATATCTGTGGCCCGAGGAGGGAAAATGTGCAGCTAACCTCTCTCCTTTTGCTTGACCGTTGATATTCAATACAACATTATGTGCAACCACCAATGTAAAAGGGAATCCTGTAATTTTATTTTAGTCTCGGAGAGTAATATTTATTCCAGCGAGAATCTCTTAGGCTTCTTAATTTCTGGCGCGAAATGAAAGGCTCAAAATCTGCCGCATACGTCGCGACCTTAGCGGTAATCCGTACCATTTCCCCCAGGCTTCACCACTGTCATGCCCGCGAAGTTTGAAACTTACCTTTTCCCCATATGCTTTTCAGGAAACATATCGTGAATGCAAGACGATCCCCCAGTTCTGAATATTAATATTTTTGGGAGGAGAAAATATCGTCTTGTATTCGGATAAATACTCTATCACAAGCTCTTCAACATCCTCATTCCATAAAATGTTCAGAACTCATCTTAGCCTACTATAACTGTACCATAAATCACAATCGCAGCCACCAATTGACAAAGGCACACCTAGCACCTCGATTTTCAGCCGAAGTTTTGCCCGCTTGGTAGTGTGGTGGTAGCGTGTCTGTCTCGCATTCAAAAGGTCGTGAGTTCGAATCTCGCTTAAGGTGAGTTACCCGGGTCAGGTTTTTTTTTTTTTTTTTTTTTTTTCGGGGGTTTCCCTTATCCTGAGAAGACGAATGTCGAGTAACTTTAAGCTCCATGGACCCCGAGATCATTTGAGCATCATTTCACCAATTTCATTCATCGTCCGATATGACCAACCAGGTTAAAGGACGTTAAATTGCGCAAAAAACAAAACAAAAACAGATGTTTTATGCTTGCAACTGCGGGACGTACTGAGGCAAAGGAATCACGGGAGATGAATGGACTGCAGGTCGGCATGGACAATAAAAATCTTATGCGTTCTACTCACATGACTTTCTCTGCATCTCTGTAACAAATTATTATCAAAAAGCTTAGTCTTCTATCTACTTCATACTAATCGAGATAAACATTAGTAGAAATGCTTTCTTGTAAGTAGAAGGGAAATAAAGGAATACATTAAGTAAAACGATAGTAAAATCTTTTAAAAGCTGGTTGCCATGTGGATGAAATCCGTTTCCTTACATTGCGAAGAGTTGACAAATTCTCGTATTTGAAAAGTTTTAAGTATTTTAAAACTGAAAACAATAACAAGGAATATCTCAAAAATGGTCAACTCCACCGAATAATTGTGAGCTTAAACGAGATCTACACTTTTTTTTTTTTTTTTTTTTTTTTTTTGTAGCCTACCGTCCTTTAACTTGGTTGGTCATATCGGACGATGAATGGATTAAATTGATGAAATGATGCTCAAATGATCTCGGGGTCCATGGAGCTTAAAGTTACTCGACATTAGTCTTCTCAGGATAAGGGAAAACCCCGAAAAAATCTTATCCAGGAAACTCATCCTAAGCGAGATTCGAACTCACGACATTTTGAATGTGAAGCGGACACGCTACCACCACACCACCCAGGCGGGAATTTGCCCTTTTTGTTAAGTTAGTTTTTGTCTATGTCTTACGATTTACCAGTTACGTAAAATTCAACGAAATTTATCCAGAATAAAGAGGCCTTCAGAGGCTATTCCCAGAAAATTAAAGATATACATTTTATTTGTCGTGTAGGAGTATGAAACGAACTGACCATGGGATTACTCATATTATACCGAGTGATCCAAAAACGTCCGAACCGGCTGCGCGGTGTTTTGCCTGTCCGCACCCTCTGTGCTCGTTGCTGTCTGCCGCTATCATAGAAAGGCGCAGATGAAACCATGCAACATTTTTAAAACTACTTTTAAAGGTTTTACTTACCAAAAGGAGATGCTGAAACTGGCGACCGTCGTTGTCCATATATTTTTGGCACCTCTTTAGGAAACTATCCATCACTCGCCGTAGTTTATGTTGAGAAATGCTGGCAATTTCCTGGCGGATATTTTGTTTTCATTCTTACAGGCTGTGTGGGTTTGTCTTGTACATTTTATGTTGTAATTTACCCCAGAGAAATTACAGGGGTTAGGTGAGTGGCCGAGGGGGCCACAAATTTCTACTAATAATCCTAACTTGAAACACACTTTCAATTGTTCCCATCGAAAGATTGGCTGTATGAGCTGTTGCAGAGTCTTGTTGAAAAAAAGCAAAATCACGCTCCTTGTCTGTTAATTCTCTAAAGCAAGGGAACAAAATTGTATTCACGTGTTTATGGGCGTCAATTGCTAACTAGAAAAAAAATGGGCCTATAACTCTTTCTCCGCTAATAGCGCACCATACACCAAATGTTTCGTCATGAAGGAGTATTTCATGAACAATATTAGGTTTCTCAGAGCTCCAATAATAATTCTTTTTTGTACACACATGTCCATTAAGGTGGAACCAATTCTCCTTCGTGAAAAATATTAAATGTGACAATTTCGCCATTGTATACACTATTGAGAGTCCACTCACAAAATGTGTTAACAGATACGAATCATAAATAAATACATGCTGTGCACTAGAAAACAAATGCTGAGCCATAATACACTTTGTGACTAAGTACAGAACAAAATAATAAAGCACACTAGTAATAACTCAACCACACGATATCACCGTCAGCTCAATACTGCACTTTCAGAGCAGAGAAAAACAAGTCAGCACCGTGACCTTATGTACAACAGCTGTGTGTTATCATGTTTCCGTGTGCGCAGTGGAAAAACATGCGCAGCAGGTCGGATGTTTTTGGGTCGCACGGTATTATTTCATCAAAGGCGCTGTAGGATAGAGGCGTCTAATGACAAAGTCGCTTCTTCTTCTTCTTCTTCTTCTTCTTCTTCTGCTTCAAGGATATATTGTTATATTGCCCAGTTCCGGCTCAAAGTCATCTTCTCATCTGATTTTAGAACGTCTATTGAGCGCCATCCTTTTGGTCTATAATTTAGTGCGTGTTTTGTTATCCTATTGTCATGCATTCTCCTTATGTGTTGGAACCATTGGTACATAATATCATTCATTCTCTAATTTATATACCTCTTCCCGTATTTGTATATTTGGTATGTAATCCTTTAATGTGTAACCTGATATTCGCCTAAGAAATTGCATCTCGGCTGTTTCTAATCTTCGTCTGTTTGCTCTGTTTAAACCCCAGTTTTCGCTGTCATATAAGAGCGTAGGGATAGCCAGTACCTTATAGCATACCATTTTTTTTCAGGTTTTATTTCTTAATGTTCTTTGTATAGTTCCTCATATATGTTGGCATTTATTTAGTTTTTGTTGTATATCTTTTTCTTGTCGCTTCCACTTCCGATGGAAAATTTGCTTAAAATTCAGTTTATTCTGTAACACCTGCTGGTTTTCATGTAATGATCACTAAATCTCACGGGCAACAATACTTTCCCCCAAGAGTGGAAGGGCATAAAGCGGTAAAGTGAGGTAATGGTTAGACTTAACACCCTCACATTTTAAATTCAAGAATAATACATTGTATTTTTACATTCTTTACATGTACTATGTACATAGGTATAGAGAAGGTATTGTATTGCACCCAAAAATTCCATACCGAGATTTCACCAGAAATATATGTTTTGGCACTCTCTGAATCCAAAACAAGCATTTTTAGAAAAAGGTTTATGTGTGTTTCTGTGGACAGCATAGCTAAAAAACGAAAATACCTTTAAATACCAAACTTGGTATTTAAGTTTAGTATCTTCCAAGGATGAGACATGAAGATTTAAAAAAAAATCCCACCCACCTAAAACTACCCTTTACATGGAAAAAATGTCGAAACATTTGATTTTCTTAAAAATAGCTCTAATGATTTTGATTAAAATACCATACATGAAAGATATTTTAAATGGAAAATAAAATGTATATTTTGGATTTTCTAGGAATAGCCTCTGAAGAGCTCTTCATTCTGGATGAGTTTTTACTAAATTTTGCATTACTGGTAAACCGTAAGAGATAAACGAAAACCAACTACACAAAAAATGTAGTTCTCGTTAAAACACGCGATCTATGTCATATACATTTTTTCGAGATATTCCTTGTTATTAGTTTCAGTTTTAAAATACATTTCTCATGCGGGAATTTGTCAACTCTTGGCCACGCAAAGAAACGGATTTGAATCCCATAGCAACCACATTTTAAAACATTTGACTGTGGGTTTAGCTTAGTGTATTCCCTTATTTCCCTCCTACTTACAAGGAACTAAGTAATACGACCGTTTCTGCTAATGTTTATCTCGATTAGCATGAAGAATAAGCTTATTAACAATAATTTGTTACGAAGATGTAAAGATAGTCATGTGAATGGAGCACATCAGATTTTTAAATTAATTTTATTTCGCTTTATGCGTTAATTCATATTTATCTGTGTTGAGAAGTATGAATTAGTCTCACGTTACACGTTACAAGAAAGTACTAAGCCAAATTCTTGGTTCCGGAACCAGATATGGAACATTCATATATAAGTATGCAACATTTCCCAGCTGATATCGGTGGAGGTTATTATTATTAGTATTATTGTTATTATTATTGTTATTATTATTATTATTATTTTCTTTGTTGTTGCCATACAACCACCACAAATAGATACGAGTACTTATAGAGTACAGGTTTATGCTGGATAGATACAAAATAGACATAATAACTTACTTTGACTCTATTATCTCCAACTCGTTTTCTTCCAGCCACTTCATACACCGAATAAGTTGCTGTGCGTTTTGTGTCACAGGGTACAAGCATTCCTCGCTCTGAAACATGTAACAGTGGGCGTACGCTGTGGACACGTGTACAAATGCCTGCAACAGAAACACACAATTTAAAAGCATATCTTTTAATTTTAGTTTCTCCACTTAGTACGCAGTACCAGGTAGAGAAGATAGTGCACTCTACTGGAAATATACTTTTAGGATTCCTGTATCAAACAACAAATTAAAAAAATAGAAAAAGGTCCGCGCTCGTGTGTGCGCACGCGTCTCCGCGTGCGTATGAGCAAGGTATCTCAAAAATGAAAAGTCGGTAAAATACCAAACTTGTTATTATTTAAGTTTAGTATTTCCCAAAGTTACAACACAAACATTTTTAGAAAAATCCTCCCCAAATTAGCTTTTACACGGAAAATGTTTCGAAAATTTTGATTTTATCAAAAATGGCTCTAACGATTTTGATTAAAATACTGTGTATTAAAGATATGACAAATAAAATGTATATCCTGAATTTTCAGGATAGCCTCTGAAGAGACCTCTTCATTCTGGATGACTTTTGCATAACTGGTAAACCATAAGAGATTTATAAAAAAAAAAAAAAAAAAAAAGTTGGTCTCGCTAAAACACACAATTTGTGTCATATAATTTTTTCTGTTGGCCATTTCCGAGATATTCCTTGTTATTGGTTTCAGTTTTAATTTTTTTTTTTCTCTCACACGGGTATTTGTCAACTCCTAGCCATACAAAGAAACGAATTTCAGGATATGGCAATCAGCTTTTAAAATATTTCATTATTGCTTTAGCTTAGTATAGTCCTTTATTTCTCTTCTATGAGGGCTATTCAGAACGTGCCAGAAGATTTGGCATACCTAAATGATAACGAAAAATCTGAACACAAAACTCTATTTGTTAACGTAATCTCCATTCTGTTAAGATATTTACTGTCACCAGTTTTTCAATGCCGATATTATATTTTCTATCACCAAAGAGCTTATTCGTTTTTTGTTGTTTTTTACTTTCTCCATACGCACTATATACATAGTGTATAGAGAAAGTATTGACTCCACCAAAAAAATCGATACCGAGATTTCACCGGAAATATATGTTTTAGGGTCCCCAATATCCAAAAAAAGCATTTTCACAAAAAGGTCCGTGTGTGTGTGTGCGTGTGTGTGTGTGTGTGTGTCCGTGTGTCTGTGAACACGATAGCTCAAAAACGAAAAGTCGATAAAATACCAAACTTGGTATTTAAGTTTAGTATCTTCCAGGGATGCGACACGAAGATTTTGAGAAAAATCCCCCCACCCCCAACTACCCTTTACATGGAACTTTTTTCGAAAATTTTGATTTTCTCAAAAATGGCTCTAACGATTTTGATTAAAATTTCGTATATTAAACATATTTACCTGACAAATAAAATGTATATTTTGAATTTTCTGGGAATAGCCTCTGAAGAGTAG
Organism: Hymenopus coronatus; assembly: GCA_030762935.1. Taxonomy (NCBI): domain Eukaryota; kingdom Metazoa; phylum Arthropoda; class Insecta; order Mantodea; family Hymenopodidae; genus Hymenopus; species Hymenopus coronatus. The sequence continues at coordinate 81,021,302 of CM060883.1, forward strand.
TTTAATCTTAATGAATTTTACTAAATTTTGAATAACTGCTAAACCGTAAGAGATGGACTAAAACTTACTCCACAAAAATGTAGAGCACATTAAAACACACAATTTATGTTATATACATTTTTTTCGTGGAGTTCGTCGTTTTTGTGACATTCCTTATTTTTGGTTTCTGCTATGAAAAACGTATACTTTTCTCATACAGGAACTTGTCAACTCCCATCCATATAGACAAAGGAACTTCATTGACATAGCAACCAGCTTTTGACTATCACTTTAACCTACAGTTGTCCCTTATTTCGCTTCTACTTACAAGGAAGCGAGTAATTAGACTATTTCTGCTATTTTTTTCTGATTAGCAGAAAGTAAATAAAAGTATAAGCTTTTTAAGAATAATTTGTTGCAGGGATATGAAGAAAGTCATGTGAATGGTGCACATCATATTTTTTACTTTCTCTACACGCACTATGTACACAGTGAATAGAGAAGGTATTGCACTCCACCAAAAAATTCGATACCGAGAATTCGCCGGAAATATATGTTTTAGGGTCCCTTTATCTAAAAAAAAACATTTTCACAAAAAGGTCCGTGTGTGTGTGTCTGTGTCCGTGTGTCCGTGTGTTTGTGAACACGATAACTCAAAAACGAAAAGTCGATAAAATACCAAACTTGGTATTTAAGTTTAGTATCTTCCAGGGATGCGACACGAAGATTTTGAGAAAATCCCCCCACCCCCAACTACCCTTTACATGGAACTTTTTTCGAAAATTTTGATTTTCTCAAAAATGGCTCAAACGATTTTGATTAAAATTTCGTATATTAAACACATTTACCTGACAAATAAAATGTATATCTTGGCTTTTCTAGGAATAGCCTCAGAAGAGTAGCTTATTCTGGATGAATTTTACGGAATTTTGCATAACTGCTAAACCGTAAGATATGGACTAAAACTTACTCCACAAAAATGTAGAGCACGTTAAAGCACACAATTTATGTTATATACATTTTTTTCGTGGAGTACGTCGTTTTTGAGACATTCCTTATTTTTGGTTTCTGCTATCAATAACCTATATTTTTCTCATACAGGAACTCCTGAACCGATCCATATAAGCAAAGGAACTTCATTGACATAGCAACCAGCTTTTGACTATCACTTTAGCATATGGTAGTCCCTTATTTCGCTTCTACAAGGAAGCAAGTAATAAGACTATTTCTGCTATGTTTTTCTGATTAGCAGAAAGTAAATAAAAGTATAAGCTTTTTAAGAATAATTTGTTGCAGGGATATGAAGAAAGTCATGTGAAGGGTGCACATCAGATTTTTTACTTTCTCTACACGCACTATGTACATAGTGAATAGAGAAGGTATTGCACTCCACCAAAAAATTCGATACCGAGATTTCACCGGAAATATATGTTTTAGGGTCCCTTTTATCTAAAAAAAACATTTTCACAAAAGGGTCCGTGTGTGTGTGTCAGTGTCCGTGTGTCCGTGTGTTTGTGAACACGATAACTCAAAAACGAAAAGTCGGTAAAATACCAAACTTGGTATTTAAGTTTAGTATCTTCCAGGGATGCGACACGAAGATTTTGAGAAAATCCCCCCACCCCCAACTACCCTTTACATGGAACTTTTTTCGAAAATTTTGATTTTCTCAAAAATGGCTCTAACGATTTTGATTAAAATTTCGTATATTAAACATATTTACCTGACAAATAAAATGTATATTTTGAATTTTCTGGGAATAGCCTCTGAAGACTACTTTATTCTGGATGAATTTTGCATAACTGCTAAACCGTAAGAGATGGACACAAACTTAACCCACAAAAAATGTAGAGCACGTTAAAACACAAAATTTATGTTATATACATTTTTTTCGTGGAGTTGCTCGTTTTTGAGATATTCCTTTTTCTTGGTTTCAGCTTTGAAAAACTTATACTTTTCTCATACAGGAATTTGTCAACTCCTGTCCATACAAACAAAAGAACATCAATTACATAGGAACCAGCTTTTGGCTTTCACTTTAACCTATGGTACTCCCTTATTTCGCTTCTACTTACAATAAGGTAAGAAATAAGACTATTTCTGGTAATTTTTCTCGATTAGCATGAAATAAATAAAAGATAAGCTTATTAACAATAATAATTTACTGAGATATAGAGAAAGTCATGTGAATGGAACACATGAGATTTTTCTTAAGTTATATTCATAAGGAAAATTTCACAAATGTCTAAGATGGCTATTATTTTATATTTCAGGCGTTCAGTTGTTTACGTAACAGGGCATAGGTTGACCCTACTCTGAACTCTGCCATTTATCCTGCCCGATTATAGGTAGTGTGATGTACATGCAAAACAGCAGAGACATAGCTGAGGGCCGTTTAAATCAAATTAGATCCTAAAATTTGTGCTCTACATTTTTTGTGGGTTAAATCTCTTACGGTTTAGTAGTTATGAAAAATTCATCCAGAATAAAGTAGTCTTCAGAGGCTATTCCCAGAAAATTCAAAATATACATTTTATTTGTCAGGTAAATAACTTTAATATACGATATTTTAATCAAAATCGTTAGAGCCATTTTTTAGAAAATCAAACTTTTCGAAAAAAGTTCCATGTAAAGGGTAGTTTGGAGTGGGTGAATTTTTCTCAAAATCTTCGTGTCGCAATCCCTGGAAGATACTAAACTTAAATATCAATATTTTACCGACTTTTCGTTTTTGAGTTATCGTGTTCACAGACACACGGACACACACACACGCGGACCTTTTTCTGAAAATACCTTTTTTGGATACAGGGGACCCTAAAACATATATTTCCGGTGAAATCTCGGTATCGAATTTTTTGGGTGGAGTGCAATACATTCTCTATACACTATGTACATAGTGAGTATAGAGAAAGTAAAAATAGCGAAAAACTACAAATACTGGATTGCAGCATCGTCCTCAAATGCTGATATAAATATTTGCACTTTTTCATCTCCCATCTGTGTATGCTACTGTAGCCTATTGACCCTTTCTTTTTGCTTTTGTTACTTTCGCTGATTTGTACAATATGGAAGGAATGCTCAAAAAGACCACAAAGAAAGGGTCGATTAAGACAAATTAATGACAACAGACTGATCCCATTACACATTTAAAAGGCCGCTTGACACCAAAGTCAGTTGACAAATAGGAAAAAACTTCCTTACTAAATTACGCTTTTGTATAATATATTATTGGATAATGTTGACATTTTCTTCTTTATCATTATTTTCGTTTTATACGTTTGGTTTATGTCAAACATAGGTAAAATAAATTATTATTTCTTAACGTTAAATTAAATGTCTGGAACAGTATGTATGCTCACTGCCGGAAATGTTCAACATGCTGTCCAAATACTATCCTGACATTCTTCTGTCATTCTTAAAAGTGTTGCAGGTGGAATAATATGAATAGTATAAGTGTGGGTTTTGTCTGAAAAACCTTCTGCTTCATATACCCCCATAGAAAACAATTAAGGTGTGTAAGGTCTGATGACAATGGCGACTACGCCTGAGGTCCACCTCGTCCAATCCATTGCACACCGAACATCTCATTTACCTTCTGGCGAACGTCAGAGCATAAATTGCCGTTTCCTCATCTTGTTGAAACCACATTCTTAACAGCTGGTTCAGTGGTATATCATCCAGGAACTCCTGTAAAGTGGTGGCCAGCAATTCCCCATATGTATATTGATTTACATTTCCATCAAAGAAACGTGGCCGAACAACTATATCACCAATTATTCCACATCAGATCATAACTTTTGGTGCACCAGGACCCTTTGATTCTTGCATCCATTTTGGATTTTCTCTGGACCAATATCGTACATTTTGTGTATGACCGTAACCTTCCACAAAGAACAGGCATTCGTCTCTGAACAGTACATGCTGAAGGAAGAATCCATCATCACCAAAACTTTGCATGATCCAGTTGCAATATATTTGCCTCTTGAGTGGATCCTCTTCGTGCATTGTATTTACATTCTGTGATTTGTAGGCGTGAAAACGTGCTGATTTCAGTATTCTGTGTACAGATTCGCTGCTCATAGCGCACTGCGCACTGATCTTTTAGTGTGGTTGTCATCTTCTCAATCACATTTATTGTATTCTGTTCGTTGATAGTAGGTCTGGGACGACCACTTCGCTTTTTGCCGAGTACACTGAAAGTTGTCTTGCATTTATGAAATAATTTGGCAACATTCTGGTAGGATGTTTTTGGAATGTTTGGATGAAACTCATCTGTAGGTTCTCTTACTGTTCTGTAGTTGTCACCAGAAAGAAATACTAGCTCCATTCGCTGTTCAAAACTCAACACGATCTTTCTTCAATTCTCAATAAATGTTCATTTCTCTAATGGAAACAATCTGTTTTAATTCATTCCCAACTGAATAGCTTCAAACAATCTTCAAAAAAACTAAACACTAAAGGTAATTGTTGTGTATTTTGTTAACCATGGTCTACTCCAGCTTCTAATCCTTTTAATCTACAGAAAATAATTATAAAAAATCTGATGTGTACCATTCACATGACTTTCTCTATATCCCTGCAACAAATTATTCTTAAAAAGCTTATACTTCCATTTACTTTATGCTAATCAGAAAAAATTAGCAGAAATAGTCTTATTACTCGCCTTCTTGTAAGTAGAAGCAATATAAGGGACAACCATAGTTTAAAGTGATAGTCAAAAGCTGGTTGCTATGTCAATGAAGTTCCTTTGTTTATATGGATACGAGTTGACAAGTTTCTGTATGAGAAAAGTATACGTTTTTCATAGCAGAAACAAAAAATAAGGAATGTCTCAAAAACGACGAATTCCACGAAAAAATGTATATAACATAAATTGTGTATTTTAATGTGCTCTACATTTTTTGTGTAGTAAGTTTTTGTCCATCTCTTATGGTTTAGTAGTTATTCAAAATTCAGTATAATTCATCCAGAATAAACTACTCTTCAGAGGCTATTCCCAGAAAATTCAAGATATACATTTTATTTGTCAGGTAAATATCATTAATATACGAAATTTTAATCAAAATCGTTAGAGCCATTTTTGAGAAAATCAAAATTTTCGAAAAAAGTTCCATGTAAAGGGTAGTTGGGGGTGGGGGGATTTTTCTCAAAATCTTCGTGTCGCATCCCTGGAAGATACTTAAATACTAAGTTTGGTATTTTACCAACTTTTCGTTTTTGAGTTACCGTGTTCACAGACACACGGACACAGGGACACGCACACACACACACATGCACACGGACCTTTTTGTGAAATGCTTTTTTTGGATATTGTGGACCCTAAAACATATATTTCCGGTGAAATCTCGGTATTGAATTTTTGGGTGGAGTGCAATACCTTCTCTATACAGTATGTACATAGTGCGTATAGAGAAAGTAAAAAACGTGAAAAATAAGAGTTGGAGAATTCTTAGGATATTAAAAGGAAATACGCAAATAAATAAAACATAAATAATGATAAATAAGTAAATAATGTCAAAATTGTACAATAATAAACTATCCAATTCTCACAAGTATGCATAATCCAATATATTTAGATAGGGAGCTTTTTCCCATTTGTCATCTGACTTTCGTGCCGCGCGGTACATATTTATAGCATTTATATCATTTGTAACAGAGGGAAACTTTGAAAAGTCAATTACAATGGCTTGAAGTCTCTTGCGTGACAAATAAGCCTTTCAGTGTTCCACCACTTATGTAAAATGTAGGTAAGGTAACAGGTTAATCGACCAGTACAGACAGATATATGTATATCTCTCGCCATACAACAAATGTCACGTGAGATTACAGTCGGAAGTCAAGATAGTTTAACAAACTACAAGGCCAATAACTTCTGTTGGCATGAAGTCATACGGTTACATAATACACGGTAATACGACATATATTGCAGTGTCGACGCACATCTAAAGAGCCTGGAACCAGGCATGCAACCGTCCTGTTCAGCTAACCTCGGTACGGAACTGGAACGACTCCATAACCAAAATAAAACAGGTGCATGAATGAGAACACACCAAATCTTCGTCTAGTCTAAGTGCGAAATATAAACCTGACCATTATACTAAGAAATTCGGCACAGCTATATGGCTGGAATTGCTGGAGAATAATTTTAGCTTTACTGTACCCTTTACAAGTGTAGCTACGTTGCTACTATCTATTCACCCTTAAGCTGATCTGCGACAAAACAAACTCCAAATGACCAGTGCACCGTTATAATGTAGCCTTCCGCCATTCGCGCCAGAAATACTTTCATGACCTCGTGACGACTACACGCTACATGTGAATGCAGTGAGCCCTTATTTCGATAACGTAAACGGTAACTAGCATATTCTATAATTGGTTAAAGCTGACAATATTGATAGTTGTTTGCCACAAAATGTGCATATATAATAATTCTAAATGTAATGAGCGAAAAATGTAACAGATATGCGATAAGATGCAATTCGGTCTCTTTTGACAAGTTCGAACCCAATGCTCTGAAATTAGGCAAATCTGGATCAGCATTAACTTGCTGTACCACTTTATCAATGGTTGGTAGTTCATTTAAACAATTGTGCATTCTCCGCTCAGGAACCTGTTCCCCGCAGAGGCTCAGTTATGTGAGTACGGGTTTGGCGTACTCGGGGTCCCCGAGCCAGTCGCTCTCGTCCTCATCCGCTCATCCCTACGTCATAGACACATGTGACTCCTCTGTATGTCAATCTCGTCACATTCCATTTTATATTAGGACATTCTTCTTCTAGTTTTATTACATTCTTAGGTTTACGGTCTTTAGGTTTATGAACTCCTGTCTCACCAAGAGGGATCTTTCCTATTTTGTGTTTCTTGTCTCGCGGTTTCTGCGCAGCTTTCAACATGTGTGCTCTCCGAAGGTCTCAAATCTGAAGGTTGAGTGCACCCTCCTCACTGCCACTGTTGTGTGGAGCCGTTCCGAGTCATGTACATTCACGTAGCTCCCTAAAAGGCTGGGTCCCCACGAGCAGCTAGGCGACCGTGAATGGCTGGGTTGATCGGGGGGACCTGACGTGTTACTGCTATCTGGGACCCGATGTAATCAACCAAAAGTCCCCTGAATCCACGCTGGCTCCGTTGAGTCAGCGCGGCCTATAGTGGGGGGAGGGAGGCACTGACGGTTATTCCGGTGGTAGAAGCACCTTTGGAAGTGTCGCATACGGTCCAGTAACGATAGTCGGAGGGTAACTCCTCCGAGATACTCTTGAGAACAGCCCGGCACAGACCGAACGATTTAGGAGTGTTTTTCTTGTAATATCCGGATGACAGGCTGACGTCGACGGTTTTGGAAGGGGACTCTCTGGGCAGCATCTTTATGGCCGTTTCCAGTTCCGCTAATTATAATCCAGCTTTTGTTGCCATCAAGGTCACGTTGGAAGTCCAGGAGTTATCATTCCTCTCCGACAACCATGAGGACCACAACCGCCCTTTTAGCTTGCGTGAGCTAGAATATACCCTCTCATTTTCTTGGTCAGGCGTCCCCAACAGACCGCCCACTCGGGCGGCAGTAAAAGCCCTCAAGCCCTGGCTGACCGGTTGCGGGCAAGAAATGGAGTTGCTACAGTGGCGGAACTACCATTGTGTAAATTATCTTACACTTTTACTATCAATTACATAATAATGATAGCAGTATTTTGTACGCTTTAATACTGATAACTAATATAATACAAAATAAAATCTAATTGGTAGGAAATTCAATTAACAAAATACAAATACTCATATAAAACTAATAAACTAAATAAATAATGTAATAGGTCATAGATCTTGTTGGTACCATGCAGTTCATTGAAATAAACAATACAAATAAACATAATATTTTTTTAAATAAATGCCTCTATGAAAACTATTCTTTCTTAGCCATCCGACACTCGCCGTGATTTTTGCAGTTGTCTGTTTTCAACCAGCTGTTCAATACGTGGGATAATTGTTTGCGAGCTACCCAATCGCAAACATGCTTTCAAGTGTTCATCACCTAATTGGCTTCTGTGACCTGACCTTGTGTAATTCAATAAGGAAAACCGTGATTCGCAAACATAGGTTGTCCCGAACATGCACAAAAGTCTTCCTGCTAGATTGCGGAGTTAAGGAAATCTTTCGCGTCTTACAGAGTTGTAGAAATGGTTTATAATTTTTCTATTTTAATATTTATCTTTTAACTCGATATTATTTTGCATATCTATTACTTCTAACTGCAGTTTAACAGGACTATCGACGATATCCTCTCAAAATGGTGTTGCAAATAACTTACATTGTTTCTCAAGTGGTATAATGTCCTGGAATCTACGTTCGAATTCTTCACGCAATTGTCGCAGTACGGTTATATATTCATAAAGTCACTGAATCACTGAGGTTATGGTTGGTAAATGCACCGTCACCGCGAGTAATGTCGTTCCAAATTACATTTAGTTATTTCGTTTAGAAGTTTGTAACACACTCAAAATGTTGCCGTGTCATTTTCTTCCATAAACAGAAAGCTTTCTCCCCATTCTGCTCGAAACATCACAAGTGTGGATGACCGTCTTCCCAACGCGGATGTACCAGTCATCGTAAGTAGGACACCACAGTACTAATATGTAGCATTACACCGCCACTCCACGGATATACTGGAGTGAGTAGCTATGCGGCCCACAGTGAGTGTAACGTTAGCCCCGCGCGCTCTCAAGCGACCTTGACTCGACTTGGGGATGTCTGTTCTAGGTATTCCGCTCCTGGGTCCGACATCATACATGTGTCGCTACTTCAGCATTTGTCTTCGCTCTTACTCCTCCAGCTTTATAATCGTGTCTGTCATGAAGGCGCGTTTCCTGTTATTTGGCGCGAGGCCAACGTTGCTGCAATTTTTAAACCTAGCAAGAATCGCCCAATTTCCCTAACTAGTTGCGTTTGCAAGATAATGGAACGCATGCTCAATGGGCGCTTTAGGTGGTGGCTTGAATCTCGGGGCCTCCTATCGAACGTTTAGCGAGTTTTCGTCGGCACCGTTCCACTATCAATCATCTGGTGTCTCTTTCGACTCACGTAATGAAAAAAGCCAGACTATAGCTGTATTTTTATTTAGAGAAAACTTTGACACATGCAGGAGGACTGGTATTCTTCGTAAAGTTCATCAGTTGGGTTCCCGTAGTCGCCTCTCCATATTCATTCGTGAGTTCACGAAAACCGAGTATTTCGTGTGCGTGTGGGTTCGGCTTTATCTGATTATTTTACTCAGGAGAACGGAGTCCCTCAGGGTTCGGTACTTAGTATGACATGTTGCCTATGGCAACCAACCCTCTCGTTGATTGCCTACCACCTCGGATTTCATCGATTCTATTCCTTCCTAGTGCATGACAAATGGCTTTCACTTCTCCGCCGAGAATACGGTTTGTGTAAATTTCTGGCGCCGGAAGGAGTTTCCTCCTCCCTCTCTCTGCCTCGTCACAGAAATACTACCGTTTATTACTGAAGCGAGATTCCTGGGATTAATCTTTAATAGAAAGTTATGTTGGTCCGCTCGATTTATTTGAAGGCACGGTGAATACGTTCTCTTGATATTTTAAATGTCACATCCTTGGGAGCCGATAGGAGCGTCCTACTAAGCCTATATCGAACATTAGACCCTTTTAATTGGATTAAGGGTGTATCATCTGTTCTTCCGCTCGACCCTCTATGCTTCATCGCTTAAACACTGTTTATCATCAAGGCATATGGCTAACAACTGGCGCATTCAGCACTAGCCCTGTTAATAGTATTTGAGCGGAGGCTGCAGAACTACCATTGTATTAACTCCGCGAGTTTCTCTTGTGCAGCTAGGCATGCCGTATGTCCAGCATGCCTTTACCCCCGGCTCATGAATACTTTTTTAAGGGTTCCTTGGATGTTTTGTAGGATTCTCGCTCCCTCGCCAGTGGTAGGTACGTTTCCGCAAGCTTCTAGGGCAAATGGGCCTGACCCTGCCTGCCGTGCTTCCAAAACGAGCAACCTGTTTCCCTCCTTGGCCTCGCCCGGGAACCTCTATTCATCTAGCGTCCCCTTGTATTTCGAAGTCGACTACCCCTGATTTCATCCTTACACACACACACATACACACAAACACCCATATCAACCACAAACATTTTAGTAATTCTTCGATCCGTCAGTGTGTGTGTATTGGACGTGTCTTTGTGCTTAATAACCAAAGTTTTATTTTTCATCTTTCACTGCAGTGTTCGACTTTTACAGCTGAGCTATTTGGTATTCTCTATGCTCTTTTTTATATGCAGCGACATGTGATACCACTCTCTGTTATATGTTCCTATTCTCTGAGTGCTCTCTAAAGTCTTTGTGCACTGTATACTTACCACCCTCTCGTACAACGGATCCAGGATTGCCTTCTCTCCCTTTCTGCAGCAGGTCTCAGGGTGACGTTTCTGTGGGTGCCTGATGATACGGGAGTAGCGCGGAACGAGACAGGCTGATGCTGCTACCAGGAGACCATTGCATCTTCCAAGATATTTTCTGCTGCCGTTCCCGTGGATGATCTTAAGGCGGTGTTATGCGGGACCATTCTTTCTCATTGGGGGGCTGAGTGGTCCAAAACTAGTGATAACAAATTGCGGGTAATTAAACCACTCCCAGAATCCTGGAAAATCTCTTGTCGCGTCTCCCGTCGCATATCGGACACTGTTATTTTAGCCACTGCCATTTACTGCATAGACAGCCTGCTCCAGTTTGTCGTTGCGGCGCGACCTTGACGGTGAGATACATTTTAACCAGAGCGTCTGTCGTTGAGTTTGTCGCATGGTCTGCGTGCCGTCTTGGCGGACAACCTGGTTACTGTAGAACGTGTTTTATCTTTTATTCGACAGTGCCCCACGATTGGCCATATATAGTTTTAATTGCGTTCTACAACTTCGTCACTATGTAGTTTTACTTATTCTTTTAACCCATCTTAATGTTGTTTTTTTTTTACTTTCTCTATACGTACTATGTACATAGTGTATAGAGAAGGTATTGTATTGCACCCAAAATTCGATACCGAGATTTCACCGGAAATGTATTTTTGAGAGTCCCTGGATCCAAAAAAAAGCATTTTTAGAAACACATCGGTGTGTGTGTCTGTCTGTCTGTGTCTGTGGGCAGCATAGCTCAAAAACAAAAATACCGTTAAAACCAAACTTGGTATTTACGTATACTTTTCTCATACGGGAATTTGTCAACTCGTGTCCATACAAACAAAGGAACTTCAGTCACATAGCAACCAGCTTTTGACTATCACTTTAACCTATGGTAGTTCCTTATTTCGTTTCTACTTACAAGGAAACAGGTAATAAGACTATTTATGCTATTTTTTTCTCGATTAGCATGGAGTAGATAGAAGAATAAGCTTATTAACAATAATTTGTTTTAGAGATGTAGAGAAAATCATGTGAATGGAACACATCAGATTTTTTTTCTTGGTAGAGTTAATAACTTCCGACATATTTCTTGTTATTGATTTCAATTTTAGAATACTATACCTTTCGTAAAAGGAAAGTCGTCATTCATTTCATCTGTCTTTTGTTCTACTCCTGGCCACGCAAAAAGAACCGAGCTTTAATGAAAATCACAGACGTTCCATGTAAAGGATAGTTTGGAGTGGCGGGATTTTCTTGAAAATGTTCGTGTCGCATCCTTGGAAGATACCTTAACATGACTTTGTCTACATCTCTGAACAAATTATAGTTAAAAAGCTTATACCTCTATTTACTCTTCATGCTAATCGAGACAAAATTAGCAGAAATAATATTATTATATGCTTCCTTGTAAGCAGAAGCGACATAAGGGAGTACGATAGGTTTTTGGATACAGGGGACCCTAAAACGTCTATTTCCGGTGATTTTTTTATTGGAATACAATACTTATCTATGCACTATATACATAGCATTCGCAGAGAAAGTAAAAGGAAAATAATATAAGAATTTAATATCATATAAGTAATATAATGCGTAAAACAGTTTAATTACAGCACCCAATTCAATTGGTATTGCAAAGTTACTCCCGTGCACTTTAGGAACCCGGCCTGCTTCCTTGTGGTAAACGCTAACGAGAACGGATCCAGTAAAGCCAACTCCCTAGAACTAAACTCGGAGAAATCCATAGTGATCCCTGACAGCTGCCTTACAGCTGCTCCGTCACACTGTTGCAGTCGTCCTCCGTGGTGTAATAGTTACCATATACCCAAACCCGGCGGAGGACGGTGGATTTCTTCGGGTGTAAAAGTCTACCATGGCTTTCTTCGGAAGGGAAGTAAAGCCGTTGGTCCCTTGTCGTAGATTTACGGCACGTAAAAGAACTTCAAGCCTGATAGACAGGCCTCTGAGCAAAATTAAGCGGTCTTTCACGCCCAATTTAGAATGGGACGCTGAGAACACTGTAGTTAAAGGACGTCCATAAATAACACACCATTTACATTTTTTTTACACTGTTGACATTTCATCCCGTCCAAGGTTACAGCACCAAACCTCTCAGTCGCTTGGCATCTCCTTAATCATCTTCATCGTCTACTACATCTTCGACGTTGTTTCTAAAGTCATCATTGCTTATAACGGGTCATCGAGAAGTCGCTCCGCACCTCCCGTGTAAGCTAGATTCCCCTAGAGTCGGGAATTCTGGTGGCAGCACTGGCTGGCGCGAGCGTAAGGTGAAAACATTTCTCTGGTTAAGAAAACTGCTAGGTATTCATGCATGAAAGGTAACGTAGAAAAATAATATGCAACTAACCTGTTTAAAGAAGATGTTGAAAATGTTTACCATTTTCTTGAAGAAACAAATTCACTCGTTTTAATTTATTTTCGAACACTTTAATTAATGTCTTCTTCGTTTAAGATATTATGTAATCTTCTATTGCCGTTTTCAGCTCATCGATTGTTTTTGGATTGTCTTTATAGACCGAAGCTTTAGCGGCTCCCTAAAGAAAATAATCCGGAGAGGTAAGATCAGGAGACCACGGAGGCCACAGACCTTTAGAAATTAGTCTTTCCCCAAAAAATTCCACTAACAGTCCCATGGATTTATGTGATGTATAAGCAGTGGCGATATCTTGTTGAAAAAATCTGATGTGTACCATTCACATGACTTTCTCCATATCCCAGCAACAAATTATTCTTAAAAAGCGTACACTTTTATTTACTTTCTGCTAATCAGAAAAAAAATAGCAGAAATAGTCTAATTACTCGCTTCCTTGTAAGTAGAAGCGAAATTAGGAGCAACTGTAGGTTAAAGTGATAGTCAAAAGCTGGTTGCTATGTCAATGAAGTTCCTTTGTCTATATGGATAGGAGTTGACAAGTTCCAGTATGAGAAAAGTATACGTTTTTCATAGCAGAAACCAAAAATAAGGAATGTCACAAAAACGACGAACTCCACGAAAAAATGTATATAACATAAATTGTGTGTTTTAATGTGCTCTACATTTTTTGTGTAGTAAGTTTTTGTCCATCTCTTACGGTTTAGCAGTTATTCAAAATTTAGTAAAATTCATCCAGAATAAACTACTCTTCAGAGGCTATTCCCAGCAAATTCAAGATATACATTTTATTTGTCAGGTAAATATGTTTAATATACGACATTTTAATCAAAATCGTTAGAGCCATTTTTGAGAAAATAAAATTTTTCGAAAAAAGTTCCATGTAAAGGGTAGTTGGGGGTGGGGGGATTTTTCTCAAAATCTTCGTGTCGCATCCCTGGAAGATACTAAACTTAAATACCAAGTTTGGCATTTTACCGACTTTTCGTTTTTGAGTTATGGTGTTCACAGACACACAGACACACGGACACACACACGGACCTTTTTGTGAAAATGCTTTTTTTGGATATTGGGGACCCTAAAACATATATTTCCGGTGAAATCTCGGTATCGAATTTTTTGGTGGAGTGCAATACTTTCTCTATACACTATGTACATAGTGCGTATGGAGGAAGTAAAAATGCACCGTTCACTTCATCTTCATTTAGCTGTGAAATAAATTGAAAAAGAATATCCGAGCAATAAATATCTGGATTAAACATTATGGTGGGGGGGGGGGTGACCCAATAATTCGAGAGCGAGAGATCGCACACCATACACTAATTTTCTCTGATGCAAAGGGGTTTCCTGAATTGCATTAGGATTTTCAGTAGACCATACTCGCATATTTTGTGAATTTACACATCCTGATAAGCGGAACCAAGCTTCATCAGTAAAACAATGTCCTATCTAACAGGTGAATTCCATGGTGGAAAACAAACCTCTGAAACCATTCACAATACTGAGCTCTTTTCCCGTGATCTGTGGGTTTTAAACTGTGGACGACTAATACCTTATAAACCTAGTTATTTTTTGACTGCTTTGTAAGCGGGACCGTAGGAAATATCACATTGTTGGGCCAATTTGTTTATTGATTTCTGTGGACTTTTAAGCATTCTATCCGAAATATCCGACTGTTTTTCTTCTGTTGGCACCCTGGGTCTTCCACTTCTAACAGCATCATGCACGTAACCTGACTCCCGAAATTGATTAATTAATTCATGCATAGTATCGCGGTGCGGTAGTTTTGAGTTAGGGAACCTGACAACGAAATTTTGTTTCACTTTCTCAGTATAATTTCCACGTTCATTAAAAATGTTTTCCACTAGAAACACACGTTCCTCTGTAAAATACATTGATTTCGCTTCAGGCACACGTCAGAACTCACAGCATAGTAGACCATACTAATCAGTACAATAAACAACTCATGCACTCGTAGCCGCTGATAACACCGATAATCATAAGATCCCATCGGAATCGAATGCGATAAACCTAGGGATGCCAACCTTTTATTAAGCGGTGGCCATCAGCAAGGTGCGGAGGAAGTTCTTGGTGACCCGTTATTTACAATTACACTAGGATTACTCGGCGCCAACTGAAACTGCATTGAGGAATGTTTGTTACATCTTGCAACAAGGATGACATCATTGCTTACGTAGCATTAATCTATTGGCAGAGAGGCAGACACAACTTTTATCAGCTGAGACACTGCGCTGGCTGACAGGGATCACTATGGATCTCCCCGAGTTTATGTAGGTAGTGATGATGCCTGGACAATAACACTGGCGTTTTAAGGTCAATACTTTCATGTTTTCTATTTTGTTATGAGGGAATAACAGAAACCACACCTTCTTGATTAGCTGATAAAACTAAAGAATAAAGTTGTTACCTTGAGCTGAGTCATAAGTTTGCAGATGCTGATGAGTTCATGTGTGCCACTGGTATTGCTTTGCAGCGCTAGCTTGAGTTTTTCATTGAATTTTATCGTTGCCGCCACATGGTACACTATGGAAACCTCGCTGATGATATCTTCTCTGTCCTGTGGTGTAAGTCCTAATGAAGACTGCATAATGTCACCGGAGATTGGGATCACTTTGGTCAGCAGATGCTCCACAGCTTGGGATCCCTGTCGCACCTTTTCGAACAGCTGCAACATTAAAGACTGGAACGCTGAGTAAGATTAAAACAGTTTAATACCAACTCGAAACATAGGTCTGCGGCCTTCCACGTTGCTGAGTTCACACACCGCCATACGAGTTCACTATTTTTAAAATCATTTAAAGTGTACACAAACACTACAAAATGAAAGCGAACTTCATGATACAGTAATGTTTGTCTGTTACTTTCTCTACGCGTACTATGTACATAGTGTATAGAGGTGTTGTATTGCATCAAAAAAATTATACCGAGATTTCACCAGAAATGCATGTTTTGGGACCCCAAAAAACATTTTTAGAAAAAAATTCCATATGTGTCTGTCTGTGGGCAGCAAAGATCAAAAACGAAAAGTCTATTAAATACTAAACTTAATGTTTAAGTTCAATTTCTCACAAGGATGCGATACGAAGATTTTCAAAAAATCCCCCCTCCCCAACTACCCTTTGCAAGAAAAAAATAAAAAATTAAGTTTTCTCAAAAATATCTCTAACGATTGTGATTGAAATCTCTTATATTTAAGACATTTACATGACAAATAAAATGTGTATCTTGAATTTTCTGGGAATTGCCTCTGAACACCTCTTTATTCTGGGTTATTTTTTATTCTACATAACTAATAAACCATAAGAGATAGACAAAAACGTACCACATAGAAATGTAGAGCTTCTTAGAACATGCAATTTATGTCAAATACTTTTTTTCGTGGAGTTGACCATTTTCGAGATACACCTTGTTATTGGTTTCAGTTTTAAAATACTTTAACTTTTCTCATACAGGAGCATCAACCCCTGACCACGTAAAGAAACTGATTTCAATCCATAGCAACCACATTTTAAAACATTTGACTGTCGGTTTAGCCTAGTGTGTTCCCTTATTTCTCTTCTACTTATAAGGAACTAAGTAATAATATCGTTTCTGCTAATGTTTATCCTCATCAGCATGAAGTAGATGCAAAAATAAGCTTATTAATAATAATTTGTTACAAAAACTGACGTGTTCAAATTGCAGTTGATGTACACAAAATATCCTATAAAAATATGGAGTAAAACTCCGGAAAATTGTAACCGAAAAGAAAAGACAAATGACCATAAATGACGTAAACAATCATTTAACATAAAATGCTGGATGCTATGTTTAAAATAAATATTTTAAGATAACCGTTTGTATACAGAGGCATGCTCGCCGGACAAAGTAATAATTGATAATTCGACTTTAACAAGTACTCTATTAAAGTTCCGTAACAGGATTAGGCAAAAATTGACCAAATAGCTCACATGTTCTGTAAACAGAACATTTTTGCGAGTGGGAGGAGTAATGTAAGACAGGCCCAAAGACGCTTTGGAAAGCCGTGGTGTGTCAAGGTTAGGTTAGGGCCGGTTCTACAATGTACCGATAACCTGCCAATAAAGCTATGTGCCAGATTTCTAGGCGATTAGCGCTCTACAATCTCTGAACAGCACTGCTCAAACATATTTTTGAAGATAAGTTTTCGGCTAGTTGGAATAGCCGATACCGACAGGTAATACATTTTCAGCTCACGACTGACAGGTGTCCCTACCAATAATAATCGTGACAGAATTGAATTGGATGACGACGAGAAAATAAGAAAGAGAAGAAAGATTAAGTTCATAAGAGAGAGAGACTAGGTTACTTCCAAACACTGGACGAAGACGAAATGAATAACCTTACTTATATGTATCTAAAAAAAAAAACTAGCATTTCATAGGCAGCTTTCTAAACTCGAATGACGATTTAATTAATTACATACATCTGCCGCTGTTCTTTATAAAATGATTGTACAATCTAGAGGACGCTATGACTATTGCTCCTCCTTTATCCCTCATAATTGCAATTTCGAGCGGTCCAGGTGTTTCTAATAACCAAGGAGAGGGATTTCCCGACCTTTCCAGCCCCACTAGAGCGCTACAGGTTACGAGCGTACGGACGTGAGGACAAGGTCGTGCCGCGCGGTCACAGCCGTCCCAGGACGTTAAGTACATAAATGAACACCGCAATACCAAAAAATCTGATGTGTTCCATTCACATGACTTTCTCTACATCACTGCAACAAATTATTCTATTTACTTCATCTAATCGAGAAATAGTCTTATTACTTGCTTCCTTGTTAGTAGAAGCGAAATAAATGGGTACCATAGGTTAAAGTGATAGTCAAAAGCTGGTTGCTATGTGACTGAAATTCCTTTGTTTGTATGGACACAAGTTCACAAAGTCCTGTATGAGAAAAGTAAGTTTTTTATAGCTGAAACCAAAAACAAGGAATGTCTCAAAAACAATCAATTCCACGAAAAAAATGTATATAACATAAATGGTGTGTTTTAAAGTGCTCAACATTTGTTGTGTGGTAAGATTTTGTCCATCGCTTACGGTTTAGCAGTTATGCGAAATTCCGTAAAATTGACCCAGAATAAAGTAGTCTTCAGAGGCTATTCCCAGAAAATTCAAAATATACATTTTATTTTTCAGGTAAATATCTTTAATATAAGATATCTTAATCAAAATCGTTAAGCCATTTTTTTAGAAAATCAAAATTTTCGAAAAAAGTTCCATGTAAAGGGTAGTTTGGGGTGGGGGATTTTTCTCAAAAGCTTCGTGTCGCATCTCTGGAAGATACTAAACTTAAATACATAGTTCGTGTAGAGAAAGTATAAACACAAATCAAATATTCAGGTAATGGAAACTAAGCGAATGCCTTCCAGTTCAAACACACTACCAGACAGGGAAAACACATTTTGTAAAGAATTGTGTAAAATGATGGTGTCCCTGACATACCTTTGTACAAGCTACAAAATCATGCATTTATTGTAGTTATGGAGAAATATATAGGACGTAAACTATGTTCCGAAAGAACACTGATTAGCTATGTACGTACAATGAGGTGTTAGTTGATGTACGGGAAACCGTGGCAGATAATAAACTATGGACTTCCTTAGACGAAACACAAGATTCAGCTCGTATTTTATGACTTATGAACCATCCACAATAACTATAAATGTTTACCTACAAGTATTAGCGCTTTGGAATCTAAGAAACTAGAACTGCCGGACGCCATTCATCACGCACAGAAATTTGCTACAAATATTCTCAAGTTACCGATACAGCAGCTCTATCAGTTAGGAACAAACTCAAGAATGTGCTTGAGAAAAATCCAGCTAACTCAAAATTGTGTGACATCAGCAAAGTGAAAAAGCCAATCTACAAAATGTTATTTACACACAAGTGATCTGAAGTTTAAGTTTGCTCTCACTACATCTTGAGACGAGAAGAGAACATTTTCGGAATATAGTGTTTCGTCCCTAAACGAAGAAAATTTGTTGTTGAAACATTAAAGCTGTATATGACCATGCATTACAATAGACAAAGAAATAATATGAATAGCATAAAGAATTTAACTCTCACATATAGTTTAAGTTTGTATTGTTTTGTCCCTTTTTCGCACGTCATGTACAATTTAATGTCTGCCCTACATCTTTACTCCAAAGTTTAATTAGATGCTCATCAGCAGCTTAACATACACTTTATACGTGACTGTAGGTCATTCGAC
The DNA here is from genome assembly GCA_030762935.1 of Hymenopus coronatus. NCBI lineage: Eukaryota > Metazoa > Arthropoda > Insecta > Mantodea > Hymenopodidae > Hymenopus > Hymenopus coronatus. Next base: position 81,040,332 of record CM060883.1, read on the forward strand.
TGAGTACGCAAGAGGTCACTTTGTTTGCGTTCTTGCTGCTCGTCGTCTCATGGACTACAGCCGCGTGCACTAAACTTGATGATGCAGGTCAGGAAATGCCTCTCCCTGCTAAAAACGCATGAAAACTTCCGATATTCATGCACGCAGAATGTTTGACTTCTTAACCTCTCTCTCGACAGTCTTCGCAGTGGTGCTAACGCACACGCTTTGCAAATTCTAGTGGTTATCTCCAATACTTGTCGCACTTTTTGGCGTGCATTTAAGTGTAACCAAATGTTGAGGGCCTTAAGCATAGCCGAGGAATATTTTTTGGGGAGAGCAGTAATGCGGAATGACGACAAAACATAATCGCAATTACCCGCGTGACAAGTTTAAGAAAAACTCCACTCCTGTCACCATTTTGGTAATTTATGAACCGAATATATAAAGTGCATTATAGTACATCCCCATTACGAAATCTTGGACTTTTCAGTAGTGAAATTATCAAAATCAGTTAACTCATTTTTAAGTTTAACTCACATAAACTTTCAAAGAACGCCATCCTCTATTGGGCTCGAACCTGAAATCTCAGCGACGCATACACAAATACATAAGGGTATTAGTTTCACAAACACAAATAAAAATTACCTAAAAGTTGTTTTTACATATTCCATCGTAGGAAAAATTTTAGAACATATTCAAAGTTGTGCGGTTTTTATTTTCTGTACCTCACTCAAATGATGCTTCAGAAATGATGTGGAATGGTTGGTAAGCTGAGCGAAATCGTTTGCGAGTATCACTGTTAGAAGCTGACTAATGGTGAAGACATTTACCCCTTCTTATTTTCTCGAAGCTTAGGAAGCGACGAAGCTGTTTAATATGTTAGAATGTGGTTAATACTTTAAAGTGATTACTATTGTTTTGTTTGAACACTTTTGGTTTTTTTTTCATTGCTAGATTGTTAGGAATATGGTTATGAGTTTATTTTGTATTTAGTTTCAGCTTATTCTGGTATAGGGATCTTATTAATATTTTCAGCCCTTCTACTTTAAAATTGCTCGATATCATTCATATTACTGCATTGCGGCTAATACGGAGCTCGTCGCACAAGCCCTAACGAAACTTGCACTCTTCTATGTGGTCTATCAGAGATTGGCTAGATTAACTAACGTGTAGTTAGTACCTTTTAGTACCTTGTAGTTGGCTCCGGCTAGTCTCTTCAACAAATTTGTCTCTCTCAGTCGTGGGAAAGAGCTTATGAAGGTAACGTAACTGGGTAGAAGACGTGAAATAAATACACTTCACTTCTGTTGTTCAGTTCAACGCATCAAGCGTATATTTTCTATTTTAGTTCAACTTCTTGCTGGCACTAGTTATTACCAAGCAACTCAAGCAAATATATAAGTTATCACTCACACACACTCATATACATTAATACATAAATTAAGCACCAAATATTCACGTAGCTTAAGTTGGATTGCCAAGCACACTTTCTATATTTACTGAAGTTGATCCTAAACTTTGACTATAACTCTCAACTTAACACCTTAATTCTTGGTTACATAGTGTGCGATTTCTTAATACAACTAGCGTGGATTTATTCAGCAAGATGGAATCTTCACCTTCTTTTATACTGTTTTGGCATGGGTTTATTGCTCTGACACCATTGGTTAATTCTTGGCATTTAAATTGTAGAATCACGTGAACAGGTCGTGAACTTTCATAGTTACTGACCCATGTGATGCAGAAATACAAAGAAAAATGTCCTGATTCCTTATTATTCGTGGAATGCTCTTGAAAGTATACTTGGATGCCTATTGCACGTAGCAAAGTGATGTATGACAAAAGACTGCGTAGTAGGTCAGCGTTTTCCTCTTACAGGGAGTATAACCAACTTTTGTTATACAGCAAGCAAAACGCAGAAGTTTAGCTTCTAGCGTCTCATGTACAAGGTAAATGTTAACCTACATAAAGATATTAAATAAACAAGCATTATATTCACACAGATAAAAAGAGTTACGTCCTCAAACTTTGCAGAGAGAAGATGAACCACCACTCTAAGTAAGAAGAAAGCAACTAATTCTTATCTACATGCTTAGATCACTTTCGTCTAAAACTCCAAACAAAATACCTGACATGTTATATATGAATAAAGACAATCTACAAAGATCTCAGTTTCCTTCGGCCAAAGATTATATTGTTATCTACATCCAGTATTAATAAGCAGATACGACAATCACGAAATTCCAATTTGGAGACTAAAAGTCCAGAAATAAATTTGCAACTGTCCCGATATGCCAAGAATGAAGTTCATAGAAACATACAGCAAAAAAAAAAAAATGTTAAAGAGATAAATATACACAACCAAGGTTGCATAGAAATCTACACTGATGGTTCCCAATCTGAGTATGGAAACGGATGTGCTATTTATTGTTTTCCCAGAACGGACAATGCTGTATAAATTACCGGATTCTTACATCATCTTCTCCAGTGAACAACTTGCAACAACATCCAATAAGAAATGCGTAATTTTATTGAGATTCCGACAATGCTTTAATTTCCCTTCAAAATCTGTCGTCATTCGCTGAACAAAGAAATTCAATAGTTACATGGTTTATTTTGCTTTAAAATAAAGAAGAATCGTTAATGTATAATACCTTCTCATCAGAGGATAGAGGGAAACGAAAGAGCAGATGGAGCAGCAAAATAAGAGAGGAAACAACCGCCAGTTTATCTCCATATCCTTATTCAGCATGAAGATGTTATACAGTATATTAAGAAGCTGCTGTAAAAATGGAACAATAACTGGTTTGAAAACAGCATAACAGTAAACTGCACGAAGTAAAGCTATAATCTGTGTCAAGTTAGTTCAGTCCTGATGTCAACACATGGGAGGGAAGAGAGAGAGAGAGAGAGACAGAGATACTGAAGCAAAATAGCATTAGGCTGTTGATTGGTTCAGGGAAGGTAATGGGTGTTAACTTTTACGTGGATGCATATTGTAACAGCCTCCTAAAAGTACAGTGCTGTAATAGTTTTCAGATCACTGCTCTGCGCGAGTTAGTTTCGGAGAGAAAAGTATGCAAATGCTTCGATTCTTAAAAAAGGTAATAGTCCGACATTTTATCCATATCCGACACATACCAAGCAGATGGCTCTGGGTTCGTGAATTCTGAAAGGAATATTTACAACAGACGTACACATTCTAAAAAAAACATATAGATTAGACAGAAGACCGGCGAAATTATATATTGACTTTATTAACTTATTACTGTTAAATAAAATGCAGCTAACTTATATTAATAAAGAACATTGGTATTATAGATGGTCGTCTCCTTAGCGCGGTGGTAGCGTTGCTGCTTACCAAGCGGGAGACCTGGGTTCGATCCCCAGTACCAGCGTGGGGATTTTTCCCCCGCTGGGAGACCTGGCCCGGGGTGCACTCAGCCTCGTAAGGTCCCTGGGGGGCCAATTGAGGAGCTACTTGATGGAGAAGTAGCGGCTCCAGGTCGCGAGGACCGCATTAACCGGCCGGGGGGACTCGAGGCGCTGACCACGTCTCACCCTCCAATACTGCACCCCATCCATGACGTCTGTAGTGGACCGAGATGGGGGACGCAGCGGCCGGGCGGTAGGCCAAGGTTCCCTGTGAGCTGTCGTGCCATGGAGTTATGTTATTGGTATTATAGACACAATAAGTTACAAGCCTGTACCAGACAGCTCTCTTAAACAACCGGTAATTCTCGAGGTGAATGCTGATTAAGCTGTTATTGTTTATAGTGCAGGATCGCCTCTGATAATGTGTTATTTAAGACTGTATTTCCTGTACATCTCGCATGCCTCACAAGCCCAGGGGACTTGCTATATGCAGTTTAAAAACAGTAAGCTTTTGATCATGGATGATTAGCCGTAATAAAATACAACCGAGGCAAGCCTTTAAAAAGTGTCGAGAGGCGAATGGTCGCGCATTGTTTCGCGGTGCTTAAAGAAAGAAACGTCGAATCGGCCATAAAGAATATCGAAAAAGAAACGGGTGATCTCCTTGGTGTTTCTGCATTTAGTGTGCATAGTGTTAGAATGGAACAGCAAGCATGCGGAAGCCTAAGAACACCAGGAAAATCGCGTAAATATAAAAAACGTTCGGAGAAATATGATGATTTTGCGAAAAGTGCTATTCGCGGTAAAGTTTATGGTTGTTTTTTCAGAAATGAACCCTCGACTCTAAATACAATTTTGCATGCAGTACATTCTGACACAGAATTGCCACATTTCTCAAAGTACTCTCCACAGGTTGCTGATATATATCGCTAGTGTTGCAAAACTTATGTGCGCACAGGTGCCGTTAACACGCGGCGAGTTGAGCCAGCTCCGCCTTGTTGTTGACATCAGGACTGAACTAACTTGACACAGATTTTAACACATCGTTTATTAAAATGTACAAAACTTTCAGCTGGCATCAACAGATGAAGAATTGGCAATACTAAATTAACTCATGACTATGCGTCCACCAAACAGCAGCCTCCATTCTGTAAACATTACAGCCAGAGCCTATTTAGTGGGTATTTACAAGGTGGTTCAACTGTCCCTTATTCTCTGGTTTTATGCAACCCGCAGTTTACAGTCTAACCTAAAAACATCGTTTCCGAGACCAATCTTCTGCAAACTAACATTACAGACTTTGGCGCTACAAGCTATAGCTGAACAGTAGCGTATTTGTATAACGCGGGGTGTTTAGGATGAATTCCAAAATGCTCGATTCAGCTTCAAATCTTACCAAAACATTTCCCTCGGTTAATTTCCTCTTGATTTGGCACACAGCTAGAGGGGATATCGGTGCATTTTTTAACCGTCTTTTATTGTTATTATCTTAATTTATGTTTATTCTAACTTTATCAGCCCATTAAAGTTATTTAAAGTCTTAGTAAAGTTTCTTTTTCAAAACAATTAGAAAGAAAATTAAGGATCGAAAACTGAAGAACACGTAAAATGAACTGCCGTTTCTTCTTAATTCGTATACCTTTTAGTTTACACCTACATTTATTAGAGTGACAAACACTACTTTGCACTTTGCACTTTGATGATTAATATGTAAAGAGCTACAATCATTGCGCACGCCGTTCGTTTAACCTCAATACATTATAATTTACGTTGCAGAACATACCCTATTGATATGACATTTACTGTATTTAGAGTTATTAAGCGCATGTTTTTGGAATGGACGTAACTATTGCTGCTAAGCTCTATTTTCCTATGTAGGCTAGATTTGTGTGGTTTCCAAATGGTCGACACGCATGGTACTTTCGACCTTATCGCTTTCAGAGTAGAAGTGTTGCCTAACTCCAAAAATAATAAGGGAGATTTTTTTTTTATAGTGTTTAACGTCCGCTTTAACTACTTATAGCACCGCAGATAGAGCACCGGTAGAATGCGATGGCGGGGGAAACCTGAGAACCCGGAGAAAACCCGCCCTAGCGCCGCCATAAACATCACATGCGGTCGCTTGGGATCGAACCGTCTAGGTAAGAGGCGAGTGGTCTAACCATTCGACCACGGCGCGGCCCTAATAAGGGACAGTATATATATATAAAACGGAATATACCCGCTATTCTAACTACAGAATCAGCCACCAAATTCCTCCAGATCTTCGGGCAGCACTCGGCGAACCAACCAATTATCATCATTGTTAAAATTCATAAAAGAATTGTAAACTTACCACTGTACTGTAACATTCTTAAGACACTGTTGCATGAATACATAATACATGCTATTGTCAGAATGTAATAACCATTGTTACAAGTTAGGTATAATTACTAATTCAATGCATAAGTATCTCATTCAAAATGTATGTCATATTGTTGCAATGTTGTGGTTAAGAGACCTGTGAAGTTAGGCGACATTAAATCATGTTATAAACAATTAAAACATTTTCAATAGATGATTGTGATATTAGAGAGGTTGTATTGCAATTTGTTCTGTTAATCATAATCTTCCGAAAATTTCGTAACCCTGGTTTGACCAGTCTTCAATCTTCAGGAGATTATAGAAGAGAAGATACATCACCATATTTTTACTTCCTCTACACGCACTACGTAGTACATAGTGTATAAAGAAGGTATTTTAATGCACCCAAAAATTCGATGTCGAAGATTTCACCTAAAATACATGTTTTGAGGGCTCCTGAGACCAAAAAGGTATAGAAAAAGATCCGCGTGTGTGTGTCTGCATGTGCGCGCGCGCGTGTTGTCTGTGGACAGATAGCTCAAAAACAGAAATACGAAACTTTAAGTTTTGTATCTTCCAAGGATGCGGCATGAAGATTTTCAAGAAAATCCCCCACCCTTTACATGGAACATTTTTCGAAAATTTTGATTTTCTCAAAACTTACTTTAACGATTTTGTTTAAAATACCTTATGTATAAGATATTTTTATGACAAACGAAATGTAAATCTTAAATTTTCTAGGAAGAGCCTCTGAAGACCTCTTCATTCTGGATGACTTTTGTATAACTGGTAAATCGTAAGAGATATACAAAAACTTACTAAAAAAATATAGCTCTCGTTAAAATACAATATTTATGTCGTATACATTTTTTTTTTGTAGAGTTAACCGTTTTCGAGATCTTCCGGAGTATTGGTTTCAATTTTAAGCCAATTAAACTTTTCTCAAACGGGAAGACATCTTTTTTCTCTTTCTCGTTTGTTTATTTCGGGCAAGCAAAGAGATTGCAATTTCAATTGTTTCACATAGCGACTGACTTTTAAAGGACGAGACTATCGCTTTAGCCTGTGCACTTTTTTATTTCCCTTCTATTTACAGGGATCCAAATAATAAGACTAATTCTGCTTATGTTTATCTTGATTAGCATGCTGTAGATAACAGATTAATACTTTGAATAAAAAGTTTGTTTGTCGAACAGCTAGAGGACATTCATATGAATGGAACAGATTAAATTTTTGCCCTTCTACTTACAAGGAACCAAGTAATAAGGAAAATTTCTGCTAATATTTATCTCGATTAGCATTAAGTATATAGAAGGTTAAGCTTTTTAACAATAATTTGTTACAGAGATGTAGAAAAAGTCACGTGAGTAGAACAGAGTTTTTGACACCTTTTGCTAAAACAGTACGAGCAATTCTTTTACAAATGAGATTTTATGAAACAGCAACTTTTTAAATTGATTACACTTTAATTTGTAATTATAGAGAGTATATACCTCTTCCTCCAAAAGCAACTTGAGCCGCTGTTTTGCATCCAGGTTTTTCTTTGGCCGGATGAGCACGTAGATTTTGTCTATTCCTGGGCAGGACCTCAGTAACTTCTCCAGAAGCACTTTCCCACAAAATCCAGTCACTCCCGTTATTAGGACACATTTGTCCTTATAGAACTCCTGTATCGGTGTCATCTTCATCGTCCCTGTTTTAGCAGATTGAGGTTAGTGGTCCTGCACAGAAGGAAAATAACTTGTTAAACATGCTGATGTCAAATACATTATCAGTCCCATAGTGCAAAAATGAACAGTAGTGTGAGGTTCTTCAATTACTAATTATTTACATTTTGCAAACACCTTGACTGTTTACTGCCATATAGCAGATGCTCTAATATCTAGAAAGTCCTGTACAGACGGTGATATTTCTTGTACAATAGCTTGCGCCACTGACTAGTACGCTATCTAGGATGGATGTATAGGGTTATTCTAAATGACTGTTGCGGTTACAAAAATGCATAACTCACAATGCAATTGACGTAGGAATATGAATCTTGTTTTATTGTGTATTGTAACTCATAAAGTTTTTACGTACACTACAAATGCTCGAAATATGCGCCATATCTACTTGATAGTCAACACGGCAACGGTAAATGGTGCATAGTTTATGAGTAATCAAGAATGAACGGTCGTCTCCTTAGCGCGGTGGTAGCGTAGCTGCTTACCAAGCGGGAGACCTGGGTTCGATCCCCAGGGGATTTTTACCCCGCTGGGAGACCTGGCCCGGGGTGCACTCAGCCTCGTAAGGTCCCTGGGGCGGGGCCAATTGAGGAGCTACTTGATGGAGGTCATGAGGACCGCATTAACCGGCCGGGCGGTAGGCCAAGGTTCCCCGTGAGCTGTCGTGCCATGGAGTTATAATCAAGAATGAAAAAGAACCAGAGTAGAAGTTTATCAGTCGTTGATAAAAGAACTCAGAAAAACCGGTGTTTCATTTTGGACCGGTATGACTTTTTGGATGCCATGAAGACCTCAACGTGGCAGTGACATCTTGGCTCAGATGTCTTGGCTCACCTCTTTAGCGGTGAAACATCTGCATTGAAAAACCGGTACCAGTAGCAATGAGAATTACCTAGAAAAATAGAGCAACTTTGTAAATAAAGTTTTGTGTTGATAACTTTCGTATTTATTTTTTAAGTCATTTTCTGGATGGCCATTGTAAACCTGACTCAGACTGATTAGAATTCTCCCTAACTTTACAAAGCACTTGAACCAAGTTTGCGTTAGCAACTCATAGCAAGACCTTCTTGATCCGTTTTAATTCCGTTTCAGACCAAGCCATAGAAGTATAACACTATTAGATTTGAAGATGTGCGCGAAGCTTATGATTATGGAAAGTGACTCTACCGACAGGATTTACACTATTAATCCCGTAGACCTTGATATATTGCTCGCTAAGCTTAATAGTATATAATTCACTTTTCAGGGAAATATACTTTTTCTGCACATACTACGTACATAGTGCAGTAAGAAGGTATTGTAGTGTACCCAAAAATTAGATACCAGATTTCACCACAAATAATGTTTTGAGACACCCTGATTCCAAAACATCCGATGTGTTCCATTCACATGACTTTCTCTACATCTCTGCAACAAATTATTGTTAGAAAGCTTATGCTTGTATTTACTTCATGCTAAACGCGAAAAAATTAGCAGAAATAATCTTATTACTTGCTTCCTTGTAAGTAGAAGCGCAATAAGGGTGTACCATAAGTTAAAGTGATAGTCAAAATCTGGTTGCTATGTAACTGAAGTTCCTTTGTTTGTTTGGACAGCAGTGACAAATTCCTGCATGAGAAAAGTCAAGTTTTTTAAAGCTGAAATCAATAACAAGGAATACCTCAAAAACGATCAACTCCACGAAAAATGCGTATATAACATAAATTGTGTGTTTTATCGTGATCTGCATGTTTTGTGTAGTAAGGTTTTTGTCTTCTTTTACGGTTTACCACTTATACAAAATTCAATAAAATCATCCAGAATAAAGAGGCATTTACAGGCTATTCCCAGAAAATTCAAGATATACATTTTATGTGGTAGGTAAATATCTGAAATATAAGAGATTTTAAACAAAATCGCTAGAGCCATTTTTGAGAAAATTAAAATTTACGCTTTTTTAAATGTAAAGGGTAGTTTGCGGTGGGGGATTTTCTTGAAAATCTTCGTGTTACATCCTTGGAAGATACCAAACTTAAATCCCAAGTTTGGTATTTAATGGTCTTTTTGTTTTTGAGATATGCTGTCACAGACACTCACACACACATGCACATCACACCGACCTTTTTCCAAAAATGCTTTTTTAGGATTCAGGTGGATCCAAAACATGTATTTCCGGTGAAATCTCGGTATCGAATTTTTGGGTGCAATACAACTCTTTCTCTATACACTAAGCATAGTTCATGTAGAAAAAGTAAAAACCATTTTTAGAAACATGACCGTGTGTGTGTGTGTTTGTGTGTTCGTGTGTGTGTGTGTTTGTGTGTTCGTGTGTGTGTGTGTTTGTGTGTTCGTGTGTGTGTGTTTGTGTGTGTGTTTGTGTGTGTTTGTGTGTGTGTTTGTGTGTGTGTGTTTGTGTGCTTGTGTGTGTTTGTATGTGTGTTTGTGTGTGTGTGTTTGTGTGTTTGTGTGTTCGTGTGTGTGTGTTTGTGTGTGTGTCTGTGGACAGTATAGCTAAAAAAGTCGCTTAAATACCAAACTTGGTATTTAAGTTGAGTATTTTCCAAAGATGCGACATGAAGATTATCAAGAAAATCCTCCTAGCCCCAATTTCCCTTTACATGGAACATTGTTTCGAGTTTTATTTTTCCAAAAATGGCTCTAACAATTTTGATGTGTAAGACATTTTCAGTCAAATAAAATGTGTATCTTGAATTTGCTAGGAACAGCCTCTTCACTTTGGATGACTTTTGTAAAGTTGATAAACCGCAAGGGATATAAAAACTTACTACACAAAAGATGTAAATGTCAGTAAAACAAACTGTATCTGATATATATCTTTTTTGTGTGGAGTTAATCATTTCCGACTTATTCCTTATTATTGATTTCAATTTCAAAATATTTTCCTCAAATGGGCTGTCATTATTCGTTTTTCTTGCCTCTAGTCAAGCAAAGAGTAAAACTTCCACATAGAGGCCAGCTTTTAAAAGATTTGGCTATAGCTTTAGCCTAGTGTGTGAAAACTTGTAATAGAAACATTTGTGCAAACGTTTATCTATTAACATGACTTAGACGAATGCACCTTTCACTTTCTCTAACATGTACATGCAATATACATAGTAGGCAGAATTGCATTCCACCAAAAATTCTATAACGGGATTTCACTAGAAATACATTTTTGAGGTCCCTAGAATCCATTAAAAGCATTTTTAGAAAAAGGTTTCGTGTGTATATGAGTTTGTTTATGTGTCTGTACGCAGTATAACTCAAAAATGAAAAGTCTGTTAAATACCAAACTTGGTGTATAAGTTTTATATTTTCTAGGGATGTGACCCTCACCCCAAACCTCACTTTCATGAAACAAGTTTCCAAATGATTGATTTTCTAAAACATGGCTCTAACGATTTTGATTAAAATAACATGTATTGAAAATACTTAGTTCTCTTTTCGTAGTTGGCTTATCGTACCCGTATGTAGGACTGACATCCCCTAGTGCTTGAAATGGGGCCTAGGGGTCAGAAGCCTGTCGGGAAGCAACGGCACCAACCACAGAATGAAGAACTTTGAACATGTGATCGGCCCTTAGCCAGGCATGAGCGGGATGAAGTGGATTACATGAAATGTAAACGAAATGGAGCGGTCTAACCACTCAGCCACGCGCTGCATTTCCTGAGAATAACCTCTGAAGTCCTCTTCATTTTGGATGACTTTTGCAAACTAGTGAATCGTAAGAAATAAACAAAAACGTAGTACACAAAAATGTAGATATCGTCAAAAGGCACAATTGTATCCTATACATTTTTGTCCTATACATTTCCGATATATTCTTTGTTATTGGTTTCAATTTTAAAATACTTATCCTTTTATCAAACAGGAAACCATATGTGTTTCAATTGTTTTACTCCTGACCATGCAAAGAGAACCGTATTTCAATGACAATAGCATACCGGCAGCTTTTAGATAATTTGATAATCGCTTTAGCCTAGCGTATTCGCTAAGTTCCCTTATACTTACAAGGAACTAAGTAATAGGCTGAGCTAGGAAGTTCGTACCGTTCGCCGTCCCGTATATAGGTTGCGACCGGCCGTTTCGCCGCATCAAAACAAGTTATAGATAAGAACGCACAGTGGAGAAGTAAACAAACCTGTAGTCAAGTAAACAGTACTGTTTCCAGAAAACAAAAAATGAATTATGATACATATGTAAATGCATACCTATTTACATAATTATGTACAATATACAAATTGTTACATAAATACAGGCTGACTCTGATTTCTTTACATATATACATTACAATTACAACACGGATTTAATATTTACTGAAAGAATGTAAAATAATATCCAATAATAAGAATAATGTCTTAAATATCTTAAGACTCTTATTAGGTAAAAAGCAAAGCACGAATTAAAGTAAAGCTTTACGCATCTGCAGCTGTATTATTGAAAACAATAATGTACTTTTGAAGCCTCTCAAATGAAAAACTCATTATTCATTCCGGCAAACAAGAGTTATAATGCGAAAACCATCCACTTCGCATGATGTGATGGAGACCTATTTGAAATATTTTATCAGTTCCGTCTCAGTATCACCAAGCAAATAGCATCGGCTGGGTCTAAAAGTGCAGCTTGTATGCGATACATCACACTGAGCGCTGTATTCTTTTCATTTACACTTTTCATTTTCATCTTTATTTCAGGTAGTATGCTTGTGGATTAGATCCGACTTGACAGTGCTTCTACATGCCGCACAGATTCAGTTCTGCTCTATACCTCTGGACTGTAATACTGTGATAGTTGTGGGTAACTTTCTGAACAAATTTGCAATCAATAAATATATGCCTGTGAAGCTGTTCTATTACTAGACGTTTGACAGTTTGTATACTAGAACTGCCATCGGTTTCTAAATAAGTACATGAATAAGTACACTGCTAGAAATCTATGGTTGTAAAGCAAATTAATTTTGCTCACATTTGATCAGAAGAACACCTTCCTTCCTACCGACGTGGTTCTGTGTTATGCAGTAATGGGTTTCACTCTACGCTGACCTTTGCTCGAGCAAATAATGCCGCAAGGAACTGCCAAGTCTGACCGCTCTTACTCTGCATAAGGGATTCGTACGGACTTCCTAATTCTGGTAATAAGACTCTTCTGCTAATGCTCATCTCGATAAGCATGGAATAGATAGAATAATTATATTTTGTAAGATGCTTGTTTGCAGAATACATAGTGAAAATCATGTGAATGGAACACGCCTATTTTTACTTTCTCTACACGTATTATGTATATAGTGTATAGAGAAGTTATTGCATTCCACCCAAAAATTCAATATCGAAATGTCACATGTTTTGGGTCCCCCTGAGTCCAAAAAAAAAAAAACATTTTCAGAAAAAGATCTGTGTGTGTGTGTGCTGTGGACAGCATAGCTCAAAAACGAAAAGACCGTTGAATACCAAACTTGGTATTTAAGTTTGGTATCTTCCAAGGATACGACACGAAGATTTTCAAGAAAATCCCCCCGCTCCAACTACTCCTTACGTGGAATTTTTTCCGAAAATTTTAATTTTCTTAAAAATGGCTCTAACGATTTTGATTAAAACATAGTATATTAAAGATATTTACCTGACCAATAAAATGTATATCTTAAATTTTCTGGGAATAGCCTCTGAAGACTACTTTATTCTGGATCAATTTTGCGGAATTTTGCATAACTGCTAAACCGTAAGAGGTGGAAAAAAAACTTACCACACAAAAAATGTATAGCACGTTAAAAGACACACTTTATGTAATATGCGTTTTTTTTTTCGTGGAGTTTATCGTTTTTGAGATATTCCTTGTTATTGGTTTCAGATTTAAAAAAATTACTTTTCTCATTCAGGAATTTGTTAACTCCTGTCCATAGAACCAAAGGAACTTCAGTCACATAGCAACCAGCTTTTGACTATCACTTTAACCTATGATACTCCCTTATTTTGCTTCTACTTACAAGGAAGCAAGTAATAAGATTATTTCTGCTAATTTTTTCTCGATTAGCATGAAGTAAATATAAGAATAAGCTTTTTAACAATAATTTGTTGCAGAGATGTAGAGAAAGTCGTGTGAATGCACACATAAGATTTTTAAGAATATTTGTTGCAGAATAAATGGAGGCACGTCATATTTTTCCCATATATTGTTAGGTATATTTCCCTTTAGTTTACAAATGTCGTTGCAATTGTTTTCTAGATATTTGTCGAGGTTTTGACCTGTTAGTGTATCTGAATTTGTGAGGATCTTAGCGTCTCTTGGAGGAAAGGTCGATGCTTGAATAATTTATTTGTGTCTCTCTCTAAAGGCCTTTGTTATATAACGCTATGCACTGTTTCGAGCACTTGGAAAATTGCCTGTCGAGTATCTAGGTTCCCTTTCAGCATAACCTCACTATTCTCTACGTCGGTGTATATTTGATAGCGGGGGACACATCACGACTTACAAATAGTATTTAACTTTTTACTTTCTCTATACGCACTATGTACATGGTGTATAGAGAAGGTATTGCACTCCACCAAAAATTCGATACCGAGATTTCACCGGAAATATATGTTTTAGGGTCCCCTGTATCCAAAAAAAATCATTTTCACAAAAAGGTCCGTGAGTGTGTGTGTGTGTGTGTGTGTACGTGTGTCCGTGTGTCCGTGTGTCAGTGTGTCCGAGTGTCTGTGAACACGATAACTCAAAAACGAAAAGTCGATAAAATACCAAACTTGGTATTTAAGTTTAGTTAGTATCTTCCAGGGATGCGACACGAAGATTTTGAGAAAAATCCCCCCACCCCCAACTATCCTTTACATGGAACTTTTTGAGAAAATTTTGATTTTCTCAAAAATGGCTCTAACGATTTTGATTAAAATTTCGTATATTAAACACATTTACCTGACAAATAAAATGTATATCTTGGCTTTTCTAGGAATGGCCTCTGAAGAGTAGCTTATTCTGGATGAATTTTACGGAATTTTGCATAACTGCTAAACCGTAAGATATGGACTAAAACTTACTCCACAAAAATGTAGAGCACGTTAAAGCACACAATTTATGTTATATACATTTTTTTCGTGGAGTACGTCGTTTTTGAGACATTCCTTATTTTTGGTTTCTGCTATGAATAACCTATATTTTTCTCATACAGGAACTCCTGAACCGATCCATATAAGCAAAGGAACTTCATTGACATAGCAACCAGCTTTTGACTATCACTTTAACATATGGTAGTCCCTTATTTCGCTTCTGCTTACAAGGAAGCAAGTAATAAGAATATTTCTGCTAATTTTTTCTGATTAGCATAAAGTAAATAGAAGTATAAGCTTTTTAAGAATAATTTGTTGCAGGGATATAGAGAAAGTCATGTGAATGGTACAGATCAGATTTTTTGCCTAATTATGTACCCCTATCAATTAACACAAAACAAAGAAATTGCGGCCCTTGTGGCATAAAAGCATTTACGTATGTAATTCCTTCTAATTAGCAAGATTTAAAATAACCAACTTTCATACCTACAAACCGAAAATCGTATACCTACTAATGGGTGTTCTAAATACAGCCATATACCGTTTTTACGAACAACACTTTAAAGAATACCGCAGTTCAACTCAATCTGAATTTCCCTTCTGCACCTCCAATATCGCCTAATAATTTCGACTGTAGAATAAATACATAATTGAAGGGAAGCCCGTCGGGGAGCCAACGGCACGAAAGTACTGAATGGAGAATGTGTTACGAGGGGTCGACCAGTAGCCATGCAGGAGCATGAGGAAGTGAATGATATGAAATGTAAGCGAAATTGATAATAGGAGAGGTGATGAGGGAGCAAGTGGCGGGGGAAACCGGAGGACCCGGAGAAAACCTGCCCAGACGCCGCTTCGTCCACCACAAGTACCACATGCGCACTTTTGGGATCGAACTCGGGCCACCTAGATGGGAGGCGAGCGGTCTAACCATTGTACTACGACGTCACCCTGACTTAATGTACTTTCCTTATTCAGATCGACCATTAGGTGCTGCACGCGAAGTGGTTTGTTTATCCCTGAGCATACCACGTTTTGCAACAGCTTAACTCATAAAAATCTGATGTGTTCCATTCACATGATTTTCTCTAAATCTCTGCAATAAATTCTTAAGCAGCCTATTCTTCTACCTACTTTATGATAATCTAGATAAACATTAACAGAAATTGTGAGTAGAAGGAATACTGGGGATAACACTAAATTAAAACGATAATCAAATCTTTTAAAAGCTGGTTGCCATGTGATTGAAATCAGTTTCCATGCATGCCCAGGAGTTTTCAAATTTCTGTGCTGGAAAAGTTAAGTATTTGAAATCTGAAACAAATAACAAAGAATATCTCAGAAGTGGTCAAATACCCGAAAAAAAAAACAACTTATGTGACATAAATTGTGTGTTTTAAGGAGATCTGCATTTTTTGTGCAGTAAGTTTTTGCCTATCTCTTACGTTTGCCGGCCATAATTCATCCCGAATAAATAGATCTTCAGAAGCTATTCCCAGGAAATTCAAGATATACATTTTCTTTTCTTTAATATACGGCATTTTAATCAAAGCCGCTAGAGCTATTTTTGAGAAAATCAAAATTGTGGAACAATGCTCCCTGTAAAGGGTCGTTTGGCGGGGGGAGGGGGGAATTTTCTTAAAAAAATTTGTATTTTACTTAATTTTCGTTTTTGAGTTGTCGTGTTCAAAGACACGCGGACACACACGGACCTTTTTCTAATTTTTTTGGTTACAGGGGCCCCTAAACCGTGTATTTCCAGTGAAATCTCGGAATCGAATTTTTGGATGGAATACATTACCTTCTCTATACACTGTGTACAGAGTATGTGTAGAGAAAGTAATAGGATTTAACTTTTTTGCCTAATTATGTATGTCTATTAAGTATCAGAAAACAAAGGAATTGCTACCCCTGTGGCATGAAAGCATTTACGTATGTAATTCCTTCTAAATAGTAAGATTTAAAATAACCCAACTGGGCATCTTTTATACCTACAAACCGAAAATCGTATACAAATACAGCCACATACCGTTTTTTACGAACAACACTTTAACGAATACTGCAGTTCAACAAACACATCTGAATTTCCCTTCTGCACCTCCATAAGCGCCTATGTTAAATTATTTCGATTGTACGAATGACAGTAAATGGCAATATAATAAATTCTCCAATGAATATATAATTGAGGGGGTGCATTTTTAAAATGTTTTCCAGACATACTGACTTAATGACGTTACTTCGTTTAGAGGGTGGTTTCTTCGTTCTTGATCATACAACACTGCACGCGAAGTGGTTTGTTTATCCCTGACCACAGCTTAACTCAGAATAAAGTCCATATTCCGGCACTGAGCTTAGCAATGTCGTTCTGCTGATTGTGCTCAGAGCAGCTCTCATTTAAACAATATTAAACAATTGAGTAAAGAAGAATAAAGCAGTTTTCCTGAAGAACATGTACTCGTATAACTGAAAGTTTGAAATTCCTAACTAATAATGCTAGCTTTTTGAAATATGTATCACATATGTAGTATAATGCAAATAAGTTACAGAGGAAATTTCATCAATTTTACTCTAATGCTTTGGAAGTAATGGTCAATGTTTTTACGTTATTGTCGCGTCATTAAAAAAATCACTTGCGACATAAACATTAACATTTTTGTCTAATATTTTAATCCTTGGTCTACTTTTTGAAATTGACCTATGTTTCTTTATGTCTCCTTTAGTTTAGGCTTCGTTTTTACTTTCCTTACACGTATTATGTACATAGTGTATAGAGAAGGTATTGTATTGCACCCAAAATTCGATACCGAGCTTTCACCAGAAATACATGTTTTGAGTCTCCCTGAATCCAAATAAAGCAATTTTAGAAAAATGTCCGTGTGTGTATCTACGTTTTAAGGAGATCTGAGGAAAATGTTCCTTTCTTGCAAATTTTCACACAACATTGGCATCAAGACATGCGCGAAGGGCATGAGCCCACCTTTTACATTTCAAGCACGTTATCCAGTTTCTGATTCTTTGAAACTAACTGAAACAATAGAAGCATTTAGAAACTTGTGTGTCTGCGTAGGTATGTGTGTGTGTGCGTGTGTGTGCGTATGTGTGCGGGTGTGTCTGGCTGTGTGCGTGTATGTGTGTGTGCGTGTGTGTGCGTAAGTGTGCGTGTGTGTCTGGCTGTGTGCGTGTATGTGTGCGTGTGTATGTGTGAGTGCGTGTGTGTCTGTGTGTGCGTGTGTGTCTGTGTGTGCGTGTGTGTTTGTGTGTGTGTCTGTGGGTGGCATAGCTCAATAACGAAAATTTCATTTAAGTTCAGTATTTTCCAAGGGTTCAACACAAAGATTTTCAAGAAAATCCCCTCACTCCCAACTTCCATTTACATGGTACATTTTTCGAAAATGTTGTTTTTCTCAAAAATGGCTCTAACGATTTTGATTAAAATACTATATCTTTAAGATATTTTTATGACAAACGAAATGTATATCTTGAACAGCCTCTGAAGAGCTATTCATTCTGGATGACAATGCATGTTTTTTATATATATATATAAACCGTTATATATATTAACCGTTCCCGAGATATTCCTTTTAACTGGATCCAGTTTAAAATTACATAAACTTTTCTCAAATGGGAAGTCATCTTTCGCTGCATAGCTCTTTTGTTTTACTTCTAGCCATGCAAACAGAACCTACATTTTAATTGTTTCACATAGCAATAGAGTTTAAAATGTTTGAAGATTTGACTATCACTTTAACCTATGGTACTGCCGTATTTCCCTTCTACTTACAAGAAAGCAAGTAATAAGACCGCTCCTGCTAATGTTTATCACGACTAGCATAACATAGACATTTACTACATATGGCACCGCATTCGATGACACTGGTGATATATACAGTGAAGATGGAGCGCCGGTGGAATTCGATGGCGGGGGGGGGGACCGGAGAACCCGGAGAAAACCCGCACCTGCGCCGCTTTGTCCACCACAAATCTCATATGTGGTCGCTTGGGATCGAACCTGGTTTTCTAGGCGAGTGGCGAGTGGTCTAACCATGTTTGTTTGTAAGCAGCTTGAGAAAGTCATGTGAATGGAACACATCAGATTTCTTTCTGTTAAAGACTGCGGCGCAGGATCAAGCAATGAACAGGAACCTCAGACTCAAAAGAGATAAACATGTACGGTAAGACTGCCGCATAATTATCTAGTTTGAATAATTGAAACTAAGCATTATTCTATATGTTTCAGACGAGCCTAAGTATAGGTCTAGATTCAGCGAGCTGCAGAGACGCGCTGTAGATACTAGTCGCTTTCTAAAACACCCGATGAGTAAGGACCTATAAATGATATTTTTCAAATACCTCATTGATAAATGCAGTTAAAAAGTTGTGCATTGTTTATTATTATTATTATTATTATTATTATTATTACCCAGTTATTGTTTTCACAATAATTATCTCTTTCTAGGTTAAGTGGAATTGTTTTTCTCCATCTAATATTATTTTATTAATTTTAAGATCAAGTAGATGTCTTAGATTTTACCATTCTGTACTCGAATCGGCCATATTTGTAAACCAATGGCGATTACACGTAAACAATAGAGACCTCATCATCGTATTCATTGTAAATACCATATCAAAATGATCACTGATTTAAAATGTAAGATATTTCAATTGCCATCCTGAGGTTTTATTTTTAATAATGGATTTTCTTTCTTTTCTTTCTGTCTTTTTACTTTCTCTATACGTACTATGTACATAGTGTATAGAGAAGGTATTGTAATACACCCAAAAATTCGATACCGAAATTTCAACGGAAATACATGTTTTGAGAACCCCTGAATCCATAAAAAGCAATTTTTAGAAAAAAGTTTGGTATCTTCCAAGCATACGACACGAATATTTTTAAGAAAATCCCCCCACCCCCAACTACCGTTTACGTGGAAAAAATTTCGAAATTTTTGATTTTCATAAAAATGGCTCTAACAATTTTGATTAAAAGCAATTGTATTTAAGGCATTTACTGTTTAATAAAATGTATATCTTGAATTTTCTGGGAATAGCCTCTGAAGACTACTTTATTCTGGATGAATTTTACGGAATTTTGCATAACTGCTAAACCGTAAGAGATGGACAAAAACTTATCACACAAAAAATGTAGAGCACGTTAAAACACACAATTCATGTTATATACATTTTTTTCGTGGAGTTGATCGCTTTTTAGGGATTCCTTGTTTTTGGTTTCAGCTTTAAAAACATACTTTTCTCTTATAGGAATTTGTCAAATCCTGTCCATACAAACAAAGGGACTTCAGTCACTTAGAAACCAGTTTTTGACTATCACTTTAGCCTATAGTAGTCCCTTATTTCGCTTCTACGTACAAGGTAATAAGACTATTCTGCTAATTTTTTCTCGATTATCATGAAGTAAATAGAAGAATAAGTTTTTAACGATAATTTGTTTCAGAGATGTAGAGAAAGTCATGTGAATGGAACACATCAGATTTTTTTATAACTAGCGGACCGATAGAGGGACACCAGTTGCATACCTACCGAGCAGAGACCGACCTGCATTGGCTACTGCACGCGCCGCATGTAAACAAAAACCATCAAGTAGTAACTCTTCGACTCTGCCATATACTATGTTGTATATTATAATACTGTTTTACATGGTACTAATGCCTTTGACAATAGTGCATGCTCTTCATTCAAAATTATAAAATCTCTTGCTTCAAATGGTTTCACTTCTTGCTGCATACATAATAACTCTGCAGATATATCGACACATATTTGGAAACATCGATCATTGAAATGTCTCGAGCCCTGAAAGCTGTCGTTGAACTTTTGCAAGTAATTAATCAGAAACCCATGATCCTGTTTTGACCGTGTGAAAAAAAATCTGATGTGTACCATTCACATGCCTTTCTCTATATCCCTGCAACAAATTATTCTTGAAAAGCTTATGCTTCTATTTACTTCATGCTAATCGAGAAAAAATTAGCAGAAATAGTCTTATTACCTTCTTCCTTGTAAGTAGAAAGGAAATAAGGAAGTAGAATAGGTTAAAGCGATAGTCAAAAGCTGGTTACTATGTGACAAGTTCTTTTGTTTGTATGGACATGAGTTGACAAAGTCCCGTATGAGAAAAGTTAAGATTTTCGACCTTGAAAACAAAAACAAGGAATATCTCAAAAACGATCAACTCCGCGAAAAAAATGTACACAACATAAATTGTGCGTTTTAATGTACTCTACCTTTTTTATGTGGTAAGTTTTTGTCTATCCCTTACGATTTAGCAGTTATACAAAATTCCGGAAAATTCACTCAGAATAAAGTAGTCTTCAGAGGCTATTCCCAGAAAATTCAAAATATACATTTTATTTGTCTGGTAAATGTTTTTAATACACTATATTTTAATCAAAATCGTTAAGAGCTATTTTTTAGAAAATCAAAATTTTCGAAAATTGTCCATGTAAAGGGTAGTTTGGGGTGGGGGGATTTTTCTCAAAATCTTCGTATCGCATCCCTGGAAGATTCTAAACTTAAATACCAAGTTTTGTATTTTACCGACTTTTCGTTTTTGAGTTATCGTGTTCACAGTCACACGGCACACGGACACACTGACACACGGACCTTTTTCTGAAAATACTTTTTTTAGATAAAGCGGGCCCTAAAACGTATATTTCCGGTGAAATCTCGGTATCGAATTTTTGGGTGGAGTGCAATACTCTCTCTATGCACTATGTACATAGTTCGTATAGAGAAAGTACCAAAGTGATGACAGTGTTTGGAAAAAATGTCGAAATTTCAATAATGAGTAAAATACGAAATGTGCTACGAGGTGTTGCTACGGAAATAATTGTTGATGGAGTATCTTATCCAATAGTCGACTTCCGTTTTGCTCCTAGCACCTCTTCTGATGTGGAGCGAAGTTTTTCACAATATAAAGCATTCGGAGACGATTCATATTTGAGACGTTACGCATGTAACGTGCATTGCAATCTATGTATGTTGAGAGAAAATGAAACGGATAATAATGCGTATGACTGTTTGCACAACGACAATTGAATGTATTCAAACATTAAAATTGTTAGTTCCGTAAATCAGTGGTATTTATGTTTACCACTCACCCAACCTCAATCGCCTTCCACTGCTAGTGAAAACATCAACAGTCTACCACGCAAACACTAGTCATTTTCCATCTATTAGTACCGCTATATACACACTGCATTGCCAACACATCACAACTATGTACCATGCTGCGCTAACTTAGATTATGTCCCGCTATCGGTCCCCAAGATGCTATCCCTATTTATAACTTAATGACCTTTAACCTGGTTGGTCATATCGGACGATGAATGAAATCGGTGAAATGATACTCAAATGATCTAGGGGTCCAGGAGCTTAAAGGGAGTGAGTTGGGTTTTATTTACGGACGTACTTTAACTGCTATGGTTCTCAGTGTCCCTTCTATAGTGGGCGTGAAAGACTGCGCAATTTTGCTCTTAATCAGGCTTGGTGTTCTTTTCATGCCGTAAATCTACGACACGGGACCAACGGCTTAACTTCTCTTCCGAGGGATGCTAAGGACTTTTACCTCCCCCCCCCCAAAAAAAAAAAAAACCACCACGCGATCTTGCGTATATGAAGTTAGCATGGTAACAATTACACCACTGACGGCGACCAGGAGCTTAAAGCCACACGATATTCATATTCCCAGGAAGACTGTCGAAAAAGTCTTTTCCGGGTAACTGAACCTATGTGAGATTCGAACTCGCGACCCTTTGTTGCCTGTTGGCACCTATAAGTTCCGCTTGTTTTAAGCGTAACTATACAAATAGAGTTGTACTCTAGGGTTAATTTCATTTTATACTAACCTTTAACCATTAACGACTCTTTTATATTGTAAACATATATACAATTTTGCCCTAAACATGCAGTGATTTTTTTAAATAAATAAAAGCGTAAAACTCACATAACTACAGTAAAATGTAACCCGATTAGCTTCCAAGCATCACACCGATTATTTTACTTGGGTTCTTCCCATCCTTTAACACATTCAGTGGGCTTTGAACTTGCAACATTGGGCTACCTATCACTTAACACTAATGGCCATTTGTGCCTTTGGCAGGATTATGAGAACTGGTTTAGAAGAATTTAAACTTTTAATTGGGAAGAAAAATATTAATAAAAGATGTACATATATTTTCATTTCTATTATTTTATATAATCATTTGATAGGTTTATTTCCATATATTTTCTTTCTCTATACGCACTATGTACATATCCTATAGAGAATGTATTGCACTCCACAAAAAAATTTGATTCCGAGATTTCACGGGAAATATATGTTTTAGGGTCCCTGAGTCAAAAAAAAAGTATTTTCAGAAAAAAGTCCGTGTGTGTCCGTGTGTCTGTGAACACGATGACTTAAAAACGAAAAGTCGGTAAAATACCAAACTTGATATTTAAGTTTAGTATCTTCCGGGGATGCGACACGAAGATTTTGAGAAAAATCCCCCCACTCCAAACTACCCTTTACATGGAACTTTTTTCGAAATTTTTGATTTTCTAAAAAATGGCTCTAACGATTTTGATTAAAATATCGTATATTAAAGATATTTACCCGACAAATAAAATGTATATTTTGAATTTTCTGGGAATAGGCTCTGAAGAGTACTTTATTCTGAGTGAATTTTACGGAATTTTGCATAAGTGCTAAACCGTAAGAGAGAGACAAAAACTTACCACACAAAAAATGTAGAGCACATTAAAACACACAATTTATGTTGTATACATTTTTTTTCGTGGAGTTGATATTTTTTTAGATATTCCTTGTTTTTGTTTAAGCTATAGAAGCTTAAATTCTTCTCATACAGGACTTTGTGAACTCGTGTCCATACAAACAAAGGAACTTCAATCATATAGCAATCAGCTTTTGACTATCTCTTTAACCTATGGTACTCCCTTATTTCGCTTCTACTTACAAGGAAGCAAGGAATAAGACTATTTCTGCTAATTTTTTACAATACTCCACTTTTAAACTTGGATTAAAGGAAAAACGGCCTTTGTAGTATACTATTGCAGGCAACTAAGGGTTAAATGTGAAGACATGCTACCCCCACACTACCGAGGCGGGCACCATAGTGGAGCTGGAAATACGACAGGAATACTGGACCATTGCCATTCCATGAATAGTGTATCACCTTGTAATGGAATTATTGTATCGATTCTAAAGAAAAGCATGTTTGGAATAAAATATGAGCTGCTTCATGCAAGTCTCATATTTATTCCAGACACTACAAAGGAGAAAATTAATGAATACTGCCTTAATTAAGACCAAAGATAGTCTACAAACAACGCAGCTTGACGGTCTCTTTCGTGTAATTACCGACGAAACTGGAAAACTTTGTGAAATTTAAGAGCCCAGCCATCTCGAATTCTTTGTATCCAATGGTAAATATGTTCCCCTTCCCGCTTCTGACTACACCGAACTTGCAGAATCGATCGAGCGAAAGAAGGCAACTCTGACTGGCAATACTTGGTGCATGCTACACTCTAAACATCCTGTACAAGCTAATATCAGATATGAATAAACGAGGGTCATCCAGAAAGTAACGAACGAGTTGGCGTAACTAAATAATAACGAAACATATCGACACAAAACTCTCCATTCTGTCAAGACATTTACTGTCAAGGCCGATGTTATACTTTTTCACCGCCATTCGTTTTTTATTTATTTATTTTTTTGAATGCACAAATTGTTCGGCCTATAGAATTTTGTAGCCAAATGATGCAAGTGTATGGTGATAATGCAATGAACGAATCTTCAGTGAGGAAATGACCCATAATTTGCGAGTAATCAAGGAAGAACCAGCGCGCATGACAAAGATTGGAGTGGAAGTTTATCAATCGTTATGGAGGAGTTGAAAGCAAATGTTGATAAAAGAACTAAGGCGTTTCATTTGGACACCGTATATGACTTTTTAGATGGAAAAGATTTCCCAGCCATGAAGACCTCAAAGTGAAAGTGACATTTTGGCTCATATCTCTAGCGATGATAGAGTATTTTTCCAAACATGCTTCTTTTTTTTCTTCTTTTTTTTTTTTTGATTCAGGACGAGCTAAAAAATTGTATTTCCGGTAAAATATCGGTATCGAATTTTTGGGTGGAATGTCTTCTCTATACACTATGTACTATATGTTAGAGCAGTGTTTCCCAACCTTTTGAAGTTCACGGCACCCTTGGGAATAACATTAAACACTAGGGGCACCCTTCCTTGAATTAAAAGAAAATTAAGCTTAATATGTTAATTTATTGAAATATTATATAGTAATAACGTACACCGTAACATAATACAGTAAACTTTACTATAATCACTGAGTAAAAATACATCAATAAATTTTGTTCGATTAATGATTAATGTGAAACTTGTGATTGATGCTTAGAGCACAGATATGTGATGTCGGGTCTTACATTGACAGTGAAACACGCAAATCATCCTCAAGGTTATTCAGTCTATTTCTTGCTTTGCGTTTTATTGTCACCATAGCAGAGAAGGCTTGCTCGCATAGATAGAATGTTGAAAAGGGCAAAAGTGCGTTAATTGCTTTCTTCATTAGGTTAGGGTACTCCTCTCTCCGTTGAAGGCAAAAACTAGCCACCGACGCCTCACTCTTGGTGAACTTACCTTTGAGTGTGGAATCAGCGCAAAGATCAATAAATTCATCTCGTTCGCAAGCAGTTAAATCTATTTCCTCTGCACTATCTACGAAATCAAATGGTGAGACAACCCAGTCGAGATTCGTAGTGGAAATAGTTGGAAAGTACGCATCTATTGCATCTTGCAATCTTGATAAGTGATCACAAATGCGGTCTTTCAGTTTACCCAGATCTTTATCTCCTGCCACATTAAGAAGAGATGGAAAGTTCGACAAATCTTCTTTTTGAACTGCAGACTTCCAAGAACTAAGTTTTCTTTTAAAACCTTTCATTTTATTGGTTGAGGAGATTATTGTTTCATGTTGACCCTGCATCGAAACATTCAGTTCATTCAGCTTATGAAAAATATCTGCCAGATACGACAGTTCAAAACACCAAGAATCATTTAGTAAGAGCTCATGAAATGTGTCTTGATTTTCATCCTTAAAAAAAGTTTTTAGCTGACCTTTAAGTTCGAGAAACCGATTCAATACACGACCCCGCGACAACCACCTTACTTCTGTGTGAAGTAACAAAGAGGTATGAGCTGCATCCGTTGCGCGACATAACTGTTCAAAAATTCTGCACTTTAAAGGTCGAGACTTCATGTAGTTCACCATTTTCACAACTTGGTTAAACACTTCAGCAAAATCTTCATTACACGCTTTCACGACTAATGCCTCTCTATGCAGAAAACAGTGAGTTATAATAATGGATGGATTTTCATTGAGAGCTCTAGCAGTAAAACCTTTAATTTTCCCAGACATAGATGGTGCACCATCTGTACATATACCACAACAGTCTTTCCATGAAAGATCATGGTCATTGAGATAGGAATTAATAGAAACGAAAATATCATGGCCTGTGGTTGTAGTCTCCAGCGGTCTACAGAACAGAAACTGTTCACTAATATCTTTTTCATCAATATATCTGATAAAACCAAGGAGTTGCGGTTTGTCACCAATATCGAGACTCTCATCTACTTGCAAAGCAAATGTTCTATAAGTTTTTATTTTCTCCGTGACTTGTTCGTTGATATTGCATGACATTTCAGATATCCTGCGGCTGATTGTGTTGTTGGACAGAGGAACTTTCGAAATTTGACTAGCTGCTCCTTCGCCAAGTATTGTTGAAACTATAACTTGACATGCAGGGCCAATAATTTCCTCTCCAAGAGTATGAGGTTTCTTTTTTTTAGCTATCAGTTCTGCTACTTTAAATGAGGCTTCAAGAGCAGTATCACCTATGGTCATTCTCTTTACCATTCGCACAGCTGTTTTCTTCTCCCCTTCTAATATATGTGAAAAATACATTACACTTTTCTGTGACACACTAGGATGCTTTGTTGTAAGATGCCGCTTCAGTTTGCTAGGTACCATGGCCTCGTTGCTAAGTGTTTCGCCACAAACTAAACACACAGGGATAGGGTTTTCCTCGTTGTTATTCCACTTAAATCCATATGCTAAGTAACTGTCCTGGTATGTTCTTTTCTTTCGTTTGTCTTCTTTATGTGGTGAATTCGACGGTCCGGGAGAAACTGGAAGATTTGGCTTCTTAAAGCAAGCAGTAGGAGCCGACTGTTCACTTTCCCTGTCCTGGCGTTTACGTTTAACAATGAACCTATCCATAGCTAAACACTGTGAATCAACGCGAGGAAGACAACTGAAAGCGCCAAGCGGCGTACACTTTTATATATTCATCTGTCGAAGTCTCGGGAATGTTCGTGAGGAAGCGAGTAGTCTCGGGAATGTTCGGCAGAGTATAGCTGTAATGCCATCTGTGGGATACTAGTATAACTGAATTATTGAAATGAATCGACCACTATCACCATCTGCCGTGCATGAGAGTAATTGATTTGACTTATTTTATTTCAAGACCTTACAAGACTTAAGGCTTCAGTAGAAGGTATTTTTTTTTTTGTTTATCTCAATATCTCGCGGCACCCCTTAGCCAATCACACGGCACCCTAGGGTGCCGGGGCACACCGGTTGGGAACCGTTGTGTTAGAGTATGGTGCATTTTTACTTTCTCTACACGCACAATGTACATAGTGTATAGAGAAGGTACTGTATTGCACCCAAAAATTAGGTACCGAGATTTCACCGGAAATATATTTTTGAGACCCCCCAAATCAAAAAAACAAAAAAACAGTTTTAGAAAAATGGCCGTGTATGTGCCTATTTGTCTATCTGGCTCTCTGACAGTGTATGTGTGTGTATATGTGTGCGTGTGTGTGTCTGTGGGCATCATAGCTCAAAAATAAAAACTCCGTTTTATACTGAATTTGTTATTTAAGTTAATCTCTCCACCCCCAACTACCCTTTGTATGAAAAAAAAATCGAAAATTTTTATTTTCTCAAAAATGGCTCTAACGATTTTGATTAAAATGTCGTATATTTAAGATATTTTTATGACAAATAAAGTGAAAATCTTGAAATTTCTGGGAATAGCCTATAAAGACCTCTTTATTCTGAATGAATTTGTTGAATTTTGCTTAAATGGTAAACCCTAAGAGATAGACAAAAAACTTGTAAATAAAAAAATGTAGATTACGTAAAAATCACAATTTATGTCATATAGGTTTTTATCGAGGAATCGACCATTTTCTGAGATATTACATGTTATTTGTTTCGGATTTAAAATACTTAAACTTTTTTCACACGGAAAGTTGTAAGGCCCTGGCCCTATTTACAAACGGATTTCCTTCACAAGGCAACCAGCTTTTAAAAGATTTGACTATCGTTTTAGCCTAGTGTATTCCCTTATTTTCCTCCTACTTACAAGGAAGCAGGTATTTAAGACAATTTGTGCTAATGTTTATTTCGATTATCATGAAGTACATAGAAGAATAAGCTTTCTAACACTAATTTGTTACAGAGGTGTAAAGAAATACATGTGATTGTAACACATCAGAGCTTTACTTTCTCGACACGTACTTTATACATAGCGTATAGAGAAGGCATTGTGTTGCACCCAAAATTTTGATACCGAGATTTCACCGGAAATACTTGTTTTGGGTAACCTTAAATACAAAAAAAAAAGTATTTTGGAACAAGGTCTGTGTGTGTCTGTGTGTGTGTGTGTGTGTGTGTGTGTGTGTGTGAGAGAGAGCGAGAGAGAGTGCCTGTGGACAGCATAGCTCAAAAATGAAAAGACGGGGTACTTAAGTTTGGTATCTCCCAAAGATGCAACACGCAGATTTTCAAGAAACTCCCTCCACCTCCATCTACCCTTTACATGGGAACATTTTCGAAAGTTTTGACGTTCTCATAAATGGATCTAACGAGTTTGATTAAAATCTCTTTTATTTAAGATATTTACATGACAAATAAAATGTATATCTTCAATTTTCTGGGAATAGCCTCTAAAGATATGTTTATTCTGGATGAATTTTGCGGAATTGTACATAACTAGTAAACCGTAAGAGATAGACAAAAACTTACTGCACAAAAAATGTAGATCAAGATGAAATACCCAAATTGTGTCATAAACATTTTCTTTTCGTGGAGTTGATCGTTTTTGAGATATTCCTTGTTATTGGTTTCAGCTTTAAAAAACTTACTTTTCTCATACAGGAATTTGTCATCTCCTTTCCATACAAACAAAGGAACTTCAGTCACATAGCAACCAGCTTTTGACTATCAATTTAGCCTATGGCACTCCCTTACAACGGTTCTGCTTACAAGGAAGCAAGTAATAAGACTATTTCGGCTAACTTTTTACGATTAGCATGAAGTAGAGAGAAGAATAAGCTTTTTAAAAATACTTTGTTACAGGGATTTAGAGAAAGTCATATGATTGGAATACATCAGATTTCTTGAAAAAGGTCCGTGTGTCACTGAACACGATAACTCAAAAACCAAAGGTCGGTAAAATACCAAACTTGGTGTTTAAGTTTAGTATCATCCAGGGATGAGACACATGGAAAATTTTTCGAAAATTTTGAGTTTCTCAAAAATGGCTCTAACAATTTTAATTAAAATAAGTATATTAAAGATATTTATACAGCAAATAAAATTAACATCTTGAATTTTGTAGGAATAACCCCTATAGGCCTCTTTATTCTGAATATTTTGCTGAATTTTGCGTAACTGGTAAACCGTAAAAGATAGACAAAAACCTAATACACAAAAAAGTAAATCGCGTTAAAACACACAATTTGTGCCATTTACATGTTTTTCGTGGAATTTTACATATCTGAGATATTCCATGTTATTTGCTTTAAATTTAAAATACTCCTGCCACTGCATTGAAACGGGTTTCAACCACATGACAATGAGCTTTTAAAACATTTGACTATCGTTTTAGTTTAGTGTATTCCCTTTCCCTTGTAAGTATTTACAAGAAAACAAGTAATTAAGACAATTTCTGCTAATGTTTATCCCTATTATTATAAAGTATACAGAAGCATGTGCTTTTTAACAATAATTTGTTGCAGCGATAAAGAGGTAATGTGAATGGAACACATCAGATTTTTTTGCACCAAACATCCAAAAAACAACATTTTTACTTTCTCTACACGTACCACATATAGTATAGAGAAAGTATTGTAATGCACTCAAAAACTTGATACCGAAATTTCACTGGAAATACATGTTTTGGGTCCCCCTGAATCCAAAAAAGAAAGCATTTTTTGAAAAAGGTCCGTTTGTGTGTGTCTGTAGACAGCATAGCTCAAAAGCGAAAAGAGCGTTAAATACCAAACTTGGTGTTTAAGTTTACTATCTTCCAAGGATGGGACACAAAGATTTTCATGAAATATCCCACACCTAAAACTACATACTACATGAAAAACTTTTCGAAAATTTTGATTTTTTAAAAAATGACTAACGATTTTGATTAAAATACCTTAGGTTTAAGATATTTTTATGACAAACGAAATGTATTTCCTGAATTTTCTGGGAATAGCCTCTGAAGACCTCATTATTCTGGATGAATTTTGTCGTAATTTGATTAAATTCTAAACCGTAGGAGATAGACAAAAACTTACTGCATAGAAAATGTAGATCTCGTCAAAAGAGACAATTTATGTCATTTACGTTTTTGACATGGAGGTAACCGTTTCAGAGATATTCCTTGTTATTGTTTTCAAATGCAAAGTATACTTATACTTATCTCAGACAGGAAGTGTCCGTTTTTATTTTGTTCTACTCCTAGCCAAGCAAAGAAGCGATTTGCAATGACAATCGCATAACGACATCTGTTAAAACATTTGACTATCGCTTTTAGCCTGTTCATTTTCTTATTACCCTCCTACTTACAAGGAAGCTAGTAATAAGACTAATTTTGCTTACGTTTATCTTGATTAGCAAGATGTGGATAACAGATTAATATTTTGAATAAAATATTTGTTTACCGAACAGCTAGAGAACATCATGTGAATGGAACAGATTAGATTTTTTCCCTTCTACTTACAAGGAACTAAGTAATAAGACCGTTTCTGTTAACGCTTATCTCGATTGCCATGAAGTAGATAGAAGAATAAGCTTTAAAACAATAATTTGTTACAGAGAAAGTTATGTTAATGGAACACATCAGATTTTTACTTTCTCTACACGAGCTAAGTACATAGTGTATAGAGAAGGTATTGCACTCCAACCAAAAATTCGATACCGAGATTTCACCGGAAATATATGTTTTAGGGTCCCCTGTATTCAAAACAAGTATTTTCAGAAAAAGGTCCGTGTGTGTGTGTGTGTGTCCGTGTGTCCGTGTGTTTGTGAACACGATAACTCAAAAATGAAAAGTCGGTAAATACCAAACTTGTATTTAAATTTAATATCGTCCAGGGGTGCGACACGAAGATTTTGAGAAAAATTCCTCCACCCCAAACTACCCTTTACATGGAACGCTTTTCGAAAATTTTGATTTTCTCAAAAATCTCTCTAACGATTTTGATTAAAATATCGTATATTAAAGAAATTTACCTGACAAATAAAATGTATATTTTGAATTTATCTGGGAAAAGCCTTTGAAGAAAACTTTATTCTGAGTGAATTTTACGGAATTTTGCATAACTGCTAAACCGTAAGAGATGGACAAAAACTTACCTCACAAAAAAATGTAGAGCACATTAAAACACACATTTATGTTGTATACAATTTTTTTTTTTCGTGGAGTTGATCATTGAGATATTCCTTGTTTATGGTTTCAGCTTTAAAAACTTACTCTCTCACACAGGAATTTGTCAACTCCTGTCCATACAAACAAAGGAACTCAGTCACATAGCAACCAGCTTTTGACTTCACTTTAACCTATGGTACTCCCTTATTTCGCTTCTACTTACAAGGAAGCAAGTAATAAAACTATTTCTGCTAATTTTTTCTCGATTAGCATGAAGTAAATAGAAGCATAAGGTTTTTAACAATAATTTGTAACAGAGATGTAGAGAAAGTCATGTGAATGGAACAAATCAGATTGTATTTATCTAAATCGCTAGAAACACTCCTGTGGCTCCTTAACTGACACCAGTATGAACATTTCAAATCCATGTTGGAACTACCTTCCTCCCCCCCCCCAAATCTTCAGCGGCATGATTGTATAAGTGGGAGGCCCAGGCAGCCAGTGCTGAGACAAAAATAGCCAGCAAGAAAAGCGAGATTTTGAAGCACAACCAAAGCTGTTGAACGCTAATCCATTGTTCTCTCTCTCTCTCTCTCTCTCTCTCTCTCTCTCTCTCTCTCTCTCTCTCTCTCTCCCTCTCTCTCTCTCTCTCTCTCTCTCTTGTTTGTGTGAATCATACCAAAATACTAAGAGGTATGTTGTATAACGTGACAACTCAAATCTTGCTATTCCTAACTCTTTTCTCTATTTAGAAACCTTAAATAAAACGAGAAAACTAACTAGGCATGTGCACAAAAATAAAAATCTTATGTGTCCATTCACATGACTTTTTCTACATCACTGTAACAAATTATCGTCAAACAGTTTATTCTTCTGTCTACTTTATGATAATCGAGATAAACACTAGCAGAAAATGTCTTAATTACTTGCTTTCTTGTAAGTAAAAGAAAAAAAAATCTGATGTGTTCTGATGGAGTAGCATAGGTTAAAGTGATAGTCCAAAGCTGGTTCCTTGGTTTGTATGGTAGGAATTGGCAAATTCCTGTATAAGAAAAGTATATGTTTTTTAAAGGTGAAATCAAAAATAAGGAAAAACTCAAAAACGACCAACTCCACAAAAAAATGTATATAACATAAATTGTGTGTTTTAACGTGCTCTACATTTTTTGTGTGGTAAGTTTTGGTCCATCTCTTACGGTTTAGCAGTTATGCAAAATGCCTTAAAATTCATCCAGAATAAAGTAATCTTCAGAGGCTATTCCCAGAAAATTCAAGATATACATTTTATTTGTCATGTAAATATCTTTAATATACGATATTTTAATCAAAATTGTTAGAGTCATTTAAAGGATAGTTTGGGGTGCGGGATTCTTCTAAAAATATTCGTGTCGCATCCCTGGAAGATACTTAAGCTAAATACCAAGTTGGTATTTTTTGACTTTTCGTTTTTGAGTTCTCGTGTTCACCGACACACGGACCGTTTTCTGAAAATGCTTTTTTTGGATACAGGAGACCCTAAAACATATATTTCCGGTGAAATCTCGGTATCGAATTTTTTGGTGGAGTGCAATGGTTTCTCTATACACTATGTACATGGTGCGTATGGAGAAAGTAAAAAGGTCCGTGTATATGTGTGTCCGTGTGTCTGTGAACACCATAACTCAAAAACGAAAAGTCGGTAAAATACCAAGCTTGGTATTTAAGTTTAGTATCTTCCAGGGATGACTCAGGAAAATTTTGAGAAAAATCCCCCCACACCAAACTACCCTTACATGGAACATTTTTCGAAAATTTTGATTTTCTAAAAAATGGCTCTAACGATTTTGATTAAAATATCCTATATTAAAGATATTTACACGACAAATAAAATTTATATCTTGAATTTTCTGGGAATAGCCTCTGAAGGCTACTTTATTCTGGATGAATTTTACGGAATTTTGCATAACAGCTAAAGCGTAAGAGATAGACAAAAACTTATCACACAAAAAAATGTAGTGCATGTTAAAACACACAATTTATATCATACATTTTTTCCGTGGAATTGATCGTTTTTTAGCTATTCCTTGTTTTTGTTTTCAGCTTTAAAAACTTAAACTTTTCTCATACAGAAATTTGTCAACTGCTGTCCATACAAACAAAGGAACTTCAGTCACATAGCAACCAGCTTTTGACAATCACTTTAGCCTATGGTTATCCCTTATTTATTTTTACTTTCTCTACATGTACTATGTACAGCGTATAGAGAAGGTATTGCATTCCGCCCAAAAATTCGAAACCGAAATTTCACCGGGAATAGACGTTTTAGGGTCCCCTTTATCCATGCAAAATGTATTTTCAGAAAAAGATCCGTGTGTGCATGTGTATTTGTGTATGTGTGTGTGTGTCTGTGTGTGTGTTTGTGTGTGTGAGAAGGCCGATAAATACCAAAACTGGCATTTAAATTCAATATGTTCCAAGAAAGTAACACGAAGATTTTGAGGAAAATCCCCGCACCCCAAACTAACCTTTACATGGAACAATTTTCGAAAATTTTGATTTTCTAAAAAATGGCTCTAAACAATTTTGATTAAAATATCGTATATCTGACAAATAAAATGTATATTTTGAATTTTTTGGGAATAGCGTCTGAAGACTACTTTATTCTGAGTGAATTTTACGGAATTTTGCATAAATGCTAAACCGTAAGAAATAGACAAAAACTTACCACACAAAAAATGTAGAGCACATTAAAACACAACACAACACAATTTATGTTGTATACATTTTTTTCGTGGATTGATCGTTTTTGAGATATTCCTTGTGTTTGTGTTCAGGTTCGAAAAACTTAACTTTTCTCATACAGGAATTTGTCAACTCCTGTCCATACAAACAAACTTCAGTCACATAGCAACCAGCTTTTTACTATCACTTTAACCTATGCTACTCCCTTATTTCCCTTCTACTTACAAGGAAGCAAGTAATAAGACTATTTCTGATAATTTTTTCTCGATTAGCATGAAGTAAATAGAAGTATAAGCTTTTTAAAACTAATTTTGTAGAGATGTAGAGAAAGTCATGTGAATGTAACACATCTGATTTTAATATTAACCTGGAAATACCTTTCTGATACTCCCTGATAAAAGAAAATTGACGTGTTTCATTCATATGTCTTTCTCAACTAACTATTGTTACAAAAGATTACTCTGTCTAGTTGTAATTGGGTTAAATAAGGAGAAAAGTTTGTATTGACTCCTTCTCTGGAGAAAGGAAATAAGGTAGCACTATGCTAAACAAAAAAGATGAAGCGAAAGATGATCTACCGTTTGAGAAAAGTTTAAGAAGCTTAAAATTGAAACGAATAACAAGGCTAAACTCGGAAACGATTAAATTGAGGGAAAAAATAGGATATACAATGACATAAACTGTGACGGGTTTTAGTCACAGCTTATTAGTTATGCAAACTTCATACAGAATGAAGGGGTATTTAAAGGCTATTCCCTGAAAATTCAAGATATACATTTTATTATTCATATATCATACAAACATATTTAATAATATTAAAGTTACTATAATATATATATATATACTATAATAATAATATATATTATATAGTATTTTAATCAAAATCGGAGATATTTTTGAGAAAAACAAGTTTCAGAAGATGTTACATGTAAAGGGTAGTTTGGAATGGTAGGATTTTCTTGAAAATCTTCGTATCGCATCCTTCGAAAATACGAATGTAAATACCAAGTTTGGTATTTAACATTCTCTTCGTTTTTAAGCTTTATATTATGAGCAAGTTATTAGCTGCTTCGGGACTACATATAAAATATTTGAAAATCACCAATACCTGATCTTCCATAGATTTTGAACAGTCTGGATATGAGTTGAAGATGAATAATATTATGAAGGTCTCGTATCATCTGCTTATGCATTTTAATTAATATTGGTGATATAATTATTGTGCCAGTGCCGACTAATGCAATGGTTCTCACTAGAGAGGGTCGCACAGGAAGGAATAGGATCTTTTGAACGGTTCAATGTAGGGAGCGGCAAACGTGAACCGCGGATCTGCGGATCAGTAATGAGCTGAAGTTTGAAGAACCGTGGTTGAATCGTGAGTTTTGAAACGGACAATCATATATCGCTCAGGAACAGGACGGTTCTTTCGATCGCAATGTTCAGTTGATTGGTGGGAAAGTAGAAAATGTACTTATCCTAGTTTATATTCAGTAAAACGAGTTTGCGTACCAGCAACTATTGTTCCTTGTGAGAGAATAACGTCTAAGGTGGGACAAATATGCACAAAAAAAAAAAGTCTGATGTGTTCCATTCACATGACTTTCTCTACGTCTCTCCAACAAATTATTGTTAAAAAGTTTATTCTTTTATTCTACTTCATCTAGATAAAAATTAGCAGAAATTGTCTTATTCCTTGTTTCCCTGTAAATAGAAGGGAAATAAGGGAATACCTAGGCTAAAACAACAGTCAAATCTGTTAAAAGCTAGTTGCTATGTGTTAAGTATTTTGAATCTGATACAAATAACAAGGAATACCTCAGATACGGTCACGAGAAAAAAGAATCTGATATGTTCCATTCACATGACTTTCTCTACATCTCTACAAAAAATTATTGTTAAACTATTGTTCTATTTACTTCATGCTAAACGAGAAAAAATTAACAGAAATAGTCTTATTACTTGCTTGCTTGTAAGCAGAAGCGAAATAAGGGAGTACCATAGGTTAAAGTGATAGTCAAAAGCTGGTTGCTATGTGATTGAAGTTCCTTTGTTTGTATAGACAGGAGTTGACAAATTTCCTGTATGAGAAAAGTATAAGTTTTTCAAAGTTGAAACCAAAAACAAGGAATATCTCAAATACGATCAACTCCACGAAAAAAAGTATTAAACATATATTGTGTGTTTTGATGTGCTCTATATTTTTGTGTGGTAAGTTTTTATTCATCTCTTACATTTAGCAGTTATGTAAAATTCCATAAAATTCATCCAGAATAAAGTAGTCCTTAGAGAATATTCCAAGAAAATTCGAGATGTACATCTTATTTGTCAGGTAAATATCTTTAATATACGATATTTTAGTCAAAACTGTTAGAACCATTTTTGAGAAAATCAAAAATTTCGAAAAAAGTTCCATGTAAAGACTAGTTGGGGGGAGACTCTTCTCGTGAAAACGATTCTTCGATTCTTCTTCAAGCTTCGGCTTCCAGTACCTTCGACAGGTTTCCAGAAAGTTTGTGGCGTCATTATCTAGCTATAAAAGGAGGAAGGATTGCAGTGAAGGGTTGTTCTGTTGTGTTGTGAATTGTAGGATTCGTGAGTAACTGGAAATTAGCGCGCAGTGGTGCGCAAGCTACGGATGACTTTCAACTGTAAACTTCTACGCGTCCCACCGCCGAGTTAACTATTTGCGGCAGTAAATTTAAGACTTTGTGAACATTTTTGAGTAAATAAAAATATTTGTTACATTATACAGTAAGTTTACTAATCACTCATTAAACACAGATTCGGTCCTATTTTTGACTATGGTACATTGGGATACCTTTCCCGCCCCCCATTTTATTATTTCTCTATACTTACTATGTACATAATGTGCAAGTCGCCCTCCGTGGTGTAATGGTTACCATGCTAACATCACATACCCAAGGTCGCGGGTTCAAACCCGGCGGAGGACGATGGATTTCTTCGGGCGTAAAAATCCTTAGCATGGCTTCCTTCGGAAGGGAAGTAAAGTTGTGGGTCCCGTATCGTAGATTTACGGCACGTAAAAGAACCTCAAGCCTGATAAGAGAGGCTTCTGAGCAAAATTAAGCGGTCTTTCACGCACGCTGAGAACCAAAGCAGTTAAAGAGCGTCCATAAATAACAGGTCATTTCATGTTTGTACATAATGTACAGAGGTGTTGTATTGCACCCAAAAATTCGATACAGAGATTTCACCGAAAATATGTTTTAGGCCCCCCTGAATCCAAAACAAAGTATTTTTAGAAAAATGCTCGTGTGTGTATGTGTCTGTCTCTCTGTCTGTCTGTAGGCATTATAGCTCAAAAACGAAAAGTTCGTTAAATACCAACATTGATATTTAAGTTCAGTATATTCCTAGGATGCGACACGAAGATTTTCAAGAAAATATCCCACCCGCAACTACCTTTACATGGAAAAAGCTTTGAAAATTTTGATGTTCTCAAAAAATGGTTTTAACGATTTGGATTGAAATCTATTATATTTAAGATATTTACATGGCAGATAAAACGTTTGGATAGATTGAGTAGGAGATTTAAACCTGGGATCTGTGGTACAAATCCAGACTTTGACATTGAATTTTTCAGTCTGGCTCTACCTATCCAACTCCTATCCTACACACGACTTGTGTGAAAAAACAATTAATCCAGTACCAATTGACCATAATAGTTCGCTATACTATGAAGCCTGGGACTTAAGTACTTACAACATTGTAAGTCGCCATTGGGGCTGTCATCTCAAAGTAATTTGAGACTACTTTGTGGTTTACCGGGAAACATGCGAGTCAGTTGAGAAATTCAATGCTATGCCGGCATGTTGCCATGGTAGCTCAGTGGTAGAGTAACCCGGCAGAGACCGGGAGATCTGTGGTTCAAATTCCGGCTGTGGCGTTGAGTTTTTCAGTCAGACTCTACCTATCCAATTCCCGTCCTAGCCACGGCTTGTGTGAAAAGAACAATAAAGTCAAATAAAACGTATATCTTGACTTTTCTGGGAATAGCTACCGAAGACCTCTTTATTCTGGATGCTTTTTTTTTTTTTTTTTTTTATTTTGCACACCTTGTAAACCGTAAGAGATCGACAAAAACTTACTATAAAAATTTCAGAACTCCTTAAAACACACAATTTATG
Organism: Hymenopus coronatus; assembly: GCA_030762935.1. Classification (NCBI taxonomy): domain Eukaryota; kingdom Metazoa; phylum Arthropoda; class Insecta; order Mantodea; family Hymenopodidae; genus Hymenopus; species Hymenopus coronatus. Next base: position 81,078,391 of record CM060883.1, read on the forward strand.
TCATATACATTTTTTTCGTGAAGTTGACCGTTTTCAAGATATTCCTTGTTATTGGGTTCAGTTTTAAAATACTTAAAACTCTTCTCATACAGGAACTTGTCAACTACTGGCCACGCAAAGAAACGGATTTCAATCCAATAGGAACCACACTTTAAAACATGTGACTGTCGGTTTAGCGTAGTATATTCCCTTATTTCCCTTCTACTTGTAAGGAACTAAGTAAAATACCGCTTCTGTTAATGTTTATCTCGATTATCATGAAGTAGATAGAAGAATAAGCTTGGTAACAATAATTTGTTATAGCGATGTAGAGAAAGTGAATGGAACATCAGTTTTTTTCTATCATGGACGATGTACAAAATAAATAAATAAATAAAATAAAAGAACATAAAAAGGTCCGTTGTTTGTGTGTGCATATGTGAACAGCTTATGCACAAATTCAAGAAAATCCCTCCTCACCAAACTATCGGTTTTACGCAAGATATTTCGAAATTTTCGATTTTCTCAAAAATGGTTCTAACGATTTGAATTAAATTTGTCATAATATATTAAAGATATTTACATCGCAAATATAATATATGTCTTGAATTTACTGGGAGCAGATTCTAAAGCCCTCTCGATGACTTTTGCTTAACTGGTAATTCGCGAGAAATAGAAAAATCCTACTACTCAAAAATGTAGATCTTGTTAAAACGTACAATTTATGTGAAAGATATATTTTATGTAGTTAACTGTTTCCGATATATTCCTTGTTTTTCATTTAAATTTCCCAATATGTATATTTTTATCAAGCGAGAAGTGGGCATTCGTTCTTATTTCTTACTTTTTTTCTTTTTCTTTATTTTTATTCCTTTCCATGCAAGCAGAACGGAATTTCATTGCTATACCCACCAACTATACCTATCAGCTTTTAAAATATTTGACTATCACTTTAGCCTGGCGTAATCTATATTTTCCTTGTGCCTACAAGAATATATGTAGTAAAACCATTTTTGCTAATGTTTAACCAAATTACACTAAATAGATAGAGGATTAGTTTTTTGTAAGAATAGTTTGTTGCAGAATAGGTAGAGAATTTCATATGAATGTAACAAAAGATTTTTCTTTTCAGCGTTCTACTCTATCATACGAAGATGCAGCATATTAACTAATGGATGACTTGGAGATAAGTTGACACTTTCTACTATCTCTACAGCTACTATGAACATAGGGTGTAGAGAAGGTATTGTATTTCACCCAAAAATGCGATACCGAGATTTCACCTGAAATACACGTCTTAGGGTCCTCTGTATAAAAAAAAAAACATTTTTGGAAAAAGTCCGTGTGTGTGTCCGTGTGTCTGTGGACACGATAACTCAAAAATGAAAAGTTAGGAAAATGCCAAACTTGGTATATTTAAGTTTAGTATCTTCTAGAGATGCGACACGAAGATTTTAAGAATAATCCTCTCACTCCATAATCCTTTACATGGAAAAAATTCGAAAATTTGATTTTCTCAAAATGGCTCTTAACGATTTGATTAAAATACTGTATATTAAGAATATTTATATGACAAATACAATATATATCTTGAATTTTCTGGGAACAGCATTTATTCTGAATGAATTTTGCTGAATTTTACGTAACTAATAAACCATAAGAGATAGACAAAAATTTACTGCGCAAAAATGCAGATCACGTTAAAACACACAATTTAAGTCATGGACACCTTTTTTCGTGGAATTGACCATTTCTGAGATATTTCTTGATATTTGTTTCACATTTAAAATAGGCAATCTTCTCTTACACGGACATTTGTAAACTGCTGACCATGAACTGAAACGGATTTCAACCACATGGCAACCAGCGTTTCAAAAATTTTGACTATCGTTTTAGCGTAGTGTATTCCCCTTGTTTACCTTCTACTTACATTGAAGCAATTAATACAATTTCTGTTAGTGTTTATCTCGATTATCATGAAGAAGATAGCAGAATAAGCTTTTTAACAATAATTTGTTACAGAGATCTAATCTAATGATTTTGATTAAAATACAGTATATTAAAGATATATCTTGAGTTTTCTGGGAATACCTCTAAAGACCTCTTTATTCTGAATGAATTTTGCTGAGTATTGTGTAACTGGTAAACCGTAAGAGGTAGACAAAAACTTAAGTACTACACAAAAAATGTAGATCTCATCTAAACACACAATTTACGCCATATACGTTTTTTTTCCGTGTAGTTGGGCATTTCAGATAAATTCCTTTTTATTTATTTCAGATTTAAAACACCTTATACTTTTCTCACACAGAAACTTGTACACTCCTGGCCATGCATATAAACGGCTTTCAACCACTTGCAATCAGCTTTTAAAAGATTTGGCAATCGTTATAGCCTAGTGTAGTTCCTTATTTACCTTCTACTTGCAAGGAAGCAAGTAATTAAGACAATTTCTGCCAATTTTATCTCGATTATCGAAGTAGATAGAAGAATATAATTTTTAACAATAGTTTGTTACAGCGATATAGAGAAAGTCACGTGAATGGAACATATCAGATTTTTATACTTATTTTCGAAAGATCCATATTGGTTTTCGTATTCAAAATAAATTCAGGGAATAATTGAAAGTACCTCGATAATGGTAACAGAACTTGTCCGGGTATCGCCACTCTTTTGTTCGCTCGGCGTGCGAAAATAGTAACTCAGGAGACTGGGCCATGTGGCTGCTGAAGCGGGGATGTAGCATGTAAAACGCATATACTACGTTTATCAATTCTATGCTGTCACTTTGGTGCTTATATTTATATTTATTTCTGTTTCAACTTACGATTTTGTGAAAAGAATAGCAAAGTGTATTTCTTATGTCTCTACTTACTACGTAGTACAAAGGCAAAGGAAGTATTGCATTCCAACAACAAAAACAAAATCTGATGTGTTCTATTCACATGACTTTCTCTACATATATGTAAGAAAAAACCTTATTCTTCTATCTACTATATGATAATCGAGCTAAACATTAGCATAAATTAACTTAATTACTTTCTTCCTTGTAAGTAGGAGGTAAATAAGGGAATACACTAGGCTAAAACAATAGTCAAATATTTTAAAAGCTGGTTGCCATGTGGATGAAATCCGTCTCTATGTATTGCCAGGAGTTGACACATTTCCGCATGAGAAAAGTTTAAGTATTATAAATCTGAAACAGATGGTCAACTCCACGCAAAAAACGTTTATGACGTAAATTTGTGTTTTAACGAGATCTACGTTTTTGTGTTTTAAGTTTTTGTCTATCTCGTTTGCTTTACTAGTTATGCAAAATCCAACAAAATTCATTCAGAATAAAGAGATCTTCAGAGGCTATTCCCAGAAAATACAAGATATACACTATATTTGTCGTGTAAATATACTCGTAAAATATTGCATTTTAATCAAAATCATTAGAGCCATTTTCGAGAAAATAAAACTTTCTCAATTTTTTCTATCTAAAGGGTAGTTTGAGGTGGGGGAATTTTCTTCAAAATCTTGATGTCGCAGCCTTGTAAGATACTAAACCTATATACTAAGTTTCGTATTTTACCGACTTTTCATTTTTCAGTTATGGAATTCACAGACACACGAGCACACGGATACACAAACGGACCTTTTTCTGAAAATCTGATGTGTTCCATTCACATGACTTTCACTTCGTCACTGTAACAAATTATTGTTAAAAAACATACTCTTCTATCTAATGATAACAGAGATAAAAACCAGCGGAAATTGTTTTAATTACTTGCTTCCTTGTAATTAGAAAGGAAACAAGAGAATACACTTGGCTAAAACGATAGTCAGATCTTTTAAAAGCTGGTTGCCATGTGGTTGAAATCCGTTTCTATGTAGGGCCAGGAGAAAAGGAGAAATTTTGAATCTGAAACAAATCTCAGAAATGGCCAATTCCACGAAAAAAAGTATATGACATAAATTGTATGTTTTAACGCGATCTCATTTTTTTTTGTGTCGTAAGTTTTTGTCTATCTCTTATAGTTTACCAGTTACTCAAAATTCAGCAAAATTCATTCAGAATAAAGAGGTCTTTAGATGCTATTCTCAGAAAATTCAAGATATACCTACATTGTATTTGTCATGTAAATGTAACTAACATACGATGTTTTAATCAAAATTGTTAGAGGCATATTTTGTGAAAATAAAAATTTTCAAAATTTTTTCTATGTAAAGTGTAGTTTGGGATGGGAGATTTTTCTTAAAATCTTCGTGTCACATCCCTGGAAGATATTAAATTTCAATATCAAGTTTGATATTTTATCGACTTTTCGTTTTTGAGTTATCGTGTTCACAGACATAAGGACACACACACACACACACACACATTTTTTTTCTATTTTTTTTATAAAGGGGAGCCTAAAACGTGTATTCCTGGTGAAATATTGGTGTAGAATTTTTGGGTGGAATGCAATGCCTTCTCTATACACTATGTATATAGCACGTGTAATATATGTTTATATTTCTGAACAAGAACAAGCATTTTACATGTTTTTACTTTCATTACACGTAGTATGTGCAAAGTGTATAGAGCAAGTTTTCATTCCATCAAAAAATTCGATGCCGATATTTCACCGGAGATAGACGTTTTAGGGTCTCTTGTATCCAAGCAGAAGGCTCCACGTCGGCTGACTAACGGTGGACATTACTTTGTAGAGGTATACACACCACACTGGAATCAGCAAGAGTATCATGAGTCTGGGCCATACATAATGCAATAGGTACAATTTGGTTAGCACCTAGCGGCAAACAAGGGCTTGCAGCCGCTTGTTACTTATAAAGTCTGCATATGTATAAAGATACACACAAGCTCAAGAAAACACAACAGGAACAAATATATAATACATCAGCTACTACGCATGCACACAATAATTTATGTAGACTATTCTATTATGTCTAATACCCTACTGCTTATTTCCCACGTACGTGTATCCCTCACGAAACACAATCTCCCATCCTTTTGCAATAAAATCCAAAAAATCTTATCGAATTTCACGTCAAGTAAAAGTTGCTATACCTTAAGTATGTACACATTCGAGGACAAAAGAGAGGACCTCGCACCGTAGAGTACAGCGTTATGTTATTCCATGTCATTCGATATTACCCCGTTGTTGCTAGTAGGTACGCCTTATTATGTTACTCTGTGTGCAACTTGAGACCTCTCAAGTGACTCTTGTATACTGCCTGAAGAATCCAATTGTCACCGCGAGAGCAAATTTGCACGTTACTGTATCTCTGTATTTTTAGTTTATTCATGGAAGGCATAGCTTGGACAATGGATTTTACTTTCTCTATACGTACTATGTACATAGTGCATAGAGAAGGTATTGTAATGCACCCAAAAATTCGATACTGAGATTTCACCGGAAATACATGTTTTAGGACACCCTGAATACAAAGAAAGCATTTTTAGAAAAATGTCCATGCGTGTGAGTGTGTATGTGGGCAGCATAGCTCAAAAATGAAAAGACCGTTAAATACCAAACTTGGTATTTAAGTTCAGTATCTACAAGGATGCGACACGAAGATTTTCAAGAAAACCCCCACCCCCAACTACCTTTCATATGGAACAATTTTCGAAAATGTTGATTTTCTAAAAAATAGTTCTAACGTTTTTGATTAAAATATCGTATATTAAAGATGTATACCTGACAAATAATATGTATATCTTGAATTTTCTGGGAATAGGCTCTGAAGACTACTTTATTCTGGATGAATTTTACGGAATTCTGAACAATATACAAAGAAAAGAAAAACTGCAAGACATTTGGTCCGAGTCAAGCGCACTCTGCCGCCAAAACAGTCTCTATTTCAAGGCCGGAAATATGCTGTTGGTATGGTGTGGGGAGGCCCGCCGGGTGCTCTATCTCGCCTGTGGTTTAGGATGGGGAGGGCCCAGGTTAAATAATCGGTGGTACGGCATGCCTGGATGATGACGTGGCAGGTAGAAGCACTCGGCCTGAGACCTGTTTTGTAAATTTTGAAATGCATTACTACACTCACCTTCTTTTCGCTATTAGTGCATATTCTTGTATTTTCAGCTTGAAATAGACACATTTAAGGCCAAATGCTATTGGTCAAAACCAAATTTCGGATTTTTAGCAATTTTTCGCCATAGTGAAAATGTTAAAGCACCAAACCATAGTCATCCATTTAAATCGTCACGTGATACGGTTTAAAGCGCCGCATGGTAATAAAAACAACAGGAAATTGAACTACAAGCATTACATTATTTAATTAGGCAAAAAAAAAAAATAGTTTTTTGCACTTTTGGGTCAATTTTTACAGATGGGTATCTTTATGCAAATAATACACTAATGGGTGGTTACAGTGAGGTTTTTTAAAATTGATTTTTCATAATAACATTGGCAAATGTATCTGCTCTTTATAATTATTATAACTTGTATAAGTATCATAGGTCATCCCTCCTCCTGCCTCTTTCACGGGATACCCGGATTCATATCCCGATGGGGAATGGGTATGTTTCCCCGACCGAATTCTTCCCCGCTGCTTTCCGGGTCACTTACAACCCGAGGAAGGCAATGGCAAAGCCCCGATGTCGCCGCGACCAGGTTGTGATCTGTTTCATAATTCCCCGGTGTCAACCAACCTCGGGTTGATCATAATTATCATACACAATAGCTCTTTAAGTTATGTGAATATTTCACTAACACCATATGATAGTTACCATTAATTCATGTAAAGTAGTGCTTCCTATCATTGGAAATAACCTCAGCAGCCCTGTAACCCCATTTTGTTAAACCACAATAGTGACTCTTTAGGTTAAGCAAATATTGCACCATTCATTACAGAGAATTCAATTCAACTAAAACCGTTTAGTGTTTTATAATGTCACTGGAAAATCAGTTCAGCAGCCCTATAACCTGCATTTAACTATCGGTTACGTTGCCTCAGAGGTCGACGTATAATGGTGGACGCCGCTATTGCGCAATATCACGTAGCAACTGTTGAGCAGAAAAACAGCTGGGCTATGGGAAATACAGTAGTTGATACAATAAGAAGGCACGAGAAACCCAAAGAAAATGTAGAAAAATAACTATAACGAAGCAGTAAACAAATATAGATAATCACTGCGAAATAAAATACAAATGAATAACACTAGACGTAAAGCGCAAACCCGAAAAAAAATTTTGCTTGTTATTCTAGAAGGTTTTTAAGTCCCATATTTTCATTCACCTTGCATCACTATCCAACATTTCTTGTTGCGCAACAAAGCGAAAATTATGTTTAAAGCAGACATACTTCGCAACATAAATATCTGGAATAGAATAAATCGCCCTAGAATACGTAACTTAAGCGATGTAACAACTTTTGTGAATTTAAAAGGCACATTTATATTAGAATTTTAGCAAGTTTTATTTCTGCAAGGTAGCCTACCTAAAGTTTCGCGCCATGACATCTAGGTCAACATTACCAATCATAGGTTAGTGGCATAGAAATACTTTTTATAAAACAGCTTTGTGTCTAATAGTTGCATTGGCAAACAATCTGCAGCCCTGTAACCTTTAACCCCATCTTGTGTAAATATTTCAGTGGCTCTTTAGGTTGAATACATATTTCACCAAAATGTCCTAGGTAGTTACATAAAGGTGTTGCATGTACAACGGTTTTGTGTTTAATCGTAAAATTTGCAAATAACTTCAGCAGCAATTTGCAAATAACCTTATCTACTTTCATTCCATTGGCCCCCTCTTGTATGTGTGTGTCTGTGTGTGTGTGTGTGTGTGGGGGGGGGAGCATAACTCAAAATCGAAAAGTCTATTATATACCAAACTTGATATTTAAGTTCAGTATCTTCCAAGGATGCGACACTAAGATTTTCAAGATCTCCCCACCCCCAACTACCCTTTACCCAGCCGTTTTTGATACCGAGATTTCACCGGAAATACATGCTTTGGGTCCCCCTGAGTCCAAAAATAACATATTTAGAAAAAAGGCCGTGTGTGTGTCTGTGTGTCTTTGTGTGTGTCTGTGGACATCATAGCTCAAAAACGAAAAGACCGTTAAATAGCAAATGTATTTTTTAAAAAATGTTTCATATCACAAAACTACAAATATAGTTCATGATTATATTCATTACTGTTTTAAAATTAATATGTGACCAATATAAAAAATCAACCACACTCTTTATAGAAAACATTCTGCACTGCTTTGGGAAAGTTTTTTTCTCTCTCCAGATTTCTAGCTGAATTTCTGTGGGAGAGGATTGATTTTGAATATAGATAAATATTGAACCTCAGAAATATAGCTTTAAGTTTGACACAGTCCTTAACGCATGTAACATTTCAAAATAACATCCGAAACATTACAATATGTACTTTAGACTGTGGTGCATATTTTTCACATAAAATAACAAATCTGACTTTTTACATCTCTACACGTACTATAGTGTATAGAGAAGGTATTGTATTGCACACAAAAATTCGATATCGAGATTTCACCGGAAATACATGTTTTGCAGCCCCCTGAATCTAAAAAAAACATTGCTAGAAAAAATGTGCGTGTCTGTGAGTGAGTGAGTGAGTGAGTGAGTGAGTGAGTGTGTGGCGCCTTGTGGGCAGCATAGCTTAACGAATAATCCGTTAAATACCAAACTTGATACTTAAGTTCAATATCTTCCAAGGATGTGACACGAAGATATTCAGGAAAATCCTCAATTATCTTTTACATGGAACATTTTTCGAAAATTTTGATTTTCTCAAAAATTAATCAATCGATTTTTATTAAAATACCTTATATATAAGATATTTTTATAACAAACAAAATGTATATCTTGAATTTTCTGGGAATAGCCTCTTAAGACTTCTTCATTTTGGATGATTTTTGTATAACTGACAAACGTAAGAGATAAACAAATACTACACAAAATGTATATCTCATTAAAACACACAATTTATGTCATATACATTTTTTGTAGAGTTAACCGTTTTCGAGATATTCCGGATTATTTGTTTCAATTTTAGCAACTTAAACTTTCTCAAACGCGAAGACATCTTTCTTCTCGTTTCTCATTTGTTTACTCCTGGCAATAAAAAATATTGGAATTTCAATTGTTTCACATAGTGACCGACTTTTAAAAGACGAGACTATTGATTTAGCCTGTGTATTTTATTATTTCCCTTCTACTTACAAGGAAACTGGTGATAATACTAAGTTTATTTTTATTAGCATGATATAGATAACAGATTATTGTTTTGAATAAAAGGTTTTTTGTCGAACAGCTAGAGGACATCATGTGAATGAAACACATTAGATTTTTCCCTTCTACTTACAAGGAAGCAAGTAATAAGGACAATTTCTGCTAATGTTTACAGTTTGTCACAGAGATGTTGAGAAAGTCTTGTAAATGAAACACCTCAGCCATCATGTAGTAACCCACTCTTGAACAATTTGGCCATCGCTTAAAGCAGTCGCCCTCCGTGGTGTAATGGTTACCATGCTAACTTCATATACCCGGCGGATTTTTTCGGCTGTAAAAAGGCCGTGAGTCCCGTGTCGTAGATTTATGGCACGTAAAAGAAATTCAAGCCTACTAGAGAGGCCTCTGAGCAAAATTAAGCGATCTTTCACGCCCAATTTAGAATGAGACGCTGAGAACCCCAGCAGTTAAAGAGCATCCATAAATAACACGTCATTTCCATTTATCGCTTGAAGCTTGCTGTATTCATCAAATCCTACCTTCCTAGAAATAAATTTGAAATATAAGGCAATTTCTGCAAATGTTTATTTCGATTAATGTGAAGTGGAATAACAATAAGCCACAGTAGGAATATCTTGTTGAAGAATGGGTGCGAAAGTCTGGCGAATGTAATACGGGTGTTTATGTGCGCGCGCATATTTTCTATGAACAGCATCACTAAACAAACTCTTATGTATTACCTTCACATGAATTTTTCTACCTATTCTGTAAGAAACTATTCTTATGAAAGTATATTCTTCTACCCACTATGTTCTAATCGAGATAAATATTCACAAAAATGGTCTTATTACTTGCTTCCTTGTAAGCAGAAGGGAAATAAGGGAACAATACACTAGGCTAAAACTCGTCGCTGCGTGAAACAATTGCGATTCGGGAGTAAAACAAAGGAGGAATGAAACGAAATAAACTTCCCGCTTGAGAAAAGTTCAATTAGTTAAAACTGAAATCCATAGCAAGCACAATCTCGGAAACGGTTATCATAAACTTGTGTTTTAATGAAGTCTGTGTTTTTATATGGTAAGTGTTTGTCTATCTCTTAAGGCTCACAAGTCTTCCAGAATGAAGAGTTTTCAGAGGCTATTCCCAAAAAAAACCTCTAGATATACATTTCGTCTGTGTTAAAAACATTTTAAACGTATATTTTGATCAAAATCCTTACAGCCATTTTTGAGAAAATCAAAATTCTAAAAAAACTGTTTCAATATAGGTTTGGACGGGGAATTTTACTGAAAATCTTCGTATTGCATCCTGAACTCAAGTACCGAGTTTGGTATTTACCCGACTTTTTGTTTTTCAGTTATGCTGTTCACATACACACAGAGACACACACTCACTCAGACAGACACACAAATTTACCTTTTTCTAAAAATGTTTTTTTAATTTCAAGGGGCCCCAAAACATGTATTTCCGGTGAAATTTCGGTATTTAATTGTTGGGTGGTATACAATACCTGCTCTATCTACTATGCAATTGTACATGCGTGTTAGAGAAAGTAAAACAAGATGTCAGCACCAAGCTCGTCCAAGAATTCGATACAAACATTTTGAGAAATTTTTGCCCATCCCAAACTATCCTTTACATGAAAAATTTGTCAAAAATAGCCCTATTGATCTTTCTCTACATTATCGCTTATTAATTGGTATAAACTTATTCTAGTGAAAGTTTATTTTCCTCTCTACTTCATTTTATAAATATAATTTCTTTCAGAATTAGCCGCATTAAGCATATCGTGTGTAAATGCAATAGGAATGGTCAAATATTTAAAAGGTGAACGCTTGACCTTAAAGCTGCATTCTTTCTAAGTAACAGGGACAAACAATTGCTATTATGGAAATAAATGTAAAACAATAAAAAAACAATAACAAAATCGATATTTTAGATAGTTCATGCTAAAAGTACGTATTTTTGCAGAAGTCAGTAGTGTTAAATGTAGAAAATTCTGTCACTCAGTGTTATAAAATGATAACACTCCAATGTAGCCAACTTTGATTTATGCGTCCACGGCCTCATTCAAGTAGGCTATGGCTCTGAAAGCTTGTTTCGATCCATAAAATGGCGGATGATTTGACTGTCGTGAGCATGGAATCTGCTGAACCAGACGAAATTATACAGGCAGCGGAGAGAGCAAAATTACAACTGCTACCAAACAAGTAAAGACAAGTATGACATGAGTTTACTATTTTCACTACCTCCGTTGTATAGACTGTTTTCGATCTGTACAAGGAAGTAATTATGTTGTCAGCACTCAAGGTAACAACTGAATAGCGCAGACCGTTAAGTACGAACTCCGTGAAATAGGTAAAACAATCTATTTATAATTATAATATGTGTATAAATATTGAGAACTGTCTAAAAATAGTGTATGGCACACGTTTTATATTGTTCCTACTCAGTATAAAACACCATTTTTATCACTTGTATCATAAATAACTATTTGAAAACGGATGTTACAAAAATACCTGAAATAAATTGCTTGTTTTAAAGAGATATACATTATTTGTGTATTAACATTTACCACTTAAATCGGATTGTACAAAAGCCATTCCGAATGGAACGACTACACAGACTATTCACAGATATGTCAGATATTTCTTTTCTTGTGTGTTAAATATGTGAAGAAAATATTTTGTAACATAAAAACTCACCTGAACCAAGACTAAGACTCAGATTATACGAGCGCCATCCAGAAAGTGACAGAATATTTGGCATAACTAAGTGATAACGAAAGTTATCAACACAAAACCTTATTTACAAAGTTGCAGTACCTTACTCTATTTCTCAACGTAATCTCCATTCTGTCAAGACACTATGGTCACTGGGTACCAGTTTTTCAATGCAATATTATTTAAATTCTAGTAATAAATCAAATACGATATATGTTGGATGCAAATTACTTCTATGAGGAAGAAGCATTTGGTAGTCGTTACGTAGCCTTTCATTGTTTTATAAGCAAGGTTTGTTAGCTGTGAAGACATTTTTACATGTAGTAGTTACATAGTGTATAAAGTAAATATTCCATTCCACTCAAAAATACAACACCGAGAGTCCACCGAAAATAGACGTTTTAGGGTCCCCTGTATCCAAAAAAAAAAAAAAGCATTTTTAAGAAAAGGTCCGTGTGTGTCCATGTGCCTGTGAACACGATAACTCAAAAATGAAAAGTTGGTAAAATACCAAACTTGTAATTAAGTTTAGTATCTTCCAAGGATGCGACACGAACATTTTGAGGAAAATCCCCCCCCCCAAACCAAACTACCCTTTACATGGGACATTTTTTCAAAAATTATGATTTTCTCAAAAATGGCCCTAACGATTTTGGGTAAGATACCGAATGTTAAAGATATTTACACGACAAATAAAATTTATATCGACTTTTCTGGGAGTAGCCTCTGAAGACCTCTTTTATCTGGATGAATTTTGCATAACTAGTAAACCGTAAGAGATAGAAAAAACTTACGACACAAAATTTGTAGATCTCTTTGAAACACACAATTTATGTCATATACTTTTTTACTTTCTCTTTACTTTACTTACACATAGTGTATAGAGAAGGTATTGTAATGCACCCAAAATTTTATACCGAGATTTCACCGGAAATACATGTTTTGGGTGTGTCTTGTCAGTCTGTCTATCTGTGGACAGCATAGCTCAAAAACGAACAGAAATATAGAACTTTGGTTGAACACCAAATTTGGTATTTAATCTTCCAAGGATTCGACACGATGATTTTGAGAAAAAATCCCCCACCCCAAACTACCCTTTACTTGGAACTTTTTTTTCGAAAAATGTTATTTTCAAAAATGACTCTAATGATTTTGATTAAAATATCATATATTAAAGATATTTATCTGACAAATAAAATGTATATCTTGAATTTTCTGGGAATAGCCTCTGAAGATACTTTACTCTGGATGTATTTTAAGAAATTTTGCATTACTGCTAAACCGTAAGAGATGGAGAAAAACTTACTATACAAAAAATGTAGAGCACGCTGTAAAGGATAGTTTGTAGTGTATACTTGGAAAATATTTAGAAATTATATACCAAGTTTTGTATTTCACCGATATTTTGTTTTGCGTTATGCTGTCCAGACATAAACACTTACACATATGTACGCGCGCGGATCTTTCTCTAAAAATGCTTTATGTATTCGGCGGACCTCAAAACGCTCATTTGTAGTAAATTATCGGTATCGAAATGTTGGATGGAATGCAATACCTTCTCTACCTGCCGTTTGCGAAGTAGACAGAGTAAAAATGTTTGTTTTAGAATTCAGGGGGCCTGAAAAATACGCATTTGAAACCTGCAATACATTCTTAATATACTATTTGCGATGAAGAGAAGATATTAATAATAATGATAATACATAATATCCCAGTTTGAAATATAGGCATATTGTTGAAAGTATTTAATTTAACATGGTAAATAAAATACAAACTTTTTTAGCTGGTTGGTTGCTCATATCGGAAGATGAATGGAATCGGTAAAATGATACTCAAGGGTCCAAGGAGCTTAATATTCCTCGACATTTTCTTCTTAGAATAAGGGAAAACCCCGAAAAAACTTATCCCGGCAACTCAGTCTAAGCGAGATTCGAACTGGGGACCTCTTGAATATGAATTGTTGTATTTACACAATTGTTGGTTTATAAATAATGAGAATTATTGAGAATAGGTTAACACAAAAAATAAAAAACACACACATAAAGATGAGAAAGAGGGCGATAAAGAGACCGAGAGAGAAAAACTATAGTTAAGTTGCTTAAATACACTGTTATATGTAGTGGGATGTTTAGTACACGAGCGCGTGGGCACGAGTCTTCTAATTTCTCAAGAGCAAACAATAGTCTAATAAGCCACGTGTGATATACGTTTTATCCTACCCTAATATTAACTGAAACATTCTTATATTTAATACTATTAATATTATTAGGGTCGCCATTACTAGGAATTGAATTTTAGTCGTGACGTAGGTAGTGCTTTGTTTGTTGGTGCGTAACCCCGCCGGAATAAACAGTTTCAATTTTGGTTGTTTAAACTGCACCAAATAAATCAATAAATGAATTATAACGGATATTCCCGAAAAAAGTTTAGATTATACTAAAAATGTTGTACTTAGTTTGTTATCCGGCAATTCGAGACTTATATTACAAGGAATTTTCATTGTTTAAAGCATGGGGAGCTGCCAAAGGAGTAAACATAATCTACAATGAAAAAACGTACTTACTTTATTATACGATGAAATAAAGACTCTTTTTTTGTCATTTCCTAGGATACATGAAATGTATCCAAGAAATCTATAGGATATGATAAACTATTTTTCTACGTTAACAGATAATAAACACAAAATGAGAAGGACAAAAATATCATTTGATCAGTTGTTTTGAAAAATTCTGCAGGTACCTATACAAATGTATTGGCATGAGCTTTGAATGCTAAGTAACCCGAGGACCTCCATTTTTACTTTCTCTATATGTGCTATGTACATAGTGTATAGAGAAGGTATTGCACTCCACCAAAAACTTCGATACCGATATTTCACCGGAAATATGTTTTAGGGTCCCCTGTATCCAAAAAAAGTATTTCCAGAAAAAGGTCCGTGTGTGTGTCCGTGTGCCCGTGTGTCAGTGTGTCCGTGAACACGATAACTCAAAAACGAAAAGTCGGTAAAATACCAAATTTGGTATTTAAGTTTAGTATCTTCCAGGGATGCGACACGAAGATTTTGAGAAAAATCCCCCCACCCCAAACTACCCTTTACATGGAACTTTTTTCGAAAATTTTGATTTTCTAAAAAATGGCTCTCACGATTTTTATTAAAATATCGTATATTAAGGATATTTACCTGATAAATAAAATGTATATCTTCAATTTTCTTGGAATAGCCTCTGAAGACTACTTTATTCTGGGTCAATTTTACAGAATTTTGCATAACTGCTAAACCGTAAGAGATGGACAAAAACTTACCACACAACAAATCTAGAGTACTTTAAAACACAGAATTTATGTTATATACATTTTTTTCGTGGAGTTGATTGTTTTTTAGGTATTCCTTGTTTTTGGTTTCAGCTATAAAAACATAGTTTTCTAATACAGGACTTTGTGAACTCGTGTCCATACAAACAAAGGAACTTCAGTCGCAGAGCAACAAGCTTTTGACTATCACTTTAACCTATGGTACCCCCTTATTTCGCTTTTACTAACAAGGAAGCAAGAAATAAGACTATGTCTGCTAATTTTTGCTCCATTAGATGAAGTAAATAGAATACTTTGTTGCAGTGATATAGAGAAAGTCATGTGAATGGAACACTTCAGATTTTTCAAGATGCAACCCACTTTCAAATGAATAAATACAAGGAAGAAGCCTCAAATACATAAATGTTATAATTACATAAATAATGTTATTACATTTTTACTTTCTCTAGCCCCGTATGTACAATGTACATAGAGGACAGAGAAGGTATTGCATTCCATCCAAAAACTCGATGTCGAGATTTCACCGGAAATATGTGTTTTGAGACCCCCTGAGTCCAAAAAAGAGCATTTTTAGAAAAAAGATCCGCGTGTGTGTGTGGACAACATAGCTCAAAAACTAAAAGAGCGTTAAATTCTAAACTTGGTGTTTATGTTTAGTATCTTCCAAGGATGCGACACGAACATTTTCAAAAAACTACCCCTAACCCAAAACTACCCTTTATATGGAGGAATTTTAAAAATATGTTTTTCTCAAAATAGCTTAAACGATTTTGATTAAAATACCGTATGTTATAGATATTTATATGAAAATGAAATGCACCTATATGTTGAATTTTTTGGGAATAGCTTCTGAAGATCTGTTCGTTCTGGACTAAAAGGTTCTGAATGTTGAATAACTAGTAAACGTAGCGATAGACATAAGCTTAGTACACAACAATGTAGATCTCGTTAAAACACACAATTTCTGATATATGCATTTTTGTTGTAGAGTTGACCGCTACCAAGATATTTTTTGTTATTGGTTAAATTTTAAAATGTTTATCCTTTTTCAGACATATATATCTTTTTTCTTTTGTTCTACTCCTGGCCAAGTAAAAAAAGCGATTTACAATGACAACCGCATAACGGCAGCTTTTAAAACATTTGATTATCGGTTTAGCATACTGCATTCCCTTAGTTCCTTTCTACTTAATAAGAACTAAGTAATAAGAACAATCTGCTAATGCTTATCTCGATTAGGACGGTGTACAAAGAAGAATAATCTTTTGTAAGATGTTTTTAGAAGAGCTAGAGAAGGTGATATGAGTGTAACACATGAGATTTTGCTCTTACCTGTTGCTGTATCCTGCTAATGTTCGTACTCCCGACGTTTGCTGCATGTCAATTGTTCGCCAGATCAGAGTACAGTGCAACTTGAGGTCTTTGACCATTGTGATCAGCAGTATTTCTTCCTGACTAGGTTCCATCAGTTTCACAAACTCAGCGTAAAGGCAGCGACAAAAGCTGTCAACACGCCAGGCAAATGCAATTCAGAACGTTCTCTTTGCTTTTCAATGGCTTGTTCCTTTCATTCTCTTTCCTCCAGTAATGTATTAAATACTTCTATGAATGTTTACTTTCTCTACACGTACTATGTACATTGTGAATAGAGAAGGTATTGATACAGCGATTTCACCGGAAATATACGTTTTAGGGTCCCCTGTGTCCAAAAAAATCTGATGTGTCAGCAGCTCTACAAACCAACTTCTTACAAAAGATTCTTCTTCTTTCTTCATCATACTAATCAAGATAAACATTAGCAAAATTTTCTTATTACTTAGTTCCTTATACTAGGATCGGCTGATAAGTCCTCGACCCCTCAATGTAAACAGCATTTAACTTTTTTTTTTTTTTTTTTTTTTTTTTTTTTTGCTTTATTCCTCAATAGGTCTCCAAAAAGGCTAATATATTTATTATATCAGTGTTTTAATTGAATTAAACCATCTCTGTAGTGCGATTTATCAAGGTCCTCAAAATAGCAATTTACCGCATCAATGACCTCCTCATTGCTATGAAATCTTCGTCCTCCAAGAAACTTTTTGAGGTTTGGGAACAGGTGGTAGTCACTGGGTGCTAGATCTTTTTTTTTTTTTCTTTCGAAATGAGGTCGTTTTCTTTTCACCTCATCACTCAAACGTTGCAGTAACCTTGCGTAGTAGTCACCAGTGATGCTGTAATCTTTTCCAAGTAATCAATACAATAATTCCCTGTGCATCCCAGAAAACACTCACCATAACCTTGTTAGCTGACAAAATTGACTTTGCCTTTTTTGGAATTGGTTCACCTGGCGCAATCCAATGTTTTGACTGTGATTTACTTTCTGGAGTGTAGTGAGATATCCAAATTTCATCCATGGTAATAAGCTGTCTCAAAAATTCAATGGGATTTTTACGGTGGAGCTCCACATTCTTAACAAAAACAGTTTTTTTTCTTTGCAACTTTTGATCAGGGTCAACAAACGCGGCACCCATCTTGTACAGAGGTTGTGAAAGTCCAAAACATTACTTAAAATATTACCTGCACATTCTTTTGATATGTTTACAGCCTCTGCTATCTCAAACAATTTTAATCTACGGTCTTCCAGTACTAAACGATGCTTTTTTTCAATGATCTCTGGAGTTGTCACGTCTACAGGACGTCCAGAGCGAGGCTCATCACTAGTGCTCGTACGTCCCATTTTAAACTCTGCGTATGTGTTATCTTTTAATCATTGAATATGAGGAGGGCAGAGTCTTTCAATGTACTGTCCATTTCCTCCTTGATCTTTAGGTGTTAAGTCTTTCAAATGGAAGTATTTAATCACTGCTCGTTTTCCAAATCCTCCATTTTCGTGAAAACTCTAAAGTTGTCTTCTTTAAAATGCTGTCATTCGAAAACTAAACAAGCTATTGACCTGTAACTTAGGATACAAGCCAGTCTAGAGTTGAACTATACGGTGCTACCGTCTAACTGGCCTAGCGGCGCCATTATCTGTGTGAGGCCCGGGACTTATCAGCCGACCCTAATAGAAGGAAAGTAAGCGAATGTACTAAGCTAAAGTGATAGTCAAATGTTTTAAAATCTGCCGTTATGCGATTGTCATTGCAAATCGCTTTTTTGCTTGGCCAGGAGTAGAACAAATGAAAAACTTCTTGTCTGAGAAAAGTATAAGTATTTTACACCTGAAATCAAAAACAAGGAATCTCTCGGAAACGGTTACCTCCACAACAAAGTGTAAAGGATATAGATTGTGTATTTTGACGAGATCTAATTTTTTTTTACAGTTAGCTTTTATCTATGTCTTACGGTTTAGCAGTTAAACAAAATTCGGCAACATTTATCCAGAATAAAGAGTTCTTCAGAGGCTATTCCCAGAAAATTCAAGATATACATTTTATTTGGCAGGGAAATATCTTTAATATACGATATTTTAATCAAAATCGTTGGAGGCATTTTTGAGAAACTCAACATTTTCGAAAAAAGTTCCGTGTAAAGGGTAGTTGGGGGTGGAGAAATTTTCTTGAAAATCTTTTAAATACCAAGTTTGGTACTTAACGGTGTTTTAATTTTGAGCTATGCTGTCAACTGACACACTCACAACACACACTCACAACACACACTCACAACACACACACACACACACACACACACACACACACACACACTGACAGACAGACTGTCAGATAGAAGTGCTTTTTTGTATTCAGGGATTCTCAAAATATATTCCGATAAAATCTCGGAATCGAATTTTTGGGTGAAATACAATACCTTCTCTATACACTATGTACGAGAGTACGTGTAGAGAAAATAAAAATATGATGTGTTCCATTCATATGACGTTCACATGATCCATAAAGAATCTTTCCTTACACAGATTACCTATTCTTTTAGCTCTGTCATGCTAACCGCGATAAACATTAGCAGAAATTGTCTTATTACTTGTAGAAAGAAAATGAGCCAATGCACTAGGCAATAACGCTTGTCACATCTTTTAAAAGCTCACGCTACAAAAAATATATGTGACATAAACAGCCTGTTTTGTGTAGTAAGTTTCTGTATATCTCTTACGGTTTGCGAATTATACAAAAGTCATTCAAGAAAATTCAAGATATAATTTCCTTTGTCATAAAAACATCTTAAAACATATGGAATTTTAGTTATAATCGTTAGAGCCATTTTTAAGAAAATTAACAATTTCCATGTTAGGGTGGGGGCAATTCTATTTAAAATCTTCGTGTCGCATCCTTGGAATATACTGAACTTAAATATCAGGTTTAATGTTTAACCGACTTTTTTTTTTGAGCAATGCTGCCAACTCCCACACACGGACATATTTTCTAAGAAATCCTTTTTACTTTCTCTATACGTACATCGTTTATAGAGAAGTATTGTATTGCACCCAAAAATTCGATACCGAGATTTCTCCAGAAATATATGTTTTGAGACATCCTGAATCAAACAAAAAAAATTAGAAAATGTCCGTGTGTGGGGGGGGGGCATAGCTCAAAAACGAAAAGTCTGTTAAATACAAAACTTAGTATTTAAGTTCAGTATCTTCCAAGGATACGACACGAAGATTTTCAAGAAAAAAATCCCACTCCCAACTACCCTTTTCATGGAAAAATTTTCGAAAATTTTGATTTTCTCAAAAATGGCTCTAAGGATTTTGATTGAAATATTACATATTAAAGATATTTACCTGACAAATAAAATTTATATCTTGAATTTTCTGGGAATAGCCTCGGAAGACTATTTTATTCTGGGTGAATTTTACGAGATTTTCCATAACTTACAAACCGTAAGAGATAGACAAATATTTACTGAACAGAAAATGTAGAACTCATTAAAACACACATTTTATGTTATGTACATTTTTTATCGTGGAGTGGACCGTCTTTTAGATATTCCTTTTTATTTGTTTCAGCTTTATATTTTCTCATACGGGAATTTGTCAACTGCTGTCCACACAAAGGAACTTCAGTTACCTATCAACCAGTTTTTGAGTAATACTTTAGCCTATACTACTCTCTTATTTCCCTTCTACTTGCATGGAAGCAAGTAATACGATAATTTCTGCTAAGTTTTTCTCGATTAGCATGAAATAAAAAGAGGCATAAGCTTTTTAACAATTATTTGTTGCAGAGATATAGAGAAAGTCATGTGATATCAGATTTTTTTTTTATTAAGGGTGTCTCAAGATGCGCATTTCCATGAATCTCGGTGTTAAATTTTTTCTTGGAATACAATACCTGCTGTATCTACAATGTGCATTGTTCATACGTGGTAGAGAAAATCCACCAGATGCGCTTTTTTTTTTTTTTTTTTTTTTTTTTTTTTTTTTTTTTTTTTTGCGTCATTAAACATTTGGTGCCAATAAAATGTTTTAAGCAATATATTTCGATTGACGGTTTTGATTCATTGATTGCATGTTTAAACTTTATTGACCACAGTGAAATGTCTGAATGAACTGAATGATGTTAAATAATATTTAAACATACTTTCTTGAACTCGTATGTACAGTGTACGTAGTGGATAGAGAAGGTATTGTACTCCACCCAAATATTCGATAGCAATATTCCACCGGAAGTACATGTTTTGAGACCTCCTGAATCCAAAAATCATTTTACTTTCTCTACAAGTACTATGCACATAGTGTATACAGTAGGTATGGTATTGCACCCAAAAATACGATAACGAGATTTCACCGAAAATATGTATTTTGAGATCCCTGAATCAAGAGATAGGCATTTTTAGAAAAAGGTCCGTGTGTGTATCTGTGTGATGTCTGTGTCTGTGGAAAGCATAGCTCAAAAACTAAAACTTGGTATTTATTCATAAGTTTATTATCTTCCAAGAAAATCTCCACACACCAAGCTATCTTTACATGGAAAAAATGTTGAAGACTTTGTTTTTCTCAAAAATGGCTCTAACGATTTTGATTAAAATGCCGTATGTTAAAGTATGTTATAGGTATATTTTGAATTTCTGAGAATAGCCTCTGAATAGCCTCTTTATGCAGCATTTTGCTTAACGGTTAAAATGTAAGGGCTAGACAAAAAACTTACTCCACAAAAAATGTACATCTCGTTAAAATACACAATTTATGTCACATGCATTTTTGTCGTAGAGTTGACAGTTTCCAAGATATTCCTTGTTTGGCTTTCATTTTAAAATACACTTCTCAGACAGGAAGTGTGTGTTTTTCTTTTCTCTACTCCTGGCCAAGCAAAGAAGACAATTTCAATGACAATCACATAACGATAGTTTAAAGACGATTAAAACTTTTGACTATCGCTTTAGCATAGCGCATTTCTTTAGTTCCCTTTTAAGGAACTAAGTAATAAGTATATTCTGCTTGTGCTTATCTTCATTAGCGTGGTGCAGAACGACTTTTGTAACAAGACTGTAAAACAGTTAAAGAAACTCACGTGTGTGTGTCTGAGGGCAGCATAGCTCAATCACGAAAAGTCGGTTAAATACCAAACTTGGTATCGTCCACGGATGCGACACGAAGACTGTCAATTAAATCCCCCACCCACAACTATCCTTTTTGTGGAACATTTTTCGAAAATGTTGATTTCCCCAAAAATGCTCTAACGACTTTTATTAAAATGTCATATGTTTAAGGTATTCTCATGACAAACGAAATGTATATCTTGAATTTTCTGGGAATATCCTCTGAAGGCCTCTTCATTTTGGTCACCTGGAATAGAGCTAGATGAGAGGCGAGCGGTCTAACCACTCAGCCACAGCGCCGCCTAAGTTAATTCATATTTAATTATTTGTTACACTGCTGTTTTCAAGTGATTTTCTTTCAGTTTCTCTTTTGTTTCTATTTTAATTTTTATAACTCCTAGTATGAAGTGAACCAGTTTTAATGTTAATATTAAGATACATTTTCCATTTCTATATACAGGATGATTAAAAAATACTCTCACAAAGTATGGGGACAGATTCCTTACATCAGAGCAAGAAAAAATGTTAATAAACAGGCGTCCCAAAACCCTTTGTTTTCGATTTATTTAGACTCAAAGTGTTATTAATCAAAACATTTTAAAGTAACTCCTAATTCTATTTTTGACGTGGTAGCTGCAAATGTCCACCTCTTGTGTCTAGACACGCATGTACTCGTCGACTCATGACATGTCAAATACTCGCAGTCGATGTCGCGTGGTTTCGCAGGCTTCCATGGCACGTAAATTAAGAGTTTCTTCATCCGGGATGTCTGCTGCATAAACCAATTGTGTAAGGCGCTCCCAAAAATAAAAATCCAAAGGATTGAGGTCGGGGAAGGGCAGGCCATCGAATTAGCCCCCCTCTACCTATCCAACTGGCAATCCAGAATTATGAATCACGAATTATGAGATTAAAATGTGCTGAAGCCCTATCATGCATAAACCACACGTTTCTTCTTATTTGCAGGGACACATCTTTGAGAAGTCTGGGAAAGTGTTCTGAATGAAGTGCCTGTAAACAGCACCTGTAAGGCGTGTTGGGGGAATGTATTACAGAACTGAAAATGTCAATTGTAAACAAGCAGCCATGGCGACATAAGGCCAACTCCGCAGGGTAAAATGTGCCTAAACCTTCTAATAATGATGCATAAAAAAAAGAAATTATTAGGTTGGACCCGGAAAGCCGTTGAATACAAACTTTCAATTATTGATAATGCGAAAACGAAGGGTTTTAGAGCATATGTTTACATGAGCATATGTTCTTGTTTCGATGCAAGGAATTCATACTCAAACTTGTAAAAGTGTTTATGAATCATCCTGTATATATACATACATATTTTATCTTTTTTTGTTATCAACGCTGTAAATTGTATAGCCGCGCTTGCTAAAGCGACTTGCTTTGGTGCTTCGTGGCACAGGGGATCGTGAGTTCGAGTCCCGCCTTGGGCGTGGGTATCGGTAAATGTGTATCGGTTTGGGCCGGGTTTGAAGCAGTTAAACCAGTTATAATAATTGGTGGTTCTGTTAGCCAACGTAATGACTTATTTGGTGAGATTGAAAATACTCAGTGACTGCCTCCGTAATCGAGTAGTCAGCGAGCTGACTTTCCACCCAAAGGTCCAGGTTCGATTCCCGGCTGGGGCGGGGAATTTTTCTTTAACCAGCATTATTCCCTATCCTGCCCAGAGTCTGGAAGTATGTATATCAGAGTGAATGTGTGAGAGTGTTTTAAGGAAAATAAAGAAGCTACAGACGAGTTGCTTCTGATGCAAAGCCCCCGATATGAAATTAGATGTTAAAGGGGGCTATAAATGAAGGGGGGAAAACAAAAACGCAGAAGTAACTGCTGCTGACCTCTTGTTTACCAACTGTGATGTGTTAATGTTTGGAGCTTGGGTATAACTGATAGCATCTTATGTTAGACAATGCTTTACACTTACACTTGTTCCATCTTTACCTAATACGGTGTAGCTACAGGAAATTGTAATTAATATCATAAAAGTACCCTGCAATGAATTTTGTTTTACTACAAGGGATCATACCAAGGGATTTATACAGCATACTAGAATGGTTTTTTCATTGTTATGAGTAGGATGTATTTATTGCACAGTGCACGTCTATAGTTATTATTAAGATTATGTCCATGTTTTGGTTTTTGATCTACACGGTTTTAAAGCAAGAATTTTGCACGATGCAGAATGGCTGTGTTGTACTTGCTTTCGAGAACTTCAATCATTTATTGAATTTAATGTCACATTTCCAGTAGCTAATGATTCCCCCATCCTAAACTACCCTTTCGTTTCTCGTTTGTTTATTCCTGGCAAGCAAAGAAATTGGAGATTCAATTGTGATAAGAGTAATTTTGCTTATGTTTATCTTGATTAGCATGATGTAGATAACGAGTAATGTTTTGAATAAAAGGTTTGTTTGCCTAACAGAGGACAATGTATGAATGGAACATATTAGATTTTTTCCCTTCTACTTACAAGGAAAAAAGCAATAATACAATTTCTGCTAATGTTTATCTCGATTATCATAAAGTGGATAGAAGAGTAAGCTTTTTGACAACAATAGTTTGTTACAGAGATGTGGAGAAAGTTATGTGGATGGAACACGTCATGTTTTTTAATTATTGTAAGGTTGATATTGTTAACTGACAACAGAGAGTACATCAACAGACTTAAAGAAAAAGAAAACTGCATCATTCCTATACACGGCGCACGGATATATATATATATATAAGACAATATTGCACGAAAGTAAAATATATAACAATTGAAACCTAATTATATAAAGCGGATACGCGGCAAGCAAGGGAAGATTGCAAAGTATGTCATTGAGAGGAAAAGAAATGGAAAGAATATAGGTATCACGAAAATTACAAATAATCTGAAAGGCAAAGAAACACAAAGCATAAACACCAAGTTGGGAAGACAAAGATTACAAAACAACTGAGAGCGGAAAAATAGAAATAATATACAGCAAGCTAAGGAAGAGGTTATTACAACGAATCTTAAAAGAGAGAAATGAAAAAAATATGGACCAAGTTAGGTAAGACCGACCACGATGATGATAATGGGGACAATGACGATGATGATGAGGTATAATTAAGTCATTAGCGCCTTATAAATTATATAATGGCAAAAGGAGAGGTAAAGATAAAAAAATAAATCATAGTAAAGGTCTATTTGTGAAGGAGTGATGGAAACAAAGGTTTATCCCCTCAATTAAATCGGAGATAAAATTCAGTGTAAACAATAATTATTTAAGATATAAGATTTATGGTTTTGGATTCGAGTGGGAATATTATCATACATTATTTTTTCTACGAGAATTTTTTGACATTAAAAGAAAAGCAACTACTTTTCTTTTAATCTCAGAAGGTGATATAAATTTGAGGTTAAGTTTGAGCCATTCACCATCGGTTATAGTTCGTTATTTATTTCACCATGACGGTACGGTTATATCAGGCCGTGACAAATCAATGTATTTTATTGTTCTGTGATGTATTTTGAGAAAATAGCAGATTTTGAGAGTCATGATACCCTTAGAGCTGCGAAAGAAGCAGAATCAAAATTACTATCTGCTAAACCCCGAAAAGTTTATGAGACACAATATGATTTCTGAAGAAGTGTCTGTTGATCAGTAATGTATACAAACAAATATCCTGAATTATTTTGACGAGCGTAAACTTGTAACAAAATTACTTTACGCTTGCTGCACTTCTCTGCTCGTGGATTCCGTAAAAATCATTTAGCGATCTAAAATACTCTCGTGAACTATTCAATTACCCTCGGTCGTAGAAAAAAAATTAATTATGGCAAGCGCCAGATATAATGAGGAATTTACAAATCTAGACCAAAAGGTAAGAAAAACAAATAATAATACTCGTATAACTGAGGCCTTATTAGAAAGTTTATATATAACACACAACCAAACATTTGGAAACATTCAGACTTGCTTATCGTCCGCCAGGATTTCAACACTGAAATTTTGCAATAAGTATATATATTCTGTTAAAAATGCAACTCCCGGCAGTTGCAGAGGGTCTCGCAAGTATGGGAAACCCAATCCACATGATCCACAACCCGCAAAATCAACTAACACCACATACAAGTATTTCATGACCAAATGGTAGATGGAGTAACAAGCATACAGCGAATATTTCCTAGACACTAATAATAAGTGCAGAGACGGTTGCTCATTCTTAGGCAAACAGTACTGATTTACTTTGTTTACAGTTAAGTCTTCAGTAAAGTAATACAAATAGCATCGTATTACTTTCTCCACGCGTACTATATGCATAATGTACAGAGAAGGAATTGTATTTCACCCAATAATTAGATGCCGAAATTTCACCGGAAATACATGTTTTGAGAGCCACTGAGTCCAACAAAAGCATTTTTAGAAAAAGGTCCGTGTCTGTGTGAGTCTTCTGTGAACAACATATGTAGCTCAAAAACAAAAAGACGTTAAATACCAAACTTGATATTTAGATTTGGTATCTTCCAAGGATGCGACACGAATATTTTCAAGAAACATGGAAAATTTTGATTTTCTCAAAAATGGCTCCAACGATTTTGATTAATTTACAAGAAAATAAAATGTATATCTTAAATTTTGTAGAATAAGCCTCTAAAGACCTCTTTATTCTGGATGATTTTTTTTCTGAATTGTGTATAACTGGTAAACCGTAAGAGATAGACAAAAACTTAATACATAAGAAATGTAGATCTCCTTAAAACGCGCTTTATATCATATATTATATGGAGTTGACCATTTTCGAGATATTACCTGTTATTGGTTTCAGTTTTAAAATACTTAAAGCTTTTCTCATACGAGAGCTAGTCAACTCCTGGCCACGCAAAGAACCGGATTTCAATCCCATAGCAACGATATTTTAAAACAATTTATATAGGTTTAGCCTAGTGCCTTATTTCCCTTATACTTAGAAGGAATTGAGTAACAAGACCGTTTTTGCTAATGTTTAGATCAAGTAAAGAGAAGAACGAGCCTATTAACAATAATATGTTACAGAGATGTAGAGAAAGCTGCGTTAATGGAAAACTACAGATGTGTCTAAAAATATTTTTATTTGGATGTTTCAAAACATGTATTTCCACTGAAATATCGGTGTCGAATTTTTGGTGCAATACAATAACTTCCTTATACAGTATGTAGTAGTACGTGTAGAGAAAGTAAAAAAGTAGTGTACATGCAACAAAAGTGTAACACAAAACTAATTTAAGAAAAGATAATAAAATTATGGAAACAATATAATGATTAATTCCATCAAACAACGCTTGGAATGCATTATCAACTATAAGGTGATTTATATAGAGCTGACACATTTCTTTCTTTAATTGTTTCAAAACGAATTGTGCTAGCGACAGCTTATTATACCTAAATTGTAGAGGAATTTTGGGAGATTATTTACCTCTATAGCAAATGTTGAAAATGTTCTCCATTCTGCACAAGGCACAACTCAACACGTCGTTCCATATTACTGGCCATTCGTTGGAGGACTCTGTTGTCAATAACTTGAATCTCCTTTGTGATGTGCTTCAGATCGTCAAATGTCTGGGGACGTGTGTAAACCCTGTCTTTTAAGTAACCCCATAGAAAGAAGTCCGGCGATGTCAAATCCGGAGATCTCGGTGGCCACAGGTTCCTGGAAATTATCCGGTCGTCAAAGAAACTTGCAATTAGATTCATGGATTCATTTGATGTATGGCATGTAGCTCCATCATGCTGAAAATATCCTTGACTCAGCTCTACATCGTCCAGTTATCGTAAAAATGACTTAATGTAAGTTCAACATCTGCGCATCTAATGACAAGGAATCAAAACTCCAGGAATAAAACATAAGCATTTGCGCATCTAGTGACAAGGAATCAACACTCCAGAACATTCTGCTTAATTTGTTGCTAAAATTGGGTCATTGAATAAATTTCCAACGGAATAATTAAAGAAAGAAATGTGTCAGTTCTATATAAATCACTCTATAGTAACAACCAAAATATCAGGGGGGGGGACTCACAATTCAGCCTTCAGAAAACAGGACGGCTTAGTTATGACAGACCTTCAAGAGACGTTATACAGGTTAACTACAAAAGAAATAGACAACTTCAACTGCCTGTAAAACAAAAACTATTAGAGATAGCAACCTAATTATTTTGGAGGTATGTTGAGAAACTCTCAAAGTTTTGTTTGTTACTATTGGTAACGCTGTAGTGTTTTGTTTGTTGTTGCAGAAGCTGAAATGGCGGAAAATCCTGTGGAAAAGGCATATTGCGTGTTGGAATTTGCTAGAACGCAATCAGCAACTGTTGTCCAACGACATTTTAAAACACGTTACCACAAAAACGAAATGATGCGCTCACAAAAACCAGCATCGTCTTCATCATGTCGCAACATGTCGATGCAAAAGTCACGCGTATGACCTTATCTTCTTCACTCAGAAACTGCAACATCTGTAATCTGTAAGGCATCATGTGCAGTCGCTTCCGCAAGATTTTCCATACAGTTTGCTGTGGAATTTGTAATTGCATGCTTGCCCTAGATGTCGATTTCTGTGGGCTTCTTATGTAGGCAGAACGAACACGTTCAACGTTTTCTTCCGAAAACTCTTGGTCTTCCCGAGCTCTTCCCTTTGCACAAACATCCCGTTGTCTCGAATTTTCTATACCAGTCGTAGATTGACTGTCTAGTCGGTGGCGTTTTGGATCCCTGGGGAACTCCGTATTTAAATAGTTCCGCATTTGAATGATAATTATGTAAGACGTTCCGTTCATTGACTTTTGTGATTTCGATCATTTGTTGACGATTGTTTAAGTATGATTGGAACCATTCCCATGCTATACCTCTTATCCCATTGAATACAACTTTTTCAATAGAATTTCATGTTGTATCATATCAAATGCCTTGGTTAGATCTATTGTAGCCCTGTACAGTCAGCATCATTGTCAGGATTGATTATATTATGTTTTTCGAAAAATGATACCATTTTCACTGGCATAGCTTTTTCCACAACTTTCGATCATGATGGTAATACTGATATAGGCCTATCGTTTTCTACTCTTTCCCTACTCCCTTTTTAAAAATTGGCTTTACTTTGGCAGTTTTTAGGGTATCAGGAAATTGGCCCGCTTCAAAGTATTTATTAATTAAATGGCACAATGGTTTGCTTAGGACACTACTACAAGACTTAAACACTGTTATTGGTATATGGTCATATGCAACTGTTGTTTGTTTTTTCAGCGATTTCAGTATGTTCTTTATATCTGTTTCGCTCACTGGTGTTAGAAAGATAGTTGCTCCAATAGTGTTTTCAAATATTTTGCCTAAATTAGAGCTTTGGTTTCTGGCTAAGTGGTCGACCATCTCACTATAGTGATTTTGAAATAACCTGGCTATAATTTGAGGATCTTCGAGTACTGTACTATTTGGTTATCTTATAATTACGTTCTTCTTCTTTTTTTTTTTGTAGCCTAACGTCCCTTAACCTGGTTGGTCATGTCGGATGATGTATGAAATTGGTGAAATGATGCTCAAATGATCTCAGGGTCAATGGAGCTTAAATTTACTTGACATTCGTCTTCTCAGGATAAGGGAAACCCCCGAATAAAACCTTATCCGAGCTACTCACCCTAAGTGAGATTCGAACTCACGACCTTGAATGTGAGGCAGACGCGCTACCACCACACTACCCAGGCGGGCTTATGTTCTTTTGTTGGTTATTTTGTTGTAGGTACTTTTTAGATAGACTCCACATAGTTTTTTGTTTATTTTCAGCGTTATTGATCAATTTACTATTACTCTCCTTTTTTGCTTATTTTGAGACATTGTTATGAATGGTTTGTATTTCTTTAAGAACTGTTCTAAATCCGGATCATAGCCCCCTTTCGTCAGAGAATTTAAAAATGTTGCCTCGCCTCAGATTTCAAGATACCCTTTGTTACCCAATTGTTTTTATGCCATACTATCGTTCTTAATTTCATTTGCATTACAATGTCCATATTGTATCTCAATCTAGTTATGAAATTACATATATTGCATTGATATCGTCTTTCTCATAAAGTATGCTTCAGTCTTCTACTTCAAGCCTGACTTTTAGATCAGCTAAGGTGTGTTCATTTACATTTCTACATCATTTAATGCAGTTAATATTGCATAGTGATGTGTCAATGAGCTTTATTACTGAATTAGAGCAGGGTTTTGGCACCAGGATTGTTGCTGAATGTAATGTCACCCTCGTAGGCTTAGTCACAGTGTCAATAAGTCTGCTATCTACATTTTTACCAAAATCAAAATTTAAGTCAGCCTGTATAACAATGTTCTTACTTGGTCCAATGTCACCTATTATTTTCTCTAAGCTTTGGACAAAATAATTAACATCTCCTAGAAGATCTCATTGGTATGCCGTTAGTTCAATTA
This sequence comes from Hymenopus coronatus, assembly GCA_030762935.1. NCBI lineage: Eukaryota > Metazoa > Arthropoda > Insecta > Mantodea > Hymenopodidae > Hymenopus > Hymenopus coronatus. Next base: position 81,108,513 of record CM060883.1, read on the forward strand.
TGCTGGCCTCAAAATCTAATTCTTTGTTTAGGTAACTAAATCTATGAATTTGTTTTTACTTTATGGATTCTCTGACAAAAATACAAGTCCCACCCTGCTGAAACTGTTTACGACAAAAAGTGGCAATTATCTTAAAATGTCCAAATGTGATAGTATTCAGTTCTGGCTCATTTAACCAATGTTCACAAAAACAATTCACTTGTACGTTTTTAAAAAAAATATATCACCTGATGCATCAAATGCTAGAACCTTGTTGCTAAGGCTTTGTACATTTTGGAAACATATTTCCAAAGATCTAGTACCCTTGTTTATTCCTTCTGTCTTTATGCTGCTACCTGCTGTGATGACATCTTTGCTCACGTCTAGTTTACCTAAATTATTTAAATTATTTAGAAGGAAGAAACGTTGCCCTGAAATTTGGAAGAGAAACGTGATTAAAAGAAAGAAGGTTATGGACCTGGAACAAACCAACTGGAAAGGAAATACTGTTGCTAAACGACAAACAATTGCAGGTTTCAGGTAATTAGTCATAGAGTGTTCAAGATTTCTTCTTTCTGTGCATAGTATTATAGTAAAAAGAGTATTATAGAAACAGTGAACTAAACCGTCACGCTTATATAGCCGTTTAGCATACGTAGACGTTCAACTTATTGGAATATAGGTTTAAATACACCGTTACAATATGTTAATCACTGAAGTATATATGCTATTTATATTACATTTCCTATTGAAGATGCCAGCGAAAGTGTTTTAAGCAGTTCCCAGTTGCGGAGAAGGAACTATTGTTGACCGAATTCAAAATGCCCAACGAAGATGAGCATGAGAGTTACTTCCCTTTTTACCAAAATCAGGGAGACCACGCCCGAATTCCATAACCAATCATGCAAGGACAGCAAAGCATTACTATAAGGTAACTGGTATTAAAAGTTAGGTTATTTTCTCAAGAGTTATTTAAGGAACAGAGTTACGGTATTATGTAATATATCTTCAAGTTGTATTATGTTTTGTTTTTGCAGATTAAACTTGGCTTCAAGGAAACCGTGGTATGCAAGAAAGCTTTTACTGCACTCCATGGTATAACAAAACGCAGAGTGGAGAGGCTATGCCTTCTTATTCAAGGCGGAGTGACTTCACCATTGATGGCCGGGTAGACATCAAAACCATAATGCTGTTCCAGAAAATACTAACGTTATGATAGCAAAATTCTTTAAGTCCTTTCTAGTAAGGGTAGCACATTGTGGGCGTTATGGCAGGAAGAAGAGATACCTCTCAAGTGCTTTGCCTGTAAGACCATGTGGAAAATGTTTCTTGAAAAACATGAATCTGAAATATACACAATTTACAGCTCTCAAAACACCACTGGTTAGGATTGTTCAAACTAAAGGTAAAATATCTTATTTTTATGATTGTTTCAAGAATCATTACAACTATGGCTTTGGTCGTCCTCGAGTAGACGTTTGTGTTGAATATGAGAGGCTTAAGAGTAACATTGAAGGAGAGAACAAGCCAACTATCAAAACTGCAGCACAAAATGAGTTGAAGCTTCGGGCACATCACTCTACGATAGCATAACACGGTGTGAAAAACTTGTTCAAGGGCAAAGGAGGGGCACATCAGAAATGATAACATTTCATGCAGAAGTACCTCTTCTACACATACCAGTAACTGATATGTTCTACTTGCGGTAGCTATGGGTATTTATGTTTGGTATTCATAGATTTTCTGACTACAAAGCTTCCATTTACATGTATGATGAAAGAAGGATCCTAAAGAAATGATTTCTCTGCTGATGGATTTCATAATGAAACTAGTGTGACAACTTTGTATGCATTTTCAGATGCCCGTACAGGACAAATCAGGAATCGCACAATGGTTCAGTTTTGGTATACATTAGTATGATGGATTTACCAACGTTTGTCATATGTACCCAACCCGTGGGCATTCCTACAATGCTTGTGATAGAGATTTTACAAGTTTGGAATTACGCAAAAGGAAACAGAACACAGTGTACTTCTCCCAATTAGTGGTTCACAATACCACGTATGGCAAGGGAACACACGTATGTTGAACTATGCACGCAAGATGCATTCCTTGACTACTTGCAATATCTAGATGATTTTTTTTAAGAAGGCTGTGACTGTGAAAGGTAACAAATGGACTGTTACAAAATACAGAATATTTTAATACAGTGCTCAGCCGAAATTAATTTTTGTTTCACCCAGTAGCAGTGGAATGGTGAAATATAAATTACCTCTGGTTAAGACTGGGATAGTGCCCCATTTTCATAACGTGCTCAGGGCATGCATGGACATCATTCTCTGAAACCTGAAAAAGTGCAGGATATCCCGCGTATGATTGATGTTATCTTATTGAAGTTTCGTGACTACTTTGACACTATACTAAGGAAATGTGCCATTCATGTAATGACTGGAGAAGAGCAAAACAATGAGTCTGAAAGTAAACTTTGGGACAGTGATCAAGAGTGAACTCTGGCTTCCAATCTTAATATAGTATAGCTTTCTAGCCAAATACTAAAAGGTTATTGACTTTTCATTCCATGACAGTGTCGACTTTGATATGCATAATTATATGTATATGTATATGTTATATGAAGCATTTTTATACAACTACATTATTTGGAATGTGCATTAATAGACTGTGTTTAACTATTAAAAAACTGTACACATTTTTTAGTTACACTTTGTTTTTTGTGAAATGGGCGTTGTTTAAATTAAAAACGGGGCATGCCAGTCATTTTCTATATCCATTTACTACTATGTGTCTTTATTATATGATTACAGATTTTGGTACATGGTTTTAATCGTCCTAATGAGTATTTAGGGTTAACCATAAGCTTAGGAATGTTACTATTCAGAATTATGTAAAAAAAATGATATATCTCAAAACTACTATTCAGTGACATGTCCCTTTTTGATTTGAACGCCTCAATTACTTCGCTCTCACTTGGTCACGACTTGAGACTTATTGTTGCAAATATTTTGCATTGCGATTATTTTTTAATTACAATAATATTTGCACTACCTGATTTATGATACTTCTACATCTAAAAGGTCCATTTTACCGCAGTTAATTGAATTGCCTTATTCCCAGGTATACTCAAGAACGATAACCTTCGAAATCTCCATAACAAATCTGATGTGTTCCATTCACATGACTTTCTCTAACTGTTCTGCTGTTATGCAAACAAAATATTCTTACAAAACGCTATTCCTTTATCTACAGCATGTTGATCAAGATAAACATTACCAGAAATGGTCTTATTACCTGGTATCTTATAAATAGAAGAGAACTACGAGAATACACCAGTCAAATCATTTAAAAGCTGTCGATAAGCGATTGTGATTGAAATTCGATTTTCTATCCATGGCCAGAAATAAAACAAAATAGATATGAAAGACTGAATCTCTTTAATGTGGTTAGCTCTACAAAAAACTGTATACAACATAAATTGTGAGTTTTAACGAGATCTACACGTTTTGTGTAACTTGTTTTCATCTATCTTTTACTGCTTACCAGTTATGCAAATGTCATTCAGAAAAAAGAGGACTTCATGAGCTATTCCCAAGAAATTTAAGATATACATTTTCTATGCCATGTGAATATTTTTAATATATGGCATTTTAGTCAAAATCGTTAGTCATTTTTGAGAAAATCTAATATTTCGAAGTGTTCCACGTAAAGGGTAGTTTCGGGTGGAGGAAGAGAGTGAACTTAAATTACAATTTTGGTATTTAATCGACTTTTCATTTTTGAATTATACAAAAAAAAATGGCGTGTTATTTATGGATGCTCTCTAACTACTGTGGCTCTCAGCGTCCCATTCTAAACTGGGCGTGAAAGACCGCTTTATTTTGCTCAGAGGCCTCTCAATCAGGCTTGAGGTTCTTTTCTACGACACGGAACCAACGGCTTTACTTCCCTTCCGAAGGAAGCCATGCTAAGGATTATTACACCCGAAAAAATATATCGTCCTCCGCCGGGTTTGAACCCGCGACCTTGGGAATATGAAGTTAGCATGATAACCATTACACCACGGAGGGCGGCTTTTGAGTTATACTGTCCACAGATTCACACACTTGCACCTTCTTCTAAAAATGTTTTTTTAAGATATTTATTCACGGGTCCTCAAAACAAGTATTTCCGAAGGTTTCTCTGTGGAACTTTTGGATGGAATACAATACCTTCTCTTCCTACGAGTATGTGTACGATATGGTACCAAACACAAAAGGGAACGCATTCGCTTACAATTCTATCTCAGATTTTTACTTTCTCCATACGCACTATGTACATAGTGTATAGAGAAAGTATTGCACTCCACCAAAAATTCGATACCGAGATTTCACCGGAAATATATGTTTTAGGGCCCCCAATATCCAAAAAAAGCGTGTGTGTGTGTGTGTGTGTGTGTGTGTGTGTGTGTGTGTGTCCGTGTGTCCGTGTGACTGTGAACACGATAACTCAAAAAATAATTCGGTAAAATACCAAACTTGGTATTTAAGTTTAGTATCTTCCAGGGATGCGACACGAAGATTTTGAGAAACATCCCCCACCCCAACTACCCTTTACATGGGACTTTTTTCGAAAATTTTGATTTTCTCAAAAATGGCTCTAACGATTTTGATTAAAATTTCGGATATTGAACACATTTACCTGACAAATGAAATGTATATCTTGAATTTTCTGGGAATAGCCTCTGAAAAGTAGTTTATTCTGGATGAATTTTACTAAATTTTGAATGACTGCTAAACCGTAAAAGATGGACAAAAACTTACTCCACAAAAAATGTAGAGCACTTTAAAACACACAATTTATGTTATATACATTTTTTTCGTGAAGTTCGTCGTTTTTGTGACATTCCTTATTTTTGGTTTCTGCTATGAAAAACGTATACTTTTCTCATACAGGAACTTGTCAACTCCTATCCGTATAAACAAAGGAACTTCATTGACATAGCAACCAGCTTTTGACTATCACTTTAACCTACGGTTGTCCCTTATTTCGCTTCTACTTACAAGGAAGCGAGTAATTAGACTATTTCTGCTATTTTTTTCTGATTAGCATAAAGTAAATAGAAGTATAAGCTTTTTAAGAATTATTTGTTGCTGGGATATGGAGAAAGTCATGTGAATGGTACACATCAGATTTTTTTTAATGTTTTATGTTTATTTACATGTTTAGAAATAAAATGAACTATGACTATTTGTCACTCCTAAACGTTAGAGTGAATATACGAGAGCCATTTAGAAAGTGATGAACGAGTTGGCATAACTAAAGGATAACGAAAGATATCAACATAAAACTTTATTTACAAAGTTACAGTACCTTACTCTATTTCTCAACGCAATCTCCATTCTGTCAAGATATTTGTCATGTGGTATCAGCTTTTCAATGCCGATTTTATACTTTTCTACCGCCAAAAAACGTATTCTTTTTTTTTAATTCACAATCGAATTTTATAGGCAAATAACACAAGTGTATGGTGATAATGCAGTGAACGAATATTCAGTAAGAAAATGGCGCATAATTTACGAGTAATCAGGGAAGAATCACTCTGTACGATAAAGACCGGAGTGGAAGTTCATCAATCGTTATGGAGGAGTTGACAGTAAATGTTGATAAAAGAATTAAAAAAAAAAAACGGTGTTTCTCTTTGGATAAGTACATGAATGAACTCTTTTGATAGAAAAGATTTCCCAGCCATGAAGACCTCAAAGTGGCAGTGACATCTTGGCTCTGATCTTTGCGGTGAAAAACCGTTACCACGTGACAATAAATTCCTTGATAGCAATGACGATTAACTTGAACAATAGAGTAAGGTACTGCAACTGTGTAAATAAAGTTTTGTGTTGATAACTTTCGTTATTATTTAATTATGCCAAATCTTCTGTCACTTTCTGGACGACACTCGTAGATTCCTAAATGAGTATATTCGTGCAAGGAGCTATCATAAAACGCGTTGAAACACTAAATTCAGTTATCAATAATACTAGCACGTGTTCTTTAGGAAGAGGAATCACAGCAAAGATGAGATGTTTCCTTGGCAAGAACTCATTACCTGAGTATGTGGCTGTCCGGGAAACGTGGTCACCACTGTCTGTTACAGAAATAGCTCGCTTAGTGTCTGGTCTTCCTTCCCTCCCAAGCTGAAAATCAGGGACCACAATCAAGTTCAGGAACATAAAAACTTGTATATTCAAATAATGCTTTTCCTATTATATGAGGGAGATCCAGAAAGTATCGAACATTTTGACATAACTAAATAACAGCGAAAGTTATGAACACACAACTTTATTTACAAAGTTACAGTACCTTATTCTATTTCTCAACGTAATCGCTATCACTATCAAGGAAAGTTATTGTCGCGTGGTAATGATTTTTCAATGCCTTCGTTATACTCTTCCACCACTAAAGATGTGAGCCAAGATGTTGAGGTTTACACCGGTTGCGAAATATTTTCCACCCAAAAAGTCATGTTTGGTAACCAAAGAGAAATACCGGTTTTTGCGAATTCTTTCATCATCATTTGCTTTCAATTTCTTCATAAAGATTGACGAACTCCCACTCTGGTCTTTGTCATACACACTGGTTCTTTCTTGATTACTCGTAAATTTTGCGCCATTTCCTCGCTGAAGATTCGTTCATTGCATTATCACAAAACACTTGCGATATTTGCCGCCTATAAAATTTGATTGGCCGAACATTTTGCGCATTCATAAAAACGAATAAGTTCTTGTAAACAAAGTTATGTGTTGATAACTTTTGTTATTATTTAGTTATGCCAAAACGTTCGTTACCTTCTGGATGACCATCGTATAATTAATATCAGTACGAGCGTACAATACACATATGTAGCTGTAAATACTAATGGCATTAAAATGTTAGTTGCGTTAATAATAACTGGAGTTTGTCAAAGTAATGAATTCCTTACAGTTTGATTTTATTACACAGATAAGAGAGGTATATTTTAGGAATAACCTAACAAGGCACATTCGCAGATTATCTCACTAATATTGAAACAAATGAATTACGATGGAAACGTCAGGTGTGATCAGTACTTATTAGCTGCCCATACATGCTGGTGAGTCTTTTATATTGTGGGGTGGTAATGAATAGGACAGGAAACACATACATAACATAATGAGTAGGTACTGTTTTCCATTTAGCTGTACATAGCTATTATTAAGATGTTTGAGGATCTTGCTGTAGCCCGCCTAGGTAGTGTGGTGGTAGCGTGCCTGCCTCACATTCAACAGGCCGCGAGTTCGAACCTCGCTTAGGGTGAGTCATCTTTTGGGGTTTTCCCTTATCCTGGGAAGACGAATAGCAAGTAACTTTAAAAGGTAGAATTACCTCGACACAGCAAAAATCCTACCATGGCCATAGTTTTTGTCCTACAGCAACGACATTTTGCACAATTAATTGCCTTGATATCTTCTATGACTGTGCTATTTTATAAGTAATTTTGTCAACAAATAAAGAAATTACACTACATTCAAAACATCAAAAAGCTTCTGTACCTTTCTCTTAGTATCCCTTTGGTAAAATTGCTTGAAAACAAGAGCTATATTTTGGCGCAGAAGTTTTTTCTCTCTCTCCCTTCAATGATTTCTAAAGTATTTTTCAAGGTATGTGAGTTTTTTTATGTCAAATGATTATGTATTTCATAGCACAATACCTATAGAATCTAAATCAAAAGAGAACTAGCTGCGCCAAAATACTCATTGTGGGCTGAAATATGTGTGTACAAAATTTCATTACAATATCTCAAATAGTTTCCAAAAAAAAAAAAAAGGTACATAAGTTTGAAAAAGTATAAACCTGAGAATACGAGAAAAGAAAAATTTGTTTGATTGTTTTACTAAATACTGTCTAAAATTCACTATAACTGTAGTCAGCTTCTTCTTCCTGGTCAGAAACTAAAGAAACATACCTAATAAATAGTTATAACTGTTTGCCTGTTAGAAATGTAGAAAAACAAGGGATCAAAGCTGATAATCAAGCAAGCAGAAAAAGTGGGCGTGGCATGACAAGTCCTAACTTTTTAATTTATTTGCACTACAAAGAAATCTAATTAAGTTATGAAACTCTGGGAGCATAAAGCTGAATGTATTAGAAATTAATTAGTGAAATAAAAAAATTGGAAAATTCGCCATTTTTAGCCCTTAAGCTCTATGGCCCCGAGATCATTCAGGCGTCATTTCACCAATTTCATTCATCGCCCGATATGACAATTCAGGTTAAAGGATATTAAGATACAAAAATAAAAATAAAAAATCTAATTATAGAAATCTGTTAAAGACAAATGTAAACGGCAACATGCGCATGGAATAGATTGTGCAGTGGTGTTGAGCAACTTGAATCTTCTGTATTTCAGATAAAAACACGCATATTTTTATTTGTGTTTACATTTTTGTTCAACAGATTTCTAACCAAGACACACAAACATACTAATAGCTCTGAAAGCTAAATGGAATAGAATACTCATTATGTTATGCCTCTGTTTCCTGCCCTATTCATTAATTCACCAGGGGACCCAGAAAGTAACGGACGCATTGCCATAACTAAATAATAACGAAACATATCAACACAAAATTTTATTTATAAAGTTACAGTACCTTACTCTGTTTCTCAACGTAATCGTTATTGCTATCAAGGTATTTACTGTCACGTGGTACCGGTGTTTCAATGCCTATGTTATACTATTCCACCACTCTTCCGCCAAGGTGTTGAGGTTTTCACCGGCAGCGAAATCTTTTGCACCAAAAAAGTCATGTATGGTGACCGGTTTTTCTTAATTCTTTCATCAACATTCGCCTTCAATTCCTCAATAACGACCGATGAACTCCCTCTGTGGTCTTTGTCGGGAACACTGCTCTTCCTTGATTACTCGTATATTATGTCCCTTTTCCTCATTGCAATATCACCATACATTTGCGTTATTTGCTTACAAATTTGATTGGCGGAACATTTTGTGGATTCATAAAAACAAGTAAGTACAGTATAATAATAGCATTAAAAGTGGTATCACGTGATAATCAGCATCTTGACAGAATGGAGATTATATTGAGAAATACAGTAAGGTACTGTAACTTTGTAAATAAAGTTTCTTGTTGATATATTTCGTTATTATTTAGTTATGCCAAATCGTTCGTTACTTTCTGGATGGTCCTTATATAAGGCTCACCTACATAACTGCCGCTATGGGCAGCTAAAATTGGTTGCAGTAAGTATTGTTTGCACCTAACGTTTCCACCGTAACTCATTTTATTTCAATACACTTCGCGAATGTAACGATCTATTCGAAAATATTGCTCCAATAAGCGAGAAGGCAGAAGTATCCCTCATAGGTAACGTGTGGGTCTCCCATTCGGGAGGTCGTGAATTCGTTTCGAGACCAGCCTTCCTGATTCACGGTCTCTATCGGGATTTCCCCGCATCGCCAGGCGAAAGCTGTATATCCCCCTCCCCAATTTCCTGTCCATCAGTTACTGTTCCTGTCACCTCCAGGGTAGCCAACTTGACGGTTTTTCCGTTACAATTCACGGATTTTCAAGTTGTACGACGGGCAAAACTTAGTTTTGATGGATGATGGATTTTTTTTTACGGATATTATTAGGAATTATTAATTAATGTTATATTGGCTTTCTCTAGAAAAGCTCACGAATGTAGATCTTTGTGTACCTGCAAGGCAGTGTCATTGTTTTATATATAGCGGGTGGAAGAGAAGTCACTACATTAATTTACACCTGTGATAGATGTCGGTATTTGGAGCACACACACACACACACACACACACACACACACGCACACACGTACCTTTTTTCAAAAATGTTTTTTTTTTATTCAGGTAGACTCAAAACATGTATTTTCGGTGAAATCTCGGAATTGAATTTTTGGGTGGAATGCAAACCTTCTCTATACACTATGTACACAGTACGCGTAGAGACAGTAATGATATCTTCATGTTAAAAGATCTCATTCAACAAGAAGAAATTTAAAATGTTTCAGACACAATTAACGAAAATAATTATTTTAGAAATGTTGGTTAAACCCCCCAGGAGTACATTCTTTTATAGCTATGTGAGAAGGTGACTCAAAAGTATCGAAAGGAAATGAATTCAATACATTGAGGAAAGCATTTGACAGTATAAAGCACGGTATTATGGTCACAAGAATGTTCGTTTACATGGAGGATTTTGGTAATTATCAAATTTCTCAAAAATGGCTCAAGCGATATTAGTTAAAATACCATATATAACAAACTTCATATCTTGAATTTTCTGTGAATAGCCTCTGAAGACCCCTCTTTCTGAATCACTTTGCATAACTGGTAAACCGTAAAGAAAGACATAACCGTTACTTTAAATAAAATGCAGATCCAATTAAAGCACACAATTTATGCCAAGTACATTTTTTATGAGATTTCTGAGATTTGGTTTCAATTTAAAATCCTTACTTTCCTCAAATGGGATGTCATCTTTATACTTGTATCCAGCATATACAGCAGGGGAAATGTTGCATTCCACCCAAATATTTGATGTGGAGATATTACCGTAAATATTCATTTTGACCCTCTGATGACTTTCTCTACATCTGGGTAAAAAATTATTGTTTGAAAGCTTATTATTCTATCTACTTCATGCTAAACATTAGCAGAAATGGTCTTATTACTTGCTTAAGTAGACGGGGAAACAAAGAGTAGCGTAGGCTAAACTCATTGTCAAAAGTTTTCAAATCTGATTGCCAGGAGTTGACAATTTCCCGCATATGTAAAGTTGAAATCAATAAGAAGGAATATCTAAATGGCTAAATGCACAAAAAAAATACATATGACGTAAATTGCGAGTTTTAATGAGGTCTGCATTTTTTGTATGGTAAGTTGTTTTTTTTTTTTATCCCTTACAGTTTACCAGTTACGCAAAATTCAGAAGAAATCATCCAGAATAAAAAGATGTGCAGAATCTATTCCCAGAAAATTCAAGATATACAGTTGGAGCCATTATTGATAAAATCGAACATTTCGAAAATTTTTCCATGTAAAGGGTAGTAGTTTGGGGTGGCAGCATTTTCCTAAAAATCTTCGTGTTGCACAGAAGATACCAAATTATATATCAAGTTTATATTTCATCGACTTTTCGTTTATGAGTTATCGAGTTGACAGACACACGGAAGCACACAGATACCTTTTTCTAAAATTCCTTTTTTTTGGATACAGGGAATCCTTAAACGTCTATTTCCGGTGAGATTTCGGTATCGAATTTTGGAAGAAATGCAATACCTTCTCTATACACTATGTATATAGTACGTGTAAAGAAAGTAAAATTCTATATCTCTGTAACAAACTGTTGTTAAAACGCTTATTCTTCTATTTACTTCATGCTAATCGAGATTAATGTTAGCAGAAATGGTCTTATTACTTGCTTCCTTGCAGGTACAAGAAAAAAAACTAACACAAGGTTAAAGCATAGTCAAGTCTTTTAAAAGCTGGTTGCCATGAGATTTCCAGGAGTTGACAGTTTCCCGCATGTGAAAAGTTGAAGTATTTTAAAACTGAAACCAATAACAAGGAATAACTAAAAATGGCCAGCTTCATAAAAAGTGCATATGAGATAAATCGTGTGTTTAACGTGGTCTACATTTTTTTTTTTTTTTTTAAATCCCTTACGGTTTACCAGTTATGAAAAATTCAGCAGAAATCGTCCAGAAAAAAAGGTCTTCAGAAGCTATACCCAGAAAATTCAAGCTATAAATTTAATTTTTCATGTAAATATCTTTAATACACCGTATTTTAATCAAAATTGTTAGAGTCATGTTTGAGAAAACGAAATTTTCAGTAGCGCGATTTTTCTGAAAATCTTCTTGTCGCAACCTTGTAACAAAACCACTTTTCGTTTACCGACATTTTGTTTTTGGATTATCGTGTTCAGAGACACTGTTTTTTTTGGTACATGAACCCTAAAACGTGTATTTCCAGTGAAACCTCCGATTCAAATGTTTGGGTGGAGTGCAATACCTTCTCTACCTAGGTACCATGTACTATGAATAGAAAGTAAACAAGCATTTTTCGAAAAACGTCCATGTGTAAGTGTGCGAGTGTGTGCGAGTGAGCTTGTGCGCGTACCTGTGCCCCTGAACAACGTAACTCATAAACTAAAAGTCGGTTAAACATCAAAATTGATATTCAATTCAGCATTTTCCAAGTATACGACACAAACATTGTCAAGAAAATCCCCACCCCAAAATTACCCTTTACATGGAGCCTTTTACAAACATTTTTATTTTCCCTAAAATAGTACTTACCATTTTGATTAAAACGCCATACGTTTAAAATATTTTATGTCAAACGAAAAGTATATCTTCAATTTTCTGGGAATAGCTTCTAAAGTTCTCTTCATTATGGTTGAGTTGCATAATTTAAATCTTCAGTCAGACAACATTTTTTGCACAAAAATGCAGATATCGTTAAACCTCATAATTCATGTTAAATAGGTTCTTATGAAGTTAATCATTTGCTAGTTAATGTTTGTTATTGGTTTCAATTTTAAAATATTTTAATTTTCTCAAACGGAAAGAGCCGCAATTATTTTTAATTTCTCTACACGTACTATGTACATAGAGTATAGAAAAGGTAGATGTTGCACTCCACCCAAAAATTCGATACCCAGATTTCACTGGAAATATATGTTTTAGGGTCTCCTGTATCCAGAAAAAAAAAGCATTTTCAGAAAAAGGTCCGTGTGTGTATGTCCGTGTGTCCCTGGGACTGTGAATATGATAGCTCAAAAACCAAAAGTCGGTAAAATACCAAAGTTGGTATTTAAGTTTAGTATCTTCCAAGGGTGGGACACGAAGATTTTCAAGAAAATCCCCACACCCCCAACTACTTTTTACATGGAACTTTTTTTGAAAATTTTGATTTTCTTAAAAGTGGCTCTAATAATTTTGTTTAAAGTATCGTATATTAATGATATTTACCTGACAAATAAAATGTAAATCTTGAATTTTCTGGGAATAGCCTCTGAAGACTGCTTTATTCTGAATGAATTTTACGGAATTTTGCATAACTGCTAAACCGTAAGAAATAAACAAAAACTTACCACACAAAAAATGTAGATTATATTAAAACACAGAATTTATGTTATATACATTTTTTTCATGGAGTGGTCGTTTTTTAGATATTCCTTGTTTTTAGTTTCAGCTTTGAAAAACCTATACTTTTATCATACAGGAATTTGTCAACTCGTGTCCATACAAACAAAGGGACTTCAGTCATATAGCAACCAGCTTTTGACTATCAGTTTAACCTATGGTACTTCCTTATTTCGCTTCTACTTACAAGGAAGAAAGTAATGCCACTATTTCTGCTAATTTTTTTTCTCGTTATGCATGAAGCAAATAGAAGTATAAGTGTTTTAACAATAGTTTGTTGCAAGATGTAAATTAAGTCATGTGATTGGAAGACATCAGAGTATTACTATAAAATGGTTGCATCACTTGCCATTAACTCAGTACGTGGGTACTTTTGTTGTTCTGTCATTAGAGCCGCTTTGTGGTTACTTACTGGTCAGTTATAAACGGTTTGGGGCCGCGCCGTGGCCGAGTGGTTATCCTAGACAGCCCGGGTGGTGGACAAAGCGGCGCAGGGGCGGGTTTTGCTCGGGCTCCCGCACCATCACATTCCACCAGTACTCCATCTTCATTCCATGTATCATCAGTGTCACCGCCTGCGGTGCCAATGTAGTAAAAGCGGACTTTAAATACTATAAAAAATAAAAAAATTAACGTTTTGAGCCCTAAGCCGAAAAGAGTAGCTAAAACCCCAATGATCTCAAAAATAAGTCAAACCTTCGGTAATATAGGGACTTTCTCATCTGAACAACTTAATGTTAAGGCCGCCTGGGTAGTGTGTCTGCCTCACATTCAACAGGTCGTGAGTTTGAATCTCGCATAGGCTCAGTTACCCGGATAAGGTTTTGTTTCGGGGTTTTTCCTTATCCTGAGAAGGCGAATGTCGAGTAACTTTAAGCTCCATGGACCCCGAGATCATTTGAGTATCATTTCACCAATTTCATTCATCGTCCGATATGACCAACCAGGTTAAAAGACGCTAAGCTCTGGCACCGCAGGCGATGATACATGAAGATGGAGCCCCGGTGAAATGTAATGGCGAGGGAAACCGGAGAACCCGGAGAAAACCCGCCCCTGCGCCGTTTTGTCCACCACAAAACTCACGTGCGGTTGCTTGGGATTGAACCCGGGCCGTCTAGGTGAGAGGCGAGTGGACTAACCACTCGGCCACTGTGTGTGTGTGTGTGTGTGTAACCTTGTTCACATCAGAATCTTAGTAATTTCCGGTTGATGGACTAAATAATAAGTGAAATTATTGGGAGTACTATTTGTGCTAGGTTGAACCGCGCGCGAGGGGGAGGGGGGGAGTCTCGCTGCAGTGTGCTATGTTTGCGCTCGGCGTCAGTATACGCCAGTCTTCCCTGGGTTGTGCGCTCCACACAGACCGGGCACTGCGAGGGAGAACGATCGATCCCCCCTCCTCGCTTCCCCACTTTCTTCTCGAACTCTCGACCCCGGGTCTCGGGGCTGAAAACAACCCAAACTTGATTTCTTACTCTCTACAACCGAGCTATTACAAGCGTGTGTGTGTGTTGTTGTTTTCTTGTGACTCCGACGATGACCTAAGGTCACCTCCTTCGCAAAGAATTAAGAACATCAGTGCAAATAACAATTAAGTGTCGAAGATGCCGAAGGCCGTGATAAACAGTGCACATCCCTAGCAACTTATTTACCTAATTGTTGTCATCGTCAGTTTCGAAAACACGACAGAAATCGAAGAAAAAACATTAATCGAAACGGAATCTTAATTCTTCAGGATGGCTGATAGCGAAGGAGGCTCTGAACAGGATGATGTATCATTCCTTCGAACCGTAAGTACAACAAAATGTCGTTAGGTTTAACAATCCAATTAAGGAACAGAGGTAAAGCACCAATAGAAATAAGGAGCAGGGGTAAACATCACCGAATCAATAAAGTTAATTAAATTCAGCTTTTCGAGTGATTCTTAACGAAGCTTTTATGTTTATTACGCTTTCATTCTCTTAATAAATAAGCGGAATAAAAATGACAACACTAATGTTGGTAGTAGTAATAATAATAATAATAATAATAATAATAATAATAATACTGCAGAATTTTGTCAAACGCTTTTAATAATACCTAACGTCGCTTAATTACGTGCTATGCTTAAAAAAGCTTTAGCATTTTAGTAAACTGTGTAAGGTCCTTTATGGGGATTATTGTTGCTTTTATATTTATTATTATTATTATTATTATTATTACTTTCCCTTCATGTACTATATACAAAGTGTATAGAGAAGGTATTGTATTGCACCCAAAAATTCGATACCGAGATTTCACCGGAAATACATCTTTTGGGGCCTTCTGAATATAGAAAAAAAGCATTTTTAGAAACATTTCTGTCTGTGTGCTTATGTGTGCATGCGTGTGTGTATGTGTGTGTGTGTGGGCAGCATAGTTAAAAAACGATAGGTCTGTTAAATACCAAATTTGATATTTAAGTTCAATATCTTCCAAGGATCCTACGCAAAGATTTCAAGAAAATCCCCACCTCAAACATGGAAAAAATGTCCAAAATGTTGATTTTCTCAAAAATGGCTCAAACGATTTTCATTAAATCCTCTTATACCCAACATATTTACATGCCAAATAAAATGTATATGAAATGCATAATGTATATCTTGAATAGCCTCTCTATTCTGGATGGATTATGCGGAATTTTGCATAACTGGTAGACCGTAAGAGATGGACAAAAACTTACTACACAAAAAATATAGATCTCTGTAAAACACACAATTTATATCATATACATTTTTTTGTGGAGTTGACTGTTTTCGAGAAATTCCTTGCAATTAATTTCGGTTTTAAATTACTTACTTTTCTCATACGGGCCTTTGTCAACTCCTGGCCATACAAACAAAGGCACTTCAACCACATGGCAATTAGCTTTCAAAACTTTGACTATCACTTTAGCGTAGTGCATTCCCTTATTTCCCTTCTAATTACAAGAAAGCAAGTAAAAATAGCATTTCTGCTAATTTTTTCTCGATTAGCATGAAAGAAATGGAAGAATAAGCTTTTTAACAGTAATTTGCTACAGTGAGAAACAGAAATTCATGTGAATGGAACACATCAGATTTTTGTTTTATTATGATCTACAAACTTTGTTATCTGCAGTTTAAAATGCTGTACCATTTCGCGATCGTCAGCTTTCTAATATTAAGCCCAAATGTTATTTTTCACCATTCCGTATTAGTTGCCTCCACTTTGAGTTTAATTTTCCATTCCTAAGTATGTCAATTTCTGATTGTGCGTCCGTGGGGGGGGGGGGCAGGACTGACTGAATCAGTTTTTTACTTTCTCTACTCGCACTATGTACATAGTGTATAGAGAAGGTATTTTATTGCACCCAAAAATTCAATACCCAGATTTCACCGGAAATACGTGTTTTGGGAGCCCCTGAATATCAAAAAGAATTTGTAGAAAAAGGCCCTTGTATGTGTGTCTGTGTGTTTGTGGTCAGCACAGCTCAAAAACGAAAATAACGTTAACGTAAAACTTAAATACCAAGTTTGATATCTTCCAAGGATGCGACACGAAGAATTTCAAGAAAATCCCCGCACCCCAAACTACCCTTTACATGGAACATATTTTTGAAAATTTTGATCTTCTCAAAAATGGCTCTAGCGACTTTGATTAAAATACCTTATTTATAAGATATTTCTAAGACAAACGAAATGTATATTTTGAACTTTCTGGGAATAACCTCTGAAGACCTCTTTTATATAACTGGCAAACCGTTATTCTACAACACAAATATATATAGATCACGTTAAAACATACAATCTATGACATTTACATTTTTTCGTGGAAATAACTATTTCTGAGACATTCCTTGTTATTTGCTTCAAATTTAAAATACTTTAACTTTTCTCACACGGAAAGTTGCCGCTCCTGGCCATGTATAGAAACGGATTTCAACCACATGGCAACTTGCTATCACTTTAGCCTAGTGTATTCCCCTATTTCCCTTCTACCTACAAGGAAATTTACAAGTAAATAAGACAATTTCTGCGAAAGTTTATCTCGATTATCTTAAAAGAGATAGGAGAATAAACTTTTTAACAATAATTTGACACAGGAATGTAGAGAAAGGCATGTGAATGGAACACATTATACATTTTAAATGCATCAACGTGCAAGAGAGATATCCACGGAATTTCAAACATGTCGAGCATAGTGATAAAGCGTATGGCGTAGGCAAAGCTAGTGGTCGTAAGTATTCAGGATAAACAGTATGGGAGGAAATATGAAAAACGAGGGTTAACGAAGTGACAACCAGTGAATAAACAGAAGCTTTTTATTTTTTTTGGTAGTGTTTAATGTCCGCTTTTACTACATGTGGCATCGCGGGTGATGACACTGGTAATACATGGAATGAAGATGGAGCACCGGTGGAATGCGATGGCGGGGTAAACAGGAGAACCCGGAGAAAACCCGACCCTGCGCCGCTTTGTCCACCACAAATCTCTCATGCGGTCGCTTGGGAGAGGCGAGTGGTCTAACCACGGCGCGGCCACTAAACAGAATCTGAGTAACTGAAGAGCAAAGTAACTGAAAGATAGATTATAAGACTACTTGTATAATAAATGCAACTATAAGTAGAAATTTGTAATGTGCTGAGTATCACCAGGATTCTTCTTCTTCTCTTTTGAAGTAGGAGAGTCTCCTGTTCCGTGCGTTTATTATTATTATTATTATTATTATTATTATTATTATTATTATTATTATTATTATTATTATTATTTCTTCCGGCCCCGCCATTGCATTCAACCGGTGCTCCATCTTCATTCCATGTAACAGCAGTGCCATCACCTGCAGTACCACAAAAGCTGGTGTTAAACACTATAAAAAAAAATTACTTCTGCTGCTTCTGCTTAACTTCTGGTCCCATCACCCCCCTCCCCCCCCCCCCAATTGTGCACTTTCGATGTTCCAAATATTGCCGATTACTGACCTTTGTGTTGGTATGTATAACCTGCCTGAAGAATGAATGCAGACGGCCACGAGAGGAAGCTTGCGTAAACACGCTTGCCCGGTGCATGGCCTGTACAGTTCTGCACTACTGAAATATCCCGCCTGGGTGAGTTACACGGATAAGGTTTTTTTAGGGGTTTTCCCTTGTCCTGAGAAGACGAATGTCGAGTAACTTTAAGCTCCATGGACCCCGAGATCATTTGAGCATCATTTCATCAATTTCATTTATCGTCCGATATGACCAACCAGGTTAAAGAACGTTAAAGTACAAATAAAAAAAAAAAAAAATACTGGAATGCATCAGGTGAGTCTCTGAAAGTGGACGGGTTCGAATCAAGTCAAAATGCAAACAACGCCGACCGTAATATACGCTCACAAAGTAGAAAATTAATATTCATTAGCAGAAATAGCATCATGGGGAACGGAAGCGGGACAAAATCGAAGTTAGCGCAGCATGGTATACAGTTGTGATGTGTTGGGAATGCAGTGTGTACGTACTGATGCTAATAGAAGGAAAATGGGACAGTGGTAGACGGTGATGTTTTACTAGCAGTGGAAGGCTATTGAGGTTGAGTGGATGGCAAACTTAAATACCAATGATTTACCGGAATTAACAATTTTAGTATTTGTATACATTTCATTGCTGTTGTGCAACAAGTCACAGCATCATTATCCGTTTCATTTTCTATCAAGATACATAGATTACAATACACAACATACATTTGTAACGTCTCAAATGTGAATCGTCTCCGATTGGAACGTAAACAGGTTTTATATTATGATAACATTCGCTCCACATCACAAGATGTGATTGGAGCAAAACGGAAATAATACACATCATCGATTATTAGGTAAGGTAATGCATGAGCAATTATGTCCGTAGCAACAACTCGTAGCACATTTCTAATTTCACGCATTAATAAAAATCCTGCATTGTTTCCAAACATTGTCTAAAATAGGCGTCACGATCTCTGATTAATTGCTTACACAAGTTCATCGATAGCTTTCAGGGCTCAAGGCATTTCAATGTTCGATGTTTCCAAATATGTGTTATTGTCGTAGATATATCTGCAAAGTTCTTCTGTATGAATTCCTAATCCTTATGCAATCCATTGGAAGCAAGAGTTTACAATCTTGATTGAAGAGCATGCACTATCATCAAAGGTATTAATTACCTGTAAAACAGTATTGTAATATACAGCACAGTATACTGCTACATGTTCCCCAACGCATTACTACAGGTTGTTTACATGCGGCGCGTGCAATGCAAGTCGGTTTCTACTCGGTAGGTATGCAGTTGGTATCCGCATGTGCCTGCTATTGGTTCCCAAGACGCTATCCCTATTCATTAGTGATAAAGAAAACAGCAAGTTTAACCTGTTGTGAATCGTTTAGTTTATTCCTGTTTAAGTACGCTGTGCTGATGTTTTGATGGTCAGATTGTACTGTACTATATTCCAGCCTTCCCTGACCGCTCTAAACCCTGCCATGCTACACCAGCGACCTCCCCTAACAACTGCATTCTTTCGTCAGACAAGTAGTACAACATAGGCTGTTACACTTATACCACTGCTGGGGTTAAACTATGCTTGAATAGCGTTGATCCATGCATATTATTTCGTTGAGGAGACAGTGAAATGAAATGGCGTTTTATTTATGGAAGCTCTTTAACTGCTTTGGTTCTCAGCGTCCCATTCTATACTGGACGTGAAAACCCGCTCGCGGTCAATAGAATTTTTAAATTGTTATCAATAGTTTTCTGTGCTCTTGAGATCTGTTTTGTTTAATTGTGGTAATACTGTTTTAGCGGGTCGTCTCCGCGCGGTGGTAGCGTTGCTGCTTACCAAGCGGGAGACCTGGGTTCGATCCCCAGTACCGGCTTGGGGATTTTTCCCCCGCTGGGAGACCTGGCCCGGGGTGCACTCAGCCTCGTAAGGTCCCTGGGGGGCCAATTGAGGAGCTACTTGATGGAGAAGTAGCGGCTCCAGGTCATGAGGACCGCATTAACCGACCGGGGGGACTCGAGGCGCTGACCACGTCTCACCCTCCAATACTGCACCCCATCCATGACGTCTGTAGTGGACCGAGATGGGGGACGCAGCGGCCGGGCGGTAGGCCAAGGTTCCCCGTGAGCTGTAGTGCCATGGAGTTATAATACTGTTTTAGCTTACTATGGTTTTGGTTTTAGCTCCTTTTAGCCTTTTATGTGCCATTGTTCTTAATAGTTTTATCGTTTTAATTGAGTTATTAGCAATGCATGGTTTTTACTTTATAATTTTTGCTGTAATTTTATCCCTCATAACTTTAACCATGATTTTAACTCTGGACTGTTGCCGCTTTTAGTTGCTTTTTAAGGGCGTTGATAACCTAAGAGCTGAGCGCCCTAAAATCCCACTCATCAGACCGCTTAATTTTGCTCAGATGCCTCTTTATCAGGTTTGAGGTTTTTTTACACGTATACGAGACAGGACCAACGGCTTTACTTCCCTTCCGAAGGAAGCCATGCTAAGGATTTTTACGCCAAAAAAAATCCATCCTCCTCCGCCGGGTTTGAACCCAAGACCTTGGGTATATGAAGCAGTACTGAGGGCGACGAGGAGACAGTAGAAATTATTCTTTCATTCAAGTGATATAATCAAAAGTTTTCATATCCCATTCCATGGACTTTTAGAGTACTTTGATACGCTTGTGAACGCTGACATGGTGACCTTTAGCAAATCTATACATAACGTTTTGGCACCTGGAATACCGCTTATCATAATTTTCAGTGCAATATTTTTCTGTAATCCTTTAACAATCTACCGCTGCGCCCGTAAGACCTGTACACAAAGGTAAATCCTGTAGTTGTACTTTCTCTATATGTACTATGTACATAGTGTATAGAGAAGGTATTGTAATGCAACTAAAATTCGATACCGAGATTTCACAGGAAATATATGTTTTGGGACCCTCTAAATAAAAAAAAAGAATTTTAAGAAAAAGCTTTTTGTGTGTGTGTGTGTGTGTGTGAGCGCGTGTGCGCCCGCGCAGAATAGCTCAAAAATGAAAAGCCCGTCAAATACAAACTTGATATTTAAGTTCAGTATCTTCCAAGGATGTGACACGAAGATTTTCAAGAAAATCCCCCACCTCTTCTACCCTTTACAAAATCGTTAGAGCAATTTTTAAGAAAATCAAAAGTTTCGAAAAAAGTTCCATGTAAAGGGTAGTTTGGGGTGGGGGGATTTTTCTCAATATCTTCGTGTCGCATCCCTGGAAGACACTGAACTTAAACACCAAGTTTGGTATTTTAGCTACTTTTCGTTTCTGAGTTATCGTGTTCACAGACTCGTGGACACACACACACGGACCTTTTTCTGGAAATGCTTTTTTTGGATTCAGGGGGTCCTAAAACATGTATTTCCGGTGAAATCTCGACATCGAATTTTTGGGTGGAATGCAATACTTCTCTATCCCTATGTACATTGTACATACGGGGCTAGAGAAAGTAATTAGATGTCATAATTTTACAGAACTGCTTTAGTAGATCTTGCTCCGAGTGTTTAGACCGCTTGCCTCTAACCTAGACGGCCCGAGTTCGCTCCCAGGTGACCACATGTGAGATTTGTGAACAAAGCGACGCAGGGGCGGGTTTTCTCCGGGTTGTTCAGTTTCCCCCGCCATTGCATTCCACCGGTGCTCCATCATCATTCCATGTATCATCAGTGGTATCGCCTGCGGTGCCACCAGTAGTAAAAGCGGGCGTTAAACACCAAAAACAAATAAATGTTGCAACTGAGCGGGATGGCTCAGGCGTATTGTCTGTGGTCTGCATTTAAGGGTTCCTGGTTTCAAATCCCATGGGCCGCTAATCTGGCTGAAGTTTTCTCGTGATTTAGCCAAAGTAAATATCGGATGGGATATTTAATATCACGATCCAAAGTTCCATCTTTAGTCTAAAACAACAGAACAATAGATGGTAATTGTGATTACACTGCCATCTATTCTCAGGTAGTGAAAGTAGGTAGACCAAATGCGAAGCAAAGTAGTATGTTGCATGAGACCCAAAAAACTGGGCTGTATACGGTCTAAGTACGGTTGGATGGTGAAAAAAAAAAAAAAAGTCACTCTTGCACCATGTTCACAAGATGGGATTTCGCTCTCAAGGGAATCTGCTAATGTCATGGGAACAGACCTATAATATTTTCCTAATGGGAAGAGTTCTACTCTGCAGCGAATGAGATGCGTTATCGTACTCTGCATTACCAGGTCGTTACCTCCATTCTTTTCATATTTCCTTCTCACTCGCACACTGAGCATGCAAATCTATTTGGCGACATAATGCTCGACGTGAGGAAACCATAACTGATTTTTGTAAACTTCTATAATTTTGCAGTTTTTAAATTTAAAACTTCAACTTACATATTTGCATATTATGTACACGTTTTTTTTTTTAAATTGTTTATTAATTACCTGCTCTTTTAATCCAGTGGAAGTGCCAGTGGCCCCTCCATATCGCTGTCATCAGTTACGTCAAGAGACAATAATTCGTTATTGCTGCATTTTTTAAAACACGTGCAGAACCTAAAAAAAAATCTGATGTGTACCATTCACATGACTTTCTCCATATCCCAGCAACAAATAGTTCTTAAAAAGCTTATACTTCTATTTACTTCATGCTAATCAGAAAAAAATAGCAGATATAGTCTTATTACTCGCTTCCTTGTAAGTAGAAGCGAAATAAGGGACAACCGTAGGTTAAAGTGATAGTCAAAAGCTGGTTGCTATGTCAATGAAGTTCCTTTGTTTATACGGATAGGAGTTGACAAGTTCCTGTATGAGAAAAGTATACGTTTTTCATAGCGGAAACCAAAAATAAGGAATGTCACAAAAACGACGAACTCCACGAAAAAAAATGTATATAACATAAATTGTGTGTTTTAAAGTGCTCTACATTTTTTGTGGAGTAAGTTTTTGTCCATCTTTTACAGTTTAGCAGTCATTCAAAATTTAGTAAAATTCATCCAGAATAAACTACTCTTCAGAGGCTATTTCCAGAAAATTCAAGATATACATTTTATTTGCCAGGTAAAAATGTTTAATATCCGAAATTTTAATCAAAATCGTTAGAGCCATTTTTGATAAAATCAAAAATTTCGAAAAAAGTTCCATGTAAAGGGTAGTTGGGGGTGGGGAGATTTTTCTCAAAATCTTCGTGTCGCATCCCTGGAAGATACTAAACTTAAATATCAAGTTTGGTATTTTACCGACTTTTCGTTTTTGAGTTATCGTGTTCACAGACACACGGACACACGGACAC
The DNA here is from genome assembly GCA_030762935.1 of Hymenopus coronatus. Lineage (NCBI taxonomy): Eukaryota > Metazoa > Arthropoda > Insecta > Mantodea > Hymenopodidae > Hymenopus > Hymenopus coronatus. Next base: position 81,131,959 of record CM060883.1, read on the forward strand.
ACACACACACACACACACACACACACACACACACACACACACACACGGACCTTTTTGTGAAAATGCTTTCTTTGGATATTGGGGACCCTAAAACATATATTTCCGGTGAAATCTCGGTATCGAATTTTTGGTGGAGTGCAATACTTTCTCTATACACAATGTACATTGCATATGGAGAAAGTAATAGTACTTCGACCGTGCTACGCAATAACTGTCTCTTAGATTCGCCACTCAATTCACCACTAAAAGCCATTGCACGTGCTCTATTCCTGACTAAACAACTGACAACTGACGAACTCTGTAGGGTCTGGGGTTAAATAACACAAGCCCTGATTTCCAGACATAAACATACGATAACTGACGCAGCATTCTACAGCTAACAAGAGTGTGTTCGCTCCGTCTCTTGACTTTAAACCTGTTAATTGATTGCAACAATTCGCTCGATAAATGCCATTTTTCGATTGTAACGTAAGTTCTTACCTCAATTTATGTTCCTCTTCTCTCTCAAACTCATCAAAAAGCAATACTAGCACAGCATCCATGTTGAAAAACTTGCAACAGCTGCTTAACGATCTCTTAACGGCAGCTCCTGACCGGTAGTTACGATTTAACTATCACTGCGTCACATAGCGATATCGTTGAGAGTTAGACAGTAAGGTTCGGCCCGTAACTAGTGGTTACAGCTCTTAGCTACTAGTTAGCCGTAACGATAAGCTTAGAAAATAGCCCTGTTTAACAGCTTGCTAAACGTAATAAATGTAACAATTCTTTTAGTACCGTCATGTCAGTATTTTACATTTCATTTCTGTGTAATTACGTATTATGTAAATAATATATAGTAGAACATATATGATTCTGGTTATGATGTAATACATGGGTATGTTTGTTCATGTACATTATGAAAACTACTTGAGCTAAAAGTCTGGTTTTACATTTCTGCTACAAACATTACGCCCTATCTTCCTCGTGAATTATATTTTGCAAACTTTGAATACTTTTGTCATAGCGCAAGTGGTATTTATGATAGACGGGCTTACTACCCAGTTAAACGGAATGCAATATGTCAACGCAGCAGCACTTCGGTTGGCTGCCGGCCTGGTGGCGCTCTAGGACAAACCTCTCCCATTTGAAAGTCACTGTAGTATTCTCGTTACCATGCTATATCAAGCATCCTACTAATTAGGATTTGTGTGAACGACAACAATGTGCGTTCTAAAGCATATAGGGCGCATATATTTTAGCTGTCTTTTCTGTATTCACGCCTTCCTAAGCCTACCAATGTGCCTTTGTGCTGCGCAAAAGGCGTATTTTGCGATGATCTCTTCGTTTTATAAACGACGTTCCATCTGCTGAAGCTCACGCTGCTTTAAGTTATCCAGATATTATATTCTGGTTTAAGGATGAGCACAACTGAAATTTGATGAAAAATCACATAAAATTGACTTTTTATTTTCTCTACACGTATAGGATATAGAGAAGGTATTGTATTGTACCTAAAAATTCGATACCGAGATTTCACCGGAAATACATGTTTTGGGAACCTCTGAATCGAAAAAAAAGCATTTTTGGAAAAATGTCCGGTTGTCTTTGGTATTTATGTTTGGTATCTTCCAAGGATGCGACACGAAGATTTTCAAGAAAATTCCCCCACCCCAAACTACCTTTACATGGAAGATTTTTCGAAAAATTTGATTTTCTCAAAAATGGCTCAAACGATTTTGATAAAAATACCTTAGGTTTAAGATATTTTTGTGACAAAAGAAATGTATATCTTGAATTTTCTGGGGATAGCCTCTGAAGACCTCTTCATTCTGGATGCCTTTTGTATAACTGGCAAACCGTAAGAGATAGACCAAAACTTACTGCACAGAACCTGTAGATCTCATTAAAACACACAATTTATGTCATACAGTTTTTTTGTTGTAGAGTTAGCCGTTTTCGAGATCTTCCGGATTATTGGTTTCAGTTAAACTTTTCTCAAATAGGAAGACATCTTTCTTTTTGTTTCTCGTTTGTTTACTCCTTATTTCCCTTCTACTTACAAGGAAGCTAGTAATAAGACTATTTCTGCTTATGTTTATCTTGTTTAGCATGATGTAGATAACAGATTAATGCTTTGACTAAAAGGTTTGTTTATCGAACAGCTAGAGGACATCGTGTGAATGGAACACATTAGATTTTTTCCCTTCTACTTACAACAGACCAAGTAATTAGGACAATATTTGCCAATGCTTATCTCGATTAGTATGATGTAGGTAAAAGAATAAGCTTTTTAACAATAATTTGTTCCAGAGAGTAGAGAAAGTCCTGTGAATGGAACACATCAGATTATTTTTTTTTACTTTAATTCCATAAAATAACTTAAATATTCCTGAATACAAAAAAGGTATAGTTGGCCACCAGGCGCCATTTTTAAATGTCTCAAGTCACTGGAGCTACAGCAAAACATCAGAGGTGAATCTGGATTCCGCAAGAAAATCTTAAGTGCGACAAGATCTCAATCGCATGATGCAAAGTAAATGACAAAGCTATGCAGAAGAAAACCAGCAGTGCAAGAAGAAAAGAACAGAAAGGATAACATCAGAGGAGAGGGAAAGGATCGCTGAGGGTCCAGCGTACCAAACTGGTGGATTTTAATGTGAGCCATGCAGTCAAATCTTTCCTTGTTTTCTCGCTATTGATATTTTCAGCACTTTTCTTCCTGTAAAATGCTCCTTGCGGACCAGTTTTTCTGTTACACAAATAAAATTTGCTCTGCATGTTCACAGGGTACCAAGAATCTAAAACTCTTTAAAGCCTAAACAAAAGGATTCACAGAAAAAGCTAGGGTAATTTAAAAAAGTAGATGTATTGTGAACCCAGGGTTAAAATATTAGGACATGTTTTTATCGTAAGTTGACTTTTTAGTGAGGTAACAAAAACAAATTTGACCACAACTTCCTAAACATTACAGCAAAATGGATGTAGCACACTGTAACTTATTTGCATTGTATTACATCTGTGGTACATTTAAAAAAAACTAGCTTTATTAGTTTGTAATTTCAAACTTTAACTCATAGTGTCCTTAAGGAGGTAAAGGGCGGCTGACACACCATGTGCGCAAGAGAGGAGCAATGAGAGTGGTGCGGGAACAATAGACTAGAAGTGATAAAAGCCCCTTACCAAATAATTAAATTAAATTTTATTTATGGACTCTTGTTAAAAGCTTCGGTTCTCAGAGTCCCAATCTATATTAGGTGTGAAAGACTATTTAATTTTGCTTATCAGACTTGAAGTTCTTTTACGCCCCAAAAAATCCATATTGCTTCGCCGGGTTTGAACCCGCGACCATGGGCGACAAGCCCTATACACAACGTAACGCATCTCCATGGCACGGCAGTCCACAAGGGACTAAGACCGCCGCATCTCCCATGTCGGCTTGAATGGGGTGCAGTGCAGGAGGGTGAGACGTGATCAGCGCCTCGAGTCCCTTCCGGCCGGTTGATGCGGTCTTCTCGATCTGGAGTCGCTTATTCTCAATCAAGTAGCGCTTCAATTGGACCCTAGGGACCTCATGAGGCAGAGTGCACTCCGAGCGGGGAAAAATTCCCCATGCCGGTACGGGGAGTCGAACATAGGTCTCCTACTTGGCAAGTAGCCGCTCTACCACCACGCTAAGGAGACGTAATATAAACAATCGTGTAAGCTTGCTTTGCACCCAACAAATAGCAATTAAAATCCCTCTGGAAGTAATTATCATACTCACAGCAGGTGGGTCACTGACCCTCGTATGTCTTGTTATATAAGTGGACCGGTCAGTGCTATTTATTGCGCATCTACACGTACATCAAGAGTGGGGGAATGTCACGACGATTTGGACGAGCTTCATTTGCATCAGCACACAACTGCTGGATAAATGGCCTTCGACGTTTCTCTGACGTTTCGAAATGAATTTTTTCTTGTGCGAAGTTGCACACCACGATGGATCTTTTCTTGAAAGAGATTTGGCACTTCAACACAATTTGTAAAGAAAATCACAGTTGTATCTTCTATTTGTCAAAGTAATCGCCATTGCTGTCAAGGTATTTAATGTCACGTGGTACCGGTTTTCAATGCAGATGTACTCTTGCACCGCCAAAGATCTGAGCCAAGATGTTACTGCCACTTTGAGGTCTTCATGGTTGGGAAATCTTTTGTCAAGTACGTTGTCCAAAGTGAAACACTGGTTTTCTGAATTCCTTTATAAATATTTGCTTTCAACTCCTCCATAAAGACTGATGAACTTCCAATCCGATCTTTGTCATGCAGAAGGGTTCTTCCTTGATTACTCGTAAATGATGCACCTTTTCCTCACTGAAGATTCATTCATCGCATTATCATCATACATTTTCGTTATTTGCCTTTAAAATTAGATTGGCTGAAGATTTCGTGTATTCAAAAAAGCAATGAGTTCTTTGTTGGTGGTAAAGTATAACATCGGCCTTGAAAAACTGGTACCACGTGACAGCGAATGTCTTGAGAAAATGGAGATTACATTGAGAAATACAGTAAGGTACTCTAGCTTTGTAAATAAAGTTTTTATTGACAACTTTGGTTATCATTTAGTTATGCCAAATCGTCTGTCCCTTTCTGGCTGGCCCTCGTATTAACCCATTACTTGCCAAAATTATTTGCTGTTGAGTTTTTTGAAGACAACACGAATGGCTGAAGTCAAAATATACAAAAAATGTGTTATTGATCTTTTTTAATATGACGGTATCTGTAAAAGGGACATTGGCAGAATGTGTTGGCAAAACATACATTAAAAGGTAAACTTTCATCTTTATTTTTCATGAGTTTTAAAAAAAAATCTATGTTCTAATGCATTATTGCATAAACATACAGTGTAAAAGTGCACATATTATTGAATTTGAAATGGGGAAAAACACTATGGAACGTCACACCATTTGCAGATTCTGGTGATTTTCTTCTTGCACAATGCAGACCTCCTTGTGTAGCAATGGGTTGAATCGGATAATTTCTAGGATCAAATCTCACTTTGCTGCTTACTCTACCACCCAGAAGTATGCTTTTTTGAGGACCTCTGCGCCTTGGAGTGGGTTCAGTGTTCTTGCTCAAATAGACCAATGCAATCCTTCTTCGCACATCCAATAGACACACAATTTCTTCATTGTTCACACTTTGGCAAGCCCTCCAGGTGTTGACTGCAAGGATATCTATCATTTGGGTAAACATTAGCCACCATCACTTCTTGGACCGGATTATTATGCGGTACAGGGAAATGTGCTTATCTAGAATTTCGTCTGCTTCCATACCTAGGAATTTTAATGAGCTGTAAAGCACGTAAAATGCATGCGTCCCAAAAAAGAGACATTGGCAGGTAATGTGTTAAGAACCAGATAGACTGCAGCAGTGGTGATAATAAGGCTCTCTTCCCCCGCCTCAGAGAGAAATAACCCGGCGCAACAGGTGCGCTAAGAGAAAGATTAACGATGAGAACTCTTATTCCGACTGTTGAATCTCTTCCTCTTCCAAGGAGACAATGTATACACCCGAGTGTAACAATTGCTCATCTGTGTCTGTTTCACAAGCCCTGAATACAGTCCACGCCTCAGGGACACGTAATATCACATTTCAAATAATGTTTTTAAAAAGCTTATTCTTATATTTACTTAATGCCAATCGAGAAAAAAAAAACTAGCAGAAATAGTCTTATTAATTGCTTCCTTGTAAGTAGAAGCGAAATAAGGGAGTACCTTAAGTTAAAGTGATAGTCAAAAGCTGGTTGCTTTGTGACTGAAGTTCCTTTGTTTATTATATACCAAGATTTCATCACAAATACATTTCGAAAGAGGTCCTATGTCTGTGAACACAATAACTGAAAAACGAAAATTCAGTTAAATATCAAACTTGATATTTATGTTCAGCATTTTTCAAGGATGAGACACGAAGAATTTTAAGAAAATCCTACCCTAAACTAACATTTACATGAACAATTTTTGAAAATTATTATTTTGTCAAAAATGGTTAACGATTTTGATTAAAATATCGTATACTAAAGATATTTACCTGATAAATAAAATGTATATCTTGAATTTTCTAGGAATAGCCTCTGAAGACTACTTTATTCTGGATGCATTTTACGGAATTTTGCATAACTACTAAACCATAAGAGATGGACAAAAACTTACCACACAAAAAATGTAGAGAACTTTAAAACACACAATTTATGCAATATACATTTTTTTTTCCTGGGGTTAATCGTTTTTGTGATAATCCTTGTTTTTGGTTTCAGCTTTGAAAAACTTATGCTTTTCTCATACAGGACTTTGTCAACTCCTCTCCATACAAACAAAGGAGCTTCAGTCACGTAGCAACCAGTTTTTGACTATCGCTTTAACCCATGGTTATTTCGCTTCTACTTACAAGGAAGCAAGTAATACGACTATTTCTGCTAATTTGTTTCTGGATTAGCATGAAGTAAATAGAAGATTAAGCTTTTTAACAATACATTTTTAAAGAGTTGTATAGAAAGTCACGTGAATGGAACACATCAGATTTTTTGTGGAGTTAACCACTGCCGAGATATTCCTTGTCATTGATTTCAATTTTAAAATACTTAAACTTTCCTCAAGCCAGAATTTCTGATTCCCTTTTCTTTGTTTTACTCCTGGCTATGCAAGAAGAACTGTATTGTAATGTATAGCAATAAATTTTAAAATATTATTGTTCTACTTATAAAAAGCTAAGCAGAATACAATTTCTGGTAATGTTTATCTTAGTTAGGATGAAATAGATAGGAGCTTTCGTAAGAACAATTTGCTGCAGAATAGGTAGAGAAATCGTGTGATTGGGGCACATCAGAATTTTACTTTTTCTATCACACATGCAGAGTGTGGTTTGTAGGTAGAGAAGTATTCTTGTTTTATTGTTTCATTTATATAACATCTAAGGTCATACCGGGAGCTTTGCATTAAAAACAACTCTTCGTCTGTAGGTCCTTTATTTTGGGTTTAAAGCGTTTATTTTCCTCAAACACACACACATTCATTCTCACATACATACTTCCAGATGGGTAAAGAGGGTAGAGTGCGGTAACAGCGGGGGACACCTCGGCAACTGCAACCAGGTACTGATCTATTGCGGCCTACCGGGTGAAGGGATGAGAGGAGGGGAAACCACAAGCCAGCGCAGAGACACACGGAAGTCCCTAACAGGTCTCTAGATGGCAGCCCTGGCGCGAAAAGGAGGCCATACAGGCGCCGGGAGGCCGAAAGGAGACCTCTACAACGTCACCTAGCCTCAACTAGAGTAACCAGGAGGAAGAGAGTTTCACTCGGAGCAAGCAACCGTACCATCTGCCTACAAAGCCTCAAGCCACATCTGCACCGACCTGAAAAATGGAGAAGGGAAATGAAATGAAGGGATAGGAACCTGGTAGAAATACAGCACCCCAGCATTCGCCTAAGTGGCCCCAGGAAAACCAGTTGCCTTCCGTGGTGTAATGGTTACCATGCTAACTTCATATACCCAAGGTCGCGGAGGACGATGGATTTTTTCCGGGTGTAAAAATGGCTTCCTTTGGAAGGGAAGTAAAGCCGTTAGTCCCGTGTCGTAGATTTACGGCACGTAAAAGAACTTCAAGCCTGATAGAGAGATCTCTGAGCAAAATTAAGCGGTCTTTCACGCCCAATTTAGAATGGGACACTGTAGTTAAAGAGCGTCCATAAAATACACGCTATTTACTTTTATTACCTAGAAAACCACGGACAACTCAGGGCCAGAGTGCGCGGTCAACGGAAAGCGAACCCGGACCTCCCGAGTGCCAGTCCCAGACGAAACCTGGGCTCTTGAAGAAATCAAGTACGCAACCAATTTGAAAAAATGCATTCATTTCTAAAGTCTTTGTAACTCATTACATTTACTACAGGATGTATGTTACTAAAGAGCGTAGATGGGATGTCATTTTTACCCATTACCTGCCACTGTCCCTTTTCTGGGACGCATGCATTTTACATTCCTTACAGCTCATTAAAGTACCTAGGTATGGAAGGAGTTGATCTTCTAGATAAGCAAATTTCCCTGTGCCGCATAAGAATCAACTGTAAGGGCTAATGTTTACCCAATGATAGACATTGCGACAGTCAAAGATAAAATTCTTATTATTAAACCTAATTGTCTTAGGAGGGCTTACCAAAGTGCAAACAATGAAGAAATTGTCTCTATTGGATGTTCGAAGAAGGATTTTATTGGCCTATTTGAGCAAGAACACTGAATCCACTCCAAGGCGCAGAGGTCCTCAAAAACATGTGGTGGTAGAGTAAGTACCAACATGCGATTTGGTCCTAGAAATTATCTGATTCAACCCATTACTACACAAAGAATATCTGCATTGTGCAAGAAGAAAACCAGCAGGATCTGCAAACGGTGTGACGTCCCACTTAATGATAAGTGTTTTGCTCCATTTCAAATTCAATAATATAAGGAAATTTTACACTGTATATTTATGCTACAATGCATTAGAACATAGACTAAAAAAAATGTGAAAAACTCATGAATAATAATAGTTCATTTTTTAAAGTATGTTTTGCCAACACATTTTGCCAATGTCCCAAAAATGGGACACCCTTTTAAAAAATACCCCTTATATTAAAAAATGACAACACATTTTTTTTTTTTTTTAACATTTTGACTTGTCATTAATAAAATGGTGTTGACTTCAAAAACTCAACAACAAATAATTATGGCAGTTAATGGGTTAAGGATTGCAAGTTATCAGCGCTACAGGGATTAATGAGATACACTCACTGTCCGCCATGATAGGTGAAATTATCGCTCTGTTCAAGATCCGGTTCGGAAAGCACGTGCTGCTTGCAAATGTGCATTAAACTTCAGTCTTTACGTATCCCAAATGCGCTCCCTAGCTTTTACAGACGTGAAAGTTAACCAGAGGCTGTTTGGAAGATCACGAGGGAGTTTTTCCTCCACATAAAATGAAAATACCTATTTAGCACGAAGAAAAGAGAGAGCCTGAGGCGTGTGTACAGAAGCGTATATCAGTGGTGAGAATTCTCTCTCTCTGTGGTGGCGCTAAGCAACAGCCTCTTTAGGGGCGCAGATGAGAGAGCCGACTACAGATGTGAGGACCACTTACCGTCATCGTTTCCTTCCCCAATTATAACCTTTCCTTGTTAGCTTCATGGACTGCAACAGACCACCGATTGCTACTTTACTTTCTCTACACGTATTATGTACATAGTGTATAGAGAAGATATTGTAATGCACCCAAAATTCGATACCGAGATTTCACCCCAAATACACTTTTGGGACCCCCTAAATTAAAAAAAATAGAAAAATGTCCGTGCCTGTGGACAGCATAGCTTAAAAAATGACAAGTCCGTTAAATACCAAACTTAGTATTTAAATACAGTATTTTCCAAGGATGCGACACGAATGTTTCCAAGAAAATCCCCCACCCCCAACTACCCTTTAAATGGAAAAATTGTCGGAAATTTTGATTTTCTTAAAGATGGTTCTAAATATTTTGATTAAAATATCGTATATTAATGATATTTACATGAAGACTACTTTATTCTGGATGAATTTAATATAATTGGTAAACCGTAGGAGATAGACAAAAAGTTAACCGTTTTGCAGAACCTCCGGATTATTGATTTCAATTTTAGCCACTTAAACTTTTCTCAAATGGGAAGATATTTTTTTTCTCGTTTCTCGTTTCTTTACTCCTGGCAAGCAAAGAGATTGGAATTTCAATTGTTTCACATAGCGACCGGCTTTTAAAGTTTGAGACTATCGCTTTAGCCTGTGCATTTTCTTATTTCTCTTCTACTTACAAGGAAGCCAGTAATAAGACAATTTCTGCTAATGATTATCTCGATTATCATGAAGTAGATAGAAGAATAAGCTCTTTAACAAATACCTGTTACAGAGATGTAGAGAAAGTCATGTGAATGGAGCACATGCTTTTTTTTAGAGGGATGGCAAGACTCAATATTTCAGATAGGTTGTCTTTCATAGGCAATTTTCAACACTTTAATCCTGAAACATACCCAACATGAAATACAAGAGGTTGTGTCATTATCTGTTTAATATACGTACCTGGAAGCATATTATTTTCCAAAATATTAAAAAGAGAACAAAAAAATCGAATGTGTTCCATTCACGTAACTTTCTCACATATCTGTAACAAATTAGTTGTAATAAGCTTATTGTTCTATCTAGTCATGCTAATCGAGATAAACATCAGCAGAAGCGGTCTTATTACTTAATTCCTTTTAAGTAGAAGAGAAATAAAGGAATACACTAGGCTAAACCGACAGTCAACTGTTTTAACATGTGGTTGCTATGGAATTGGAATCCGTTTCTATACGTGGTCAGTGTTGATAAGTTCCCGTATAAGAAAATTTTAAGTATTTTAAAACTGATCCAATAACAAGGAATATCTCGTAAATGGTATACTTCACGAAAAAAATGTATGTGACAAAACTTGTGTGTTTTAACGAGATCTAGATTTATTGTGTAGTAAATTTCTTCTATCTCTTATGGTTTACCAGTTATGCAAAACTTATCCAGAATGAAGAAGTCTTCAGAAACTTCAAGATATACATTTTATTTGTGATGTAAATAGCTTTAATATGCGGTATTTCAATCAAAACCGTTTAAGCCATTTTTGAGAAAATCAAAAATTTCGAAAAACGTTCCATGTAAAGTGTAGTTGGGGATGGGGAATTTTCTCGAAAATCTTCGTCTCGCATCCTTGGAAGATAGTGAACTTAAATGCCAAGTTTGGTATTTAACCGTTTTTGAGCTATGCTGTCCACAGACACACTTACACCCGAACCTTTTTACTAAAAATGCTCTTTTCGGACTCAGTGGACCTTAAAAAATATTTCCGTTGGAACCTTGGTGTCGAATTTTCGGGTGGAATACAATATTTCCTCTAGGTATACATTATTCACGTAGTACGTGTTGAGAAAGTAAACATGTTTTGACATTCAGACGCAGCGGATTTGCTTTCACCCTTTAAGTCAAGACAAGTAACTAGAAAAGATTGGAATGATCCAAATCCACAAAATGGTCTGTCAACCATCCCCTGGCATGTGAATAATCAACAAACAATTTTTACTCTCATTTACACTATTAATGAGCTTCAACTAAATTGCAATTGCTACTAAATTTTGCATAATTGACAAACCATTGAACAGACTTAAGAACATGTATGACTGACAGTTTAAAATTCCAAACTAATTATGCGAGATTTTTGAAATTTATGTTTAGAACAATGCAAATAAGTTGCAGTGCAAATTTCTCTAATGGTTTGGAAGTTATGGCCAAATGTATTTATGCTTTAGTCACGTCACAAAAAAGTTCCCTGCGACAAAAAAATTAAAATGTTGGTCTAATCTTTAAACCCCAGATTCACGATATGAAATGACCCTAAGTTTCTCTGTGTCTTTTTTGGTTTAGGCTCCAACAATTTTAAGGTTATGAATCTGCTTTTTTTGTCATAAAAATATAATTTTCTGTTTGAAAATTGAGAACATGCTTAAATACATCTGACAGTAAAACTTAGGAAACTTTTTATTCATTGTCTCTCTGTGGACATGCACAGCAAATTTTATTTGTGTAACACAAAAACTGCTTCGCAAGGAGCATTTTACAAGAAGAAAAATGCTGAAACTATCAACAGCGAGAAAACAAGGAAATATTTTAATGCATGACTCACATTAAAACTCCAACAAGTTGGTAAGCTGGACCCTCAGCTTTCTTTTTTCACTCATCTGCTGCTGCTTTTTCTGTTCCTTTCTTCTTGCATTGCGCTTTTCTTCCATAACTTCGTTTTTTATTTTGCCTGGTGAGAATGAAATTTCCTTGAAATGAAATTTTTGTTGCCGAGACCAGTACAGTGTTACCTCTAATACTTTGACTTCAGGCATTTAAAAGTGGCACCTGGTGTCCAAATATACCTTTTTTGTATTCAGAACTGTTTAAATTATTTAATTGAATTAGAATAGAAAAAGTCGTGTTTTTGTGTGATTTTTCATGATATTTCAGTCATACATATCCTTAAAATTGAAGATAGCACATTGAATTTCGCCCCTTTTTCTGCTCTTCTACTGCCAATGAAATGTCGACTGGCAGAAACTTTTTTTCCTTGCTTTAACAAACTGGTCATATGTATGTAGTTCCGAATAAACACTACTTGTGCATAGGGAGAGGAATTTCCAGTCCACTAGGGTGCCGCAGGTTGTTGCGAGCGTACGGACGTGAGGATAAGGTCGTGCCGCGCTGTCACAGCCATCCCAGGACACATAGTACATAAATTAACACTGCAATACCAAAAAAAGTATTCCGGTAATGGAAACTAAAGTGAACGCAGTTCAAACACACAACCAGACAGGGAAAACACATGTTGTAAAGAACTCTGTAAAATGATGGTGTCCACTGTCATATATTTACACAAACTGCAAAATCACGCATTCGTTGTATTTATGGAGAACTATATAAGACGTAAACTTCCTTCCGAAAGAGTATAGTACTATTAGGACGTGTTTGCTGATGTACGGGAACACGTGACAGGTAATAAACAATGTATTTCCATTATTTCCATTTTCCACAAGATTCGCCTCGTATTTCAAGACTCCAGAACCATTCAGAATAATTATAAATGTTTATCTACAACTGTTACTGCTTTGGAATCTAGAAAACTAGAACTGCCGGACGCCATTCATCATGTACACGAATTTGCTACAAATATTCTCAAGTTACATATACAGTTGCTCTATCAGATAGGAACAAACTCGAGAATGTGCTTGAGAAAAACCCAGCTAACTCAAAATTGTGTGATATCAGCAAAGTGATAAAATCAAATGCAAAAGCTAACCTACAAAATGTAGAGAACAGTCAATTACACACAAGTGATCTGAAGTTTTGGTTTTCTCCCACTACATCTTATGACGTGGAGTGAACATTCCGTGTATAAATCGTGTTTCCTCCCTAACCGAAGATGACTTGCTGAAATATTAAAAATCTGATGTGTACCATTCACATGACTTTCTCTATATCCCTGCAACAAATAATTCTTAAAAAGCTTACACTTCTATTTACTTTATGCTAATCAGAAAAAGTCTTATTACTTGCTTCCTTGTAAGTAGAAGCGAAATAAGGGACAACCGTAGGTTAAAGTGATAGTCAAAAGCTGGTTGCTATATCAATGAAGTTCCTTTGTTTATATGGATAGGAGTTGACAAGTTCCTGTATGAGAAAAGTATACGTTTTTCATAGCAGAAACCAAAAATAAGGAATGTCACAAAAACGACGAACTCCACGAAAAAAATGCATATAACATAAATTGTGTGTTTTAATGTGCTCTACATTTTTTGTGTAGTAAGTTTTTGTCCATCTCTTACGGTTTAGCAGTAATTAAAAATTTAGTAAAATTCATTAAGAATAAACTACTCTTCAGAGGCTATTCCCAGAAAATTCAAGATAAACATTTTATTTGTCACGTAAATATGTTTAATATACGAAATTTTAATCAAAATCGTTAGTCATTTTTGAGAAAATCAAAATTTTCGAAAAAAGTTCCATTTAAAGGGTAGTTGGGGGTGGGGGGATTTTCTCAAAATCTTCGTGTCGCATTCCTGGAAGATACTAAACTTAAATACCAAATTTGGTATTTTACCGACTTTTCGTTTTTGAGTTATCGTGTTCACGGACACACACACACACACACACGCACATGGACCTTTTTGTGAAAATGCTTTCTTTGGATATTGGGGACCCTAAAACATATATTTCCGGTGAAATCTAGGTATCGAATTTTTGGATGGAGTGCAATACTTTCTCTATACACTATGTACATAGTGCGTATGGAGAAAGTAAAAATGTGTATGGTCATCCATTGCAATAGATAAAGAAATGTCGTTTCTGTATACAATAATATGAATATCATAGACAATTCAATGTGTCACACATAGTTTGTACTGTTTTGTCCCTTTTCGTACCTCAATGTACAATTTAATGTCTGCCCTGCATCTTTATTATAATATTTAACTTGATGTTCATCAGCAGCTTAATATATACGTTATACACGACTGTACGTCATTGAACTTGAGTGCGCACTTTGTTTACGTTCTTACTGCTCGTCGTCTCATGGGCGTGCGCACTAAACTTGAAAAAGCAGGACAGGAAATGCTTCTCTCTGATCATATAATATGTAGGCATGTATATACCGGGTGGAAGGGAAGTCATTATATTAATTTACACCAGTGATAGATCTCGGTATTTAGAACACATTTTGTATTTTACGTTTTAGTCGCTGACCATTTCCTACGGAGATAATTTAGTTTTTTTTTCGAAAACAAGAGAGACAAGCTAACAACGTTACAGGTTGTGTGGGTGTCCCTTGCCCTAGGTCAGTACGCCTCATAAGGACGTTGAAGATATTATTTCCTTCCGAGTGTTGGCCAATCAGAATGCAGGTTGCATTCCTTATCCCACACCCTGCGTCGTGTTTGCAAGCGACCGACGTGTTTACACCCAGAAGCCAGTTCAGATCCCTGTTCAACTTCAACGCAACGTTGCCGAGGTCCTTCACGTCTAAAAAGACTGCTCGGAATATACTTTTAATTCTTTTAAGTGATTATTTCGAAACTTTGTGTGATGTCCCATACTTTCTACCGAAACTGTCAGAAATGCGCACCTTACGAGTAACAAACCAACATCTTCGTACATTCTTGTGGATTTAGCATCCAATTTGGAACAAAAACTATTTATTTTTTTGGAAATCGGCTGATCAAAGAACAAAATGCTATTAGACAATTTTGTTTGTAATGCTTCTATGAAGCACATATGAGGAGCATCGTTTCAAAACGTATTAATGCACGGCAGAACATTTTTCAGAAATTAAGAAAAACGTTTTACTTCCAAACAAGGAATCCTATACTCAAAATTTAAATGAGAAATTTCAGATACCAAGGAAATGTTTGTGAATTCTCAAAAACCGAAATTGGTTTTTTATTGGCTAGCAATTTATTTTAATTTAAAAGTTTCACTTAATACGTTTTGAACCGACTTACTGAACATAATACATTTTGAACTAAGCGAAGATCAAATATTAATATCATTCTAAAGAAATGTTTCATCAACTTTTTTTTCAATTTGTATTTATAATTTATAATAATATACTTATAAAACAATATAAGCAGAAAAAAAATATCGGTAACACTGATATCACAAAATAATAAGTATGCTCATTTTGAAGTTAAAAATTCTGCTGCTTACATAGAAGCAAAAACTCGAATTTTACAGCAGAGCTAGAACAACATATTAACGTCTTTCAAGCCCTGTTTCCTCATCCAAACAGTCACACTCCTCAGGTGTTGCATTATATTATAAGAAGGAATGCAGTAAGTTCCCTTCCACCCGGTATTATGTATGCTGGAACTGTCAAGGAATGCGCTTTGCTTGTTCGTTTCATATGCCACATAATGAGACGCGCAGAGCAGCAAGGAATATACCGAACTATGGCCTTGTTCATATGCCCTCTTATGGAAAACGGTTGTTTGCTCATTCGAGAGTCGATATCATTACGTTGTCAGACGTACTGCTCCAGTGCGCTAGAGCAAAGGAATCACAATACAGTATACTCTCGATTTTCCCGGGTAATGCGGGGAAGAAGAAGCACGAACAATCGAAAAACACAGATAATCGATAATCAATGCTTTTAAGGTACAACATACACACTATGTAAATAGAAAATTACGTTTAAAAATTTTTTTCAACAAGAAGTCCTTGTCCAAAAGTTTATTCTACTTCTGTGCATAGATATCGTAGGTCTGTTTATTTCTTAAACTATTCGTGATGTTGGTCTGCTTCTGAGAGCAGTTGACTGACATTTTTTCGCAAGCAACAGCAAGCAACATGGGGGTTTAGGGAGTTTATGTCACTCCCATGGCTGTTTTAGGGCGTAATTTTGCACTCTTCAGCCAAAAAAGTTTTAGTTTATTTGGCAGTGCTTGTGGTTTTGTTTAGGTTGGGTTTATGTTGGATCTTTTTAGGAATCATGGTTAAATTTGGAATTGCTGAATGTAGTCTTGTAGTCCTTGTTTTCTTTATCTTTT
This sequence comes from Hymenopus coronatus, assembly GCA_030762935.1. Taxonomy (NCBI): domain Eukaryota; kingdom Metazoa; phylum Arthropoda; class Insecta; order Mantodea; family Hymenopodidae; genus Hymenopus; species Hymenopus coronatus. The sequence continues at coordinate 81,148,083 of CM060883.1, forward strand.
TCTTTGTTGTAAGATTGAATTATAGTCTTGATTGGGGGGGGGTCACTTAATTTTCTTCTATTTAGTGGTTGTTCTTTGAATTCATTTTCTTTTTCGATAATTTGTTGTCGGTATGGTCGATCGGTTGCATTATCAAGGTATTTGGTTATCATCTTTTTGGTGGTTTCTTCGATAGGATCTGTTTTTGCTGTAGATTTCATTGTTTGAAGACCAAGGAGGTAGTTTCATGGCTATTCGTAGGCACTTGTTTTCGAATTGTACTAGTCTTGCTATTATTGATTTTGATGTTATCGTGAAGAGTGCTATTGCTGCATATGTCAGGATGGGTTTTATTATTGTTTTATATATCTGTATTAATGTTGTAGGTTTGAATAGGAATTTGAGGCATGGTGTTGCAGTTTTGGCTTCTTTAATTTTTTGTAGGTAGTGTGTTGTGGTGGACAGTTTGGCACTCAAGGTGACTCCAAGGTATTTTATGTTTGATTTAATTGGTATAGGTTGATTTCCGTATTTGATGTATGCTTTTTTGTGTTTTTCTTTGTGACTGGTCCTGAATATTATGGCTTGTGATTTTGTTGGGTTGATTTTAATTTTTCATTTATTTGCCCATTTTTTGGAATATTTATAGTTGTTTTTCTAATTTATTTTTAACATCTTTGTATTTCCCAGCAGAGCTCCAGTATACAGTGTCGTCGGCGTATTGTGCTTGTTGGATGTTTGCATGTATTGGTTGAGGTATGTCGCAGGTGTAGATTATGTATAGTAGTCCGGATATGGCGCTGCCTTGAGGTGTTCCTGCTTGAAGTTGTACAGGTGCTGATAGTTTACCGTTGATATTAATTTTTGCTGTTCTATTTGTTAGAAAGCTAGCTGTCTACCGTACTATTCTTTTAGGAAGTGTCATTATGTTCTTTTTATATAATAAACCTTCTGTCCAGCAGCGATCGAATGCATTTTGTATATCAAGGAAGGTGGCGGCTCTGGTGAATCCTCTGTTGGTTTTATCTTTTATTTCGGAAATAATCCTTGGTAGTTGATCTTGTATTGTTATTGTTGTTCTGAATCCAGCTTGTGTTTCTGGTAGTAGTTTATTTTCTTCTAGAAATTGGCTTAGGCGTTGTGAGGATTTTCTCTAGTATTTTGGATAATGTATTGGTGAATGAAATTTGTCTGTAGTTTTCAAGGTTTGTGTTTGGTTTCTAGTAATATTAGATTTTCTTTTTTCCATTCGCGAGTGTGATATCCAGTTCTCAGTATTATATTGTATGAAATTATTATTTTCTTCATCATTTGTTGAGGTATGTTTTTAGCATTGTATAGGTTATTGAGCCGGGTCCGGGTGCAGATTTGCCAAGGTTTTAACAGTGCTGATGTAATCTTTAGTTTCAATTGGTTTGTCAGTTTCATTTGTGGGTTTAGTGCTGGTGCTTGGAGTTGTGGCGTGAGGAGTTTCTTGTTTTCGTTGATTTAGTTCGTTATTTCTGTAGTATGTATGTTATCAAACGTTGGTTCGTCAGGAATTTGGAATATTATTTCATAAAGTTCTAAAGGCGTGTGATTTCTCTTCTGTTGTATGAATGTTCTTATTATTTAATTTTATCGTGTAGGTGAATTGTTTTTTATTTTTAATACTTTTAATGAATTGCCAGATTTTTTTTAGGTTCTTTTGACTTTGCATTTATGATTTCTTTTAGTGTTTGTCCCCATTTTTCTGTATTGTGTTGGATTATAGCATTTTTGACTGGTTTAATATATTCTTGTCAGTTGGATCATATGATTTTATGTATTGTCTGCATGCTCTTCTTTTTTCTTTTATCTTCGTTATAATTTCTTTTGGTAGTGGTCTGCTGAAACGGTTGGTGTTAACTGTTTTTTGAATGATTGTGCTGTTCCTGGCGTTTCTAACTTCTGATATTATTTCTTCTGCTATGGAGTCTATTTGGCCTATGTTAGTTATTTCTGTATCTTATATTGGTTGCTTGTGATTTCTTATATGTTCGGTGAATTCGTTCCAGTTTGCGTTAGTATAGTCGAATATTTTCTTTGGAGGGTTTCTTCGGTTTTCCATGTTCCTGTGTGGATTGTTAATATGATGGGTAGGTGACCCGTACTTATTGCGGCTTCTGTGTTAATATCCATGATTTTGTTGTGGATTGTAGGTGTTGCAAGAATCTTGTCTGGGGACGATTGCCCATTTTCCCTACATTCTATTCTAGTAGGACCTGGAATATATGCAATATTTAGTGGAGAAGTTTTTAGTAGTCATTTACGAGTTTTTCCGTTTTGGTTGGCGCTTAGGTCTCCGAGGATGACTAGGTCTTTGTATATATGTCATTAGATTGGTTGATGACCTTTCTGGGATGTAGATAGTTGCGATGTGTAGTGTGTTCTTATTTATATTTATCTGAATGACGATTGCTTCGTCTTCGCTGAATTCTGGGGGTAGGTGGGTTTCTGTTGGATTGACTTCTTTTCGAGCTAGTATTATTACCTCCACCAATTGTTTCTCTACGGTCTTTTCTGTAGCAAGTGTATGTGGTATTTCTAGTGCTCTGTGTGGTTTGAGTTTCGTTTCGTTAATGGTGATGATGTGGCTTCTTATTATTTGTTGAAGTGCTATTATTAATTCCATTTATGTTAATGTGTAGTATTTTTATATTGTGGTGAAGTTTTTGTTTAACAGTTGTCATCTTCACTTTTTATGATTTTAGTTTCAATCGATGTTTTTCATTTGTGTTTGTTCTTCTGTTTACGTGACCGTGGCTTCAGGCGTATTAATCTTATTAATTTCTACTGAAAGTTGTCCGCCTATTTTGTAGGTGAAGACAGTAGAGTTCTTTTTGTTGTTTCGGAGAAGTTTCTCAACATTTGTTTTGGCATACAATGACATCTACTCGTTTTTCCCCTGAACCATTGTAAAGAGCAGCTTCTAAATCACCGAATCCTGATATTCTCTGCTTTTTGTTTTTAATGTCCCGAACAGTCTGCATTCCAATCCCATGATCAGTACTTAGTTTTGCAACCGTTTTCCGCCTCTCAAATCTTTAATTGCTTCTTATTACTTGCTCTATACGTACTATGTACATAGTGTATAGAGAAGGTATTGCACTCCACCAAAAAATTCGATACCGAGATTTCACCGGAAATATATGTTTTAGGGTCCCCTGTATCCAAAAAAAAGTATTTTCGGAAAAAGGTCCGTGTGTGTGTCAGTGTGTCCATGCGTCCGTGTGTCTGTGAACACGATAACTCAAAAACGAAAAGTCGGTAAAGTACCAAACTTGGTATTTTGTTTAGTATCTTCGAATGATGCGACACGAAGATTTTGAGAAAAATTCCCCCACCCCAAACTACCCTTTACATGGAACTTTTTCGGGGAATTTTGATTTTCTAAAAAATGGCTCTAACGATTTTGATTAAAATATCATATATTAAAGATATTTACCTGCGAAATAAAATTTTGAATTTTCTGGGAAAAGCCTCTGAAGACTACTTTATTCTGGGTCAATTTTACGGAATTTTGCATAACTGCTAAACCGTAAGAGATGGACAAAAACGTACCACACAACAATTGTAGAGCACTTTGAAACACAATTAATGTTATTTACATTTTTTTCATGGAGTTGATTGTTTTTTTTTTAGATATTCCTTGTTTTTGGTTTCAGCTATAGAAAACATACTTTTCTTATATATGATTTTGTGAACTCGTGTCTATACAAACAAAGGAACTTCAGTCACATAGCAACCAGGTTTTGACCATCACTTTAACCTATGGTACTCCTTTATTTCGCTTCTACTTACAAGGAAGCAAGTAATAAGACTATCTCTACTAATTTTTTCTCGATTAACTTGAAGTAAGTAGAAGCATAAGCTTGTTAACAATACTTTGTTGCAGAGACGTAGAGAAAGTCATGTGAATGGAACACATCAGATTGTTTTTGTTCTAATGTCAACAAACTTCGTTTCTCCGCCATGTATTTTTATAAATTTCCTTTAACATGCTTCGTTACTTACCTGCTGATTAGCTTAAGAAAAACTGAACTTCTTTTTAATGTACACGGAACAGGCAGGTCGTTAACAATGGCAACAGTACTCTGTTGTCACGCGGCGGATCCTTTATTGTTATTTCCTAAAGAAAAACAATCAACTATAATTTTTTTTTCTCGTTGGGGGGACGCATGGATAATCCGCACACGTCTATTCGGCAGTATTACTGCGTTTTCAACATTGTTTGTACTCATTGTTACTGTTGAATTACTTAACAGGAAAAGCAACTCAATCTCGTGTATAAACAAACTTTACACATTATACACAGGGTGAAAGTAAATCTATGATCATCCTTCAACAGGCTGGCTCTTTTGTTCCATTCACATGACTGCCTCTACATCTCAGCAAGATATTGCCGTTAAAAAGCTTATTCTTCGATTTACTTCTTGCTAATCGAGATAAACGTTATTCCTTCCTTTCTTGTAAGCAGAAGGGAAACAAAGGAATTACCTTGGCTAAAGCGATAGGCAAATCTTTTAAAAATATTTTTTCTTTGCATTGCCAGGCGTTGACAAATTCGCAAGTGTGAAAAGTTTAAAGTACTTTAAAACTTAAACCAATAAATATAAAAAATGGCCAACTCCACGAAAAAAATGTATAGGACATAAATTGTGTGTTTGAACGAGAGTGTGGTAAGTTTTGTCTATCCCTTACTGTTAACTAGTTATGCAAAATCCAGCAAAATTCATCGAGAATAAAGAAGTCTTCTAAATTCAAGATATACAGTTTATTTGTCGTGTATATAGCTTTAATATAGGGTATTTTGATCAAAATCGTTAGCGCCGTTTTTGAGAAAAGCACAATTTCTGAAAAAAATTCCCTGTAAAGGGGGGGGGGATTTTCCTCGAAATATTCGTGTCGCATCCCTGGAAGATACTAAACTTATACACAAAGTTTGTTATTTTACCGACTTTTCGTTTTTGAGTTATCATGTTCACACACACACGAATCTTTTTCTAAAAGTGTTTTTTTTTATAGGGGGGACCCTAAAACGTGTCTTTCCGGTGAAATGTCGCTACAGAATTTCTGGGTGAAATGCAAAATCATTTTGCAATTTTCTGTTTTAAAGTAGAAACTATCGAAAATTGGTTAATAGTAACTATTTTAAAGGAAGATCTTATATAATTTAAATACTTTTTCAAACATTCCTTATAAGAGATTTAAAGAAACGGTTTCTCTGCGTATTTAAACCATTTTGGGCTAAAACAATCCGCACTCTTGCTATTATTATAAGCTATCGAAAATTGCCTTCGTGGAATCTACGTGATTAGCCACACAAACGCACTTATGTTGATACTTTAAGGCGCTTATGATTTGTTTTCAGCGAACAATCACTTGCAAAATGACACATTTTACAAATGCCTAGAATCTTGAGGTGCTACACATTTATTGTGAAGCACATCCCAACGCGATACATTCAGCAAGAATGTTTACTTCCCCATCACGTACTATGTAGTGTATAGGGAAGAATTGAATTCAACCCAAAAATTCGATACAGAGATTTGACCGAAGATAAACGTTTTGGGCCCCCTGTATCCAAAAAACATCACTTTTAGAAAAAGGTCCGCGCGTGTGTGTATATGTGACAGTGTGCCTGTGGATACCATAGCTCAAAAACGAAAACTTGGTATTTTCGTTAAGCATCTTCTAGGGATGCGACACGAATATTTTGAGAAAAATCTCCCCAACTACCCTTTACATGGAACTTTTTTCGAAAATTTTGATTTTTTCAAAAATGGCTCTAACGATTTTGATTAAAATATCGTATATTAAAACTATTTACCTGACAAATAAAATGTATATTTCGAATTTTCTGGGAATAGCATCTGAAGACTACTTTATTCTGGTTGAATTTTACGGAATTTTGAATAACTGCTAAACCGTAAGAGATGGACAAATCCTTACTACATGAAAACTGTAGAGCACGTTAAAGCACACAATTTATGTTATATACATTTTTTTCGTAGAGTTCAACGTTTTTGAGACATTCCTTGTTTTTGGTTTCTGCTTTGAAGAGCTTATACTTTTCTCATACAGGACTTGTTCAACTCCTGTCCATACAAACAACCAGCTTTTGACTATAAGTTTAACCTATGGTGCTCCCTTATTTCGCTTCTACTTACAAGGAAGCAAGTAATGCAACTGCCAGCTAACAGTGAAACATATTATTACCAACTGCAGTCTCTATGAGGAACAACGAACCACATGTAACGTACCAAACGAACTCCCGACAGCCCTAGACCAACTACAATTCTCCAACAAAGTCTTGAAATTTTTACAAGTAATCCAATTGTATTATAAAATTTAATCAAAAGTTCTTCTTTCGATCTGTATATTTCAAAATGTTAAATATCATAGTTCACAACAAACATAAAATAACTTTTCTCTTGTAAAATACTGCATTGAGTTTACTTTTTTATGTATACCTTTTATATGTTTCTTTAAATTTGCAATGTGAATGTATTCAACTATGTATGTAACCCTAATGAGAAGTCGCGATATAACCACTGCAGTTAAAGCGACTTTAAATAAATAATTAAAAAAAAAAAAAAAACGATAAGACCATTTCTGCCAATTTTTTTCTGATTAGCATGAAGTAAATAGAAGTATAAGCTTTTTAAGAATAATTTGTTGCAGGGATATTGAAAAAGTCATGTGAATGGTACACATCAGATTTTTACCACTTGTATCATAACTAATTTTCTTTTGTTTCTATAGATTGTTAATCAAGAACCAGATCGTAAAAGATTCTGAAGCTTTTAAATGGAATTTGTGTAATGTTGAGTTTCCAATTGTTGAAAACAGATGCTTTGTTTAAAGTGCGAAAAAATGGAAATGAAAAAGCAAAGAACAGAAAGAATGTGTGGATTAAGATGAATGCATCTGCGTGCCTGCCGCATTCTCTCGCTAGTGTATCGATTCAGTGTCGCATTGTAGTGCGGGGACAATATTGTGAGGAAGATTATACCGCGCCGTACCGCAAAATGGGTCATTCAGTAGACGCTAATAACCGCTTCGGCCGGCATTGTTGTTAGTCCTAGGCATTTGGGGAGCTGCTTTATAAACCTATTAGCAGCACCAACAACAATAATAATACATGCTAAAACATCTGATGTGTACCATTCACATGCCTTTCTCTACATCTCTGGAAAAAACTATTTATAAAAGATTATTCTTCTATTTACTTATTCATCCTATCGAAAAAAATAAGGAGAAACTACTTGCTTCCATGTAAGTAGAAAGGAAATAAGGGAGTACAATAAGCTATAGCGATAGTCAAATCTTTTAAAAGTTGGTTGCTATTTCATTGAAGTTCCCTTGTTTCTATGACCTAAAAATTCCCGTATGAGAAAAGTATAAGGTGTTTTAAAACTGAAACCAATAACAAGGAATATCTCAAGAACGGTGAACTCTACGAAAAAATGTATATATCATAAGTTGTGTGTGTATTTTTTGTCAGTAAGCTTTTGTCTTATCTATTTCAGTTTACCAGTTACGCAAACATCGGCAAAATTTATTCAAAATAAAGAGGTACTTAGAAGCTATTCCCAGAAAATTCGAGATATACGTTTTGTTTGCCATCTAAAAAGAGAGAGCAAAATTACAACTGCTATACTGCCTCCGTTATATAATGTTTTCGTTCTGTACGAGTAAGTCATCATGTTGTCAGCACTGATGCTAAGCAAGGCAAAACTGAATATCGCAGACCATTAAGCAGGAACTCCGTGAAATAGGTAAAACAATATATTTATAATTATAATATGTCTATAAATATTGAGAAATGTCTAAAAAAAATCTGATGTGCTCTATTCACATGACTTTCTCTACATCTCTGTAACAAATTGTTGTTAATAAGCTTATTCTTCTTTTTATTTAAAGCTAAAGCATTAGCAGAAACGGCCATATTACTTAGTTCCTTTATAAGTAGAAGGGAAATTGGGAATCACTAGGCTAAACCGACGGTAAATTATTTAAAATGTGGTTGCTATGGCATTGAAATTCGTTTCTTTGCGTGGCCAGGAGTTGACCACTTCCCGTATGCTAAAAGTTTAAGTACTTAAAAATGAAATCAATAGCAAGGAATGTCTCGAAAACGGCCAACTCCACGAAAAAAAAATGTATGACATAAATTGTGTGTTTTGTCGTGATCTACATTTTTTTAATAAGTTTTTGTCTAACTCTTACGGTTTGCTAGTTATACAAAATTCAATAAAAATCATCCAGAATAAAGAGGTCTTTAGAAGCTATTCCCAGAAAATTCAAGATATACATTTTATTTGGTATGCAAATATCTTAAGTATAATATATTTTAATCAAAATCGTTAGAGCCGTTTTTTGAGAAAATAAAAATGTTCGAAATTTTTTCCATACAAACTGTAGGTTGGGTAGGGGGGGATTTTCTTGAAAATCTTCATGTCGCATCCTTGAAAGATACCAAACTTAAATATCAAGTTTGGTATTCAACGTCTTTTCGTTTTTGAGCTATGCTGTTCACAGACACACACGGAAGATTTTCTAAAAATCTGATGTGCTCCATTCACATGACATTCTCTACATCTCTGCAACAAATTATTGTTAAAAAGCTTATTCTTCTATTTGCTTCATGCTAATCGAGGAAAAGAAAGCAGAAATAGTCTTATTACTTGCTTCCTTGTAAGTAGAAGCGAAATAAGGGAGTACCATAGGTTAAAGTGGTAGCAAAAGTTGGTTGCTATATGGCTGAAGTTCCTTTGTTTGTATGGATAGGAGTTTACAAATTCCTGTATGAGAAAAGACTTAAGTTTTTCTAAGCTGAAACCAGAAACAAGGAATATCTCAAAACGACCACTCTACGAAAAAAAAAAAAAAAATGTATACAACATAAATTTAACGTACTCTACATTTTTTCTGTGGTAAGTTTTTGTCCATCTCTTACGGTTTAGCAGTTATGCAAAATTTCGTAAAATTCATCCAGGATAAAGTAGTCTTCAGAGGCTATTCCCCGAAAATTCAAGATATGCATTTTATTTGTTTGGTAAATATCTTCAATATACGATATTTTAATCAAAATCGTTAAAACCATTTTTAAGAAAATCAAAATTTTCGAATTTTTTTTCCATGTAAAGGGTAGTTGGGGGTGGAGGATTTTCTTGAAATCTTCGTGTCGCATCCTTGGAAGATACCGAACTTAAATACCAAGTTTGGGCTTTAACGGTCTTTCCGTTTTTGCTGTACACACACACACACACACACACACACACACACACACACACATAGCCCTCCGTGGTGTAATGGTTACCATGCTATCTTCATATACCCAAGGTCGCGGGTTCAAACCCAGCGGAGGACGATGGATTTTTTCTGGTGTAAAAATCCTTAGCATGGCTTCCTTCGGAAGGGAAGTAAAACCGTTGGTCCCGTGATGGCCTGATAAGAGAGGCCTCTGAGCAAAATTAAGCCATCTTTCACGCCCAATATAGAATGGGACGCTGAGAACCACAGCAGTTAAACAGCGTCCATAAATAAAACGCCATTTCCACACACACACACACACACACACACACACACACACACACACACACACACACAGGGATCTTTTTAATTTTTTTTATTTTTTTTTTTTTTTGTTTGTATTCAGGGGGTCCCTAAACATGTACTTCCGGTATCGAATTTTTGGGTGCAATGCAATACCTTCTCTATATACTATGCACATAGTACGTGTAAAGAAAGTAATACTGTATTGTTGTTAGAGTTATAAAACCCGGCCTACGGTCTTGTTTTGCATTCTTTCTGTTCACAACCTTACCACTTGTAGCATAAATAATTATTGTTAAATTCTTTTATGATTAAGATACTAGCATTTTGGTTATATTTTGTACTGCAAACAGCTGATGACAACGATTTCACCGACTTTCTTAATAGTGAAAACAGCTTGTATTTTTACTTGGGTTGTTCAAGAGGAAATGCATTTTTGTTTTCATGAAATGCAATTTAGAGAATGACAAAATGTTGTATACAACAGCTACAAAGTTTTCATGACAACATCATGAATTTAAGATTGGATTAGGGCCATCATCAATAGGGCCCACACCTTAGACACTCTCCTGCATGTAGGTCATTGTAGTTCTTTGTGACTTAGGGGATTTTGGGAGGGAGGGATGAGACGAAAGATTCGAAGGGTGACCAGATTCGGATGACGACCGGATGTGGTCCCTGACGTTTCCAGATGGAACGCAACTGACGTCGCCCAGCGCACTGCGCCTGAATCCCCGGTGGCATTGTGAAGGATTTTGTTTACGGAGGCCCCTTACGTAAGTCATTTTCCGACTGTAACTCCCCGATCGCTTGGTCCTTAAACCCCGAAACAGAATATAGGGCAGTGCTGGGTACAGAAATTGATGTACAGGAAAGTCGCGATAGAAGTGAACCATTCCAGCAGTCGCCTACCGACCCTGGGAAACTATGCAAAATTCTGCGGGTCATAATGGGCTACCGTTGGAGATCGAACCTTTCGAATGCTGGCCACAGTTGGTATCGCCTGAGCCATGACTCACACACACACAATACTTTCTCTACACGTACTATGTAAATAGCGTACAGAGAAGGTATTGTATTGCACCCAAAAATTCGATACCGAGATTTCACCGGAAATATATGATTTGAGCTCCCTGAGTCCAAATATAACATTTTTAGAAAAAGGTCCGTGTGTGTCTGTGTGTCTGTCTGTGGGCGGCATAGCCTAAAAACGAAAAGTCGGTTCAATACCAAACTTGGTACGTAAGCTGAGTGATTTCCTAAGATGTGACACGAAGATTTTCAAGAAAATCTCCACACCCCCAACTACCCTTTACATGGAACATTTTTCGTAACTTTTTATTTTCTCAAAAATGGCTCTAACGATTTTGATTTAAATTCCTTGTGTTTAAGATATTTTTATGACAAACGAAATGTATATCTTAAATTTTCTGGGAATAGCCTCTGAAGACCTCTTCATTCTGGATGACTTGTATAACTGGCAAACTGTAAGAGATATACAAAAGCTTATTACACAAAACACGTAGATCTCATTAAAACACATGTCATATACTTTCTTTTATCGTAGAGTTAATAGGATAAGGTGATCTGAACATACGGAAATTACATCTTAGGTGAGTTAAATAACCATGTTCTTAAAAAGTTATCAGTGGTTTTTCCTGATATTTTCAGAATTATTCTATGAATTACGAAAATTATCTCAAATGGTTGTTTGCATTGATAATTTATGTGGTTGAGTCTGTAAAAAATATTTCAGTCAGCATAAAAATAATAAAATTTACTCTTAAAACATGTAAATTTATGTACGCGTTTCTCTGATATTTATTGCAATGTAGAATCACACAATTGCATGCTTGTTTTTAATACGAGGGCCGTTCAGAAAGTAGCCTCCGGTTGATTGCAAGAAATTCACCAAGTTAAATAAAAATATTTTAATATATACATCTTACAACTACATCTTTGCACTATTTTTCTACATAGTTTCCATAACGATTGAGGCACTTATCGTATCTGTTCACAAGCTTTGAAATTCCTTCTGCATAAAAATCACCCGCTTGTGCCTGGAGCCAGCCTGTGACCGCATCTTTGAGCTCTTCGTCGTCATCAAACCGCTGGGACCCGAGCCATTTCTTCATATGCATGAAGAGGTGATAATCGCTTGGCGCCAGATCTGGACTGTAAGGTGGATGGTTGACAACGTCCCACTTGAAGGACTCAAGAAGGGCTGTTGTTCTGCGAGCAGAGTGAGGACGGGCGTTATCGTGCAAAAAAACGATACTGGAAGTCAGCATACCACGGCGTTTGTTCTGTATAGCCCGTCGTAATTGTTTTAGTGTTTCACAGTACACGTCTTGATTAATGGTCGTCCCACGTTCCATGAATTCAACCAACAACACCCCTTTTGCATCCCAAAACACCGTTGCCATCAATTTTCGGGCAGAAAAATCTTGCCGGGCTTTTATTGGTTTGGTAGGCGAATTTGAATGTGCCCACATCTTTGATTGTTCTTTTGCCTCAGGGTTCACGTACTTAATCCAGGTTTCGTCCCCGGTCACGATTCTGTTTAACAATGGTTCACCTTCGGCCTCATAACGTGACAGAAAGTCTAATGCAGAGGCCATTCTTTGAGTTTTGTGGTGGTCGGTAAGAATTTTGGGCACCCATCGTGCACAGAACTTACGGTAACCCAATCTTGCTGTCACTATCTCGTACAAGAGAGTCTTAGAAATCTGTGGAAAATCAGTAGACAACTCCGACATTGTGAAACGTCGGTTTTCACGAACTTTTGCATCAACTGTCTGAACGAGTTCGTCCGTGACCAATGATGGTCTACCACTCCTCTCTTCATCATGAACGTTTTCTCGTCCACTTTTAAATAAACGTACCCATTCACGGACCACTCCTTCACTCATAACTCTTGGTCCGTACACGGCACAAAGCTCACGATGAATAGCTGCTGCAGAATATCCTTTGGCTGTAAAAAACCTTATAACAGCACGCACTTCACATTTGGCGGGGTTTTCTATTGCAGTACACATTTCAAACGGCCACAAACACTAAACTAGCGCAGGTACGACTTTCACTCGACCACGGCTTGATGCCGACTGACCTGCTGAGTGCGTGAATGCACAGATGGCGTCGCTACTCCCCCCACTACCCGCACTGTGACCGATCGGAGGCTACTTTCTGAACGGCCCTCGTATAATCAGCTGTCTTCTTAACCTCAATTATTTAGTGATGTATATAATTTCACTAGAAACTGATAAAACAATTATTTGTAAAGTGAAAAAAGTACAAATGTGGAACATTTGCAATGTTCTTGCTTTTTTTAATATTACTAATATATATTAAAAAATTATAATTGTGGTTCAGAAAGGTCAACTATGTGTTGATGCGCGTACTGAAAATTGCATCTCTCTATCGCTTATACTGTCTGAGGAAAAGGTTCATTAGTAGGCATCCAAAACTGCTGTTTTGAGAAAACTGAATTTTAAGATAAAGATGTTCTGAAAGGGATCGATGAGTGACAGCTTTAAAGGAATGGAGTCTGGTATTTAAATGCTGTTTAAATGCCTTAAAATCCTCTTAAACCCCCAAAGGTATATATGTTCTGAAACTGGAAACAAGAGAGATTTTATTAGTATCTGGAACAAAACAAACTTGATTTTTGACCATTTCAGAGTACTTTATATCTTAACCGTTTTCGAGCTATTGATTTAAATTTTAAGCCTCTTAAACTTTTGTTTAGTCCGGGCAAGCAAAGAAATTGGAATGTCAATTAGTTCACATAGTGACCGGCTCTTAGATAACGAGACTATCGCTTTAGCCTGTGTATTTTCTTAATTCCGTTCTACTTACAAGAGAGCTAGTAATAAGGCTAATTCTGTTCATCTTTATCTTGATTAATATGATGTAGATAACAGATTAATGTTTTCAATAAAAGGTTTGTTTGCCGAACAGCTAGAGGACATCATGTGAATGGAACACATTAGATTGTATCCTTCTTCTTACAAGAAACCAAGTAATAAGGACAATTTCTGCTAATGTTTATCTCGATTAGAATAATGTGGATAGAAGAATGAACTTTTTAACAATAATTTGTTATAGAGATGTAAAGAAAGTCATGTGAATTGTGCACATCAGATTTTTGTCATGGTAGCATGACAGTTTTGTTGAAAATTCTGATGGGTTCCATTCACATGACTTTCTCTACATCTCTACAACAAATTATTGTTAAAAAGCTTATTCTTCCATTTCTTACATGCTAATCATGAAAACATTAACAGAATTTGTCTTTTTACTTGCTTTTATGTAAGTAGAAGGGAAATAAGGAAGTGTCATAGGCTAAAGTGATAGATATCAGCTAGTTGCTATGTGATTGAAGTTCCTTTGTTTGTATGGACAGGAGTTGACAAATTGCTGTATGAGAAAAGTATAATTATTTTATAGCTGAAACCAATAACAAGAAATATCTCAGAGGCTACCAACTCCACGAAAAAAATGTATATAACATAAATTATGCGTTTTAACGGGCTCTACATTTTCTATTCAATATGCTTTTGTCTATCTCTTACGGTTTCTAGTTATGCAAAATTTAGTACAATTCATACGGAATAAAGGTTTCTTCAGAGACCCTTTCCAGAAACTTCAAGATTTACATTTTATTTGTCATGTAAATATCTTTAATATACGATAATTTAATCATAATCGTAGAGCCATTTTTGAGAAAATCAAAAGTGTCGAAAATGATTCCATGTAAATGGTAGTTGGAAGGGAGTTTCTTGAAAATCTTCGTGCTGTATCTTTGGAAGATACTGAACTTAAATACCAACTTTGGTATTTAACGGACTTTTCGTTTTTGAGCTATACTGCGCACAGACACATACACACAATGACAGATTGGCTAAAGAAGCTGCCCAAGACACCAGTCTTCGAATTTCATATAGCAAAATTCCTAAAAGTCAAACTAGAAAACAAGTGAGAGAAGCTAGTACCAATAGATGGGAGGGGGAATGGAAGAACAGCTCAAACGGACAACTAAATAAATCATTTTTTCCCACGGTTAAAAAAAAATCTGATGCGTTCCATTCACATGACTTTCTCTACATCGCTGTAACAAATTATTGTTAAAAAGCTTATTCTTCTATCTAAGTCATGATAATCGAGATAAACAGCATAAATTGCCTTAATTACTTGCCTCCTTGTAAATAAGGAAATACACTATGCTAGTCAAATCTTTTAAAACCCGGTTGTCGTGTGGATGAAATCCATTTCTATGTAAGGCCAGGAGTTTACAACTTTCCGTGTGAGAAAAGTTTAAGTATTTTACATCTGAAACAAATACATAACAAGGAATATCTCAGAAATGGCCAATTCAACGGAAAAAAAAACATATATGCCATAAATTATGTGTTTTAACGTCATCTACATGTTTTGTCAAGTAAGTTTTTTCTATCTCTTGGGGTTTACCAGCTACGCAAAATTCTGCAAAATTTATTCATAATAAAGTGGTCCATAGAGGCTATTCCCAGAAAATTCAGGACATACATTTTATTCGTCATATAAATATCTTTAATATACCGCATTTTAATCAAATTCATTAGAACCATTTTTGAGAATATCAAATTTTCGATTGTTTCTATGTAAAGGGCAGATTGGGGCGTTTTTCTTGTTTTTCCCCCCAAAATCTTCGCGTCGCATCCCTGGAAGATACTAAACTTAAATATTAAGTTTGGTACGTTACCGACCTTTCGTTTTGAGTTATCGTGTTCATAGACTCACGGCCACACGGACCCACAGAAAATACTTTTTTTGGATATAGGTGACCCTAAAACGTTTATTTCCGGTGAAAATTCGGTATCGAATTTTTGGGTGGAATGCAATACATTCTCTATACACTATGTACAAGTAGGTATAGAGAAAGTAAAACTAACAATTAAAACAAATCTCACTACCAATATAACAAGTACATTAATAGGGCATTGAAAACTGCGAACTTATTACCACCTATTTAAAATAGCAGACAGCCCAATGTGCCCCTGTAATAATTGACATATACATGAGCTCTCTGTGAGTGTATCAAATTGGAAAGTGGAAGAGAAACATTTTAAAAACATGTAACTCTGAAAGGTGGAAAGTGGCCAATACAAAAGAAGGAAATGGTTAAAAACTTTAGAAAGAACTTTTACAAATTTGTGAATTCCATTAACTTTGACTTACTGTAAAACATATGTATATAAATTGTAAACATCTCATAATTAAAAAAAAATTATGTGTTCCATCCACATGCTTTTCTCTATATCTCTGCAATAAACTATTGTTAAAAAGCTTATTTATGCTTCTATTTACTTCATACTAATCGAGAACAAATCAGCAGAAATAGTCCTATTACTTTCTTCCTTGTAAGTAGAAACGAAATAAGGGAGTTTACCATAGTCAAAAGCTGGTTGCTGTGTAACTGAAGCTCCTTTGTTTGTTTGGACAGGAATTGTTAACTTCCTGTATGAGAAAACTATGGTTTTTAAAGCTGAAACCAAAAACAAGGAGTATCTCAAAAACGATCTACTCCACGAAAAAAATGTACATAACATAAATTGAGTGTCTTAATGTACTCTAAATTTTTTGTGTTGTAAGTTTTTTTCCATCTCTTACGGTTTATCAGTTATGCAAAATTCTGTAAAATCCATCCAGTATAAAGTAATCTTCAGAGACTATTCCCAGAAAATTAAAGATATATTTTTTATTTTCCAGGTAAATATCTTTAATAAATGAAAATTTAATCAAAATCGTTAAGCCATTTTGGGGAAAATCAAAATTTTCGAAAAACGTTCCGTGTAAAGGATAGTTTGGGGGGGGAATTTTCTCAAAATCTTTGTGTCGCATCCTTGGAAGATACTAAACTTAAATACCATTTTTTTTTATTTTACCGACTTTTCGTTTTTGAGCTATCGTATTCACAGACACACGGACGCAAACACACAAACACACACACACACACACACGAGCCTTTTTTCTGAAAACGCTTTTTTTGAATACCTAAACCCTAAAACATATATTTCCGGTGAAATTTCGGTATCGAATTTTTGGGTGGAGTGCAATTATTCTTTCTCTATACACTATGTACATAGTAATATAGAGAAAGTAAAAATGTTAGGTATCAGATACAATCAAGCAGGTAGTATTAATTAGTATTAATATATCTGTAATGGAACATGCACTAATAAAGGATTGTAAATAAAAAACATCTGATGTGTTACACTCATATGACTTTCTCTAGCTGCTCTACAAACTTCCTACAAAAGATTATACTTCTTTCTACACAATGCTAATCGAGCTAAACATTAGCTGAATGTTCTTATTACTTCGTTCTGATTTAAAAGGGGACTAACGGAATGCATTAGGTTGAAGTGATAGTCTAATGTTTTAAATCCTTATGCGATTGTCATTGCAAATCGCCTCTTTGCTTGGCCAGGAGTAGAACAAAAGAAAAACGGACACTTCCTTTCAGAAAAGTTTAAGTGCTTCACAATTGAAACCAATAACAAGGAATATCTCGGAAACGGTTTCCTCCACAAAAAAAAAAAAAAAACGTAAAGGACATAAATTGTGTGTTTTGACGTGATGTACATTTTTTGTGTAGTGAGTTTTTGTCTATCGCTTACGATTTAGCTGTTAACCAAAATTCGGCAAAATTCATCCGGAATAAAGACGTCTTCAGAGACTATTCCCTGAAAATTCGAGATATACATTTTGTTTCGGATTTTAATCAAAATCTTTAGAGCCATTTTTAAGAAAATCCAAAATTTCAAAATTTTTTCCATGTAAGTGGTAGTTTGTGGTGGGGGGATTATTTTTTTAAATCTTCCTATCGCATGCTTTAAAGATACTAAACCTAAATACTAAGTTTGGTATTTAACAGTCTTTTCGTTTTGGGACCATGCTGTCCACAGACACACACACACACACACACACAGATACACGGACCCTTTCTTAAAAATGCTTTTTTCGGACTCAGGGGACCCCAAAACATATTTCCGGTGAAATCTCGACATCGAATTTTTGGGTGCATTAGAATACCCTCACTATCCCTATGTAAATTGTACATATAGGCTAGAGAAATTAAAAATACACACACTAACAAACAGATAGACAGGGAGACACAAACTGACAGACAGATACACACACGGACTTTTTCTAAAATGCATTTTTACTTTATCTACACGTAGTATGCACATAGTGTATAGAGAAAATATGTATTGCATCTAAAAATTCGATACAGAGATTTCACTGGAAATACATGTTTTGGGACAGCCTGAATATAAAATAAGCATTTTTAGAAACATGTCCGTGTGTCTTTGTGTATAGCTCAAAAACGAAAAGTCCGTTAAATACCAAACTTGATATTTAAATTCAGTATCTTCCAATGATGCGACACAAAGATTTTAAAGAAACTCTCCCCACACCAAAATACACTTTACATGACAAAATGTTAGAAATTGTTGATTTTCTCTAAAATTGCTCTAATGATTTTGATTAAAATGTCTTATATTTTAGATATTTACATGACAAATAAAATATATATCTTGAATTTTCTGAGAATAGCTTCAGAAGAGCTCTTTATCTGGATGATTTTGATTGAATTTTGCATAACTGGTAAACCGTAAGAGATGGACAAAAACTTACTAGACAACTCGATAATATACACAATTTATGTCATATACATTTTTTTCGTGGAGTTGGCCGTTTTCAAGATATTCCTTATTATTGATTTCTGTTTTAAAATACTTGATCTTTTCTCATACAGGAACTTGTCAACGCTTGACCTCGCAAGGAAACAGATTTCAATCCCGTAGCAACCACGTTTTAAAACATTTGAGAACGGTTGTGCTAGTGTATTCCCTATTTCCCTTCTAATTATAAGGAATAAGTAAAAAGACCGTTTCTGTTAATGTTTTGGCATGAAATAGGTACAAGAATAAGCTTATTAACAATAAGTTGTTACAGAGACGTAGAAAAAGTCATGTGAATGCAGCACACTAGATTTTTTTTTATTCAGGAGGTCCCAAAGCATATATTTCCGGTGAAGTTTCGGTATCTTTTTACTTTCTCCAGCCCCGTATGTACAATGTACATAGGGATAGAGAAGTATTGTATTCCACCCAAAAATTCGATGTCGAGATTTCACCGGAAATACATATTTTAGCACCCTTGAGTCCAAAAAAAGCATTTTCAGAAACAGGTCCTTGGAAGTAACCAAACTTGGTATTGAAGTTTGGTTACTTCCAAGGATGCGACACGAAGATTTTCAAGAAAATCCCCCCACCCCTAACTACCCTTTACATGGGAAAATTTTCGAAAATTTTATTTTTCTTAAAAATGGCTCTAACGATTTTGATTAAAATATCACATATTAAAGCCTTTTTTATCACAAATAAAATGTATATCTTGAATTTTCTGGAAATAGCGTCTAAAGACCTGTTTATTCTGGATGAATTTTGCTTAATTTAGAATAACTAGCAAGCCGTAAGGGTTAGCAAAAAACTTACTATACAAACAATGTAGATCTCGTTAAAATACACGTTATGTCATATACATTATTTTCGTGGAACTTACAGTTTAAGAGGTATTCCTTGTTATTAGTTTCATTTGGGAAGTACTTATGCTTTTCACAGACGGGATTAGCACAAAGTAGAGAGAAGGATCGGCTTTTGTAAGAATAATGTGTTTTTCTTTAATTCTACACCTGTCCAAGCAAAGAGGAGATTTGCAATGACAATCGCATAACGACAGCTTTTAAAACATTTAACTATCACTTTAGCCTAGTGCATTCCCTTAGTTCCAGTCTACTTACAAGGAACTAAGTAACAAAATTCTGCTAATGTTTATCCCGATTGGCGTGGTGTTTAAAGAAGAATTATCTTTTGTAAGACGTTTGTCTGTAGAGTAGCTAGAGAAAGTCATGTGAGTGTAACACATCAGATTTTTTGTAGTGTTTAACGCCCCTTTAACTACTTATGGCACCACAGGCGGTGACACTGATGATATAAGAATGAAGATGGAGCACCGATGGAATGCGATGGCGGGAGAAACCGGAGAACCAGGAGAAAACCCACCCCAGCGCCGCTTTGTCCACCACAAATCTCACATGCGGTCGCTTGGGATCGAACCCGGGCCGTCTAGGTGAGAGGCGAGTGGTATCTCGGTATCGAATGTTAGGGTGCAATACGATACCTTCTCTGTACATATGTACATAGTTCGCGTAGAGAAAGTAAAAACGACTGTCACAAATGAAAAGATCTGGCGACTGAATTTCTTTTTGTGGAACACGAGGTTGCATACATTCACAAGCGTTTGAACACATGTAGATGAGGCAGTGGTGAGTGGCCAGGAAGTGTCAGTCGTTCGATAACCAGAGAAACAGCAGCACATCGGATAGCGAAACGTTGCGTTCGGTACGACCGCATGCAGCTGTATCACAACCACAGAAGCGGCTCCTCAGTTTTGCATCTCTTTGGGCAGTATTGTTACAATCTAAAGCAGTCCATAGGTTTGATTTAATTGTTGTTGTTTGTTTTTCACACTAGTCGTGTGTAGGACAAGAGTTGGAGAGGTAGAGACAGACTGAAAAATTCAATACCATAGCCGGGATTTGAATCCTGGATCCCCGGTCTCTAGCCGTTGATCTACCACTGAGTTGCCATAGCAACATACCGGCACGGCATTAAACCTCTCAATTGACTCGCGTGTTTCCCGGTAAACCAAGGTGATCTCAAGCCGGCTATGGCATTGCATTTTTCAGTCTGTCTCTATCTATCCAATCTGTAGGTTTATTCAGTCTTCACTTTGACAATCCAAGCTTTGAGCCTGTGTTTAATTTCACATGACTTTCTCTATTCTTCAAAATATGTTTAAAATGTCAATTGTTCCATTTATATAATTTTCTCTACCTATTCTGCAACAAACCATTCTCACAAAACTTATTCTTCTATTTACTTCATGTTAATCAGATAAACACTAGCAGAAATGGTCTTATTAATTAGTTCGTTATAAGTAGGAGGCAATTAATTAGGGAATATATTAGCTAAAGCGATAGCCAAATCTTTTAAAAACTGGTTGCCATGTAATTGAAATTCGGTTCTCTTTGCATGACAAGGAGTAAAAAAAAAAAAAGAAAAATGATAAACTCCCGTTTGAGAAACGTTTTTTAAATATTTTAAAACTGAAATCTGTAATAAGGAATATCACGAAAATGATTAATACAAAAAATGTACACCTTTGATATAGATTGAGTGTTTTAACGAGATCCAGGTTTTTGTTTGGTAATTTTTGTCTATCTCTTATGGTTAACAAGTTATGCAAAATTCATTTAGAATGAAGAGATCTTCAGAGGCTATTCCTGGAACATTCAACATATATCTTTTATTTATCATGTAAAAGTCTTTAACAGACAGTATTTGAAGGGGAATGGGTAATGTGAGCATTTTATGGACATACAACTAACCCAGGAAATGTGAATTTTTCTGGATATAATTCATAGGTCAATGTAAAAAAAAATCTGATGTGCTCCATTCACATGACTTTCTCTATATCACTGTAACAAATTATTCCTAAAAAGCTTAGACGTCTATTTACTTCATGCTAATGGAGAAAAAATTAGCATAGTCTTATTACTTACTTCCTTGCAAGTAGAAGCGAAATAAGGGCGTACCATAGGTTAAAATGATAGTCAAAAGATGGTTGCTATGTGACCGAAGTTCTTTTGTTTTTGCGGACAGGAGTTGACAAATTCCTGTATGAGCAAGTTTTTCAAAGCTGAAACCAAAAACAAGGAAAATCTCAAAAACGATCAGCTCCACGAAAAAAAAAAAAATATATATATAACAAATTGTGTGTTTTAATGTGCTTTACATTTTTTTGTGTGGTAAGTTTTTGTCCATCTCTTACGGTTTAGCAGTTATGCAAAATTCCGTAAAACTCATCGAGAACAAAGTAGTCTTCAGAGGCTATTCCCAGAAAATTCAAGATATACGTTTTATTTGTCAGGTAAATATCTTTATTATAAGATATTTTAATCAAAATCGTTACAGCCATTTTTAGAAAATCTAAAATTTTGGAAAAAGTTCAATGTAAAGGGTAGGTTGGTGTGGGGGATTTTTCTCAAAATCTTCATGACGCATCCCTGGAAGATACTTAATTTAAATACCAGGTTTGGTATTTTACAGACTTTTTGTTTTTGAGTTATCGTGTTCATAGACACACGGACACAAGGACATACACACAAGGATCGTTTTCTGAAAATGCTTTTCTTGGATACAGGGGACACTAAAACTTATATTTCCGGCAAAATCTCGGTTTCGAATTTTTGGGTGGAGTACAATACCTTCTCTATACACTATGTACTCAGTAACTGTAGAGAAAGTAAAAAATACTGTATAATCTGGATATATGCGCATATGTCTCTTTGCATTTTTATGATCACATATTTTGTAGTTTGTCTGAAAAAAAAAATAACTTCAAAAAAATCATTTGCTAAAGAAATGGCAAAAATTGGACATTTTACTTTCTCTACACGTACTATGTACATAGCTTATATAGAGAAAGTATTGCACTACACCCAAAAATTCGATACTGAGATTTCACCGGAAATATATGTTTTAGGGTCCCCCGAATCAAAAAAAAAAAAAAAAAAAAAGTATTTTCAGAAAAAGGTCCGTGTGTGTGTCCGTGTGTCTGTGAACACGATAACTCAAAAACGAAAAGCCAGTAAAATACCAAACTTGGTATTTAAGTTTAGTATCTTCCAGGAATGCGACACGAAATTTTTGAGAAAAATCCCCCCATCCCAAACTACCCTTTACATGGAACTTTTTTCGAAAATTTTGATTTTCTTAATAATGGTTCTACCGATTTTGATCAAAATATCGTATATTAAGGATATTTACCAAACAAATAAAATGTATATCTTGAATTTTCTTGGAATAACCTCTGAAGACTACTTTATTCTGGATTAATTTTACGAAATTTTGCATAACTGCTAAACCGTAAGATATGGACAAAAACGTGTCACACAAAAAATGTACAGCAGGTTAAAACACACAATTTAAGCTATATGCAGTTTTTTCGTGGAGTTGATTGTTTTTGAGATATTGCTTGTTATTGGTTTTAGCTTTAAAAAGCTTATACGTTTCTCATACAGGAATTTGCCAACTTCTGTCCACACAAACAATGGAACTTCAGTCATATAGGAACCAGTTTCTGACTATCACTTTAACCTATGGTACTCCCTTGTTTCGCTTCTACTTACAAGGAAGCAAGTAATACGACTATATCTACTAACTTTTACTGGATTAGCATGAAGTGAATAGAAGCAAAAGATTTTTAACAATAATTTGTTTCAGAGATGTAGAGAAATTCATGTGAATGGAACATCAGATTTTTTATGTTCCCATTTTTGAGAAACTGGTAGTAGCAGAAAGTTGAAACTGTTACTACATATAAAGGCCTTAAACCATTGAACTGGGAGAATTAAGCTATCCAGGTATTTCTGATTTGAAAAAAAAAAAAAAAAAAATATTGTCAGTAGCAAAATTTATACCTAAATTTTTGAAGCAATATACTCAATTCTTTAAAAAAAATGTATTGCACTTAAAAATATAACTCTAGTTCAGTGTATGTGACAGATTTTCCTAAGCAGGTTTGTAAACTTTGAGCCATGTAGCTTTTATAGTTTTTAAGAAAACGAAACCTATGTTTTTTTAAAAAAAAGAGTATCTTTGAAATAGTTGCAGTTAACTCGACCGGAGGTATGAGCGATTGTACACTTTCATATTCTCCTGCAGCAATTTTTAATCAGTTGCATCTGTCAACTCTCATGGATGTATACACTAATTCTGAGAAAAAGTTTAAATGATCAGTAAACCATATATATTTTGAATAAGAAAGAATCGCATATTTTGTTTTTCCGTTAAAAACAGAAAATGTTATTTTTTGTTATTTTACACTACCCACTCCCCTTAATCAAAATCATACGTCATCTCAAATGCACTTGAGACCTGCTTGTGGACGCGAGTCAGTTGGGACTTTAATGTCGTATCGGCGTGTTGCCATGGTACCTCAGTAGTTAAGAGCAACTGGGCGGAAACCAGGAGATCCGTGGTTTAAATCCCGGCTATGGAATTGGCCTACCTCTCTAGTATTAATTCAGAATTTTAGAGGTGATTTGAATGATTTAGCTTTCATTTGAGTCACATCAAGCGTCCCGTGATTTCAGAATGAGAAATGCTAATGTTATGGCAACCTTTTGAGGTTCATGATGATTTATAAATTCCACAGTAATTGTCTTTTAATTCTGCTGGTTGTTCTCCTTCCACTTCATTGCTAATTCCACTTAATCATTGGTCATCATTTTTATTCGCAGACATTGAAAGGTGTTAATAAGAAGACGGGTGATTGATGACCAGAGAATGTCTGCTGTGTTTCTAATAAAGACACATTCCTCCCTGTGGACGCAGCTCTTAAGCTGCCCAAAGCTATCAAAAATACTTGGCCAACTCAGATTGTTGGCTCTGTCAAGGGACTCTAAATTTAGTCACCTCTGGCAGCTCACTCTTAGTTTCCCTGTGGTGGAAAGCTCAAACTTTTAACAGAAACAAGTAAGGTCAATCTCCAGCAAGAAAATTATGAGCGTATGGCCCAGAGGGTAGAAGTAAAGCAAGAAACATCGTTTCATCTCACTGCAAACATTTCGTTTTATATTGATCGAGTGTACTTAAGTCCTGAAGGGGCTCCCGGGTGGGAGGGTTGAGTTGAAATGAGATACCGGGCGGCCAGAACTAGGAATGAGACTCAGCAATGACAGTTCCTACAATTTCCAGATTGAAATGCCCCGGTAGTCGGACAGACGTACAGCGGACCCTCCCCTCCTCACATAGAGGCGCTCCTTACTCTGGCAACCAGCCAAGTCTAAGGGACAGAGAAAGTTTCACAGTGATCATTCTTTTCCCCGCCACGTTGCACCGAAACACCATCGCCGATACTTCCAACTCTGAAACAGACCTAACGGGCTGAAGGATCAATGAAATGAGTAATAGAACGATACAGAAGCGGATGAGAGAAACCATTCCAGCATTCTTCTGATGACCCGGGGAAACCCCGAAAACAGCCTTAGGTAGGTGTCAGCGGTCACAGCGTATCGAAGTCAATACTTCCCAAATGCCAGTCATGCGCGTTACGGGGGCATGACCTCGCTCGGTTTTGGATTTGCAAAAGCCATTACCCTTCCTGGTCTACCAAACCTCAGTGTGTGAGGCCAACGGAATGCGAACTGCTAACTTAGTACGGGAACCACGGCTGTTGTTCCTGTTGTTCCACACGCTTCCCGAAGCAGATCGGCCAGCAGCGGATTATGTATGCGCACCAAGGATAGAAATGTCGCCCTCCGTGGTGTAATGATTATCATACCACGGTCACGAATTCAAAACCGGCGGAGGACGATAGATTTTTTTCGGGAGTAAAAATCCTTAGCATGGCTCCCTTCGAAAAGCAAGTAAAAGCACCTCAAGTCTAATAAAGGGGCCTCTGAGCAAAATTATGCGGTCTTTCACGCCCAACATAGAATGGGACGCTGAGATCCACAGCAGTTAAAGAGCGTCCATAAATAAAAAAAGATCCAAACTCCAGGCGATCGGTTGACGGCGCTATATGATCGTTGGCAAACAGCCCGAAAATCTAATACAGCTTGATGATCCCACGAGGAGAAACGGGAAGTCGCCCAAAATGCACCCTTCTTGTGAGGCCCTGTATAAGCCTACTTCCGGATCAACGATGTGGCATTATGCATTCAGCTATAGGCCAGAAGAAAGGTCTTTCCTCATCTCTGAGGAGAGAACTAGTTAGTGGGGAAGCATTAGAGAGAGCGCTGTTTCGCCCGGCCGACGAGGGTTGGTTCTGCAGAGGGAAAGTGCTCGCAGCCCAACGAAATTTCCGGAACTCCTATCGGGATGCAGGTGGAAATCTCCAGAATCCCGCTTCCATTCCGTTCTTCTATGAGCGCTCAGTATAAGAGGAAGGCACCTGAGTTCATTTAGTTCTGTTCTGCTGCTTTCTCAGATCTTGCCGCTTGCGGAGAAGTCTAAGAAGAGATACGAGTTAGACAGTTTAACAAAAGATTAGAAGAAAGAAGGGGCTTAAGAAACAACTTAATTATAGTTCCACTTTTAATGAAAATCGCCTGTGCACCTTTTCATTGATGAGTACCTGGTAACAATACTAAAAAAGAAATTTTAGCTCTTTTTTGTTATTCCGGCTAAAACAACTAAGTGCTCGGTGTAGGAAAAGTAAATACTGATTAGACAAATTCGCATATTCTTCTTCTTCTAATTGTTACTACTACTACTACTACTACTACTACTACTACTACTACTACTACTACTACTGCTGCTGCTGCTGCTGCTGCTGCTGCTGCTGCTGCTACTACTACTATTGTCAGCAACTGCCTGGATAAAGGCCCTTTGGTCTGTTCCGATTCAAGAGAGGTCATCTACCCATCTCCGAAGAGATTTGGCAATATTTCTTTGTCTTTGAGGTTGGTAGGACAGCATACCTTAAAAAGTTGGTAGTATTCCATTGTTTATACACGCTCCAGCCTCTCCTCAGCGACATTGCAGATTCTAGTTCAGTTTTAGATTTACTCTGCCATTGGTTGATTGACCAACATGGCTGCCCATGCACAAGCAGACAAAACAAACGGAAGACTGTGCATTTCGCATTGGAAATACTAACCGATTTTCAGAAAATCCATTTTACCCCTTATTTCGAACCAGTTCATTTACCTAAACCTCGCCGAAATCTCGAAACCTGTCGTTCAACTGTCACATAGTCACATTGTCTCTGTAACCAATAGGAAAGGCTCAGGAAAGAGCCTTAGTCTAAAACTGAACTAGAATCTGCAACCTCGCCTCTCCTCATGGGTCTAACAATGTCTTGTTAGAAACAGTTGAAAGTGCATTGTGTCATTGATTGCCTTTAAATTTATTGATTTTAAAAAGAGATTTTATATTAATCTGGTTTATGTAGCAAATGTGTAACGCTGTCAATGTTTAAGATTATTATAGGACCAAGGGGGTTCTTTAAGGTAATTTACCTTGATAATGTTGATTAGCAGTGTTGCGGGTACAAGTGTGAGCATTCGTAATAAATTCTACCTTGCTTTTTACTCAATAAGTTCTGAAACATAATTGGACCGCAAAATAGCCGCCGCTAACATCAATGACATACTTTGTCATGTCGAGTTGAATGTACACATTCAGCTTTTTAACAAATGGAGTCTAATTATTCCAGGCCGCCAATAAAACAGCCGTAACCTACCCTCACTCCTTCACTAACACAAAATTAGCCTAATGTAATATCCACCGAAAAAAGAACAATTACAATATATCACGCAGTTCTAACTCTATAATATGAGTTTATCTCTTAAGTTTCAAACTGGCTGAAGATATAACCTAAAAACACAAAGTAATAGTAGTTAACGGCGTTTCCTGCCAACTAAGACCGCTAATAGCACCGAATATAAGAGTTGTATTTTCAAATGAGTGTTCTACAATACCTAATCATGCAATACTTAGAGCATTAAAAGAAATAGGAGTCAAACCAGTATCCAGTATTACATACATAAGGGCAAGAATCAATGAACCAGATTTTCCTCATATCCTAAACTTTATTTTACCAAACTTCCCCCTAATTTCAACATAAATTACGAAGGTATAATCTACTGAAACATCTGACACCACTTGCTTTCTTTGTAAACAGGAGGAACACCTGGCCAAATATTGCAAGCATGTGTCGCCCTCCGTGGTGTAATGGTTACCATACTAACTTCATTTACCGAAGGTCGCGGGTTCAAGCCCGGCGGAGGACGATGGGCATAAAAATCTTTAGCATGGCTTCCTTCGGAAGGGAAGTAAAGCCATGGCCCCGTGTCGTAGATTTACGGCACGTAAAAGAACCTCAATCCTGATAGAGAGGCCTCTGAGCAAAATTAAGCGGTCTTTCACGCCCAATTTGGAATGGGACGCTGAGAACCTCAGTAGTTAAAGAGCGTCCATAAATAACACGTTATTTATATTTATATTTTTTGCAAGTATGAATCTGATCCAACACAGGATCCAACTAATGTTAGCCCAGCACAATTTCTAGAACCAACCCCAGTACCCAAAGAGACGAATATTTCCCAAATCACCTAATAAATTGTTTTAAGAGTCTGTGTAATGGTACTTACATAATATTCAACGACCCCGATTATAAAGGGGAAACGATTTTAATAAAACAAGGTGTAAGACAGGGTGCACTTTATCGCCCACTCGTTTTAATATTTATATAGATAACGCTATCCAAAAATGAAGAGAAACAGCACCAAAAGGCCAAGAAAGAGTACATTAACATATTATTATATGCGGACGATATTGTATTAATTGCAAATTCTGAAATAGAATTACAAATATAAATTCAAATTTTAAACATAATTGGAAAGGACTATAATTTAAGGATATAAATAAATAAAACGAAGACAATGTCATTTCATGGGAAATACCCAGTAAGAAGCAAAATAATGCTTGAAGATCAGATCTTAGATCAAGTTCAGCATTTTAACTATATAGGAAGCTATATCACTTTTAGCCAGGGTAAGGATATAGACATAAAATTACAGCAATATATGAGTATATATGGTACAATAAGCAGAAAATTGAAAAATACACGAAGAGATACAAAAATGACACTTTATAAGGTGATGGCTGTACCTGTTTTACTGAACGGCAGCGAATCCTGACTGTTGAGGGAAAAGGTTTGTGGTCATGTACAGACTGCAGAAATGAAATGTTTTTATGATCAGTTAAAGATTGTACTAAACTGGACAGGATTCCTAATGAAGTAATTAGACAAGAATTGAATATTTTTGCGGTAAAGGATAAATTAAAGAACATAAACAAAAATGGAAGGATCATCTGGAAAGAATGGAAGAAATAAGAATTCCAAAGATGGTCTTACAATATAAACATATAGGAAAGAGGTACATAGGAAGGCCAGTTAAAATATGGAATTGAGGCCGGAGCAGATCGAAAAGACCTAATCTTTGAAAGGCAGAAGAAGAAGAAGAAGAAGAAGAAGAAGAAGAAGAAGAAGAAAAATAAGAAGAATTCTCAATTCACGAACCTGCCTGGTAGATCACTCTCTCCTAGGAACGAAGAAAATACAAACGGGGAGAAATATATTAGTTCCAGAAAGTCAAGCTCAAGGTCACTTAGCAGAAAAGCAACCTGGTGTTTCAACTCTAAAACGCCTTGTTCCTGCTTCCCTCTGTAGTGAAGCTTCCTCGGAAATAGTTGCTGCTCACGCTCCATTACTATTTGGTCCGTTTGAATCCTCAGAGATACTTTCTTATGACTGTGATGTTGAAAAATCGCAGGCTCTGACAAACAAAACACACTTAACCAGGAACGTTATAGGAACATGGTGATCAAGCCATTTATTCAGGATCTAAGAAGGTTTTGTCGTGCCAGGAACATTCAGATGAAAGCAGAAAGCCTCCCCAGGCCAAATCATTTCCCGTGGGACTGAATTCCCCTACTCATCACCTGCCCGGACCTGACCCACCTGATGCTTACGTATGGGGAATGCTGAAGGAGAAAGTTTGCAACTGTCCGGATCCACCCAAAACTGCGACTGCATTTCGTCGGAAGATCGTCTCGTTTTTCAGGATTCTGAAGCAACCTAAGTTCCGGAATATGTTTGCAAATCTGCGTGATTGTTATGAACACTATCCACAGCGCAACGAATCACATTTGGACCATTTACATTATCATCCCGATAAATAAATAATAACTAAAATAACAATAACATAATTTCCAGTACTATATATTTTGGTGCATACTGTATTTGACCAGAAATTACCTAGGCTCAACACATAAATGGTTTAAAACAAGCCTGTTACCGTATATTATATGTTCTCAAAATCCCATCAAAATTGGGGCGCTGATTCTCAAGTTCTGCGGTTGACATTGATCAGAAGCAAACTGGATTGTGGTGCGGTTCTACAACTCCACCAAATCATCCCTTATCCACTAAATACTATCCAAAACACAGCCATGAGACTGATTTGGGGGGGGGGATATTACACTATTGTTATCTCCAGCTTTCAGACAGAAACAAATGAGACTCCCTTGTAAATACGCAGAACCCATCTTAGTTTAAATTATACCGTGAAAGTTGATGCTAGGCCTGCTTCTGTGGTTTACTCTTACGTATACCCGGATCACTCTGAAGGCTATCCCAATGTCCGAAAGGTACACAGATTGCCATTCCATCTTCACGGATCTGGATGGTTTCAACCTTAACATGCCATCTGTCATGCCCAGAGATATCCATTCATACCCAACTTGGAGATTAAAAAAATCTCAAGTACTTCTTGATCTTCAACTTCATCGGCGAGCACAAACCACTTCCTTAACTTACAGGAAACTCTTCCAGAAAATCTCCGAAACCCTCTCTAACTATATCGCAGTCTGCACTGACGGATCCAAGACTGATGGTAGTGCAGGATGCGCAGTTTGCACCAATGGATAGACACGCTCATACATATTACCTAGTCTCTATTCGACGTACAGTCGTGAATTCTTTGCAATCAAGGAAGCCCTCAATTATAACGTCTCTCAAAACACCAGTCGATTTGTGATACACTCAGATTCTCTCAGTATTCTTCAGAGCCTAAGAAATATGAGGACGGATCTACTACTCCTCCTCCAGGAAGTCCAACTTTCCGTCAATAAAATCAGCAATCAGGGTACAGACATGACCTTGTATGGATACCCTCCCACCAGAGTATTCCAGGTAACGAAAAAGCCGATGAACTTGTCAAGAGGGCTACACAGCTGCCTAGATAAGCATTTCAGTACTTCCCTAAATTGATATAATGAAACAATTCTCCAAAAAGATATCAGATGTATTGAAAGAAAACTGAAATTAGCTGGTATCAAGGAAGCTCCAGATGGAGGGTAAAGGCTGCATTTCTTCTTTCCGTTAACTTCATAGCCCGCTTCAAAAATGTTTGCCGCCAATGATTTCAAATGAGCATTGACGTTGTTTTGAAGATCTTTTTTGGTTTAAAGGTGCTGTCCTCCTAGCCACATCTTCAGTTCAGGGAAAAGGTGAAAGTCGCTGGGTGCCAGATCAGGACTGTACGGCGGATGATAGAAAATGTCCCATTGAAATTGTTCAAGGAGCCGATGGGTTGTGCCAGCAGTGAGTGGACGAGCGTTGTCGTGGATCAACACAATTTCTGAAGTCAGCATTCCTCTTCGTTTGTTTTGAATGACTCTCCGCAAAGGTCGTAAAGTACGAAGATCTCCAAAACAACGTCAGTGCTTATTTGAAATAATTGGCGCCAACATTTTTTGAAGCGGGTATTGCAAAGCTTGTGCATAGGTACGATAAATGTCTCAATCTTTTCGGTGACTATATTGAAAGGTAACCACAAGTGTACAAAACGTTTAGTAAGAAAATAATTGTTTTCTATGAACGTGTCTTTTATTTATAGCCTATCGGAGGTTGAAAAAAAAAAAAAGGCCTTCGTAGAATAGAGGGCCAAAATGTCAACTTATTTAAGTTTGACATATAAAAGATCAGGAATATGCATCTGATGTGGTGGTATCCTGCCTGCGTACATTCAAGAGGTCCCGAGTTCGAGTCTTTACCGGGGTTTCACTTCATCTTGACTAATGTCGAGTAACTCTTAGTTCAATTGACCCCGGGCTCATTTGAACATCATTTCACCCATTTCATTTATCGTGCGATTTGCCTTACCAGGTTAACGGATGTTAAACCTCAATAAATATAAATAAAAAATAAATATTATTGAAAAAGTATTATCTGTCTGAAGAATGAATGCAGACGCTCATGATTGGAAGTCTGCGTAAACACAAACAGATAAGTTGGAGTCCTGGAATGCAGCACTTGAGTCTCTTACAGTGGACGGGTTCGAATCAAGTCAAAATGCAAACACCGCCGCGCGTAGTCATGCGCTCACAAAGTAGAAAATTAATATTCATTAGTGATAAAGAAAACAGCAAGTTTAACCTGTTGTGGATCGTTTAGTTTATTCCTGTTTACGTATGTTGTGCTGATGTTTTGATGGTCAGACTGTACTGTACTATATTCCAGCCTTCTCTGACCGATCTAAACCGTGCCATGCTACACCAGCGATCTCCCCTAACAACTGCATTCTTTCGTCAGACATATAGTAAGCTTTGCTTTCTTGTGAAGAAGTTGTTTATGCGAGTTTGAACTTGATAAACAATTCTTATGGCTCTTGTTTTCGTAAGAATGTGTAGTTTTGAGATTGAAGTATAGTCCTACAGGAGAATTACGTAACTGTAATAACTATATTAGTAGCTAAGACTTATTATCGTCATATATATATATATATATATATATATATATATATATATATATGACGATAATAAGTCTTAACTAAACGACATGGTCTAAATTGCGTCCTTTTAATGTTCTAATCTTAGTTTATTAGGTATTCAATGTGTATAGTGTTGCATTCATGCTAGCCTATAGGCACCGTGCAGAAAATCGTACTGCTGGCGCCACTCCGTGTCATACTTTGTACTTATTAGAAGGAGAGAAGCGGAAGTCATGTGCGATGTAGGTATTATTTGTGATATTCTGCCTATAAAGTGCACACAAGTGACCGAAAGTGCCGTTTCTAAAGGGCAAAATCTTCTGAAAATATACTAGGAACATATGCTGAACTGTGGGAATGTTCTGAACTTTTATTTTCGATGAAGTGAAAGCTGCAAATTTTTGTTGCGGGCTTTGGTTCTCACGATGATCCCTCAGGACTGAAAATAAAATATAAGTATTAATAGTAATACGTACACAACAATACGTACACAAATATTAATAATAAAAATAAAAGTAGTAGTAATAATATTAGTATTAAATATAATAATAGTAATAATAATGATATTAATAATAATATTTGACAGACTATTCCTATAATATGTCGTTTAATCCGATACAGTATTTACAGTTTCTATTTATTAACTTAAAAAACGTTAGCATTAATTTCTAAACCACATTATCCATGCTGCAGTTAATTTTTAAGCATATGTTACTGCTTTGAGGTTCAATATAAAATTAGTGTACTCACTTCTTTCGATGTACAGCTTGAATCCATAGATGTCTTCTTTGCGCTTCAGTTTTCCGCGTGGGAAAAGAATAAAAGGCAATAGCTGGCGAAGCATTCTTGTAGGTAATACTACATCCTACAGCACAGCAGTTATTGTTCCCTTTCCGCCTTCTTGTAGTGTTTACATTTTCAGAAGGTTCCATACTTCATATCTTATAGCACACGCTAAAATTCTTACTCCATATTATCCTCTTGTTAGTAACCACACTTGCCGCCAGAGTAGCGTGCACGGTGCGTATAATACCCAAAGCTGCGGGTTCACACCCAGCGAAGGGTGAAGGATTTATTTCGGACGAAGAAATCCTTAGTATGCCTTCTTTCGGAAGGAAAGTAAAGCCATTGGTCCTGTGTCGTAGATTTATGGCACTTAAAAGAATCTCAAGCCTGATAAAGAAGCCTCTAAGAAAAGTTTTGCATAAGTGGTAAACCGTAAGAGATAGACAAAAACTTACTGCATAAAAAATGTAGATATCATTAAAACACATAATTTATGTCATATATCCTTTTCTTATAGAACTGACCTTTTCTGAGAGATTACGTGTTATTAATTTCAGCTTTAAAATACTTATAATTTTCTCAAACGGGACCATACAAAGCGAACGAACTTCAATTGTTTCATATAACGACGAGCTTTTAAAGGATTTGACTATCAGTTTAGGCTAATGCATTCCCTCATTTCCCTTCTACTTAAAAGGAAGTAATAAGACCAATTATGCTAATATCTATCACGATTAGCATAATGTAGATAAAATAAAACCCTTTTGTAAAAATATTTTGTATTTGGAATAACTAGAGAAATGGAATACATATAATTTTACTTTCTCTGGCCTCGTATGTACAATTTACGTAGGGATAGAGAAGTATTGTATTCCACTCA
Organism: Hymenopus coronatus; assembly: GCA_030762935.1. Lineage (NCBI taxonomy): Eukaryota > Metazoa > Arthropoda > Insecta > Mantodea > Hymenopodidae > Hymenopus > Hymenopus coronatus. The sequence continues at coordinate 81,181,769 of CM060883.1, forward strand.
AAAATTCGATATCCAGATTTCACCGGAAATACACGTTTTAGGACCCACTGAACCCAAAAAAAGCATTTTCAGAAACAGGTCCGTGTGTGTATGTGTGTGTATGTGTGTGTGTGTGTGTCTGCGTGTGTGTGTCTGTGGACAGCATAGCTCACAAACGAAAAGACGGTTAAATACCAAACTTAGAATTTAATCGTATCTTCCAAAGATACGACAGAAAGATTTTCAAGAAAACCCCCCCCCCTCAACTACCCTTTACATGAAAAACATTTCGAAAATGTTGTTTTTCTTAAAACTGGCCCTAACGATTTTAATCAAAATACCACATATTAAAGCCATTTCTATCACAAATAAAATGTATATCTTGAATTTTCTGGGAATAGCTTCTAAAGACCTATTTATTCTGGATGAATTTTGCTTAATTTGGCATAACTAGTAAACCGTAAGAGATAGACAAAAACTTACTACACAAAAAATGTAGATATTGTTAAAATACACAGGATATATGTCATTTTCCTTTTTTTTTTTTTTTTTTTTTTATTTTGGAGGATCTTACCGTTTTTGAGGTATTCCTTGTTATTAGTTTCAATTGTGAAGTACTTTACTTTTCTCAGACGGAAGTGTCCGTTTTTCTTTTGTTCTACTCCTAGCCAAGCAAAGAAGCGATTTGCAATGACAGTCGCACTACGACAGCTTTTAAAACATTTGACTATCATTTTAGCCTAGTGCATTCCCTTAGTTCCATTCTACTGATAATAGCATTCTGCTAATGTTTATCTCGATTAGCATGGTGTTGAAAGAGAGAAGTTTGTTTGTAAAGTAGCTAAAGAAAGTCATGTGAATGTAACACATCAGATTTTTTTTTTAAGTTATCCTCGGTATGATTGAGGGCCCAGCATGCATCTTTCGTGCTACTGCCTGCATATAAAGCCCAGAAATGTTGGCTAGGAAGTAAATATTTCATCTGCTCTACTACTCACAAACTCTTTGTTGTTTCGCAAATTTCAGACGTGTTTGACCAACAGACGAGTAAAAAGTAAGCGATCTTTCATACCTCAATACAGAATGGGGCGCTAAAACCTGCAGCAGTTGAAGAACGTCCATAAATAAAGCTTATTTTAATGCTTTATAACTTGGTGTAGCAATTTGAAAGAGAGATGCTTTGTTATTTTTTTCTTAAATTTTATATTACACTAACTTCAACCATAAGATACAAACATTTATAGCCATACTGGTTACAAAAATGGGGTAAATAACTGATGTAATGGCACATTTAAATGCTGACAATGATATATATGACTGCAGCTGGATGGATTTTGCTTCCTTTTCTTAAAAAGGGGCTACAATTTGATTGAAAAATTATTTTACGATTGAAAAATTATTTACATTAAAATTGCGAATATCTGTGAGATCATGGAAATTCTATTGATTGGGTTGTAATAATTTAGATGATATTCACTACCCTTTGTATACGGATTGTTTCGAAGCGCGTAACGGAATTATGTTATTGTGTAATTTGTCAATATTAATGGTGTCTGTCGATATACATGTAATCTGTGCTGTTTGTTCGATGTTAAATTTACAATAAAAGCCTGTATATTTTGTTCGCGTAATCCTGTTTATATTGAAATATTTAATCCTTAAAATGGACAATAAATTATCATACATCATTAAAAAAGCCAAAATGTTAGCGCAGAAATATCATAGGCGCAATATAGAAACGTATGTATAATTTATTTTATTTATTGTTCCGAATCTGGCTTGTTTTAGCAACGCCAGGATATAACATTTTCATGTGATGACGAAACATTAAAATAAAAGAGCATTCTTGACATATAAATAAATATTAATCTTTCTGCTAGCATACTATTTTATAAAAGTGTTTTTCTCAAAACACACTTTAAAATGTTCCATGCGTCTCAGTTTTTGTCTCAATTGCATTTAAATTTTCCAGAACAAGCAAATATATAGTAACATTCTGCAGGATAAAATACTACCAATAATAATTTTTCTTTCAAAATGTATTTAATTTTAAGGATTACATTTTCTCATAGGTTTATAATCAATTCGCTCATAAAATTTATTTAAAATATCTGCTCATGCTACTTTTTCTTGTGATTCAAAATTCCAATTGCAGACATTCCAACGGATTTTCTCAAATTATGAGACCTATGCGACACATTTACGTAATAAACTTCATGAAATAATTTATAGCCCTAGCAAGCATTTCCAATATGAGTGCAATTTGGTATACATATTAACTAACAATGCAAATCCAGTGAATAATTTTAAAAGAATCCATACAAAAATGTGGAACTTCGGAAAGTTTTTGCCATGTGCAAGTCCCTTAAATTGCATATAAAGCTTAGCATCCCAGATTATTTTCCCTGTAATTTCCTTGTTATGATTAAATGTGTAGGAAGAATAAACAAATAACTAAATGTGCAGATTCTTTAATGGACTTTCGTAAGAACAGCAACTTAAGGGGAAGTAACCATTGTGCAACTTATCGGTATGTTTACAAATACATTGAGAAAGCAAGCGAATCAGAGCTTCCCATGTTACTTCTGGTAGCGGGGCCAGACGCGCGGCTTTGTTACTGGATAACTGTTTAATCAATGCTGATTATGACGCCTTTGTCAATGTACCTCTATTGAGCAACAATATCTACCTACATCTTGGTTCGGAGTCGTTTAAAACACGGTATATTGGGATGGTTTTAACGTGTTTAAAGACTTAGGGAAATACATATCTATCATACGAGTAAGTAATATAACAAGAGCTCCAACTTTTATCGATAAATCCGCAAGAAACTTGTTGATTAACCTATATGTACACGAAGAATAATATTCGTAAAATCCCATTGGTCTTGACGTATATTTGCACCAAAATCACTGCAACTTGAACTGTATATCATAAATAATGGCCTCGTTGCTTACAAAATTCGTTGAACTAGTTCCACACTCTCTCTCTCTCTCTCTCTCTCTCTCTCTCTCTCTGTCTCTCTGTTATTTTTAGTATTCTGCGGCTTTGAGTTTTCAATTAATATATCTATTTCAGCGATAGACATTTCCAACGTTTTGGAACTTCCGCCATTATATACGGGAATATCACTGCACACTGATGCTAATATTGTGAAACAAACATTAGTTCACAGAGAAAACAAATGCACGTGCGTGCGATAAATTTAGAAAAACAATTACACGTGGGTGTGATAAAAAATATTAAAATGCAGAGATAATGAGTTCCGATTGGTTGGAATTTTACGCTCCAATGTACTTCCTGCGATCTCGTGTCATGAACAAAATAGTCAATATAATCTGTGAATTAATAGTTTATAAATAAAAGTTATCCTTAATTTTATTCATTTAGAATTAAAAACCTGATTAATTACATTCTAACTGTAGGCAAACAGGCCACAGAGGCACGTAGAAGTCCCCAACATTTCCAAGTTTAGTTACTTGTGCACTAATAGGGAGCAATCTTATTATCTTTCTAATCGAGATAAACATTAGCAGAACGTTCTTATTTCTTAGTTCCTTATAAGTAGAAGGGAACTAAAGAAATGCGCTATGTTAAAGTGATAGTCAAATGTTTTAAAAGCTGTCGTTATGCGATTATCATTGCAAATCGCTTCGTTGCTTGACCAGGAGTAGAACAAAAGGAAACCGGACTCTTTCTGTCTGAGAAGAGTATTAAGTACCTACTTTACAATTGAAACCAGTAACAAGGAATATGTCGGAAACGGTTACCTCCACAACAAAATCTTAAACGACATCAATTGTGTATTTTGACGAGATCTACATTCTTTGTGTAGTGAGTTTTTGTCTAGCTCTTACGGTTTAGGAGTTAAGCAAAATTCGGCAAAATTCATCCAGAATAAAGAGGTCTTCAGAGGCCATTCCCAGAAAATTCAAGATATACATTTTTTTAGAATGTAAATATCTTTAATATATGGTATTTTAATCAAAATCGTTAGAGCCATTTTTGAGAAAATCAAAATTTTCCAAAAATGTTCCATGTAAAGGGTAGTTTGTAGTGGGGGGTTCTTGAAAATCTTCGTGTCGCATCCAGGTTTGATTTTAACGGCTATTTCACACACACACACACACACATACACACACACAAGCGCGCGCGGACTTGAAAAAAGGAAAGATTTCTTAAGCTCTGAAAAATAAGTCACTGCCATGACGATGACCTCATTTGATCTGGGTCATTTTTAGTTCCGGGACAAGAATAAATTACAGAGAGGTAGAAGAAGTTGGCCGAATATAGCAATTTATAAAGCAATTTATGCAGCTTGTCGGCAATAGCTCCGGATGAATGTGCTGGAGCGTATTCGTGGTGAAACAACACTTTCTTCTCCGTCAAATGGAGCTGTGTTTCCTTCAACTTCTTGTCGAATAGGGCAAAAAAAAAAAAAAAAAAAACTCACTGTAGATTGGGCATTAGTCGTTTTTTATTTTTCCAAGAAGTCAATGAGTATGACACCATTCGCACCATGACTTTTCCGGCCGATAGGACCGTGTTTGTGTTCTTTGGAGTAGTTTCCCGGAAGCAACCCATTGTTTTGACTTTTGTTTGGTTTCCGGAGTATAATTCCAGGTTTCATCGACGGAGAAAAAGCGACCAAAAGGTCCATTAGATTTGCTTCAACAGCTCCAAATACAGTTTCAAAGTTGAAAGCCGCACCTACTGTGAGAAATCGCGTTACCCGAAAACTTTTTCATGCTACACACGAATTGGCGTTCCCATCGCGAACTTTCGTTAAACGATCAGCAAGAATCATATTGGACTTTTTCCTCATCAAAAACGATTTCCACATGTTTAAAGTCGTTGAAAAAAAATGTAAATGGCTTGTCATTTATGGACGCTCTTTAAGTGCTGTGGTTCTCAGCGTCCCATCCTAAATTGGGCCTGAAAGACCACTTAATTTTGCTCTGATGCCTCCCTTGAGGTTCTTTTACGAGCCGTAAATCCACGACACGGGACCAACGGCCTTCTCTTCTGAAGGAAGCCATGCTAAGGATTTTTACACCCGAAAAAAATCCATCGTCCTCCGCCGGATTTGAACCCGCGACCTTGGGTATATGAAGTGAGCATAGTAAGCATTACACCACGGAGGGCACTTAAAAGTCATTGAATCTGTATTGTTGACGTAGATGGCGAAAGGTCCCCAAAACATCAATTTACCTCCTCGAGAGTTCACCCATCCAAATGTAATGTGTTCAATTCACATGAGTTTCTCTACCACTCTGAAGCAAATTTTTATTATTTTATCATTATTATTAAAAAGCTTATTCTTATACTTCATGCTAATCGAACTGCTTATTCGTAAGTAGAAGGGAAATATTGGAATACAGTAGGCTAAAACGATAATCAAATATTTTAAAGCTGGTTGCCACGTAGATGAAATCCGTTTCTTTGTATTGCAAGGAGTTGACAAAATATCTGTGTGTAAAATTGAAGTTTTTTTAAACTGAAACCAATGACCAGAAATATCTGAAAAATGGTCCCGAAAAGAAATTGATTGTGTGTTTCAACGATATATACATATTTTGTGTAGTAAGTTTTTGCTATCTCTTATGATTTACTAGTTTTGCAAAATCCAGCATAATTCATCCAGAATGAACAGGTTTTCAGAGGCTATTCCCAGAAAATGCAAGATATGCATTTTATTTGTCGTGTAAATCTGTAATACATTGCATTTTAACCAAAATTGTTAGAGTTATTTTTGAGAAAATAAAATTTTCGAAAATTTTTCCGTGTAAAAGGTAGTTTGGTGTGGGGAAATTTTCCTCAAAATCTTCGTGTCACATCCTTGAAAGATACTTAACTTATATACCAACTTTGGTATTTACCGACTTTTCGTTTTTGAGTTATCGTGTTCACAGACTCACGGACATTTTTCTAAAAATGTTTTTTTGGATACAAGAGACACCAAAACGTGTATTTCCTGCAATACCTTCTCTATACACTATGTACATAGTACTTACGTTTAGAGAAAGTAAAAAGCGAATCCTGAACGATACTGTCCTTTTTCCATTTTAGCGGAAACACGTTGAAGGGCTAACTTAAATACATTCCAAATCCAAACTAACCTATGTATCGGTCCCAAAGTTGTTTTATACCGTGTAACAAAACGGTGGTAACATCAACTGGCCTTAGCAACATCATCTATTCTGAAATACGGGAACTGCCCTGATATACAGTTTTAACGAACCTGTATGGTTAACCAGATAAGTTGCCAGCTTCAAAAGTGTGGCTGGAAATAATAGTATTGGAGCATAAAACGATTACAACAGATACTGTAACGAAACACAGCACTCTAGTTTCGCAAAGAGTGATTTTCTCTTCCCGAGCTATTATTTTATACATTCTGCTCAACCAACATGAGCAATTTTACGTTTACAATATACATGATTATGATAGTTTTTCAGTGCAGCAAACTCAGTCCATATCTAGCTTTCAGTTTGCAGGCCACATTTCATCAGCACAGGACTGTCATGTATTACACGCATCCCTAGAGAACAGTTTTGGGCAGTGTTCCATAGCCATCTTCGCCATGGCTACTCGGGTCGACATGCTGCAGTGTAGCAATCGTTAATCAAATAAAAACGGCAGGATGGTTTCCATAGAATGAAATAGCGCCTCGGTACTTTATATAATTTATACGATAAATTTAATAAAATGCATTTCAACATTATGGAGATCATAGCGTTTCTATTTCACATTTCTCTTATGATGTTTCTGGAAAATTACCGATTATGGGGTACGAAGTCTTAGAAGACTTATTGTTAAAGAACTTTAGAAACTAAGCACTAGTCTCTGGTAAATCAGTATCTTTCGCTTGGACTCCATCTAATGTCGGAATTCCGGAAAATGAATCAGCTGATCAGGCAGCTAAAGAAGGTACCAAGACATCAAGACTTCACATATGGACTTGCTCAATTTCATCAAAAGGACTTGTATTAATAACTGGAAACAAATATAGAAAGCCACATGTAGAAGCAAATTACATGATATTGACAACAAGTTGTATTAACTCGACTACGTATTTGACATATTTCTTTAACCTATAATCATCTTCTCGATCATGAACCTCCTCCTGTGTGCGATCTCTATAGAACTAACCTCACAGTTCATCACTTCGTCACAGTCTGCCATCGCTATCCAGAACAGAGAGACAGATGCGAAGTTCCCAACAGCCTACCAGACGCCATGAATTCTGCACAACGAAGAACCTTAAATTTCATGAAAATGACAATATTGTACAATAACATAATATGTTTATGTTTTTTCAAATATTGTAGCTTTGTTTCTATGTAATTATATTGTTTTCTCAGTGTAATTTATAATTAAATGCACTATTATTGTTTCAAAATATTGTAATAGTATTGTAGAATCCTATTTTATTGTAGGTACGTAATTGCTTAAAATAGTCGCGATATGATTTTATTGTTGAAGCGTCATTAAATAAATTTTAAAAAAATGCTTATCAAGTGATCGTTGCTTATTCTATATCAATGCTGGCTATAAATATAATTCATGTCAAAAAATCTGTTCACACACTCAGATGGTTGCGCGTTATAAAATTGCAGAAATTCCACGGGGTGAATCTAAGTATACGCCTGTCAGTTTCGTTTTAAGAGAGAGAGAGAGAGAGAGAGAGAGAGAGAGAGAGAGAGAGATATCTTGCTAATCAGCGTAAACGGTAAAGGAATCGTGCTCATTCAGAGGCGGTTGTACTGGAGTCCGCGATGATATACAAGAATAGTGTAAACACACGGAGAAAACATGATTTCCACTTCAATTATAGAGCCATTATTTTTTAGAGAATACAGTCACCTTTTAGATTCACAAGACAAATATCCACCAATAACTAGTTTTGTAATTGTGTAATATGCTGTTCTTATGTAACATTACAGACTGGAGCCACTGTAAGATTAAATCAAAACATAAAGGCGCTGTATCATCATATTCATCACATGGTGTATTATTATTATTATTATTATTATTATTATTATTATTATTATTATTACTTTTCTGTCGTATGGAGGAGTAACTGATAGTATGACACGATAGTAGAGTAAGACAAAGTAACAAAACGATTACAACCAAACACAAAAGCAGATAGTGTTTCAGCATATTATTATCTACTATACGCCAGCCGAGTAGCTCAAAAGTTAAAACCGTCGTAAAGAAAAACATGCAACCCGAGAGCGCGTAGTGACTTACTGTATTATTATCATAAGTAATATAACGAAAGCTCCAACTTTTATCGATAAATTCACGAGCATGCTGCGAGAAAACTTGTAGCTCGAGCTGTATTTAATAAGACTATTTCATGAATGAAATAACAATGATTAGCCTATATGAACACGAATAATATTCCTAAAATCCCATTTGTCTTGACCTATATTTGCACCGAAATCACTGCTACATGATATAATTGTGGCGTAAAGTAAACACAGATCTCTTTGTATTGCTGCATTCTATTATTTTGACTTAGTAAAGCATGATTGCAATTAATATGTTTATTGGAGCTACTGCCATTACATACAGAAATATCACTACACACCGATATTCCCAGAGAAAACAATTGCACGTGGGTGTGATAAAATAAGATTAAAATACAGAGATAATGAGTTCCGATTGGTTGGAATTTTACGCGCCAAAATACTGGATTGGCCACTTCCTACGATCACGTGTCATGAACGAAATAGTCATGAGCTTAGGAGTAAATCAAAACAGAAAAGCGTCATAACGAAAAATCGGAAAAAAAAGCAACAAATGGACTGTTGTTGTTATTATTATTATTATTACATTTATTGTTATTGTTATACATTATACCTTAGCAGGAAATCAAAACATCCAAATATTGTAACGAAAACATGCAAAATGTCACTGTAGTACGTGTTCTCATGATTGCATGTTCTTCGTTATGAAAATTTCATGTTTTATTTTTATTCTGCAGGCAAATTAATAATTATAAAGATAATAATAATAATAATAATAATAATAATAATAATAATAATGAATGGTTTTTATTACAGCGCCGTTATGTTTTGATTTAACCCTACAGTCTCTAATGCTACTAAGAACAGCATATTAAACGCTGACAAAACTAGATATTGGCAGATATTGATATATGAAACAGAACTTTAATTACTTTTGACTCCAAAATCATATTTTCTTTTCTCCGTGCGATTACACTGTTCTTGTATATCATCACGGACTCTAGTACAACCGCCTCTCAATGCGCGCGATTGCTTTACCGTTTACGTTGATATGCAAGAGGAAAAGAACGATGGTCGCTCTCTCTTACAACGCCACTGTCCGTTGCATGCTTAGATTTACCCCATGGAGTTCTGCGATTTTTACTTTCTCTACACGTGCTATGTACAAAGTGTATAGAGAAGCGATTGTAGTCTACCTCAAATTTCGATGTCGAGATTTCACCGAAGGCCCCTGAGTCCAAAAATGCATTTTCAGAAAAAGGACCGTGTATGCGTCTGTGGACAGCATAGCTTAAAAGAGAAAAGACCATTAAATACCAAACTTGGTATTTAGGACTAGTATCTTCCAAGAATGCGGCACGAACATTTTCAAGAAAATCTCTCACCACAAACTACCCTTTAAATTGAACATTTTTCGAACATTTTGATTTTCTCAAAAATGACTCTAATAGTTTTGATGAAAATACCTTATGTTTAAAATATATTTATGACAAACGAAATGTATATCTTGAATTTTCTGGGAATAGGCTCTGAGGACATGTTTATTCTGTGTGAATTTTTCTGAACTTGGTGTAACTGGTAAACCGTAAGAGATGAACAAAAACTTACTACACTAAAATGTAGATCTTGTTAAAACAAATAATTTATGTAATTTTTTCTTGTAGAATTGACCGCTTTTTAGATATTCCTAACTTTACTTAAACGGAACCATCAAAGTGAACCGAACTTCCAATTGTTTCACATAGCGACAAAATTTTAAAACGTTTGACTATCGCTTTAGCATTATGTATTCCCTTATTTCAGTTTTCTTACAATGAAGCATGTAATAAGGCCAAATATGCTAATGTTTATCTCGATTAGTGTGATGTAAATAAAGGAATAGTCTTTTGTAAGAAAAGTTTGTATTTGGAACAGCTAGAGAACGTTATGTGAATTGAACATATCAATTATATTTAGTTTATTTATGCTGTAACGGTGCCAAATATATATGGTCATTAAATTATAAGCCAATCCCTCTCGAGGCCTCTCTCCACTGCGCGAGAGATCCAAGAGTCACCGGGAAAGTGGTGCCGGCAAAGGCGCGCTGGAGTTCTTACCTTAAATAAACTATCTGCTCCCAAACAGCAGTATAACAAGTTAAACATGTTCTCACTCACTCACTTAAGCTCAGGAGCAGAAATTAGTGATTACATCATGCAAGAAATTGCAAAGATTCCTGTTGCTAAGTTACGACGAGCGAGCGAGAATATTTTCGCAAATTGTGCTGCCCGTATGTGACCAGAAGGCCAACATTTCCTAATTTATCTTAAGATACGTATTTTAATGCTTCTTTGCCGGCACCACTTTCCCGGCTCGCCTAAAGTGCCTCGTTTTGATGCTTCGTGGTGTAGCGGATCGTGGGTTCAAGTCCCACCTTGGGCATGGGTGTTTGTGTGCTTGTAAATGTGTATGTGTCTATGTATGTATAAGTAAAAAGAAAAACGTTAAATTAATAGGTCAACCAAGGAAATGTAGGAAAGAGGGAAAAGGAATACAGCGTTGGAGTCCTGACAAGCCTCCGGAACTGTATATATTCTTTTTTTTTTTACTATGAAAAAAATGTAATAAAAAATCTGACTGTTCCATTCACATGACTTTCTCTACATCTCTGGAACAAATTATTGTTAAAAAAAAAAAAAAGCTTATACTTCTATTTACTTCATAATAATCGAGAAAACATTAGCAGATTTAATCTGATTACTTGCTTCCTTGTAAGTAGAAGCGAAATAAGGGAGTACCGTAGGTTAAATTGATGGTCAAAAGCTATTTGCCATATGACTGAAGTTCCTTTGTTTGTATGGACATGAGTTGGCAAATTCCTGTATCAGAAAAGGTAACTTTTTCAAAGCTGAAACCAAAAACAAAGAATATCTCAAAAACGATCAAATCCACCAAAAAATGTATGTAACATAAATTGTATGTTTTAACGTGATCTACATGTTTTGTGTGGTAAGCTTTTGTCCATCTCTTACGGTTTAACAGTTATGCAAAATTCCGTAAAATTCATCCAGAATAAAGTAGTCTTCAGAGGCTATTCCCAGAAAATTCAAGATATACATTTTATTTGTCAGGTAAATATAGGTATTTAACATAAGAAATTTTAATCAAAATCGTTAGAGCCATTTTTGAGAAAATAAAAACGTTCGAAAAATGTTCCATGTTAAGGATAGTTCGAGGTGGGAAGATTTTCTTGAAAATTTTCGTGTCGCATCCTTGGAAGATAATACCAGGTTTGGTTTTTAACGGTATTGTAATTTTTTAGCTATGCTGCCCACAGACACACACACACACACACATACACACAGACACACACACGGACATTTTTCTAAAAATGTTTTTTTTTGGATTCAGGGGGACCCAAAACATGTATTTCCGGTGAAATCTCGGTATCGAATTTTTGGGTGCATTACAATACCTTCTCTATACACTATATACATAGTACATATATAGAAAGTAAACATTTGATGTGTTACACTCATATTACTTTCTCTAGCTGCTCTAAAAACTCCTACAAAAGATTATTCTTCTTTGTACACAATGCTAATCAAGATAAATGTTAGCAGAATGTTATTACTTAGTTTCTTATAAGTAGAAGGGAATAAGGGAAGGCACTATGCTAAAGCGATTGTCAAATGTTTTAAAAGCTATCGTTATGGGATTGTCATTGCAAATCACTTCTTTGCTTGGCCAGGAGTAGAACAAAAGAAAAACAGACACTTCCTGTATGAGAAAAGGAAGTACTTCCCAATTGAAACCAATAACAAGGAATATCTCCAAAACGGTTACCTCCACAACAAAAACGTAAAGGACAAAAATTGTGTCTTTTGTCATGAGGTACATTTTTTGTGCAGTACGTTTTTTTCTATTTCTTACGGTTTAGCAGTGAAGCAAAATTCATACAGAATAAAGAGGTCTTCAGAGGCTGTTCCCAAAGAATTCGAGATATACATTTTATTTCGGACATAAATATCTTTAATATACGGGATTTTAATCAAAATCGTTAGAGCCATTTTTAAGAAAATCAAAATTTTCGAAATTTTTTCCATGTAAAGGGTAGTTTGTGGTGGGGGGATTTTCTTGAAAATCTTCGTGTCGCATTCTTGGAAGATACCAAACTTAAATACCAAGTTTGGTTTTTAAAGGCCTTTTGCTTTTTGAGCTATGCTGCCCACAGACACACACATACACACAGACACACACGGACGTTCTTATAAAAATGTTTTTTTTATTCAGGGGGGCCCAAAACATGTATTTCCGGTGAAATCTCGGCATCGAATTTTTGGGTGCATTACAATACCTTCTCTATACACTATGTACATAGTACGTGTAGAGAAAGTAAAAAGGTGATCCTCGTCAAGACAAAACCCAGGCGACCGTTATAACGTAGCCTTCTGCCATTCGCGCCAGAAATGCTGTCAGATGTTCACGACCATATGGCGCGGCGTACATGTGGCATTAATAAAACAAACAGAACCCTTATTTCAACAACTTAAACGGTGACTAAAGTAATTTGTTAGGTATAATGGTGATAACTTAATAACTAGGGATAGCATCTTGGTGACCCATTGCTAGACAGAATCGAAATTAACACAGCATGGTTGTGATGTGTTGACAATGCAATGTGTACGTAGTGGTACTAATAGAAGGAAAATGGGACTGTGATGTTCTCACTAGCAGTGGAAGGCGATTGAGGTTGTGTGCGTGGTAAAATAAATACCACTGATTTAAGGAACTAACAATGTTAATATTTACATACATTTTACACGTTAGAAGTGCTGAATTTTGTCCTTTCTTTTTATTTTAATGGCACATGATAGCACAGACTTTCTAGTCTTTAAAAATGTATACTTTATATGATATGTCTTACATGAGATGGGTTTAATTTAGGATTTTGTACCACTGTGCACCGCTATTCTGAGCAAAAGTGGTACTAAGTTGTAAATTCACGTTTGCAATGTTCAGCTAATGATGAACTTGCACAAACACAAACGCGGCATTCCCTTAGAAATAGTGAAACCTGTTTATGAGAGACTAACCAGCAAAGACATGCTATCAAAATGCCTGCATGGGAAAACTCAGAACAACAACAATGAGTGCTTCTATGGGGCAACATGAAGAAGATGCCGGAAAGAGACATTTGTGGGACTTAACATATTGAAGCTTGGTGTCGTGGATGCAGTGTGCCACTTCAAAAGTGGAGCTGAATATCTTAAAACATTTGAGAATAAATCCTGCAAAATATACATCAGGTATTATGAATGCTGATAGCCAACGACTACGGAAAAGTTTTCTACACTCCAGTCCTGAGAAAAAACAGAAGAGGGGGTATCTTTGAGGAAGAAAGCAGCTCATTGAGGATCAGAAATTGCAGATTGAGGTTCCAATATACACACCAGGAGAATTTTAGCTGCAAACATCAGGTTTGGCGAATCACATTGTTGAAATTTCATTTCACTATAGCTCCAAACTAAAATTTTCAGCATTTTTACTTTCTCTACACTTACTATGTACATAGTGTATAGAGAAGGTATTGTAATTCACCCAAAAATTCGATGCCGAGATTTCACCAGAAATATAGATATGTTTTGAGACCCCCTGAATGCAAAAAAAAAAAGCATTTTTAGAAAACTGTCCGTGTGTGTATGTGTCTGTGGGCAGCATAGCTCAAAAAGGAAAAGACCGCAAAATACCAAACTTGGTATTTAGGTTTGGTATCTTCCAAGGATGCGACACAAATATTTTCATGAAAATCCTACCCACCCCAAACTACCCTTTACATGGAAAACATTTCGAAAATTTTGTTTTTCTTAAAAATGGCTCTAAAGGTTTTGATTAAAATACCACATATTAAAGTCATTTCTATCACGAATAAAATGTATATCTTAAATTTTCTGAGAATAGCCTCTGAAGATAACTTTATTCTGTATCAATTTTACGGAATTTTGCATAATTCCTAAACTGTAAGAGATGGAGAAAAACTTACCACACAAAAATGTAGAACATGTTAAAACACAATACAGTTTTTTTTCGTGGTGTTTATCGTTTTTGAGATATTCTTGTTTTTAGTTTCAGCTTTGAAAAACATACTTTTCTCATACAGGAATTTGTCAACTCCTGTCCATACAAACAAAGGAACTTCAGTCACATAGCAACCAGCTTTTGACTACCGTTTTATTCTATGGTACTCCCTTATTTCGCTTCTACTTACAAGGAAGTAATATGACTATTTCTGCTAATTGTTTCTCGATTAGCATGAAGTTAATAGAAGCATAAGCTTTTTAACAACAATTTGTTGCAGAGATGTAGAGAATGTCATGTGAATGAAACGCGTCAGATTTTTATTATTTTAAAACAAAAAATAATACTCTAAAATTAAGCTACAGACCTCATTCATATATCACTTTGAAGCTTCTTAGCTGGGCATGGTGTGAACCTTCTTCTAGACCTTACTCCAACATAAAATATTTCTGTAGCAATTTAAATCAAAATCTAATTGGTAAAAATGTTTACTTTCAACCTAAAAATTCACAAATGTTTAAACAGCTAGGTTACTTGAAATATTTTAGGTTCACATCATTCTGGGTGTACAGAGATAGATACAAATTGGTGTGTTGAAGTCTGAGATATCTCTATTTTTATGGATGCTACAGTGTTTCAAAAAAATATATACAATTTTCAATTTCAAAATATTTTACAGTTTAAAAAAATATTTTTATTTTTTTAAAATATAAAACTTCCTACATTATCATGCCACACAACTCAAACATTTTAAAAAAATGGACCAAAAATATAGGTTTTTCACCTCAGCGTGTAAATGTATCTTAATTGCTGTTGTGCAACAAGTCATCGACAACATTATGCGTTTTATTTTCTCTCAAGATACATAGATTAAATTGCACAATATACGTTCGTAACCTCTCAAATGTGAATCGTCTCTGAATGGCACGTAAACAGGCTTAATATTGTGAAAAACTTCGTTCCACTTCATAACATGTGGTTGGAGCAAAACACAAATAAGACACATCATCGACTATTGGGTAAGATACTCCATTAGCAATTATTTCCGTAGCAACACCTCGTAGCTCATTTCGTATTTCACGCATTATTGTAAATCCCACATTTTTGCCAAACACTGTCTTCACTTTCTTTTTCACTCAGTTTAAAACAGGTGTCTCGGTTCTCTGATTAATTGCTTGCACACGTTCATCGACAGTTTTCAGGGCTCAAGGCATTTTAATGTTCGATGTTTCCAAATATGTGTTATTGTCGTAGATATATCTGCAAAGTTCTTGTGTATGAATTGCAAATCTTCATGCAATCCATTTAAACAAGAGATGTTACAATCTTGATTGAACACCATGCACTATCATCAAAGGCATTAATTGCCTGTGAAACAGTATTCTAATATACAGCATAGTATACTGCCACGTTCCCCAAAGCGTTACTACAGGTTGTTTAGATGTGGCACTTGCAATCGTCAATGCAGGTCGGTCTCTACTCGGTAGGTATGCAACTGGTAAGCGCATGTGTCTTGCTATCGGTCCCCAAGATGATATCCCTAGCGATAATATTGATAGTCATAACAAAATAAATGGGTACACGCGTAATATTTAACCCTGGCGGCTCACTTTTAAAAACGAAATTGTGCACTATTACTCGAATTGCATTCTTCATGAAATCGTCACATTCTTGCATCACATACTTCACACGCTTTGTTATTTTTTTCCTGGTGTAACCACTGTTTCCGTTGAAGATTTTTGTTTGTGGGCACTGTTTATATCTGTGGAGCATTGGTGATCTCTGATATTAATTTCACCACTTCTTTCACCGGAAGTGTTGGATATTTCTCACAAAACATACAATAAACATTCAACACTATAGCTTTTTCACCACTACCAGCCTTATGCTTCATGTAACTCGACGAAGATGCAAGAGGAAACTCCCGGCGACCGTCCTCCATGATTCTAAACAGAAACAACCAGCAACCGTTACTATGAAAACAATATTGTGGAAATCAGGTGACTCATACAAATAGCATGTTAAAACTTGCGCTCTGTTTAAGGGTAAAAATAAGCGTTAATTTAACTCTTAAGTATTTGTATAGAATATTATACAATTTAAGAATAAGTCCATTCTGTAATTTAGCTTGTTAGCATGAGATTACATTCGTGTTGTACCGCGGTGCACTTGCCACGTGGTTCCGTTTTGGCGCGGATCGATCTAAAGTGAATAGAAAATAGACCCCGAGACTCGCGTCTGCAAACACTGAATCCAGATTCCAGGATCTCCACAACATCTTCTCCAACTTCCTGTAACGGCTAATAGAACAAAGTAACAAAGCTTCGTCTACATCCGTTTATCATGATGAATGCAGTTGCTAGGGGAGGTCGCTGGTGTAGTATGGCACGGTTTAGAGCGGTCAGAGAAGGTTGGAATATAGTACAGTACAGTCTGACCATCAAAACATCAGCACAGCGTACGTAAACAGGAATAAACTAAACGATCCACAACAGGTTAAACTTGCTGTTTTCTTTATCACTAATGAATATTAATGTTCTATTTTATGAGCGTATGACAGCAAGTGGCGGTGTTTACATTTTGACTTGATTTGAACCCGTCCACTGTAAAGATTGAAGATCAACCGTAGACGTAACGCAGCTTGCTGTCAATTTATGTATAGGTTCATTCACGTCGTTACATTGACATTGGCCTAAACATAACCGTAGTGCGTTAACATAGAAGTTTGCAAACGCCAAGCTTTTGCGTCAAAGTTAACATGCAACGTAGGAATCAATCAATGAGAACACTGCTCAATGTGTTATTAAAGTGGTTTCGCTTGATGATTCTCTCTCATTTCTCCTCCGTTAATTCGTCTTTTATTAAAGGGACGAATCCACCACCGTCTGCGACGAGGCAACCGTTCTTTAAAATATAAAACACCAAGCAAATTGACTACTCTAGTTTGCATGTACTACCTCATTCTCGTCTCTACCAGCCATTTTAGTTTGTTATATCGCAAGGCGCAGTTTACTTGTTTTAATTTCCGATTGGTTATTGCCTACGTTTACGTTTGTCATTGAGAATGCTCATGGTGCATTTAATTCTGCGTCTATATTTTAAGTCCGTGTATCTACGGTTAATTTTCAATGTGAATGGCCCTTAAGCGACTCAATGGCTGCATTCCAGTATTGCCAAACTGTACAGGTCATGCACCGGGAATGTTTACGCAAGTTTCCACTCATGGCCGTCTGCATTCATTCTTCAGACAGGCATACACTTTCTTCTTTCGTTATTTGCCCTTCTCGTATGGAAGACTTACACATCCAGAACTTACAAGCAAACGCCTGGGTTTGTTGAGCAACGGACTCCGGCTCAGAGAGAGGAGACAGCCTGGTATGAGAGTGAGGAAGAAGAGGATATGAAATAACGGTAAAATGGATGAAAGCAAAGGTGATTATGGATCAAGTGGTGGACTGAATGGTCATCTGGGATCAATCCCGGACATTTTTACTTTCTCTAGCCCCGTATGTACAATGTACATAGGGATAGAGAAGTATTGTATTCCACACAAAAATTCGACACCGAGATTTCACCGGAAATATGTTTTAGGGTCCTCTGTATCCAAAAAATGCATTTTCACAAAAAGGTCCGTGTGTGTGTGTGTGTGTGTGTCCGTGTGTCTGTGAACACGATAACTCAAAAACGAAAAGTCGGTAACATACCAAACTTGGTATTTAAGCTTAGCATCTTCAAGGGATGCGACAAGAAGATTTTGAAAAAAATCCCCCACCCCCAACTACCCTTTACATGGAACTTTTTTCGAAAACTTCGATTTTCTCAAAAATGGCTCTAACGATTTTGATTAAAATATCATATATTAAAGACATTTAGCTGACAAATAAAATGTATATCTTGAATTTTCTGGTAATGGCCTCTGAAGAGTAGTTTATTCTGTATGAATTTTACAGAATTTTGAATAACTGCTAAACCGTAAGAGATGGACAAAAAATTACTACACAAAAAATGTAGAGCACGTTAAAACACACAATTCATGTTATATACATTTTTTTCGTGGAGTTCATCGTTTTTGAGACGTTCCTTGTTTTTTGGTTTCTGCTATGAAAAACTTTTCTCATTCAGGAATTTTTCAACTGCAAACAAAGGAACTTCAGTGACATGGCAACCATCTTTTGCTATCACTTTAACCTATGTTACTCCCTTATTTCGCTTCTACTTAAAGGGAAGCAAGTAATAAGACTATTTCTGCTAATTTTTTCTCACTTAGCATGAAGTAAATAGAAGCATAAACTTTTTAACAAAAATTTGTTGCAGAGATATAGAGAAAGTCGTGTGAATGGATTGCATCAGATTTTTTTTTTTTCTTGATCTTAACGTCCTTTAACCTGGTTGATCATATCGGGCGATGAATGAAATTGGTGAAATGATGCTCAAATAATCTCGGGGTCTATGCAGCCTAAAGTTACTCGGCATTTGTCTTCTCAGGATAAGGGTACCTCGAGAAAAAGAA
Source organism: Hymenopus coronatus (assembly GCA_030762935.1). Taxonomy (NCBI): domain Eukaryota; kingdom Metazoa; phylum Arthropoda; class Insecta; order Mantodea; family Hymenopodidae; genus Hymenopus; species Hymenopus coronatus. Next base: position 81,200,573 of record CM060883.1, read on the forward strand.
ACCTTATCCGGGTAACTCACCCCAAGCGAGATCCGAATTCTCGACCTGTTGAATGTGAGGTAGAAACGGGGTAATCTTGTTGAGAGATGAGCAGTCTAACCATTCGGTCACGGTGCCGCATAATAATCCATGCTTATTTATTCTTAAGTGAATCTTTAAGATACACATTTTGATTGGAAATGTAAATAAAAGAAATTGTGCCTTCCAAGCTACCGCCTCCCACATGTCACTGAGCTGTTACTGAAATACTGAAGTGCGCAGTGCACTTATTTATTAATTTATGTTCAAATACATTGTTTAATTAAATCGCGTTTGGATTAAAATGCCGCATTTTAAAACAAATGCTGCAAGTAAACATATTTCATCGTCATCTGCGCAAACCTATTTCTGCATTAAGGCCATTTTCATTGCTTCAGCAATTCACACAGCTGTGCTTTATTTAAATCCAGTTATATAAATAGTTTTACTTTCGCTACACGTATTATGTTCATAGTGTATAGAGAAGATATTGTAATGCACCCATAAATTCGATACCGAGATTTCACCGAAAATAGATGTTTTGGGACCCCCTGAATAAAAAAATCATTTTTAGAAAAATGTCCGTGCGCGCGCGTGTGTGTATATGGAGAGAACGTAGCACAAAAACGAAAATACCATTAAATACCGTTATCTTCCAAGGATGCAACACATAGATTTTAAAGAAAATTCCCCCACCCTAAACTGCCTTTTACCTAGAACAATTTTCGAAAACGTTTATTTTCTCAAACATAGCTCTAACGATTTTGATTAAAATACCATATGTATAAGATATTTTACGACAAATGAAATGTATATCTTACATTTTTTGAGAATAGTCTCTTCAGACCTCTTTATTCTGGATAACGTTTATATAACTGGCAGATCGTAAGAGATACACAAAAACTTACTGCACAAAAAATTTAGAGTTCATTAAAACACACAGTTTATGTAATACACTTTTTTTTATTATAGAGTTAACGTTTTCGAGATAAAACACAAATTGTGTAATGTATTTTTTTTATAGAGTTAACGTTTTTGTTATATTCGGGGTTATTGGTTTAAATTTTAAGCCACTTAAACTTTTCTCAAACAGGAAGACATCTTTTTTCTCGTTTCTCGTTTGTTTAATCCTGGCAAGCAAAGAGATTAGAAATTCAATTGTTTCACATTGTGACCGACTTTTAAAGAATCAGACTATCGCTTTAGCCTGTGCATTTTCTTATTTTCCTTCTATTTACAAGGAAGCTAGTAGTAAGACTAGCTCTGCCTATGTTTATCTTGATATATGTAGATAACAGATAACAGATCAATATTTTGAATAAAAGGTTTGTTTACCGAACAGCTAGAGGACATCATATGAATGGAACACATTAGATTTTTATCCTTCTGCTTACAAGGAACCAAGCAAAAAGGACAATTTCTGCTAATGTCTATCACGATTAGCATGAAGTAGATAGAAGAATAAGTTTTTAACAAAAACTTGTTACAGAGATGTAGAGAAAATCATGTGAATGGAACAATTATTTTTTTTATTGAAATTTCTCTACTCGTTATAAATACACTTACAATATACTCTTCCCATTATTCCATAATGTTAAGAGCAGGCTAAATTATTCCCTCTAACCTCAGTGTATGGGAAGAGACATACTACTCCTTGCTAATAAACAAAGAGAAAACAAATGCATAGAGTTCTCGTAAACAGATGAATTCGGACATAAGCCTGTGACGGATAATGGTGCATCTGAGAGCAGTACATGTGGCAACGTTGCTGTCTATTTCAGGACTAAAGGATGCCCTTCCATTTCTGCCACAGCTAGCAATTCCTCTTGGAATGAAACCAGGACATAAAGTTGGCGCACTATGTGGTGGACGATTTTTTTCATATAATCTTGGCACAATAGAATGCTGATGACTTTCATGCTGAAGTACACAGAGTTAGTTAAAAGTCCCGCGTCACCTAAATAACTTTCGAACTACATGACCGATTAACACGAATGTAATGTACGGGGAATAGATATGCACAGGGAACTAAAAAGCAATGTTAAGAATTGGATAGGTAGAGTCAGACTGAAAAATGCAATGTCATAGCCGGGATTTGAACCACGGATCTCCCGATCTCTAGCCGGTTGCTCTGCCACTGAGATCCGTGGTTTAAATCCCAGCTATGGCATTGAACTTTTCAGTCTAACGCTACCTATCCAACTCCTGTCCTACACACGGCTAGTGTGAAAAAACAATCCAATGTTAAGAATTGTTTCCTACTTCCGGTTTAATCGAAGTAACTGTAATTCTCTCTCTCTCTCTCTCTCTCTCTCTCTCTCTCTCTCTCTCTTTTTGTTTCATTTATAGCATGTACGCGAAACAACTTGCATGTTTATTCCCATTGGGTTAATCATTTTATATTCTTAAACACACGCACATTCATTCTTGCATTCATACGTCCAGACTGTGGGGGGGAGGGGGAGCGGGAGTAGGAAATGCCTCTGGTTAAAAAAAAGTTCCTGCCCAGCCGGGAAACAAACCCAGCACCTCGGGGGGGGGGGGCAGCTCGCTGACCACGGAGGCAGACTCCTGCAATTTTCCTATTTTAATTGCTACGTTCTATATTTTTTATAAATTCATATGATACTCTCCAATAGCTTTTTAATAAATACTTAACCTAGACAGTTCAGCTGCACTATTAAAGCGCCAATAGAATGACCGAGATCAGGCAATTTCAACCAATCGAATCATCTGACTAGAGCGATATTGTCGAAACATCTTATCGCATCTACATTTGTTTGAATTCTTGTCGCACCTGACGTTCGTATGTTTAATCTCCTGTCTTTGTTATTGGTAACAAGGTGACAATCCAGGCAACCAGTACCAGAGTCTGGTCAGGACTCCGGCGCTGTATCCCCTGTTTACATTTCCCCCCTAAATTTACTGTATGATTACTGGTTTTACTGTTCCTTTACACAAACATATACACATTGCACAAACATATAACACCCATGCCCAAGGCGTGACTCGAACCCACGATTCCCTGCCCACGAAGCACCAAAGTGAGACGCCTTAAATTAAAAAAAAAAAAAAATACAGTTCCGGAGGCTTGTCAGGACTCCGGCGTTGTATTCCTTTTTTCCAGTTTCCTAAAATTCCTTAGTTGACGTTATTCTTAACACTTTCCTTTTACACATACACATTTACAAACACATAAACACCATGCCCAAGACGGGACTCGAACCCACGATCCTGTGCACCACGAAGCGCCTAAGCAAGACACTTTAACGAGCGCGGCCACCGGGATCGTCAAGCATACACGCTACCACCACACTACCCAGGTGGGCAGATATTGATTGATTTACTGACTTACGGAATTAAATCTCACTTCTATTGTGTTAAATAATATTCTCTCTGATGATGTGAGAAAAGGAAAGGGTTTTAATTCTTATGAGGTTGGCTGTGGAGATAGGCAACGATCTCATTTATTTGATAAAGGTGCATCCCAAACGTGCTCCTACAGAATTGTGAGGTAATTTACCGACATGTGAAGCGTAAAGGACTTGACTCGCACGAAAAGTCAACTTATGAGAATACTTCATCATTGGGTGTTCTCCGAGTGCAAAAGAATCCAAAAGTATCTACAACAATCCAATATAAGCCAAAGTTACCTGATGAAAATCCTTAAAAGTAAACTTTTGCTGAAATTTCAGAGGAAGAACCCGTAGAAGAATGCAATTTTGCGAAATTTTTTACGTCAAACATAAAACGAGGGAAAATGAATGACGCAACAATACTCTGCCTACTACCATTGTATTTCCAACGAGCAACAATGTTTTTCCCAAGGAGTGTCAATATTTCGTGTCCCAATTCTTTTTTAGTGAACCTTGTATTATATGCTAATATAATATTTACTAATTTACTTTTTGAAAGAAGCACTAGATTTTAAATTCAAGTATAATTGGAACTCTCACAGAATCATCTTGCTTTAGCCTTCATAATATACTTATATAAACTGCAAGGCATTTGGTGCGTGGTGGACAAAGCGGCGCTGGGGCGGTTTTCTCCGGCTACTCCGGTTTCTCCCGCTATCGCATTCCACCGGTGCTCCATCATCATTCATGTATCATCAGTGTCACCGCCTGCGGTGCCATTAGTAGGTAAAGCGAGGGTTAAACACTATCAAAAAAAATGGCGTGTGTCGAACTGCATTCTGCCATTAAGACAGCCTGTATTTCACGGCCGAAAATTACTACTTTCGCGGAATAAATAATATGAAGTCACAGAAATAACATTGTCGGTGCCTGTTTGAAATTCGGGCATGGTACAGCTGCACTGTTAAGGTACCTACTTAATTTTGCTCACAGGCCTCTCTATCAGGCTTGAGGTTCTTTCACGAGCCGTAAATCTACGACACGGGACCAACGCTTTACTTCCCTTCCGAAGGAAGCCATACTAAGGATTGTGTGTGTGTGTTTAGGTGTAAAATTGTAAATGGCGTGTTATTTATATACGCTCTTCAACTACTGGGTTCTCAGCGTCCCATTATAAATTGGGCGTGAAAGACCTCTTAATTTTGCTCAGAGGCCTCTCTACCAGGCCTGAGGTTCTTTTACATGCCGTAAGTATACGACACGGGACCAACGTTTTACTTACCTTCCGAAGGTAGGATTGTATATGTATGTGTGTGTGTGTGTGTGTGTGTGTGTGTGTGTGTGCGCGCGCGCCCGTCTCCCTTAAGTCTTGAGCGTTACAGATAACCTTTATTAGGGCAATCAGTAATTTTATATATCCTTGTGCTTTACCGGAAATTATAAATAAATTGGGGAATTTAATGTCATGCCGACATTTTAAAACAGGAATATACGCGGTTCAAATCCTGGCTATAGTGCTGAAGTTTTCAGTCTCATTCTATCGTTCAACCCTTGTCCTAAAAAGTGCTTATGTGAAAGAACAACAATAATATAATGAATTATTTACTCTGATGACAGAGCGGATTTATTGAATTTTATTATGTTGGAATAAGTTAACCATTTAATGTTAGCCATTTAGGTGTGTAAATTGGTTTACGGTAAATTTATGTTTACACTATTTTCCAGTTTTACGGATAGTGAAATTTTTATGTTTGATGGCGCGAACGTTCGTCTTCGGGTGGTGGATGATGCGATCTCATTGGTTGTTTGTTCTGTACAATGAATTGAGACGATCTCATGGCCACCATAGGTGATATGCTCATTCGTTATTTTGCCTGATTTAGAAAGGATCTGACATTTCGGTGCGTAAGAATGTACGCAAAGAAGAAAAAATCTGATGAGTCATTCACATGACTTTCTCTACATCTCTGTAAGCAATTATTGTTAAAAAAAGGCGCATTCTTCTATCTACTTCATGATAATCGAGAAAAACATTAGCAGAAATTGTCTTATTACTAGGTTCCTTGTAAGTAGAAGGGAAACATTTAATGTGTTTCATTCACATGATGTCCTCTAGCTGTTCGGTAAATCATTACTCTGTTATTTACAGCATGCTAATCAAGATAAACATAACCAGAATTATTCTTATTACTAGCTTCCTTGTAAATAGAAGGGAGATAGGAAAATGCACAGGCTAAAGCGAAAGTCTCGTCCTTTAAAAGCCGGTCTCACAATGAAACAATTGAAATTCCGATCTCTTTGCTTGCCAGGAGTAAACAACGAGAAACGAGAAAAAATGTCTTCCTGTTTGAGGAAAGTTTAAGTAGCTTAAATTTGAAACCAATAATCCAGAATATCTCGAAAGTGATTTACTCTAATATATTATTATTATTATTATTATTATTATTATTATTATTATTATTATTATTATTATAACATAAATTGTGTGTTTTAATGAGATCTACATTTTTGTGTACTAAGTTTCTGTATCTCCCTTACGGTTTGCCAGTTATAAAAAAATCATCCAGAATGAAGAGGTCTTCAAAGGTTATCCCCAGAAAATTCAAGATATACATTTCGTTTGTCATAAGAATATATTAAGCATAAGGTAGGTATTTTAATCAAAATCGTTAGAGCCATTTTTGAGAAAATCAAAAGTTTCGAAAAATGTTCCATGTAAAGGGTAGTTTGAAATGGAGAGATTTCTTGAAAATGTTCATGACATTAAATAATAAGTTTGTTATTTAACGGTCTTTTCGTTTTTGAGCTATGCTACCTACACACATAAGCTCGGATCTTTATCTAAAAATGATTTTTTGACTTAGAGGTCCTCAAAAATATATTTTTGGTGAAATTTCGACTTCGAATTTTAGGGTGGAGTACAATACCTTCTCTATACACTATGTACATTTTACGTATAAAGAAAGTAAAAAAGATAACGGTTTCCGTACGATATAGAAAGTTGAGGAGACTTTTCTGCTTGTGGCTACGCTTATGTTTATTAATTCTCCCTGACAGGATGTTTTTGGTTTCGGACACAATACCGAAATGTGAATGGAAGAAATGACATTTCGTCGGGTACTTGGCAGTTCAACTGTAAATATGACCCACTGGCAAGGATGCGTGTACTATATTTAGAATAGTTGCGACTTTGTATCCGCCAAATGTTAAGTTGGCAACGTTATTTCCGGTTTAACCTGAAGCCGTAAAGCGCAGCCCACTGTTGAGGGCCCTAAACTACAAAGCGTACCCTAGAGATCTTTTCTATAAGAACAGGATTAAAATACTGCAAATCGACAACAGCGCATGGCCACGGGATTTCGGAATATCAACTCCAATCATCCTTGCAATTGAAAACGTAATTCGAAATTGCAAAAAATTAATTCGCAGTGGTTTTAAAAAGCAAAGAAATGTAGGCATTTTCGGAGAATACGATCGTAAACTTCCGATATGCACTCTATCGCTAAATTAAATTAAAATTATAATTTGTAGACCTAGTAGTGTATCCATAAAGCTCGACATTTAAAGCACGTAAACATTGTAAATCGCCATTGGGGTAGGTTAGCTCAAAATGTAATTTGAGATCAGTTGGGGAATTTAGTGTCGTGTCGACATTTTGCAGTGGTAGCTCAGATGGTGAGAGCAACCGTACTTAAACCAGAAGATCCGTGGTTCATATCTTGGCTATGAAATGCATTTTTACTTTCTCTACACTACTATGTACATAGTGTGTATAGAAGGTATTATAGCACACAAAAATTGATATCGACATTTCAGCGGAAGTGGGTATATGTTTTGAGACCCTCTGAATCCAAATAAAAGCATTGTTAGAAACATGTCCATGTTTGTGTCTGTCTTGTGTGAATGTGCGTGTGTGTGTGTGTGTGTGTGTGTGTGTGTGTGTAGCATAGCTCAAAATCGAAAAATCGGTTAAATATCAAACTTGGAATTTTAAGTTGAGTACCTTCCAAGGATGCGATAAGAAGATTCGAAAATCCCCCCATCCCAACTATCCTTTACATGGAACATTTTTCGAAAATTTTAATTTTCTCAAAAATGGATCTAATGATTTTGATTAAAATACTCTAAGTTTCAGATACTTTTATGACAAATGCAATGTATATCTTGAACTTTCTGGGAATAGCCTCTGAAGACCTCTTCATTCTGGATGACGTTTGTGTGACTGGCAAACTATAAGAGATATACAAAAACTTACTTCGCAAAAAATGTGGATCCCATTAAAATACACTTTAGAGGTAACTGTTTTTGAGATATTCAGGATCATTGGTATCAATTTTAAGGCACAAACTTTTCTCGAACGGGAAGATTCTTCCCATTTCTCGTTTGTTTTACAGATTGGTAAATAACGGGAATGGAATTTCATTCGTTTCACATAGTGCCCGGCTTTTAAAGGAATTGACTATCGCTTTTCCTGTGCATTTCCTTATTTCCCTCCTACTTACAAGGAAACAAGCAATAACATTAATTCTGCTTATTTTTATCTTAATTAGCATGATGTAGCTAAAAGAATAAAAAGGCTGAATAAAAGATTTGTTTGCGGAACAACTAGAAAAAGTCATGTGAATGTAACACATCAGATTTTTTTCAGTCTGATTCTACTCATCAACACCTATCCTACACACGGCCTTCTGTAAAAGAGCAAATCATTTATTGACTTACTATTGGATTCGGATAAAGTCTTTGACTTACGACATTGTAAAGCCATTGCGGTATGTTTTCTCAAAATGTGATAATGAGATCTCTTTGTGGTTTATCGGGAAAAAAATTACGAATCAATTAGGCAATTTATTATCGTGCCGGCATCTTGCCATGGTAATGCCGGCACGATGAACTAAACGTAACGGACTTGATGTAACGTGGAAAGTCTAACACACGTGCAGTAAGCATGCTACAAAACTTGGCCGTCAGGCGCACGGTCCATCTCCCGGTCAGGTACTGTATACTTGGCTGGCAGTCGCACATGCGTGGACGACAAATAAAATCTCAAAATACATTAACAATTATCAAAATAAACCAAAACATACCTTATCACAAAAGATGTTGGAAATTCCTGGATCTTGTATGGTTTGAGTTTTAATAGTTTTGTTGCTTTCTATGCTAAAGCTTTCGAAATGTCAGTTTCTTATGCAAGACGCCTAAGAGATTTTCGAGATGACCGTTCTAACCTTTCTCCGATTTCGTCAAATTTCTGTTCCATAAGCACACGCCTGCTTACCTTTCTTTTGATATCACAAATTGATCCCGCCTCTCTGAATTTATTTACCATCAGCCTCTCTACTCGGTACACGCACCAGGAAATGTAGTTTCATTCCTACAAGATGATGTAGACACATGCGCATCGTACATAAACACACTGAAAGCGCTTCAAGTAAAACTAAACACACATAAACATTTGTAATGTTATTTTCGCGTGAACTGGACTAGAACAGGTAAGACTGACACACGTGTAACCAGTGTTTCCAACTTATCAACATAAAAAGTAGCTAAAGTACCTCAAAAATAGCTAAAAGTAGCTAAAATTGCAAATAAAACAGCTAAAATATAGCTACATTAACTCAACAAATCAATGAAAAATATATTCTCCTCATCCTTCTCTTGGTTTTCATCAGCTCTCTTAGCACTTTATTACTATTTATGTTACACTGTAGCTTCAATCGCAAATTTCACTCATTTACTTTGCGTCACAATTTATTCCACATTACATACATCTGTTTTTTAAAACACAGTACGAATACTGAGTTGCAGTTTCAGATGAGCAGCTAACAGTTGGAATTAGGAGATTTCCCGAATCCCGCGTAATGGTTATGTCATTGACCTGCAATAATGCAATGCGTAGTCACTGTGTTGACTCGTGTGGCATTCGCAGTGGGATAGAAAAACACGAATAATTAAAAATAGTATTAAAATGAATGAAAACCAAAATAGCGCACGAGAAAGAAATTTATGGCTAAAAATATAACTAATAGCTAAACTCAAAATGTTGTAGCAAATCACTTTTCAAAATAGCTAGAACTAGCTGTAAAATGGCTGAATTGGCCACACTGCGTGTGACAACAGAACGGATGCAATACGCGCGCCCAGGGAAATGCAGTGAAGGTCACACGGGCCAATTCCTGGTGGCCAAGTTTTGTAACAAACGTACTGTATTAACTGAAGCTAATTAGGGATAACTTAACGTGACTTTAACTTAACGCTTGACGCAGCTTGAGAGTTTGGCAGTGGCAAACTTTTCCCTCCCGTTAAGTTAAGTGATGTCACATGATAAACAGAACCGATCGGCGTGAAGCAATAACAACTGCCAATTAAGGCAGTAAATTACAGAGTATTCCTAATAGGTCTTCAGCATTTGTTAACTGCACGTTACGTCCCGCCACGTTAAGAATTCATTCATCGTAATTCCAGCTTAAGTCAGTTGGTTAGTGCAACCAGACGGAAGATCCGTGGTTCAATCCGTGCTATGACTGAATTTTTCAGACTGATTCTAATATTCAGCGTAAGAGTAGATTTAAATATTTAATTAATTACGGTTGAACATGGGCTTAGCTCTGGAAGGAAAAACTACTAAACGCAGTATATAATGATTTAATAGCAGTTTTTATTCAGTTTTCAACGAAATAATGCAGGAATTGTTCAGTTATTATTATTATTATTATTATTATTATATTATTATTATTATTATTATTACTGCAACAACAGATTTAATATGTTTAGCTCTATATTAATCTATGTTTTTTGGATATATATGCCAGTTAGCGATTTTATAAAACTTGTTGATGTGTTCCATTCGCATGCCTTTTTTTACAAACTATTGTTACAAAAAATATATCCTTATCGACATCGTGGTAATCGAGATAAACATTAGCAGACATAATTGTAGCTTTTACTTGTAAGTAAAAGAGAAATATGATAATACACTAGGTTAAAGCGATACTTAATCTTTTAAAACGGCGGTCGCTCTGTGAAACAATTGAAGTTCGCTTCGCTTTGCACGCTAGGAGCAAAATAAAAGAGATGAAAGGAGGAGTATAACATCTGCACCACGTGACAATATTATACATTGATAGCAATGACGATTACATTGAAAAATAGAGTAAGGTACTGTAACTTTGTAAATGATGTTTTGTGTTGCTAACTTTCGTTATTGTTTAGTTTTGCCAAATCGTCTGTCACTTTCTGGATGTTCCTTGTATTACAACTTTCAGTGTCCAACACGGTGGTTCTGCCGTTTTTACTTGACATAATATTACTAGCACAAATATTTTATTGATCTTTCTAGCCTAGTAATACAATTCGTGTTTGAGGTGCGGAAGAAGGGTACATTTTTAGCTAAAGTTCATTAGTATAACTGTTAACCTGAGTATCAGTCGAAAGCAATTTTATCTCAATTTATAAACAACAGTTTTAATAAAAACTAAATAAAAGTATCCTGTTCTCTGAGCTTTAAAGTAGCGAATATACTCATTTCACTTTGAAAAAGCATTGGAGCAGTGGTGCAATGCAATTCAGTATTTCGTACTGCACTCTTTTTTTTTTTTTGTTACTGTTCTTATACAGTTTTTTTTAACGTCCTTTACCTGGTTGGTCATATCGGACGATGAATAAAATTGGAGAAATGATGCTCAAATGATCTCAGGGTCCATGGAGCTTAAAGTTACTCCACATTCGTCTTCTCAGCACAAGGGAAAACCTCGAAAAAACCTTATCCGGGTAACTCAATCTAAGTGAGATTTCTTCCATTCAATGTGTTCTGCACGGGACATAAGTGTGTGTGCATGAGAGAGAGAGAGAGAGTGTGTGAGTATGTGTTTGATGCCGGAAGGATTTCTTACTGCAGCCATTGAGTTATTATATGTCAGACCCCAGGAGGAAGGATGAGATGAGAGTAACTACAGTGGCTGGCCGGAACCGAATGGTGGGGAGGGAGCTATCGTGGAGGGTCCCTAAAGGAATTCTTCATCCCGACGCGGAGAGTGCTAGGAGCCCGTACCCCAGGTCTGACCAAACTCCCCGAGTCTATAGATGATGTCCAGCCCCATCCCGCCGCCGAGTGCTGTATTTCCAAGGCGCAGTCACCACCAGGAAGGGCGCCACACCTCAGTCATCGCCGATACTTACAACCTTGGCTTGGTACGGACGTAAGTGACATCCCTACAAACTTCAGTTACTGTGGTTGAAGAAAAACAAATATCACACTCTCCACTTACTTCAATTACTGGATGTGCAGAGGGGATGTGATGAGCGCATATTAACGATGAGATAGACATCAATGAAAAACTCCTCAGGGAGTGGCAGGGCGAGTGGACATCCGCCTAACCGGGAGAAGGACGCACGAGATCATCCCAACATCGGGAAAAGGAAGTTCCTCCATCCCTCAAGAGGTCTCATTCGCTGTCTCATGGTTTTATACGCGGAAGATTTAGTATTGTGCTCTACGACAGTTAACGGATTGCAATGAGGACTGGACAACTTAAGAATTATTGCGATGAATGGCTACTTACGGTTAATGTGAAGAAGACTAAGGCAATAAATGGTTCTGTTTATAGCAGGGAGGAGACGTGGGCATATGAGGTCAGGTACTGGACAATGTGTACTTAGGGCTCGCATTTACAATGAACGGAAAATGGACAAAAGATATTTGACATCACGAAACACAAGGCAAGGGGGAAAGCAGCGGAAGCTCTCCGGATGCGCTTCAGAATTCCGAATATATCGGTAACCTTAATGGAAACTGTATACGGAGCGATAGTTAGATCCACGATGACATATGGAGGAGAAATATGGGGATGGGAACAAACAGGGAATCTGGATCAAGTGAGGGCCCAATTTTTGAAAGGAATTCTGGGTGTAAGGAGGGGTACGGCCAACTGCGAAATAATGAGGGAATTCGGGGCGTATAGTGAAAGGACAGAATGCAAAATCAGAGCATTTAAATATTGGATGAGGATTGTTCATGGAAACCAATCCTGCTACCGTGAACAGTTGCGAATGGAGGGTAATTCCACGAGGGCTTCAAAACTAAAGAAAGGATTGAAAACCATTGGGATGGGATACATTTGGATGCCGGGGCAGACGGAGTATTTGGAGAAAAATTAAGAACCGCCTCTATGATATTGACAGACGCAAATAAATGCGCAATGCACGGAGAAGGTTTCATTAGAAGTACACTTTGGGCTAAAATCGGAGTGGGGTATGGAGCAATACATCAAAACAGGTACCAAACTCATTAGAGAGGGGCTCGCATGGATTAGACTAGGAGCATGGCGGAGCATAAAAATTGCTGACGAGAATGGTATGAGAATGTGCTGGAAGAGTCGTGGACCCATATCTCGGCAATGGAGGGAAAAATACTTACCACGATCCTTTACTAGCGCGAATGTAGAGCTAGAAGCATGTTGGGCGCTACTGAAAGGCACGGAAGAGGTGGACGTTCTGGGTAAATTTATACTTAAGGCAACACAGCTGAGATCTAAGAAGGCTGACAATAGGGGGGATAAGAATAGCTAAACAAAAGTGATTACAATGTTTTATATACATATACTTTATGTCATACTTATATCATTATATCATTGTTGTGTTGTGGTTTATATATATATATCTTAACTGTGTGTCTATTATAATAAAGTACATTAATGTGTTGTAAATTTAAACTGTTGTATTTGAATATCTTTGTCTTTTTATTTTCGCTTTACTCTTTTAATTCTTTGTTGTTGTTTTAATATTGCTTACTATTGTGTGTATTGCAAAAGCACGTGCAGTCTGTGGACCCGTGCGATTGTTGAAGCTCAATATGCCAATAAATACACTTATTCATTCACTACCTGATGGGACATGGGCCGTATGGAGTGAATCAGCTTACAACCCGAGGAGGCGTGCAGTTACGGAGCGGCGGAACACTCAGTGTGGGAATGTCCATTTAAGACAACTATGCAATTTGTTGCGAATGGCTACTCAGGGCCGAACCCCCCCCCCCCATTCTTGACGCATTAGGGAGAAGATGGACGACTCCGTGGTGTTTTCCTTTAGGGCAATATCTGATTTCTTAAAGAGCCCCCCGCCGGCATGAAAATATACCGGGCCGGAAGTGGATACGCCACTTACGCTTGTCAACCCTGAAGGGAAGACTACCAAATAACCGAGTTACCAGCTTACCGTCTACTAGCTCTCCAGGTTAGTGCCGAAGGACATTGAGGTGTCTCACAACCCCGTCAAGGCCGAAGCCGAGGTATCGGGACCACTGCCATGTCGAGTCCTACCCAATCCGAACAACTCCCCTACGGGAGGGGCTCGGATGTTCGGCTCGACTACTTCTGGTAACGTCAGAAGTACCACGGGTACTCGGGGTACGCAGTGCCCGCACCAGAGCAGCTGAAGAAGTCGGACCCCCCCCCTATGGGAAAGACAACTATGCAAACAACAGCCCAAACCCATGTGCAAAACAAACCTATATGAGAGCAGTCCGAAACCGCAGACCCTGGAAGTGGCTAAATTACGTGGTCAATAGTAATTCAATTCTGGAACTGCAAACCCGATAGTGGAAAAATCAGCATAGAATAAGTAAATTACTAGATTAACATAATTCACTGTAATACATTATTTATATTAATAAATTTTGTAAAAAAAAATGTACCAAATTCCTTATATTAATTTCATACTATGGATAGGTAGAATCAGACTGAAAAATTCAATGCCATACCTGTGGTTTGAACCACGGATCTCCCGATCTCTAGCCGGTTGCTCTGCCACTGAGCTACCATGTCAACGTGCCGGCATCGCATGTCGTCCTACACACGGCTTGTGTGTAAAACCATTAATCCAATACAATTGACCATAATAGTTGGCTATACTATGAATCCTGGGTCTAAACTACAACATTGTAAGTCGCCATTGGAGTTGTCATCTCAGGGGCGGCTTTCAGTTCTACAAATACGGGGGAGGATAAGCTGATTACGAAACGAAACTATGTTTAAGCTAACATGTACTCATACTAAATTAAGTTAACTCAATGTAAATCACCTTAAGTGAAAGGGATAACAAACTACAAGCTTGCCTACCGTATCTTCTCCGGACACATGTAAAAAATCTGATGTGTTCCATTCACATGACTTTCTCTATATCTGTGCAACAAATTATTGTTCAAAAGCTTAAGCATCTATCTGCTTCATGCTAATCGAGAAAAATTATAGTCTTATTACTTGCTTCCTTGTAAGTAGAAGCGAAATAAGGGAGTACCATAGGTTAAAGTGATAGTCAAAAGCTGGTTGCTATGTGACTGAAGTCCTTTGTTTGTATGAACACGAATTGACAAATTCCTGTAAAAGGTAGTTTGGGGTGGGGGCATTTTTCTCAAAATCTTCGTGTCGCATCCTTGGAACACACTAAACTTATATACCAAGTTTGCCATTTTACCGACTTTTCGTTTTTGAGTAATCGTGTTCACAGACACAAGGACACACACGCACAAATGGGCCTTTTTCTAAAAGGGATTTCTTGGATTCACGGGACCCTAAAACGTGTATTTCCGGTGAAAACTCGGTATCGAATTTTTTACTGAAATGCAATACCTTCTCTTTACACTAAGTACATAGTACGTGTAGAGAAAGTAAAATGTTTACAAAATTGGACATGAATAAGGCAGGTCCTCAATAACCTGAGAACGTTATCCAAAACGAAAACTTGAAAAGCATGCAATACAGGACAAAAGGTTTTGGTTCACAACTCTCCGGTAACGTGAACGGGAATGCATTTCATATTTTCCTGGTCAATTTTGTTTTTAACATACCTATGATATTACTTTCTCTACACGTATTATGTACATAGTGTATAGTGTATTGTACTGCACCCAAACATTTCGGGATCAAATTTTTGGGTGCACTTAAATGAACTTTTTTTTAGAAAACTGTCCATGCATGTGTCTGTGTGGTGCGTGTGTGTATGTGTGTGTGTGCGTGCGTGTGGTCAGCTTAGCTCAAAAACCAAAAGACCGTTAAATACCAAACATTTTTCGAAAATGTTGATTTTGTCAAAAATGGCTCTGACGATTTGATTAGAATACCATATATTTGATAATTTTATGACAAACGAAATGTATATCTAGGATTTTCTGGTAATATCCTCTGAAGACCTCTTCATTCTGGATGACTTTTGTATAACTGACAAACCGTAATAGTTATACAAACTTACTACACAAAAAATGTATATATCATTAAAACATACAATTTATATTATATACCTTTTTTTACATTGTTAACCGTTTTCAAGTTATTCCGGATTTATTAGTTTCAATTTTATTCTCAAACGGGAAGACATCTTTCTCCTCGTTTCTCGTTTGTTTACTCCTGGACAGCAAAGGGATTGGCATTTCAATTGTTGCACATAGCGACAGGCTTTTAAAGGACGAGACTACCGCTTTAGACTGTGCATTTTCTTATTTCCTTTCTACTTACAAGGAAGCTAGTAATAAGACTAATTCTGCTTATGCTTATCTTGATTAGCGTGATATAGAAAACAGATTAATGTTTTGAATAAACGGTTTATTTGCCGAACAGCTAGAGGACATCATGTGCATGGGACACATTAGATTTTTTCCCTTCTACGTATTTACAAGGGCCCAAGTAATAAAGACAATTTCTGCTATCAATTAGCATCATGTAGATAGACGGTTAAACTTTGTAACAATAATTTGTTACAGAGATGTAGAGAAAGTCATGTGATTGTAACACATCAGATTTTTGTTTTTTCATCTATCTCCAATTCAGTCGCCAATGCGTTTTAGCCAACGCAATAATTCGAAAGAGCTGCTGCCGTCTATTGCAGGATACGAGAAACTTCTGTCAAGACTTAAAGCAACAGAAAACATTGCTGATTGGTTTCTACAAATGATGAATAGAGATTGGACACAACCTCTCTATGTAAATACGACATTTTTTAACAAGACTATTCCATCTTAGGATGGCTCCAGAAAAGCTTTCCACGACCTGGATGAAAGCTGTTTTTGTGAATTATTCAAGAACACGTGTGAAGTGTGCTATAAACTTGCCCGAACCGATCTAGGTCCATTACGGAGGATATAAATATCTGATGTGTTACACTCACGTGACTTTCTCTAGCTGTTCTACAAACTTCTTACAAAACATTATTAATCTTTCTACACAATGCTAATTGAGATAAACATTAACAAAATGTTCTTATTACTTAGTTCCTTATAAAGTAGAAGGGAACTAAAGGAATACACTAGGCTAGACAGATAGTCAAATGTTTTAAAAGCTATCGTTATGCGATAGCCATTGAAACCGCCTTCTTTGCTTGGCCAGGAATAGAACAAAAGAAAAACGGACATACGTGCCTGAGAAAAGTAGAAGTATTTTAAAATTGAAACCAATAACAAGGAAACGGTCAACTATAAATTGAGCGCTTTATTGATATCTACATTTTTGTGTAGTCAGTTTTTGTCTATCCTTTACGCTTTAACTGTTATGCAAAATTCTGCAAAAATCATACCAGAATGAAGTGCTCTTCAGAGGCTATTTCCAGAAAATTCAAAATATGCATTTTACTTGTATTGTAAATAATTTTAATATGCGGTATTTTAATCAAAATCGTTAGAGCCATTATTAAGAAAAACCAAAATTTTAATACATTTTCCATGTAAACGATAGTTTGGGGTGAGGGGATTTTCTTGAAAATCTCCGTGTCGCATCCTTGGAAGATATTGAACTTAAATATCAAGTTTGGTATTTAACGAACTTCACGTTTTTCAGCTATGCTGCCTGCCAACACACACACACACACACACACACACACACACACACACACACACACACACACACGGACATTTTTCTAAAAGTGCCTTTTTTGATTCAGGTGGTCTCAAACCATATATTTGCGGTGACATCTCGGTATCGAATTTTTGGGTGCAATGCAATACACTATGTACATAGTACAGTAGAGAAAGTAAAACTACGTTTCTTTGAGGGGTAGTCTAGGGTGGGAGAATGGCCAGAAAGTCACCTACTGCTTCCATAGAGAAAGTCAAATTAAAATATAAAGCCTGATGTTCATTCGAGTTTTCCTTTATAAACTATGCTGCTCACAGACATCCCACCAGAGCGCGTGCATGCACACATACACACAATACACACCAGTTTATGCACTTAGTGATTGAGGTGATCTCAAAAGACTCATTTCTGATGAAATCTCGATGTGGAATGTTTGAGTTGACCTTCTAATTCCGAACTTTTCCCCATCGTCTTTTTCCCACGTTCTCTCATGATTTGGGGACCGATGACCCAGAAATTGAGCATCCTAAAACTAAATCATCATCTCTCATGATTAGATGTCCAAACGAACATAATACAAGGGCCATCCAAAAAGTGACAGACGATTTGACATAACTAAATAATGACGAAAGTTAGCAACACAAAACTACAGCATGACTGCTTACGTGGTCGAGTGGTCAGCGAGTTGACTTCTCACCCACAGGTCACGGGTTCGATTCCCGACTGGGGCGGGGAATTTTTCTATAGCCAAAATTATTCTATATCCCCACAGAGTCTGGAAGTATGTATGTGAATGCGTGTGTGTTGTTGGAAAATAATAATGTAAAGATCCTACAGACAACGAGTTGTTTCAAGTGCAAAGCCCCCGATATGACCTTAAGTGTTAAAATGAAACAACAACAAAAAACCTATGTTCACCTATTTTTCAACGTAATCGTCGTTGCTATCAAGGCGTAGTACCGCTAAAGATCTGAGACAAGATGTCACTGCCACTTTGAGGTCTTCGTATCTGGGAAATCTTCTCCATCCAAAGTCAAACACCGGCTTCTATTAGTTCTTTTATCAACATTTGCTTTCGACTCTTCCATAACGATTGATGAACTTCCACTCCGGTATTTTTCGTATATACTGGTTCATCCTTGATTACTCGTAAATTATGCACCACTTCCTCACTGAAGACTCGTTCATTGCATTATCAATATACACTTTCATTATTTGCCTAAAATTCGATTGGTGCACTCAAAAATGAGTAAGTTCTTTGGCGGTAGAAAAGTATAATATCGGTATTGAAAATTTTGTACCACGTGACAGTAAATGTCTTGACAGAATGAAGACTGCGTTGACGAATAGAGTAAGGTACTGTAACTTTGTAAATGAAGTTTTATGTTTTATCTTTCGTTATAATTTAGTTAAGCCAAATCGTTGGTCACTTTCTGCATGGTCCTCGTATGTTGTTGCAAACTCCTTTTAATCACCGAAACACCCCCATGCTAATGAAAAAGAATATCTTCTAATTACATACCACGCTCGCAAGAAGTTTTTGCATATTCAAGAAACTGGTTTTATTTCGTGGCTTTTGAGGACAGGTAAATGAATTATTCATCGTCACGAGTAAGTGGATGGTCTGTGGGCTGGAAGGAGGGGCGGGATTGGAGCGGTAATCAATACTCTCTGCAGTTGTTGCGTATTGCGTACAAGTGCCATGTTTTGAACCCTTCTTGACCCGTGCACACAATTAGCTTCATGTTCGTCCGGAGGTCTGCTTTAATACTACTCGCTCTATACGTTCATGTAGACATAAGCGGGCTTTCTTTTAAGACATTTTGACAATTGCACATCGATCATGATTATCATGCGTTCATCAATATTTTAAAGTGATTAACGCCCGCTTTTACTGCCATGGCAGCGCAGGCGATGACACTGGTGGTAGATGGAGTGATGATGAAACACCGGTGGAATGCGATGGCGGCGGAAAGCGGAGACCCGGAGAAAACCGAACCCTGCGCTGCTTTGTCCACAACAAATCTCACATGCGATCGAACCCAGGCCACGGCGCGGCCCGATCTCGGAGTACATGGAGCTTAAAGTTACTCGACATTTGT
This sequence comes from Hymenopus coronatus, assembly GCA_030762935.1. Taxonomy (NCBI): domain Eukaryota; kingdom Metazoa; phylum Arthropoda; class Insecta; order Mantodea; family Hymenopodidae; genus Hymenopus; species Hymenopus coronatus. Next base: position 81,219,884 of record CM060883.1, read on the forward strand.
TTGTTTTGTTTCATTTATATAGCCCCCTTTAACATCTAAGGTCATATCGGGGGCTTTCTGTAGGTTCTTTTTACGTTGGTTTAACTCATTTTGTTTTGCTCAAACACGCACACATTCACACTCAAGCTTCCAGACTCTGTGGGGGATAGGGAATAGAGAAAATTCCCCGCCCCAGTCGAGAATCAAACCCGGGACCTCCGGGTGAGAAGTCAGCTCGCTGACCACTCGATCACGAAGGCATCACTCGACATTTGTCTGATCGGGATAAGGGAAAAGCCCCGGAGAAAGAAGAAGAAACAAAAAATCTTATCGAAGTAACTCACCCTAAGCGAGATTCGAACTCCCGACCTGTTGAACGTGAGGTAGACACGCTACCACCACACTACCCAGGCGTGCAGCATATTGCTGTCAGGCTTTTACTAGCTCACGTGTGAATAATGGAACTTTTCTAGAAGAGACTTGTGCGGGGGGGGGGGATATAATAATGTAACAGAAAATATTTTCCGAGTGAAATAGTCCTCATCTTATAATCGTAAACACTCAGCAAGCTCATTGAGGGACTACAATAATATGACGGGAAATGTAGACTGGAATAATTGCTCCAGGCAGTTGGTTGGTACGCTCCGGAGGGGGCTGCACACTACAGCCACCTATAGGCTTATTGTGCATCACACCCCCAGGAAGATATGATGGGAAAGAGCCACCATGATGGGTCCCTAACAAGTACAATTGTTCATCTCGACGCGGGGAGCGCTAGGAGCCCGCGCTCTAGGTCTGACTGAATACTCTAGGTCCCACAGACGACTACAACACCACTGCCGTCAATAGCTCTATTTCCACACACTTTGTCCACTGAGGTATTTTCCATAACCTCTCAGTTTACTTGAGTCTATGAGATTTAACTTGCCAGGTCTAGAAAAGAAAGAGATAGAAACACTTACCCTCTTGCTGTCTCTCTCTCTCTCTCTCTCTCTCTCTCTCTCTCTTTACGGTGGACCTTCAAACGGGACCGCTCCCTCCTACCATTGGGCAATAACAATTAGCAAACAAAAGACAACTCTGTACTAGGGACCAAAGGCAACATAGTAAAATCTGTTTTCTGGAGAGAGATTGCTTGCAAGTCGAGAATCGTGCCTCAGTAAAGGAACCAGTAGACTTGGCAACAGCGAGGGTTTGTTACCAGCCGTACACACCCTAACCGCTAAGCAGAAAAACTGCAAACCCTAACTTCAAAGCTAGGCCGTCTTTGGAACAGGGTCGTCATGTTCTCAAAAATACTTTAACTGCAAAGAGCATGTAGCCATGTAACGGATAATAGAGGGTTGGGAGAGGGTGCGTGATTTCCAAGAATTTAGATAGAGCTATGACAGAGCAGGTAGTGTGCCCCAAAGACAAGGATAGAACAAAATCGGGCAAGTTACATCTCATAGAGTATAGCCTCCGCACCAGAGAGCATCTGGAGGGCAGGGGGAGGTCCAGCGCCACTAGCGTAGGCTCCAACTGTTTGCAATAACGTATCCAAAATGTTACTAATACATTTACTGTTCTAGAAAACTGGTGTACGAATCCTGGACATTCAGTATAGTATTAGTATTTTTGGAAACCTTTGTATATGCCCTATCCTTTTTTTTTTTTTTCTTATTTTATAGAAATTTGGTAGATAGTTTTTAAGATTTCCCTTGAGTTATGCTGTTTAGATACAGGCATGACAGGTGCGCGCATACTTACACACATGCACATGATTTTTACTTTCTCCATACGCACTATATATATAGTGTATAGAGAAAGTATTGCACTCCACCAAAAATTCGATACCGAGATTTCACCGGAAATATATGTTTTAGGGTCCCCAATATCCAAAAAAAAGCATTTTCACAAAAAGGTCCGTGTGTGTGTGTGTGTGTGTGTGTATGTGTGTGTGTGTGTCCGTGTGTCTGTGAACACGATAACTCAAAAACGAAAAGTCGGTAAAATACCAAACTTGGTATTTAAGTTTAGTATCTTCCAGGGATGCGACACGAAGATTTTGAGAAAAATCCCCCCACCCCCAACTACCCTTTACATGGAACATTTTTCAAAAATTTTGATTTTCTCAAAAATGGCTCTAACGATTTTGATTAAAATTTCGGATATTAAACATATTTACCTGACAAATGAAATGTATATCTTGAATTTTCTGGGAATAGCCTCTGAAGAGTAGTTTATTCTGGATGAATTTTACTAAATTTTGAATAACTGCTAATCCGTAAGAGATGGACAAAAACTTACTACACAAAAAGTGTAGAGCACATTAAAACACACAATTTATGTTATATACATTTTTTTCGTGTAGTTCGTCATTTTTGTGACATTCCTTATTTTTGGTTTCTGCTATGAAAAACGTATTTCTCATACTGGAACTTGTCAACTCCTATCCATATAAACAAAGGAACTTCATTGACATAGCAACCAGCTTTTGACTATCACTTTAACCTACGGTTGTCCCTTATTTCGCTTCTACTTACAAGGATGCGAGTAATAAGACTATTTCTGCTAATTTTTTCTCATTAGCATAAAGTAAATAGAAGTATAAGCTTTTTAAGAATTATTTGTTGCAGGGATATGGAGAAAGTCATGTGAATGGTACACATCAGATTTTTTTCTATTCTTTTCCACTCAGGGGATGTTGGAAACGCACATTTCTGATACGCCGCTCATCGGCAAACATGCAGTCATGCAGTTACAGTATTTTCTACAACTACATAGGTTCCATTTAAAAGATAAAAAATTAAACGCATGGCATTGTTACTTAAAGTATCCTAATTAAAGTATTTCATAAAAATATTTTTGAGAAAATCAAAATTTTCGAAACATTTTCCATGTAAAGAGTAGTTTGTGTTGGAGGAGGGGATTTTCTTCAAAATCATCGTGTCGCAAGTTTGGTACTTAACTACTTAACGGTATTCTCGGACCGTTTTCTAAAAGTACTTTTTTCAGACTCAGGGGTCCCCAAAACATATATTTCCGGTGAAATCTCGAATACAATGGAATACAATACTTTGTACATGCGGGCTAGAGAAAGAAAAAAGTTGTCTTATAATACAACGGTCTTAAAATTATATTGATTTGCAAGTCACTTGTTACTATGTAACAAATTAAATGCGATAAATTGCTCTCCCCTTCCTGCTTCAGAGTAAACCTAAAACTGACGACGTGTGTGTGTGTGTGTGTGTGTGTGTGTGTGTGTGTGTGTGTGTGTGTGTGTGTGTGTGTGTGTGAGTGTGTATGTGTGTGCTTATGAGTGTGCGTGTTGTTTGCACTTAATTTTTACTTTATATTAAGCTAATATCAAAGATAAATTACTCCACTTCCATTGAATATGTAATATTTACTGCTGCACTCGTTAAAATGGCTGCTTTTCTGTTATAGCTATCAAATTCGTTAAATGTTGTTTCATCAACTAGTTTTAATTTAACGTTAAAATGGCTGCTTTTCTGTTATAGCTATCAAATTCGTTAAATGTTCTTTCATCAACTAGTTTTAATTTAACGTTAAAATGGCTGCTTTTCTGTTATAGCTATCAAATTCGTTAATTGTTGTTTCATCAACTAGTTTTAATTTAACGTTAAAATGGCTGCTTTTCTATTATAGCTATCAAATTCGTTAAATGTTCTTTCATCAACTAGTTTTAATTTAACGTTAAAATGGCTGCTTTTCTGTTATAGCTATCAAATTCGTTAAATGTTGTTTCATCAACTAGTTTTAATTTAACGTTAAAATGGCTGCTTTTCTGTTATAGCTATCAAATTCGTTAAATGTTCTTTCATCAACTAGTTTTAATTTAACGTTAAAATGGCTGCTTTTCTGTTATAGCTATCAAATTCGTTAAATGTTGTTTCATCAACTAGTCTTAATTTAACGTTAAAATGGCTGCTTTTCCGTTATAGCTATCAAATTCGTTAAATGTTCTTTCATCAACTAGTTTTAATTGAACGTTAAAATGGCTGCTTTTCTGTTATAGCTATCAAATTCGTTAAATGTTCTTTCATCAACTAGTTTTAATTTAACGTTAAAATGGCTGCTTTTCTGTTATAGCTATCAAATTCGTTAAATGTTGTTTCATCAACTAGTTTTAATTTAACGTTAAAATGGCTGCTTTTCTGTTATAGCTATCAAATTCGTTAAATGTTCTTTCATCAACTAGTTTTAATTTAACGTTAAAATGGCTGCTTTTCTGTTATAGCTATCAAATTCGTTAAATGTTCTTTCATCAACTAGTTTTAATTTAACGTTAAAATGGCTGCTTTTCTGTTATAGCTATCAAATTCGTTAAATGTTCTTTCATCAACTAGTTTTAATTTAACGTTAAAATGGCTGCTTTTCTGTTATAGCTATCAAATTCGTTAAATGTTCTTTAATCAACTAGTTTTAATTTAACGTTAAAATGGCTGCTTTTCTATTATAGCTATCAAATTCGTTAAATGTTGTTTCATCAACTAGTTTTAATTTAACGTTAAAATGGCTGCTTTTCTGTTATAGCTATCAAAATCGTTAAATGTTGTTTCATCAACTAGTTTTAATTTAACGTTAAAATGGCTGCTTTTCTGTTATAGCTATCAAATTCGTTAAATGTTGTTTCATCAACTAGTTTTAATTTAACGTTAAAATGGCTGCTTTTCTGTTATAGCTATCAAATTCGTTAAATGTTCTTTCATCAACTAGTTTTAATTTAACGTTAAAATGGCTGCTTTTCTGTTATAGCTATCAAATTCGTTAAATGTTCTTTCATCAACTAGTTTTAATTTAACGTTAAAATGGCTGCTTTTCTGTTATAGCTATCAAATTCGTTAAAGGTTCTTTCATCAACTAGTTTTAATTTAAAGTTAAAATGGCTGCTTTTCTGTTATAGCTATCAAATTCGTTAAACGTTCTTTCATCAACTAGTTTTAATTCAACGTTAAAATGGCTGCTTTTCTGTTATAGCTATCAAATTCGTTAAATGTTCTTTCATCAACTAGTTTTAATTTAACGTTAAAATGGCTGCTTTTCTGTTATAGCTATCAAATTCGTTAAATGTTGTTTCATCAACTAGTTTTAATTTAACGTTAAAATGGCTGCTTTTCTGTTATAGCTATAAAATTCGTTAAATGTTTTTTCGTCCACTAGTTTTAATTTTACCTATTTTGTACACACATTCTTTCCTTGAACACATTCGTCTACCTAAAGGTTATGTTCACTCCGTTGCATCTTCCATCGTATTACTTATGTGGAATTTTTCTGTTCTCCTTTGTCATTGTTTAATAGTTTGATAACGTCCATTCCGTTCCGTACGCCCATTTCATTACGACTTTTCCTCTCGTCCTTTGACATTATTTAAAACTTTTGGTACGTCACCTTCAGTACCTGTACTGTGATGCTGTTTCGTTGCGTCTGCTTTAAGAACTGCAATGTTCTCCAAGTCAGTTCTATTTGTATATCTTGCATTACATATCGTTTGGCCTTCGCATCGCTATTGATCGTATTTACTTAGTGAATGGAAGTGACGAAGCATTAGCAGTGTGTGGCATTTGTACACTGTTGCTGCGCGTTATATAATTTTCATAGATAATAGCTCCAACTTTTATCGATAAATTCGCGAGCAACTTGTAGCTCGAGTTGTATTTAATAAGACTATTTTGTGAATAAAATAACAATGATTAGCCTATATGGACACCAAGAATAATATTCCTAAAGTTCCATTTGTCTTGGCGCATATTTGCACCGAAATCACTGCAACTTTATGTCCATATCATAAATCATGGTCTCGTTGCTTACGGAATTCGTTGAACTGGTTCCACACACACTCTCTCTCTTGATTTTAGTATTCTGCGGCTTTGAGTTTTCTATTAATATATCTATTTCAGCGATAGACCTTACTCCAAACGTTTTGGTACTTCATTATGTACGGGAATATCACTGCACACTCACTGGTATTATGAGACGAACCTTAGTTCAGAGAGAAAACAAATGCACGCAGGTGTGATACGTTTAGAAAAACCATTGCACGTGGGTGTGACAGAAGAAACAATTAGAATGCAGGGATAATGTGTTCCGATTGGTTGGAATTTTACTTGCCAACGTATTGGATTGGTCACTTCCTCGATCACATGTCATGAACGAAATAATCATTGTAAATTTGAAACTAAAGTCAACAAAAGCTTTGTTGCTCCGTATCTATGAACCAAGCAAAAGTGAAATCGTGATGGGAAACACAGTGTTCATAAAATTTAATGCACAGCATCAAAAATACACAACGCTTGGTGGACGACACCAAAAGGATACGAAACTAAGTGGAAACAACGCTGTGGACAAAATTCAATAGACGAGATTTAATGAATGAAGTAATAGGTGGACAAAAAGTTGTCGACGAAAGGCATACGCAAAAACAAATTTGAAATGTAATACTTTCACTCAAAATAAAACTTGTAAAACATGAAAATTAATGACGGAACCCAGCTTCATTTTCAATAAAGGGTTTAACTGCAATATCATGAAACGACCTTATAATCTGATGTGTTACACTCACATGACATTCTCTAGCTGCACTACAGACGTCTTACAAAAGATTCTTCTTCTTTCTACACTATGCTAATCTAGATAAACATTAGCAGAATGTTCTTATTACTTACTTTCTTATTAGTAGAAGGGAGCTAAGGGAATGCACTAGGCTAAAGTGATAGTTAAATGTTTTAAAAGCTGTCGTTATGCGATTGTCATTGAAAATCACTTCTTTGCTTGGCCAGGAGTAGAACAAACGAAAAAACGGACACTTCCTGTCTGAGAAATTGAAACCAATAACAAGGAATGTCTCGGAAATGGTGACCTCCACAACAAAAACGTAAAGGACATAAAGTGTGTGTTTTTACGAGATCCACATGTTTTGTGTAGTAATTTTTTGTCTATCTATTACGGTTTAGCAGTTAAGCAAAATTCGGCAAAATTCATCCAAAATAAAGGAGTCTTCAGTGGCTATTCAAGATATACGATCATGCATGTTATTTGCCATATAACTATCTTTAATATACGGTATGTTAATCAAAATTGAGAGCCATTTTTGAAAATATCCAAAACTTCGAATTTATTTCTATGTAAAGGGTAGTTTGAGGTGGCGGATTTTTCTAAAAATGTTCGTGTCGCATCGCTGGAAAATCCTAAACTTAAATACCAAGTTTGGTATTTTACCGACTTTTCGTTTTTGAGTTATCGTGTTCACAGACACACGGACACACTGACAACGAACACACAAGGACCTTTTTCTGAAAATACTTTTTTACTTTCTCTACACGTAATATGTACATAGTGTTAGAGGAAGTATTGCGTTCCACCAAAAAAGTCGATACCGAGATTTCACCGGAAATACATGTTTTGGGTCCCCCTGAATCCAAAAAAGCATTTCTAGAAAAGGTCCGTGTGCGTGTGCCTCTGTAGACAGCATAGCTCAAAAACAAAAAAAAAAAAAAAAACAAAAAAAACAGTTGAATACCAATCTTGATATTTAAGTATGGTATCTTCCAAGGATGTGACACGAAGATTTTCAAGAACCCTTACCCCCAACTACCCTTTACATGGAACTATTTTCGAAAATGTTTTTTTTTTTAAAAATGACTGGAACGATTTTGATTAAAATATCGTATATTAAAGATATTTACCTGACAAACAATATGTGTATCTTGAATTTTCTGGGAATAGCCTCTGAAGACTACTTTATTTTGGATAAATTTTACGGAATTTTGCATAACTGATAAACCGCAAGATATGGACAAAAACTTACCACACAAAAAATGTAGGGCGTATTAAAACACCCACTTTATGTTATATACATTTTTTTCGTGAAGTTGATCGTTTTTGAGATATTCCTTGATATTGGCTTCAACTTTAAAAAACGTATACTTTTCTCATACAGGAATTTGTCAACTGCTGTCCATACAAATAAAGGAACTTCAGTCACTTAGCAACCAGCTTTTGACTATATCTTTAACCTATGGTACTCCCTTATTTCGCTTCTATTTACAAGGAAGCAACTAATAAGACTATTTCTGCTAATTCTTTTCTCGATTAGCATGAAGTAAATAGAGGCATACTAATTTGTTGCAGAGATATAGAGAAATGGGTGAATGGCACACTTCAGACTTTTTTTATACAGGGGATCCTAAAACATTTATTTTCTGTGAAATCTCGGTATCGAATTTTTGGGTGAAATGCAACACCTTCTCTATGCACTATGTACATAGTACGTGTAGAGAAAGTAAAAATATGGTATTCCAATTGACATAAGTGCACGCGATACCCTATCGCCTACTGTTCGCTTTTGTGACTCCTAGGTACAGGTCAAGGTTAATGTGAGTTCACAATGTTCAACATACCAAGATTCTCGTATAACAACTATCCAAACGTTCATTCAACATGCTCATTGGCTTCAACATGTTGTAACTTTTAACATTCCATCTAGACCAATTGACTTTTGGGGATAAAGATTCTCTAACTAAAAGCGAAATGATCTCGAATGATGAGGATTTAGCTAATACCGTTTGTGTCAGTATTTGCTATGTAATGAAATACAAGAATGGAAGAAGAATGTGGACGAGAGCTTATTTGAGTAATAGACAAAGATTAAACATGTCACTTTGAATGAATCTTAAATTGAGGACAGGTTTGTCTTCTGAAAGTTCTGGAGAGCAGGATTTGAGAATATGTTTGCATTATATACAGTTATCTACTGTGCGATAAGCGGAGTGAGGGTTTCTTTATCTCGATATCGCCTCTTGAGTCACAATAATCGCACATTGTCCGTCCTTTTGTCATGACGCTGTCTCACACTGAGGCTCGCATTCGGGGACTCCTGGTTGCAATTTTCGTCAGACCGGCCACTTAGACTATTTATTTTCAATGATTTCCGCGGGTGCAAAGGTCAATTCTGGGGTGTTTCTTTTCTACCAAGATTTCCCTTTCCCCATCTTTGCAGCTTCATCTGTTTCAGGGTAGAAACAGTAGTTGGTTTTCGGTGGGTTGCAGCAAAAAATGGATGTGCGCTTTGGAAAGGTTTCTCCCTGGCGTTTGCTGGGTTGGCTGGGATCGTGTCTCGGGTCACAAGTGACCCCCATGGGCCACGGGGTTCCCCGGCCTTGATAGTGCATATAGTTGTTCAAAATCTGGCCGCTCGAGTCTCCCTTCCAAACTTCCCTCCTCCTGTAAGAAAAGGACCTATTGCGGTGCTTTACTTCAGTTTCTGAACGCCCGTCTGCCTGTGTATCCGTATCCTCCTAATCCTAGTATATTCGGAGTGAACTTTAATAATAGGTATAATAGCACAATAGCAGGTCTCTTAATTCATAGTTGGAATTCTTAGCTCCCAAGGATTAAGCCAAGCGAGATAAATTGCATGAAAGAACAAAGTGTTATTCTATTGCCGTGTGTAACAAAATGTCCTCCAGATCATAATTGGCTTTACTGATGTTTTGTGTCGCCAGTGTCCCAAGAAGAGGCGGGAAGGACTCCATCGTTTGGCTGACTTTTTTTTTTTTATTTTATAAACAGTACCGAAGTCTGGTCAGGACTCCGGCGCTGTATCCCCTATTTACATCCCCCGCCCCTGTATGATTACTGGTTTTACTGCTCCTTTACACAAACGTTTACACATTGCACAAACATATAACACCCATGCCCAAGGCGGGACTCGAACCCACGAAGCACCAGACCGAGACGCCTTAGCGAGCGTGGCCATGGGAACCGGCTACCTTCAGACTTGCAGGGAACATAAATGCACGTTCAGCGGAACAGTTACACAAGCTTCAATAAAGTTAAGAATGGAATGCGCCCCTTGCTTTACTTAATATGATAACGTCCATGAACCTGCAAGGGCTATGACTCTATTAGTTCATTAGAACTGAAGAAACAGGGAGTGTCAGTAGCAGTACATACACCAAAGACAGCAGCAAGCAACTGGCGGTACTGTTTTAAGTCCTTATGTTAGGAAAATTATTAAATATATGCGTAAGCTTTCACGGCCGGTGTCCATAGTTTTAAAATTTAAATTTTTCGGGATGTTTTGCCGTGGTCTGTAGGTTAAAATATGTTTAGTTAAAATATTTCTACCTAACGTTTCGTCCCTGTCTGTGAGGGACATCTTCAGAGGTAAAACGCTCACGTCGCTAACTCGGAAAGAATTACCACAGTGCGGGTTATAGCCAGTATATATACTCGGGCCCTGGTAGGCGGGGTCAGGTGGACAGGTTCTGGTTTGTTTATTTGGCCTGGAGGTTACGGAGCTGGGAAAGTATAGGGAACCAGGTGGAGTTTAATTTAAGTCCTTCGTCTTTGTTGAAGTTGTTGGTGTTCTTATAAATCTCAATGGCCTCTCTGTATAAACGAGGGTAATAATTTTTAGTCGTAGCTATAACCTCTACTTTATCATATTGCATACGGTGGTCATCCAAAGATAAAACATGTTGTGCCACGGCTGATTTTTCTGTTTGTCCGAGGCGGCAGTTTCTTTTATGTTCTGTGATGCGTGTGTTAATGCTACGCTTTGTACTGCAGATGTAAACTTGGCCACATGTGCACGGGATTTTGTAAATACCAGATTTTGAAAGTGGATCGATATTTTAACCTACAGACCACGGCAAAACAGCCCGAAAATTTTAAATTTTAAAACTAGGAAAATTATTATTTCTGTGTACCAGAGAACCAATTATAAACAGCAAGCAACTGGCCGTACTGCTTTAAGTCCTTATGTTAGGAAAAATATTATTTCTGTGTACCAGAGAACCAATTATAAACAGCAAGCAACTGGCCGTACTGCTTTAAGTCCTTATGTTAAGAAAATTATTATTTCTCTGTACCAGAGAACCAATTATACCCCTAACTTGTGCTTTGGAACGTGCTGTAGCTGCCACGGGAGTACCTATGAATACGATAAAACGAATTCAGCTGATTACTACCGAAGTCGTCGTGGTAAAATCAAGCAATAACGTGCTGCAGTACACAATATACTTGTTACTTTATCCTTTGAGATTGTTTTAAATGCTCTCATTGCGACTCCTACGTTTCTCCGCAATACAATTCACGTTCAAGTTTTGCACGTATCGCGAACATTGTGGCCTGAGTTGTTTACTTGAATCGTTCATGGTCAGGGTGCAGCGCATCTGTTTTGAATTCCGCAACATCCCCCAGTTGCAGTATTATCAATGTAATGTTTATAAGCTACGTGTATTATTGAAGCACTGTAGATGGCATTTCTGAAAAAAGGAGTCTTGTCTTTTTTGGCGATAGCACGACGTGTAGAAAAAAGTTAACTGAGAATAACATTTATCTGTGAGTTAAAACAAACTGTTTATCACTATAAAAAGTGTTCCGTGCGTGACCGCGCGGGTGTGTTGTGTGGCTACATATGTGTATGTGTTTGTACGAGGCCTAAGTTTTTAGGTGGGGATATACGTACTAAGGTATAATTAATTCACCAAATAGCATGCACCATAAAATATATGTAATTGGATTTGCAAAGTTATTTTCCTGTATTTTATTTCTAAATTAGTTCCCACAGGAACCTATATATAGTTAAGTACATATTGTGACGGGACTTTGCCTACTAACCTTACTAGCCCCTTCTAGTTCCACTTCTGGGGCGGTGGACATAAACTTGCTTAGTGAGTGAAACGGTCAAACACTCTCGTCTAAGAACTGTCTGGATTTTCTGTTGGGACAGACATAGGCTGACATTTTCCAGAACTCCTCGCCTCTTGGAATGATGGAATTCTGGAGTGTGCCATTGGAGTATAAAGACAGCTTCCTCGTCGGCCCCGAGGGGATTATGAGGTTAATTTGTTTCTATTCTATTGCTTAATGAGTGAGTTCTTCTGCAAGAGGTTAGAAGGTGAACCGTGGGTGAGTTTCCAGAAGAAATAAAAGCCTAGAAGGTGAGTTCTACCTAGGCTCCCGAGTGACTACTGTTAGAAGAGTCTTATTGAGCGGTGGTCACGTACAGGAGTGTGAGAATACAGCGTGAAGTCGTAGTTAACAGTGAATAGAGAAAGAACGGACTAAGTCACAGTGTCAGAAACAATATGTTAACGCCACGATGGAAGAAGTAGTTGAAACTATGAGCTGAAATGAATAATGTAAAATATGGAATTAAAAGGAGAAGCCGAAATGATATTCGAAATGGAAAGTGATATTAACTGTATAATAATAATAAAAATATCGTATTAACTTGTAAAATAAAAAAAAAAAGAACGAGCTTAAAAATTGAAATCTGAATCCAGCTTTAATAATATATAAAATCAGAAACAAATACTAACCATGTAAGACGATACTACTGAGAAGAAAGGACGTACATCTCACGTGGAAGGAAAAAATAATGCCTTGAACGAGCTTCTGGGTCAGCAGTAAAAGCGTCAGACCAGCAGGCCGAGGAAATCAAACAGGCGGTGGACCAACAGACGAAAGGACATAAGAGAATAATGCGCCCCGCAGTAAAAGATAGCGATTGTGAGCTAAAGTCAATGCTTGTGCGGAAATTATAGACTTTAGAGGTTGCATAAGGTTCAAGAAACTCGAAACCAGCTAATGTCAAAACGACGAAACCAACACAGTTTGAGTGAGCACGTTACAGGCGGTGTTGGGCCGCGCCGTGGCTGTGTGGTAAGACCACTCGGCTCTCACTAAGCATTCGATCCCAAGCGATCGCAGGTGGGATTTGGGTTGACAAAGCGGCGCAGGGGAGGGTTTCCTCCGCCATCGCATTCCACCTGTGCTCCAACTTCATTCCATGTATCATCGGTATCATCGCCTGCGTGCCATCGTGGTAAAAGTGGACGTTAAACAGTAAATAACAAAAAATAGGCGGTGTTCAAGCGGAGGTTTGATTTATTGCTATCCACTACTATGAGAAAACACCGATGTTGGTTGATCTGTGGTGCAGACTACTCTGAAATTCTTCGCCACTTTCCCATTGAAGCCCACCTGACAACCTAATTAAATTGTTGGCGGGGCGAACATCGCCTAACCGGAACTAGTGAAGGAACGGGTATAACAACCTCTCAGTACTTTACAATGATTTAGAACAAATATAAACGGTCTAACACACGTGCGCTGTGATGGACTAACCATAGGAGTTTGTTTCCGGAAAGGCAGCGATTATCGGAATCCCAGCTTAAGAGGCCTGCTAAATAAATAAATGGCGTGTTATTTATGGACGCTCTTTAACTGCTGTGGTTCTCAGTGTCCCATTCTATACTGGGCGTGAAGACCGCTTAATTTTGCTCAGAGGCCTCTCTATCAGGCATGAGGTTCTTTTACGTTCCGTAAATCTACGACACGGGACTTTACTTCCCTTCCGAAGGAAGCCATGCTAAGGATTTTTACACCCGAAAAAATCCATTCTCCTCCGCCGGGTTTGAACCCGCGACGTTGGGTATATGAAGTTAGCATGGTAACCATTGCACCATGGAGGCTGACTAAAAGGTCTGGAGATGTAGCAGTAGCTTCTCAAGGCTCAACATTGTAATATCAACGACGCCCTGAAAGCTGCTCTTCGGATGGAAGCGAAAAGACGATGGGCGGAAGAGTGACCCCAGTGTTGGCAGTGCTGTGACAGCTGCGAGCGACAGAGTTGGTGCCAAAAACAACAGTCTAACCGTCGTATAATTCGGAAGAGCTATATCTTGAAGGTACGCAGATTTGGATGTCTTAGGTTAACCTGCAAGCTTTATTGTCTATTTTAAAATATTAAGGAGACCCGGATATCGACGGGAGCACCGGAAAGGCAGACCTTCTAATCCAAACATCCTTTCTCTAAGACTATGTCCAGCAAACTGCAGCCAATGCTTGGATGTGGAGCAGCAGAATGCTTGAATTAGAGTCGTACGCCTGTCACAATAGACAACTTGAAGAACGAGCAACTGGAGAACCTATTTTGACTGATAAGGAATCTAGCGAACGAACTGCGTGGACTTAAGTTGACCTCTAAAGCCCCATTTATAGGAGTGGTTAGTTATACTGGAACACTAGTAATTCACGAATGGTGTGTTGAAGAGAGCATAAATTCTAAAGAGTGAAAAACAAAGCTGAAACTGCAAGTATTTCCGACGAAAAGACAAAGAAACTTCTTGAGTCTCAGCACTGTGGGAAGACAAAGTGGCGTAAATAAGTCCCTGGAGAAGCTAGTCGCTTGTTATACTGCTTACTTCAGTGAAGTGACTTAGAGAGGTATTATCAATAATGCGACATATGCGTAACCCATCATGAGTCACAGATGTTCAGTCAAGGCCAAAATCTACAATACATTTGAGTGCTCTTCAAAGGTGTTATCATATGTGGCGGGTCCCTTCCCTTCGATAGACACGAGGAATTGCTTCTATTACTTCGAAAGAATGTCATTACTATTCGGAGGTTTGTCTGATTACCGATCAAGAACGTTCGGAAGTGGCGACGCATTAATGAATAACTTATTTGGCACTTTGGGGTCTTCTAGGGTTCCTACTGTAACCAAGGTACACATTTTGAATCCAATCTAATATTAAAATTGCTCCAGCGGCTTGTGTTACCCTAGACTCTTTATACTCCCTTTCATTGACTGTCGGGCGCGATGGTGGAACGCTAGATCAAGACGGTAGAGAAGCACCTTCAGAGAGTAATAACTGACCACAATTAAGATTGTGATCTGCATGTTCCATTGTTCTTCCCACCAACTGAACACCAATATAAGTTCGTTTGCAACACCCCTACCGAATTGGTGTTTGGATGGGGGCTATGTTTTCAAGTGGTCATGTTCCGGGGATCGTCCACTTCAGATCAGCCAGAAATTGTTTACATTTGGACGTATTTCAGATGGGCTGAAGGACATTCACTTTCAAATCAGGACACTGCTAATGGTTGACAAGTTTCTGGATGAAGACACACGGCAACAATTGGAAGGATAGGCCTTTGTTTATTTTTATTTATTCGTCCTCACAAAACGACACATCATCCCCGTTACAAGCCGTTCCATCATGATTAAGATTTACATTGCTTTGGGTGAAATAATATTACTAAACATATGTTTGTGCAGTTTGCGAATTTTCGGCGGACGACCTTGTGTGGCTTTATTGTCCCACGTGGAATGAAGGGACGTCGCTCAAGTTGCAAAGTTCCCGGTACGGTCCTAATAAGTTTACTGTCCCAATTAGCAATGTGGTACACCGCATTTAGCGCCAACTCCAGGAAAGCTGGTGGTAATGCATATTGATTGCCTTGCTCTCTTAAACAACTAATTTTGTGGAGGAAACTATGATGCTGGAGGAAGCGTCTAGTCTCGTTTTGGAGATAGGACTTGTTACTACGACGACGAGCGTATGATTAGTGAATGAGAGATAGGAGTAAGTACTCTCAGTCTACCGAATTTTCCAGAACTTTTGTTGTGTCGTAGGTACAAGCGTCCCTATAGAAACACAGATGGAAGCTTCCGGAATTCCCCTTCACCTGTCTGGTGGGATCCTCGAAAATGCGAGTCGTTCTCCGTGGTCTGGATACCATTGTAGCTTTGGTTTCCAATGTCGTGGATCAAACCTAGTGGAGAGTGATGGACTTTTTCGGGCATAAAAATCCTTAGCATAGCTTCCTACGAAAAGGAAGTAAAGCCGGTGGTCCTGTATCGTAAACTCGTGGCACTTAAAGGAACATCAAAGTAAGCCTGATAAAGGCTCCGAGCATAATTTCTGTCGTTCATGCTCAATGTAGAATGAGACACTAAGAACGGTAGAGTAACTAAAAGTAAAACTCAATATAAACTCTTTTTCTTGAGAAGGTGACTTTGAGTTATAATGGAAGCTTTATCGACGACCTCAAGAGATGTGAGGTTCAGCTGTTTTTTCCGTTGTTTACTCAACGAGTTCGATCTGTGATAACTGAGTAGGCGAGTGCTGAGTTTAGCGCGTGAGTAAGTCAAATAGATGAGATAAGAGACTACAAGGCGAGGCTTGATTCAACAGGTAAATGAGCGGCACAAAGTAGAGCATGCTGATTATTATGCCACCGTGTTACATGCCCAGAAAACTAAACTTTGACTGGAGTAAGAGCGTACTAATTCAAAAAGTACATATTTTTTCATAATTTATATCTACATTATAAATATAAGAACTCAAATGTGTAAATGTATATTTTATACTTCCATTTTCAGCTTGAGAGCTATGTTATCATAAATGAAAATGGTGCTATTTAGCTGATAATGTGGTTGATGTTTTGTTTTCAGGAAGACATGGTGTGTCTCTCTTGCACCGCCACTGGAGAAAGAGTGTGTTTAGCAGCAGAAGGTTTTGGAAACAGACACTGTTACCTAGAGACTATTGCTGACAAAGTAAGTTAGTGCTATTTGCTAAAAGATAGAAGTTTACAGTCTTCATAACCGCACCCAGAAAGGCCATTCCTAGGGTTTACAAACTCTGGTTATGAACTTCAAAATACATATCCATTTTAGGACCTTCCACCAGTCGTAGTAATTTAAACGAAGGGTCTGTGACATGTACATAACAGAATAAAATCCTTAACCAGTACAAAATGGTCCCTTTCTAGAGTAAGAGAACACTTGAGTTCGATTTCTGATAGTGCAATCGTACTGAAAGGTTTGTAACACTCAATGGATAAGTTTCTGCTTACCAAACGCTAAATTTTGTAACTTGTTTTTTCAATTTAAGAGTTTGTACGAAAAATTGTAATGTTGAAAATATGGGATAGTAGCATTGGACAAGGTTTGGCAATACCTGGCCAGAGTTGACAATGTCAAAATTGTGATATTTGCACGTGTTTCTTCCAAACTGGGCCTCTTCAGAACACACTAGTAATAGTTTATCACTTTCAGATTAATTTGTTATTAGCGGCATGCCTTAAAGATTTAAATAGAAATATTATTCTTTACGTGATTACCAAGCAGTTTTCCATATAAATCGCTCTAAACATCAGATTACAAATGCAGTGGAAATAATATGAATTAATAGGTTAACTGCACTTTATTAAGTTGCATTAATGTATACTCTGGAGATCTGCCCACAATTTCTACCTGTGCCGTGTCTTCATTTTGTTGTATTGATCCACGAAGCCCACACGGTCAGCTCTCGTACAATTTAATTGTGACCTAATCAGCTTGCATATAACACCCCTTGCCAAGGTAGGCATTTTGTTTACATTTTGCTTTTAGCAGCTTGCCTGGCGTGCATTTAAATGCTCACATTTAATTGGTCAAACCATTAAATCATTGTCAAATCTTTGACCATTCAGCCTTTATTTGCTTTCAAGACTTTCAAAGACTTGGAAGCAATTTGACAAGAAAATTTGTGAAGCTTTGACACCTCTTGGAATGTGTTGTAAAGCATTGAATTTGACAAAACTTTGATCGTGTACAAGGAGCTTAAGGGTTCCATATACCTGACACTCTCCCCCTCACCCATATTTGCTTATTTGGGTGTCGATCCATTTTTCGCCACGATATGTACTAAATTCCCGAAAATGGGAATAGGAATATGAAGAAAAGCGTCAAAGTTCGCAGATTTTATTGGATACTAAACTCTACATGCAGCCTTAGGGATGGCCAAAATATAACGTAATGCTTTCGTTATAGCGAAGGCTACAGAAGTAATGAAGGGAAAACAAATGAGTGTGCAGAAACGATAACGAAGAAAGATAGCAAAAAGTAGCTCGTTACCTATACATATAAGTAGAACAGTTCTACGCCCATTGCACCATTGCATATCGTCCTGTTATCCCTCTGACAACAGAAATATAAACAAAATACGCAATTAAAATTAATGTAACTATTACAAAAGTAACGCACACGAATAAATTTACAAACCTATTTATTCAGCCCTGCTTGCGAAAGTGGTGCTATCTGGGACCCAGTTATCTAAATGTCAATAGGTAGTAGTGCATTAATCCGTGAGAGTACAGTAGAAGTTTGTACATTTAGCGCTGGTGTACTGATAAAATAACATTGGCGTTATCTCTTATATTTAAACTTGGGTTCTTCTATTACACCTACCGCACATGTACGAGGGCCATCCAGAAAGTGACAGACGATTTGGAATACCTAAATAGTAACGAAAGTTATCAACACAAAACTTTATTTACACAGTTACAGTGCCTTACTTTATTTTTAACGTAATCGTCATTGCTATCAAGGTATTTGTCACGTAGTACAGGCTTTTCAACGCAGATGAACTCTTTCACATCTAAAGATCTGATTCAAGATGTCACTGTCACTTTGAGATCTTCATGATCATCATCCAAAAAGCGAAGTACGGTATCCGAAGTGAAACATCTTAATGCTTTTATCAACTTTTGCAACTCCTCCATAACGATTGAGAATTTCCACTCCAGTCTTTTTCGCACACACTGGTTCATCCTTGATTACTCGTAAATTATGCGCTGTTTGCTCACTGAAGACAGGTTCATTGCATTATCACCACACATTTGCGTTATTTGCCTATAATTCGATTGGTCAAACATTTTGTGCATTAAAAAAAGTAATAAGCTCTTTGGCGATAGAAATGTATAACATCGGCATTAAAAACTGGTACCACGTAACAATAAATATGTTGACAGAACGGAGATTGCGTTGAGAAATAGAGTAAGGTAATGTATTTTTGTTAATAAGGCTATGTGTTGATAACTTCCGTTATTATTTGGTTATGCCAAATCGTCTGTCACTTTCTGGATGAACCTCGTATTTGAATGTTGTGTTGCTGCTTGCTCGGAACCCAGTTACGCTTTAAATTGCATTGCATTCAGGATTTTGCAGAGACATGAGATGTAAATGCTGCAACTTGGCAGAATTCAGGGACACCTCTGAGCTCTGGCTTCAGAAGAAAATTGCTCGGTATATATAACGAGTTCGTTTAAAGTAAGTAAAGAGAAAGTTTGAACATTCGTATGCATAAAACAAGTGAAGTTTTTCAATTATCGAGTAGTTTGTTGCTTCTAAGGACTGTTCCCGGTTTTATCGTCTTCAACTTGAACATCAATAAGAGAGAGAGTTAGCGCGTCTAAATTAGTGAATATTTGTCCGTCCCTAAAACAGTTTATTACTGAGTCTTCGTTTGCAACGTATTTGTGGGACACTTCACACTCACCAGTCTCTCTATACCTACCAGAGACATTTAGTGAGAGTTGGAACTCGTCCTTTACAATGATTTAAAGCTTATCGCTTACGGCAAACACATGGCGAAATTCAAAAAAATTCACGTGTATTACCTAAATAATCAACATTGAAATTGTATAGTACCATAAGAGCCATCTTTACATGCTAGTATACAAACTTAATCGATACAGTTTTAAAAGTTTTGAATAATTATAAAACAAATAAAATTAATTGACATTAAGATGTTCTATACGATTAGCAGTACAACATTTTTATTCACATGTTTTTTACATTTAAAATGTGATTTTACTGACCTATATGAAGAAGAGCTTTTCAAATATCGTCCGGAATATAATATGACGAAGATACTAAGGCGTGTAAAGCATCTCCAAAAGCAAGTAGCGTCCGAAAGCGTATCTAACAACCAAATTATTGTATAACTACCGTAAAAGCAAATTGGGAAAGTAATTATACTGGTTAACACTGTCACACGATTCCGGCGTCTATAACAGGTTTATAGAGTTGAAAATACGTTATATACTAGCTAACGTATTATAAATAGTTAATCTGCTTTGTTGTGGAAGGGAGGAAAACTTTATAAAATTGAAACAATTATATATAAACAAAAAAGAGAATAATGTATAATTATTAAAAAGAAAAATATTGAAATTTATGAAATGTTTGTGGTTCATATGAATGTATTGTTTTATCTTTTTAGTTTGTTTTATTTACCTTTATTCTGTTGTAATTCTCTGAGAAGAGAGAGAGAGAGAGTGTGTATAGAACTATACAATTATTAATGTATTAACATTTTTAAATTTAGTAATATACCAATTTGAAATTCATGCCATAGTTTTAGAAATTAGGTACCAGGGCATGATAGTGTGTGTATAGTTGACCTCTTCAGAATCTGTCGTCCTCCGTGGTGTAATGGCTAGCATGCTAACTGCATATACCCAAGGTCGCGTTTTCAATCCCGGTGGAGGACGTAAAATGTTATAATGGCTTCCTTCAGAAGGGAAGTAAAGTCTTTGGACCCTGTGTTGTAGATTTACGGCATGTAAAAGAACCTCAAGCCTGATAAAAGAGGCCTCTGAGCAAAATTAAGCTGTCTTTCACGTCCAGTATAGACTGTAACGCTGAGAACCACAGCAGTTAAAGAGCGTCCATAAATAAAACTCCATTTCATTTCTTCAGAATCTTCTATAGGAAATTGGCGAATTGGAGATTCCACACAATTTACAATATCTTTAATTGGTGTCGTCCTCACAGAAGGTACAAAATTCTACACTTTAGATGGGAAATTATAGCTTTTTCTAGTTCTATACACGTCCTTCCTGATTCATGATTTGGGGCTTTACTTGATGTTGCGAAAGATTGGAGAACTTGATAGTTATACCGCGACCTTCGCCCTGTGTAGAACAACCAGCGATGCATTGATAGTATCGATCCATTCCACACCGAACGGACATGGCTTCGCATATGTCGATTTAATTAATGTAGTCTAAGCAGCTTGTCACTATGCTGTCGAGGTGCAGATATATAATGTAGTGTCTCCTTCAACAACCACAGTGCATTATCATCTTAACCTTATATGTATTGATTGCAAAAGCTCTGGACTAATATCTCGGTCGTGACATCTCCGTAAAGCACTTGATTACACAATAAACTAGCTTCTTTTTACTTTCTCTACACGTGCTATGTACATAGTGTATATAGAAGGTATTGCAATGCACCCAAAGAGTTCGATACCGAGATTTCAGCAGAAATGCATGTTTTGGCTCCCCCGAATCCTAAAAATGCATTTTTAGAAAAATGTCCGTCTGTGTATATGTTTGTCTGCGGACACCATAGCAAAAAACGAAAAGACTGTCAAATACCAAACTTTCTATTTAAGTTTGACATCTTCCAAGGATGCGACACGAAGAAAATCACTCTACCCCAAACTACCCTTTACATGGAGCATTTTTCGAATTTTTTTATTTTCTCAGAAATGGCAGTAACGATTTTGATAAAAATATCTTCTTACGTTTAAGATATTTTTATTACAAACGAAATGTCCATCGTTCTCCGCCGGGTTTGAACCCGCGACCTTGGGTATGTGAAGTTAGCATGGTAACCAAAATGTAAATGGCGTGTTATTTATGGACGCTATTTAACTACTGTGGTTCTCAGCGTCCCATTCTAAATTGGACGTGAAAGACCGCTTAATTTTGCTCAGAGGCCTCTCTATCAGGCTTGAGGTTCTTTTACGTGCCGTAAATCTACCACATGGGAGCAACGGCTTTACTTCCCTTCCGAAGGAAGCCATGCTGAGGATTTTTACACCGGAAAAAATCCATCGTTCTCCGCCGGGTTTGAACCCGCGACCTTGGGTATATAAGTTAGCATGGTAACCATTATACCACGGAGGGCGACACACGTTTGCTGAAACATTGACACTTTATTACTAAAATCATGTTCATATTTATAACTTATATGTGTTCCTAAATACTTAAACCCACGACTTGCTCTTTTATAACGCCATAACTACTATTTTGGCGACGGTGCCGTGGTTGAGTGCTTAGACCGCTCGCTTCCCAACTAGGCGGCCGCATGTGGGATTTGTGGTGGACAAAGCGGCGTCTGGGCCGATTTTCTCCAAGTCCTCGTTTTCCCACGCCACTCATTTCACAATTGCTCCATCATTACTTTTCTTATCATCAATTTCATCTAAATTTCATATCATCCACTTCCTCATGCTCACGCCTGGCTACGGGACGACCCTTCGTAACAGGTTCTCCATTCTGTGGTTACGTGCCGTAGGCTTCTCACCATAGGCATTGACTTGTAAGTCCTAGGTGGGGGTGTTAGTCCTACAAATGCGGGGAGGGCAAGCCGATTACAAAACGAAACTATTTTGGTTCTAACAGTGTGTATACCTTGGAAGACCACGGTTTTTGTTTTATTTGTCGAAATTTTAAAATTATAGTGCTCGCATAGCCTCTGCAATGTGTATACTGCTTTTTGCAGCTCGTCTTCCGTTTTACTTATAATTATTTGATCATCCGCAAATAGCATCACCTTAAATATAAAAGTTTGTGCAAAATAAATGCCTCACTTGGTTTTGTACATCCATTCTCTGATCAGATGGTCCATATAAATTAGGAATAAGTTATTATTATTATTATTATTATTATCATCATCATCATAATCATCATAAATGAGCACGATCATATATGCGAGACTTAAAATCCGCACCCCCGTGGGTGGGATCGAACCCCGGCGCAATCCGTGTCTGGAAACCAAAGCAGCACAATCGCAACCACAGTACTCCGTCAGCTTCCTAAAATACGGCAAGTGATACAGAAATCAGACATGTAAACATTTTCAATATGATGTCAGATTAACCTCAGATGAGAGCTTAGGATGCTAAACGTGGTATTTGTAACCATAGGAGTGTGGTTTTGTAAAAGTTGGATAAGCCGGTAAAGCTATACGAGAGTACCATTATATAAATATATCTTTAAGAATTGAAACTAACCTCATAATCCACTTCAGAGCATCAAGGAGCTAATTTGTTTTCATCTAGAATTGGAATATCCCGCCGCCCCCAGAATTGGAATATCCCGCCGGCCCCACCCTGTAAATACACTTTCTTAAATAGCAAAATTCAGAAAATGTTCATGGTGGGAGAAGATTTAACAGCTGTTGCTAGGCGGAAAGTAAGTATTTACGGTCTAAAAACAATAAAATGTGTATGCTACCAACGTAGATAAAGTCACCAACACTCACACATTAACAATGGAGTGCTAAGGCTATAGCTGGAACATAAAACAATTGGTGAAACCGGTTGAAATTATTAAAACCAAATACAGGAAAGTCAACTTATTGATACACACTAACCTAAATCTAACACATCTAATGCTTGCTTCGCTCGCGTGGAAACAATCGAAATTATTAAAACCAAAGTAGACTAAAACTAAGTAGTTTATTTAATACACTGCTAAACCTAAGACAGCGCATGCTCACTTCGCTCGCATGCTTTGATATCACCAGTGACAATTATTAAAACCAAAGTACATAAAAATTAGTATATTTACACACATACATTAACCTAAACCTAACACAGCGCACGCTCGCTTCGCTGGCATGCTTTGGTGAAACCAGTGGAAATTATTGAAACCAAAGTACAGGGAAATTAATTTCTTTATAACCTAAACCTATTATAGCGCATGCTCGCTTCGCTCGTATGTTTTGGTGAAACCTACTACTGAAAACTACTAAAAAGAAAATCATGTATTTACACAATAATAATGGATTCAGAACTCTAAAAACACAGAATCGCTTTTGGAATCGGCAGGATGGCATATTGTGGTGTTTTTTGTATTAATGTTGCAAATCATCGTCATGATGTAAAAAGAAAAAAGGCAACTCATGCCTTAAAATCAATCATAAAGCGACTCTAGGGATCTAATAACAAACCTCCAATGATGGTTCAACAACCTTTTAATGGCTAGTGATGAGCAGTTTTCAAATATTGGTAGTTCTGAATTTTGCAACATGAACGTCAACTATGAACAATTTAGACGCCATCTGTCTGTAGAAAACGTAAGCAAACGAATACTTTTGGTATATTTTAATGTAAATCGCGTACTTTTTTGAAACTTTAAGTCCAAAAATAAACAAGGTATATTTTTAAATGTTAGTAATACAATATTACGGTGAGTAAAAGTGAAAAAAACTAATACCTAAATAGTTTTATTGGTAGTTTAAGTGGTGGAACCAAGATATAGTAATAATCAATGGCACTACTATTAAAGCTTATGTAATTATATTTGCTATAGGCAAAATCACTGATACTGGCAATATATGTTATGTATCATAGCAAACAACAGAATCTGTTGTTTCTTTGCCACTAAAAAGGTAGCATATGACGTCTGTAACAGTCATCCACGAATTGTCATCAATTACATATCTTTGCAGCGCCACCCTCTAAAAATTAAAAACAAAAGTAATCTTATCCGACGTATACGTCGGTTATCGAAGGAACTCTAACCTCACTTGGCATTCCTCCCACAAGTTCTAATAGCACAAATAGAGCTGATATCAGTGACCCTAGATATTCTCACATACTGAGTTTCAGTAGACAGTTATTTATATTGCCATCATATTTTAAAACACAAGCAGAGTTTTCAAATCCACCACGAAGACACATTTATTGGTTATATGTCTCATCTGATACCCTTCCTGTTTGTTTTGTAAAACATAAGGTCTCCTTGCACGGCAATGTAATTCAGCTGTAGCAGACTCAACCGAAACACACTGACATTTTTCCTCCTCTTCCTGCTATCGGAAGGGAAGAAGCTATCCCGCCATCGGGAGAAACTAATGTACTTCCTGATTTCAGCCTCCAAACATCAACATCAGCTAAAATAATTCAATCCTCCACCTCCACTCCATGTCTCCCACCAGCAAATGCGCAAGTAAGTACATAAAATATACCACCACGTACAACACAGTCTTTGTCAACAAATAGTACTTCAATGTTTTATGCTACTAAAGCTTCAGAAACTGATCTGACATCTCTATTAAAGTGCAAGACTTCTCAGAAGATGAGATTACACCTAACGCCGTCGTTTAGCTCTCACAGAAAAAATCTAAGACCTTTGCCACTTCTCCTGACATGAGTGAATTGCTTCTTCATTATGGAAAGCAATCCCAACACATTCATGCTGGATTTTCACCAATTGCCCAGTTTCTATAAAACAAATGGAGGATTATGGATGCTCTTTAGCTGTGGTTCTCAGCGTCCCATTCTATACTGGGCGTGAAAGACCGCTTAATTTTGCTCAGAGGCCTCTCTAACAGACTTGAGGTTCTTTTGCGTAAATCTACGACACGGGACCAACGGGTTTACTTCCCTTCCGAAGGAAGCCATGCTAAGGATTTTTACGCACGAAAAAATCCACGGTCTTCCGCCGGGTTTGAACCCGCGACCTTGGGTATGTAAGTTTAGCACGGTAACCATTACACCACGGAGGGCAACACCCAGTTTCTATGGCAAAACAATAATAACATCGGATGTGACGCAAGTGGCTTTATCTTACACTTCGGATCTCCAAGGCCTTTTTGAAACACTCCAGAACTTACACCCTTCAACATACGTAAAGGAAGCTGTACTACATAAACCTACACCATTTGAGACTGTGGTGATCTCCTTGTACATAAACTCAGAATGGCCTATTTGCAATCTATACCTACCCAATAGTGCAGATATTGATCTTTCATTCCGGACTAACCTTGTTCTACAGCTACCGAAACTATTAAATTTACTTAGTGATTTCAACAGCCATAACATGCTATGGGGCTGTCGAGCTTCTAACCAATGGGATAAAATTGTCGAGTCTCTCACCAACACTTTCGATTTGGTAATTTTAAAGCAATTTCCTCCAACTCACGCTGACCTAGCTATAACACTTTCAGCAATAAAGATATAACTTTGTGAACCGCTGACGTTGCTCCTCTAATACATTGTCAGGCGCACACACATCCTATGGACAATGACCGCATTCCAATTATTATCAACTCCGATTATACTTCTGAGTCTCCACGATCTTCACACTGCAATCTGCATAAAGCAGACTGGTCTCATTTTAGGGAGCTCATTAGAGGAATTGCCTCAACCTGAGCAATTTTCCCAAAAGGATATATCTTAATCGTTGCAGAATTCTCATTAACAGCTCTACGTAATGCATATACATCGGAAAACATATTTTCTCGTCCATGTACAGTTCCATGGTGAAACAAAAAATGCCATTAATAAAGCAGAAATACAGTGCATACTATTGATATAAAGGGCACCCTATTAAGCAAACCAAACTGGAATTCTAAAGCCTCCATGCGGCTGCTCGTAGAGAAATCAAGAAAAGCAAAAAGGAACTATGGCTCACTAATAAGACTTCTCAGATGATGTACAAAATGCAAGCCATCTGTAGAACTCCTCGACCATCATATCTTCATTCTGCTGATTCCCAACCCCAATAACTAATCCATAGATAGTTGTTGACACCTTCATCATCTCCTTCTCTGAAATCGACTCCGGATGTTGTATCTAACAAGCAGAACCATGAGTTAGATGCGTCGTTCTCCGATACCGACCAAGCTTTAATGGCATCTTAACTTTAACTCAAGAAGCACTCAAACACTGTAATAGTAAGAGCCCTGGATTTTACAATATTCCTTACGAATTCATAAAGTAAATAACTAAAAATCGTTTAATGTATCCTCTACACATATACAATCACATATCAGTCAGTAAATGTTTCCTAGATTAATAACATATATCAATTACTCTATCCTTTCTAAAGCTCTTCCTGAGAACTTTCGTCATATTTTCCTAATTTGTACCAGTGCAAAATTTTGGAAATAAATCGTGAATAAACGGTTAGTATGTAAAAAGTACACTATGTACATAGTGTATAGAGAAGGTATTGCACTCCACCCAAAAATTCGATACCGAGATTTCACCGGAAATATATGTTTTAGGGTCCCTTTTATCAAAAAAAAATTCAAAAAAGGTTCGTGTGTGTCTATGTATCCGTGCGACTGTGAACACAATAACTCAAAAACGAAAAGTCGGTAAAATACCAAACTAGGTATTAAAGTTTAGTATATTCCAGGGATGCGACACAAAGATTTGAGAAAAATTCCCCCGCCCCAACTACCCTTTACATGGAACTTTTTTCGAAAATTTTGATTTTCTCAAAAATGGCTCTAACGATTTTGGTTAAAATATGATATATTAAAATATTTACCTGACAAACAAAATTTATATCTTGAATATTCTGGAAATATCCTCTAAAGACTACTTTATTCGGGATGAATTTTACGAAATTGTGCATAACTACTAAACCTAAGAGGACAAAACCTTACCACACAAAACATGTAAAGTACGTTAAAACACACAATTATGTTATATACTTTTTATTTTCTCTATACGCACTATGTACATAGTGTATAGAGAAGGCATTACACTCCACCAAAAAATTGGATACCGAGATTTCACCGGAAATATATGTTTTAGGGTCCCCTGTGTCCAAAAAAAGTATTTTAAGAAAAAGGTCCGTGTGTGTGTGTGTGTGTGTGTGTGTCCGTGTGTCAGTGTGTCCGTGTGTCTGTGAACACGATAACTCAAAAACGAAAAGTCGGTAAAATACCAAACTTAGTATTTAAGTTTAGTATCTTCCAGGGATGCAACACGAAGGTTTTGAGAAAAATCCCCCACCCCAAATTACCCTTTACATGGAACTTTTTTTCGAAAATTTTGATTTTCTAAAAAATGGCTCTAACGATTTTGATTAAAATATTGTATATGAACGTTATTTACCTGACAAATAAAATGTATATTTTGAATTTTCTGGGAATAGCCTCTGAAGACTACTTTATTCTGGATGAATTTTTCATAACTACTAAACCGTAAGAGATGGACAAAAGCTTAACCCACAAAAAATGTAGAGCACGTTAAAACACACAATTTATAATAGATACATTTTTTCGTGGAGTTGATCGTTTTTGAGATATTCCTTTTTCTTGGTTTCAGCTTTGAAAAACTTAGGCTTTTCTCATTCAGGAATTTGTCAACTCCTGTCCATACAAACAAAGGAACATCAGTCACATAGCAACCAGCTTTTGGCTTTCACTTTAACCTATGGTACTCCCTTATTTTGCTTCTGCTTACAATAAAGCAAGAAATAAGACTATTTCTGCTAATTTTTCTCGATTAGCATGAAATAAATAAAAGATAAGCTTATTAACATTAATAATTTACAGATATATTGAGAAAGTTATGTGAATGGAACACATCAGATTTTTTCTCGTGGAGTTGATCGTTTTTTAGATATTTCTTGTTATTGGTCTCAGCTTTAAAAACCATACTTGTCTCATGCAGGAATTTCTCAGCTCCTGTCCATACAAACAAAGGAACTTCAGTCACATAGCAACCTTGACTATCACTTTAACCTATGGTATTCCCTTATTTCGCTTCTACTTGCAAGGAAGCAAGTATTAAGACAATTTCTGCTATTTTTTTCTCGATTAGCATGAAGTAAATAGAAACACAAGTTTTTTAACAATAATTTGACGCACAGTTGTAGAGAAAGTCATATGATTGGAACACATAAGATTTTTTGACATAACTCAAAGTGGTTTCCGAATACGCCATTCAACTCTTGACAACCTTATCATTTTAGAATGTGAAATTCGTAACACCTTCGCAAACAACCAACATCTAATTCTGGTTAATCTTGATATAAAAAGCTGATGTGTTACACTCACATAACTTTCTCTAGCTGCTCTACAAACAAACCTCTTACAAAAGATTATTCTTCTTTCTACACCATGCTATTCGAGATAAACAATAGTAGAGTATTCTGATTACTCTGTTCATTATAAGTAGAAGGGAACTAAAAAAATGCGCTATGCTAAAGTGATAGTCAAATGTTTTAAAAGCTGTCGTTATGAATCGAGATAAACATTGGCAGAATGTTCTTATTACTTAGTTCCTTATAAGTAGAAGGGAACTAAAGGAATGTGCTATGCTAAAGTGACAGTCAAATGTTTTAAAAGCTGTCGTTACGCAATTTTCATTGAAAAATCGCTTCTTTATTCAGCCAGGAGTAGAACAAAAGAAAAACGGATACTTCCTGCCTGAAAAAAGTACAAGTACTTTACAATTGAAACCAATAACAAGGAATATCTCGGAAACGGTTATCTCCACAACAAAAACATAAAGTACATAAACTGTGTGTTTTTGCTAGATCTACATGTTTATGTAGTAAGTTTTTGTCTATCTTGTATGGCTTACCAGTTATGAAAAATTCATCAAAATTTATCCAGAATGAACAGGTCTTCAGAAACTATTCCCAGAAAATTCAACATATAGATTTTATTTGTGCTAGAAATGACTTTAATATGTCGCATTTTAATCAAAATGGTTAGAGCTATTTTTCAGAAAATAAAACTTTTCAATGTAAAGGTAGTTTGTGGTGGGGGGAATTTTCTTGAAAATCTTCATGTCGCATCCTTGAAGGAAACCAAACCTGCATACCAAGTTTGGTATTTAACGGTATTTTCGTTTTTTAACTATGCTGTCCACAGACACACACGGACTTTTTTCTAAAACTTTTTTCGGACTCAGGGGACCCCAAAACATATTTTCAGGTAAAATCTCGACATCGAATTTTTGGGTGGAATACAATATCTTCTCTGCCCATTATGTACATTGTACATGCGGGCTAGAGAAAGTAAAACGGCTCACGACACAGCCGCACACTACAGGACTGTCAAATAGGAGGAAGGATGTTTGCCTTCATACACTTTTCTTCAAAGTCACAGCCAACGGGTGTTTCTCCCAGTGTTCTTCCATGAAAAATGTAGTATTCCAAGGTTCAAGCTTAAGAGTAACGTTATTTCTTGTTGCCATCAATAATGTTTTTTCCTTCATAAAATCTGCAGTGATTTGCTGATGATCTCACTTTAATTTGCAAAGACAAGGCAATTGAAATAATTAAATTTACTTATCAACTGCTTACAACAACTGGAATCATCTCACAGGTTTCAGTTTCGCCCCCATCTAAACCCTTACCGAAACTGAATCATATCATAGATAACATCAAATCCCTGCAGTCAATCTAATTCGTATTCCTGGTGCGCATTTCGACCGTAAGCTCACCTAGATTCCTCACCTTAAAGCTGGTCGTGGCAA
The DNA here is from genome assembly GCA_030762935.1 of Hymenopus coronatus. Taxonomy (NCBI): domain Eukaryota; kingdom Metazoa; phylum Arthropoda; class Insecta; order Mantodea; family Hymenopodidae; genus Hymenopus; species Hymenopus coronatus. The sequence goes on from CM060883.1 coordinate 81,249,745, forward strand.
ACGTCTCAATATACTGAACATTCTATCAGCAAGATCATGGAGAGCTGACTTCAGAGTGCTAATAAGCACTTAAAAGGCTATCATACAATATAAACTGGACTACGAATCTGTAGTCTATAATTCTGCAACTCCCGTAGGTCTTAAAATGCTAGATTCAATCCAGTCTTCAATGTTGCGAATTACTTTAGGTGCATTGCATACCAGCCCCGTAGAGAGCCTGTAAATTGAAGCTAACGTACACCCGCTATAGACCAGAAGGAAAAGTCTTAAGCTTACCATATGAAACACGTACAGCAGGGAGATCATCATCTTTAGTTCACTCTTACATATTTCCCTCCAACCATTCAGAAAATGTCACAGAAGCAGCACAACTTCCATATTTTCCTATTCGCCTCTCAGCTTACATAAGGTAATTTAACATTTCTCTGCCTAATATGCTTTCTTATTCCATAAACTCGAATTTTATACCAATAGGACGCAAATACCCCTCTATTGACATATCACTGGTGAGACCAGGAAAATCGTCAACAAGCAGTGTCTCTTTATTCTTGCGAATTGCACGCAACTCAACTTTCATTGGAATATGTTCATAAAAAGGACAACTTACATAACATTATTTTCCCGACACTTTGAGTGCCCTAACGGCTCTCCAACAAGCTTCAAATCCTCAAAACACTGTTAAAGAACCTCAAAAACTAAACAAGCAAGCATAAGCCTCTGATAAATCAGCATCATTCGTCTTGAGTTCATCTCATGTCAGAATTCCGGGAAATGAAACAGTTGATCGGGCAGCTAAAGAAGCTATCAAACATCCCCCACAGAACATCAAGATTCCACATACAGGCTCCCTCAATTTCACCAGAGGACTTGTATTAATCAATGGAAACAAAAGAAAGCAACCTACATGATATTGACATCTCCGAGGCTGGGCTTTAACACTATCATTTCAACCGTAAAGATCAAGTTGTATTAACCCGACTAAGTACTTGACATATTTCTTTAACCCATAATCATCTTCTCGATCATGAACCTGCTCCTGTGTGCGATCTCTACAGAACTAACCTTACACCATTTCGTCACAGCCTGCCATCGCTATCTAGAACACAGAGACAGATGCGAAGTTCCCAACAGCCTACCAGTCGCCCTGAACTCTGCACAAAAAAGAACCTTAAATTTCATGAAATTTACAAAATTATACAGTAAGGTATAGTACGTTTATGTTTTTCAAATGTTGTGGGTTTGATTCTATGTAATTTCTACTGTTTTCTCAATGTAATTTATAGTTAAATGCACATTAGTGTTTTAAAATATCGTAATCCTATGGTGGGGACCCATTCCATTGTAATTGTTAAAATAGTCGCGATATGACTATTGTTGAAGTGATATTAAATAAAGAAATATTTTTGGATCAGTAGACAATTTTGGTCATTGTAGAAGAACAGCCCAGAAAATAGTAGTAAAGTCATGTACTAAAGGCAGACAAATTCAGCAGACTAATGCAAGAAAGTAACACTATCCGCGAGATCATCGGACAATAATCATTATTTAGTGGGTAAACGTTTTGCAATATTATGTGTGGTTATGAGCATTTTAAATTCCGCTAATATTCCTAGAAACAATTGTACTTTAAAGAATTATGCTCTGATACGAACACTAATTATAAAACAAGAAGTAAGCTCTAAAATCCATTTCTCCCAGCAAATGATTTACTTCAGTTAATCTGCATAGACCAATATTATGTAAATATGTTTAAATTAAATTGTTTAAAATGGTAGAGTGAGTGAAGAGGAATGGGACTTTATACTATTAAGGAAGTAGGGAAGAACCTAAGTAGATTATTTAATGCCGATGGCAGAATATGAGTTTATTTTACACAGGATATTTAATGAGGAAAGTAATTGACACCCACAACACAGGAAACTTGAAAGCAGACCACGGAAAATAAATAACGATGTACATGATGATCGGGTTATACAGAACCCTTGCATAGAATCTAAAACTGGGAAATGAGATACTTAAGACTTGTACAAACTACAAGTGTTTAGTAGTGAAAATTACAAATGTTGGAACAACTAAGAAAAGAATACTTGGTACAGTTTTTCAAGGAAAACAAACCAAAATCAGTTAAAGCCAGATTTGTAATCAACTTTTATTAATTGTCGATAGTACAAAATATATTGCTGTACGGTATTGAATCATGAGTTCTGACTAAAAGGGATAAACAAAACCACGAGGCAGCAGAAATTTATATTATTGTATTTTATTGGTACGTATAGAGTTTTAAACGTAGTTAAAAGGAGAATGCTAAAATTGTATGCCCTTGTAAAAGAATGGGAACCGCGTGATGGCCAAGAATAATTTTGGAATTAAAACGAAGAGGAATGGCCGAAACAAATATTCACATACAGAGGACCTATGGTAACATCAGGTGTCACGGTATAGAAAATGCAAGTTGTAACCTTAGCAGAACCATAGAATTCCTTTTGGCTACTGTGTACCAATTTATCTGACAGCGCTGATTTAATGATAAAAAATGGGAGTTCGAAAGTTTCAGAAATAAAAGTCATAAGCATCTGCTCTTGAAGAAGAAGCAATGCTGAAAATCGCTCCAATTTGAACAAACGAATGCGGTGTTAAAACAAAATATATCGAAACTCTAAACATGCAAAATTCACGTATTGGGAAATTTCCAGAAAATGTACCAACATATGAATCTGATAGCTTCATGTAAATTTTTGGCAGAAATACCAGCAAGTGTGAAGCACCACATAACATTAAAATCATGTTAATCAGGAGTATAGCCAGCAGAGAAGATGGGTGACTGTAATGTAAAGCCATTTCATGTTTATAATAGGTACAGATCTACTCCTCTTGATTAACAATGTGCGGAGATGGCCGTTTTCTCTTGATGGAGATATTGAAACGTTATAAAATGTCATGTCTTTAAAACCAAATGAAGTTTTTATATTTGTATATACATATAAATCACAGCTGTTTTTTTTTTCTAATGTTTTGCGACTTTATTTTTTTTTATCCATTGTTTGTTAATGATCATGATTTAAATATTTTGTGTCCATCCAAAAATAAATTTGACTAGACATTCCCAAGATATAATTTTCACCATTTAAATCGTCATCAACGCCTAAACAATGTGAAAATTGGCTTAGAAATGCACTTAGCGGAGAGTCCCTTTAAGTCAGGGATTTTTAATTGGTGCAGCAAATCAACGGAGATCCATTTTTTCCTAGAGATGAAGTTCATGAAGGGCGCCAAAGAACTGATCTTGCTGATTAAAAATGTTGCCGCTATTCGAGCAATGCTTGAAGAAGAGCAATGGAAATCTATTGAATTCATTTTGGCGACATTGGTATAAGTCAAACACAGAACATTTTACACCAACTTAGTTGTCGATATATTCCACATAAACTTACTCCTGATGAAAACCAACGGCTGTTTAATACAGAAAAGCAGTGGAAACTTTCTCAGGCAGAACTTCACATTTGGTTTGGAATATCCTTTGTGGGAATGACATTTTTATGATCCTAAAGGAAAAGTTTAGTCAACACAATTGAACCTCAGAAGTCCGAAGAACTTGCATTATTGGTAACAAGATAGTTGCTATTTTTTACTTTTTGTACATAGTGCATAGAGAAGGTATTCCATCCAAAAATTCGATACCGAGATTTCACTGGAAATACATGTTTTGGGTCCCCCCGAATCCAAAAAAAGCAGTTTTGGGAAAAGGTCCGTGGGTGCGCGCGCAAAAAAAAATGGCACTAACGATTTTGATTAAAATATGGTATATTAAAGATGTTTACCTCACAAATAAAATGTTTATCTTGAACTTCTGGGAATAGCCTCTGAAGACTGCTTTATTCTGGATGAATTTTACAGAATTTTATATAACTGATAAACCGTAAGAAATGGACAAAAACTTACCACACAAAAAATGTTGAGCACATTAAAACAAATAATTTATGTCATACATATATTTTTCGTGGAATTGGTCGTTTTTGAGATATCCTTTGTTTTTGTTTTCAGCATTGAAAAACGTATACCTTTCTCGTACGGGAATTTGTCAACTCCTTCCTGTCCATACAATCAAAGGAACTTCAATCACATAGCAACCAGCTTTTGACTATCACTTTAACCTATGGTACTCCCTTACTTCACTTCTACTTACAAGCAAATTTCTGCTAATTTGTTCTCGATTAGCTTGAAGTAAATAGAAGCAAAGGCTTTTTAACAATAATTTGATGCAGAGCTGTAGAGAAAGTCATGTGAATGGAACACATCAGATTTGTTCTTCTAAAATGCGTGATATTACTATTCTAGCATTAGAAGATGGACTTTTCCCCTTTTTCATAATTGTCATTCATTTAAATATTTTATAACTAATGCTTGTTTGATTTTCTTAAAACGTTCAGAGTCGCTCACTATCTAATGAATCCTTCACCATAGATTTTTAATTGAAAGCTAGGATTGGAAAATAAACATAAGCTATTTATCGAGAGACAGCTAATCGACAGTTGTAGAGACAGCCACAATGTGCAGTGATTTTCTGAAACACTGTAATCGGCATCGATCTGTGTAATCGATACGTCAGCAGACACGGAAGATGTAATGGTCAGGTCTTATGAAATGCTTCTGATTTTTAATCGTTCCATTTATACGCCACATTTAACTGCATTTCCTCTGGAACATTTGCCTATCGTCAATAGCGTTAACTCGTGAATTGTTTGTTGTCCTTGGGTTAGCTAATATTTATTTCTTTAATTTTGTTCATTAGGTCACATGCACACTCACAGTCTCATTCTATTTCCATACTCTGCGAAAATAGGGAATAATCTGGGCTGGAGAAAAAACAATTCAAACCTCAAGCCGGGAATCGAACCCGGAACCCGTCGCACACAGGCAGGAGCTCCACCGACTGATCTACGGGGCCAGCCATAAAATACTTGTAGTTACCGTTATGCAGTCCAGATTCATTTTGACTAATTTATGAGATTTTCACACGTCATCAAATCAATATAAACACTAACGAAGTTCTCGAAATGTTTCACATTTTGGTGTCTTATGGAGAACAGACGGGTAAATATTGAACATACTCAAATATAGAACTACAAACATTCAGGACATCAAATGTTCCACAGCAGTACTTACATATGATAATCTTCGTGTATTAGATGAGGGATAAACTCCTGTAGAGGAACCGCTCAGAATTATTATATGCATTACACGGAGCATTTGCATTAGTATTTTATTGTAAAATGTGGTGAATGCACACAAATAACACAATCTTCTAAGCAGCATGTCTTAATCTATTTATACATTTTCACTTTTGTTCCTGATACACTACACACACACAATATGCATTCCACCCAAGGTCCCCCCAGGGGCCTACTACGGTAGGTACGGGTTTGGCGCACCCGGGGGTTCCCGAGCCACTCGCCGCCATCTCATCATCGCCACCAACTGAGCCACGTTTTGTGTTTGTGTGCATATTTGTTTGTTTTGTGAGAGCGAATTTACTCGCCTCATCTTCTTCCCCTTCTAGGCTTATTCTTTACATGTTAGTATTAAGGCTTTAGATTTATTAACTCCTGCCTCACCAACAGGGGTCTTTATTCTATCTCCGTGGTTCCTGTCCCACGGTTCCAGCGCGGCTTCCAACATGTGTGCTCTTCGGAGGTCTCAGGCGTGAAGGTTGAGTGGACTCTTCCTACTGCCCCTATGTGTAAGCCTTAGGTGCGTAGCCCATCCATACCGTTATGTACACCCACGTAGCTTCCTTGGGGGCCCGGTTTTAATTTCCTTGGTTTTAATTTCCCGACGAGAGCTGGTAGGGGTCTACCAGGCGGCACAGACCGGAAAGTATTTTGGTGTCTTTTCTCTCTACCCCCGGATGGCAGGCTGACGCCGACGGTTCCGGAAGGGGGTCTTTCCATAATGCTATCTCCGCGCAAAACCTCTTCTTTTGACCGCTTTATAGTTGTGACCTTGGCATGTGAAAAGAAAGCTATGCGAGATATCAGTCCGTTTTACATACAACGCGAGATTGACAGGATATGCGGTAAAGTGACCAATGCCACCCGAACGTGAGACGGTACGCTTTTGATTGAAACGAAGACGGAAGACCAGTCCAAGAAACTCCTGAAAGACAGCTTGTTGGGTTCCTACCCCATAAAGGTGGCCCCCCACAAGACTTTGAACACCTGTAGAGGCGTCGTAACTACCTCTTGTTTAGACGGTCTTTCCGAAGCAGATATAGTCACTAACTTATCTGACCAGGGTGTATGCCAAGCGTACCGTCTGCTCGGCAAACGAGATGGTGAATCAGTGGCACTGCGTACAGTATTTCTGACTTTTAAGGGCACCACAATACCCGACACCCTATATTGTGGATATGAACGCGTCTCTGTGCGACCATATGTGCCAAACCCAATGCGCTGTTTTCGGTGCCAACGGTTCGGTCACACGCAAACTTGGTGCACCTTCGACGCTACCTGTGAACGTTGCGGACAAGCTGCCTACGGAGAAACTGCTTGTGCTCGAGACCCTTGTTGCGTCCATTGTACAGGGAAGCAATGTCCACGTTTTCTCGAGGAAAAGGCCGTCCAGCAGCTGCGAGTTAAGGTACGCCTGACTTTTCCGGAAGCCAGGCGTCGCTTCCAAAATCTGCAGCCTGCGACCATCTCAGATTATGCCTCAGCTCTCCGCCGCACTCCTGTTTCCTCAGTGGCCCTACAAACCGGGCCTGTAGCCGACACGTGTACTCAAACAGAACAGACGCCGACCACAACAACCTCGCAGTCTTCAACATTCACACCACCCACTGCCACAAGTTCTATTTCTCCCGAACCTGCACGTAAGCCGCTAATGAGACCGACACCATCTGTCGCTGCTCCTCATGAGAGCGCAGTCGCAAGAAACTCAAGGCCACTGATAAACCTTCCAAGTCCCGTTCTCGTTCTTCCGCATCCCGAACATCAGCGGATAGCGCCGACGAAGGTGGCTATACTCTTGTGGTTCCAAAGAGTGCAAAGCACAAGAAACGCCCACCTTAACTCCATCTACTTCGTTTCCAGCCTTCGTTTTATGATTATTCGGTAAGCTTTCACGCCTCTAACTGTGCCCCATGACTCTCCTGACGTGGAATATCCGCGGTGTCCGTACCCATAGGGCCGAATTGCAGCTGTTACTACGGTCCTATAACCCTCTGATTCTGTGTTTGCTGGAGACAAAGCTTCGCCCCCATGATGCATTTGCCCTGCACCAATACCTTCCCATGCGGTTTGACGTTACACCGGAGGAGGGCTCTCCTGCTCATGGGGGTGTTATGATCCTCACGCGCAATGACATCTGCGGTCAGCCAGTCTCGCTTACTACTACCTTACAAGCTGTTGCTACCCGACTTGCCCTTCCTGGTTTCTGCTTTACCGTATGTAATGTCTACGTTCCGCCTTCATCTATTCTCTGCGCCGCTGACGTGCTCCATCTCTTGTCACAGCTCCCAGCACCTTTTCTTCTGCTGGGTGATTTTAATGCCCACCATCCCCTATGGGGTTCTCCTAGGGCCTGCGCGCGGGGGACCGTTCTTGCTCACCTTTTCGATCAAAATAGTCTCTGTGTTCTGAACACCGGTGAACCTACTTTCATTTCCGATTCTTCTGCCACGCTTTCCCACCTGGACCTTTCTGTTTGTTCAGCACAAATTGTTCACTGCTTCCAATGGAACGTAGTATCTGATACTCATTCCAGCGATCATTTTCCTTGTGTCCTCACCATGCTTTCACACCACATTTCCTCATCGCGTGCTAGCATTTGGAAGCTGTCTAAGTCTAACTGGGCGCTCTTTTCCTCTCTGGCTGTGTTTGGCGACCGTCAGTTCCACACGTTTGACCATATGCTTGAGCACTTTAACTATGTTATACTCTCTGCCGCAGAGCAAACCATGCCCCGGACATCTTCCCGACCTAAACGCTTACCGGTCCCTTGGTGGACTGCTGAGTGCCGCGATGCCATTCGTGCGCGTAGGAGGGCTCTTAGGGTATTTCGCCATAACGCTACGCTGGACCACTTGATCATTTTTAAACAAACACGCGCACGGGCACGCCGAAATATTCAAGATAGCAAAAGGTCTTCATGGAATTCGTTTGTATCTACCTTTAACCGCACAACACCGTCATTCGTTGTGTGGGAGAAGCTCCGCCGTGTTGCCGGTAAGCAGACTGGTACCTCCATACCGGGGCTACTCGTGGGCACCGACACCGTAGTTGATCCGGTTGCTGTGTCAGACGTCCTAGGCAGCACATTCGCAAATGTGTCCAGTTCCGCCAACTATCACCCCGCATTCCGTGCCATTAAAACGGAGGTGGAGTCTCAGAGTCTCTCTTTCCGGTCCTCTGACACTGAGTGCTATAACACATCTTTTAGCATGCGAGAGCTGGATGCCTCACTAGCATCTTCTTGGCATTCCGCTCCAGGACCCGACGGTATCCACATTGCCATGCTGCAGCACCTCTCTTCTGATGGTAAACTCTATCTCCTAAGCCTATATAACCGTGTTTGGCAAGAGGGTGTGTTTCCTGCGGCTTGGCGTGAAGCCACGGTTGTTCCCATTTTAAAACCGGGAAAGGATCGTAGACTTCCTTCCAGTTACCGTCCTATCTCCCTCACCAGTGCAGCTTGTAAGGTGATGGAGCGCATGATCAATGGGCGGTTACGATGGTGGCTCGAGTCTGAGAAACTCCTCTGCAATATCCAGTGCGGCTTTCGCCGATACCGCTCTTCGACTGACCACCTAGTCTCCGTCTCGACTCATATCCTGAATGGATTTCTGCGCAAGTGCCAAACTGTGGCCATATTTTTCGATCTCGAGAAAGCATATGACACCTGCTGGAGGGCTGGCTTATTGCGTACGTTGCATAAGTGGGGCTGCCGTGGCCGCCTTCCAGTGTTCCTCCGCGAGTTTATGGAGAAGCGGGTATTTCGTGTACGTGTTAGTTCTGTTTGCTCCCGCGTATTTAGTCAGGAGAATGGAGTACCTCAAGGTTCGGTTCTCAGTTGCACCCTCTTCGCCATCGCCATCAATCCTATCGCTGATTGTCTTCCTGCTGGAATTTCCTCATCCTTATTTGTTGACGATTTTGCAATTTATTGCAGCTCTCGGCGCACATGCCTTTTGGAACGTCGCCTTCAGGCCTGTCTCAACCGTCTGCATAGTTGGAGCGTTGCGAATGGTTTCCGTTTTTCTGCCGAGAAAACCGTTTGTGTCAACTTCTGGCGTCGGAAACGTTACGCGGTGCCTTCCCTACACCTTGGGCCAGTACCGCTGCCCTTCGCTGAAACTGCGAAGTTTCTTGGCCTAGTGTTTGACAGGAAGCTTAGCTGGTCGTCTCATATTTCTTCGTTGAGGGCTCGATGTGATCGAGCACTTAACATTTTACGTGTTTTATGTGGCACATCCTGGGGAGCAGATCGCACTCTACTATTACAGCTATATCGTTCGCTTGTTCGCTCTAAACTTGATTACGGGTGCATTCTTTACTCTTCGGCATGTCGTTCAGTTTTACGTCGTTTAAACCCCGTTCACCATCGAGGGATTCGCCTGGCACTGGGTGCGTTTCCCATGAGCCCAGTTATTAGTTTGTCCGCTGAGGCTGCTGAACCTCCGCTGTGCTATAGGCGTGAGGTCCTTCTTTGCAGCTATGCCCTCCGCCTCCATGCAATGCCGGATCACCCGTCTTTCAACGTATTCTTTGACGAGCCTCTTGACCGTCAATATGCTGTTAGTGCGCTGGCCTTGCTTCCTGCCGGGGTTCGCTTTCGTGAATTGCTTCGCCTGTTGGATGTTCAGCTACCGGCTCTGCTGTCACTGGGGGAATGTTCATCTCCTCCTTGGTTACGCTGCGACACCCCGGTCCACCTACGGTTGGCATCCATGACGAAATCAGTTACCCCACCCTCGGCCTTCCGCTCCGCTTTTTTAGAGTTGCAGGCCTAGTTTCCCAACCATTCTTTTATTTTCACGAATGGTTCAAAGGATGACCGTGGTGTGCTTTTGTTTTTAATTCGCGGAGTTACGCGTTTCACCTATTGGGGCAGTGTTAAATTTTTACCGCCGAACTTTTCAGTATTTATCAAGCTCTTGTTTTTATCCGGGGACAGGATTTTAGGCAGTTTGTTATGTGTAGCGATTCCCTCAGTGCACTACAGGGCCTGCATGAGCTGTATCCATACCATCCTTTGATACAGCGTATTCAGGATCGCCTGCATTCGCTCGCTGATGCTGGCGTCAGCGTGTCGTTTGTTTGGGTTCCTGGTCACGTAGGTATGAGCGGGAATGAGCAAGCGGACGCAGCTGCCAAGTCTGCGATTTTAAATCCCACTGTTTTTAGCTCCACTGTTCCTCCCAATGATGCTCGTGTCCTCCTGCGCCGGGCCATTCTTTCGCGCTGGTTCGCGGAATGGTCCGGGGTGTGTGGGAACAAACTCAGAGAGGTCAAGTCCCTTCCTGTCCCCTGGAGTACTTCTTCGCGTGCATCTCGCCGCGATGAAGTGATTTTAGCGCTACTGCGTATTGGACACTGCCGTTTTAGCCATGAGTACCTTTTACGTGGGGAAGCCGTACCGCAATGTGCTTCGTGTAACGAGCCTTTGACGGTGCGTCATTTTTTATTGGAGTGCCACCTTTATACTGTGCTGCGTGCGTCCCCATGTCTGCCTACTGACATCCCCACCCTTCTAGGCGACAATCTTGTATCTTGTGCCGGACTTTTTAATTTTCTCCGCTGCTGCGGGATGTACAGTAGGGTTTAAATTTTTATCTTGGTTTTATCCTTTCCCGACTTTTTTTTTTTTTTTTTTTTTTTTTTTTTTTTTAGTACCTTGTTTTTAATCTGGCTTAGGTAGCCTTTTTATTCTCAAGTTTTAACCCTTGTGTGGTAATTCTGTTTTAGTGGTTTTTATGCCTTTTAACTTTTGGCACTTTTAACTACTCTAGGGCGCTAATAACCAATGCAGTTGTGCGCCCTAAAGCCATGCTGCTGCTGCTGCCGCTGGCGCTGCCGCTACCGCTACCACTACTACTACCACTACCACTACCACCACTACCACCACCACCACTACTACTACTACTACTACTACTACTACTACTACTACTACTACTACTACTACTACTACTACTACTACTACTACTACTACTACTACTCCACCCAAGGTATCATGGTTCATTGCTTTTACTGTCCTTGTGTCGCTAACATTGGCAATCCGAACGTAGCGGAAGGTGCAATACGTTCCCGCCGATTCAGGGCGCTAAACCGTATTGCGTAGTCGAGGGTTGATGGCCCTAAGCCACAAAGCGTAGCCGAGAGAATGAGGGTCCTAAGTTGTAGAGCGTAACCAAGGGGGTGTAAGGCTGCGACTGTGGAGCAACGCAGGGTATAGCCAATGTATCTGTAAGAATCTGTGGAACATTGAATTTGCGATTATTTAACATTTTTGCAACATTCATTTATCTGTATTTTTGCGATATTTGACTATGCTGCGTTTCAACAAGACGCTAGTTTGTCAATATATATGCTTCATGTGATCCTTGGATTCATTACCGGAATCGGTTAAACACTGGTTCCTCTCTACGGAAATGAAACCCTGGATGGGTTTACTGTTGAGAAACTTTGCACATTAGAATAATATTGCTATACCAACATTCAGAGATCACATTTAAATGCTGTAACTTTATAAAATAGATACTTTTTGCTACAAATTTTAGAAAACTAACCGGTGTCCATACATGCAATCGTATTTTAATCAAGGCTGAACTCTAGAACCCGCTTATTCAGGTATAGGTTTTATTTTGAATTCTGACCGACCCCATATTTGGCGAGGCTGCTTGTGTTCAGCTTATGAGACTGTTTGCTGGTTTAGTGGTAGCGTTAATAGTAGTATCCACGGGATGGAAACAAATCCGCAGAACATATGTTCATGCTGTGACAACATAACATGTTATACGTTTGAGCCTGCGCCTAATAACATATTCCACTTAGGCAAGTGCTAACTTCTATTCTTACTACCCATATTTTACTGGAAGTAGCTGCGGTATGTTTATAATTTATGACGTGTTGGCATTTGGGCACGTAAATAACATCCCGCTGCTTCGGAACATGGGAACATTTCCGGAATTTGCATTCTGTCTACATGTATAATCTGCATTTGCAAGGGCTATCTCTTTTAGCGCTCCTAGAATTCCCAGTGGCTGTACTTGTTTGAGGCACGTTTCTTAACTGCAAATCAAATGGTGCCATAGGGTGTGTAATTACATATTCATTGCTTCTCACTTCGTGATAATTGGTTTCATGGATGGATTGCACTGAACTTGACAAACATTATTAAGCTTTTTCAACGTCATTCCCCCAACATTTTCGTTGCGTATAATAGACTGAAAAGAATATCACTTCAAAATCCTGTAACGTAATACATTTAGTTATATAGGGATTATATTCTCTTAAATGCTGCGCTATCTATGGACCGGATCGTATTTTAACTTGCCGCAACAAAGGTGGTGTCGTGCATATCGTGCAATTTACCCCACACAGGGATTCTGATCAATCCATAGATTTGCAACACTGCTCGCTTCTGTCTCACCGATATCTTAATTACTATTAAAAATATCTTTGACTAAATAAGTGACTTATCACCTCTAAATCAAAATACTACTGTAGTACTTCCTCCGTTATTAATTATTGAATTACCAACTATTACCAAATTAAAACTTGTGTTACCCAGGCTGTTCTTCCAATTTTTAATTCTTGAAAGAAATATCATAAAGGATTACTGATATAGGCTTGGTGATTATGCACATTTACCTTATACACTCTCATGTTTGTGTTAACGAAACACATAAAGTCATTTAATCGCAATGCTTGGTAAGCTCACTAGATTGGTTTGCCTCAATTTACACTTATTCCATCATCTCCTCTTCCACCGTCTGCACTAAAGCTCGTTGCGAACTTTCCTTTGAGTTTGTTTAGATACCATCCTGTTGCCTCTGTATAAATATCCTGAACCAACTCGCTGCAGTCTGTATGAGATAGCACGGCAATATTCCTTCCCGTGACAATTCTCCCAGTGGGTTCTGCGATTATCTCAATCGTATACAGATAATCCGTATCACTTTCCCCTGGTTTCCTTGCGGATATGCCCGGGTCTAAGCTGGACTGCGGTAGCTTATTTCATCGTTCTGAGCTCTGCTCTGGGTAAATTCATTTTATTGCTTTCCTCGTTTTTTCGTGTTATCTGCCCGCAAAGGTGAGATATCTCCTTTTCTGGACTAGTGAAAAACCGATGCGTTTTCCTTGAACGTAGTCTTGTCAATACCTCCTGTTGTAGGTCTTGCATAAAATCACCGGAGACATTATGCCAGTCTGTGACCACGTATTCTTGAAATTCTGACTGCTGTTTGTTTAGCCTTGAAATCTGTCCAAACAAACATGGTTTATCTCCATCAATGGGCTGTCATCTTTGCCGTTATAGACGATTATCATTCATAGGGGGGATAAAAACAAGGTGTATGCCAATAACCTATGGCAATGAAACTTTATTACCTCACCAGAGGCTGGCATCCGTGTGGGATCAGCATATTTGAGACTACCAACTAAGACTATCGTCTTTGTTACGTGTGAGGAGTTTTCCACTCCTTGCATAATGCTATGAATAACGACAAATATTAAGATTTAACCTGAAAAAGCTTACAATTAATTATGCATTCTCTTTAATCAACCTGGGCTTAGCGTTGCATTGTAACGGAAGAGAGAGGGGGGATTTGAGAACTCCAAAGAACTGATACTCCGCACCTCCAGCAAATTGTAACGGAGGAGATGAAACAGAAACTTACTAAAATTCCTATCCGAAGCCTTCAACATCAAATTCTAACGACCCAAAAAACCCAGTGCTACATGGGAAGGGGCGTACATGGATAGAGTACTCGCACGGGTTGTGCAATTTTCGGGAAGGAGTGAAGGTTGAGGTGACAAAAATAACTCTAGTTAGCCAATTTATTTTATTCTAGGGGCCTAGAGCCCAAACTGTCAGCACCTCAGCGGTATTGCATACCTGATAGCTGGCGATAAATACATAATAATAACAATAATAACAACAATCATAATGCTTAGCACCAATTTCTGTGTCGCCGAGACGTTTTGCGTCTGTCTGGAAGTTATCTTCATCCTGTGATCTTAGCTCTATTCCCTTAAATACTTTGCATTATGATAAGTCATTGTCTAATAATCTAAAAGCACGACGTAATCTGATTTCAAAACTTCCTCGCATTTGCCTCCTGGAATGACCTGGAATTAACTAGAATTGCCTACCAGCCATGAAAGCTGTGTCACCCGAGTTATGACAGATACTACGTATGATGTAGACACGATAAAGGTGTGAAGGAAGAAGCATCCACAGTTATGTATAATGTAGGTGCTTACATTTGTAGATTTGCAATTAAATCATCTATGATAGATATATGGACTTTTGACAACCTCCCGTATTTTCCAAAACTTCTTCAGGGATAACCTTAGAATGCATTAATAAATGTTGGGTTTATTTGCTGAAAATCCAAAATTTAGTTCAAATCATCTATGTAAAGTTTTAATCCTTAGTATTCAGTTATCCCCCACAACGCTCATAAGAATACGCCGTTGTATTCTCTGCCTCTATCCACATAGGCATCACGATCAGAGTGCCTAGTTTTGGTTATTGCATCCACCTGACTAATTAGGTGCGGTTTGCAAGACCGATATCCTCTATTTTTCATTATCCTCACAATGCTGTACGTAGTGCATTTCACACTTCCTAGCAAGGTGAGAAAGGGAATGAACCCATGTCCCCTCTGTAAAATTCATCATTCACACCAATGGAGTTCTTGTTGTAAGGTAACAGAGGTAATGGGGAATTGAAATCCAATACCAATTGCCTCCTTGTCACAGAAAACTCTATAGGAGCTAAATGACTTCTGGCTGCACTCTGAGCAACCCGTAAGGGGTAATCGAGTGAAGATCGAAACTTTGCTAAAGTTTCAGCCTCATCAATTACTATTTGACCGTCCAAGTATAACCCAGTTCTGTGGTTTGTTTTGTAGCTCTCTTTACACTTAGCACTTTAGAATGTTTTGATGTAGTTAAAGAAGGTTGATTCAGAGTAAAGATCTCAAATTAATTCAAGTAAACTGATCGTGAAATGTGTTCCTATTTTGCAGAACATCCCACCTGATTTATCACAATGCGTGTTTGTGATAGAGCAGGCGCTTTCAGTACGTGCTCTACAGGAGTTAGTCACAGCAGCAGGATCAGAGACGGTAAGTGACAAGTCTTGTAGAAGAAAAAAAAAAAAAAAAAAAAAAAAAAAAACAACTATGTTTGTATCCATATACCACTTCGAAAGAAGTTGTTTTAGATGGTTTCTTATATTTAACTAGTTTAATTATAAATATCTGATCAGAGTGATGCCTCTACACAAAATGACCGTATTTTATAAGCAGTTCTCACTACTACTACCAGTGTCATCGCTCAAAATAATGAATAAAACAAATTTATGACAGTGATTTTAAAGTGTTATGAAATAGCGAGTTACAAAATGCGTCTTATTGCATGACTGCCAACAACAGTGAGCATATTATACATTGCAAATTAGGAGTCGTGCTTAGATTACAGCACATGGGCATCAACTGGGGAATAAGCTAGCACTCGTGCGTATTTTTACTTTCTAAAATGCTCACCTGCTTGTTTATTATGTGTTAATTATTCTATGCTAAATTCTGTATCAAAGATTTCTCAGAAATACACGTTTTGAGGTCCTCCTAACTAAAAAATACTGCGAGATAAAGTTTCTTAGGTATGTGTGTATTTTGAAAAAGAAAGACAGGGAAGAGAGAAGGAGAGAGAAGGACGGAAAGAGAGGGAACCGAATAAGGGAGGGGGATGGCGAATGGATCCCATTCCAAATATGCAAAAGAAAATTGTGGAAGTTTCCAGTTATTTACAGAAGAAGTTTGGTATTCATTTAACTTTTCGTTTCTTAGTTAAAGTTGTTCATACTACACAATAAAACATTCGTTCGCATACATATACACACAAGGGCAAAGATTTCTTTTAGTTCGAGGGAGCTAAAACATATGCCAAATTTCTGTGTGAAATACGACATTTAGCTCTATTTGCCACAGCTAAGTGTCAGGGAAAGTAAATAGCATTATATACTTAAATTAGTCAGCCCTGCGTGCAATATAGAACAAATGTAGTTGCACTCCTTTAATTATTCTAAGCATTATAGCATCTTTCCATAGTTAACGTACGTTTTAGGTACGCCCATAATAAGAGGAAGTGGAGCAAATAGCACCGAAAATAAAACGTATTTAGAGAAGCTTGTTGCAACAGAGAAAATAGGAAATCAGCTGTTGCCTCTGTTTAGACAGATTTTAGAAAATCGATAAAAACAGTTCCTATACTTTGGATATGTCCAATAGTTCTCCTAAAACCAGTTAAGATTTTCAACAATTTAGTTGACTCTTAATTCATTTTAAAATATCTACATAAAATTAATGCGGTATCCTTTTGTTTTTCTTTCTTCTGTTTCAAATACACAGAAATGCATGCATTGGATTTTCTCCATATACGAGCAATAGTTTATATCAACAACACGTTTTAAATATATAAAAGATTGCATACATAATTAAGTTTCGTTTGAATAATTTGTCGGGCTTGTTTTTAATCGAAGGTACGGAGAGACATGGCCCCAACCCACCAATTTGTTCATCTTGAGTTTTGTGCTTTTTTATGTATCTGCACATGTATGTTATTTTTTGTGTGTCTTTTGAGGCAGTCAAAATGTCAAAGTTAGTCGAGCCCAGCTTGGTTACATGCGTCGACAGTTTGTTCTCGCGTGAGTTCAGCAAGAAAATGGTTCCTGTAATGATTTGAAGCGGATATATTCATGGAAATACAAGTAATTTTAACTATAATCATACACTTTATTTAAAAAAAAAAAACGTAATGTTCATCTCAGCAAATTTGAATATGTATTTTAACTAATAACCGTTCACTGAGTTTGCATGTATATATGTCAAGTGGGACCCATGTCCCCACAAAAGTACCATGTAGCAGCCATGGAGTTACAACAAACATTGCTGGCTCCAAAACTAAAATCTCTCACGCGCTGTGTAACTGTGAACATAATATAACATAGGTGTTCATGATTGCGATGAGTCGAAGGTTTGGAATACATATGTATGGCCAGAAAGGAAATTAAATAGAGAAGTGGATGATGTTGACATCTGTTTCTTGTTAAAAGCATATCTTATAAGTTTTGAAGTTATTCTTCTCCCCTAATATAGGCCTATATTGTCGTCCTTTAAGGTTTAACTTGCATCTTTTTTTTTGTGCCCTGCATTGAAAAGAAAATTAATTAATTAATTAATTAATTAATTAATTGTGATATTTATTCGTTTAATGAAAATCACGTCGTACGTCACACCATTTTCATTTAATTAAATTAGTCACTTTCGTAGTCCAGACCGCTACGCTAGATGGTGACAGCGTCATGTATCACCACTCCCATGTTAAATCTAAGTTTCCTACAACAGTGCTGGATGATGATTAGATGTAACCAGCAAAATATCGTAACGCTCTTTTTAAAGAAAGAAAAAAAAAAAAAAGCATAAGAAAAGCAAAAATACTTGTATGTGAAATCTTCTCTCCGCCTAAAAAGATAAGTGATGATGTTTCACTGTCGCCACCATCTCATAAGGAAATGACTCTTTTCACATAGCAAATTGAATTCAAACATTGGCTATCGTGGAACAGCGATTTATGTGTTTATAACGGTTTACGCTCGACTTTACTTCGCTAAAGTCGTTGGTCCCGTGTCGTAGATTTACGGCATTCTACATTAGCAGTAACATCTTTAAATAAAACCATATACAGCAATATGAAGTTTGGTTTCTTTCTAACAATGGAGTTTCAGCAGCAGGGTTTGTTTCTTTTGTGCTGTATGAGGGTTTTTGCCTCTGTAAAACAGCTGAGAAAGCAGATTACTGGGTGGTTCCCCTCACAAGTGTAGTGAACAGACAGATAACATAAGGGTTCCCAACAGATTAATATTGTCGATATCTTAAGGATAAGATGACAATCACCGTTTTTAAAGGGATGCATTTGCACAGCTTTTCATGTCCCATGTCCTAGGTATAAAAGCTCACTTCTTTCTCTCTTCACACGGCGACTATACTTCTATAGACAGCGGTCACACTAAAGAATAGCCTGTTAGGACATGCAAAATCAATTTCAATTAAATAAAAAGTAAAGGTTATGTTTTAATAAAATATACAGTTCACTTTCAACTTTTAGCGAAAATCCCCTTCACTTGGCGTGCCATGCCTTCTACAAATATCCTTAAAGGATCATTGCAGCGTCCTAAAAAGGTGGGTGGAACAGCATAACCTACAGTTTAATTTGTGTGTCGTTTAAATTAACGTAGACTACATTATTACAAACAAAAGGAAAACCATGGGAAAATGTATGTAATAACACAAACAGAATCACTACATTACCAAGAAAATCCCCTGTAGCAACTTTTAGACTCCTAACAGGCCATGTCACCCTCCGTGGTGTAATGATTACCATGCTAACTGCATATACCCAAGGTCGCGGGTTCAAACCCGGCGGAGGACGATGGATTTTTTCGGGTGTTAAAATGCTTAGCATGGCTTCCTTCGGAAGGGAAGTAAATCCGTCGGTCCCGTGTTGTAGATTTACGGCACGTAAAAGAACCTCAATCCTGATAGAGAGGCGTCTGAGCAAAATTAAGTGGTCTTTCACACCCAATTTAGAGTGGGACGCTGAGAACCTCAGTAGTTCAAGAGCGTCCATAAATAACACGATATTTACATTTTCCTAACAGGCCATGACTGTCTCAATAAACATTTATTCAAGATTGGTATACTGAGATCTCCTCTGTGTCCTTTCCGTACACTTAAAGAAGATAAAAACCACCTACTCTGCTGCCCAACCTTTAGTGAACATGATAACAACATCAAAATACTAGAATGCAAGAGAGCAAATGGCTTCACAGTCAACTGCTCAACATTAGATACCAACCAAACAACATTATGCTATCGTGAAATATTCTTAATGAGAGCCTTATATGGACACTTGCTTTTTTTAAGTTCATAACATGTGACGGAGACTACTGTTTCTAAATAAACTCTTCTCTGAGATATATTTAATTGTCATTTTCTCTAAGTAATGGACATATAATCCAAAGTTAAATTAAATTTTAAAATGTACGTAAACGTACAAGTTACTGGGCATATTACACTTCCATAATATTCCAGCTAAAATGCAAAATGTTATACATGACTTGCTCATGCAACATTTTCCAATGGAACAAATGTTAATATCATTGCCTTTTTTAACGGTGAATATAACAGGCACTCTGTAAACTGTTAACATTGGCAACAGCTGAATAAAATTATATTCAATTTCAGACGTTTAAAAACAATTGTGGGCAGAAAAGTATTTTAATGCTACTCATAAGTTTTCTCAGTGTTATTACAATGTTCCTGCTGATGCTTCAATTATTAAGTAAAGGAAATTAGTTCAGCTTCAAAAATGCTGTACGTGGCATTTCGACAGGTCTTACAATGCTCTATATTTGTACCTCATAGACATGTAAGAACAATATAATGTATGTATAAAAGGTTGCAAGGCTAGTGCTATGATTGGTATCAGTGCATTTATACGTATTATTTACACATATTGCAAATAGTGCTTGTCAAAGGATATTATTAATTGCACTGATATTTCTCAATTGGCAGTATTTGTACCAGTGCTCTGAATCATTGATGCTTTCAAGTGTTGAAAATAAAATTAATATCTGGATGAATTAACGGAGTTCAGCTAATTCCAAGAACAGCTTTTAATATAGTCAGAAATCAAATTTGCTCTAAGGCTGTTACTTGCCTTCATAGCAAAAAATAACTATTACAAACCTATGTTAACCCAAACATGGCTAGGATTCTTACATTTTGTCAACGAGCTGAGAGAAATGTCATATAAAATTAATTTTTGTACTTTTCAGGTATTCCTCTATAATTTAAAGTGAACATGTGTACGCATGATAGTTTGTCAACTAATTTTCATTGCAAAGCATTAAACCCATTCTTCGATCCCGCAATTTATATTTTTTGAAACAGTGTAATACACTACATATCTTTCAAATTTGAAAACTAGGTTCGCATTTAACATTCATTTCAGCTATAAAAATAAACCTGCGCCTCCAAGCATTAATTGCTGAATATATGAACCAATTTTAATTTAAAAGTAATAAGAGTATCATTCAGTGCCATTTTTTGTTCATTTCTTTTTGTATCTCCTTGAAATGAACTGCCATATCAGAGTAATCTAAGTAATCCGGTTTGTTGAACTACTGTTCCACTCTCACGTACTCCATATGTGCAACAAAGAATGCTAAGCACAAGAAGTGTAAGTTAATCACCATTAATTTAGGAGGTCCCCAACCCTCCCGCCATGTATTTGCTCTAGTTCTCATCAACTTAATTTATGTTTTGTACCAAATATCTTTAAATATTTAACATATGTAATAAAAATGCTTAACCCGCCATTTTATGCTCAAGTAGCATAATTGCCTCACTAAGCATTAATATGGAAGACAATTGTGTTATGGAGAAACTAATTTCTTCTATTGTAACTACATTAATAACGAATTCAAATTTTAAAATAGGAGCATGATATTTAAAATATGCCTACATTTTACCTATTAAGACAATATTTTAATATATTTTGTTTATTAGGTACTTCCAGCTGTAAACCATTAAGTGAAGCTGGAGAAATAAAATTCTGAATTTGTGTAGATAAAAATTAAAATAGCTTCATTGTCTTTTTCCAAAAGTTATATAAATACATTTTATTTTGTTTCTTGTAAAAATTAATAATATTTATGAAAAATAAATTTTACCGTTCATTATATAGCCTAATATGCCAATAAGAACAGTTAATGTTAATGTAGCTATTTGGTTAAAATAGCTACCATTTTCTAATCTTTTGGAGGTTCTAATAGCTTATTTTGCAGACTGGATTTTATATTTTGTTTTTCATAATAGCTGAACATAGTTAATTGTTGACTAGTTTCATAATTTTCATTTAATATTAAATTTAATAATTAAACTCCAACATGTCCATTTATTATGATTGTAATTATTTTGTGCATAATTTTTATTTCATTAATACTACGCCAGTCATTCTTATGTTTATAAACTTTAAAAATAAGCAACTTATTTTCTCTTACAGGAACAGGATTCAGTTGTAAGTATTTAAAAAAAAAAAAACAGGACAAGAATGTTAACTTGCAGTTTAACACTATGCTTATATTCTCTTCACAGTATTTATCTAAATATTCTTCAACCTGCACTTTTCTTCATTCATGACACTAATACTAACTTAGAAGAGGCACAGTCGGTTTTTAAAATACTGTGATTCTGCAATGTACAATTATATTTTGCGAGAATATCAGTGGCGACTTACTAGAATAAACAAAATAATTTTAGCAAAGAGAATTTAGATTTTATGCAAAGGCAGTTTATTTGTGTTGTTAAAGAACTATCCGTTTCTTATTTCTTCCTTTCTCCATTCGAAATGCTATTTATTTATGGAGCAATAGTTTTATTCAGCACATAGCAACAGGTTAATGTTAACTATATACATCTATATTAACAAGGAAATAACATTTATAGCCACAAGAAATTTCTTCTAGCAACATACCCAAAAGATTCTGAACATCCTGATGTCTTTCAGACACTTGCTGGGATTTGTACACTTTGGAGAAGAGTCTAGATGTCTTTGGTTAAGGTTATATTGATGTTGACGGCGAAGGATTACATGAAAAACTTTTAATATCCTAATAAGCTAACAAACAGGTAGCGGGATGTCATTTGTAGGTATTTATTAATAATTGCAATAGTATACATTTTAATTTTTCTTTTCCTTGTAATAAATACAACTTTTCAATCTACAATGCTGTAAGCTGAGTATTAATGTATGACATGAGTTTGCTGGGCTTGCCAGACAGACACAAGTGTTGGCAAGTATTTAACATTAGAAAGAAATGTTGAATACTTGAAAAAATGCAGCACACAGCTTGTAAGAAGCTGCAGCAAATGTCGAAGCTTAGTTGTTTTGTAACCTAACTTACAAAGTCTTTCTTTTATAAAATGTTCCATAGGTTATCAGTATTTTTGTAGAACTAGTATATTTCTTTCTTTAAATTTTGGGGTTTTAAAGAACACAATTCCCTAACTTAAATTTCATTGATTCGTTGTAGAAATGTTTTGGAAATTGATAATTTTGATGGTGGTGAGGATGTGCTTGTTGTATAATATTATGCTTTCAAAGTTTTTTTTAAACTTTAGGTAGTGTCAAGAGCTAAAAATAAAGCAAAACAACAATTATATGCATTAAAACATTTCTATTAATTTACATTACAAATTTTCCAGTTTTGTAAGGGTCTTGCAAAGAACTTGTTATATTTCAACTTAAAAAAAAAATTCTCGGTCTTTAAAATACCGACTGTGCTACGTCTTACTGAGATGCAATGATTTACACTGCATACTCTAAATCTACGCATCATCTATTTTGCATGGAAGAAGTTCTAATATGGTGATGAATATTATATTTTTTTCATATGCTGCCTTCCTTATATAGCATGATTATTTTTACTGGAAACATATTGCTTACGTATGACCAAAAGCGATGCTGTATTTTCAAATACAAGTTGTGTACATTTTTCATGCTCCTCCTCTCAGACTTATCTCCTTTTATACATAGATTTATTCTAACACCCACAGAAGCATTCTGAAGTAACAGAATTTCTACTGTACATTCTGCTTCCTAGTTGATATTTTTGTTTATCTTTTCTCCATACTTTTCTTGCTATTTTTTTTTTATTGTTTAACTAGTAAGCACATAGCTCTCTTTTAAAGACAAGGAGTTGTTTATATTAATAACATTTAATACATGAGCATACTACTGAACTAATTGATAAAATAAGTGTGTGACTTGTGACTGCAGTGAACTAAACTGATAGGAAACATTTCTCCTGCAACTAATCTGTACAGTAACCAGAAGTAATTATTAAGTTTTTAAAAATCAAATGTGACAATATTGCAGGATAGTGCCTGAGTTGGGTTTTATCATTAAAGTTTATTAATAGGTAATTGCTAATGTTTAGTACACAAACGTTATTAAAATGTGCTGCATAAGAATCAAAACACACAGCCAAACAATGGCCAAGAACGGCGTAATTCTGTGGAATTTCTCAAGCAGCAACATTTTTATCTATATGTTTCTATTACATTATAAAAACTGTTTAGACCATTGCCTGAGGTAGCTTTACTGAAATAACTTATTTTTACATTAAGAAAAGTACTATTCACTTCGGAGAGAATCAGTTTAACTCATTGACAATATTTCCACTGAAAGATATTTATGAGGATGGAGTAATATGAATTTAATTTTGTTATCAACAAATATGCAAACATGACATATACATGATATTATCTAATAGCAAATAGAACTGAAATGGTGAGCCCACCAGAGAGGGAGAGGCAATGGGAGTCAAAATTTCATTCTGAATTGTGCTTTTGAGCATGTCTGCTTTACCCAGTTACATTCCATAAAGCATCACAATAAAAACATATTGGTAACAAAATTGAACATTGAGTTTGTTTTGGATCGCTGTCAAGTTCACAGTTGAATAAGCGGTACTGTATATGGTAGCAGAATATTAATTTTGCCACAATAAAGATATTGGTGAAATTACAGAGTCAGCAAAGTGATTAATTATGAATCCATTGTATAAAATTAGGTAGCCCTTAACTGGCATCACTCCTTCAATATCTTGTCCTGTGATTGTCATTGCATAAAATTAAATTTTAGCAGTTGATTAAACACAAGATTGAACCCTAACAAAGATAAAAATTAATTACAGAAACATATTTGACCAACAACCCATGCTTATTCATGCATATGAAACTACAAACACATTAAATATCTATCCCACTGAAGCTGTTTTTTATTTATTAAATATACAAATCATATTATACATACACACTGATATTCATAACAACAGCCCATTCCCATAGATCCTAGATTTCCACCTGCAAGTACTACTCGCATACTTTTTCTTGAGCCCTGAACTCCTACTGCTATGAACTGACCTAGTCAAGAAGGCATGTGCTTTGCTAAAGGTACAACTGAGCATTGTTACCCATGCTCCAGTGTTGCCCCTGGTATTTAACTGCAACATGTTACCTTATTTTGGTTTACTGTGTGTTTAACCAATTCAAATAGTAATTTTAACTTCCAAATGGCTGACACAGATCCAGGGCCATCAACTTTTAAACTATGCTGACGGTGCGGTTTAAATTGTTGCAAGCAAAATAAGCCTAAATCATAATCATTAATCTGTTAAATATGAGAAATATAACTCACAATGATCTTCTAACTCAACTGTTGGTTAACCTGGAAAAGACAATGCCAGAGAGTGCATCTCAAGGACTTCTATGATATAATTTAAGACATGACTGTATAAAAGACACGAAAAGCCCTGTACCTATCCTACAACAGCAATATTATTTGAGAGTCATAGAAAAAATGTGTCTGCTGACCAACCTTTGGCTCCATTCAG
Organism: Hymenopus coronatus; assembly: GCA_030762935.1. Classification (NCBI taxonomy): domain Eukaryota; kingdom Metazoa; phylum Arthropoda; class Insecta; order Mantodea; family Hymenopodidae; genus Hymenopus; species Hymenopus coronatus. Next base: position 81,274,489 of record CM060883.1, read on the forward strand.
CCAGTTCCAGATCTCAATGTGACTAAATAATAATAAAAACTAATGAGAAGTGTTGTAAGCAATGAGAATTGAAGGGGTGGTTCAGACACCACCTCTGTGAAGAAGTTTTCTTTAATAATTGAGACAAAAGAAAGGACAAACCACTGCAACATAAATTAGTGCTTCAGAGGAAGGGGTGAAAAAATGTTTGCTTGTGTTATGATGAGAGCTACAGCATTTATATGCCAGATTTCATCAGTGACATTGCCCCACCTAACAGCAAGAAGTCATTCAACATTCACAAACCAATAGTGTAGCATGCAAATACAAGGTTTAAATGCATTAAAAGAAAGAATAAAGTCATTAACTTTTATGTATATGTTTTTATAACATACTTTTCTTTTGCACCAAAATTCATTAAAGCACTGTTCAATAGCCCTCTGCTAGTGACAACATAGATATCTGGATTATAATGTTATCCTTTAGCATCTTGGCTATATTTTGGATGAGATAAAGTAACCTCCCAGTTCAGTGACTAGAACCATCTCAAGAACAGAGCAGGTTATGCTGGTAGAGGGTGGAACTAGATTTGTCAGTACCAACATAAGCAACTGCGTTCCATTATGGGCCACTTTATATCAACATCAGTATACACTACCCAGAAAATTTGAACGAAAGGAAAACATTGGGATCATTTGGTGATACTATATTCAGAGTACACAATGCCACCCCATGTACATTTTCAAGAATACGATAAATGGTAAAACGTATCAGTCAAATGCTCTGAATGCCTGAGCAGTCAAACATATACAGGTAATTAGAACTAATTTGATGCAAATCCTAGGAATATTTAATTTTCTTTCCCATACAAATTAATTCTCAGTATATGGCACTGCTATAACATTTCAATTGCAATACATTTAATTGCTTAAAGAAGGGACTTAATCATTATCGTTTTAAAACACAGTGCCAAAAATAAAGGTAGTACTGGGTTTACACATGTCTTACCTGATATTTATTTAATGTTTAATGTAGTTTTTAATTCAAGAATATTTATTAATTCCATTCTACTTTTGAAAACAAGGAATAAATAGCATTGTTTTTTTTTTTGACTAGGAGAATAACTTTTCTTAAAATCAAACAAACATGCATGATGTGGGTAATAAATATGCATGTATAGAAACAAAGACCAAAAGAAAACTACAACACGTCGGATAGAATTTGAGCCTCGGTAATCTTAGTGCCTATAACTTATATATTTGACACTTAGAATTTGATAGGCTATTTATACTTTAAGATATTCTTACTCACTTTTTTAAGTACCTATACTGGTGTACATTGGAGTATCTAATTCATATTAATAGTTGAATCATACTGAATTTTCAAAAGATTATTTTCATCTTCCAGGTTTCTTTCAGTGTAAACAATGATTTAATTGGAATATTCTGGGAATATTTTTTCTGTAAAAAAATCTGATGGTTACAAATTAAAGTGGAATAAATGCATGAATATTGTCACATTTTAATTTATAGAATTAACTATATCTCCTGCTATTGTTGCTTAACCACAAAAGTAATTAATTGTAATAAGTTGTACTACTGCCAGTAATAAAAATAAGAAGCAATAATTTACCGATGATTCTTATTTAGTAATTCATATTCTTAATGCTTTTATAATCTATTAAGCCTAACGTGGAAGACTGTTAAATAATTTGTAATAATTTATAAATTAAGAATAGACAGTAATGGTTCCACCTAATGATATGCATAAAAGACATTAAGCATAATTTATTTGACTTATTCACAGTGTTATTTAAAACTAATGTCTTAGATTAAGATTCAAGATTTTTTTTTGCACTGAAGTTCTACATTCACTCTAATGATGGTAAGTAATATTATAAACATGATTTACATTCTTTTATTATATTTTTTTAAACTTCTAGATGCCCTATAAGTTGAAATAGAATCTTTTAACATAGAATATTTCTGTATTAAAAATAAATATACATTTAAAACAAAGGGTGCATGAATTAATAACTTTTAGTCTGAGATGTATAAATAGTATTATGAAAATGTAATCTGCATCACTGATTTATTTGCTGGATGCTCCTAGTTGATACATAATTCAGAGGCTATGCTATGAATAAGTTATGTTTAAGATTAACATTTCACGCTGCTTAATAAGTCAATTTCATGATTTTGAATGCTATAGTGTTTTTGTGCTTCGTGTGTAAAATTGGAGGAATTAAGTGAAAAATAAATTGATGAAATTAATAAATATCTATTTTGGTATATACTTTTATACATTCTACATCATGATTTTATAAATAAGTGTACATTTGTTCAGAATCTTCTGACTTTTAAATAGATATTTGTATCAATTTGGCATCCTTCTAGAAAGCTTTCTCTTATCTAACCTCATTATTTCTTTAATAACAACTTTATTCCTGGGAGTAAATATTTTTAAATGTTTAGGCTTTGAGAAATAGTAACTGAATATCCGGTTTATAATTGACAAATATAACACATACTGCCTCACATTAAAAGCAGTTGCTGTTGCAGCTAGTGGTAAGATCTAATTAAGTAGTATATTTAAATCAGTGATGGTTAGAATTCATTGGCTTTTAGTTTTCCAAACAGTGGCAGAGCTAGGATTTAATCCTGGGGTTGAATATTTTAGGTATATTCACAGCTGCAAAATTCCTATTATTGCCTATTTGTATAATTGTCTATAATCATAAAATTACTCAACTGCTGCATTTATGGAGCATATATAGTTGAAATTGGATAAAGTGTGTTGAGACTTTTAACACAATTAAAATTGGTGCAAAATTAAGGTTATCTCTCGGTCCAGTTCTCAAAAAGTTGAGACTTTTAGATGAGCCACTGCAGTCTGAAGTTGAATAACGTTTCTGTATATTAAGGGTTTTCTAAAAATGTATGATTCTTAGGTAAGTCATTCATGCCACGGCATTGAATTTGAATGTTTTAGTCTGACTCTACCTATCCAACTCCTGTCTTACACACGGCTTGTGTGGTAAACAATTAAATTAACACTAATTGACCATAATAGTTGCCAGAGCTGTGAAACCTGGGATTTAAAGTGCTTAAACATTGTTAGTCGCCATTGGGGTTTGTCATCACAAAATAATTTGAGATCACCTTGTGATTAACCGTGAAACATGTGAGTCAGGTGAGGAATTCATGCCATGCTGGTATATTGCTGTGGTAACTCAGTGGTAAAGCAACTGGCCAGTGACCAAGAGATCTGTGGTTCAAATTTTGGCTATGACATTGAATCTTTCAGTCTGACTCCACCTATCCAATACCACATTGTATCTGTTAATAAGCAATAAATTAAACGATTACATACATTAAAATGCAGGTAAATATTGGAAAATTATAGAAAATGTAGTATATTCTTTTATAAATTTATAGTTCCATATCATTTTTTTTAGAACCATTGGTTAAACAACTCACTCTATACATTTTGCTATTCACACCCATTAGTGGCATACTTAGCACTAAATGGTTATTGAGCACCTCCTATAGATATAGAGAAGTGAAAGTGAAACTTCTAAGTGAGCCTTCTGGTAGCCTAGTGGTTAACACACTTGATGAGGAGTTTGGTTTCTTTATATTCCTATTCATCTTTTGGTCCTATATGTACGTAATTTCTTTATTTAGTATAGGTTATTCAGCACCTTCCTTACCTGGATATATCTTTTAAGTGTGACCACAGAATGAAAGTATTGTAATACATATCCAAATAATCGATGGGCCAAGGCTTTCCTTAGTCACCTTGATTGTTGCTGTTGAGTAAAGAATGTTTTGTATAGCTGCCACGATTGTTGGAAATGTGAACCTATGCACTAGTGGCATCAGAAAAAAAACATGCTGGCCCTTTTACATAACTCCCCTGGATTATGGTAGGTATCTGTCACCCTTAGATCAAAGGAACACATGCAATAATGGCCAATAAACAAACACTTTGTGTGCGCCTTCCCAAGCTCCGGTAATTTCCTTGGCAGCTCATTGACAGAAGCTGCCCCTTTTTGGAGCATTCCTCTTTTGCTGCGAAGTCGTGTTGAGTGTTAAGAGAGTGTTGCCAAGGCTCAAGAGCTTTGTTGTTACAGAGTCATTGCAGAGTACAGTTGATTCAGAAAGACAGCCCAGGTAGGCAATAGTTGAACATCAAATTTAGGAAAGAAAGTGAAAGAAACTGAAATTGCCAATTTATTACAAAAGACATGTTTTAGTACTTCCCAAGTGCACTCTCTGCATACATATATACAGGAGATGTTCCAGAAGTACCCGACCTAACAAAGAAAGAAGAATTTGGGGGAAAAACATCTTTATTTCTCTACATAGTCTCCTTTCAGCTCAATACACATTTCCCAGCGATGTCCAATAGCTTCAATACCCTGTTTATAGTGAGAACTATTGAGGTCTGCAAAATAGGCATCAACTGTAGACTCCACCTCTTCATTGTAGACAAATCTTCTACCACCAAGCCTTTCTTCAAGTTTGAAAACAGAAAATAATCAGAAATGGCTAAATCTGGCGATTAGGCTACACGAGGAATTAATTCGAACTTTAATTCATTGATTTTGGCCATAGCGATAATGTAGGTGTGAACTGGTGCATTGTCTTGATGAAACAAAACTTTCTTTTTTGCTAAATGCGGCCGGTTTTGCTCGCTTTCATCACTCAAACGTTGTAACAAGTTCGCATATTATTCGCCATTGATTACTTTTCCTTTTTTTTTTTTTTTGAGATAATCAAGAAAATTAACCCGCGTGCGTCCCAGAAAACTGACGCCATGACCTTGCCTGCAGTTTTAATTGCCTTCGCCTTCTATGAAACCGATTCTCCCCTTCCAATCACTGTTTTAGTTGTTCCTTCGTGTCTCAAGTGTGAAGTGATGGACGCAGGTTTCATCCATTATTATGAATCGATACAAAACTCAGCTTTATTCCAGCGAAACATTGCCAAACACTCGACTGAAACATCCTCACGACGCTGTTTTTGTTCTATTCTATTCCACCTTGCACTCAACTTTCTCGTATCCAAATTTTCAGGTGGTACGCGATGTACAGAACTTTTTGAAATGCCTACAATGTCTGCTAGCTCATGCATTTTCAGTCGTTGGTCATCGAATACCATTTTGTAGATCTTCTTTACAATTTCTGGACTTGTAACCTCATATGGCCAACCATTGCAATGTTCGTCTTGGCAGCTCGTACCGCCTCACTTGAACTCTGACACCCAAGTATTTCACTGATGTAAACGAAGGAACAGACTCCCCAAAGTAGAATCTAGCTCAGCTTTAATGTTAGTGGGACAAAAACCTTTCAAATGAAAGTATTGTGTCACATAACAGTGTGATGACCAGTTTTATCCACGTTTATATATTCGCTGAGAGCATTCACTAATGATGGCTGCCAAACAAATGCTAAACAATTTAAAATCGTCAAACTTCAAACTTAAACTTTCTAAGGTCGGTACTTTTTACCATTTGTTGTTTGAAACAAAAACCGCTATCTATACGTCAGATCGGGTACTTCTGGAACAGCCCTCCTACATAGGCATGAGTCTGAGAAGCATTTCAAGACTTAGGGGAAGGGGGTTAAGGGTATGCACTTAACAGTTTTTCCGTATGTAAGTTATTTCATTCAGTGGTTAAAAGTATTACACATCCTGTGGATTATCCAATTTATTCTATTACAGCATACAGCAACATAATTAAATGTCAAAAGCTAAGAGAAAGATTTAAACTAATTGTTGTAGATGCATAGTGTTGTACATATGGGCGCGTAAGAGTACTACATTATGCGTGCAAGAGCACAGTTTAACAGTTGTCCATCTGTAAAGGGCAAGACCCTCATAGTATCATGAATACTCTTAGTGCCATCACTGCTCACACTTGAAACATCACACCCTGTTGTCTTCAGAAGTCTCTGCACAGCCTGAGCAGTATGTTTAATATTCTTTTAACTTATGTGTATTCGATGTTGAAGGTTTGCCATAAGATTTCAAATGCAATACATATTTAATTATTTTATATGAAGAATTGAGCTTTCCTGTCTCCATTAATAATGCCATATTAAAATTAATCTATTTAAGTTAAATTTGTTTTCAAAACCTTAAAATAATCACACTAAAAGAAAATACTCAAATATGTTGTATACAAAGCAAGCAAATCACATTACAGGGATAATCTGCAAGAAAATATACTGCTGGCTAGGGGTATCCTGTTTAATTGGCAGCTCAAACTTTGTGTATACTATTACAAATCCATGATCGTTTACAATAAGTGACAACAGATGTCAGGAGATTCACCTTAATACCATAGATTCATTACAGGAATTCTCCTGTTTATTATTATTATTGTTGTTATTGTTGTATATCATTTCTAGATTAAAAATAAAAAGTTATCCAAAAACCGTTAAATTAGTGACAATCAGAATTTATCCCAAAATCCTTAAATTTGTAATTTCATTTTTATAACATAAATGACAGAAAGCGTTATTGCTTCTTCTGATGATAGAAATGAACAAATAGCATAATCCGCTGTTGCAGCTTTCGATGATACCTGCATTTGAGACAGTGTCAATAGAATGACTATACTCAGTGAAGCCAATATGTAAAAACGTAACACAGTACTCTTATTTGACATTATACTCTTGTTCTCTCCTCCATTTACCCTTTCAAATGGGGTTGAAATTGGAAAAAAAGAATAAATATTAATATGGTAATAGTTTTCGAATGAGTTATGTTTTTCAGGGCTGATAAAGGCCAGAATTTGATAACAACTTGAAGATTAATTCTAAATAACACTCACATTTAGATCAAATCAGTTCAAAATTAAGGCTACTTTGCATGGAGAACACGATAAAGAAATAAATGCTTTTTAGGTAACATGCAGTGTGCAATAAGTTGAATTTTATATGTAAGAGTTTAATATTTTCCCATTAATTCAAATGTTGCATGAAACTGGTACAAAATTAACAGTAGCAGTTAATTCGAAAGGACTAATGCCATTAAAATGGTGTTATTTATCATACTTTGATAATTGCAAAGTTTACAATCCTGTCCTATTAAATCTGATAAAAATTAATACACCTGAATTTTATACCTTAACAGATCTTAATTGTATTTAAAGAAATCATGTAAGTATATACCCAACTAGATATTTATAATAGGGCCAAGATAAGTAAGCTTTCTCTTTTGTTTTATTATCAACATGAAAAGTACAGCAATATACATTATATTTACTAACATAGTTGTGTTTTCAAAGCAGACATTTAGTGGAATGTAAAAAGGCAATTATGGTAATACCGAGTGAGTCAAAAGCTTCCGAACCGGCTGCGCGGTGTTTTTCCACTGGGCGTGTGGACATTCGATTCCGCACTTCTATTCTAAACAAGGTCACGCTTCTGGCGCAGTTTTGCTCTGCTCTTGAAGTGCTGTACAGTGTTGCCGTATTTACTTCTTTAGAAGGAGATATTGGATTTTGGAAATTTACCTTTCTGCTTTCGGCTATTTAAAAAAAAAAAAAAATGCAAAATTCCTTTTTTAAAAAGAAATACGGAAATATGCTTAACTTTATTCTTTTCTTAATATATTTCCTAATTTTACCTAAAGAATGCAGTCATCTTCAATATTACGGTGAATTCTCTTTCTCTCGGTATCATAAGAAACAAAGATAATGTTAATAAGTTTGTAATAGATCCTCTCATTGATAAATAAGGGGGATTTCCAACATCATTACTAATATTTATAAACGACCTTTACGAAAAATAAGCAAACAGATCGCTGTTGATTAAAGAGCTTCAAGCTTTTAGTAGCTTCACTCCAGTTTCTTATAATTTTTGCTGTAATCACCTTGATCTTTCACAGCCCATATAGAAGTGGTTTTGAAGTGATTAGTGACCATGAGTGACGAACCTAAGACAGAGAAAAGCTAAGTTTTCACAAACTTACAAATCAGAATGGGAAGAATCCATTAACTTAAAGGGATTAGTTGCCGAAAAATAAAAAAGGGGATACCTTTGAATATTGCAAACCATGCGACATAAACATTAATATTGCTTCTGTTGGTAAAACAGGATTAGAAAAGCACGCAGAAAGCAGCAAACATAAAAATAACCTGAAAGTCTTGTATGCCAGGGGCCTCTTTAAAATTTTTAGTAAGTTCCACTTTAACATTAAATCTAGAGTTAAACGTATTATTGGTGAGAAATATCCTTGTGATTGACACTTGTGGGGGTGTGTCGTCTGCTGGCATGGGCTCGTCAGGTTACTGACCAATCATAGTGTAAGAATATATAACCGCCAGAGACGTGACGTCATCGGCGTTGCAACACCTACGTGGTTCAGTGGAAATTTACGCGCGCGTTCTCTGCATGACTGATCAATTGTTTGCCACCTGATTGTTTAATTTCATTTTGTGAAAAGTTCGGTTATGTTATACACAGTGATTCCGTAAGGATTTACATTTATAATCGTTACTACCTTTTATATATCGAGGACATTGCTTTTGTTCTCATCCTAAAAATATCACAGGTGACACTGTCATTTCAAAATGTCTTACATCCGTGATAAGTAAGTTGAGGTTACTTTACTCGAAATAATAAAACTTTTCCGTTTAGTGAAAGTTTCCTTTACCCAACGTGGAAAGGAATAGATGAGGTAACTAGAGAGAAATGGGAAAAAATGATCAACATACGAGAGGTATGCATGGAGAGAAGAAGGCATTTTAGAGGAAGCAGTGGAACGTTTGTCCCTGCTGACGGATAGCGAGTAAATAGGGCAACAGCGCACCGAGGCGGCCACGTGTCAGCAGAAAGTCAATCATAAGGTAATTTCTCACCGATAATAGTACAAGTCAGATTGAGCGCGTTTGTAGCAGAACAGATTTCTTTCAATGTAATGGAACATTTGCCACAATTGATCAAAGCTATTCCTGAATGGGAGTCTGTTTTTTGCGCAACGCCAGGCTTGCATCAGAAAAGTGCTGAAACGCACAATAATCTGCGTTATGGAGCGCATATGTTTAGGAAAAGGAGGGAAACCAACACACCCATAGGGTAGTGGGGAAACGCTGAAATTTGCAATGAGTAATGTGGGAGAGCAAGGAAGCTGTATTTATTTTATAGCAGCTTTGTATATTAAATTTGTCCATTTAGTCCAAAATATCAGTTGGTCAACCATATTAAGAGCGCCGCAATTGAAGTGTGACGGTGACAGAGGTATGTTCATGTTCTGATGAGATCACCTATAGTAGCTCATGTACCACATAACCTCTAATAGCCAACATCTGCAATAGGTGCGTTAATCTAAAACGGATAATATTTGGGTCCCGCCACTTCTTCACCATTTTCAGCTTCTAAGAAGGGTTATTGGTTACTGTGCTTATTATTTTTAAAGAATTGGAACAAAGTAAATATACTTTATACCTGAAATAAGTACGGTCTTATTTCTTTATTTTAAACGATAGGAGTAAGGAAACAATAGTTAATACATAAAAAATTAATAATAATAATAATAATAATAATAGATATAGCCCGTTCCGCTCGTGGCGAAATATTGACTACTTGGTAGCCATGGCGAGTTGCGAGGAGGTGAAACGCGTGGTACAGTCCGTCGCGTAATGCTGAACATTTAATTTGACGTTACATTTTCATTGTATCACTAGACAATGGGCAATATTTGTCGGATTTATTATAATTCAATTACTATAATGTTATCACTGTTGTAATGAGGAAATGTGCACGATGTATGAACATGTTCGTTTAAAGGACCCCTATACCCCACCTCTGAATTCTGATACTTGACAGTTGGGAGTTATGTTGGTACACTCGCAAAAAACAGATGAAAAGCTTCACCCGTTTGACTTTCTGAACCAATCACAAAGCAACATTACGGTCGGTCGGTCGGTCAGACAACAGAAATGGATCTAGATGCCGCACCGTTGCAATATTAGGCTATTTCCAATCGCGTGCTCAGTTTGTGAACTCCTGACACGTGCGTTGATTTGTTCTGTGCACGCTATGTATGATTCGTTATTGTTGATAGTGCTGTTGGAGTTTGTTTGTTTTATTTATATACATATATTTATCTATGTTTCATTACCTATATGATTCGCGAAGTAAAATCTTTTGCGTAGAGGTGTGCCATTTAATAGCCAGGCATTGGAGCTATTAAGAAGGGTCCGGCAATTTTTTGAAAGTGAAGAGTTCGTGAAAGTTAATGGACTATTCCGGCTGATAAACCCGTGAAGTGAACTACAGCAGCTCTTGGACTAAGCACGAGAACTGTATTAAGCAAGGAGGCGAACCTTCAAGAGCAGGAAGATAAAGTCCCCGAAACATCTGGAATGCAGCAGGTATTTCTGTCAACGGCAGAAGAATAGAGAGAGAGAGAGAGAGAGAGAGAGAGAGAGAGAGAGAGAGAGAGAGAGAGAGAGAGAGAGAGAGAGAGAGAGAACAGCCTGGTCCGATTACAAATCTCAATACTTTCCAGTTAGACGCCATACGTAGGCACATGTACGCCTATTGTAGTAGAAAGGAGTATCTGACCATAACAAAGCTCCTTATTTCTCTTACAGGAAGCAAAGCTTTTCACTGGAGATGAGGCGTCGCTGAAAGCAGTCTTGAAAGAAATTGATTTGCGTATTTTTACACAAAATATTGGATAAAGATCTCGACAAAATAGTATGGCTGGACGAGACGTAGGTCAACGCTGGAGAGGCCTTGACAAAATGCTGGACAGGCGGCACCCCAGATAGTAGCGGCCATAACCGATAGGGAAATGAGCTCGGTTAATTGTGGACACGCTAGTTCTTCGGACGCGTTTATTGAAGGTGGCGTCCTGGTCTTCAAATCCAAGTAAATCGGCGATTATCACGAAGATATGGATCATACTCGCTTCTAGGAGTGGTTCAGGAAATTGTTGGAATAACTGGACCGTCCAACAATTATAGTGATGTACAACCTGCTGTATCATTCAGTAAAACTGGACAAGACCTCTACCTCCAACAAAAGAAAAAAGTTATAATAGAGTGGCTGAACAAAAGGGGTGTTGCTGCGGACATGAGCATGAGCAAGCTCTTTTATATTCCCTGGTGAAAGAAAATAAGCCGGTCACACCAACATATGTTGCAGATTAAGTAGCCAGATAATTTGGCCATGAAGTGAATAGATTATCGCCGTATCAGACTTTTTAATCTCGTTGAACTAGTATGGAGCGACATTAAGACTTATGTGAGGGAAAATAACAACACTTCAAAATTACAGAGGTGGATAGACTTTTGTGGGAAGATGTGGCGAGGGTGAACGTGGCTTCATGGAAGAAGAAGAAGAAGAAGAAGAAAGTGAATCATGTGCACAAAATAATACAAAAAGTACAGGAATTAGACGGAATCATCAGTGAATGCGAACCACTAATAATATGTCTTGGTGACGTCAGTGATTTTGATGACATTGACGATGATTCTTCCGAGACTCATGACCACGGAGACTTGAATGTAATTGAGCGATTAAAATTCTAATCCGGTGAGTGAAAATCACTTTCATCAAAGTTCTTAGGCTTTCACGGCTGGTGTCAATACTAGCTACAGTGTAATCCGGGCTTATGGACTACTTCTTCTTCCCAGACGTTTCGTCTGCGACTACGGCAGACATCTTCGGTAGCAGCGGCGATGTCAAAGTACTCTATTGGACGTTTCAACACTCGCAGTTTTCAGATTTGTCACGAATACCAAAATGAAGCTATTAGTTAAACAGAACGTTGTAGACCATTGTAACCACATCTAGTTGACATCTAGCAATGCAATGGAACACACCCTGACGCAGTACCGGATACATATACGAGTCGGCAGTAGCGTCGTAAAATAACGTCGGAAAAAAAAAAAAAAAAAAAAAAAAAAAAAAAAAAAAAAAAAAGACGCTGTCGTCTGCTAGCAAGTGCGAGTAATTATGAGTGATCTTTTATCTTGTACTTAGTCACAAAGTGTATCGTGACTCAGCATGTTTTCTACCGCACAGCGTGTATTAATTATTGATTCGTGTGCGTTAACTCAGTCAGCTCAGCAAATGAAAGAACGATTTGCAAAAGGATTTCCAGGTGTAAAGGTTCCAAGCCGTACAAATCTAAAAGACGGCGTACGGTTCTTATCGAAGAAATATTAGTCTATGTTGGTCATCGTTTGAAGAACTCCCCCCTCCCCCTGCCCTCAAAATCGCTTAGGCCTTTCTCAACAGGCATTTCTTATACCTCTTTGCATAGAGGTGCTAAATTGCTGAAGTTAAAATCATATAAATTAACTGTGGCACATGCTCTTCCACCACAAAACCCCAACACTCACCCACAATCCCGTCAGAACGTGGTTAAGTTCTCTCCGAGAACAGGGACACGTCTATCACACATCAGGCTGCCCTCAGCCTGCCAATTGCTCTGGTCTGGTCTTCTACCAGATGATCCTGTAATTCGGCGCACATTTTGTGAGTGGACTCTCACCAGCGTTTCCAGTGGCGAAATAGACCCTCATTTAATAGTTTTCACGAATGAAACATGGTTCCATCTTCATGAATATGTGACTACATAAAATAATCGTTACTGGAGCTCTGGGAAACCTAATATTGTTCATGAAATACCCCTTCATGACGAAAAAATTGGTGTATGGTGCGCCATTAGCGGAGAAAGTTATAGAGCCAATTTTTTTTTCGAGTCTACAGTTGACGCCCGTAAATAACGTGAATACAGTTTTGTCCGTCTTTTTTTTTAGAGAATTAATAAATAGGGAGCGTGATTTTTCCTTTTTCCAACATGACTCTCGAACAGCCCTTACGGCCATTCTTTCGATGAGAACAATTGAAAGTGTGTTTCAGAACAGCATTATTCATAGAAATTTGTGGCCCCCTCGGTCCCCCAATCTTAACCCCAGCGATTTCTATCTTTGGGGTAATGTAAAACATAAAGTGTACAAGACAAACCCACACACTCTTGAAGAGTTAAAACAAAATATCTGCCAGGAAATTGCCAGCATTTCTCAAAGTGAACTCCGGCGAGTGATGGATAGTTTCCTAAAGAGGTGGGTAGAGGACACGGACAGGAAAAACATCTTGCAATCGGTTCATATTTTTATGACTCACTCGTTATTTGGAATATATCTAATAAATATACCTTAAAATAATAATTGGAACTAACAGGCAAAAATAAACATCTCTTACATATCACCTTAAGTAGAAGATTCCATATTGTTAGTAAATAGTAGAAGTAATTTGCTGTAACATTTTAATGATTTAAATATATTTTTATTGCTGTTTTTCTAGTTTGGTAGTGCATTTGCTCAAGTTTGTATTAATTTTGTCATATGTTTTCCGATATTTTCATGGGATGATCAGGAGGTTTTAACTCCCAAAAACCCTCCTTTTACTTTGCCATTCCTATAAAATCATACAGTAGTCTGTGCTTCAACTATATGCTGAAGCTTCAGTAAGTCTGGAAATCAATCCCTGAATTTATATTAAAAGTTACCTTTAGAGGAACTTCATTGCTGATCACTAATTATAAATGCAGTAATGGAAGAGGTGATAAAAGTTGAATATAATTTTAGAGCTTGAAGAAATTTGCAAAAGATGTTAGGAATATTTATTACCCATTTTAGCCCCTTTTCATATTTGTATTAATTTAATATTGATTATAATAAGTTATTTTAATTTATCTCATGGTAGACATGCTTCTGGCATATCAAAATGTAATAAAATTCTCAAAAAATATTTTCCTGCAAAGGTAACATTTTTTTTTTTTTTTTTTTTTTTTTTAATAATTCAGTTGGGCTGTTTGAATTTCAAACTCTTTTAAGTGTTAAGGAAATGCTTTAACAAAGCAATACATAGTGTACAAAATAGAGCTGGACATTCTGAAAAATACATTTTGAAAAATGCCAATCCTCAGCAGATTCTTTGTGATATCTTTTCACATGTCAAGGACATCTGTCATATTGAGATTTGTGATATCACAGAGAGAGGAGGGCCGCCTGCGGTGCCATAAATAGTTAAAGCAGGCATTAAACATTACCAAAAAAAAACAAAAAACAAAAACAAAACAGAGAGAGGAGGGGGGGAGGAGGATAAAGCTACTGTGTCAGTCTACAAAATATCTCCACTCATCAATCCACAGGTACATAATGTTCACATAAAAGCTTCATTTTCATTATATTGTTTAAAAATGTTTCAAATTAAGCATGATACTTGCAATTAGCTCACTTCTGTTAGCAATGAGGTCACGTGAAAATAAAATGAAGAGAGGCATTTTCAGATGTTTTACCCAGTTTGCAACTAAAAAAATTTCACTGGATCAAAATTTAAATATACTACAGTGAATATTTTGGAAATGACAAATTATATGAAAAAGATGGATGTAAACTGTATATTTTAATAAACTCTCTTTTTACTTTCTCTAGCCTACATACAATGTACATGGTAATAGAGAAGGTATTGTTTTCCACCCAAATATTTGATGTCAAGATTTCACCGGAAATACATGTTTTGGGGGCCTCTGAGTACTAAAAAAGCATTTTTAGATAAAGGTCTATGTGTGTGTGTGTCTGTGGACATCATAGCTCAAAAATGAAAATACTGTTAAATGCCAAACTTGGTAGTTAGGTTTTGTATCTTCCAAGGATGCGACACAAAGATTTTCAAGAAAATTCCCCGACCACAAACTACCCTTTTACATGGAAAATTTTGATTTTCTCAAAATGGCTCTAATGATTATGATTAAAATCCTGTATATTAAAGATATTTACATCAAAATAAAACATACTGGAGTAATGTTACTGTGCTAGCTTAACACCCTGCATTTGTGTGTGCTCCCTCAATCCTAACGTACTGCATACAAACAGGTAATTAATTGCTTTCACCTCATTTTAAATAATGTTCTTGAAGACGAAGAAAAAGTAGATGCTGCCAAGAAGCTAAGGCATGCAAAACAGAATACTATTTTTGAAGTTCCCAAGTACTGGAAAAATGCAGCAATAATTTTATCAGATAAGTATAAAAATAATTTGTAATGGTCGGAGGAAGTCATATAATTTCTGCTCATAGATCTGTTTTACTTGGATGATATCCTCATGGTATAGGCCATTTAGAAGACATTTCTATGTATTTCTATATAAACATAATCATAAGGTTGATCAGGGTGTGAAACAGTAGGAAAGGTAATATACAATATGGATAAATGGCTAATTAATCTTACTTCAGTATACTGTTTCAATTAATATGGCATAGAAATGACAATAATGCTCCAATTGGGGTCTGATGTGATTTGTGTGCAATATTGAAGCTACCCTTCATCCAGGCAGACATTTACAGTGCATGTTGTAGTATAAGCCACAAAACATAAACAGATACAAATCTGAGTATGGAGGTCAATCAAGTTGGTACCCTTTGGTACATTCCTGGATCTGTAAACAAACCAGTAACCATGGAAAATATGAGTAAAAACTCCAAAGCAAAATTTACAGCAGCATGTCATGCTATTTTACAACGGTACGCTAAAGAAGGATATGCAGTGAAATTCCAGGTAACATTTTCAACTATTTGACACATTTGGCATTGCACTGAGGTACAGTACTCTGATGTTTGAAAAATGCAAAGTGTGGGCACAAGTGCAAAGATTATTTTTCTGAATTGAAAAAAATGTTCTGAAACATGAAACATTTACATCTTTATGTTCTGCTATTGGAATCATGGAAACCACTCTGTTTAGGTATTTCAAAGAGGGCACAAAATCCAAAAGGGTTTCATCCACAGTAAAGCCTTATTTAATAAATTGTAACAAATGTCATTACTCCAATATTTCTTTTTCCCAGGATTCATATTAGAGTGTATGAAACAAATTGTAACTGTTAGGTAATGAGCACCATGTATTTGATGGTTACACTTACCAAGCATTAGGAAGTATTTATAGTAAAGAAATTGAAAAGCTTCCCTAGGCCTCGAATCCTCTAATACCTCCAGGATTGAAGAAAACAAGAGTTAAGTCAAGAGAGACTGGATAGAAAAGTTTAAAGAGGGAATTGGTATAAGAAGAGGAAGAAATACCAATTTGGTCAGTAACTCACTAAGCTGACCAGTGTTTATTGGCCTTTTAGTTCATCGCATGATTTTGTTCAGAATCAGTTCCTTTAAGTCTTCAAATTTAGAAGGGATTGGAATACAAGAAAATGAATGATTTCATTATCAAGCATTTGTATTAGTTATCAACCAACAAATGTGATTACATAGTTTAATTTGCCTATGGTAGAACCTGATGGGAAATTCAAACTTATGTGTGATTACTTATCAATGAGAGTGATTTTATGTGAATAAAATTCAATAGACATAAACCACTTTACTTACGATGAGGAGCCCCCTTTCCATCAATACACACTTCATTGCCAAGGTCATGTTCATGACCCAGATAGAATGCAGTAGACATCAGTGGTTGAATTGGTATATGTCCATTCATTGCTGCTGTGGTTGCAGAGAGAAGCAGCAAGAACAGATCACATATCACCCCCATTATACAATCCAAAACATCAGTTACACAAAATTAATGTTGAACATTGCTGATCAATGTCATTCTAGCAATATATGGAAAGTTCCAAAGAATTGGAAGAAGAAACCAATTGTTATTCAACAAGATAATGTATGATTCCATTGTTCCGATGATGAACTGGTGATTAACTCTACAGCCAGAAATGATGGGTAGATTATTTCCTTCAAGCAACAGTCATCTAACAGCCCTGACTTTAATGTGCTTGATTTAGGGTTTTTTAATTGCATCCAGTTCTTGCTAGACCTGAAGAATTTATTGATGGTTCAGAAACTCATTGACTTATTAACAAGGCATTTGACCATCTCAGCATGGAAAAGCTGGACAAAGTTTCCTCATGCTGCAACAATGCATGGATTGCTGCTGTATCATACAAAATACTTATCCTTTAAAAGCTGGCTGCTATGTAAAACAATTGAAATTCCAATCTCTTTGCCATCCAGGAGTAAACAAACGAGAAACAAGAAGAAAGATGTGTTTTTGTTTGAGAAAAGTTTAAGTGGCTAAAATTGAAACTAATAATCCAGAATATCTTAAAAACGGTTAACTACAAAAAAAAAAAAAAAAAAAAAAACACATAACATAAATTGCTTGTTTTAATGAGATCTACATTTTTTTGTGCAGTAAGTTTTTATATATCTATTATGGTTTGCCAGTTATACAAAAATTATCCAGAATGAAGAAGTCTTCAGAGGATATTCCCAGAAAAGCCATAAAATTGTTTGCATAAAAATGTCTTAAACATACAGAATTTTAATCAAAATTGTTAGAACATTTTTGAGAAAATCAAACTTTTTGAAAAATATTTCATATAAAGGGTAGTTGGGATAGGGGGATTTTCGTGTCACATCCTTGGAAGATGCCAAACTTAAATACCAAGTTTGGTATTTAACGGTCTTTTTGTTTTTGATCTATGCTGCCCACAGACATGCACACATGGACATTTTTCTAAAAATGCTTTTTTTTTTATTTGGGAGGTCTCAAAACATGTATTTCCGGTGAAATCTCGGTATCAAATTTTTGGGTGCATACACTTCTGTACGTGTAACTTTGTATACATACAATAATATTACGGTACATTACGGTATGTGTACTGTTGGTCTGTGATGTGCTGCTTAGCATATCAGTATTCTTCTGAACTGTCTGACTCTTGTAGAAGTCCTGGCAGAGGATAACCAAACAATCAAAAAGATTTTTAAGTACATTTTCAAATAATCATTTAGAAATATAGATATCACATTTTTGTAACTTTTGGCCTAGTTTTGTAAATTCTTCCTTATCTCTGTTTTTGGCATGATTAGTTCTGGATCTGTTTTTTTTTTCTTTCTTTCTTCTGACATTGGCAAGTTTTATTTTTTGTTTGTATATTGATTTTCTCTGGCCTGTGCCATGATGTTTTATAAGGATGCTAATGACCATGTAGTTGAACACCCTTAAATAAACATCATCATTTCACCCTCTTGTTTTTCAATGTTAAATCTGGTTACTCTCAGTGAATAAAAGAAGATGAATGTTAAGCGGAATAAAATGTTCATAAGTTGTATAGGTGAATTAAAAGCTGATTGATGTTTGGAGGAATTTAGTAACAGTGATGGTCAAATTAAATGTGGTATTAATTTGTTGAGTTGGTTTTTTAATGTGACATCGCTTACATTTTTGTTATGAGGGACTAGTTTCAGAAGCATTGGCAACAAATTAATACCACATATAATTAATTATAAGCTGTTTGCACTTAACAAAAGAAAGCTAGTATTTCACAATTAGATATGAACCATGAATATATGTTGGACAAATACAATACAGTACCTATACAAGTGTTAACTTTGATTAATGTACTCTGATATATTGAATGCTCACTTAGAAATTATTTTTATTGCTTTTTGATATGCCTTTTTGTATAAGTTATATTTCTAAAATAGGTGTGATAATGAATTTGTATAGTTGTATACAATGCATACTAATGATTAAGAGTAACGCATATGATCTAATTCACAGGGCAAAGGAACTGGCTCTGGACATAGGACACTACTATATGGTAATGCAATCCTTCTACGCCATGGTAACAGTGATATGGTAATTATTTTTTATTTAATAGCAAATTAACAATTTATTTTATTTAATGATAAATGTAGAAAACTGTGCTTTCATGAGTGAATACATTTATTTCAGGTTCATAAACTATTCAGTTGAGAAGAAGGTACATAAAATACTTTGTCAAACTTTGAATATAAACTCCTAGTTGCTACTTTTGCCAGTTACATAATATTATATTGTCTTTACTTGACTTGCCTCTAGCATGAATATATCCAACACCATGGTCATTGATATATGCATGTCACATTAACTCTTAAGGACATGTATGACTGAAAGTTTGAAATTCCAAACTAATAAACATTTTAAAATTTATACCACAGATGTAATATAACACAAATAAGTTATAATGTAAATTTCATTAATTTTGCTCTAATGGTTTGGATGTTATGATCAAATGTGTTTATGTTTTGTCACGGAACTAAAAAAGTCCCTAGCAAAATAAAAAAAAAAAAAAAAAAAAAGTTTCATATTTAACCCTCTTGTTTAGTTCAGAGTCCATAAATTTTGAAAGTTGTGCTTTTTTTGTCATACAAATATAATTCTTGTTTGAAGATTGAAAACATGCATAAATACAGCTGACAGGACAATCTAGGGCAATGCTATTCCTTGTACTTCTGTGAACATGTGCAGCAAATTTTGTTTGTGTAACAGAAAAACTACTCTGCAAGGAGCATTTTATAGGATGAAAAATGCTGAAAACATCAATAGCCAGAAAGCAAGGAAAGATAGGAATGCATGGCTCACATTAAACTCCACCAGGTTGGTTGGTTGGTTGGTTGGCCTCTCAGCTTCCTTTTCCTCTCCACTGTTGCTGACTTTTCTGTCCCCTTCTGTTGCATTGCTGCTTAACTTCTGCATAGTTTTGTTTTTTACTTTATATGATGCGAATTAGATCTTGTCGAAATGAAGTTTTTCTTGCTAAGTTCCAATTTACATCTAATGCTTTGCTGTAGCTCCAGTGACTTAAGGTATTTAAAAATGGCACCTGGTGGCCAATTGTACCTTTTATGTATTCTGGAATGTTTAAATTATTTTATGTAATTAAAATAAAAAAGTTAATTTTTTGTGATTTTTATGAAGTTTCAGCCATACATACCCTAACCTAGTCATCACTAGTACCATGCAGAGTTATTATACTTACCCTTGAATAGGTATCCTTCTGTAGATGTGTGATATTAAACTTTCTTCCCCATCTTTCCCTAAGTTTTCACAGTACCTAATGTTCCTATTCTTCTAATCTCAGACACATGAATCTTACCTTCTTAGTATCTTTATTGACAACTGCATCCATTTCATTGCAACTAATTGATCTCCCTCAAATCTTAGTTTCATCTTCATTTGCGGTACAGATTCCCGTCATTTCTCCAGGGGCACTTCAGCCTGAGGTTTATTTTGCTATCTGTATTGTTTAGAGCCAACCAATTATACCTGCATGCCTTGCAATGGATATGGATGATACTACTTCTGGTCCTATAAACATTTTCCCAAAAGCTTTGTATCTCTTGCGAGCCAAAGCTTTCCAAGGCTGTTGTGCTGGGCTGTTTCAGTCTCCTTCGTGCATAATCTGCAGTCTAAGTTGATCTGAATCACTCTGATTGTGTTAAGATGCTTTTTCCTGTGAGGAAAGCAGTAATTGTTCTCAGCTGAAGTCTGCTGGGGTTTTATGCCAGGTCTTATGATGTTCTCTTTTGGACCAGTTCTTGGTAGTTGCTCTAATTAAACAGCAACTATATTTTACTTTGATCACCTTCTAAATAAAATATACTGTAAATCACTCTCTGTGCTCACAGCAATGGGCATTCAAATAAATTCCCCCATTCATACCCCTTAATTTTTTTACACCAGTACTAAACCATATCCATCATGCTCCACCTTACATATACTACAACTTCTCCCCCCTCTCTAGTCATATTTAACTTCCCTGAATATATATTGCTGATATTGCCAAAACTTTTTAGTTTATCAATATCCTCTATTTGTGTATAATCCCATAAAAAAAATCCTTCTTCTAGAACAGGGATGGGTATTTACTGGTTCAGGAACCCCATATGGTTCTTGAATCTTCCTACATATGACAGAAGATGTGGCCATAAATGACATAACCAATCAACAAGCAGTCTCATGCCATGAGAGGGTCCCAATTGGAATTGCCATTGCAGATTCTAAGTCTGTATATAAAGATTTGACCATTGTTGGCAAATACTTTTAGTAACTGGGACTTATATTCAGTTGAAAGGGGGTAAGCAATTACATAATAAATAAATTAACTTGACTAACAAAGAAGAAATCAAAATTAGTAAACTGCAAGGTGCAATAAATACATTTTTCATGCGATTGGAACTGTGCAAGGGAGTTTCAAGAGGGGCAGATTAAATTTTCCCTATTTGCAATCCTTCCGAATTACAAATGAGAATAAGGAACTCAATAATATTCTCTTACTAGAAAATCTAAATAGCAATTCACTGAGAAGTGATTTTCATAAATCATGTGCATTTCAAACCTGCAAGGGATCTGGATTTGAAACTATAATGTACCTATCCTTGAAAAATGAAATACTTATGAAATACTGCCTTGGTAAATATGGTATTGAGATATTTAAATAGTTTCAGATACAAAACACACACAGTTAAGATTCTTTGCAGCTAAAATTTTGTCTATGTATGCTTCCACATATTTGTATAAACAATTGTCTTCACAAATAAGTTAGGCAAAATCAAAATACAGATCTTGTTTGGCTGATGAACATCTATTGGCATATCTGGAAATGGCTGTTTTGGAGGTAAACTGCATGTTAATAAAATAATTGTAAATGTAAAAGAATGTAGAATAGGTAGAGTCAGATTGAAAAATCAATGCCAAAGCCAAGATTTGAACCATGGATCTTCCGGCCTCTAGCCAATTGCTCTACCACTGAGCTACCATGTCAACATGCTGGCATAGCATTGAATTTCTCAACTGACTCGCATGTTTCCCGGTAAACCCCAATAGCAACTTACAATGTTTTAAGTACTGTAAGTCCCAGGATTCATACTATAGCCAACTATTATGGTCAATTAATAACTAATGAATCTATGAATCCTGGGACTTAAAGTACTTACAACATTGTAAGTCGCCATTGAGGTTGTCATCTCAAAATAATTTGAGGTCACCTTGTGGTTTACCCGGAAACATGCGAGTCAGTTGAGAAATTCAGTGCTATGCCAGCATGTTGACATGGCATCTCAGTGGTAGAGCAACTGGCTGGAGACCGGGAGATCCATGATTCAAATCCTGGATATAGTATTGAATTTTTCAGTCTGACTTTACTTATCCATCTCCTGTCGTACATGCGGCTTGTGTGAAAAAACAATTAAATCAATGCTAAAAGAATGTAATTAAAATACAATGTTGATTGTATTATTTTATCATAGTTTAAACTTTATATAACAGAAATACTGCACATGAACTGCCACTCCACTAATTGTCTGTTTCTTCATCTACTGGTTTGTTTCAAACATTGTGGTGCTAGCAAACTTTGCCGGTTGATTGTCAAGTGGTTTAGAGTTCTCCCATACTTGCTTGTGTTTCCCTTTCTCTCCATGAATTTCTAATTATGATTATTTGCAATTTCAGTTTTCAATTATTATCAACAATTCTAGATTCCCTTGCATAATTAAATACTGTCCAACAAACTTTTTCCCCCACTGATTTTAACTCAAAACCAATACTTTGTCAATCTTTCAATAATTTGGCCTTTACTGCCTGTTCTACCCAACACCAACAGTGCCACAAATTTAGGTAATGCTATGGTACACCCAGAATCAATGTTCAAAACTCCTGTGTAGTATATCCACTGTTAGCCATCTTTCATCACTCCTCAGATTTTTATGGACATAAAAGTGATGACAGTTAAAGAATAGATGAGTTAAATTTAGAAATATATTTTTCACTCATCATTATATTGTATTGTTTTATATGTTTTGTTTTGTTAGTACTTGATTTGTAATGAAGTAAATGCTGTTTACAGTACCTGGCCTGTCTTTCCACAAGTTCTTCAAATGACAAGCTGGCATTTGATGTGGGTCTGCAAGGTCATTCCCAAGGTAAGATTGCATAAAGTTTTATAACAGTTGTGCGGGTAATCTGTAACTATTAGTTTGTGTTCAAGCAAGCCTGGGACAGAAAGTTACCATGAAGATTGGTGAAATTACGAGGGTTGGAACTATAATAGTGGCAACTATTTATTTATAACTGATACAAGAGAGATATATACTACCAACGTTTACTATCCTTCAAAGTAGTCATCAGCATTGAGTGCAGCCATTGTCAGCATGTGGAAGTCATAGGACACCCTTAGCAGCATCCGTGGTGCTGATAGTTTGAATGGAGCAGTCCACTGCCTGGAAGATTTCTGGAATGATTCTAAAGTGAATACCACAAAGTTGTTCCTTTTTCTTTGGAACTAAGTCAAAGTCACAAGGGATTAAGTCCAATGTTGCTGCTTCTTTCTCAAAACTGGTCGCAGATTGTGTTCCAAAAATAAGCAATAATACTGCACATTGATGGTTTGCTGTGGCGGAATGGAATGCGTTAACATAACGCTATCACAATTTTATATGAGAAGCGTCATAAGTTTCACATTGTTGGGGGTCTCATGAACTTTTGGTCTTTCGATCTTCTGCGACACTTTCTGCAGAACCCACCCATAATTTTGCACAACAATACTCTGCTGCATTCAGCATAAACTGTGACTGTTGCAAAGGAGTTGCGAAGTGCTGCACCATCCACCATACTCCCCTTTTAGCGTACTTAAGTTCTTGTGACTTTTGACTTGAATCTGAAGATGAAGGAACCACTTCATGGCATTCACTTCAGAGCTGTTCCAGAGATTCGTCAGGCAAGAGGCTGCTCCATTCAAACTGTCAACACAAAAGGCACGGCTAAGGGTATTCTATGACTTTCACATCGCTGATGAGTTGTACACAAATCTGGTGACCATTTTGAGGTACAGTTAAACTTGGTATTAAAGTTCCAACCCTCGTATAAATGCAGCACACAGCAAGTTTCTTATAAAAATGATTTATATATAAAGACAAATTAAAACAGTAATATACTCTAGAAAATGTATCTCTAATATGAGTGTACATCTCTTAGAAGAGCTTGTTTTAAATGCTGTGGCTAAATTTAGAAAACCTTTTTTTCAATTCTGAACAAATATAGCTGGCAAATATAATCTGCTTTATTTTTAAGGAGAATGTCAGGTTCCTGTTATAGCATAGATATCCATTCACATCCACATAGAATGGCAGAATGACAATATAATTTTTTTACTTTCTCTAGCCCCATATGTACAATGTACATAGGGATAGAGAAAGTATTGTAAATACCAAACTTGGTATTTAGGTTTAGTATCTTCCAAGGATGCGACATGATTTTCAAAAAATTCCCCCCACCACAAACTACCCTTTACATGGAAAAATTTCTAAAATTTTGATTTTCTTAAAAATGGTTCTAATGGTTTTGATTAAAATCCTGTATATTAAAGCTATTTATGTCGGAAATAAAATGCATATCTCAAATTTTTTGGGAATAGCCTCAAAAGACCTCTTTATTCTGGATGAATTTTGCTGAATTTTGCTTAACTGCTAAACCGTAAGAGATAGAAAAAAACGTACTACACAAAAAATGTACCTCATTACAAAACACACAATTTTTGTCCTTTACGTTTTTGTTGTGGAGGTAACTGTTTTCGAGATATTCCTTGTTATTGGTTTCAATTGTGAAGTACTTAAACTTTTCTCACACAAGAAGTGTCTGTTTTTCTTTTGTTGTAACTCTGGCCAAGCAAAGAAGTGATTTGCAATGACAATCGCATAACGATAGCTTTTAAAACATTTGACTATCACTTCAGCATAGTGCATTCCCTTATTCCCTTCTACTCATAAGGAACTAAGTAATAACATTCTGCTAACATTTATCTTGATTAGCATTGTTTATAAAGAAGAATAATCTTTTGTAGGAGTTTTGTAGAACAGCTAGAGAAAGTCATGTGAGTGTAACACATCAAATATTTAAACCAGTACTGTAGTTTGCTATCAGAGCTGTGCATAGCAGAAAGTAAAAAGGTATGCTACAAATTAGCCTTTACATTGGTGTTGACTTACAATGATCATTTTAAAAATTTATTGCGTTCCATTCACATAATTTTCTCTACATCACTGTGACAAAGTATTGTTAAACAGCATATTCATCTTTGTAATAAATAATCAAAATAAACGTAGCAGAAATTTCCTTTAACTACTTGCTTCCTTATAAGTAGAAGGAAAATAAGGGAATATAATAGGCTAAAACAAATGTCAAACCTGTTGAAAGCTGTTTGCCTTGTGATTGAAATCAATTTCTATGCATTCAAATTCTTCTGAATTAATTCGTCGCCAGGAAAACTTCAGTTCTTATTTTAATTTCTATGCAGTTTTGTTTTTGAGTTATCATGTTCACACCCCCCCCCTACACACACACCTTTTTCTAAAAATACTTTTTTTTTATACAAGGGACTCTAAAATGTCTATTTCCGGTGAAATCTTAGTATCAAATTTTTGGGTGGAATGCAATACCTTCTCTATACATTATGTACATTTTATAAGTAGAGAAGGTAAAAATTCAACACAAAATTATATATTTTACTTTCTCTACATATACTATGTACATAGTGTAAAGAAAAGGTATTGCATTCCACCCAAAAATATAGAGAAGGTATTGCATTTCACCCAAAAATTTGATACCGAGATTTCACCGGAAATAGACATTTTAGGGCCCCCTGTATAAAAAAAAAAGCATTTTTAGAAAAAAGTCTGTATGTGTGTCCGTGTATCTGTGAACAGGATAACTCAAAAACGAAGTCATTAAAATACCAAACTTGGTAAATAAGTTTAGTGTTTTCCAAGGATGTGACACAGAGATTTTGAGGAAAATTTCCGCACCCCAACTACCATTTACATGGAAAAAAATTTTGAACATTTCGATTTTTTCAAAAATGGCTCTAACAATTTTGATTAAAATACTGCATATTAAAGATATTTACATGACAAATAAAATATATATCTTGAATTTTCATGCAATAACCTTTGAAGACCTCTTTATTCTGGATGAATTTTGCATAACTAGTAAACCACAAGAGATAGATAAAACCTAATTACATAAATGTGTAGATCTTGTTGAAGCACACAATTTGTCAGTTGACTATTTTTGCGATATTCATTGTTATTATTTTCAGTTTTAAAATACTTAAAACTTTTCATATATGGGAATTTGTCAACTCCTGGCAATGCAAAGTGACAGATTTCATCCACATGACAACCAGCTTTAAAAGATTTGATCGTTTTAGCCTAGTATAGCCCACTATTTCTCTTCTACTTAAAAGAAAGCATTTCTGCTAATATTTATCTCGATTATCATGAAGTAGATAGAAGAATAAGCTTTTTAATAATAATTTGTTACAGAGATGTAGAGAAAGTCATGTTAATGGAACACTTCAGATTTTTAAAAATATAATGTACTATTTCTTATAGCAAATGATGAACATAAGCACTGTGTCTGCTTAATATGCACACACATGCACACCTGCGCACAAATCTGAGCCCTACTCATATTTGGAGCAATTATAAGTAAATACTCAAATATTTTAAAAGTGAATTGCTTCATGCCTAAAATCTGTGAAACATGGTAATCATAAGTGAATCTGGGAATGTTTTAATTGATCCATTCCAAGTTGCAGGTTCTCATTTTCATCATAATTCTCTCAACTTTATTGGATTACCCAATTTCTAGTCCTGTGATATTCTAGTCCACAGCCAGTATATTAAATCAATAAATATTCTATTATTGTTTGGGCTGCTTTGAATGCTGGCTTTGTTAAGGATCTCATTAAGATTAAGATAATTTGAATACGAATAGAATTCTGGAAAATTCTTAACTGATATTACTAAGAATCACAAATACCTTCTAAGTATAGTCAAAGTAATTCCAAAAGTAAGACAACAACTTTGCAAAATATGGTTTGAATGCCCCCTGTTGCCCAAAATGTTTTCAATTTAATGGGAATGTAGAGGTTGTAAGCAAACACTCCTCATCTTCCATAAGAGTGTAAAAGAGGTTTGGCTCCAGAGCTCTAGTCATTTTACCGTTATCATCTTTAACTGTAGTCATCATTTAGCATAACTTAGTTACCATATTTATCTGAATACAAGACATTTTTTTTTCTAAAATCTTCAAAACTGGGGGTCATCTTGCATTTACAATATGCTTTCCGAATACCATATATGGAGACAGTAAGTTTAAACTTTGCAGATACGGCAGTAGTGAAGCCTGGGGAAAATTGTATAGACCAAAATAAAATTGCAGGTCTTCCTTTCAAATTGGTTTTTGCATGTAATGTTGTATTGGAAGTTAGCGGTCAAGCAGAAAGAGAGGTTAGTGGTGCATTTCCCCTCCTCGGACCACACATATGCCCCAATGTGAATTTACGCGCAAATCCGAACTAGTTAAAATGTTTTAAGATATATTAAATATATTGTCTTACAGAAAATTCTGATCCCATAAATAATCATCGTTACAGCTATGCTGCCACTGCCGCCACCATCGCGTTTTATCATCGCATATACTGTACATTTCGTTTTCAGTCTCTGCCTCTCCTAATGTGAATTTCTGCATAAATTCAAATTAGATAAAAACATTTATGATGTGTTATATTAAGTAATCATATCCATCATCACTGCAGTTACGCTACAGCTACCGCCATCACCACTGTCACATTGTACCAAAAATTTGAATTAAATACAATAAATAAATAAGAGACTTAATCGGCTTGTGTTCATTAGTTTGTTCTTAATATATGGCAAATCTTTAAATTTAATTTAAAAAATCTTCTTTTTGTCTTTTTCTTTATGTCTTTTAAATATGTCTTATATAGATGTCTTGATGCTAAATTCCAAATTAAGTTCTGAAAAATGGGGTCGACTTGCATTCGGATAAAAACAGTAACCATATCAAGATGTGAAGGATGAAAAATAGGGTGAATGATGCCCTGTAACTCCAAAAGGGGAATTTCATATCCAGTGGCAATAAGCTGATGTTAGATATCAGAATTACGTAAAGTTCAAGGAGCCTAAAACACTCTTTTCATATTCAGTTTTCTTTGTCTCAGTGTTATAAAGCAAATTATAAAATATTTATTATTATTATTATTATTATTATTATTATTATTATTATTATTATTGCTATTGTTATTGTTGGTTGGTATTGGTGTTATCATCATTTATTTTGTGTAGGAGAGGCTTGCTGGTGGACTGTACATCCTGCATCAAAACAGAGATCTGAGGGTGAGAAAGTGAGGGTTGGTGATGACCTCATTCTAGTTTCTGTTGCCACAGAGCGTTATCTGGTAAGTGTGTATACTTCTGCAAATCAAAAATCTTGAAGATACTAAAAGTCACAAAGGAGAATTCATGGTTGTGTCCACAAAACAACTCAGTGGTGAATCTGTTTCTTGGCTTTGCCTATGAAATGTGTTATCTAAATGAAGGAGAGTGCAATTGTACAAATGATAACATAAAATAAATCAGTACAAGTACATTTCAAAAAAATTGTGGGGTATATGGTATAAGTGTACACATATAACAGGGAGAGAGAGTGACAAGAAACAATAATGATGATGATAATGATAAATTCAAATACTTCATTCTGGTACCTTGTTTTCTACACTGAGACATGCATTGCAAACTTTTATATTCTCAAGTACAGATTTACATTCATACTACTACAGTGAAACTCTCTTAAACAGACACTGCTGGGACCAAAGAGAATGTCCGATTAAGAGGGGTGTCCTCTAAAGGAGGGTTTCGATAAATTGCAATAAAATTAACTATGAAATCAGTATACTTCAAATAACTGTACATTAAGAGAAAAAAAACAAAAAAACAACATTGTATTACAGTACAATACAGTGCGTACAGAAAAAATACAGGTCTGCAGTTGATGAAGATTATTGAAGATTACAACAATTAAATACTGTAGATAAGCTTCTTGAGCACACTACGAAGAGATGAAAATTAAGAGCCATTCTGCATACACATTTAATAATGAGTCACAATTATAAACACTTTATATTTCAAACCAAAAGTTGACAAATTAACAGGGAGGAATCTCCCTGAAAATAGTCTTAAATAAAGACCAGCAAGTAAGTGGAGAGCTTTAAAGTATTTATAATTTTGACTCATTGTTAAACAATTCCAGTAATGGTGCTCCACTATATACAAATATTCCTAATCATTTATATCTTTATGCTAACTAACCCCCATGTGCTACACAACTATGATAAAGTTCAAATAAATTATATTTAAGTCAACAATTATAGCATAGCTGTTGAATTACGGTTTTATGCAGTAGATGAATTTATGATGTAAATTAAGTTTCAAATGTCGAGCTTGCCTATCCTATTGCTTGGTATATCCTTAATATCTAGTAATACTCTAATTTGAGCTTTTATTTCACATTTGACATTTTATTGTTATTATGTATTATATCTTTAAGAAATTAATCCTCCACCTGTTTATGAGCAGTGTATAAATGTAATTGGGATAATGAAGTTGTTGTTCTTATAGTTGTTTATTATTATTATTATTATTATTATTATTATTACTATTAACTAAGGTTAAGTTGATTAACATTCTTGGACTATTTATGTTGATAATTTATATTAATTGATGATAATTTCAGCACACTGCAAAGGAAAATGACCTCTCAGTAGTGAATGCCTCTTTCCATGTTACACATTGGTCAGTTCAGCCCTATGGAACTGGAATTAGCAGAATGAAGTATGTAGGTAAGCATCTACTTTTATTTTAACATCTGTAAAGAATAATTCACAAATCATAATTGTTTCTTTTTAGATTACTAGCCGACCCATGATAGGATTAACCGTAAATTCTATAGAATGCAATAATGAGGCAATACATCAGCTTATAAAGTTTCTTACTGAATAATGCCACACAAATTTAATTGGATATAAAGGGTTCAAAGGAAATGAGGGAGGGAAATGAGAAATACATTATTTTAAGTTATTGTGGAAGATCTCCTTAGTTTTTATTAAGTTGTTCAGGGATTCTTGTTGATCGCTTTCTGCTCGATTTAGTTTTTTGACCTGAAGTTGGCAATAACTAAGTTAAGAAAGCTGCCAAATTTTGCAACTCCCTTTCTGTTAAGATGAAGCCAGATCTCAATCACTTAACCAGTAATTTCCATCAATAAAGATACATTCATTTTCTAAACATACCTGCTCTAGAGTTGAGTTTATTGTGTGGATGTGTCTCTGATTTTCATCTCTGCACCAAAGAACTCCACTAATACATATCTTGGCGTGTAGATACAGATCCTTTATGTGGTCACAGGTTGATGCATTTCATCCCCAATAGCATCAGCAACATGTACATTATTAGTACCAGTGTGTATTACCACAGTGTCCGGGTCGTCTCTGTTCTCATATAATTTTCGTTTTACATGCTGAATTTTAGCCCCTGGATAGCAGTACACAAAATGTACCTTCCCTAATATAATGTTCAACATGACGGACTATCGACTTGCCCATTACAATTGCCTATCTTCTTTTCAAAAAGGTCCTCGCTTTCTGTGTCACATTCCTCTGAAGAAAAATTCTCTGGATTGTGGTTATGTTGTGTTGGTGAATTGGATTCCTCTGCATCCCCTAGAAGTTCATATTTATTTTTTAGTTCCAATGTAAACTCAGGCTTTTCGTGCTGTTTTCTTTTGTTCTCTTTGGATGGTCTTACACATTCATACCTTTCACTCATGTTTTGTTGCTAATCTTTAATGCTAGCCTCTCCACTAGGTTTATAGCTTAAGGTAGGCACATTTTCATTTACCTGCTTGGTTTGTAGAGTTTTACTTTTACTTTCTGCTGCTTTTTTTAAGTGTCTGTTTTCTTCCCTTAACTTGTTTATTTCAATCCGCGATTCAGCCAAATCCTTATTTAGTAACTCCACTATGATATGGAGGGATGCCATTTGCACCTGTAGCTTTTGGCAACAATTTCATTGTCATGTTCATGGCCGTCACATGCTTGAGAATCTTTAATTCCTGCTATGATTGAGTTAATGTTAATACATTTGCGCCTGTTAAACTGTCGTTTAAAATTTAAAATTTCCATTAAAATCCTTAAAAAATACAGACAAAATACTCAAATTAGAGTTGCTGTTAGCATTATCTGTTTTTACTGTTCTAACTATTTGTGGCAGGAAAGTGATCTCATTTAGAAGATTTTGTTTTTTTACAGGTACTATTTTTTATTTGGGGATTGGGTTTGAAAGCATAAACATGTATGCTCAAAAAACTAGGTCCCTTTGCAGGGATGATTTATGGCAATGTTCATCAGCTTGACCAAATTGTTGTTTTACTTCATTTTCAGGTTATGTATTTGGTGGTGATGTACTTAGATTTTTCCATGGTGGTGATGAATGTCTTACGATACCATCATCATGGTCTGAACAACCTGGTCAAAAGTAAGTGAGACAAACAACTTAACTTATCATTTTACCTGCTGCTTAGCAGCCTTTGCTTATGTTGTAGTATAGGAAACTTTAAGCTCAGTGGATATGAGGCTATAGGTCAGTTTAGGCATTTGAGTTGTGCACAGGGAGGATTTTATTATTAAACAAGTACATTTATTTATAATGTATAAAAAAGAAGCTTACTAAACAAGTACATTTATTTATAACATATAAAAAAGAAGCTAATAGCAGGGAAGTAACACAAATATTAATAAAGCAATTAATAACTGCAACAATTCTCCATATATCTTTTTGAAATCCACAGGACTAGTTTCGCAATAAAAGGATCTATTGCATCGTCAGCTCAATTTTTTTTTTGCTCTTGTTTATTTACATTGTTATGGCTACTGCTACTAGTTAGCTGTGTACTAGGGTATTGCTAACTACTGGAATCAAAATAAATTTGGTAAGAGAATCAATTGGTGGTATATCAAAATTTATTGAATGATTTTTATTCTTTAATATAAATATTTTCTCCCAAACCATTAAATTTATGGTTCCAGTTAAGTGTTTTAATAATTTAACATATGGATTTATTTCATGATTAAATTTCCAAAAATGTTCTGCTATAGCTGATTTATCAGTTTGTTTGTATTTAATATTCGTAATATTCAAAAAGATAAGTGGAGAATTGTTATGTAAATAGGTTATACTGACATATCCTGTAAATGTACTTAAAAGGATGAAAATTAGTTGACTTAATATTGTGAATGTATTTCAGCATGGTTATTTATGAGGGAGGGAGTGTCATGAGCCAAGCAAGGTCATTATGGCGATTGGAACTGGCAAGAACAAAGTGGGCTGGTGGCTTTATCAATTGGTACCATCCTATGCGTATCCGACATCTTACCACTGGCCGTTATTTGGGTGTTAATGAGAACAATGAGCTCTACCTTGTGAGAAAGTGAGTATGCTCTAATTTACTGGGTCCATGGTTCATGTCCTGGCTTTCAAGTTCCTTTGCCATTCACCAGTAGCACACTTAAATCAGAGGTAACAGGCTGTGCCCTCTGGGTGCTTTCAGTTAATAAATGGGGTTCAATATCATTTGGTGGAATGAGGTTTCACTGGAGGGCATCGACTATATAGAAAGCATTGTAAACCAATCAACCAACATTAGAGTAATTGATGTATATATTGCATTTAAAGGTTGGTGATGTTGGAACCCATGAACTTTCATAGCAAACTATATTGTAATTATGACATACATAAATGAACCTATTTGAAGTAATACTTAATGAACCATAAGGCATCATAAATTAATTCACACAATTCCATTGATGGTATATGCTTGAGCAAAAGTTAAAAAACATATTTCTTCTGATAATCCTAGTCTTATTAATCATTTTGAAAAAAGTATGGAGCAATGAATAGTGAATATTATAATTTCATAGAGCTAAACATTTAGAAAATAGGGTTTTGAGGTAGATCTGGTACAGAGGATTCATGGTCTTGAATCCCTAATGTGAGTGGAGTCAGTGTTGCCAGATGCTCCTCTCGAGTTTCCCACAAAGATGCATCTAATTTCCACCAAAGGGATTTTTCCCATACATTCAACATTTTTTTAAAAACATATAAGAAGAAAATTTAGCATTTACAGGCCCCAAAGCTATCTAAAATATGATACCTTTATAAAATGTGACTTACCAAATCTAATACAGAACATTTTAATTGTGATATTTCAATAGGGTGTTGGTGAACTTAAATCTATAGCAGTTCAATCCTTTGGCTGATTTGTTACCTCTTGCTCTCATATATCTGTGTATTAGATATGTACCACTTTTTTATGGTTAGGTCATGAGCATTTGGAGTAACTTTGAATATGCTTATGTACCATATTTATCCAAATACAAGATGATCTTGAATGTAATATGACCACAGATTTTTAGAACTTAATTTTGGAATTTAGCATATCATCTTTTGTTTTGTTTTTTTATATAGCCCCCTTTAATGACGGGGGCTTTGCACTTGAAACAACTCATCTCTATAGGCTCTTTACATTGGGTTTTAATCATATTTTCCTCAAACACATGCACATTCACTCTCACATACATACTTCCAGACTTTGTGGGGGATGGGGAATAATTCTCACTAAAGAAGAATTCCCCACCCCAGTTGGGAATCTAACCTGGGACCTCTGGGTGAGAAGTCAGCGAGCTGACCACTCGACCACGGAGGTAATCCACGTCATCTTTATATATATAGAAAGAAGATATAACTTAATTTTTAAATGAAATTCAATGGTTTGCCATATATTTTAAACAAACTAATGAACACTTAAGCTGATTAAGTACCTTATAATTATTTTATTGTTGTTGCTATTATTATTGTTGTTGTTAATTTGAACTTGTGTGCAGAAAATCACGTTTTGAGCAGTTGACAGAGAGGGGAGTATGGAAAAGTATGGTATTGGTGCGATTGTATACAATGTGTGGTGGCAGCAGCGTGGCTGTAACAACGAAGATGGATATGATTTTCTATTTAGGAAATAGAAATAATTTGTGATCACCTTGTGCTTTGTCAGGAAACTTGTGAACTTTTTCAGTCTGATTCTACCTATGCAACTCCTGTCCTGCACACAGCTTGTGTGAAAAAAAAAATTAAATTAACAATGATATTTATGTTTATTGATGCCAGAAAGCAAGAATTTCATCATCAGGGCAAAAACTGTTTATACAGAA
The DNA here is from genome assembly GCA_030762935.1 of Hymenopus coronatus. NCBI lineage: Eukaryota > Metazoa > Arthropoda > Insecta > Mantodea > Hymenopodidae > Hymenopus > Hymenopus coronatus. The sequence continues at coordinate 81,308,446 of CM060883.1, forward strand.
ACTTTCTTATGCTAATTTTCTTTTTGTTAGACAGTAATGGACACTGCCTGTGGGCATTTCCAGCCAATAAATGGGTCCAAACATTGCTTGGTAGAATGGGCTCATTGAGCATATGGGGAAAGTGATGAAAACATTTTTAGAAAATGCCATAATTTACAAGTTTCTGTACAAGTTTCTGTGTAATAAGACTCATTTATTGTGATAATTAGCATCAGAGATCTAAAGTATCATATACTATGACGACATTGTGAGTAGGAGTTTGCATTAACAAAACCTGGTAATATATATGCCAGCAGAAAGGCTAAAAGTTTAATTATTTCATTAAAATGGCACCTTTTGAAGTAGTAATTGTAATTATATTTATTCAAATACAAGTTGAACTCATATGCTAGACGAACCCTATTTTTCAGAATTTAATTTTGGAATTTTGCATATTATCTACATACATAAAAAGAAGATATGTTTAAAAGACATGTATAAAAAGAAGAATTTTAAATTAAATTTAAAGGTTTGCCATATATTTTGAACAAACTAATGGACACTTAACCCGATTAAGTCCCTTATTTTTTATCTATTTTACTGAATTTGAATTTGTGCAGACATTCACGATTTGAGCGGTTGACAGAGAGGGGAGTACGGAAATGTATGGTATGAGTGCGATGGTACAACATGTTGGCAATGGTGGTGATAGCTTAACTGTAATGACGATGGTGGATATGATTTTGTAATTAGGCAACAGCTAATGCTTTTGCTGAATTTGAATTTGCACAGAAATTCACATTGCGAGCAGGAGACAGAGAAGAGGGAATAGAAATGTAATGAACGATATGTCTGTGTTTGTTGGTGATGGCGGCAGGTAGCTGTAACAGTAATTATGGATTTAATTTTAATTAACACAACATACGTAATATAAAATATCATAAAACATTTTACCTAATTTGAATTTGCACCTAAATTCACATTTTGGATGGGAGAGATGGAGAGAGGAGTATGGAATGTGTGTGATTGTACAATGTGATGACAGCGACAGTGGTGGGAGCATAGCTGGAAAGACAATTATGGATGTTATTTTCTATTGAGACGACATACTAAGAAGCCTTCTAGTTTTATTTTAGTCTCGTAGAGCAATCTTTTTTTCCAATGGGAAGGCGCATTGGTATGTTAACAGCTAATTTTTGCTGCGAATCGAATGCACAAAATCTGCTGCATATGTTTGACCTTGACAGTTATCTGTACCATTTCCCTCAGGCATACCCACTGCCATACTTGTGAAATTTGAAACTTTTTCCCTATAAGGTATTCAGAAAACATATATGTGAATACAAGACTACCCCCGGTACTTTGGAAAAAAACATTTGTCTTGTATTTGGATAAATACAGTAAGTAAATATTTCTTGGATAGCTGTAATTCATTTCACTTAATTGTACTGTTCCCATCCCTGCCAGTACATCCAGAATTTGAAGATGCCTATTGTATGAAATATATATGACAAAAATACAATACTATGTACTTTTCCTTCACACTGTGGCTACTGCTTGGCTACTCATCCACCGCACATACTCTCCACTGCAGTTTGGACTCCTACCAAAGTGGTTATAATATCCCCTCAGTCTTATATTTTCATAGTTATAATTATAATGATAATAAGCACCTGCTTATCACAAGAGATGCTGTATTTCTGGCATCTTCTTGAGACATTTTCATTCATATTAGGGAGTTAAGTATTGAAAACAGAGTATATTTGTCATCTAATGTTTGCTTTTAGTTTCTGCCAATGTATGGGGTTTATTGCATATATCCTTTTTTAAAGTTTGCCTATGAATAAAAATCATACACAGTTAATCAGGTTTGTGAGGGGCATAATTCTTTACTACCATATTTATCCGAATGCAAGACAACTTCAAATGCAAGATTATCTCCATTTTTCAGAACTTAATTTTGGAATTTAGGATGTTAGCTATATAAAAAGAAGGTATGATAACTTAGTTATTAGATAACATTTAAGTATTGCCATATATTTTGAACAAACTAAGGGACACAAGTTGAATAAGTCTCCTTTTTTTACTTTATTTAATTTGAAATGTGCAAAAATTCATGTGTTGGGCAGGAGAGTTGGGGAGAGGAGAACAGAAATGATGTATTGATATGTGTGAGATCAATGAAGGTGTTATATGTGGTCGAGTGGTCAGCGAGCTGACCTCTCGCCTGGAGGTTCTGGGTTTGATTCCTGGAAGGGGCGGAAAATTTTTCCTTAACCAGAATTATTCCCTATCCTCCATAGAGTCTGGAAGTATGAATGTGAGAGTAAATGTATGTGTGTTTATTAATATAACATTGATTAACCTAGCGTTCTGAACCTAGCAGTTCCACAAGTCAAAGCCCCCAATATGACCATTAAAGTTAAAGGGGGCTATACCAAAAAAAAAGAAAGAAAAAAAAAGGTGATACTGATGACAGAGCAACTGAAACAATGCTCATTGATAAGATTTTCTATTCAGCATCATACCTAATAAAACACTGCATTGTAAAACTTTTACGGAAATTAATAATTTGAATTTGCACAAAAATTTGCATTTTGAGAAGGAGAGAGATGGAGATGTACAGAATGTGTGCAATGATAGAAACATGATGGTGATGGCAGCAGCATAGCTGAAATGACAATTATACATGCAATTTTCTATTAAGACAACAAACTTAAAATTATACATGGTAAAACATTTTACCTAATTTGAATTTGCACATAAATTCATGTTTTGAGCAGGAGTGAGACATAGATGTATGAAATGTGTGCGATGGTGATGACGATGGTTGCGACAGCTTAGTTATAACAGCAATTATGGGTACCCAATGCAACCTTATGTGCAACCACCGATGGGATTGGAAGACTTTTAAATTTTAGTCTCGTAAAGACATTTTTGTTCCTATATGAATGCTCATATTCACAGGTAATTTTTGGCGCAAAATGAAACGCACAAAATTTGTCTCATATATCTGCGACCTTGGCGATAATCTTTACAATTTCCCTCAGGCTTCGCCACTGCTGTTCCCCTAAGGTTTGAAACTTGCTTTTCCCCACATTGTATTCAGACAACATATATCACAAATGCAAGATGATCCCCAATTATGAACATTAATATTTTGGAAAAATCATTGTCTTGATTTTGATAAATACAGCAATAGGTTGTCAAAAGCTGGAAATGAAACAATACTTTCTGAAAAATATTCTGGTTTCTAAAAATAATTAAAGTGTGTAAAGAAGTTAACTACTCAGTAATAAGTTTATCTTAATGTCTTACTGTAAGTAGTTTCAGAATAAACATAAAAAATAAGTTTATAATTTTTTATCGTTTAAAATCATTTTCTTAATTACATATAGGGATGATGCAACTCTTGCAACCTCTACTTTCTGCTTGCGACAAGAAAAGGATGACCAGAAAGTTGTTCTTGAAGAAAAGGATTTGGAGGTCATTGGTTCTCCAATAATTAAATATGGTGACAGCACGGTAATAGTTCAGCATTCAGAAACAGGATTGTGGCTGTCCTACAAGGTTAGTCAATTCTTAATTATAGTTATTTTCCTTAGCAAAATGTACAAGTAATTCTCAATACTCATTTGTTGTGCATAATTTCTTCATATTGCAAGTTATCTCATTTGTGCAGTAACCTTTATGTTAAATATTGCATTATAGAGGGATGTGGTAGTTTCACTTGGTGGTGAATACCAGACATACTTACCCTAGAAATGCAAGGTTTCTGCCATCTCTAATCTGTTTTCAGCTACAGCTTGTATTGACAGATTAATTTCTTCATTTGATTGTTTTTCTTCTTACATATGCACTTAAGAAAATGCTCCCACTTCTGTTTCTCTGTTTTCATTAGCTGAGGAGGTTTAAAATGAACACTCAGGTTGAACTAGCATTGAAAATACCTGACAGAAAATGACTTCCAAGGGATTAGAGGAGCAAGAAAATGAGTTCCAAGGGAGCATTACAGTAGCGTTAGAACAAAATACACTAAGTCCACCTGCAGGCAAAACGTTCCCCCAAAAATAAATAACTTTTTTTGAAATCTTGCAAATATGCAAAGAAGCTTGTAATGGTGATGTAATTAAAACTGCTCAAATTCTTTTGATTTAATAAACCACTTTGTTGAAGATTAATAGATATTTTAAATCTTTTAGAACTTGACATAATTTAGTTACTATGTTTCAGACTTTTGAGACCAAAAAGAAGGGTGTTGGCAAAGTTGAGGAAAAGCAAGCTATTCTACATGAAGAAGGAAAGATGGATGATGGTTTAGATTTCAGCCGCAGCCAGGAAGAAGAATCACGAACAGCTCGTGTCATTCGTAAATGCAGTTCCCTTTTCACAAAATTTATAACGTAAGTATTCTCAGTTGAATCCAAAAATGTTTGAACATAAATATCTTTACCTCTAAAAATGTCCTAAGAGCAATAAAGTAAAACAAGTTCAGACAGTTTTATGGGAAAAATGAAAAAGTTGTATTCCTAATTTTTAGTATAAAAGGTACATATAATTTACAAACCTAAAGAATAAAGAGAATACATGCAGGTCCAGTGATATGTGCTCTGTAAAAGATCTAAAAAGCCTTAAGTGCACAGCTAGATTTAACTATGAACGAAAGGAATGCTGATCTAAGGGTGCTTTTATATCAACAAATGAGTTTATGAATGGTTTTGGGTAACAATATAATAATACATAAACTTGTAAGATGGTGTTTTCTAATTTTATAGTTAACAAGATAAATTGTGTGTAATTTGCATGCAACAATTGGTTTTTAAAAGATAATTGCATAGACTATTCATATCAATACATTTCACTTAAACTGTTTTTAATTTTGTATATGTATAGCATTACAGTGATGAATCAACAATCACTAGTTGAAAGAAGAAATATGCAGAATATTCTCCTAGATTGATTTCTACTGTGATAACTTAATCAAAATCAGAGGCCCATCTTATTTCTACTGTTATGAACTTCTATTTTGATTTACTTTAATTCCTTGCTCTTCTCATAATTAGATTCAAGCTAGAACAGTCTACATTAAAGATTCAAATATTTTGATTCAACACTGATTTAATTAATAATTTAACAATATCGTCAAATGCCAATATCATATAATTTTGTTCTTCAGGAGTTCTTTTACATGCCAGTAAATCTGCTGACATGGGGTTGTTGCTTTTAAGCACACTTAAAAATCATCAATCTGGGCTGGGTTTGAACCCATGACCTTGGGATCAGAAGGTCAATGCCTAACCAACTGAGCCACTTAGACTGACAACTTATTACATGGATGAATATATTGAGCTTAGGGTGACCAGATTGTAATAAGTTAAAAGTAACACACACAAGATTACACTAGTTTTGAAAATATCTTCCAAACTGTATAACTTTCAGGAAAACAAAAACTAGTACATACAACACAATTTATACAATAAACAAAAAATAAAGACACATAAAAAACTTGGTTTTTAAAAGTGATTATTTAAAAATGTCAAAAAAACATTGAAACTATAGCATATTAATAGTTTAACAAAATTAAATGTAAAAATGATTGTGATTTTAATCCATTAAACAAAATATGATTATAATTAAATTTTATTTCTAACGTGCCACCACTTTTTAATTTCTCTAACCTGTATGTACAATGTGCATAGTGGATAGAGAAAGTATTGTATTCCACCCAAAAGTTTGATGTCGAGATTTCACTGGAAATGTTTTGAGGTCCCCTGAACATTTGTTCTTGTTAAGTATTTTTGAGTCACTCTGTATAACATATGTGTGAATTTACCATGACTAATGGCAATGTAATATATTATTATGAATGTTCATAATTTTTAGGTTGTGTACACTGTTATTTATATCTTTCACAGAGGGCTGGAAACCTTGCAGATGAATAGACGAGCATCTTTGTTCTTTCAAGATGTAAATCTAGGTGAAATGGTCATGTGCCTTGAGGATTTAATCAACTATTTTGCCCAGCCAGGGGAAGACATGGGTGAGTAAAATTTCTCAGTTTGTTACACTAAAAAGTGTAAATATTACATCCAAATTTTGACTTGCCCTTTAATTACGTGTTTAAAGAATTACAATGAATTACAACTTCAGGGCTTTTCCAGAAGATGAAACATTTTGGAAAAATGTGAGTGTGATACAGACTTCACTTTACACTGTAACAATGTGTTGTTTTCATCATTTAATTCCAGAGGGTACAGCTAGCATTTCTTCACAGCTGCATTAAAAATAAATTAATAGAGGCATATTGCGGGAAGATTATTATTGTCTGCAGTTGCCAAATCCCTCATCACCTCACAAATGAGGAAAAATGAGCATGTGTGTAACAGTGCTAGGAAATTATTTAAAAATCCAATGGCAAAGATCCAAAACTTGTTTATTGATCAATTATCAATATAACCAACCAGTTATTGATTGATCTGGGTCTTCCCAGGAGAAGGTCCCCTAACGCAAGTGAAGTGAACGAGAAGTGTTTGCAAGAAGATGATTTGTTCCTTCTCAGCATGTGGCCATGTGCCGATTCTGCTTGAGGGACAAAAGATTGCTACTGCCAGATGGTACATCACAAATGTCTGCCTCAATTGTTTAATGAAGTGAGAAAAAAGGATCCTAAGATTGGTCTGCATGGAATTTAGTTCACCATACTGAACAAGAAATAACCCAATATCTGCAAGAGTCAGTAGATAGATATTTGTCCCATCCCCTACAGTCCAGATCTGGCCCCATGCGACTTCTTTCTGTTCTCTAAAACAAAAGAAAAAAATTTGAGGTCAACAATATGAGTCTCCTAAAGCCACAGTAGCTGCTTGTGTTGAATGTACTTGCACTCTCTCAAAAAAAAAAAAACCCTGATGTGTTCCCTTCACCTCTGCAACAAATTATTGTTAAAAAGCTTATTTTTATTTTTACTTAATGTTAATCGAGAAAAAATTAGCAGAAATGACCTTATTACTTGCTTCTGTACATAGAAGTGAAATAAGGCAGTACCATAGGTTAAAGTGATAGTCAAAAGCTGGTTGCTATGTGACTGAAGTTCTATGTGATATTAATTTGTTGAGTTGGATTTTTAACACTACGTCACTTACATTTTTATTATGAGGGACTAGTTTCGGAAGCCTATGCTTCCATTTTCAACCTCAAGGATCCAACTGCCATTGCTGGTTGCGTTTGCTTGTGTTCTCTGCTCTGGTGGTGAAATGATGAACTTCTTAACTAAGCTGTCTACTGGCAGGTTTTCAAAGTTTATTAGGTGATCTTTGTTTTTCCACATGAGGATGTTTTCCCAGGTTGTGAGTTCTATGTGTCCTGACATGGTTTTTAGCAATTTTGGATTTGGATCCAACACAAGCAAACGCAACCAGCAATGGCAATTGGATGCGTGAGGTTGAAAATGGAAGCATAGGCTTCCGAAACTAGTCCCTCATAATAAGAATATAAGTGATTTAGTGTTAAAAAACTAACTCAACAAATTAATATCGCATATAATTTGACCGTCACTGTTATTAAATTCCTCCAAACATCAATTGACTGAAGTTCCTTTGTTTGTATGGACAGGAGTTGACAAATTCCTGTGTGAGAAAAGTATAAATATTTTAAAACTGAAACCAATAAGAAGGAATATTTCAAAACACGGTCAACTTCATGAAAACAAGTATGTAATATAACAGTGTAACAGTGTTTTAACAAGCGCTACATGTTTTGATAAGTAAGTTTTTGTCAATCTCTGATGATTTATGAGTTATGCAAAATTCATCCAGAGTAAAGATATTTTCAGAGGCTCCTAGAAAGTTCAAGACATACATTAAAGATTTGAAGCTTTTTCAGTGTTGATTATTACAGATGACTTCCCGGGATAGCAACCGAGTTAAATTGGAATCGGAGAAATCCAAGCTTTTGACCATCTTGACTCTGTGGTCTTATGAAGTTCCCTGACGAATCAAGATATACAGTTTATTTGGCATCTGAATATCATTAATATTCAATATTTTAATCAAAATTGTTGGAGCCATTTTTGAGAAAATCAACATTTTCGAAAATTTTTCCACGTGAAGGACAGTTGGGGGTGGGGGGGGATTTTCTTGAAAATCTTTGTGTCTCCTTCTTTGAAGATAGTGTACTTAAATACAAAGTTTAGTATTTAATAGACTTTTCATTTTTGAGCTATACTGCCCACACACATGGGCGGATAGACGGAAGGACATTTTTTCTAAAGATGCTTTTTTTGGATTTAGCGGTTTCAAAACATATTTCTGGTGAAATCTCATATCAAATTTTTGGGTGCATTACGATAGTAAGTGTAGAGAAAGTAATAATGGTGTTCAGTATTTGAAAAATGGTTTGAAAGGATGAGACAGTATGTACACTGCAATGGAGAACATTTTATATGCAATGACTAGTTCTAAATTTTTAATATTTTATTGCATCCATTCTCAATTTTTGGAGTGATCCTCGTAGGAAATAAGCCTAATGGGGGTGGAAACAGAACTAATGGAAATCAAGGAATCAATAAAAATGAAGTGCAAGATGTGAGAATAGAGGTGCAGAATCTCAAAAAATATATTTTTTTTGGGAAAGATAAAGCAATTACTAGGTAAAGTTGATTATGTGAGTGTAATAGAAACCTGGCTAAAGGAAGAAAATATAGAGATAAAGCATTTTACATACATTTGAATAAAAGGAGAAATAATAGCTAGGAAGGGAGAGCATCATGATGTGAATCTTTTTACATGGAAATTCTTAAGGAAAACAATAAAAGACACTTGCGGATAAAATGGAAGATAAAATATCGATATGTTTAGGTACAGTGTACAATATACTGGTCTCTTCAGAGTACCATAACCCTGACTTGATGAAGGTATGAGGGTGGTTTGATAAGTTCTTGGAGTCACCACAAGAGGTCAGCCCTAGCACCACAAGTTGTTCATGTGATATTCATTGGACATTGACGTGTCATGACAGTGTTTTTGGAAGATAGCTGAGTGGTGATGCAACTTTATTGTTTTCCCACGTAGGATTTGTGAAGATTGGAAAAATTGAGATTCGAGCAGTGATTAAGTATTTTGTAAAGAAAAGTATGAAAGCAAAGGACATTCAGGCTGATTTTCTGAATACACTGGTGGACTCTGCTACTTCACATTCAGCTGTTACCAAGTGGACAAACAAATTTAAATTTGGTCAGGAGAGCTTAAATGGTGATCTGCACAGTGGCCGGCAAAGATGTGTCACTACCCCAGAAATCATTACAAAAGTGCACAAAATGGTAATGGAGTATCACCAATTGAAAGTGCATGAAATTGCTCAAGTTTGCCAGATGTCATCTGAAAGGGTTATCACTTTTAACTGAAGAATTAGATGAGTGCCACAACTCATGATGCTGGATCAAAAACACATGAGAATGTTAGTATCAGAACAACGTTTTGGCCCATTTTAGGAACAACAAAGAAGATATTTTGTGCTGGTTTGTGACCACAGATGAAACTTGGGTCCAGTACTATACCCCAGAGTCAAAACTGTGTAAGCATGCTGATTTTCTGCCACCAAAGAAAGCAAAGGCAATTCTTTTGGTTGGATAGGTCATGGCATCAGCTTTCTGGGATGTGAAGGGATTCTGTTGTAGATTATCTCTCCAGTTGGCAAACAATTATTGGAGAGTACTATGCTAACCTCCTGGACCAATTACAACAAAATATATGCGAAAAAAGGCCAGGTTTAACAAGGAAGAAAGTCATCTTCTATCAAGACAGTGTGCACCCTCACACATGTGCCATTGCCATGGCAAAATTACACAAACCAAGGTATGAATTGTTGCCATGCCCACCTTATTCGCCTGATATGGCTCCATCAGACTTCCATCTCTTCTTGAAATTGAACATTTTCTTTGGTGGAGGAAGATTCATTTCAAATGAAGAATTGATAGCCGGAGTTGACAACTATTTTGCAGGCCTGGAGGAATCTCATTTTTGAGATGGGATCAAGGCATTGGAACATTACTGTACCAAGTGCATTAATCTACAAGGAGACTATATTGAAAAATAAAGAAAGTTCTGATGTCATAAGTACTTGTTTTTTATTCTGTTTCGAGAACTTATAAAACCACTCTTGTATGTTAAATTTAAATGCCAGAAGGAACAGAAGCTGTTACTTAAGCTCAGGCATTAGAGCACCAACCTGCTCTGGGAAGGGTCCTGGTTTGATTTCAGGTTGGGGTTGGGAGTTTTTTTCTAGCCACGATTATTCCCTATCCTCCTCTGAAAGTATGAATGTGTGTGCATGTGTATTTGTGCGCGTGTGTGATATAACCAATAAAAATCTAAAGAAAGAAAAAAACAAACCCAATGACAACAGTATACAACTTAACACCATTACCACCATAAGCAATATGTTCCAAAAGGGGTTGCTGCTAATGTAATCATGCAGTTAAAGATAAATGGTACAAAAAATAATTAAGTTAAAGTCAAAAAATTGGTTGTGGTCCATTAAACATAACTTTATGGGTTGTAAAAATAAACTGCTGAAGATGACTATCTTGAACATAGCACACTTTAGGATAGGCAAAATGCTGGCACAGCATTAAATTTTTTAACTGTCTTGCATTTTCCGACAAGGTGATCTCAAGTGGCGACTGTCAATGTCTTAAGGTTGGCTATACTATGAATCCTGGGACTTAAAGTACTTATTACATTATAAGTCGCCATTGAGGTTTGTCATCTCAAAATAATTTGAGATCACCTTGTGGTTTATGGGGAAACATGTGAGTCAGTTGAGAAATGTAATGCCATGCTGGAATGTTGCCATGGTAGCTCAGTGGTGGAGCAACTGGCTAAAGACTGAGAGATCTGTGGTTCAAATTCCAGCTATGGCATTGAATTTTTCAGTCTGACTCTACCTATCCAACTTCTGTCCTACACATGGCTTGTGTGAAAAAACAATTAAATTAATAGCACACTTTGTATTCATCATCCTCATCATCAGTAACATCAACAATATCATAATTTTTATTGTTATTGTTGGTAGTATTATAATTAAAATGTTTTAGATATTAAGGAAAATCAGAATATGAATAGGCAAGATAACAGCCTGGGCTGTTGTACAGTCATATTGTTTCTATTGTTGCTTAGTACAAATATGCAATTTTATTCAAAATATATAAGATATTAGCTGAATTGTTTATCTGTAATATTTAAGCTAGTTATTTGTTTAACTCTAGGCTGCTATATTTTTTATGTAATTATTTTCCTTCATTTTTTCAGAACATGAACAGAAACAGAATAAGCTGAAGGCTCTGAGAAACAGGCAAGATTTGTTTCAAGAGGAAGGTATCCTCAATCTAATCCTTGAAGCTATTGATAAAATTAATGTGATCACATCACAAGGTTTCCTTGTAGCATTGGCTGGAGATGAGTCTGGACACTACTGGGAAATGATATCAGGCTATCTCTACCAGTTACTTGGTAATACACTATTCTAAAAAATTTTATTAAGTAGCTTTACATAAGTAATTGATATTTTAATTTATCATAAAAACATCATCATTAACGTAATTGCTCTTAGCAGATCACTTTTTGTCAATAAGAAACAAGTTGATACAGTCCTGATATATGGTGGACTTTGAGACAGTTATGTGTTTTAACAATTAAAATTTAGTTGAGTCGATTTTTAACACTACATCACTGGATACAGCTCCTAGCATATCCTTTTCATAACCTGCCTTTTTACTCTTTTTTGGTTACAGTATATTGTGTGAGATGACATTGGAATATATACTTTTTTATTTTGGAAGTTGATGACAGTGTTGTTGAGATTGAATTTAAAATAAACATTGAGTCGATTAATGACACTAAACAATGCTCACTTTTAAATTTCCCAAAACATGCTTTGGAGGTTAGTTTCCTCCACTGTCAACCAGATATCGACAATGTTGACAATGGACGAAATTAACCTCCGAAATTCTGGGAAATTTAAATGTGAGTGTCGTGTAGTTCATTAATCGACTCAATGTTTACTTTTAATTGCAATATATGTTTCTACCAAAGTTCCATCATAACTCATCTACAGATAGATGAAATCAATTTATACTTATTACTTGGAAACTCTAATCGGTACAGATCCTACACAGTGTAAAAATAACCTTTATAGTGAATAAGCAACATCTCTGCTTACCTGCTGTAGATGTAATAGAATAGTTGCTTTAACACTAGCTAACCTAGTAGCAGTCATTTTACTTAATAACTGTGTTGTACCCTAAAAAATAATTCTTATATCTTCAAAACTTTGTCTCAACGTTTGAAGCTTCCCATACAAAATGTGAGCTAGAGGATAGTTTGAACTTTCCAGTTTTGTAACAAGGTTATTGGTGCACCTTCCATGTTCTTTTACGAATACAGCCTGGCATTGTATTATACTTATATCACTTTCACTTGGGGAGAAAAAGTATCCAATGCCAGTGTTTTGAATTGCCTTCTTTTCATCCCTATTAGCAAAGACAACACTAAAAGGAAAGAATTTGGCAAGATAGAGCACACTTTCAAACTGCGAATTCCAACGGGTGACCACTGGCATTGGATACCAGGGACAGTCCTTCCCCTTATTGTCTGCCAAAAACTGAGCAAATAAATGCTTCCTTTTTCTGGTGTGCAGGAACACACTCTTTGTTTTTGAAACAGCAGTGTTTAGTTTATGTAAATGCTGAGCTCAAATATTGCCAATGATTTAAATGAATTAAGTCCCCTTTTTATACACTTTTTGCTCCAACTTTGCCTCAAAATTCTTAAGGGAATCTTCTTCTTTGGTGATAAAGATGTTTTCCAAATTTGCACTTTCTTTACACATTTAATAAACTCTATTTCTTCCTTTATGTTATGATTTTCAGACCAGAAATGATATGCTACTGCAGACTTGTCTATGTGCTTGCCTAATGCTTTTCAAGTATTCTTTCATCCTAGTTTCCAAATTCCATTTTGTTTTTCCAATATAAATCTTATTGCAGTCTCGGCAGCTCATTTTATGAATCCCTGAGTTTCTAGTATTTGGTGTGGTACCTTTAAAATGAGCTGCACAGAACCACAACATTGGGGAAATATAAAATTGTTAAAACCACTAGCATGACCAGTAGAATTGGACATCTGGGAGAAAATACACATAATAAAAACAGCAATTACATAATAAATTTTGAAATCCAAGCAATGTGAAGTGTTAAAACTTTGCATCCCAAACACCAGATAACAACAGGATGGGAAACAACAGGAACAGGAGGAGGAGTAGGAAGCAGAAAAGGAGCTTCAGTCACTTAACTGCTGAAGATGAGGACGAATATCTTGAAAATGTTTCAATGTTTTTCAACCAGTTAAGTGGAGGAGAGTGTAAATAAGTGTGATTCAGTATAACTCAGATAAAGAGTTTTATTTGCCAGGTTTTAAGTGGAAGAAGAAAAATCGAAAGTGAAAGAAACAAGAAAAAAAGGACAATTTTCTATCATTGTCACTGTAATTTTATGGCATTTTGAACCCATATGCCCAAATTGAAAGTGGTTCACATATTACCTGAATTGCAGGAATGCATACATGAATAGAAGTAATATTGTGTGCTTCTTCTTTTACAGCTGCCATCATTAAAGGTAATCATACCAACTGTACACAATTTGCCAATTCAAACAGACTGAATTGGCTGTTCAGCAGGCTGGGATCACAGGCTTCTGGAGAGGGCACAGGCATGCTGGATGTACTTCATTGTGTGCTGATTGACTCACCTGAAGCTTTAAACATGATGAGGGTAAGCATTGTCATTTACAACATTAGCTCACTTCTAGCACTCTCTCTTATTATGTGCTGTACCATAGGGCTAAACTAGATAGTTTTGAAATACTCATCAGCATGCCTATAATAAAATACCATATTTATCCGAATACAAGATGACCCCCATTTTTCAGAACTTAATTTTGGAATTTAGATATCATCTACATAAAACATGTTTAAAAGACATAGGTACATAAAAAGAAGAATTTTTAAATTAAGTTTAAAGGTTTGTCATATATTTTGAACAAACTAATGGACACTTAAGCTGATTAAGTCCCTTATTTATTTATTTTTTTGTACTTAATTTGAATTTGCGCGGAAGTTTTGAGCGGTTGCCAAATAGGGGAGTATGGAAAATGTACGGTATGGGTGCGATGGTACGTGATGGCAGTGGTGGCGGTAGCATTATTGTTAGGAGTGATGGATGATTTTGTATTTAGATGACATACATAATATAACACATTTTAAATGTGTTTATCTAATTTAAATTTACGCAGATGGAAAGATGGAAACAGGGAACAAAATATATGGTATATGAAATGGTGGAACGTGGTGGCGGCAGTGGTGGTAGTGTAACTGTAATGACGATGATAGATATGATTTTGTAGACAACGTACTTAACATAAATGTTTTTACATAATTTGAATTTATGCAGAAATTCACATTGTGAGCAGGGGGAATGAAATATATGGTATATGCGATGATAGAACATGGCGGCAGCAGTGGTGGCAGCATAAGTGTAATGACAATTATTTATCGATGCTATTTTCTGTCAAGACAACATACTTAATATAATATGTCATAAAATGTTTTATCTAGTTCGAATTTGTGCATAAATTCACCTTGTGGTATATGTGCAGCCCAAGGAGAGGAAATGCATGCTAAGCTCTCTCTTTCTGCTTGACTGTTGACTTCCAATACAACATTACACAGCAACCAGTAATATGAAAGGAAGTCCTAATTTTATTTTAGTATTGGAAAGTAATCTTTTTTCCAATGAGAATGCTCCTAGGCTCTGTAGCGCAAAATGAAACACTCAAAATATGCTGCATACGTTGCGACCTTTGCGGTAATCTATACCATTTCCTCAAGGCTTTGCCACTGCTGCATCTGTAAAGTTTGAAACTTACTTTTTCCCCATATGGTATTCAGAAAACATATATGACGAATGCAAAAATACTCCCAGTTCTGAACATTAATATTTTGGAAAAAAACATTGTCTTGTATTTGGGTAAATATGGTAAGTCATCTGCTTGTCTGAGGAACATATACATGGTAATGTACCTATTTGAGAAATGTAAACACCTACAAAAATAAATAAAGCTTTTTTATAGTTTAACATCCGTAACCGAGTAGGTAAAATGAAATGAATGAAATCAATGAAGTGATGCTTAAATGAGTCTGGATTCCATGGAGCTTAAAGTTATTCAACGTTTGTCTTCTCAGATTAAGGATAGACCCTGGAAAAAACCTTATCTGGGTAATTCATCCTAACCAGGATTCAAACTCAGGACATCTGGAGTGTGAGGCAGCCATACTCTACCCCCCACACTACTGAGGCCAGTAACCTTAATGTTGTAAAACTAAAAATAACTTTTCCAGGTTTATTATAATGACAAAGTGAAAAATGTGTTTTCAAAAAAAGAATAAAAAGCATTTTCTGCTGAAAGCTGGGAATTCTTTAAGTCTTTCATGCTGTACTTCTTTTAATTTTTGGTTTTCTTTCTCAGCAAAGAAGCAATGCATATCATAAAAGGATGATACATGTTTTATCAGATTTACAGTTCTGATAATCCCAGACTTTTCCGTAAAGTTATAACTATATATAGGTAGATCTTTTGTGCTTTTGAGGAATTTTTCAAAATCATCATCTCATGTGCACTTCTGTTGCAACAGAATAATAGTCTTAAATTTAAGGTGCAAAAGTGCTAGTGCAAAGCTCTATAGCTCATTAGTTTCTAAATGTTTGTTGATCAGTTATGAAGTTCATTCTGCATAGTGAAGTGCAAAGGTGATAGGAAATTCCAAAAAAGTATTTTAGAGTGAAGAAAGAAAATACTGGATCTTAAAAACTGTTTTGAACTTAAAAGAATATGATCTTTCAAATGAAAGCCTCTTGGAAATTAAATATTTAAAAATACAGCACCTCATAGTAGGCAGTATAAAAACTCTAAAATCTGTGTCAGATGATTCCAGCTTAGAGTGTGCATCATATTCTCAGTGAAAATGGGGACATTTTAAAATATTTTAAGAAAAATCCTAGAAAATTCTACAAAACGACAGAGGTCTTGAATAAAAAGTTGTTTTGCAAAAATCTAGAATCTTTGTTCAGTTTTCACTAGCAAATTTAGATGTAACAACAATTAGTGAATAAATTAATAAAACAAAAGCAGCATATAAAAGGAGTTAAAAATTCTTGTCTGTCCATCCTAAAGTGAGAAATTTAGCTGTGTTAATACAGTTTTACTTTTTCTTCTACTTACCTATAGTACAAATGAATGAATGAATTTATTTCCACTTAATACAATTAATTTTATAATACTATTTTACAATCTCTTGACCATACAATAAATACTTGTGACTCCTCGTGAGTTGCAGTTTAGACCAAGTGGCCAGAATAGTTTCAACATTGCATTTATTCAACTATCAGGCCAACTTACACCTAAAGGTAGTGGACGAAGTGGTGCAGGGGCAGGTTTTCTCTGGGTTCTCCAGTTTCCCCCACCATCGCATTCCACCGGTGCTCCATTATCATTCCATGTATCACCAGTGTCATCACCTGCGGTGCCACAAGTAGTAAAAGTGGGTGTTAAACACTACCAAAAAAAAAGAAAAATAACACCTAAAAATGACATCCACTTTATATTTACCATATTTATCCAAATACAAGACAACCTTGAATGCAAGACAACCCCCATTTTTGAGAACTTAATTTTGGAATTTGCATATCATCTACATACATGTTTAAAAAACATAGGTATATAAGAAGGAGAAGTTTTAATTGAAATTTAAAATTTTGCTATATAATATTTTGAACAAAACTTACTACACAGCAAATGTAGATCTCCTTAAAAAATACAATTTTTGTCATATACATTTTTTTCATGGAGTTGAATGTTTTCAAGATATTCCTTGTTATTGGCTTCAGTTTTAAAATATTTAACACTTTTCTCATCTGGAATTTGTCAACTCCTGGCCATACAAACAAAGGAACTTCAACCATAAAAGCAACCAGTTTTTAAAAGATTTGACTATCACCTTAGCCAATAGTATTCCCTTAGTTCTCTTCTACTTACATGGAAGCAAGTAATAAGACCATTTCTGCTGCTAATTTTTTCTTGATTAGTATGAAGTAAGTAGATGAATTAGCTTTTTATCAATATTTTATTGCAAAATTGTCAAGAAAGTCATGTAAATGGAACATGTCAGATTTTTATTTCTGCTAAATTGAAATTTTTGTTTCTCTCTTGTACCTGTTTCTTAAAATTTTAAAAATTTGATTCTGACTACCTATTCATATTTGTTTAATAATGAATTACTGTTTTAGGATGAGCATATTAAAGTGATCATCTCATTGTTGGAGAAACATGGTCGAGATCCTAAAGTATTGGACGTTCTATGCTCACTTTGTGTGGGCAATGGAGTTGCTGTAAGAAGTTCACAGAATAACATTTGTGACTTTCTACTTCCTGGCAAGAATCTTCTGCTTCAGACGCAACTTGTAGATCATGTAGCCAGGTAAAACGTCTTTGCTAAATCAGAATGCTTTTCTTAGTGGTTTCTTTCCAATTTTATTACCTTACTGAATAATCATCATCATCACCATCATTACCATCATCACCATCACTATCATCATCACCATCATCATCACCATCATCTTCACCACCATCATCATCATCATCATCATCATCATCTTCACCACCATCATCACCATCACCATCATCACCATCATCATCACCATCATCACCATCATCATCACCATCACCATCATCACCAGCATCATCACCACCACCATCATCATCATCATCATCACCACCATCACCGTCATCATCATCACCATCATCATCATCACCACCACCACCACCACCATCATCATCATCATCATCATCATCATCACCATCATCACCACAATCACCATCATCATCATCACCATCATCATCACCATCATCATCATCACCATCACCATCACCATCACCATCATCATCACCAACATCTTCACCATCACCATCACCATCATCTTCACCATCATCATCATCATCATCATCACCATCACCATCATCATCGCCATCATCACCATCATCGCCATCATCACCATCATCGCCATCATCACCATCATCATCGCCATCATCACCATCATCATCTTCACCATCTACATCACCATCATCACCATCATCTTCACCTTCACCATCACCATCATCATCACCATCATCATCACCACCACCATCATCATCATCATCATCTTCACCATCATCATCACCATCATCACCATCACCATCATCACCACCATCATCATCATCTTCACCATCATCATCACCATCATCACCATCATCACCATCATCACCATCATCTTCACCATCATCACCATCACCATCATCTTCACCATCATCATCATCTTCACCATCATCACCACCATCAACATCATCTTCACCATCATCACCATCATCACCATCATCATCACCATCATCACCATCACCATCATCATCTTCACCATCACCATCACCATCATCATCATCATCATCATCATCATCATCATCAGCATCATCACCATCATCATCTTCACCATCACCATCATCACCATCATCACCACCATCATCAACATCGTCATCTTCACCATCACCATCATCACCATCATCATCTTCACCATCGCCATCATCTTCACCATCATCACCATCACCACCATCATCATCACCATCATCTTCACCATCATCACCATCACCGTCATCACCATCATCATCTTCACCATCACCATCATCAACATCGTCATCTTCACCATCACCATCATCATCTTCACCATCACCATCATCTTCACCATCATCATCACCACCATCATCACCATCATCAACATCGTCATCTTCACCATCACCATCATCACCATCATCATCACCATCACCATCATCACCATCATCATCACCATCATCTTCACCATCATCACCATCACTGTCATCACCATCATCATCATCACCATCACCTTCACCATCATCACCATCACCTTAACCATCATCACCATCATCACCATCACCTTCATCATCATCACCATCATCACCATCACCTTCACCATCATCACCTTCACCATCATCACCATCACCGTCATCACCATCATCATCATCACCATCACCTTCACCATCACCACCATCACCATCATCTTCACCATCATCACCACCTAATAATTTAGACAGTTAAAGCTAGACTGGGGAAAAGAACTATGTGGATGTAAGTAATAGGTTAGTGAGAGAAGTATGAGCGTGAACTAGATTATGTGCATTGGCTAAAGGGAGATAGGAAGGGAGGGTATTGGAAAGATGTCCTCTATGTGGAGAAGCAAATAATGACTTTCATTATATAATTGAATCTGAAGAAACAAAGATGTGGAGAGATCAATTTATAGCTAAAACATGGGAAAATGTTAACAAAGAAGTAAAAAAGTAGGATAATGAAAATACAAAAGGAGGGGGATTTAAAAAGTATAGGAGGATATATGGGGAGAGCAAGAGAAAAATGGTTTAGAAAAATAAAGAAATATGAATCTGTTATGCCCTGCCATGCATAAGCGTTAAAATGCATGGTGGACTAAGGAATAAATTAGCAACTCAAAGTAATGTATGAAAAAGATTTTTGTATAGTATTATGTAGAAATAAAATTACAAATTACCTAATAGTGAATTTGTATGCAGGAGTTAGAAATCATTATGTTTTGTATTAGATTTGTTTTGTGAGTTTGAATTATAACACTAAAAACACCACTAAATATAATTTCTACCTGAACTTGTTCTGTGGCAGTCACCTCGTGCCTGGCTCCAATTATGAGGCAGTTGCCCCACATGTCTGGCTGGAAACCTTGTGCCTGGAACATGCGGCATGTGTTAAGCCTCAGGTTGATCTCAGGTTCTCTTGTCTCCAGCAGATGTTTTACAAGGCAAACAGGGTGGAAGGAAATGGTAGCAATTCCAACAGGTGGCAAATTTGTTGGAATTAAAAAAAAAGAAAACACAGTTGTACTCTAACAAATTAATTTACTTCATTTTCATTTCAAATTACTCGCCTATGGCAAGAAAAATGTTCAGAGTTCCCGCATACTACACATATTAGATGGTGTTATCCCATGCCTCAATATGGCATCCTTTTTCCTGTAGCTAGTGATGGGACAAAAATAATACAACTATTTTGAAACAGTTTCACTAACACAACAACTATTTGGAACTGTTTCACCACTACAACTGCTTCATAAAACACTTCTGGAAATTGCATGCCTTGTGTTGTTTTTTCATTTTTCGCTTCCCTGCAACGGATCCGTGCAACAATAACAGTAACGCCGGAGTAGTTGTTTCATTTATTGCAACAGTTGCTATGTGTGGTGTAAATATTTTGACATTGCTTATCGCAAGGTGCACCTTTGTACCTTGTAGCACGCGGCCTGATATAATCTGCAAAATTCAAATATACTAATTAAACTCATTCCCTCTCGTTAACTGCAACAATGCTTTGCTTCCATAATTTGATAATTTCCTCTACAATATACCTAGTGACTGGATGCATTTGGCTCATTGTGATTTCATCGATGGACTGCATTTATCTCAATAGTATTTGGTGGTAGACAACAGGTCTGCAACAGTTTAGGGAATTTCTGTTGCAGGAAACTGTTATATTGAAACTGTTTCATGGTTGTAACAGAAACAGATTAAACTGTTTCATAAAAAGAACAACTTTTCCTGCCTCTACCTGGAGCCGGGCTATGGCTTCTAAATGCCAAGACGTCCAAAGATAGAGTGCTTATCCTTGTTGATTAAGAAATAATTCCTGCCAAACTCTCCTCCCATTCCAAAATGGCTTCCGTGACCTCATTGGCAGTCATGCCAACATGACTTCTAACTAGGTACATGATTGGTCATATGACAACATCATTCCTTGTCAAATATACATAACCATCATTTCCTTTCACTTGGATTTTGAATATTTAACTTAATAATTAAGGACAGACTCTGAACCTCACTTCCAACCAGAAATGCAATTTTAAATACAAAGTTTTACAACAAATTTCCAGGAATTCTCTTGTGTACTGACGCAATTCAGATGCTATTTTTTACAACATGGTTAAATTTTAAACCTTTTTACTGTAGACAATATTAACAATATGCAATTTCCTATGCAATAATAATATAAAAAAAAATACTTTGGCACTATTGTGCATAAATAAATGTTACCATAACCACATGTATGAAATAAATAAAATAGGATAAATTATTAAATTAGCAATCCTGAATCAAATACATGATGTAATGAAAGTGTGAATTAAGTGCAATAACATGGGCAGTCTTGAATTATAGCTTCAGTTCCAAGCATTGTTTGTGTTATTGTCAGCATTCTCTATCTGATATAAGTAAAAGGCTTGAGTATCAAAAAGTGCTATGCAAAATGATGTAAATATGTACCATAGGTTAGAATTAATAGAAGTTGGAGAGTTTGGAACACATCTAGTGGAAGTAGATAAACTAATTTAGCACTTGTGTTATTGTGTAGCTGAATGGTTAACTCACATTGTACTCGTCGTCTGATTACACTCCATAAATCCATTTTGGTAAGCACCTGACTATTTGCACGCATATGAGGGTCGTTATTGGATGTATTTACATCACTGAAGCTAGAACATATGCATATTTTCCTCTCTTACGTCTATATCAGAAACTCATTCATCAAGGTCTGAAAATTCCAAATTACTTACTTTCTTCTAATGTATTGCGAACTGCAGCTCTACTTTCTCTTTGGTTCATAACCTTTGGTGGGATGTTGCCATGTTTCAACCGATACACAAACACCAGCTAGAGAAATTAAATTTGGAGCTAATTTAGCTCATTTTATTAAATAAAATTTAGATCATGATTGGCAATAAAAAGGTTAATGCACACTAATGTTAACACATTTGTATTTTGTTAATTATTTCCAAAATATTAGGCTGTTTTATATTCAATTTTTTCCAGTTTTAATTTTACTTTGATGTTCAAAAACAATAATGTTTGAAAATGAGCAATTGTTTATTCATTTTGTGTTTCTGTATGAGCTCATCACAAATAAAACTCAGTTGTTGGACTATCTCTGTATAGTACAATAATATAATAAGTCAGTTTTACCTACTTTGAAAATACTTCTGGACAGTTACTACTTGTGATTATGGATAGAGATAAATAGGTACATATATGAGGTGTCTTTGTGTATGTGCATACATGCTTGGGGTTGTTTTATTGCAAATTTGTGCTTATTATTGTGTAATACAGTTTGTATTTATTGGACTAATGAAATATAAATCTTATATTTATTATTTATTATCTAATTTTTTATGTATTAATGGACTAAAAGTAACTCTTTTCTTCTTTCATTTACAGTGTTAGACCAAATATCTTTGTTGGTCGAGTGGAGGGTTCAGCAATGTATCAGAAATGGTACTTTGAGGTGACAGTAGATCATATTGAGCAAACCACACATATGATGCCCCATCTTCGAATTGGCTGGGCAAATACTAAAGGGTAAGACAATTTTAAACTAAATATGATAACATATTTAAAACAGATGAGTAACTGTTAATTTTTAAAATTTACATAAGGTAAGTTGGAGCTAGTATGGAAATTATTGTTATTCTCTTCTCCATAAGGTTCCCAATTGGTTCATGTTGTTTGGTTTCTGTTGTGTTGTTAGGCTATCATGGTAGCATCTTGTGGCATTGAAATGAACTTCCAGAGGGATTTGATGGTGGTAAATCAAAATTGTTAGTTGTAAGCAGTGTTTCAAAATGAGGATCTTCTGCCATATATCTAATTTTGCTGCATATCTGGCCAGTTTGATTATTGTGATGTTGTGGTTGATTGTCCAGAAATGGTGTTAAACTGCAGAGTTGTCTATTTGTTTTATTTTATGCATTTCATGTATTCCTTTAACCTAGTTTCCAGATTTCTTTTTCTATTCCTATATATGTATATACCATATTTATTTAAATACAAGAGAACCTCGAATGCAAGAGGACCTCAAGGACCCCCATTTTCAGAACTTAATTTTGGAATTTAGCATTATATGTATATAAAAAGAATAAATAACTTAATGTTTAAATGAACTTTAAAGGTTTCCTATATATTTTGAACAAAATTTGACACTTAAGCTGATTAAGTCCATTTATCATCATCATCATCATTGTATTTTATATGAATTTGCATGGAAATACTTAATATAGCACATTGTAAATTTTTTTACCTAATTTTAATTTGTGCAGAAATTCACATTGCAAACAGGAGAGAAATGGAGAATGTACATGTTCTGGCATGTTTGTGTTCAGCGGTGATGACATCAGCTTACTGTAATGACAATTATGGATATAATTTTTAATTAAGACACCATAGTTAATATAATATTTGTAATATATCGTAAAACGTTTTACCTAATTCAAATTTATGTGTAAATTCATGTTTTGAGCAGTAGAGATGGAGAGGGAAGTGTGGAGATGTGCAGAATGTGTGCCATGATACATATATAAGCTATTATGGATGGTAGAATACGAAGTTAGCAACTGCGATGGTGGTAGGAGTGCAACTTTAATGACGATTATGGATCCTATTTTCTATCAAGACAACTTAGGCCCATTAACAGCTAATTTCTGGGGCGAAATGAAATGCACAAAAATCTACCGTATTTATTGCGACCTTGGTGGTAACGTACACCATTTCTTCCAGGCTTGGCCACTGGCATACCTGCAAAATTGAAACTTTCTTTTACCAGCAAGGCATTTAAAACATATGTAGCAAATGCAAGACAACCCCCAAGTTCTGAACATTAATGTTTTGGAAAAAATCATTGTCTTGTATTCGGATAAATATGGTTTACTTTACTGCGGATAGTTGAATTTGTGAACTTCAGGTTTTCTGTCTTATAGTATAGGCTCCTTTAAACTCTTGCAAAATAATTTCTCTCTCCTAAATTTGTTCTGTTAGGCAAGGCTGATGCTGTGTTTCATGAAAATCTTCTTAAATTTGTAATGTGATCTTGAGTGATATGTGAATTTTTTGAACTTCAACTGTTTTTCCTCCAGGTTGAGATGTGTTATGTCTATTTGTCATTTGAACTTCACAGTTTTTTTATCTGATGGTTTTTTGTTGAACTCATTGTTTTCATCTGTGTTTATTAAATGCTCATATTCAAGTTAATATTCCTGTTAATCTAGAGGGATGGATACTATTTTGTGTGTTAAGCTTTTAATACTGCAGTATTAATTATTTAATACTACCGAGTTCTTTATGTTTAAGCTATGGAATCCTGGTAATGAGGAGAATCTTTGTATTAGCAAAAACAATATGTGGTATTAATTTGTTGAGTTGGTTTTTTAACAAATTAAAGCATAGACTTTTGAAACTAGTCCCTCGTAATAAAAAAATGTAAGTGACGTAGTGTTAAAAAACCAACTCAACAAATTAATACCACATATAATTTGACCGTTACTGTTACTAAATTCCTCCAAACATCAATTAACAGAAACAAGTTTAGATCAAGATTAAAAAGATACCTTATTACTCACACCTTCCTTACAGAGGAGGATTTCAAGCAATCAAAAAATACTGGTAATAATGAACATTGTAAATATAATAAACATGAATATTTTAAGAATATATACATATGAGTAAGTTTTTGGAAACAGACATGTAATTGCAAATTATGCAAAACTGTCACCTCTGAAAACTCATTGTTCAGAGTTATTATTTGTAAATGTATTAATAAGTATAAATAAATGTAATTCTTGAAATGATCTACATCCTGGAGTTTGGGCATAGAGTCTAATCTCAAAATAGGATCTACAGATTGCAATGTTATATGTGTGCATGGGTGGGTGTGTAGGTGTATGTGTTTTTTGTTTTATTTTGTTTTGCAATTTTGTACGTGGGGGGAATCAATGGTGTTGACTATTGGTCTCATCTTGTATCCCAGTTCATGTATCTTTAGTAATGCACACATTCTTGGTAAAATGGGGTGGTGTGGTTACAATCTTGATTTTTCTGTGTTAGAATTTTGATTTCTTGGTTGAAAGCTTTCAAGCGTGACTTTATTGAGTTATTTTCGATTTCTATGTACCAATCCTGTTCTGGTATGTCTTCCACCCTGGCAATATAGTAGAGTTCCTGGAGAATGATTTATTTGTTCCCTTTGTCAGCTTTTGTGTAAAATACTGATTTTGATTTTAATGAGTTAATAGTTTGGAAAATTGTCATGATTATCTATCTGTATCTCTTAAAAGGTTCATTTCATAGTGTTTCTTTATTCCAGTTTTGTTATTTTTGTCTAAGTGGCAAGTGATAATTGTATTTCATCTACTGCTTTTGTGTAGTCAACACAGGATTTTAGATCAAGGTTTAGTAATGAGATATCTGCTTTTGTGAAAAGTTCATTTTGTAGATTAATTACATCTTTCAGTAATATATATTTTAATTCATAGCAATTGGTGTTCCTCTAGAGTAGCTAATTGCTTTAGTTTTTGGATTTGATACTTAGATTGCTACAAATGTTTATTTCAAGATATAGATTGAACTAGATGAGATGACTTAACAACCTTGTACTGCTTCACTTACTGAAAATTTTGAGTACATTTTTCGCTATCTGCATCATTAGCTTGTTATTGAATGCCAGTTTTGGATAATTTTTCAATATAAGAAAGTGCCTGATCATGCTGGTGAAGACTTGATGCTCCTGAAAAACATTGTTCTCAGGGATATCAAAGTTTATGAGGTTATTATTGACCTTCTTTATAAAGTATTTTTGCATGTGCTAAGGTTGGTAGCTCTTTTTACCAGTGTTGGTGGTTTAATTTCTCTGCTGATTTTGAGAATATAGAAACCTAGGCAAGCAGAAATCCCTACCACTACCACCACTGCCAGAGATCTAAA
The DNA here is from genome assembly GCA_030762935.1 of Hymenopus coronatus. Classification (NCBI taxonomy): domain Eukaryota; kingdom Metazoa; phylum Arthropoda; class Insecta; order Mantodea; family Hymenopodidae; genus Hymenopus; species Hymenopus coronatus. The sequence goes on from CM060883.1 coordinate 81,334,400, forward strand.
TAGCCTCAGCATTCATTTTGTAGATTCCAATTTCAGCTGGTTTAAAATGTTTTCTTTCTCTTTTATACTTAAGACTTTATTCTTGACTTAATACTTTTGGAAATAAAATCATTTGGAAGGATAGATAGAACTTAATTTTACTGAGTGCTGCAACTAAGTCTTACTTTATTGCACTGCTGAGTGCCAAGAAAAGCTACTATCTTTTTTAATTTTCCATTCATTCATTCTAGAGAGTAGATAGGATGTTATGAAATGGTGCTTTCCAACTTTCAACATAAAAAAATATTTAGCCTTTATTGTTGCTAAGAATAACTATTTATTACCAATGATAATGCTTAATACTTCAAAAGCACATTGATGTAAAACTAATTTTTCATAGGTACATACCCTATCCTGGTGGTGGAGAGAAATGGGGAGGCAATGGTGTTGGTGATGATCTGTATTCTTATGGTTTTGATGGCTGCAGTCTTTGGACAGGTACATATATGTTATATTTTTGTAACTCTTTGCAGAGATTATGTAAAGTGCATCTCGAGTATCATTTTAACTTTGTCTTTTCACTAAATGTATGTGAAGGATTTACAAGCACAATATTATAGCAAATATGACAAAAAATAAAAAAATGTGTTTGTTAATAACATAGCCCATTTTCAGGTGAGTATTCACACTTATAGTGGTTTACTGTTAAAATGGTATAAAATGAAACCACTCAATGAAAAAAATAAGTAATAATAATAATAATAATAATAATAGTAATAATAACAAAACAACAATAATAACAAGAACAAGAACCAGAGCCTTCTCGGTAGTGTGAAGGTAGCATGCCAAGAAGTACTAAGTTCGAATCTTACATAGGTTGAGTTACCCGAATAAGAAGACAACTTTAAGTAACTTAAAGCTCCATGGACCCCTGACATCATTTCAGCATTATTTCATCAATTTCATTTATCATCCAATATGACCAACCAGGTTAAAGGATAATTTTAATTGTTTTCTCACAGAAACCATGTGTAGGACTGGAGTTGAATAGACTGAAAAATTCAATGCCATAGCCAGGATTTGAACCACGGTTGCTCTACCACTGAGCTACCATGACATCATGCCAGCATAGCATTGAATTTCTCAACTGACTTACATGTTTCCCTGTAAACCACAAGGTGATCTCAAATTGTTTTTGAGATGACAACCCCAATGGTGACTTACAATGTTGCAAGTACTTTAAGCCCCAGGATTCATAGTATAGCCAACTATTGTGGACAATTAAAATTATCACGGTTGCTGTGAGAAAATTAAAATTATTATAATTCCTATTATTGGCACTGTTAACTTTTTAGTATATAATTTCTGCTCGGAATCCATCTTCTGTAGTTATGTCTAATATGCTTTAATATTGGTGAATACTTTGTTACTGATGTATGCTTTTGGCAAAATCTTAAGATGTCAATTATTATTGCAGGTGGACGATGCACCATGGTATTCGGTGGAGCAACAGAGCCATACATTAAGAAGGGTGATGTTGTAGGCTGTTCATTGGATCTCACCATACCAATCATATCATTCACATTCAATGGTCATAAAGTGAAAGGTGCCTTTAGAAATTTCAATCTGGATGGAATGTTCTTTCCAGTTGTAAGCTGTTCTTCAAAGCTTAGGTAACTTATTAACAGTTGCAATAATTCTCAAATACTTTGATGGCTTCTACTCCTTAGTTTTTAAGACCTGGTTTCCAACATAGACATTGCATTCAGGGGGGGGGGTTTGAACTATCTTCTGTTTGACACAAATTGTTCAGGGTATTCTGTCATTTTCAAGCTATGACTTCCTTTTGCAGCGAACAGCCTAAATTTACTTTCTAACTGCCTAGGGTTTGCACCATTTAGCTTGATAGAAATTACTTCATATATTTTTGTCTACATTTCAATACCTAGCTGCTTAATTCCATAACAAATTATGTGGAGATGAGAGGTATAGATATTAAGATTGTGAGGTCCACACCAGATGTTTATGGATAAATATTTATAGAAGATAGTAGAAAGTACAGGTGTAATAGCTTAATTAGACATATCTAGGGATAAAATGGAAATATTTCTAAATAAAAAGCAGTATAAGGAATGTGTTACAAAGAAAAAGTTTCACAAGATGTGTGGACACCACCTGAGACATCAAATGGGGCAAATCTTTACTACTGCTCTGCAAATGCAATATTTATTACTTTGTTAGGTAAATATCTTTAATATATGATATTTTAATCAAAATCGTTACAGCCATTTTTTAGAAAATCAAAATTTTCGAAAAAAGTTCTATGTAAAGGGTAGTTTGGGGTAGGGGATTTCTCTCAAGATCTTCATGTCGCATCCCTGGAAGATACCAAACTTAAATACGAACACACACACGCACACAAACGCGCATGCACACAAACACGCACGTCAACGCACGCACGCACACACACCCACACCCATGCCCACACCCACACCCACGCCCATACCCACACCCACGCCCATGCCCACACCCACACACACACACACTTTTTCTGAAAATGTTTTTTTTTTGGATACAGGGGACTCTAAAACATATATTTCCAGTGAAATATCGGTATCAAATCTTTTGGTGGATTCCAATACCTTCTCTATGCATGTTAGCAAGATAAAACCTGACGCACTAGATCATATACACACCAAGAGCCTAAATTATAATAAATACTCTTCAGTGGTAGAATAGACTATTATATTAGGAAATTTTCCAACATTTTTACTTTTTCTACACGTACATGTACATAACATATAGAGAAGGTATTGCATTCCACCCAACAATTTGATACCGAGATTTCACTGGAATTACACAATGTATTTTCAGAAAAAGGTCCATGCGCAGGGTGTGGGTGTGTGTGTGTGTGTGTATGTGTCTGTCTGTATGTCTGTGTGTGTGCCTATAACTCAAAAACGAAAAGTCGATAAAATACTAAACTTGGTATTTAAGTTTAGTATCTTCCAGGGATGCGACACGAAGATTTTGAGAAAATTTCCCCCAACTCAAAAAATTTCGAAAATTTTGATTCTCTCAAAAATGCTCTAACGATTTTGATCAAAATACTGTATATTAAAGATATTTATATGACAAATAAAATGTATATCTTAAATTTTCTAAAGACGTCTTTATTCTGAATAAATTTTGCATAACTGGTAAACCATAAGAGATAGACAAAAGCTTGCTTCATAAGAAATGTAGATCATGTTAAAACAGAATTTATGTCATATATATATTTTTTGTTGTTGAATTGGCCATTTCTGAGATATTTCTTGTTATTTATTTTAGATGTAAAGTGCTTACATTTTTCTCACATGGAAAATTGTAAACTCCTGGCCCTGCATAGAAATAGATTTCATCCACATGGCAACCAGCTTTTAAAAGATTTGACTATCATTTCAGCCTAGTTTATTCCCTTATTTACCCTCTACTTACAAGGAAGCAAGTAATTAAGATAATTTCTACTAATGCCTATCTCGATTATCATAAAGTAGATAGAAGAATATGCTTTTTAACAATAATTTGTTACAGTGATATAGAGAAGGTCGTGTGAATGGAACACATCAGATTTTTTAAATTTATAGTAATTATTAATAGTTTTGATTATTTTAGGTAAAAAATTGTAGAATTTTCCCTTCATGAAACTAGGCATCTTCTCATAAAGGCAAAGTCTATGTTCCATGGTGTAAAAGTCATTCTTATTTCTTGAATTATAATTGTGATTTTGATTGGTATTTTGAACTAATAGCAGCTTTAAGTTGTTAATCTTTACAAGATGTTGCAGAATAGCTGTTGTGGTAACATTGGCTATGCAGTCAATGCTACATTACTACATGATCATGGTTTTCATTTGCCTGTATCATAGTTATATTGGAGTATGATACATTTCACATCTCAATCTTGTTGTTCCATTGTACTCACATGCTTTTTAAAATTACTCCTCAAGGAAGTAAATTATGGATTCATCTTTTACATCAGAGTCAGAGATCATGTTATACCCTTTTATTATACATTGTATGTAGTAACTTCATAATGTAGTTTCAGGATTAATAATTTACCAGTCAGAGCTCAACAGCTTATAGTAGAAATATGTGTATGAAAAATCTGATGTGTTCCATTCACATGACTTTCTCTACATCTCTGCAATAAATTATTGTTTAAAAGCTTATGCTCTTATTTACTCCATGCTAGTCGAGAAAAAACTAGCAGAAATAATCTTATTACTTGCTTCCTTGTAAGTAGAAGCGAAATAAGAGAGTACTATAGGTTAAAGTGATAGTCAAAAGCTGGTTGCTATGTGACTGAAGTTTCTTTGTTTGTATGGAGAAGTTGACAAATTCCTGTATGAGAAAAGTATAAATTTTTAAAGCTGAAATCAAAAAGAAGGAATATCTCAAAAACGATCAACTCCACGAGAAAAATGTATCTAATATAAATTATATGTTTTAACGTGCTCTACATTTTTTGTGTGGTAATTTTTTTTTTATCTCTTATGGTTTGCCAGTTATGCAAAACTCATTAAAATTCATCTAGAATAAAGTAGTCTTCAGAGCCTATTCCCAGAAAATTCAAGATATGAATTTTATTTGTTAAGTAAATGTCTTTAATATACAATATTTTAATTGAAATTGTTACAGCCATTTTAGAGAAAATCAAAGTTTTCAAAAAAAGTTCCATGTAAAGGGTAGTTTGGGGTCAGGGGATTTTTCTCAAAATCTTTGTGTCGCATCCTTGAAAGATACTAAACTTAAATACCAAGTTTGGTAGTTTATCAACTTTTTGTTTTTGAGTTATTGTGTTCACACCCACACACACACCCGTACGCACACGCACATGCACATGCACACACCTGGACCTTTTTCTGAAAATGCTTTTTTTGGATTCAGGGGACCTTAAAACATATATTTCTGGTGAAATCTTGATATCAAATTTTTTGGTGGAGTGCATACTTTCTCTATACATACTTGTATAGAGAAAGTAACAATGCCAGGCAAAGTTATAAAGGGCAGGAGTAAAGGTAAATGGAGCTTTATTATAAAGTTCCACATGATGCATGGACATCACTTAAGTAAATATGGCAAGCCTTTACCATTCTCTGCAAATACAATATTTACTATTACAAAAATCTGATGTGTTTCATTCACATGACTTTCTTCCATCTCTGTAAGAAATTATTGTTAAAAAGCTTATTCTTCTATTTACTTCAGGCTAATTGAGATAACATTAGCATAAATGCTCTCTTGTAAGTAGAAGGGAAGTAATGGAATATACTAGGCCAAAACGATAGTCAAATCCTTATAAAAGCTGGTTGCCAAGCGGATGAAATCCGTTTCTTTGCATTGCCAGAAGTTAACAAGTTCCCGTATGACAAAAGTTAAAGTATTTTAAAACTGAAACCAGTAACAACAAATATCTTGAAAATGTTCAACTCCACAAAAAAAAGGTATATAACATAAATTTTGTGTTTCAACGAGATCTACATATTTTGTGCATTAAGTTTTTGTGGTTCTCTTATGGTTTATTAGTTATGCAAAATCTAGCAAAATTCATCCAGAATAAAGGGGTCTTCAGAGGCTATTCCAAGAAAATTCAAGATATACATTTTATATGTCATGTAAATATCTTTAATACACAGAATTTTAATCAAAATCATTGAGCCATTTTTGAGAAAATCAAAATTTTTAAAATTTTTCCATGTAAAGGGTAGTTTGGGGGATGGGGATTTTCCTCAAAATCTCCATGTCGCATCCTTGGAAGATACTAAACTTATATATAATGTTTGGTATTTTACCAACTTTTCATTTTTGAGTAATTGTGTTCACATGTGCGCATGTGCACACACACACACACACACACACACACACACACACACACACACACACACACACACACACACACACACACACACACACACACACATACACAGACCTTTCTAAAAATGTTTTTTTTGGATACTGGGGACTCTAAAACGTTTGGTTCTGGTGAAATCCTGGTATTACATTTTTGGGTGGAAAGCAATACCTTTTCTACATACTATGTACATAGTATGTGTAGAGAAAGTAAAAATAAAATAGTTGATAAGTTACATTAAATAATTATGTCGTTTCTCATGCATAATAAGGTAAGCATTCTGAACATCAGGGCGGCACAGTTAAAAGTAGCCCGCCTCCCCTTTGAATGCAAATACAATATTTTGACTACTCTACAACAGTGCTACAATGGACAGTTTTATGCAATTATCGATTGTTAGCACTCTTTGCTATCATTGTTTGCACTCTTCTGCCAGCATTTCAGTTAATTTCAGCAGTGAATTTAGACATTTCTCTTTGCATTCTGCAAAATGACTTTCTCGATAGAAGAAAGAATTGATATTGTGGAAACATCTGTGAAATTAGGTTCGATTAAGGAAACCTGCGAAATTTTTGGGGCCAAGTATCCAAATACAGGACTACCAGCAAAGAGAGCATTACAGAGTCTGTATAAAAACTGGTACACCTACTCATATGTGCAAAATGTAAAACGAAAACAATTCCTTTAGTTCACACACTAGCAGTTATTGCAGACATTTGCCAAAGAAACACATGTAAATTGGCCCAATAGGTGCATGTAAGTAGAAATTGCCAGTGGATATTTGAAAGTATTGAAGCCATATTTTTGACAGTTCTGCAGCAATTACAGGAAGATGACAGAAGTGTGTAGATTACAGACATGGCTGTAGAATAACACCAACAATGGTTTCTTAGGCGCTTTCCATTACATCATCCATAATGAACCATGGTCTCATCTTTCTGGTCCTTAGAATTCACAGAACACCTGATAGTGGGCAATGGAGAACCCTAACACTGTATGTCAACAACCACTCCATGATGAAAAATTTGGCGTTTGGTGTGGTGTAAAGAATGCGCATCATTGGACTCATACTTTTTTTACACTACCTTTGACATGGTGAAAATTTTTGGTGCCTTTTGTGCTCAAGTCACTAAATATGAAAGACATACTGCTTCTTCCAGCAATATGGGGTAACATGCCACACGTCTTAAGGTATCCCTGGAACCAGTCCATGATGTCTTCACTGCGAGCAAACATTTGTGGCCACTATGGTTGCCAGATCTAACAACATGTAATTTTTTCCTGTGGGGACACTTGAAACAAATCCACACATAATACAGGAGCTGAAAGACAACATCAGCTGTGAAGTTGCTGCTATCAATATCCGAACTTTGTGCCGGGTGTTTCTGAGTATGCTAAAAAGTGCACAGCTGTGTATTTATGCGACAGAGCCACTTTCAAATGTATTTTTCATTGCACACACTACTGCCGTAAGTTCTGTTATTAAAATCTAAACATACTGTAGTATGGCAGTTGTGAATGAAGAAACGTGGCAATGTTGTATATTGTCATCCACAAGGTCACCTTTACTACTCTGCGAGTAATCAGCTTGCAGTGTGACAGTAACAGGCAAGAGAGAAAAGGAAGTGTACAAAAATTGTATTGCTGTTTTGGCATTATTTCATTGTGGAAAGCGAGCTAAGGAAATTTTTTCAACACTGAAACCTCTTAGCATCAATGAACAACTTATGTTTTGTACAATAGCATGGTTTAAAGAAATGGGTGCAATTATTGATTGCATCAGATCTGGCCATCCTATGTGTGTATAAACAAAAGAAGCTGTGAACATTGTTCGTACAAGGATTCGACGCAATCATTTGGGTAAACAAACAATTTTGTCTCGCGAAATAACATCTCTTCATGAACAATATCACATTTTTTTTTTTTTTTTTTTTTTTGAAAGAAGATTTACATGTTAGTGCATATAAAAGATACGCAAGGCATTTATTAACTGAAAAATTAAATGAGATATGCCGGGTTTGATCCAAGCTTTGTTAATGACAAAACAAAAACCACACAAGTGTGACTGGCAAAGTGTCCCGCAATTCATCGCTACTGCTGTCTGGCCCAGCAGAAGTTTTGACATAAATTCATTGGATTATTCTGTGTGGCAGAAGTTCAAGCATGTCAAAAGAGGTACCACAATACTGAGATGTTAAAAAAATCAGTCATGTTAGCTGTCAAGAAAATTCCACTGGACATGATTCATGCAGCTATTGATGAGTGACTCAGCATCTCTCCTGCTGTGTTGCCACACATGACAATCATTTTGAATGAGAGTATGTTCATTTTGCAGCATTTTTTGTGTTCCTTCAAAATATATGTATATTAATTGATTTGTATAGTTTTGTTTGGTAGTTTATGCATTGAAATTACTGACAGAACCTATGGCAGTCTATGTAAATAAATGTAAGTCCACTTCAGCTCTTCATTTCTGTTTTGCCGTGTTTCCTTTATACTTTGACTACTTTTATTTGTGGTACCCTGTATTTCATGCTTTTCTGTATGAAACAACACAATTATTTTTTTATGTTACCTACCTCAGCATTCATAAAAACTGATGTGCTCTGTTCATGGGGAGGTATTGTCACAATAAAAAGAAGAAGAACTAGAAGTAGAAGAAACTAATGCATGATAATAAACTGATTTGTGGTGCTTTAAACGGTTGCTAATTTGGTTAGATAACAAATAAGCTCTTGGAACAAACTATTCTAATTGTAACTTAAAACCAAGAGTAAATTTTGTGGGCTAGCTATGCTAGCTACAAAGCACGGTAAATTTGTGAAGTAAAAATTTCTGTTACATTTATAAATAATGAAGAATTTATTCCTAATCTTTTGGCTGTTTACATTCTGGCCTATTGTTATGACTTAAAATAGGCAGTTTGCAATAAAACTCAACAGTTCGTAATGTACTGTAGTTCTGTCTTCTCTGGCAGAGTGGCATGACTGACTGAACTAGTATAATGGGCATATTCACAGGATAAGATGTGAAAGGGGAAGTCACTGTAATGTATCCTCAGGTCTTTTCTCTTCCCCTGCAAGTCTCGAGAACAACCAAGGCATTTCCCGATATGTGCTAGACAGTCTAATGATATTTATTACTGAAAAAGAGTTCTTAATTTGCCCAAAGTATACAAATTAAAAGTTATTAATTGCCACATAAGTATGAACATCCCCACAGCTTTGCCAAAACTTGTACTTGAACTGCTCAATTATGTCCCTCTAATGCTGCTGCTGCTGCTGCTTTAGAGTTTGGTAGTTGTATACATCTTCTTAAAAGTATTAGGAGTATATAAAATATAAAATAACTAGAAAATAATCACAGTTAGCTTTACATTATTAAAATAAGAGGTTGGATGAGTTCACCAGAGCTATAATTGCAGTGCCTAATTATATTTTAAATGATATGTTTTGTTTTTTTATTTTAGCTGCCGATTTCTTCTTGGTGGTGACCATGGCCGTTTGAAGTACATTCCAGCAGAAGAATTTTCTCCATTGGTTGAAAGTCTCCTTCCTCAGCAAGTGCTTTCCATAGATCCATGCTTTTATTTTGGTAATCTCAACAAAAGTGTGCTTGCTGGACCATGGCTAATGGAAGATGACTGTGCCTTTGTTCCAGTACCTGTTGATACCACAGCAGTAAGAATTTCACATGGAATACAAATTTTTCTTATATATAGTATCTGATAAAATATATTGATACAATTCATGAATTTATTTTCTTCATAATGGACTAGGGTGTTTATTTACTATTCTCAAGATTCTGTAACCCTAGAACACTTATTGTCTTTTTATCATAAGTAATATAACGAGAGCTTCAACTTTTATTAGTAAACTAGAGAAAAGTTGTAGCTCGAGTTGTATTTAATAAGCTCTTGAATAAAGTAACAATGATTAGCCTATGTGGACACAAAGAATAATATTCCTAAACTCCCAACTGTCTTCATGTATATTTACACCGAAATCAGTGCAACTTGATGTTCATATCATAAGTCATGACCTTGTTGCTAACAGAATTTGTTGAACTGGTTCCTCGCACTGAATCTGTTGTTTTTAGTATTGTATGGCTTTAAGGTTTCAATTAATATGTTAATTTCAGCGATTGACCTTTTCCCAAAACGTTTTGGAACTTCCGTCATTATGTACGGGAATATCACTGCACATTGATATTATTATGAGACAAACATTAGTTCAGAGGGAAAACAAATTCATGTGGGTGCGATAAATTTGAAAAACAGTTGCACGTGAGTGTGATAAAAAAAAGTATTAAAATGCATGTGTTCCGATTGGTTGGAATTTTAAGAGCCAATATACTGGATTAGCTGCCTCATATGGTCAGTGTCATGAATGAAATAGTCTATACTAAATACAATATATAAATTTTATATGTAGATCTTTAAATGGATGATATTTATTACATATAATTGCAAGCCTATCATTGTTTCAAAAGCTGTAATACAAGAATACCTTTTGTACAAAAGTGGTTTTCAAAGAATACTCAACAATGCTAGTTTGAATTGTTATAAAAAAATGAGCATATTATGGGAAAACTTCAAATATAAATTAATTAATAATGAAAACACAGTTTGCGTAAATTAGATATAGCAGCATTATAGGCAATCAGACACTTTTTTCTGATGTTCTTCTCATATTGGCGTCATACAAGATGCACATGTAAACTTATGTCAAGCATGTCTTGGAGTGTTCATTTCATCCCACTAATTCTACAAAATGGTCATCAAATGCCACTACATCTAGGGTTTTTTCCTTTCCCAAGATATAGAATGGCCTTTAATATGCAGTTTGTGGCATTAGCATAAATCATAGCAAGCTTCAGGCCATATTTGTTTGGCTTATTGCTCATGTAAACCCTAACATGGCATCACAAAGCCAATAGCATAGTAAGATTTTCTTTGTTACATAGTTATAAACACTTCCCACATTTATAACCAGGAGTTATTTCTCGGCTGCTGTAAGATGGTCAGAGGTTTCATCCACAACTGTGGTGAGCATCTTCAGTGGCACGGTCAAAGTTTCCTTGGAGAAGGTTTCGCTGCATCTGAAGTGTTGACTGTTGAGCTCAACAGAAACTGGCATCCTGTCATCGAAGGCAGGAAACATCATAAAACAGCCAAGTTCGAAGCACCTGCGTCGGAGAGACCAAGCTCCGCCTTCCAACCAACCAGCATAAATACAGCAACTCTGACAGTCAACGCTTCATATGCAGCGAAACCTTCTCTGAGGAAACTTTGACCATGCCACTGAAGATGTTCACCGCAGTTGTGGACGAAACATCTGGATCATCTTACTCCAGCAGACCTTGGCAAAACAGCCTGGAAATAACTCCTAGTTATATTGACTCTGCCTGTGAAAGCCTACGTTCTCTCACTTCCCACATTTGTTTGAAGGATGCCACTTGACCTCTTTTCTCCATTCTTTCTTTCTGGTTTCTTTGTCATCAAATCTGCTGCAGTATATTAGGAGCATAAACTTTTTACCAAAATGTAGATCATGTCAGTACACATGCCATCCACAAAACATTGCCTTCTAACACTGTTGGCTGCCATCTTGTTAATTTGTCTCCAACTTGTCCATTCTTTAACACAGCATTTTCAGTAGATCATCCCCATATGCATCTTTGTCTGCCAACTTTTCTTTCATGCCAGTGAATTCTGCAACTCAGCATCTCTTTTTCAATCTCTGGCCAATCCAATTCTAGTTTGCTTTATTTGTATTTTAGTAGTAGCTTCCAAACAACTGCCAATAACACATTTGACACCACTTCAATAAATCTTATGTACCCCTCTGTAGTGTGTATTATATAAATATATCCATAAATAAAATATAAGAAAAGAATTCTGTTTATGTAAGAAAAGCATGTCTGGTTTTCCTCATGTGCAATAGCACTTAAAATATCCAAAACATGGAATACCTAACCATAATTCAATTTGTGTCTAGCTTAGTATTTAAATTAATAAAAAACGTTAAAGATAAATGCTCTGAATGAAAATATGTATTTATATAGGAATATTAGCTGTTTTCATGGTATAGTTGTTATATTATTCACTTTAAAAACTCTCGTATATATATATATAGCAAAAATGTTTGCATTAATTTCCAAGTTTTTGAACTGTTTGAGGTGTTGCTGTTTTAAGAATACAATGCTAATTTAAGATATGATATATAGTTAAACTCTTTCTTTTTTCTCTATTCTTTAATTAGGTTACTCTTCCAAGTCATGTAGAAAACATAAGAGATCGTCTAGCAGAAAACATTCATGAAATGTGGGCAATGAATAAAATTGAAGCAGGGTGGATATATGGAGAGAGGCGAGATGATCTGCGAAAAGTTCATCCCTGTTTGATACAATTTGAGAGATTACCTCCAGCAGAAAAGCGTTATGATTCCCAGCTTGCTATACAAACACTAAAGTAAGTTCTGCCAAATTAACCTAAGTGGTACTAATATAGTGAATACTGCATTACCGTTTATGCAAGTGCAAATAAAGACATATGCTTAGCTCTAGCTCTTATTTGATGGTACAGTTACAGGAAGCATGATCTGTATTCACCAGAGAACATCTGTATATAATATTAGCATTTACTGAAGATTTGGATGCAAAAGTTCTGAGAGAGAACATAGATATATCTATAGAACAGATTTTACGTTTGGGAGGGTCTCACTTCAATTTAATTCTTATTTTTTCCTTAGAGGTATTCTGATATGGAATCCAAGGAATGATTATACATTCCCTTGACTTTCTATTAAAATATATTTTCCATCTGCTTATGATGCATCCTACTTATATTAAAAAGTTTCCATGATTATTTTTTGATTTGAATATGCATATAATTAATTCAATGGCTTTTGACTCTTTTCACTAAGGCAATGAATATTGACTCTGGATTGTAATTGTTTATTTTAGTTTAGCAGCAGGAACATAATGGTATCAATTTATATATATAAAAATAGAGGGTGTTAATGAACTATACCAAAATATTTTCACAGAATATGTAGATTACGTAAATAAGTAATTTGAGATAGGAGACTTATGGCCTGTTTATTGAAATTTTGAAGAAATGGCTATAAGTTTCTGAAGTGCCAGTATGCCACGTATCACGGCACTTCGTCTGGAATGAAAAAAATAATAATAAAAAACATTTACTCTATGATAGGAATCAAACTCATGACCTTTGGGATAGCAGCTTCCTGCGTTATGCATTAAGCCACCAGAGCAGTTGAAAAAATGCCTCCAGAGCAGGCTACATAACTCAAAAAAGTAGTTAATGGATGCTCAGTGTCGCACTGTCAAGTGATTAGTTCAAGATTTTACAGATTTCGGCGACATTAAATCTTGAGAACGCTAGTAGCGAGCTGCTAAAAATCGATATTTCTATACTCGGGCAGCAGTTTTAAAGACATTCTAAGCCATTTTGTCAACCTCCTTTGCTTTAACACTGACTTATCAGCACCTGATACCCACACGTTTAACGCTATGTAGCTGCGTTATGTTTATCCAGGGACCATGCATCGCCAATCTCAAATTACATATATCAGTCACATGCACAATCTCGCAAATTATTTCGGTGTAGTTCATTAACATCCTGTATGTATATACATTTTTTTTGTGTAATTTTTTGCCCAGCTTCTCCACCTGCCACTTTGCTTTATTCTCTATTTATATCTCGTGTGACATCATAATATAAAACTTTCAGTAGAAACATGTTTCACTTGATACACACTTGATACATATAGCTTAAACTAGCTTGAACTGACATACATGGTTACAGTAAGAAATGCCAGGACTATTTAGAAACAAAGATCTTTTATTAGATCTCTTTTTTTTTTTTTACAAGCATACAGTATCTCATTTAAGAATCTAACTTTAAAATGTGTTAGCTTAAAGCATAATAAGCACTAGTTGCAGTTTTATTATTGTCTCTTCTAGTTCCACCTCTGAGAAATATGCAAGTTAAGACATTCAAGTTCACTCTCAGCAAAATGGAGGTAGTACACGATGATAAATATGTTGCTGTGAAATTTAGCTTTTGTCTCAACAAATCTTCATCTGAGTCTGCTGGGAAATTGTTCCTCTTTGTAGTACAGCTCAAGGAAGAAACCTGGCAAACAGTTTCAGTGCAAGTTGGATCTAGTTCTTGATAACCAATTATTCTTCTAATAGAACAGAACATTAACAACACTGCCATCAATTAAGGGTGGGGGATTATCAAATAAAATTAAAAATAATTTTAGAAATCCTGAAATTCTATCACCCACGCCTTTATAATTGGAAAATTGTGCATGCAATATGTTTGTGTATGGTGGATTTAAGACTGCTGATTCTCATACTGTAGGTTTTCTCACTGTTAAATATGGAATTATATTTGTCGTGTTAAGAAGGATATTATTGTAATACTCTCCTGTAAATATGATTGAAATTTTGTTTTAAAGCAATCTATTGTAACCAGGACCAAGATCTACGTGATCTGCTGTAAATAAGAGTAAACTTAATCTTGATGTGATCTACTGTAACATTGTTCTATGTGTATACTGTATGATTGAAATAAATAAAAAAGAAATAAGTTATATATTTAATTAAGGCTTAATAGAACCATACTTATTGTTATCATTACTTTTCAGAACTATTATAGCCCTGGGATACTACATTAGCTTGGACAAACCTCCATCTCGTATAAAGTCAGTGCGTCTTCCAAATGAACCATTCCTACAACCCAATGGATACAAACCTGCTCCATTGGACCTTAGTGCAATTGCACTCACTCCCAAAATGGAGGAACTTGTTGATCAATTGGCAGAAAATACACACAATCTTTGGGCAAAGGAACGCATTGTCCAGGGCTGGACATATGGCCTGAATGAGGTAAAAAATATTGGTTTTTCTCTTAAATTATATTTCCATATTTATTCAAATGCAGGATTACCTTAAATACAAGATGGCCCCCATTTTTATTTTCACAAAAAGATCTGTGTGTATGTGTGTGTGTCCGTGTGTCCATGTGTATGTGAACATGATAACTCAAAAACGAAAAGTCAGTAAAATACCAAACTTGGTATTTAAGTTTAGTATCTTCCAGGGATGCGACAAAGATTTTGAGAAAACTCCCCCCACCCCAAACTACCCTTTACATGGAACTTTTTTCGAAAATTTTTTGATTTTCTTAAAAATAGCTCTAATGATTTTGATTAAAATATCATATATTAAAGATATTTACCTGACAAATAAAATGTAGATCTTGAATTTTCTGGGAATAGCCTCTGAAAACTACTTTATTCTGGACGAATTTTAGAAATGTACTTGCACCAGTCTTATGCAAGACGATCAGCCCTATGCTGCTGTCCTAGAGGTTGACCCCCCAATTTCCTCCTGAAAGACTGGTTCTGATATCTCTTGCTTTGTCTTCACCAGGTGTGGGACATATGCCTCCTCCCAACTGCAAGGATAAGGTTTTCATAGAGCTGCTCCATGGAGATTGGAACAGCACTAGCATTATGGCTGGGATTTGCTGTACTGCCGCTGAATAGTCGTAACAGCACGTTACAAATGAAATGCACAAAATCTGCTTCATATGTCACAACCATGACCATTTTGATTCATAACCATCACTATTTTTCCCATGCTTTGCTATGCCATATCCAAACTTACTTTTTCTCCACATGTTATTAGGAAAACATGCAGCACAATTGAAAATCATCCCCCCCCCCCCCAATTCTCAATATTAATATTTTGTGAAAAAAACACTATCTTGTATTTGGATAAATACAGCGAGTCAGAATATATATATTTTTAGTTCAAATTCATTGCTTTATGTTATTTGTTAATATTGTAGCTGAAAGTCAATTCTGATCTACTAGAAGTCTCCCATCCAAATGTTTTTACAGTAGTAGATAGACATCCTCATTGGTGCAGTCTTGCCTGCATGTGAAGGCTTAGCTGAAGAGGCAGACCAAGACTAAATGTATTCTAATTTATATACATAAACCTCCAAACAAATCCTAGAAGATTCTGGTTCAGGACACAGAACTGTAATTAGCACTATTCATCTTGAAAAGAAAAGTTTGATTCAATTAAACCATAAACCTAGTTGGTACTTTAACAAAGCTAATGTACATTCACATGACTATCTCCCATTCTTCATGCAAACATTTCTTAGAAAATGTTATTCTTGTATCTACTTCATGCTAATTGAGATAAACCACTGCAGAAATGCTTTTATTCCATATTTCCTTGTAGATACAACAAGATTAGGGAAATACAATAGGCTTAAGCAATAATCAAATCTTTAAAGAACTGGTTGCTATGTAATGGCTGTGAAATTTTGTTCTTTTGTTTGACCAGCAGAGAGAAAAACAAATAATAACATCCCAGTTATGAAAAATATGACTAAGCAAAAATGAAACCAATAACAAGAAACATCTCAAAATATCTCAAAAAAAAAAGTATTTTACATAAATTGTGTGTTTTTATGAGACTACATTTATTGTATAGTAAGTTTTTGTCTATCTCTTACATTTTAAAGTTATACAAACTCTTAACATGAAGAGGACTTCAGAGGTTATTCCCAGAAAATTCAAGATATGTATTTTAGTTGGCACGAAAATATCTTAAATATATGGTAATTTAATCAAAATCATTGTAGTCCTTTTTGAGAAAATTCAAATTTTTGAAAAATGTTTCATGTAAAGGTGATATTGAGTTGGGGGAGGTGTAATAACAACATGAAAACTGTGTAAATATGCTTAATGGTTACTATTGATTACTAATATTATATAGTAATAAGATCAAGATTATTATGATCTTAAATACTGTGCTTAATATTTCAGGATCCAGATTACAAGAGAAGCCCCCATTTGGTACCATACAGTAAAGTGGATGAATTAATCAAGAAAGCTAACAGGTAATTTCACTGTAGTTTGAAACTTAAATAATTATAATGATTTCACAGGATAACAACTGAGTTAAATTGGAGTCGTAAAAATCCAATTTAACTTGGTTGTTATCATATGAAAACATTATTAATAACCAATTCCAAGAAAGCTTCAAATCTTTAATTTAGCAACATTTTCATTAAAAGTTTAATAAAATAAATGACTTGGATAATTGTGTGTTTTAGAATTATTTAGAGAATTTCTTCTCAGCTCAGTACACATAACTAGCCAGCATAAAATGGTATGGGCCGTGCCATGGCTCAGTAGTTAGACCACTCACCTCTCACTTAGATGGCCTGGGTTTGATCCCAAGTGACCGCATGTAAGATTTATGATGGACAAAGCAGTGCAGGGGTGGGTTTTCTGCAGGTTCTCCAATTTCCCCGCCATCACATTCCACCGATGTTTCATCTTCATTCCATGTTTCACCAGCGTTAGCGCCTGCAGTACCACAAGTAGTAAAAGCGGGCATTAAGCATTATCGAAAGCAAAAAGTTATGGGCTATGCAAAATGAATTGTTTATTTTAACCAATATATGGTTTATACCTTTAAGTACTTGTCTTATGTGAGCCCATTTAGCCCAAATGGTATACTCCATCTGTTTTACTTTCTCTGCCCGTACTATGTACATAGTGTATAGAGAAGATATGTATTACACCCAAAAATTTCATACCAATTTCACCAGAAATATATGTTTTGAGATCCCCTGAAACCCAAAAAAGCATTTTTAGAAAAATATCAGTGAATGTGTATTGGAACTTAAGTTCAATATCTACCAAGGATGCGACTCAAAGAGTTTTAAGAAAATACACTCACTCCCAACTACCCTTTGCATGGAAAAATTTTAAAAAATTTTGATTTTCTAAAAAATGGCTCTAAGGATTTTGATAAGAATATTGTATATTAAAGACATTTACACGACAAATAAAATGTATATCTTGAATTTCTGGAAATAGCCTCTGAAGACCTCTTTATTCTGGATGAATTTTGCAGAATTTTGCATAACAGATAAACTGTAAGAGATGGACAAAATCTTGCTTAATAGAAAATGTAAAGCTCACTAAAACACACAATTTATGTTATATACATTTTTTTCGTGGTGTTCATCATTTTTTAAATATTTTTAGTTATTGGTTTCAACTTTAAAATACTTATACTTTCCTCATATGGAAATTTGTCAACTCCTGTTCATATAAAGAAAGTTCAAAGACATAGCAACCAGCTTTTGACTGTCACTTTAGCCTATGGTACTTCCTTATTTTCCTTCTACTTACATGGGAGCAAATAATAAGACCATTTCTGCTAATTTTTTCTCAATTAGCATGAATTAAATAGAAGCATAACCTTTTTAACTATTTGTTGTAGATGTAGAGAAAGTCATGTAAATTAATCACATCAGATTTTTACTTTCTCTACATGTACTATGAACATAGTGTACAGACAAGGTATTGCATTCCACCCAAAAATTCCATACCAAGATTTCACCAGAAATAGATTTTTTAGGGTCTTCTGTATCCAAAAAAAGCATTTTTAGAAAAACGTCTGTGTGTGTGGGTGTGGAGGTGGGGGTGGGTGCACATGCATGCGTGTGTCTGTAAACATGATAACTCAAAAACGAAAAGTCGGTAAAATACCAAATGCTATATAATTTTAGTATCATCCAAGGATGTGTCCTGAAGATTTGAAGAAAATCTCCAAGTACCCTTTACATGAAAAGTTTTCGAAAATTTTGATTTTCTAAAAATATTCTTCTTCTAATGATTTTGATTAAAATACTGTATATTAAAGATATTTAAATGACAAATAAAATGTATATCTTGAATTTTCTGGGAATAGCCTCAGATAGTCTGTTTATTCTGGATGCATTTTGCTTGATTTTGGATAACTAGTAAGCTATAAGAGATAAAGAGAAACTTACTTCACAAAAAATGTAGATCTTGTTAAGACACATAATTTATGTCATATTCATTTTTTCATGGAGTTGATAATTTTTGAGATATTTATTTTTATTGGTTTCAGTTTTAACATTCTTAAAACTTTTCACTAAGGGAATATGCCAACTCTTTGCGATCCAAAGAAATGGATTTCATCCACATGGCAATCAGGTCATAAAAGATTTGACTATCACTTTAGCCTAGTTTATTCCCTTATTTACTATCTACATACATAAAAAAAAAAAAAAAAGTAATAACACCATTTCTGTCAATGTTTATCTCAATTAGCATGAAACAGAAGAATAAGCTTTTTAATAGTAATTTGTTACCAAAAGGTAGAGAAAGTCATGGTAATGGAACACTTCAGATTTTTATAGTGAGGGTCAGAATCATGTTCGGCAAGTGGGATTTTATTAACAGCACAAACATAGTAACCATGAAGGTAACGCAACAAATCTGCTGTCAGTGAGTGCATCTATTATCTGGCAACCAAAATGGTGTTGCAGAGTTAAACCACTGTGAATGCAATTACTTTGAGTTTTCTCAGTTTGCGGAGTTGTTCATTCTTCTAACAGTTTGAGTAAGTCATCTACATTGAGATTCATCATCAGTTCAAGATATAAAACTGGTATTAGTGAGCCAAGTACAAGGGTTGAAACTATAATAGAGACAACTATTTATAACTGATACAAGAGAGATACATACTGCCAATGTTTACTATCCTTCACAGTAGTCATCAGCATTAAGTACAGCTATTGTCAGCATGTGGAACTCATAGGATACCCTTAGCAGTGTCTGTGGTGTTGATAGTTCAAATGGAGCAGTGCACTGCGTGGCGGATCTCTGGAACGGATCTAAAGTGAATGCCACAAAGTGGTTCCTTCTGCTTCAGAACTAAGTCAAAGTCTTAAGGGCTTAAGTCCAATGTTGCTGCTTCTTTCTCAAAATTGGGTGCAGATCGTGTTCAAAAATAAGCAATAATACTGTGTATTTACAGTGTGCTGTGGAGGAATGAAATGCGTTAACATAACACCATCAGAGTCTTACACGAGAAGAATCATAAGTTTCACATTGCTGAGGGTCTCATGAACTTTCGATATTTCAATTTTTGGCAACACTTTCTGCAGAACCCACCCATCATTTTGCACAACAATGCTCTGCCGCATTCAGCACAAACTGTGGCTGTTGTGTTTGGTTGATGGAGTTGAGAAGTGCTGCACTATCCACCATACTTCCCTTTTAGGGTACTTAAGTTCTTGTGAATTTTGAGTTGAATCCGAAGATGAAGGACCACTTCATGACATTCACTTCAGAGCTGTTGCAGAGATGTCAGGCAGTAGACCACTTCATTCAAACTATTAACATAACAGACACTGCTAAGGGTATTCTATGACTTCCATATCATTGATAACGGGTTATACACAAAGCTGGTGACCACTTTAAAGTAAAACTTGGTAACATGTATAGTTGCCACTATTAAAGTTCCAACCCTCGTATTTAGGCCGATAATGGACCCAGGGATGAGTTATACTAGGTCTAAAACTAGACAAAATTCAGGATTGTCATTTAAGCCAAACCTTCCTGAACAAATATAAGATAAAATTTTTTCTGCTGATTATTTTTATAACTACCTTAGTAAAACATAAACTGTCTTATAAGGGACACCTTTCACCTCAAGCGCTTGGAGCTGTGCAAAAACTTGCATAGAATATCAATTGATCATCAAACCAACAATGGTTTGTGTCATTTCCATGCAAAACATAGCAAGACACATTTTTATAGAGTGAAACAAAGTAACAAGATATCAGTATCATAGTAGGAAAATTATGCATAATTCAATGGCATCAGTGTATCATATTTTCAATCAGCAGTGTCAAAAATCCTCTACATAAAGTAATTGTAATATTGCAAAATACATACAAGGGCTGCCCCAGAAGTACCTGACCTGATTTATAAATAGTGGTTGTTGTTTCAAACATCATTGTGTGTTTGTCATCATTAGTAAATGTTCTCAGCGAATTTGTAAACAGGGATAAAGCTGGCCATCGTTATGTGGTACAATTCCTTCATTTGAAAGATCTTAGTCCAACTAATATTAAAGCTGAGTAAGATTATACTTTGGGGGAGTCTGCTCCTTTATTTACAACAGCAAAATATTGGGTGCCCGTATGAACTGCCAAGATGAACATCACAGTGGTCGATCAAATGAGGTTTTCCAGTCCAGAAATTGCAAAGAAGATCCACAAAATGGTATTGGATGACTGTCGACTGAAAGTGCGCGAGCTAGCAGACATTGCAGGCATTTCAAAAAGTTCTGTACATTGCATACTGACTGAAAATTTGGATATGAGAAAGTTGTGTGCAAGGTGGGTGCCGCGTTTGCTCACAATAGAACAAAAACAGCATCGTGTTTGGCAATGTTTCTCTGCAATAGAGCTGAGTTTTTGCTTTGATTTATAACAATGGATGAAACCTGGGTCCATCACTTCACACTTGAGATGAAGGAACAATCAAAACAGTGGATTGGAAGGGGAGAATTGGCTCCAAATAAGGCAAAGACAGTTTTGTCTACAGGCAAGATCATGGCATTAGTTTTCTGGGTTGCACGTGGCATAATTTTCATTGATTATCTCAGAAAAGAAAAGTAATCAATGGCGAACATTATGCAATCTTGTTACAGCATTTGAGTGATGCAATTGAGCAAAAAGGCTGCATTTAGTGAAAAAGAAAGTTTTGTTTCATCAAGACAACGCACCAGTTCACACATCCATTATTGCCATGGCCAAAATCAATGAGTTAAAGTTTGAATTGCTTCCTCATGCTTCCTATTCGCCCCCTCTGATTATTTTCTGTTTCCAAACTTGAAAAAATGGGTTGGTGGTAGATTTTCCAGTAATGAAAAGGTGGAGTCTGCAGTTGATGGCTATTTTGCAGACATTGATAGTTCTCACTATAAACAGATATCAAAGCTATTAAACATCTCTGGAGAAAGTGTATTGATCTGAAAGGAGACTATGTAGAGAAATAAAGATGTCTTACCCCAAAATTGTTGTGCTTTGTTAGTTTGGGTACTTCTGGGACAGCCCTCGTGTACCCCACTCACCTGATAGTGCTTATATTAATCTTCAAAGTACAGATGCGTTGATGGCTGACAATGGAGCTATAGATAATTTTTAACTGTTATTACAATGACTTTTCCAATGAGGATTTAGTTGTAATTCTATTTCTATCCTTTATGTTCCATTGTTTAAAATAGTTTTTTAGATTTATCTATCACAGATTTGACCAAGGATAGTTGTTTTACACCAGATTTTATATCTAATTTTGTCTAATATTTTATTTCTTTTTTATTTTTTTATTACCTTTATCTCTTGCTTTTGCCCCAGTTTTTTTTATAACAGTGATAATAACCTAGCAGTTGAGCTCCCTTAAACTCTGATCCAATTTCATCATTACCATTATTGATATCAGAGATAAGTAAGTAAGTAAGCAAGCTTTATTTACCGTTTAAAAATTGTACACAATTTCATGGTTTCGTCAAATAATACAAGAAAAAGTAATATGCATTAAGTCATTACATATTCAATTTGAGAAAACAAGTAAACAGTTTACATACAAATGCATATATACAATTATTTACAGCAGCTTTATTACATGTTTAGAAATTCCATAACAGAATAAAAAGAATGTGTTAACAAGAATGACTGTACTTTCTTTTTAAATAACTTTGCATCTTCTATGTTTTTTAAGGCAGAAGGTAATTTGTTAAACAATTTAATCCCTGTGTGATAAGATGTGTTCTTAGCTTGGTCAGTTCTGTAATATTGAGTATGTAGGGGCTCTTTGTGTCTTGTATGGTGATTATGTATCTGAATTTTCCAACAAATTGTGCTTGTTTACACGGATATAATAAATTACTTCCAGCATTAACTACTATAAACAGAAGCACTATTAACAGTGAAGTATTCTTCATGTTGGAGTTGTATTGAGTCACACTTATTTACACTTAAAAATCTCCACTTAATATGTTAAAAAAAACACTGAAACATTTTCCAGGACATTTGCCCTCTTCTTCAGCAGTTTGGTGACTCTAGCATGGATATACAGGGCACAGTTAGGATGTGTAGTGATTTGAATAAATCTCTGCAGAATGTTCTATTTGTTTTGCCCGTCATTATTCTAAATGCTTGCTTTTGCATTTTGAACACTTTCTCACTTCCAGTTGAAGCCCCCCAGAATTTTTTTCCATAACAAATATGACTCTGAATTTTTGCAAAATATGTGCTCCTAAGGACCTGTACACTTGTTACTTGTTTTAAAGTCTTTAAAATGTAACATCCTACACTAAGCTTTTTAGTTACCATATTAATATGTGCCCCCCATTTTAAGATTTTCGCTTAGTAATATTCCATGTTATATTGTTTGTCCATGATGTTCTACAATCTTCCCATCTACATTTATAAGTGTTTTTAAATTTTTTCTGTTTTGGCTGGTGTGGAAATTCATTGCGACTATTTTTTGAGTGTTTATAAGAAGCCTGTTCTTCTTGAACCAAGATACTAGTTCATTAGAATTGACCCCTATGTTTTATTTAGTTCTGTTGCATTAGTTGATTTTATTAGGACATTTGTATCATCTGCAAACAGTACAACTTCTGCTTTGGGGACATTTAATGGTAGGTTGTTAACATACAGTAAGAAGAGAAGTGGGCCTAATACTGAACCTTGAGGTATCCCTTGTTCTTCGTGCCTTAGCATTGATTTAAATTTTGTTACTTTACCCATTGATTTATTACTACTAGCTGAGTTCGCTGTGTTAGGTATGATTCAAACCATGCATTTGCTATGCCTCTAATTCCATAAATATTTAACTTTTCAAGTAAAATGTTATGGTTTATTACATCATATGCCTTAGTAAGATCCAAAAACAATCCTACTGCTTTCTCTTTAGTTTCTATCTTGTCTATTAACATATCAAGTAAGGACTGGACTGCCGTTTCGGTAGATTTGTTGTGTTGAAAACCATGTTGAACTTTTGTAAGAATGCTATAGAAAGTGGATAAAAATTCATTACCCCCATCCATTCCAAGTTACCCATTATGCTATTAATATACCAATATAGGAGTTCATGTTCATTAGAGCAGATTCTTGGGTGGGAGGTCCGTTGTTCAAATCCTGCCAAGACTGTCCTTCCTACCTGTCTGAGCTCTCTTCCAGGTTTTCCTCAGTCCTCATAACTGGCAAATGCCAGTTCCTTTCCCAATTATGAGGCCATCTAATAAATAACTTTCCCTATTTTACAAAAAATACAAGAGCATTATTTATGCTTGTGAAGTATTTTAATTTCGTTCTACAACTGGTACACTACTTCTCCATTTAGTCACCATTTCTGTCCAAACACTTTTGGTATTTTGAAGCAGTTTTTTGAACCTTCTTCATACCAGGTCGGGTCCTGCTAGTGGTTCACCTCCACTTCCACCTCTTCATCAGTCCCAAACACTTGCCTCCAAGGTGCAACTTGAGTTGTGGAAAGAGATGGAAATCACTCGGAGCAAGATCCGGAGAATAAGGTGGTTGGGGAAAAAGGTCCCTTGTGAGCATCAGTAAATAAATGTGGGACCCATCTTGAACAGACTTTTCGATACTG
The DNA here is from genome assembly GCA_030762935.1 of Hymenopus coronatus. NCBI lineage: Eukaryota > Metazoa > Arthropoda > Insecta > Mantodea > Hymenopodidae > Hymenopus > Hymenopus coronatus. Next base: position 81,358,843 of record CM060883.1, read on the forward strand.
CAAGACTCTGACAGGATTTTCGCAATAGAGGATCATGCAATTTCCATGCCAGGCAGTCAATTCATTACCTCATCAATACTGATGTGTTGATCTTCGTCCACCACTGCTGCTGTGCCCTTCATCAAGCACATTTTGCCAACCTTCCAGAAACCATGAATGCCAGTGGCGAACCATTTGGATGCTCATGCATCCTTCACCATAAACAAATACTAAATGAGCCGTTGATGAATATTGAGAGCCGTTTCATTTTCTGCCATGAAAAAGCGAATAACAGAATGGAGTTCACAAGCAGACTCACTTTTAAGTGGTAGCTCCATGACAGCTGGTGCGGTACTGGTGAACACAGAGCAAGTACGTGATGGTGAAGGTCAAGCACAGTCACCATACCACACTGAAAGTTCCTACAGTACCAACTTAATTTTAAAACATGTGGTTTGCAGATAAAAAAATAGGGAAATTTATTTATTGGATGGCCCTCATATCATTTCATGCAGCACCAGTGTCAGTGTTATGGTGCCCTATGAGTAAGAGTGTATTTTAAGCAAAAGTATATGCTATTAATAATTTAAGCTTCCCTGCAGAATTATAATTTCAATTTTTTTTGTTTTTGGTGCAGAGATACTGCCAGTGAAACTGTTCGAACACTGCTGGTATATGGTTATAATCTGGATCCACCAACAGGAGAGCAACATGAAGGTATGGTATCTATCTATTTCTTTTTATTTTCTCGAAGCATGACACAGATGTTTATTTCAGTATTGAGTTCATTTTTTGCACTCTTGATTATTGAGTTTGTGGTTAACAAAGTAAGCAAAATCTCATATACTAAGGATATTAGATCTTTATCACTTGCTATTTTACTTAACTTCCCATTTTTCTCAGCATAAGTCCTTATTGTCATGAAACATGCATTGAGGAAAGTGTTAAGTGAGCAAATGAACATGCTTACCAAATACATGAAATTGTAACCTGTAAAACTTTCCCATGTACATCAAAGTGTAATAATTTTTCAATAACATAAAATTTAGAAGCATAAAATGTTCAGTACAGTAAATGTACAAAAATCATAAGTATTATGTCCTTAATGAAATAGAAGAAAAACTATGCAGTAATATTCAATGGCAAGAGCTGAGTCAGTTTGGAGCACTAAAAATTACTTTAAAATTAATGTTGTTCCCATTTTCAACTCCAAATTCCAACTGAGTCTCCTTTATTTGGCACCAAAAATGAGTGGTGGTGGTTTTGGGAATGCACCACATGTGGAGCCATCTGTATCAAAAAAGAAGCATTCTGAGCAACAGGAATCAGGACCTAGATTACTGGGAAAAAATAATTTCATTTTTATATTAAAATTTGCATATAAAACATATGACATTTGAAGAAAATAATAACCTAAAGCATTAACAGATGCGGAAATAAGAACTGAAGCTTTCCTGGCGACATATTAATTCAAAATCTTCTCGGGCTTCTAGCCAGGTAAAAACTTGGTTTGACTCTTTCCATGGTGTCAAACCAAGTTTTTACCTGGCTAGAAGCCCGAGAAGATTTTGAATAGATGCGGAAACTTTACACTATTAAAATAAGCTTTGATATTAAATGAGTTGTTTTCGAGTTTATTGTTAACAAACATATTCATACCACTCTTTCTTTATATATTAGTGTAGATAAGTGCAGAATACTTTAAAAATAACAACACCTTTTTCTTTGCAGCTATGTTAGCTGAGGCAGCAAGGTTAAAAGAAATGCAGTTCAGAACTTACAGAGTTGAGAAGAATTATGCAGTGACTACAGGGAAGTGGTATGTCGATACATCCTTCTGTTTGAAAATAAAATGCATGTTACTTTGATGTATTTCTAATAAAGGGTAGCTTGGAGTAGGGGCATTTTCTTGAAAAATCTTGGAAAATCACGAAATTAATGTTAAGCATGGTATTTATTTAGTTATTCATTTTTAGTTAATGCTGTAGTCCGTCACTTTTTCTTGCTGTCTCTCTCTCTCTTTCTGTATTTTTCTGGTTAAATTTGGTACTAATTTTTTACCTGGAATGCTATAGTACATTTTTACGCTCCAAGTAAAGAATTAAAACAAATGATGTATTTCTGTTAAATGACTTGCTCAATCTACTTTTGTTATTTTTTTTAGATAGTTTCTACAAACTATAGGTAATTACAAAAGTGTATTCCTGCTAGTTCATGTTAATTGAGGCAATGTTTGCAGAAATATTTTCATTACGCATTCCATTGTAGATATAAGGAGGATATAAGAAAGTGAAGGGATAGTTATGTGCTTGCTTTGAAATTCCATACTCTTTCCATGAAGGTGGAAAAACAGCTGAGTGGTAACAGCTTCAAAAAATTTAAAAAAAAAATGTTAAAGAATTCATACCAATGCAAAATGGTTGATATCAGATAAAGTTATTTGAAATAAGTGGTATATTTTAAAGATGTTCCTTTTTGTATACAGTAATCTTTGGTGTGCCTCTTGTGGTTTACCAGTCATACAAAATTCTTTCCAAATGAAAAGGAATTTGCAGGTTATTCCCAGAGGACCTATATTATTTTTCCATGTATATATCTTAAAAATATATATTAACCAGAATCATTTGAGCCATTTTTGAGAATGAAAAAGAATAAAAAAGAAACATTTTGCAGGTAAGAGGAAGAGTTTTCTTGATAATCTTTTGTTGTAGCTTTTCAAGACATTAAGCTGAAATACCAAATTTAATAACTTAGAAGCAAACGTTCTGAAGGGACAGAAAAAAAAATTGTCATCATTCTATTTGATGATGTTGACTATGTAAAACTAAGTGTTTTTGCTAATTTTGGCCACTCAAACACAATCAGTTTGTGAGAGAAATGAATCATAGAAAGGAGGCGTGAAACATGTTTTCTTCCTGGATGTTAATACTAATAATGATAATAATAATTTCTGACTTAATTTATGGTAAGGTACATTGTTAGTCTTGAACAAATATATTGCAATAGTCAGTCATAGTCATCAAATAGAAGTAAACAGAAGAAAATATTTTGTGAAAAATAGGTCATATTGCTACCACAAAATTAGAAGCTTGTTGCCATCTGTCGTTATCATGGAAAGACGCAGATGAAATCATGCAACATTTTTAAAAGCTACTTTTAAAGGCTTAACTTACTAATGTTATTAAAGGAGATGCTGAAACTGGCCACTGCTTTTGTCCATACATTTTTGGCACCTCTTTAGGAAACTACCCATTACTCGCTGTAGTTCATGGTGAGAAATGTTGGCAATTGTCTGGCGGATATTTTGCTTTAATTCTTCCGCGGGTGTGTGGGTTTGTCTTGTACTTTAAGTTACCTCAGAGATAAAAATCACAGGGGGTTAGGTCTGGAGACCAAGGAGGCCACAAATCTCTACAAATAATTCTGTCCTGAAACACATTTTCAGTTGTTCTCATCAAAAGATTGGCTGAGTGTTGTTGAAAAAACAAAATCACACTCCCTGTGTGCTTATTCTGTAAAAAAGGGGCAAAATTGTATTCATGCATTTATGAGCATCAAATGTTGGCTCAAAAAAAATCTGATGTGTTCCATTCACATGACTTTCTCTACATCTCTGCAACAAATTATTTTTAAAAAGCTCATGTTTCTCTATACTTCATGCTAATCAAGAAAAAATTAGCAGAAATGTATTTATCACTTGCCTGTGTGCAAGTAGAAGGGAAAATGAGGGAGTAGTATAGGCTAAAGTAATAGTCAAAAGCTGATTGATATGTGACTGAAGTTCCTTTGTTTGTATGGACAGGAGTTGACAAATTCCTATATGAGAAAAGTATAAGCTGTTTAAAGCTGAAAGCAATATCTCAAAAATGATCAACCTCACAAAAAAAATGTATATTACATAAGTTTTGTGTTTTATCACAATCTGTGTTTTCTGTATAGTAAGTTTTTGTCTACCTCTTACTGTTTACCAGTTATGCAAAATTCAATAAAAATCATGAAGAATAAAGAGGTCTTTAGAGGGTATTCCCAGAAAATTCAAGATGTACATATTATTTGGTATGTAAATATCTTAAATATAAGAGATTTTAATCAAAATCTTCAGAGCCATTTTTGAGAAAATAAACATTTTAGAATTTTTTTCTATGTAAAGGGAGTTTGGGGTGGGGGGATTTTTTTGAAAATCTTTGTGTCACATCCTTGGAAGGTACCAAACTTAAATACCAAGTTTGGTATTTAATGATCTTTTTTTTTTTTTTCAAGCTATGCTGACCACAGATACACAGACACACATGTACACACACATGGACCTGTTTCCAAAGATGCATTTTTTGGATTGAGGGGGACCCAAAACATGTATTTTCAGTGAAATCTCGGTATCAAATTTTTGGGTGGCTTGCAATACTGTGCATAGTGTGTGTAGAGAAAGTAAAAATTGAACTTATAACTCTTGTTCTGCTAAAAGTGCACCATACACCAATTTTTTCATTATGAAGGGGTATTTCACGAACAATATTATGTTTCTCAGAGCTCCAATAAGGATTATTTTGTATACGCACATTTGCATGAAGGTGGAACCAAGTCTTGTCTGTGAAACATTAAATGTGGATCAATTTGGCCATTGTATACACTATTGAGAGTTCATTCACAAAATGTGTTAACACATATGAATCATAAATAAATAGCAGTAGAAAACAAATGTTGAGCCGTAATAATAATAATAATAATAATAATAATAATAATAATAATAATAATAATAATAATAATACCTTTATTGTCAATAGACTGCAATACAGTTTCTGACATTGTCACAAATTCATATTTACAATTATGTATTTACAATTTTTACATTCGTCCAGAGTAGTCTACACTTAAAATATGTTAATTAACAAATATTACAAAGATGGACAACCTGCATAGTTACAAATTTTACTAAAACTACATATCAGTTGTATATACACAGAGGGACATTATTATAGTTCATTGATACTATACAATGCCTTTGTTATCAAATACTTCTTCAGAGCACTCTCAAATTGTTTCCCTTTAGAACATTTTAAATATGCAGGTAGTTTTGCATGAAGCAATAAACCCATGACATTTGGATCCTTTTTTGAGATATTTTTGTTAAACCCCTGCCGAAAATAATCATCATTGTGTCGGGTGTAATGACTATGGATATTACTATTTTTTAGGTTTTGTTTCTGAACTGCATAGGTTACAACTTTAAAGACATACAAAGAATACAACGTTAATATCTGCTTATCTTTAAATATTCCCCTACATGATTCACGAGAGCTCATATTGAAAATCAATCTGACTGCCCGTTTTTGTAATCTAAATAACCTTTCCATATGGGTAGCAGCAGCACAACCCCAAATTTCTATCGCATACAATAAATATGGGTATATAACTCCATAATAAATCATTTTGAGCCCCTTCTCATCTAGGATATTTTTAAAATGACGTAGCAGATACACAGATTTACTAATTTTGTCACAAATATGATTTATATGTCCAGCCCATGTTAATTTTCTATCAAGAATTATTCCTAGAAATTTATGTTTGCTTACATCATGCATATTGCTATCATTTACCGGTAAAGAGAAATTCGTGGTGTTTCTGTTACTCTGTGAGAAATGAATTAAGGTTGTTTTTGTCATGTTGCATGCAAGTTTATTTTGTTTAAAGTAGTTAATAACTGAGTCAATGGATTGCAGTATACTCTCCTTTAATATATCTACATTTGCCCCTTGACATACAGCAGTAGTATCATCTGCATAAGCTATTATATTTGTATTTTTTGAGATTGGTATGTCATTTACATATAAAATAAATAATAGTGGTCCCAACACTGATCCTTGTGGTACGCCATACATAACACGTTTAAATTTTGATTGCACTTTTCTTACTGATTTGCCCTGTTTATCGTACAATAGTGTTGATTGTCTTCTGTCAACCAAATATGATCTGATCAAATCTCTCGCCAAGCCTCTTACTCCATATGCCTCCAGTTTTTGTAATAGTATCGCATGATCAACGCAATCGAAGGCTTTTGAAAGATCAAAGAATAAGGACCCTACTTTATCATTTTTTTCAAGGTTTTCAATGACTAAATGTATAAATTCACTAATTGCAGTAGCTGTTGATCGACCTTTCCTAAATCCATGCTGAAAATTTACAATAATATTGTTTTTGTCTAAGAAATCTAATAACCGGCCTAATAAAAGCCTTTCAAAGAGCTTGGCTATTTCTGATGTTAGGCTAATTGGTCTGTAGTTATTTATGTCATTCTCATTTCCTTTTTTATGTAGTGGGCGTACTAGGCTCTGTTTCAGACACTCTGGAAATTTACCACATAAAATAGAGAAGTTTATTAGATGTTCGAGGGGACTGGCCAGAATATATTTACAATGTTTTAAGAGAATCACACTGATTTCATCCCATCCACTTGTGGCTTTTTTTGGTAGTTTAGTTATTGTATTTAGAATCTCTGTTGTAGATACTGGATAAATAAAAAATGATGACTTTACAGTGTTTTTAAAGGACTGCTGTGTATTCCTGCCAGCAGAATTCTCTCCTACACTAAGGAAATAATTGTTTATTAAATTACATACAAGGTTTGGTTCTTTTACAGTTTCATCATCAATACTGAGTTCTAAATTTTTGTGTGCTTTTGTTTCCGATCTAGCGACATTTACAAAGCCCCATGCAGTTTTACTAATATTCCCTGATTTACTTAACTTTTCTTTATAGTCATTAACTTTTAAATCTTCCAAGCTTTTGAGATATTTCTTTTTTATGATATTGTACTTTGATTTATAAGTAACACTACCACTAGATTTATGCAATTCATACAAATGTTTCATTTTTTAGTTTTATTATTTCTGTGGTAAGTTTAACATGGCCATAACTATTCTTATATACCTTTTTGGTTTTCATAGGACAGCATGCATTAAAGTGAGTGCTAAATACATTATAAAACTGGTTCCATTTTTCATCTACAGTTTTGGCATTATATACTATGTCCCAATTTTCGTCTATTAAGGATTCTATCAAATGACCAATACATTTTTCATTCAGATCACGAAAAGTTTTGATTTCATAATTGCTTTCTTTACTGTAATTTAAGCCCTTAAATTTCACATACTGAGCATAATGGTCAGAAATGTGAGTGTTTATATTGTATGCTTTTACTACCTCAAAATTCAGGTTTGTGGCAATATGATCAATAACAGATGATGATGAATGTGTTACCCTTGTAGGCTCGTGTATCAAATCCCTTATTCCATAAGTGTTAAATAACTCGTAAAGTTTCTTATAGTCCCCTTTTGTATGGTCTAGATTTATGTTAAAATCACCCATCAAGATTACCTGATTATATTTAGTGCAAACTTGAGCTAGAAATTCATCAAGATAATCAACAAAGTGCTCCGAAGGAGTACTTGGTGATCTGTATATCCCCAGTAATAAAATAGATTTCTGTTTTATATTAATTTTTGCAGCTGCCACTTCAAAATGCATTTCCAACTGATATGTATTTACAACAAACTCTGATATATCTATTTCATTTGTGGCCAAGATTAAAACCCCTCCACCCTTATAAGTAGTTCTAGCAAAGCTACTAACAATTTTGTAACCATTTATTTTACATAAATTGATCTGCTCTTTGTTTAACCCATGCTCTGTTACAACAGCTAGTTCTGGCTTTACTTCATTTAGCAGCTGTTCAAAAGCAGCTGTTTTATTACTTAAATATTGTATGTTCAAATGAAATACTTGGAGAGTGTTTGCATCATACTGGTTTACAACCTTATGTATTGTACGTTCACCATCATTGTTGCTATTAAAAAGATTAATATAATTTTTATTCACTATATTTGTAACTTGTTTAAAATTTATTTCCCCAACTAATTTATGAGTATCTAATGACCCTATTTCCAAATGATTTATTTGTTTCTCATGATCAGTGGAGTAATTACAATGTTTATTACCTGTAACAAGTGAAACAGCATCCACCTCCTTACTTACTAGTTTTCCTTTATCACGGAATATATTGCATTATTCAATAAGTTACCAAAGTTAAATGTTCCCTTCCTGTTTAAATGCACTCCGTCCTTAGCAAAATCACTATTATATACCCAGTAATTTCCGTCAACCATTAGGCAGTTTTTCACAGCACACATCCAGTCTAGTTCTTGGTTAATTTTCATGATCCTCTTTGTGTTCACGTCACGTCTTCTAAGTACACTTTGTGACTAAGTACAGGACAAAATAATAAAGCACACTGGTAATAGCTCAACCACATGATATCACCGTCAGCTCAATACTGCACTTTAGAGCAGAGAAAAACAAGTCAGCACTATGACCTTGTGTACAGCAGCTGTGTGTTATCAGTGGAAAAACACCGTGCAGCAGTTCAGATTTATTTGGGCCGCACTGTAGTAGCTGGCAAAAAACTGTTGTGATTAATTCACTAAGATGACTTATGTGAACACGGGCAAATGTTATGTAGTTGTAAGTTTTAATAGGTATCATATCACTTGCATTGTTGTGTTTTTCAGGTACTTTGAGTTTGAGGTGATGACACTCGGACCAATGCGAGTAGGATGGGCATGTGCTGATTGCAATCCAGGCTGCCAGCTGGGAAGTGATGATATGTCTTGGGCATTTGATGGTTTTCATGTAAGTACTGCCATGTAAACAAATTTGTTAAGAAACCTTCTTGAATAATAGAGAAAGATAAAATGAACATGAAATAATGCCATTAGCTTTCAAATTATGCTAGGAAAAGTTTGTATCATACTAACTTTTGGAACATAATAAATAATGCACTGTAAAATGGATGATGCAATCCCAATATAAGCTCTTAAAATAGAAAGCATTATTTGTATGTATTACTTTCTTCATACATACTGTTTTGGATATTGCTGCTGTGGCAGTTGAAGACTACTAGGGTGGATTATCCTTTATTAGAACTTGGAAGCACTAATTCAAGCAAAGCTCCAAGATCCCACATCATATACATATTTGTAACTGTTCTTTTGTTAACACAAGGTAATCTATGATGTTGTTATTTTTGGAAGCAGTTATAAATAATGATAGTACAAAGTTAGAAGACTTATTTTGGAACTGTATAATTGGATGTTGGACATGTGGTTATTTTTTAGAACAACATGTTTCTGGAAGCTGCATAAAAATAGGTAACACTTCAGTTAATATAAAAATAATAGTTGCAACCAATCTTCACTTATCTTTTGGAATCCTTGCCTGGAAGGATTCCAAAAGATAAGTGAAGATTGGTTGCAACTATTATTTTTATATTAATATTTGTGTTATTCTTCACTGTTACTAGCTTCTTTTTACATTTATAACAATTCAGTTATTTCCACTCTCTAAAATAAAATAAGAAGTCAATACTCTATTGTTGGACAATGCATTAGGTATTGATTCTGTAATTTACTTTGGTAAAGAAAGTTCGCCATGACAAGAGATCACTTTTTTATTTTATAAAATAGTACAGATTGAGTCGACCAGATAAGCTATGGCTTCACATAGCTAAACTTTTCCCATCACGTTTCACCTTCGGTTGAAGACATCATCAAGACATGACCTTGACGATGGTATCTGGTCGACTCAATTGTATTATTTAATAAGTTATTACAGTGCTTCACAGTGTTAATTCCAATTGGTTTTTTAACTTTTAGGAGGTCACTTACTGAATTTCCTTAAAATTGTGAGTCTTAAAACTGATATTATTTAATGCTACTTTAAGTACTGTTTTTAAATATTGAGTTACTAATGTTTTAATTCTTGAAGAATGCTTTTGCCACTGCTATATAGTTTAATTTATATATTAGTATTTAGGTTGGTAACTAATGCAGTAATGCATGAAAGAAAAAAAATTATATTCTCACCTAAGGCCAGTTCTACAATATGCCGATAAAACTATCTACCAAATTTCTTAGCAATTAGTGTTTTACAATCTTTGGAGATAGCTTTACTGATTAACTTTTTGTTCAACTTCAAATCTGCCCATTATCTGAAAAATTTAAGAGATGTCTTTGTGTGAAAGCCTGAGCTTTTTGCATTTATTTATATGCATGCAAGAATTAAAGTTAAAAGTTACGTTAATAACTTGATGACAAATCATGGATCCCACTCTACTATGGTTATGCATTGGAATGTCATGCTTAGCAACACACCAGTCTGTCTCTAGTTCATTGTTGTAATGAACTTTTGAGGGAAAACATATGACTAAGTGAACTAAGTCAAATTTTGTTTTCTTTCATGGCCAGGAGTAAAACAAAAGAGCTGACACGGATGAGGACTTATGAAAAGCTGAAGTACTTTAAATAAAATTGAAACCAATAATAAGGAATATGTCGGAAATGGTTAGCGCTAAAAAAACTGTATATGACATAATTTTCGTGTTTTAATGAGATGTACATTTTTTGTGTGATAAGTTTTTGTCTATCTCTTATGGTTTACCAGTTATGCAAGTCATTCAGAAGAGAACTTTAGGGGCTATTCCTAAGAAATTCAGATATACATTTTATTTGATATGTAAATATCTTTAATCAAAATCGTTAGAGCCATTTTTTAGAAAATGGAGTTTCGCCTGGCTTTTCATTTTTGAGCAATGCTGTCCACACCCACCCATACACTTACACACACACACACACACACACACACACACACACACACACACACACACACACACACACACACTCACACACACAGTCACACGGACCAGGAATATCAATCACATAGCGATAGGTTTTAACAGATTGGACTATCACTTTCCCTTATTTCCCTTCTACCTATAAAGAGCTAAGTAATAAGACCTGGTTATAAATGATAAGAATTTCATTGCATATCTGAAGCTCTCTAAGAACTATTGTCATACAAGAAATTTACAGTCTTATCACAAATTCTCACTAAAATACATTAAAAAGAATTCCCTTCAGTTATGATGGAAGGGTATTAACAAATTACAATAAATATAAACAGAAAAGATTATAATATAAAGCATAACAGAAGAAATGTATAACTGAAATACTCCCTCAAAAAAGTGAGTAGTGGCTTGAAAGTGTCTGTACTTTTTATTAGAATTTTCTAAATTTTTTTTTTTGATTCAGTGGGCCTCAAAAAAAAAAAAAAAAAAAAAAAAAAAAAAAAAAAAAAAAAAAAACGCCAAATTTGCTTAAGTCCCTCATAGCCCAGTGCCTTGTATACACCATTCGCAATACAGTTGTGTAGTGGCAGCAATAAGTTGTCACTAGTTCCAAACCTTAATATTACTAACCTATATGATCAGTAATCATAAATATATAGCTTAAGTTTCTTCAACGACAAACTATCAATATTTACTAAAAGTATTAATGACACAAAATGTAATACAGTTTGGGTTGTAAAACTTGCCACTTTCCATGTGTGTTCACTGTAGCTTTGTGATAAAATGTAGGTTACTCCTCTGCTGAGAATATGTGGGCTGAGATAAAAAGGGAACTGCACTCCAATTACCTGTAAAACGAAGGTCAATTACTTCTGATCACAAATTCAGGAAGTCTGGGTTCTTGTAGCTTCTTGCCCACATTACAGTAGACATTTTTTTTTGTCTATGCCCTGAAGGTTGAGAGCACTTATACAGGCTGAGAGTTCATACACGGGATATTAATTGGTTGGTCATATCGGACGATGATTGAAATTGGTGAAATGATGCTGAAATGATCTTGGGGTCCATGGAGCTTAAAGTTACTCAACATTCGTCTTCTTAGGATAAGGGAAAACCCTGAGAAAAACCTTATCCGGGTAACTCACCCTAAGTGAGATTCGAACTCTCTACCTTTTGAATGTGAGGCAGACACACTATCACCACACTGTGGTAGGCTCTTTTTTGTTTGTTTTAGTTTTGGAAGATAACAGTTTATTTACATATAGTTTTACTTTCTCTACACATACTATGCACGTCTAGAGAAAAAATGCAATACTGAGATTTCACCAGAAACACACATTTTAGGGTCCCTTGTATCAAAGAAATACAGTCTTAGAAAATGATTCATGTGTGTGTGCGTGTGTACATGATAACTCAAGAACAAAAATCCCCCCACCCCAAACTACCCTTTACATGATAAATAATTTGAAAATTTTGATTTTCTCAAAAATGGCTAAGGATTTTGGTTAAAATACTGTATAATAAAGGTATTTACATGTCAAATAAAATTTATACCTTAAATTTTCTGGGAATAGTCTCTTAAGACCTTTTTCTAGATGAATTTTGCTGGATTTTGTATTAATTAGTAAACTGTAAGAGATAGGCAAAAACTTACTAACACAAAAAGATAGACCTTGTTAAAATACAGAATTTAGGTCATATACATTTTCTTAGTGGAATTGACCATTTTTGAGATATTCATTGTTATTCGTTTCAGTTTTAAAATACTTGAAACTATTCTCATACAGGAATTTGTCAACTCTTGCAATGCAAAGAAACAGATTTCATCCACATGGCAAGCAGCTTTTAAAACATTTGACTATCATTTTGGACTTTATTTCACTTCTACTTACAAGAAACCATTTATGTTAATATTTATCTCAATTACTATGGAGATAGAAGCATAAGCTTTGTAATAATAATTTGTTACAGAGATTGAATGGAACATATCAGATTCTTTAGTTATTTAACACGAGTGTTAGCACAATTATGTTTTTGTGTGCATTGATAGGTCCATAATTTCAAATACCAAAGTTATATTAATGCAATATTGTATTCTACATATCCATTCATAAAATTAACAAGCATAAAAAAATGACAAGCAGTGCAAGATTTGAATCTAGGAACTTTTAAGTGGAAGCGAGGCCTTTTGAACCGCTCACCCACTGTAACGTTCTGTGATCTGTTTTCAGTACTCAGAAATGAACCATTGCGCTGTCAGTCACAGACCACTGCACAGTTCTTTTATGTGTGTTGTGAACACTGCTTTTATGAAGATAACCGAAGCTCTTCGATTGAAACATGGAATCGGAGTATGACTCATTTTTTGTGTCCATGGGCATACATTGTTCATATGTGCTAGAGAAATAAAAATGGTGTCTTCATTTCCAACATGAACTGCCCTCTTATCTACCTTACTTGAGACTGTTCAGATAATCTTTTACAATTGGCTCAAAAACCACAGAAGGAATAAGTTAAAGCATTTATGTCTGGGTAAAATGCAAATCTTGCATCTTACAATTTCATATATATACCCTACTTATTCAAATGCAAGACAACCTTGAATGTAAGACGATCCCCATTTTTCAGAACTTAATTTTGGAATATGGCGTATCATCTATATAACACATGTTTAAAAGATATAGATATATAAAAAGAAGACATTTTAAATTAAATTTAACGATTTATCATATATTTTGAACAAACTAATGGACACTTAAGCTGATTAAGTCATTTATTTATTAATTTGTTGTACTTAATTTGAATTTGAGCGGAAATTCATGTTTTGAGCAGTTGCCGCAGAGGTGAGCGTGGAAATGTGTGGTATGGGTACGATGGTACGTGACGGCAGCGGAGGCAGTAACATAACTGTAATGGTGAAAATGGATATGATTTTGTATTTAAACAAAATACTTAGCATAACATATCATAAATGTTTTTACTAATTTAAATCTGTGCAGAAACTCATATTATGAGCAGGAGAGATGGAGAAGGGAGAACAAAATGTACGGTAATTATGCGATGATGGAACGTCATGGTGATGGTAGCGTAACTGTAATGACGATAATGGATGTGACTTTGTATTTAGACAACATACTTAGTATAACACATCGTAAATGTTTTTAGCTAATTTGCATTTACACAGAAATTCACATTGCAAGCAGGAGAGACAAAGAATGGAGAATGAAATGTGCAGTTTTTGCAACAACAAAACATGATCTGCAACATCTATTATTTATGGATGCAATTTTCTGTTAGGACAGCATGCGTAATATAATATATTATACAACGTTTTATCTAATTTGAATTTGTGCATAAATTGATATAGTGGTATATGTGTGGCCCAGGGAGGGGAAATGCACAGTTAACCTCTCTTTTTGTTGGACCATTGACTTCCATATAACATTTCTTGCAACCACCGATGAGAAAGCAAGTCCTGTAATTTTATTCTAGTCTCGAAGAGTAATCATAGGCTCATAGGCTCCTTAATAGCTAATTTTTGGTGCGAAATGAAACGCTCAAAATCTGCTTCATATGTCGCTACCTTGACGGTAATCTATACCATTTCCCCCAGGCTTCGCCACTGCCGTACCCATGAAGTTTGAAACTTACTTTTTCCCCTATATGGTATTCGGAAAACATACAGTGCAAATGCAAGATGACCCCAGTTCTGAACGTTAACATTTTGGGAAAAAAACATTGTCTTGTATTCGGATAAATACTGTATATATACAGCAGGGGAATTGATTTTAATACTCTTAAATATTCCAATGACTCCCGTCTTCACACAAATATATCTTCATAGGCAGTTTGAGTGCTATCCAAGAAATCCAACAGACATACAGAACTATAGTGCAACAAATTTACAAAATCTCAACCTCAGCTTACTGAGCATATTACATCCAATTATGACCATTTCATTGATTTGGATTCTCTGTGACAGGCAGAGGAATGAGATAGTTGATTCAGTGGTAAGAAACAGACATCAACTGAAATGACAATATCTCCTAGATTTTTATTGTTGTCACTTTCTGTAAGTGTTAAGTGCATATATGATAGTATATATGATACCACAGTTGGAAATTTAGTGATATGGACACAAGAATCACTAAATGCTACTCAAATAATTGCAAGTGAGAATTATTGGGACACTAGAACTGGCCCTAAGAGAAAAATTTTACAGATAATGGAATATATCTCAGCAGATAAGCAATGAGGAGATGACTTCATGGCAGCAGAGTTTAAGCATTTATTCTATACTCTTGTAAACTTTTCTTTCATTTCAGAAACCTACTTGTGTAACACTTCAAGAACCAGGCTCATAAAAATGCTTTGTCAGAAATGGTTTGCTTCTAATTAATATGGCTAGCAAACATAGCTGACAATTTATTTCTACATAACTTGTTATTTTATAATTCCTTTGGTTAAACCCTCTGTTAATGGAGGATTAAATAACAATTTATCTTTTATATCAGTAGCTTGCTAATTAATACAATTCTTTTCTTTTTTTTCCTTCTTCTTTTTTGTCTTGATGGCTCTATAGGCTGTCAAGATACACTATGGGGCTAGTGACCCATTTGGCAGACAGTATCAAGTGGGAGATGTGGTCGGTTGTTTCCTAGACTTGTATGATAAAACTATCAGTAAGTAACCAGAGAAGTGAATATTGGTTAAATGGTTAATGAACTGCACAGGCACAGTTAGAAAGAATTACATTTTGGATGTTTATAGTCTTTTATATAACTGATCATTACATTTCCCAAAAATCTTAATGAAAGCCATTTGCCCTTATATTTAATGAGATCATTAGTTGTTGTGAAATTGTCTGAATTAACAAAATAGAGTGGAGTATTGATAACCTAAGTTTCCAATATTTCACAACCATTAAAGGCCTGTAAAATGTGCTTTTCTCAACCATTTTATTTGTACAGGTGTTTAATAACAAAAGGATTACATCTCGAAAATCAGGAAAGGTCTTTAGATCATTGCCTATCAAAAATACATTACTTAAAGAGAGAAGGTTTCAATTCATAACCTAACACCTTCATCTTGCAAAAATTCTCCATTATGAGATAAATAGAAATCATAACTCAACTTTAAAATAATAAATATCTCAACAATTAGAACAAAACAAAAGAGAAAATCTTAGAAATGCTTCCTGACATTAATACATTACTGATCAGTTTCAGAGGTTATATAATTCAAATACAATAATGGCAGTTTCTGAGAAATGCACTTTGTTGTCCCTCTTTTGTTCTTGCTCATCAATAAACATAACCCCTGAGGAATGACCTTGTGGTAATGATGTTTACCTGAACAATCAATTTGAAGATAATCAGCTGAATGAATAGTGTGATTATTTTGTGTGCATTTTGCAAGCTGTTTGTTTCAATACTTTTTTTCTGTTTCTGTAACCAGAATGTGCAACATAAGTGTATAATTCTAGTGACTATGTAGATATATTCATTACAGCGTAATCATATAAGATTTTTACTTACCTTATCATCTACGTATTAGGTAGAGCAAAATTTGTTATTGAGGTTTCACTAATAATGCATGTTTAAAGATGCCTAAAAGCAGAAAAAGCATTTTTAGAAATGCATATGTTAGTGTAGCTGTGTATGCATCTCTGAATAGTATAACTCAAAAATGAAATGTTGAATAAAGGTTAAATAAACTTGGTATGAATTTCAAACATATGACGTGAAGTATGATCTGAAGCTTTCACGGCGATGGTTACTGATGAGGGCTTCTCAGATGATCTGCCGTGTCAAGTTTATAAAATTCTCCAAGTTTTTGGCCATGATGCTCTATGGCCTTTTTCAGGAAGTGCATATACTCCCCCGGCAGTGGGCGGAGCTAATCAGTGCGAAGCACACCCTGATTGGTCCAACTAGCGCCTGCTGGCCGAGTTGGTGTGGGCCAATAGTAGGGAAGTGTTTCCTGATTAGGTCCCATCATATGAGGTGAAGCTTTTCAACAAAATCCACCATCCCAAACCACACTTTTCATAGAACAATTTTTAATTTTTTTCTATTTTCTCAATGAATTACAAAGTCAGTGTATATTATCATGTTTTAAAGATTTGACTCTTGGTATTCCCTTTGACCTATAATATAATGTGTAATGAAGCTATTTATGTAAACATCCATTGAGCAATTTGTGCCCGGAAATACTACTTTTTTTAGCAAAAATTACTGTCGTATATTTGCTAACAACATAAGCTTTTTTGGGATTTTCACCAAGATGCCTAGCTGTTGAAGGCTTTATTTTACTTACAGATGAACAATGTGCTTGAAAAGGAACATTGTATATCGCATCCCTGACAAACTTGTAAGCTATTATGAAGGCAGACATAAAATCAATCTGGTAAGGACGGAGTATAGGCACTCTCACTTTCCTCTTTTTCACTAACATCAGATTCTATTCATTCATCACTGAATGTTTCATCTAATTGTAAAAGAGTTGCATTATCTAATTCATACAGACCAGCCATTGTTATTGCTCTGCCACCCACGAAATAATGCAAGTTTGGCAGCTTCTATGGTTCACTCAGAGCTTTCTGTTGCTAATGTGAGTTCAATACAAATAACCATGACAGCTCTTGGAAACTTGTAGGACTAAAACAGATGATATAATCAGTCTGATCGGTAATGCAGCACACATAAAATTGTTGCAAATGCTGATGACAGAAATGCATGTCATTGTACAGAACGCCTAAGTTTAGCAAGGATGGGGGAACCCGTCAAAGTATACAAATGGTTAGCTGTAGTAGTTAGAATAAGCTTTTGAAGAATAGTCTTTTTTAGAAGTTATAGAAAAATAAACAGTTAGAAGGTTATAATGATGTATGTTTAAGGATCCTGCACAATGAGGTGGTAGTTGTACTGTTGTAGGCTCAGAAATGCATTAAGGGAATTAATCATAATTAAGTATATACAAAATGTTAATATGACTAGTCCAAGCAAGGATTCCAAAAAATAAGTGAAGATTTGTTGCAACTATTATTTTTATGTTAATATTTGTGTTATTCTTCACTGTTACTAGCTTCTTTTTACATTTATATACAAAATGGTTCGGTGAATAAACTCTGCACTATAAATGGAAGTGCTACGTGAAACCCAAACTTATACAGACCGGATTCATAAACATAGGCACATCCATCACCATTGGTGTATTTAGATCATTGCAGATAAAAATTTGGTCATTATAACCTGATGACCTATGGAATAATATTTTGGGGAAATTCAAATTCAGTAAATGCTAAAAAAAAAAAAAAAAAAAAAAAAAAAGAAAAAAAAAAAAAAAAAAAAGATAAGAGTAATGACAGGGGCAATATGATCAACTCACTATAAGCCACTTTTCAAAATGTTTGGAATTTTACAATTATTGTGAATATATTCTAGCAATATTGTCATTTGCAATAAATAACACAGAAAAGTTTACAAAAAATGGCGATATTCATAACAAAGAGACCAGACATAGGCAGGACTTGTATAGATCAACAAATAATTTGTAGTCATTCCAGAAAGGGATTTACTACAAAGGAATAGTTTTGTTTAATTCACTTACCTCTTCTGTAAAAGAATTGCAAATGACAAAAACAAGTTTAGATCAGAATTAAAAATATACCTTATTACTCACACCATCAAAAACAATACTGGTAATAATGTAATATTGTAAATATAATAAACATGAATATTCTAAGAATGCCTGTGTATGAGTAGGAGTTCGGAAACAGACATGTAATTGTAAATAATGCAAAACTGATGTCTATGAAAATTCATTGACACAGTTATTTGTAAATGTATTAATAAGTATGAATAAAGGTATTTCTTGACTTGAACTATATCCTAGAGTTTGGGTATAGAGTCTAATCTCATAAGAGGATGTGCAGATTGCAATGTTATATCTCTCCGGTAAGAAACATGCTAGGTGTTTCAATATAGTGCTTTCTAAGCAGCTCTTGGAAACAAACACCTGCAGGTCTTGGACAAAGAGACAAACCTTGTCCAGCAAAGTGTTGAAAAAAGAGTGAGCATTGGATATTTTTACATTAATTAACCTGCTATCATTTCCTAACAGGATAGCACCCCGAAAGCACTCGCCTCTCACCTAGAAGGCTGGGGTTCTATCCCAAGTGACCACATGTGAGATTTATGGTGGACAAAGCGGTGCTGGGGTGGGTTTTCTCTGGGTACTCCGGTTTCCCCCACCATCGCATTTCACCGGTGCTCCATCATCATTCATGTATCATCAGTGTCACCTCCTGCGGTGCCATAAGTAGTTAAAGTGGGAGTTAAACACTACCAAAAAAAAAAAAAAAAATGCCAAAATTACAGAGAGGATACTTTCGATTTGGCATAAAGGCTCACAACATGGCTGATTGGAAAGGCTTTAACAGTCACATGAATGCCCTGATTGCGGGCTGTGTCTAATCTCTGCACTGATGATCATGCTGAAGAATAAACGATGTGCCCAGAAATATTCAGAGAATACTTTCAGCTGTGCTATATGAGATGACCAGCTAAGTTTTCTATTTCAGTATTGTCCAAACTGTGAATGATAATAAATCTGGACCAAATCAAAGCGAAAACAGTAATCCTTTCCTACAGTGCCAGAAGTTAATACAGATTGACTTCTCAATTGAGAAACAAAAGCCATTTTAGATCTATATTTTCTAAGTTGTCTAAACGTTATTACGGATGGGTTACAAAAACAGCATATGCTGCAAAGTATAATAGTTGGCAAATTTCCAATGAATAATGAGGGGGATTCCCCTGAAAGAATATATTTCAAGGTGGATTTATTTCTAAAGCAAACAGCTTAACACTTAGTACCAATCCCTGAAGCACTCTTGAACAAAAGTATTCAAAAGTACCAAGTCAAAATTTACTCAGAAAAAACAGTCCTTCATAAACC
Source organism: Hymenopus coronatus (assembly GCA_030762935.1). Classification (NCBI taxonomy): domain Eukaryota; kingdom Metazoa; phylum Arthropoda; class Insecta; order Mantodea; family Hymenopodidae; genus Hymenopus; species Hymenopus coronatus. The sequence goes on from CM060883.1 coordinate 81,378,458, forward strand.
CCCTGAGTGAACAATGGTAAACATTCATATATATTCTAATTGTGTAGGGAACATAATATCCCTGCTCACCAACATTCATCACAAATCTTCTTTAGGTCACAAAATATCCAAATTGGTTTGACAGTTCTTTGTGAATCAATTCATGATCTGTGCAATATTGACACAGGGTGGTCAACAGTGAACAGTGTTATCATTAGTGTAAGGAACATAGAGAAAGTCACATGAATGAATTATATAGTCATGCATTTCATAGTCTACCTCATTAGTATTTGGGTAATACTTAGCAATTTGTGAAGCTTATATTTTTAAGGAAGCAAATGTGATAATTCTTTCAAAATAGAATCTTCATTTTGGTTTAATTAGTACTCAAAATCATTTTAAGATATTTAACCAACGTTTTTAAATCAAGTATATCTATAAAATTTTGTTCTTTTTGCTTCATATTGTAACCCTATGAAAAACATTCCATAAGCCAAACTTGCATATCCTTTTTATTTCTGATTTTTGTAACTATAAGAGCAACAGCACCTCTGAATTTCTATAAGTGGCATTTTTACAAGTACATATAAACTGCATTTGCAATTAATGGATGCAAATAAGTCTCTAGAAAACTGCAGAAGGGATTTATTTGATTTCTTTGCATAATTCCAGTGTTAAATTACAATTTGATTAATTACCGATTACAATTAATTTGCCTCTTGCTGATTTCACTTTGTCTACACATACTATGTGTATAGTGTATAGAGAAGGTATTGCATTCCTCCCAAAAATTTGATACTGAGATTTCACAGAAATACACGTTTTAAAGTCCCCATACACAACAAAGTATTTTCAGAAAAAGGCCTGTGTGTGTGGACGCAGGCATGGGCGTGCACGGGCATGTGCATGAGTCAACATAACTCAAAAATGAAAAGTCGGTAAAATACCAAACTTGTTATTTTAATTCAGTATTTTTAGGGTTGCGGCACAAATATTTTGAGAAAAACCCTCCCACCCCAAACTACCCTTTGCAAGGAAAAAATTTAGAAAATTTTGATTTTCTCAAACATAGCTCTAACAATTTTGATTAAAATACTGTATATTAAAGATATTTATATGGCAAATAAAATGAACATCTTAAATTTTCTGGGAATAACCTCTAAAGACCTCTTTATTCTGAATGAATTTTTCTGAATATTGCATAACTGGTAGACCATAAGAGCTAGACAGAAATTTACTACACAAAAAAATGTAGATCATATTAAAACACACAATTTATGTCATATACTTTTTTTTCGTGGAGTGGATCATTATTGAGATATTCTTTGTTATTGGTTTCATCTATAAATTGCATAAAACTTTTCTCATACAGGAATTTGTCAACTCCTGTCCATACAAACAAGGGAATTTCAATCACATAATAACCAACTTTTGACTATCGCTATAGCCTATGGTACTCCCTTATTTCCCTTCTACTTACATGGAAGAAAGCAATAAGATGATCTCTGCTAATTTTTTCTCGATTAGCATGAAGTAAATACAAGAATACTCTTTTTAACAATAATTTGTTGTAGAGATGTAGAGAAAGTCATGTGAATGGAGCACACCAGATTTTTATTTTATATAAGGATGCCAAATATATTGTTTTGTTTTGTGAGAACCGGCTCTTGTTTCTTTTTACTTATGTAATCCCCTTCAAAACTGGTCCCTCAGTTACGTAAATTGATATACTGTATATCAAAATCTTCCTTATAGTAAAGTAACTTAAAAGGTAGCATTAATTTAAACACTGTGAGCATGAGTTTTATGTTTGTATCCTGCTTAACCCTCTCAAAATTAAACATTATTTTAATTACTGAACTGAAGTTTTATGGAAGTTCACTTGAAACAAAACATCTCTTTGTACTGTGCAGTTCATAACCAGTTAATAGCCATTTACAGCTCTGTTGGCCCTTATTTGCAAAGAATGTGCGATTGCTTGTATTTGTTCTATCACTTTTTTCTCCTTTATCCAAAGTTTTGGAAGCTTTGAATCTTCTTTAATCTTTTTGTATGTGCATTTTATTTGTGCAAGGTATCACAATGTGTTTCCTCTCCATGTCCAGTTTTATTTGTTTGTTGGAAAAGTGTAAGTGTAACCAATCTTCCTATTGATCAGATTCACATGTTAGTGTTTACATTAAAATTATCTTTTAAACATAAATTTATTTCAATGTGTGTTTAAAAGAATATGTAAATGACACTATAGGTTTTCAAATTAAATAAATTGAAAAAATAGCTATTAGTGATATTTGGTCCTGAATCTTAAATGCTTTTCACAGCTAATTGGTTAATCTTTGCATGTATTATGACTTAAGAATCAATTTATATTTTAGGAGCACAGTTTATGAACTATTTATTTTGTTTGTTTTCAGATTTTTTGAAATCACTGCATTTTAAATAATGAATGCTATTTGAATTAGCACTATTAAGAATTTGAGAGAATTAATGAAGCTTAATTTTCTTCATGATCTCCTTTGCTAATAATACTTTATATACAGCTCTAAACTTTGAATAGCAAGTTTAATTTCCATTGAGTTGATAATTACAGAGCTCAAACATAGACCTCGTAGCTTTTCTGTCGGTTGCTGATTAGTCACGTATGTACATTTTTAATGCTTTAAATGGTATAACATCAACCAGTTAAATAAAATGTAATAATTAAACTCAGACTAAAGCATTTTTCAGCGTGTCAACACAAAAGAAGATATTGCATATCTGATTTAAACTAGATGTGTAGCAGCATTACAAAATAAACAGTGCCATATTCAATAATATTGCCTTTTAATTTCAGTTTATTTCACTACACTCAGAGTTCGAGCAATATCATAAAAGGATGCATAAAACAAACTATTTTTGGTAGATAGTTAAATAGAGAAGCCTTAGGTCACTGTTCTACAGGATGAAGATTGCAGCATTGTCTAGCATCTAGAAATGTGGAGAAGTTGAGGGCACAAATAAAGTATTAAAAAGTTAAGAATATGGACTTCTGTAACTGAAAGTTTTTATAAATGGAACATTTTCTACACAGTATAAGAAGTTAAGTACCAGAAATCATGTTAAAATAGCTGTTGGTGTAAACTGGAAGAAGAGTAAATATTTCAATTAAAGTTTCAGGAGATATTCATGCATCTGCTGTTGCTACAGCCAGGAAACATACTTATGTTTAATACTTAGGATTCTGAGTGTTTTATTCTTTGATTTAAAGGAAGTAAAGCGTTATTGTGGGGGAGCAGAATCATTTGGCAAACAATGGCAAGTGGGAGATGTTGTTGGAGTTTTCCTCGACCTATTTGATCACACTATAAGTAAGTCGGGAAGCAAACTGCAAATGTTATGCAAAGTAGTAATAACTCAGAAGACAATACAAGCTTCCATTAAAGCATGTGTATATAACGCAATTATGAAATTTGCATTACCACATTCACAGAGCAAAATACTGCTAAAGGGACTAGTTATTATAGAAATACTGTGAAATTAGTTCTCATATTTAACCCTTTTAGTGCCAGCCCGAATAGCAAAACACTGTGCCAAGCAATTTTAGAGGAGAATGCAGGGTTTTAAATTATTGGTAATAAAATGAGTATCAAATGACATAGAGAGCTGAATATTTTTTTCATATTTAGTAAACGCTTTTGTCTACTGTTTAATATGCACTATATGGATCAGAATTCTTATCATTATTGTTAAAAAATCAAAAACAAAAGAAAAATTTAAAAATAAATTTAAACTTTCCAAAATAATCAATAATTAGACATACAAAAGCTTACTACATAGAAAGTTCAGGCTAATTAAATGAAAGTATAGATACTTCTTTACTAAAACAACATCCTGTGGTTTTTTGTTTGTTTGTTTGTTTGTTTGTTTTTTTTTTATTTTTTAATTTGTATAGCCCCCTTTAACTTCAAAGTGGATATCAGGGTTTTAACTTGTGAAACAACTTATAGTTCTAAGCACATGTACATTCACTCTCACATTCATACTGCCATACTCTGTGGGGGATAGGGAATAATTCTAGTTAAAGAAAAATTCCCTGCCCCAGCCAGGAATCGAACCTGAAACCTCTGGGTGAGAAGTCAGTTTGCTGACCACTCGACCACGGAGGTGGTCCACATCCTGTTTTGTTCTGGTGTTTTTTTGGTTTTTTTTAAGTATAAAAAATAAATTCACATAACGTGAAACTGAAAAAAAATCTCCAAAAACCCACTGATACCACTGTTAGTGAAAATGATATAAAGCAATAGAATACAAATGTAACGTGGATTACTGTACAAATAAGCACTTGTATTACTGCATAACTGAATGGCTGATTCACAGTGTTTTCGTTGTCTGGTTACACCTCCGTACATCCATTTTGATAAGTACACCAATTATTTACACGCGTACAAGATTTGTTGATATCGGATGTGTTTTCATCACTGAAGCTAGAATATATATCTTCCTCTTTTACGCCGATATCACAAATTCTTTCATCAAGATCTGAGAATTCAAAATCACTTGCTTTCTTCTAATAAATCGTGAACTGCAGCTCTTATTTTCTCTTCAGTACATAACCTTTGGCTAAACAACATCATATTTCAACTGTCATACACAAACAATGGCTAGAGAAAATAAATTTGGAGCTAATTTAGCACTTTGAAGTGAAGATAAGGTCCTGAAATGCTCCAGAAAGACTTTCTCTATGGCTATGGCATAGAAAGTACCTACACAGACTTTCCCACTGAAAAGAGTTAAAACGAGTTAAAACCACATCATGATTAAATCATGAGTGGCAATTTTGCAGAATTTTCGGATCACGATTAGATCGTGATTGGCACCAAAAGGGTTAAACTAAACAATAGCTTATCTGTCGTATAACACAGCATAATATGAACAATAACCCAGTAAATGTAAGCATTAACCTAATACATAATTTGACAATATGAATTGTTAGCATGAATTGATTTCACTGATGTAGCACATTAAGGAGACTGGTAGTACAAACTTTTTTATATGCTGGAGAGTACAAAATGCTGTGAGTACAATAAAGCAGTATTTAAATTTTAATAGTACATTCAAAACCACAATCAAGCAATTATGTTAGGCTATCTTTTGCCTACAACACTATCAAGCAGCCGCAATAGCTTACACGTCATAAAACTAGTCTTAAAAGTACATAATATTATGTAATAAATAATATATCAGGTTCATTAGCTTGTTGTAAATAGAAGAAGCTTATTTTAATATTGATAAATAAAAATTAATTTTAAATTTCCTTCCTTTATGTTAAGTTTTCTGTCAGCCTTCCCATTTCTTCTTTCCCTCTTGTTTTCTCACTGCTTTATTTAAAATCACTTTGTAATTATTTACTCTCCCCATATGTTGCATTAATGTTTTGTGTGCCAAAGGGTTGTGATGCAAAATCTAACGCTTAGCATTAAGGTTACATTCAACCATATTTTTATACCCTAGTGATTTACACATATAGTATACCTAACTTTAAAATTAATATTTAAGTCTAACTGCACTAGATAAAATATAATATATTCATGATTGTTGGATATAAGAAACCTTTAGAATTACAAGTTATAAAAAAGAGGAATAGTAAAAGCTTACATAGGTAAATATTAACCAAGCCTAGTTTGCACTAATGAAACAAATGAAACAAAGCTGCAATTTAATTTATGCTAATAGGTATTATAAACAGAGGACAATTGAATGTGAGTGCCTGTGGGGATTTTTTATCGATAGGTATTGACATCATCAGCATGTCCCAATACAAAGTAATATTACATTTATTTTGAGTTGCTATTGCTATGTTTCTTTCATATTTGTATGAGAAGTCACTAGCTATTATGATGATAATACTTATCAATAATAGTAAACAAGTATAAGTAGTATGTACATTTAGCTTATTCCTCAATGAAATTGGTTATACAATGTCTAATGTATATTGCTTATTCCATACATATTTACTCTATGTATGCATTTGTTAAAATGTGTGCATACATGCATATGTGTGTTAATCTCAAAAATCACTAAAATTATTGAAAGAGACTATTTTTTCCAGCAAACATAGGCTGTAAGGTATTTCCAACAAGTTACAGTTGGAAGCATTAGCATAAATTCACTAGACAAATTCATCAATTCAACATTTTATAAATCCAAATTAAATTCATTTCCACACTTTCCGCTAGGAGTCAGTCATCTGATCAGTTTGGGAATTTAAGGTTGGGTTGGCATGTTGTTTCTATGTATGCTCAGTTTTAGAGCAACTGTCTGCAAACTGGAAGGTCCGTGATTAAAGTTTTGTCCATGGCATTTGAATTTTTCAGGTTGACTCTGTGCTATACAGAGCTTCTTTTGGAAAAAACAAATACCATTGAGTGAACTAATCTTAGATTGAACTAAGTACTTACATAGTAAATCACCATTGGGGTAGTTATGTCATCTCAAAATGAATTTCCAGGAAAAATATGAGTCAGTTGGCACTGACATATTATCCACATTAATCAGTTTGTCACAGATGTTTATGTGCAGCTCAAATGCCTTCCATTTGTATCTGATTGTTCATACCAGTGTTAACCTCTGCTTTTTATAAAAGTAATATGCCCACATAACTAAAAGCACTAAAGGGATTAATATTTAAAAGAAAGCTGATGAAGCTGATTTATTATATGTTTATATGCCAATGATATAAAAAGTGCAGAAAGCTGTTGCAATAAAGAAATCAATAACCTTCAATACATTGAGAACACAGTCCTTTAGATGAAACTATGTGCTTTTAACTAATTGAGCTGCACTGAATTCCACAATTTTCTATCATAAACAAATTGTTTTGAATGCTGAAATGTGTATGATGACTGTATTGCTAAACCAAAGAATGGAGAAAGAAATACAGAGGAAAATAACCCAATTTTGGAAAGCTTCTAGCATTAAAACTCAAATTCTTTGATAGGTCCCAAAACTGCAGACCCAGTCTAGAGGCCTTCAGTTCCTATGCCTTTGTGGTTCTACATACAATTGCCAAATCTGGGTCTCTAACAGAGAATGAACATTGAAATATGCCAGAGGAATATGCAATAAAAAATAGTTAAAATTTCATCGTGAGACAAGGTTTTAAAATCGACAACACAGGAAATCACAACTTCAAAGAAAAGCGTGCAACAAACCCTAATGACAAAGTGGGGTTGGGATGACTATATCAAGGCAGCAGTAAGACAAAGGGACACAGGTAACCACCATGTGGGACCCCTACATAGGCACTAGAGCCCAATGCAGTCCAAGAAGAAGATATGCAGATACATTTAAGCAACATCAACCATCACCTGCAACAGAAATGAGTGGACACAACTAGTGAAAAATTTCAACTAGAACTAAGATTTGACAAACTGTGTGTGTGTGTAAAACTTTCAATGTATATCATAAAATGAAAGAGCAATTCATCCGTTTACATGAAATCACGAACCACATCAGCGAGCTTCCCTTGTTGTAGGAGGCCATAGCCCTTCATAGGGCTTCATTCATTCGTATATTATTATAACCATACAGCCATCAGTATTCGTATATTGTTTCTGTAAAACAATGGTCACATAAGCCAGAATTGTTCATGTTGCAATCATGGCTGAGTGTGTAGCAGATAATCTGACGTGAGAGATGGCACAGCACTTACAAGTGGGGAAAAAAGTAATAGTTCTGAATGTGTTCAACCTTTTGTTCAGCAGTATAATGCCTCTACTGTTAAAGATTTAATTAACTTAAAATCAGCACAACTGGTGTGTCTGTGAAAGCTTTGCAACCAAGTTATAGACATACTGGTTATAAACCTGGAGTACAATTCAAGTGATACCATCATTTCTTATTCCAAGCTAGGTGTCATTCTCTGAGGATTCTAATTAACTTGCAAGCTTTTGATCAAATAAACAAAAAAACTGGAAGTGTTACACAGTCAAGCACAAATTATACATAAAATGTAAGCTTTTACTAATAAAAGGTATTTCATAATCTTTTTGCATCCATTCTTGAATTAGTACATTTAGTTTTACAAATATAGGGGTATTATTTTCTTTAAACTCAGTATTGGTGCAGTAAAACTTGGCATGGTTAACAAGGGAGTAACAATTAAAATCTTGAGCAGCTGTTGAGGGATAAGAGGAGAAATTTCTTCATTCTTACAAGAGACTTCAAAATGTGGAATGATGATACATGTATTGTTTATGTTATGAAGTTATTACCCATTCTTGGCCTGGAAGGATTTTAACATTGTCTACAGTTGGTGAAAAATTACCTTGTGATTAACATTCCTGCTGACACGTGGCTGTCTCAGTATGCTGTTGTCATTTTACTTGCTGTCCATCTGCAACAGCACACGTTCCATGCCTTCTTCTTTCTATGGATTTTATATCACACTTCTCGTATGTTGAGCATTTCTCACTAGTTACCACATCTATTCCTTTCAACATTGTACTTCACTATATGTAAAAGTTTTATTATTGTGGCTAATGTAATCTCAACTCATTTATCACGACTGTAAGACATTTTCAAGCCACAGTGTCATTTATGACAGTTCTAGGATGACAACAAGAGCAATGTCTGCGATATATAAAAGGAAGTAACGATTGTAAATGTAAATCCTTATGAAATCACTATGTATAACACAACCAAACTTTCACAGAATGAAATCAAACAATCAGATTTCAAACAATAAATCACTCATGTATGAGAAATCGCGCGTAATTTTCCACTGAACCCGTAGATGTTGCAATGCTGATGACATGATATTTCTGATGGTAATGCATTCTTACACTATGATTGGTCAACAACCTGACGAGCCCCTGCCAGCAGACGACACACCCCACAAGGGTCAATCACAAGAAAATTTCTCACCAACCATAGTAAGAGCATAGTGCACAACAAATTAACTGGTTTGTTCTACAATTACAAACTTATGCAATCATGTTTCTTACCATTCATTGTAAAAAATATATATATTTAGCATCCAGCTTTATGTCAGCACTTACTGCATGAAAATTGTAGCTGTAAAGGAAAAAATGTACTAATCCACAAAGGAATCAATGGATATCTGGTAAGTCTTCAGAATTACAAATAAGTGACAGTAAAAGTGAGGAGGTATGCAAAGTAGATGATGCTATTACAGAAGCTTCTGTTTGTTTACATGCTAAGTTAGTTACATATGTTGCTTGTGCCTGCTTGTTGACACAGTTTTGCAGCACTGCTCTACTTTGTGAACTCGTGCCTGATTTCCCACTAACTACGCATGCTATTAAAAATGTTAAATAAATACTTTGTTCTAATTCTGTAACCTATTTTCCTGTTCACTTTGCATACTTGTTTCACTTTCATGCTGTATAAGGAAGCCTACTTGGACATTCTCAAGTCTCTTCCCAAATGGTAATTATCTTAGTCATTTTACACCAAGTTCAGCATGATGAGAATTCAAATCTGAATAAAAATGTGATGTTCCCCATTAGCATTTAGCAACATTTATTTGACTGCACAGTCATATTTCCTACGCACCTTTAAGACTGTCTTAACAATAATTAGTTGATGGAAGACAAATGAATGACTTGACACATTCTTACTCCTTCATTTAGATACTCAAATTTTTGGAAACATGTTTCACAGATCTCTACATCAGCTTGTTAACAACTGCCAGCATTAGACAATTTTTACTTTCTCTACATGTACTATGTACATAATATATAGAGAAGATATTGCACCCAAAAATTTGATACCCCCTGAATCCAAATAAAGCATTTTTAGAAAAATGTCCATGTATGTACGTGCATGGGGGGGGCTCAAAAAACAAAAAGTTCATTAAATACCGAACTTGATATTTAAGTTCAGTATTTTCCAAGGAAGCCAGTATTTGAAGAAAATCCCCTCCTCTAAGCTACCCTTTACATGGAAAAAAAATTGAAAATTTTGATTTTCTCAAAAGTATAGCTCTAAATGATTTAGATTAAAGGCTCTCATATTTAAGATATTTACATGGCAAATAAATTCTATATCTTTAATTTTTTGGGAATAGCCTCTGAAGATGTTTTTATTCTGGATGAATTTTGTTGAATTTTACATAACTAGTAAGCATAAGAGATAGACCAAAGCTTACAATGCAAAAACTGTAGATCTCATTAAAACACCTAATTTGTTATATACATTTTTTCATGGAGTTAGCCATTTTCGAGATATTCCTTGTTATTAGTTTCAGTTTTAAAATTCTTAAATATTTATCATATGGAAACATGTCAACTACTGGACATGCAAAGAAACAAATTTCAATCCCTTAGCAACCACATATTAAAACATTTGACTGTCGGTTTAGCCTAGTGTATTCCTTTATTTCTCTTTTATTTATAAGAAACTAAGTAATATGACTGTTTCTGTTAATGTTTATGTCGGTTAGCGTGAAGTAGATAGAAGAATAAGCTTATCAACATAATTTGTTACACAGATGTAGAGAAACTCATGTGAATGGAACTCAACAGATGAGCACTGCTGGTGGAGCCTTGATAAGCATCAAAATGTTTTCAGGCATTAACATTCATGAGGTTATTACTGAACTGTTTAGAAAGATTTTCCATGTGCTGTGGTCAATAGACTTATTTACCAAGTTTAGTAATTAATTTCTTACTGATCTCATGTTCTCTGTCACATAAATCACTAAATTAATAAATAAAGCTAATGACCTCCATATAGCAGACATCTTTATAAATAATTTCAGTGACAAACTCATAACACTTTATTTCCCTGAGGACAAATTTTCAAGCTCATCAAGAATCCATCAGCAATATTCTGGAGCTCCTACAACAAAAATTATCCAACACCAGCAGTCAACAATGAGCTAATGATGCAGATAGCAGTCTGTGAAACATGCACTCAACATTTTAGTAAGTGCAAAAATAAGAATGTTTTAAGTCATCTTCTATTTACAGTTAGGATTCAATGTATTTAGTCCCTTCATCCTATGCAAATAATTAGTTATATTAATTTAGCATGAAGTTTTCATGTTGTACTAAAGGAAAATTCTGGTTGACACATGCTTTATTCATATAAAAATACATTTCTTCAGCTTTCTACCCAGTTATAATTGCTAAAAAGGATTTGTAGAAATGCATGTGATGGCTAAGATAGCATAGTGCATAGCATTTTAATAAATGTGTTTTTAAAACCCTAGGTTTCTCATTAAATGGAGAGCTTTTAATGGATACGCTTGGTGGTGAGACATCATTTGCAGATGTTCAAGGAGATTCTTTTGTTCCTGCATTTACCCTTGGTGTTGGCCAGAAGGGTAAATTAACATTTGGTCAAGATATCAACTCCCTCAAATACTTCACCATGTGTGGTCTGCAAGAAGGATATGAACCCTTTTGTGTGTAAGTACTTCATAAATAAAACAAGGTTTACTATGAAATATTTTTATTTAGCTGTGTATTGCAACATCAAACTAGTTTGCTTTTGAAATCTCATCACAACAGTAAGATGTTTAATGAATATGCAGAACATAGATTGCTAAAAGAAGCCACCAAATTGCTCAAACAATTCTTAGCAATCCATGACCCATCTCTGAACATATATCTAAAAATAATGGAACTACAGTGCAACATTTGACAATGCCATGAGAGAGAGGCAAAGTATAAAAATTATCAGTGAATCTTCGTTGAAAATAATGGCAACAGCCATTGAAACATGTCCGAAGTAAGTTACTTTATTTTAAGAGTGAAGTTTGAGTGTAATCTATATGTTTACTCCTATTTGATTAGTTACTTCACTGTGCATTCCCAATAATGTTTTAATTGAGAAGAATTTCAGTTCATAAAGGTAATTTGAGATTATAGGACCGACGGCAAAGTGGGAAATATAAAAATTATATTTAGTTATAGGTGAATGCTGGAGTTACATTATAGTGTTTTAATTTTCACCAGTCCACTCAAGGCCATTTTACTCACTTTGCAAACCCCCCCCCCCCCCCCACTACACTCAGTTTTGCTCATACAGTAGCAGTAGCTTATTCCTTGCTTACATCTGCTTGTCCACAAATTCACATAAATCCAATAACTCAAAACTGTCAAAACCAGACAAAGCATGGAAGGCACATTTGACTCAGACTACAAAGGAAATTATAGCCAGGGAAAGTTTTATATTTTCTGTTAAAATATTGTCTCTCTTACTCACACATACATGCACGCACACACGTGCACACACATTTTCTCTGAATTCTATTACATTCTGAGAGTAAGCTAGCATTCCGCCAATAGTTTGGGATAGACTGAGAAACATACATTTAATTTAGCACTAATAATAATGCCCAGAAATACTATAAAAATGAATGAGTGCTAGAAAAATATGGAATTTTCACACCGTAGAAAAACACTTAGGTATATTCAATGGTCTTGAACTCCCTGGGAATTTCATCAAGCAGTGAGCCCAAAAACTCCTTTGTTAAATTCAGCCTTCACATAGAACATGAGGTTATTCTCTTCCAACATGGCTACCCCAAGCTGACTGCAGTGTAGCTGGTCTAGTGGCTAGGCTCGCGACATTCTGCTTCCCAACTGACTTCTGCTTGCCTTGCCCACACTCCAGACCAACAGTCGACCTTTCTCAAAACCTGAGTGCACATGCACTCTCCTGGTAACAAATCAAACGAACATGCACAGAACTACAAAGACAGAGCATGCAGACAAATTACGATGTTCGTGCATTTCTGACATAGCCAGGATTTGAACCATGAATCTCCTGATTTGTATGCAGTTGCTCCAACCACTGAGCTACCAAGGCAATGCCAGCATGGCACTAAATTCTCCTACTTGTGGCAAGATTTGGAGGCCCAGGCAACATTATGCACTCAAACCACCAAAACGATCATGTTCCAAGATTTTCCAGGGTGCATTATGTGTTCCCACATCTGGCCAGATGAGGGTACATTGAGAATCACTACTCAGACTGAATATGTTCTTATCCGAGATGAGCATGTTACCCCATTCCTCATTGGTCCAATTCTGATGCTCTTGGGACCATTGCAAACAGTGTGCAGGTGTCAGTGGAACACAAGTGTACTAGCCGTTAAGCAAAAAGACCATCTCTATACAGTTGCCGTGTGAGAGTGCATGCTTAGCAGTCCTATTGAATGAGGTTGAAATTGCACCGGCTGCTTGACGTGGATCCCTTCTTGTCTGCTGCACAGTGTGGTAGTTATTTGCTGTTGTAGTTGACTAAGGTTGATCGCCTCCTGTCCTTGGGACAGCAGTTCCTGTGGTTTGGAAGGCTCTCCATGCATGTGAAACAATGCCATGAACAGTATCAAACTCCTGGGCAACACTTATCACATTTCTTGCTTCTTCCAATTTTCTGATAATTCTTCCCCATGTGAATTCATTGAAATGTTGTTGTTACATATGGCTTTATCGTACATTAAGCCATTAAGTACTGACATCTATTACAAATGCATTAAAATGTACAAATATAATAAATATAATTACTATTAATATAATCTTAAAATAAATTCACAAATGAGTCAGTATCTAGTTAAAAGGTCTAGCTTTTATTGTCTTTTATCCATTTTGCTCCGGGCAGCCGAATATAATGCTGGTAAATCTTTCTATTTCTGTAAATTGGAATCAAGTCCCATGCAATGCAGCAGGTGATCAGAGTCCATTCTTGTTTCAGGCTCTTTGCAGATGTCTGGTATATTCCTATTTTATTAGGTAGATGTGCTGCTAAGCAGTCATGTCCAGTTTTCAGTTGAACTGGTTCCACCGCTTCTTTCCTTGATTTGTTTTTACTTTTATCCCATAAATCATTGATTTTTTCCCACTTTTTCGCTTTTGCTTGCTGACAGGCTTCCTCTTTCCGTGATTGGCATATTCCATCTCTGATGAGCTTCTTAACTGAATTGATTGTAATGGGCTTTGCTCCCATATACACTATAGTGCCTTTTTTTGTCAGCCCATCTGCTATTTCATTGCCTTCCGCTCCCACATGTGCTGGGATCCATTGGAAAACAATAATTTTTTTCCTATTTCTTAGATATTATAATAGATCATTGAAATCTTGGATTCTTATTGAATGTGGTTTATTTTTTTATATATAGCTCAGATGGCAGCCTGAGAGCTTGTTCAAATGCTTGAAATCTGTAAACTAAATTTTGTTAAGCTATGTAAATTGCCTCTGTTTCTCTGTCAAAGTTGCTGTGGTACTTGCCCACTGGGGCATAATGTGACAGAACATTCCAGCTCTTTTATCTCATCTCATCTATTTGTGAGCCATCTGGATAGACTCATAACCATGTATCTTCAGGATATTTATCATTTAACATGCTTAAAGTTAAACATTTCAGCATTAGTAGAATGGTAATCTGTCTTTTGGTGTTATTCAGAAGAAAGAGATTGCCTTCGAATGTGGTGAAATATAGTGAGTTAAGTGGTTCAATAGTGGTTTCTACTTCAATTGGAATGCTTAATGCTTTTAGAATTTTTCTGGAGATTACTGAGTTTTTAGTTCTTCTTTAAAAATTGTTTGTGGTATCCAACTTGCTCTTTGTGAAGTTTCCATTTTGACAAGATTCACCGCAGCTTGTTTCTGGATTTCTTTTTTGATTGGAAGGTTATTTGTGTAAAGTTGTAGAGCTACAACTGGAGTTGATTTCACTACCCCAAATGCTAGTCTTAGGGTATTTGTTTGTATCCTTTCTAACTGATGTAGTCGAGTTTTGTTGACTGTGACTGTTACTTCACTTCTATACTTGATTATCAGCTTTATGTATGTGTTATATGTGATATTGAGAGTATCTTCATTGCAACCCCAAGTAGCTCTGGCTAGTCTCTTTATGAGGCCAGACTCATATATTTGCTTTTTCAGTTTATTTCCCTTACATGTTCTTCGCAGGTTAATTTACTGTCTAACATTACTCTGAGATTCTTAGTTTTGTTGCCTTTTTACTTTCTCTATACGCACTATGTACATAGTGTATAGAGAAGGTATTGCGCTCCACCCAAAAATTCGATACCGAGATTTCACCGGAAATATACGTTTTAGGGTCCCCAATATCCAAAAAAAGCATTTTCACAAAAAGTTCCGTGTGTGTGTGTGTGTGTATGTGAGTGTCCGTGTGTCTGTGAACACGATAACTCAAAAACGAAAAGTCGGTAAAATACCAAACTTGGTATTTAAGTTTAGTATCTTCCAGGGATGCAACACGAAGATTTTGAGAAATATCCCCCCACCCCAAACTACCCTTTACATGGAAATTTTTTTGAAAATTTTGATTTTCTCGAAAATGGCTTTAACGATTTTGATTAAAATTTCGTATATTAAACATATTTACCTGACAAATAAAATGTATTTCTTGAATTTTCTAGGAATAGCCTCTGAAGAGTAGTTTATTCTGGATGAGTTTTACAGAATTTTGAATAACTGCTAAACCGTAAGAGATGGACAAAAACTTACTCAACAAAAAAATGTAGAGCACGTTAAAACACACAATTTATGTTATATACATTTTTTTCGTGGAGTTCGTCGCTTTTGAGACATTCCTTATTTTTGGTTTCTGCTATGAAAAATGTTTTCTCATACAGGAACTTGTCAACACTGATCCATATAAACAAAGGAACTTCATTGACATAGCAACCAGCTTTTGACTATCACTTTAACCTGCGGTAGTCCCTTATTTGCTTCTACTTACAAGGAAGCAAGTAATAAGACTATTTCTGCTAATTTTTTCTGATTAGCATAAAGTAAATAGAAGTATAAGCTTTTTAAGAATAATTTGTTGCAGGGATATAGAGAAAGTCATGTGACTGGTACACATCAGATTTTTTTTAAAAAGCTGTCTTCTAATTTAATGGTGAATTTCGTATTATCATGTTTGAGGGTGAAACATTGATATACTGTTTTGAGCTTATTTACTACCATATTATTCTCAATTGCCCATGCGGTAAGTTCTTTAAGTGCTTCATTCATGGTTTGTTCAAGTTTTTCTTTTTGCCTCTTCTCTTTTTAGCTGAAGTTCAAATAACATCATCATCAGCGATTATGCTAACTTTGATGTCTTTTACCTTCTTAAGTTTACATCAAAATTCTTAAATTTAAAGTTACATCAAATTCATCTGATCCAATAAGTTATCACTCTATCAAAAGAATCATTATATGAACATATAATAACAAAATTAAAGAAGATAATGTATTACAAACAAAAGGAAAACCATGGGAAAATTTATGTAATAACATGACCAGAATCACTACATTACCAAGAAAATCCTCTGTAGCAACTTTTAGACTCCTAACAGGCCATGATTGTCTCAATAAACATTTATTCAGGATTGGTATAGTGAGATTCCTCTGTGTCCTTTCTGTACACTTAAAGAAGATATGGATGGAAACCATCTACTGCGCTGACCAACCTTTAGTCAACATTGTAATATAACCCTGATATATGGTGGACTTTGAGACAGTGATGTGTTTTAACAATTAAAATTTAGTTGAGTCGATTTTGTAACACTACATCACTTACTTTTTTATTTCGAAATAAAAAAGTAAATGATGTAGTGTTACAAAATCGACTCAACTAAATTTTAATTATTGTAATATAACATCAAAATACTGGAATGCAAGAGAGTGAATGGCTTCACTGCCAACTGCCTCAACATTAGATACTGACCAACCAACCTTCTTAAATTTTTCTTGGAGATTGTTAATATTGACATTAAAAGGTGTTGTGCTGGATGCAGCTCCTTGCAGTAAACTTAGCTTAGACTCTGGATCAAATTTTCACTTGAATTGCTTCACTAAGTAATAAATTACCTGGACATGTTTCGAAGGCATGTGTTGTCTACATCATCAACAAAAATGTAGGCAACATAAGCTTTCAAAACATATCCAGGTAATTTATTACTTAGTGAAGCAATTCAAGTGTAAATTCGACTCATTTTATCCAATGTGTAATTATGCTTCACTGTGTACCACTTCCAGTATTTTGATTCTTCTTTTGATTAGCTTAGACTGTTTATAGCTTGATTCCATATTATCTCAACGTGTTTTTACCCGTCTCTGATTTAGGAATCACTTGATCCAGCTTAGCATATGACCTTTTACTCCATAATTTTCTAGTTTGGAGATAAGCTTTGTTCTTTCTACTGTGTCACATGCTCTTTAGAGATCTACAAAGATTGCTAGGATGTTTTTCTGGTTATTGAAATCATATTTTTCCTGAACCCACCTGGATCTTCAGATAGGAGATTTAGTTTCTCCAAATATGAATTTAGATGCGTCGTCATCATTTTTTCACATATTTCAGTAAGAATCGAAGTTAAGTTTACTGGACGATATGATTCTATAACGCTTTTATCTTTCCCATGTTTTAGTATTGGTA
Source organism: Hymenopus coronatus (assembly GCA_030762935.1). NCBI lineage: Eukaryota > Metazoa > Arthropoda > Insecta > Mantodea > Hymenopodidae > Hymenopus > Hymenopus coronatus. The sequence goes on from CM060883.1 coordinate 81,395,844, forward strand.
TGACAATTCTTTTGGTCCAGTCAGCTGGCAACACTAAATCATTTTTCCAAAAGATGTACATTTTAAATAATGTGTTAAGTGCAATAATTCTAAGGTTTTTAAAAAACTCTAGAAATATTTTGTCATCTCCTGGCTGTTTCTTAGTATGGGTATTTTGGATTGCTTCTTTCATTTCCTCTTCTGTAAACTCACTCGTGAACAACTCCTCTATAAGTCTGTTTTTTGGTGTGTTCTTGCTATTATTCTTCTGTTTCGTTTTTTATTTCTTGATTGCTTTTTTACTTTATATAAAAATACATACTGGCATGTTGTCACAGTAATCCAATGGTTAGAGCAACCACACGGAGAGCAGGAGAACCGTCTTCAAATCCCGGCTGTGGTATTGCATTTTTAACTGGTTCCAATAATAAAAGGTCATTACCGTGTGTAATATACAATACTATTTAAAAGAGAGGAGTATTACCATTATAATAAAATAGCCTGGTTAGTTGGTCGATAACTTAGTTCATAAGTTATGTTAATTTATCCACCTCATCCTTAGGTTTTGCACACTAGTGTATTTATCTCTTTATTTAGAATGTTTGTCTTTTCATAGCCATTGCAGCTGTACTTTCTATTTACATTTTAAATAGGTATTTTTTCCTGAAAATTCTAGTTTTAAATCAAATCGCAAATAACACATTGTAGTGCTTTTAATTAAATGTGGGTTTTAAATGAGACAATCTAAATTTTACTCCTGTTATTTTATTGTAACTTTTAACTTTATGCTTTACATGACGTATGTATCATTTTATATTTATTTTCTTGGAAACGCCTCAGTTATGTTTATACACTATTGGCTAATAAATAATCTCAATAGTCATTAATTATAAAGAGCTTCTATTAATTCATCCATTGATCATCTTAAAAGAGCTGAATAAATGCAATTTAGCTTGCATTAAAAAAAAAGTAATTAAAAAAAAAAAATAAGCTACCTTGTGTTTTCTGAGAAAAAATCTGTTAGTGCTTCAGTAATTGATGTCTGATTGCTTTGTGAACTGCTTAAATGTTACCATTTTATCACCTGAATTTGAATACACTAAATAATATGAATTCATGCTGAGCTAAAATAACATATTTTCTTGAGGATTCTCTATTTTTTTTTTAATCTAATTTTATTTTGTGCTTTACAATGCAGTAAGTTGCCATATACAAAATAAAGTTATGAATGACACTAGCTTTAAACACAAAATATATATGGGACATTTAGCATGTTATCAATCTGCTTTTTTTTTGTTCTCAGGAACATGAAACGAGCTGTAACATATTGGTACACTAAGGATCAACCTATTTTTGAGAACACAGAAGACTTTGTTGATACAAAGATAGATGTTACTAGAATTCCAGCTGGTTCAGATTCACCTCCATGTATGAAAATAAGCCACAATCTCTTTGAGACAATGGAAAAAGCAAATTGGGAATTCCTTAGACTTTCTCTTCCTGTGATTTGTCACTCAACCTTCATTGAGTAAGTATAATTGAAGTAAATCAGTCAAATAAAAATGCTAAAAGAAATTGACTACACTAGTTACTTGAAGATAAATGTCAAATGAATTGGTGAATGCATTACAGAGAGTCAGAGAAAATTAGACGCTGGCAAGAGATAAAAATTCGACAACATCGGTTGCTTGCTGAAGCTGACCAAACCACACCAGCTCATATAGAACAAATAATGAAGTCTGGCTTCACAATGAGTGACATCAAAGGTCAGTGTATAATTTCCTGAAAACATTGTTTAGTGTCTGTCTCCTGAAAATAAAAATGTTTCTAACATTCCCATCCTAGTCAGTGTTGGTTGCAGTAGATTTAGTGTAGGTAAGCCCTTGTGTGTGTTTGTGTGACAGGTCTTCAGCGTGGCTACTCAGAAGATGCGGTAGAAGCAGATGAGTTACTACTGAATGGACCAACAACACCTGATGATACCTCTCCAACTAAAATGAAAGGCAAGCCAACAAGACCACCCAGGAGGGGCATAGCAACTTTAGACAATTTAGAGAATGGGCAGTTAAATGGAACTTTGGAACCAGGTATAATTTTAACCACAAGCATGGGCATTTGTTTCATGTGCTAGTGTTCAGGTTCCAGCATGAAAACTTGCCTTAGTTATGCAACTTAAATATGGTTCAAAACATAGCAAAAATGCTTAAATTTTGTCACATTAAAGAATTTGCCTTAAGGGACCCCAGAATTGCAAAAATCACGAAAATTAACGATTTCTTCGTGGGACGTCAGCTAGGTAAGCACTGAATTACTTTCCAAGCTTGGAAATTAATCCAACACTTGCCTGGCTGACGTCCTGAGAAGAAATCATTAATAACCAGCACCGAGAAAATTTCAAGTCCTTGATCATGAAAATTGTCAATATTGAGGTTTTCTCTTCAAAATGATGCAAAAATTACCTCAATATCTCAATTCTAAGGGTTTTAAAGTTCTTTTTAAAACTATATTTGTTCAGGTTGTGGGTGTAGCAGAATATGGTTTTTACCTGAATATTGTTTCTTATAAACAATTTTGAAAATCACGCTTTCTCAAAGAATATAGTTATGTTTATGAGCTTGTTGGCTAACGAAGTTCACATAGGGAAATATTATGCTGTGAATTGGCTTACTTGTTTCAACTGACAACCTCTCTTATGGCCCAGTACTGTACCGAAACTTCAACCTTCAATTCCTGTAAGTTTAATTTTCACATACAAAAGTATATTTTTCTTAAAAACTATAAAAGCTATAAAGCTGAAATTTCGTGGGACTATTTATAACATACAAATGTACATTTTAATACAGGATTTTGAAACATAGTTGTCAGATTATGATTTTATATCACATAATGTTAAACATTCTGAATTAAAAAAACAGCCCTGATAAAAATTAATATCTCATATGAAAACTTATAAAACTTAAAACCCTTATGTTAAAATGTTACATGTATATATGCATAAAGTAACAGTAAAATTCAGGTTCAGAGAGTAAATAGTCTAGGAGAAAAGGATACCTGAACTTAAGTAAATTTAAGCACTGTAATTATAGGGATTTCTGGGTCCCCTTAAAAGGGCAATTTATAATGGTGCAACTTAGTTTCCAATAGGCATTAAAATAAATAAAAACAAAATTTTAGTTCTCCCCTTAACTGGAACTCATCTATTACTTTTAATATGCATAACTGTGGCCAGTTAAGGGACATGTAACACAGAGCAAGATAAAAAACAAATTACAGTGGGAAACTTGACTTCTAAACAAATAACAGCAATTAAAAGATATGTGGAGCATTAATAGCTGTCATCAAATGTTTATTTCTCTACCACTTACATAGTAAACAGAGAAAGTATTGTATTCACCCAAAATTTTATATAGGTATTCCCAGGTCCTCAAATAAAACATAATTTTTAGAAAAATGGTTTGTGTTTATGAACAACATAACTTAAAAACAGAAAATGGATAGGTTGGATATTAAACTTGCATTTAAATTTAGAATTTTCCAAAGTTCAAGATTTGACATGCAACTTTCAAGAATATATCCCCCCCTCCCCTACCAAACTATCTTTTACACGGAGAACTTTTTTAAATTTTTAAAAATCTCAAAAAGGGATGTAATGATTTTTATTAAAATATTTAATATATTTACTTGACAAATAAAATGATGTCTTAAATTTTCTGGGAACTACCTGTGAAATTCCCTTTATTTAATTGAATTCTGTATAAATTTGTATAAATAGAAAACTGTAACAGTTAAAAAATATTATTGAAGAAATGTGGGGTGTTCTATGACACATTCTTTCATCAGATAAATTTTTGTTTTCAAAACTTTGCAATTGTAATTTTACACTCTTCCAAATAATTGTTATCATACTGTCATGAATGGAGTTTTGTGATTGGGAGTTTTTGATTGTCCTCCCTTACTTTTTTTCGTTACAACTGCTTGCTTGTTATCACAAATTAAACAATTGACTGTTGTTATCAGTTATAACAATGAACCTCTTGTTTACATTAAGAAATCAATCACTCATCTGATTTTTTGTGCAAATTTTAACATCTGTGGAAATGTACACAAACTTTCCTTCAGCAGGCTTCATTTTGAGAGAGTGCTGATTGTCATTTTAATAATTTATACTCTATTGCTTTGTTATTGTACTTTTTTGTGTTCCTGTTTGTTACTATTTGTTGTTGATAATTATTTCTAAGACTTCTCACAATACTATTAAGAAAGGAAGTAATTTTAATTTTAATATTAAGAAACATTTTTCTGTGAAAATGACCAAAATGATTTCTGATACTCTTTGCCAAAATAGTTATGATGAGGTTGAAAACACACATTGCTCAGTTAACTCAGATGGCATTATGTTTATCAACTGTAATGGATGTTGATGCTTGGAGTTTGATGTAATTGATAAAATTCTTTGTTTCTTGGTCATGCAATGAGAGCAGAATTGCAATGCAATTATATAGTGATAAGCGCTTAAGGGAGTTGACTATTGCTTCAGCTTGATGTATTTCTATATTTCCCTTGTACCTACAAGCAAATATGTAATAAAACCATTTCTATTCCATTAAACCAAAGTGGATATAAAAATAAGCTTTTGCAAGTATAGTTTACTGCAAAATTGGTAGAGAAAGTCATATGGATGTAACACATCAGATTTTTAATTATATATAATTTGTACTAGCTTCTTATTTTATATACTATATTCACCCGAATACAAGACAATCTCGAATGCAAAACAACCCCCCATTATTCACAACTTAATTTAGCAATTTAGCATATTATCTACATATATAAAAAGAAGACATGCTTAAAAGATGTATAACTCGTAAGACATAGACTCGTAAAAAGAAGAATTTTTAAATGAAATTCAAAGGTTTGCCAATATTTTAAACAAACCAAAGGATACTTAAGCTGAATAAGTCCCTTGCTTTTTATTTTATGTTTTAATCTATTTTACTGCATTTGAATTTGCGCAGAAATCCACGTTTTAAGTGGTTGATGGAGGGGAGAGTACGGAAATGGTGCGATAGTACAACGTGATGGCGACAGTGTAACTTTAAATGATGGATATAATTTTGTAATTAGACAACAGTCAATGTTTTTACATTATTTGAGTTTGCACAGAAATTTACATTGTGAGCGGGAGAGATGCAGAATGAAAATGTATGGCATGCTTGTAATGATAGAATGTGATGGCAGCGGTTGCAGCAGTGTAACTGTAATGCTGATGCTGGATATACTTTTCTTGTTAGACAAGATACTTACTTTAACATATTGTACAACTTTTACCTAATTTGAATTTGCGCAGAAATTCACACTGCGGGCGGGGAAGAGACAGAGAAGAGAGATCTGAAATGTACCAGTATGTCTGTGTTTGGTGTTTGATGGTGATGGTGGCAACTCAGCTGTAATGAGGATAATAGATACAGTTTTCAATTAAGACAACATACTTAATATAATATATTGTAAAACATTTTACACAATTTGTGCATAAATTCACATTTTGAGCAGGAGAGAAATGGAGTTTTATTTACGGACGCTCTTTAATTGCTGTGGTTCTCAGCGTCCCGTTCTATATTGGGCATGAAAGACCAATTAATTTTACTCGAGGCCTCTTTTATCAGGCTTGAGGTTCTTTTACGTGCTCTAAAACTATGACACAGACCCACATCTTTGCTTCCCTTCCAAAGGAAGCCATGCTAAGGATTTTTACGCCTGAAAAAAGCCATCTTCCTCTGCCAGGTTTGAACCCCTGACCTTGGGGGCGGGAGAGATAGAGATGTATGGAATGTGTGTGATTGTACAACATGATGGCAATGGTGGGAGCTTAGCTGTAACAATGATTATCGGTGTTATTTTCTATTAAGAAAACATACTTAGAAGCCTTCTAATTTTATTTTAGTCTTGGAGAGTAAGCTTTTTCCAATGAGAATGCTCATACATCGTGACCAGGCATCGCCACTGCTGTACGCATAAAGTTTGAAACTTACCTTTTCCCAGTGTGGTATTCAGAAAACATATATTACTAATAAAAGATGACCCCCCTGTTCTGAACGTTAATATTTTGGAAAAAAACATTGTTTTGTATTTGGATAAATACAGTAATTATGCCAAAAGTAAGATTTTTACTTAAATTAGGTTCACTCATTGGTGGGAAAGTTTGTTACTAAACTAAAAGAAATGATAAAACAATTATTTTGGTGCATGTTAATGAATAGTGCTTTAAGATCATTAAACCTCCATAGTCTAGCATACTGTATCTAGTCATCCATACAATGGCTCTCTGCATATTTTCTGTAATTATACCCGGAGAATTATTTAAGTGCTAGGGGGAGGGGCAAAGAAAAACCGGACCTGCTCCCCTAATTTGAATCCCCACAGATAATATATGCATAAAGGTCTTTGTAAATATTGATGAGTGTAAACACCATCATAAATAAAAAATCACTTTTTACTTTTTCTAGACCACATTTGTATGTACATAGTGGACAGAGAAGGTATTGTATTCCACCTATTCAATGTCATAATTTCACCAAAAATATATTGTCTGAAAATAACACTTTTAGAAAAATATCCATGTGTGTGGGTGTGTGGGGGGGTTTGGGTGTGTGTGGAGAGAGGGGGTTAAGGGTGTGTGTGTTGGAGTGTGGGTGGTTGGGGAGAGAGAGGGGAGGGAGAGAGAGAGGAAGAGAGTGTGTGTGTCATCCACCACAAACTAACCTTTACATGGAATAATTTTGGAAAATTTTGATCTTCTCAAAAATGACTCTAATGCTTTTGATTAAAATCCTGCATATTAAAGCTATTTACATCTGAAATAAACTGTATGACTTGAATTTTCTGGGAATGGCCTCTGAAGACCTCTTTATTCTGGATGAATTTTTCCGAATTTTGCTTAACTGCTAAACCGTAAGAGATAGAAAAAAAACTTACCACACAAAATATGTAGATCTCATCAAAACACATAAATTATACCCTTTACTATTTTGTTGTGCAGGAATCTTTCTGAGATATTTATTGTTTTTGGTTTCAATTGTAAAGTGCATATATTTTTCTCAGACAGGAAGTGTGTGTTTTTCTTTTGTTCTACTCCTGTCCAAGGAAAGAAGCGATTTGCAATGACAATTATCTAACGATGGCTTTTAAAAATTGACTGTCACTTTAGCCTATGTATTCCCTTAGTTCCTCTCTAATTATAAGGAACTAAGTAATATGAATGGCATAACACGCAAACCACTTTACAGAACATCCGTGACCAACCTCAGTTCAGAAAATACTATCATCCTTGGGCACACAACAAACTTCAGAAAATCTTCAAGAATTATAACATCACCTTAGCTCCAAAAATGAAACTACAGCGTTCAGAAACTGCTATGCAAAAAAATTAAAAGATCCTATCCCATCAAAAAATACCTGGGAATTTATGAAATTAAATGCTCAGACTGTAATCTAGTATATATAGGAAGGACGAAAAGAAGTTTGGAAATCAGAATGAAGGAACATATGAGAAACTTAAAATACAAACAGAAAAATCAGCAGTTGCCTATCATTTATGAACATCAGAACACGAAATCACACCTAATATACAACTGTTAAAACCAGCATATAAACCCACAGAATTAGGTGTGTGGGAGAAGATCTACATCATGAAGAAAAAGAGCCATATCATGAATTTTTATATACCACCATACAGTAACTTTTGGAAGTTCATAGATCCAGCATCAGATGCCTCCACAATTGATACACCACCATAAAGCAACAAAGGCAACAAAGCAAGATTTAGTCTGAATTAAGGGTTTAAAATGGGGACAAATGTTCCCAAAACCGATCCTAGTAAGTAATTACCAAGTGATATTTGTGTTACAAAAACCGACTCAAATTCTTTTGATTTAATTTAATCACATCACTGTTACAAGCTTCTTTGCATATTACAACAACAAAAAAGCTATAAAGTTAACACTAGCCAGGAAGAAAGGAGGGGGATAGCATGATTAAGAGCAGGAATATGAGGCTAAAAGGACAATGAAACTAGCACCCACAAGCTGAATGTCCATTATGTGGGGGAAAGGAAGACATTCAACATATAATTTTTGCTTGTAAGAAAATTGAGAAATGAAGGAAAGAAATTATATAGTCAAAAATGAATAGGAAATCTGATATAAATAAAATTATAAATAAAAACTGTAAGACATTGGGATAATATTTAGAAAAAAATGTAAAATAAATGGAAATGGATTGTTAACAGAGAAAAACTATTGTTCACGAGTATTTAGTAGTAGTGGTAGTTACAGTAATATGCTCTTTTTTTTGTATAACAAACTGGACTGCCCACTGAAAAAGTGGCCCAGGTCAAATTCTAGTGGGCAGCACAAGATATGTATTATACATACTCTTAGAGCTTCAATAAACTTGAACTTGTCTGTTGTGAGCCATTTTCTGTCTGAAAATGGTATAAATTAGCCTAACACAAATAAAACATTCTCACCATACCCTTGAAAAAACTGCTTACTCTTCCCCATGACTTATATTATCATTGAACATAATATTTCAATCATCAAAGCATAGTGCTGTAGCTATTTTAATTTATTCAGTACAATGTCCCTGTTCTTCTTACCTGTTTTACCTTTACTTCCTTAGAATACAAAGGTAAAAAGATCTGATGTGTTCCATTCAAACGACTTCCTCTACATCTCTGTAACATATTATTGTTAAAAAGCTTGCTCTTCTATCTACCTCGTACCATTCCAGATAAAACATTACCAGAAATGGTCTTATTACTTTCTTTCTTGTAAGTAGGAGGGAAATAAGGGAATGCACTAGGCTAAAGTGATAGATCTTTTAAAAGCTGGTCGCTATGTAATTGAAATCTGTATCTTTGCGTGGCCAGGACTTAACAAATTCCCATATGAGAAAAATGTAAGTATTTTAAAACAGAAACTAATAACAAGGAATATGTCGGAAATGTTCAACTCCACAAAAAAACAAAAACAAAAAAACAAAACAAAAAAAATGTATATGACAGAAATTGCATATTTTAACAAGATCTTCATTTTCTGAGCAGAAATTTTTTGTCTATTCTTATGGTTTATCAAGGGTGATGATAGAGGCCATTCCCAGAAAATTCAAGATACTTTTTTTATTTGTTATGTAAATGTCTTTAATATACAGTACTTTAATCAAAATCAACATTTGTAAGTGGTAGTTTGGAGGGAGGGGATGTTCCTCAAAATCTTCATGATGCAAACTTAAATAGCAAGTTTGGTATTTTACCGACTTTAAATTTTTGAGTTATCATGTTCACATACACATGGACATGGGCATTCTAACATACACACATGGACCTTTTTCTAAAAATCCTGTTTTTGTACACAGGAGATCCTAAAACATGTATTTTCAGTATCAAATTTTTGGGTGGAGCGCAATATCTTCTTTACCTATGTACCCTGTTCTATATAGAGAAAGTAAAAATTATAACAAAAATCAGCAAAATACATAAGTCCCAATAACCACTACAGCACCATTCAGTCATATTGTCTCATCCTCGAACTGAATGGAATCAATGTTCAAAACTATGGAAATTTCTTGTACATCATATCTTTTGTGTAACCATTGCTCACTATGCCCCAGTGCCCACTGTGCCCCCTGCTTCTTACAGAGGAAGTTGCACAATGAGCAGAGTACATAAGGGATATGCTACAAATTACAGGAACACCAATATGCATGCTAAAGATTGTTCAAGAGCCAAGTATTTTCTGAAGAATCCTTTTGACATAGTGAGTGGAAATAAACAAATATGCTAGCATATGAAATTCTTTACAGCCTGTCCATATTTTTATACATATTCTTAACAGGATTTAGCATTCTCCTGTTTTGCTCCATTTTTAAAGCTTTGTCACTTTTATAACTTGACTCAGGGGTGGCAACTAAACATAGTAATATGCACATGCAGATGCAATACATTTAAGTTCCATGAGGCTGGTGTATTGACATCTACACTTTCTGCATAGAAGAGTATTATATGTAAAATGCAATAATTTTCATAATAGATCTTTAAATGTTGCTTACAATAATAAAATACAGCTCTGTAGACCCAAAACAGCTTATTCTATCCTACTCAATTTGATCCATTCATTTCTCTACATCTCTACTTCATGCTAATCGAGATAAACATTAGCAGAAATGGTCTTATTACTTAGTTCCTTATAAATCGAAGGGAAATAAGGAAATACACTAGGCTAAACCGAGAATCAAATGTTTTAAAATGTGGTTGCTATGGGATTAAAATCCTTTTCTTTGCTTGGCCAGGTGTTGACAAGTTTCCATATGAGAAACTTCTAAGTATTTTAAAACTGAAACCAATAACGATGAATATGTTGAAATCAGTAAACTCCACGAAAAATGTATATGACATAAATTGTGTGTTTTAATGAGATCTACAATTTTTGAGTGGTAAGTTTAAGTCTATGTCTAATGGCTTACCAGTTATGCAAAATTCAACAAAATTCATTCAGAATAAAATGGTCTTCAGAGGCTATTTCCAGAAAATCCAAGATATAAATTTTATTTGACAGGTAAATATATTTAATATACAATATTTCAATCAAGATTATAAGAGCCACTTTGAGAAAATAACCATTTCAAAAATTTTTCCATGTAGGGGATAGTTGGGGTCCCACAACTTTCTTGGAAATCTTGGTGTCGCATCCTTGGAAGAAATTGAACTTAATACCAAGTGTGATATTTAATGGACTTTTCATTTTTGAACTACACTATCCACAGACACACACAGACAAGGGCACTGACACATTTCTAAAAATGCTTCTTTTTTTTTGGATTCAAGGGGTCCCACAACATGTATTGCCAGTAAAATTTTGGTATTGTATTTGTGGGTGCAATACAATACCTTCTCAATAGACTGTGTACATAGTACATGTAAAGAAAGGAAAAATGTGAATTACAATGATCTTTGGAACTATCAACATTTGAGTGTAAGAATGTCACTTAACATGTTAACAAACAGGAGGGGAAATCTCTGGGGAAATTATACAGGAATTAAAAACAAGCAAAAATCTTTAATATAAATAATATATTTTGCTTAGCTACAGTCATTATGTCTGGTGTGAATTTACCCAATACATTTTTTCTGTGTCGTAAATTTAATTTAATTCTATTGTCCTTTTATAATGAGTTATAGTGACAAATTGAAACATTGTTCAAGAGCATGGTCCAGTATTTATGATACAGTATTTATAATACAGTATAAAGTATATATTTAATGAATAAACATAAATATAAGAGGTATAAGAAACACCCAAATACTTGTACACATACTATCCACATTCATGCAGAGGAAAACAAATGCCAAAAAATTTAAGTTATAATACTATTTTGTCATTTAGGAACTCATCAATACTATAATATACTTTATTTATTAGATATTTAGTTAGAAAAATTGTTTAAACTTATGGACTGGAGTATTCCTACAAAAGTTTATTGGTAGTTTATTGAATAATTTGCTACTTATATAATCAGTCTTTTTTTAATACAGTTTTAATCTATGTGTTTGAATTAAAGTGAGAATTTAGTACTGATGTTTACTATAAGAAATGCTATTCTATGATAAAAGGTGTAAATATGAATTGGTATAAAACCATCTTGTTTTTGGTGCTGCTGTTTTCTGGAATGTTCTTTTCATTTTTCATTATCTTCTTACTGCAGGGAAGATATCAAGGTGGACAAGTAGTAGGCTTTTTATTGATAAATGAACTGTACACCATTAATAACAACTTTGGCTCTGAAATGAAGAAAACTATTTCAACACCTACATGTTTGCTTCTTTTCATGTCCATTGGATTTAATTGTATTAACTGTTTTACAGGATATGTCCTTTATTAATTCTTCATCCTGTAGAATCTGTGAACTGTAGTGCACTATTGCATTGCCTTAACCTCTGAGATATACAAAGCATATGCACAGATATAATGGAGCACATTTTTATCAAAGGAAAGAATCCAGAAAGACTTAATGCTGTTTTCTATGCACTCTTGAGATTTATAAGGAATAAATTATGTGAGTGGTTAATAAATTGTTGCCCTTCTTTACTGAAACAGTGAATTGCTGAAGGTCTGAATTGAAAACAATGTGTATGTATACAGTCATTGAATAACAGTGAAATCTATGAAGTAAGCAGACAGATCATTTACAATGTGGTTGTGGTATGTCATGTTCTTAATGCAAAATATTCCTTTATGCTTACATTTATAGTTGCCCTGATTCTGCTATAAAATTTGCAAATATATACACACTCATGCAAAAAGAGAAAATGAGTCTTTCAAAACTCAGTGCTGCAGAACATAATGAAAACTATTTAATTGTGGAAGATTTTCCAAAGAACATTAAACAAGAAGCAGTAATTAAGGGGCTTCAACAAACACCATGACCAAATGAAAACTTGGAACAGAATAAGGCTAAAATAATATATCTTCCCCTTTTACTTTCATAATTTAACCTCCTCATATGGAAGATTTACACCCTCCAGGACTTTCAAGAGCCTCAGATGAGATGTGATCCTGTGAGGAACAGATGGACCCTGAATCAGAGAGAATAGCTAGAGCGATGAAGATGATGTGAAATGACAGTGAATTGGATAAAAGAAAAGGTGATTATGGAACAGGTGGTGAAATGAATGGTAGGAGAAACAAAAGAATCTACAAGAAATCCTCCCAAATGATTTGTTCACTAATCCCACATGATCAAACCCAGGCAGCCAAAAAAATATTGTAGATTGTTTTTCTTTAGGAAACTGCAATGGATGACCCATCACGTGACAGTAAGTGCCATTTCCATTGTTTAAATGATCACTGTGTGACAACAGAATATCAGTTCCATTATTATCAGCCTATCTGTTCCGTGTAAATTAAAAACAATTTTATTTTTCTGATGTTAATCAGCGTGTAAGTGTCAATGAAGCAAGTTAAAAAACATTTCTAAAAGAGATGGCAGAAAAGCATGAAAAAACATGTGTTGATATTAAAATAATAATTAGAATTAATTGAAGGATTTGAGAAGGGGGAAACTGTTGCAAAAATAAATGCTGATTGTAGGATTGGAATGCAAACTGTTCATGACATCAAAAACCGTAAGCAGAAAATACAAGATTTTATCAGGAACTGTAATTCTAATTCTGGATGATCTGCACGAAAAAATACAAAGAAACCTACATTCAATGACTGAGATGCTGCTCTTTTGCAATGGTTCAGCCAAAAACAGGCAGAAGGTGTCACTGTTTCAGGGGTGATGTGCACCGAATAGGTTACATTTTTTCATAAAGTTCTAGGATTAGAGGGGGGAATTTAATAATTTAATTGGCTAACCACATTCAAAAAATGTCACAGGATTCATGAGCTTACAGCAAGAAAATTTTGCAGCGCTGTAAGAAAAAATGTCAAACTCCTCTTAGAAGCAGACCAAGATCATGGACATTTTAAGAAATAGACAGGCCTACAATATCTATGCACAGAAATAGAATAATCCCTTGAACAAAGAATATATGTTGAAAAAAGCTTTAAATGTACTTTCCTATTTACATATGTATGTTGTACCTTAAAAGCATTAAATTATGGGTTTTTTGATTATTCGTATCTTTCAATTATTTGTGCTTTTCAGTAATTCATGCTTCTCCCTCAAATTACCCCAGATAAATGAGAGTTTATCCATGAGAAGAATGGATGCACAGAAAATGTTTTAATAGAGTATGCCCAATCATGTGCTATTCTTAATATGGCATTCCAGCTAGTCCTAGGTGAGCTGATTGGCACTTGCTGGCAGCAAGCCGAAAGTTAGAATGTTTCATTTGCTCAGTGCTTTAACATTGAGCTCATCAACAAAACAAAGTTTTATGCTGTCATGTCTTCAAACTTTTTAAAGTTTATCAAGTTTATATATAAGCTGATGATACTTAAGGGAATAGCCGAGTTCCACTAGTCCACTGATGGCATGCTCCAAGCCTAAATGAAAACACAAAAATAAGACCCTTGAGACATGCATTAAAATTCTTAAGTACTATTCTGATTCATGCATATAGTAAGAATTACAGTACCCCAAAGAAATCAGCTGAAGAGAATTCTATGTGCATTTTATTATGTAAGGAGGTAAAGCAATTACCTGTGGTGACATGAGTTGGAAAACTCAAGTAAAATACATCTGCTTTTGATTGTGCTTAATTTTCGTTCCATTGTCAAGGTTCTTTATTTTTACTCCTATGAGAATTAAGCTTCAAAATTGTAATTCTGATTACTAAATATAAAAAAAAAGGCAAAATTTAATGAGAGTTAAAATGAAATGTGACAAAAAGGAAATTAAAGGGAGCATATTTTAGAATATTAAATGGTTAGCCACTATATAGTGGTGAAAATGTCATATTTCAATTTAGCGCAAGAAGTCAAGATTATTTTGATAAAAAAACTTAAGTGTTGCTTGTTGGCATAAAATTTTACCTGGCTAAATAGAATGATAAGGTACTGGGTCTGATTATTGTATAATGTTCTTTGTTGTTCTTTTTTTTTTGTTTGTTTGTATAAAAATTTTAGTTTTCATTAATTGCAAAATTTGAATCATTATACTGTATTTTATTACACTGCTATTTATACAAAAAATACAGTTAACATTTTTTTGCCCACTCCTATAATATGTTTATATTACTGTTTCTGTAGTGGTAATGCCATATGTAACAGTATGTAGATATTAATTTAAAATAGTTTTGTGATATACTAAAATTCTGTTGTAAATTCGCATGCTTCCAAGGTCGTTGTCTAATATACTGGTGGCTGTATCCGGTGTTGTCTTGTAGTTCATGTTTTCACCGACATTTCGCACAATTTATGTTGTGCTTCTTCTCTGGGCAGTGCCGATTGCTCATGCTGTGTGGCCAGTTTTATAAGTGAGTTGCAACCAACTATGAACCAATAAGAAAGCAGGAGGTGGTCGCAACTCACTTATAAAGCTGGCCACACAGCATGTGCAAATGGTAGTGCCCAGAGAAGCAGCTCAACATAAGTTGCATGAAACATCAGCAAAAACATGAGCTACAAGACAAGGCCAATACCGGATGCAGCCACCAGTATAGTATAAAATTCTGTTGTTGAGCCCAACAACAGAGTAATATGCCATATAAAGCTAATTGCAGTAGGTATTAGTTTAATACTTCAAGCAGAAGACTTCCAAACCTGAAATATCTCAGAACCTACTTAACCATAGTTTTGTGCATAAATTCAGAGTAACTATACTGCTATTGCATGCTTGTTTGTAGAAGTATTCCTTAGGCTAGTGCAAATTACATTATTCACTAACTAGCTGGTTCAGGCCAGTTCATTTTGTCTCAAAAACTCTTCTTCTTCTGCTCCTCTTCCCACCCCCTTAAGCTTTCCTGCTTTATGAAAGATAAAACTCAAGATACTGATAGTCATCTCATCAATTAGCTAGTAAACTTCCAAAAAGTAAAAATAAAATTCTGAGGTCTTTGGTAGAAAGGTGTCCAAAATTCTGTGGTCCAAAAATGGCTTTTTTGTGCTAAAGCAGTAGTGATATACAAGATAGAATCCTCTAATGTTTCTGAAGAAATCAGGGCTTCACCAAACGTCTGAGAATTGTTTCTTTTATAACACTAGCATCTTAACACAAAAAGGCCAATTTTGTAGTTATCATGTTCTGACCAAACACCACAAAATTAAAGCAGTTACATTCAGTTGAGTGATTTTAATACTTTGGCAGACATTTAAATCTGTACCTCAGAAGTAAAGTAAATGATATTTCGGTACACACATTTAGAAATATTCAGGTGAATAAAATAGACAAAATAAAAGTAGGAGTTCTGTTTAATTCATTTCGATAAAACCTCAACATCAGTTTCTTATGCAAGGATTGTTAAAAAAATCTAATTCTTTGCGCACAAACTGTAGCTCAGATTTCAACAGCACAGGTGTCTTTATTGAGTCTATTTCCAGATGATAAGACCTGTGTTTTCTAAACTGAGCCCTTCCTAAATATGTACCATTACCCTGATAGCAAAACTTCAGTCATGTAACCACAAAATTGTGAAGATTAATAATGTAAACTATGCCTCCATATAAATGTCAGTTTTGGTCATCTTGGCAAGCAAGAGAAAAATATACTAACTATGACCCATGTACCTTTCAAAAAAAATATATATATATATATATATATATATATATATGTGTGTGTGTGTAAAAGAGAGCAGCATTACCATTATAAGAGAAAAATAGTTGACTTTTAATTTTGAATTATGAGTTTTTAAAAGCACACAACATGTATGAAAAGGTAATAAAATTACATCAAATTCATTTGGTCCAATAAGTTATCACTCTATGAAAAGAATCATTATATCAACATGTAATAAAAAAATTAAATAAGATAATGTATTACAAACAAAAGGAAAACCATGGGAAATTTATGTAATAACACGACCAGAATTACTACACTACCAAGACTCCTAACAGACCATGACTGTCTCAATAAACATTTATTCAGGATTGATATAGTGAGATCTTCTGTGTCCTTTCTGTACCCTTAAAGAAGGTATAGATGGAAACCACCCAATGTACTGCCCAACCTTTAGTCAACATGATAATATGACATCAAAATACTGGAATGCAAGAGAGCAAATGGCTTCACTGCCAACTGCTCAACATTAGATACCAACCAACCAACCAACAAACCAGCATGTATTCTACCGGTTTTGGAATAAACTTTAAACAACTGATTCCACTTTCTTGAACTGAAGTTTTTATACTGATTTAAAATTTTGATAATACTATTGTGAGTTAGTTTAATAATAAATCATCAGACATTCAGACTGATAAATATATCACTGAAAATATATAAGTGATGAAAGTAAGTAACAAAATCCTAGGAATAATAGTAAAATGTCTTTACAAAAAAAACTATGGATAGAAAGAGAAACAAAGAAAATTATGATTCTGAATGACTTAGAATACATTTAAATATCCATAAACACACCCTTCATGAAATATTCATATTAAAAAGTATTGATTTTCAAACAGTATATTTGAAGAACATATTCAGGATGCTATAAACCAGATACCAGCTGAATTGGATATGCTAATTGTGGAAGATTTACATAGATGACAAAGAGATTTTAAAGAATAAAGGCAAGATCTTTTAAGAACACTTAAGTACTGAGATATAAACACACTGATTAATTAGACATAGACCAACATTTTTGGTCTACAAATAATCAGCCAAAAGAAAATCCAAAGGTTTTATAAAATCAGAAACATGTTGAATTCTTTGTTTGAGGAAAAGCTTTATGCATAGAAAGAAGTATAATTTTTACTTTCTCCATACGCACTATGTACATAGTGTAAGAGAAAGTATTGCACTCCACCAAAAAATTTGATACCGAGATTTCACCGGAAATATATGTTTTAGGGTCCCCAATATCCAAAAAAAGCATTTTCACAAAAAGGTCCGTGTGTGTGTGTGTGTCCGTGTGTCTGTGAACACGATAACTCAAAAGCGAAAAGTCGGTAAAATACCAAACTTGGTATTTAACTTTAGTATCTTCCAGGGATGCGACACGAAGATTTTGAGAAAACTCCCCCCACCTCCAACTACCCTTTACATGGAACTTTTTTCGAAAATTTTGATTTTCTCAAAAATGGCTCTAACGATTTTGATTAAAATTTCGTATATTAAACATATTTACCTGACTAATAAAATGTATATCTTGAATTTTCTGGGAATAGCCTCTGTAGAGTAGTTTATTCTGAATGAATTTTACTAAATTTTGAATAACTGCTAAACCGTAAGAGATGGACAAAAACTTACTACACAAAAAATGTAGAGCACATTAAAACACACAATTTATGTTATATACCTTTTTTTCGTGGAGTTTGTCGTTTTTGTGACATTCCTTATTTTTGGTTTCTGCTATGAAAAACGTATACTTTTCTCATGCAGGAACTTGTCAACTCCTATCCATATAGACAAAGGAACTTCATTGACATAGCAACCAGCTTTTGACTATCACTTTAACCTACAGTTGTCCCTTATTTCGCTTCTACTTACAAGGAAGCGAGTAATTAGACTATTTCTGCTATTTTTTTCTGATTAGTATAAAGTAAATAAAAGTATAAGCTTTTTAAGAATTATTTGTTGCAGGGATATGGAGAAAGTCATGTGAATGGTACACATCAGATTTTTTAATTTGAATGTTTCATACATTTTATTTTCTGTATTAAAAAAGTCTACTATGTTTTTCCAAAAAGAAGAAGTGAAACAGGAATGCATATTTACAGAAGATGTATGAATTTATAAAGTATACAGAAATGTGAAGAATACTTCTTATATGCAAAGTAATACAACTCAGGACAGATATGTACTAAGAGAAAGCAAGGCTTTGTGTTGTTACATAGATATTTCAACAATCCTCAAATCAAGTATCAAGACTGGTCATTGTTCTCCAAAACTGAATCAAATAAAATATTTTGGGCTTATCTTTCATCACAAATAATTTCGATTTCTTATGCATGCATGATCCCTATTCATAACTATGGTATATCAAGAATATGTAGAAATGAAGCACTAATATATGTTGTGAGTATAAATACTGAGTGGAAGATGAATAAGTGCAAATATTTGTATCAGCATTTGAGGACATTTGATGATCCAGCATTTGCATTTTTTTTTCGTTCTTTTCTAAAGTTATGTTAATGAGAAAAATGACACTATATTTTTAGGATGACCATTATTCTATCTTGGATATTCAGTGATTGTTTATGTAAAACAGGTCACATGGTTGACCCTTCTCTGTCCTTTACCCTGCCTGACTATAGGTGGTGTGGTGTGAAGGAAGAATATCAATCACACTGAAACTTCATTCTATGTAACCAAGGTTTTTGTTTTCATACAACATTCTCTGATTAGGATTCACAATGTATTTGGTGTTCAACTTAAAAATATTGAATACATGACATTATTATACTCTCTTTAAATTTGGTTTTATTAAACAAATACTTAAATCAAAATGTAAGCATTTACACTTCTGTTCATTAAAACTACAAAATCAACCTCATTGCTATTACAAAGCTAGAAGCTAGAATATAACCTTAACGCTTAAAAAAAACCTTCAAATCGTGAATTCAAAGAATCTGTACCACAGATGCAGTTAGTGGGAAGCTGAAGATTTAGAAACTACTGATGATACAGTCTCTCACAGCATTGGCAGCTTCCCCATTGTGTGATGTATTTAAACATAGGAGAGGCATAACGTAAGTGGACAAAATTAGATACACTTATGTGTTAAACACATTGCTCTCTACTAAATATCAAATTATTTGCACTTATTCACCTCTCACCACATGATGCATTAGGTGAAGACATCTTAAAATGTGGCCCTTTAAAGAAGAAACTAGAAGGTTTACAGAGTTTTTGACAAAATTTAAAATGAAGACATGCAAGATATAAACCAAAGAATGGAAGGCAACTTACCAAAGAAGGATATGATAATAATGGACAAATGTTAAAACTCAAGATATATATCAGTTTGAAATAATCTCTCTATAGCTGACCAAAATGACAAACAACATATGAAGCATTAAAATAAATATTTTTGTTTTTTATATTAAAGATTCCTCTCATCCTATGCAGAAATAAAATAGCATTCCAATTAATAAACTGCCTATGTAAAGTATTAGTATACTCTGCTTATAATGTCAATAAAAGTTGTATAAAACATATATTTACATAATAAAAGTTTTGGTGCTGAACTTTAAGTTGGTATTAATTCACAAGGATGCTGTATATTAATATTATAAAAAAAAAATGTATCATTATAGACAGTAGGGCCACAGAAGATCCACGTCACTATTTGCAAATATAGTACTACAGCACAGCTTGGAGGCTAAGAAAGTATTATATTGTAACAGCAAGTGTCCTAACCTTTGAGCTGTCATAGTTTGCAATCAGGTGTTAAGTTGGCAAGTTTTTCATTAATTTGTTGAGGTGTTTTATGATCAGAAGCATATAGATGTGGTCTTGGTACTATGATCCAATAAAACTCCTGACTTCTACTAATTTAAATTAGCTTTCTTAAATAAATATTTAAACCGCAAATGGTATACAGAATATAAGTTAAAATATTAAACTTTTAATATTATGAACATTGGAACGGTTTCTAATCCTCCATTTGCCTGTGGTGCCATAGTAGTAAAAGCAGGTGTTAAACACTATCAAAACAATCAAACTAATCCTCCACCTTCTTGTATGCATCCCCACATCCCCCTCCCCTTCGATCCAGCTTCAGCTTCACATGACTATAAGTGTGTTAATACAACCAAAGAATTTGGGTTGTGCTTTGTAATTACCTGCAATCATTGTTTGATTCACTCAATGCCTTAATGCTCATTTTTTAAAACCATTTCCAATACATATTCATACTGAATTTTAAATTGCATTACAAAAATTTAAATTGCATTCATTATATTCTTTATTAAATTGAAGTTATATATTATTCTAATCTAGAATACCTATACTAAATTTAACAGGCTAATGTTACAGATATTTTCTCAGGTAAAATGCGACGATCCACAAGTGATGCAGACATGAACCAGTATAATGACATGGATTCTAGTCCTGAGAAAGAAAAGAAGCGAGGACGTTCACCATTCAGGTTAGTCTTATGCTTTTGGTTAGCTATGCTACAGATGTTGATTGATAAATTATCACTGAAGTTGTAAAACCATAAAGAAACACTAAATCAGTACTTAGTTGCATTCTAATGTCATAAACAAACTCTCTACATAGGGTATAAACTACTGTATTTATCTGAATACAAGACAATGCTTCCTTCCATATATTAATTTTGAAAACTGAGGGTCATCTTGTATTTGCGATGTACATTTTCCAAACAGCATGCAGGAAAAGTACAACTTCACAGGTACAGCAGTGACTAACCGTGGGGGAAATAGTAAAGATTATCACCAAGGTCTGACATATTCAGCAGATTCTGTGCATTTCCTTTCCCATCAAAAAGTTAGCTAGCTATTAATGGATCTATAATTATTCTCATTTGAAAAAAATATTTCCCTAAATATAAAAAATATAAATAAAAATAAAATAGAGGACCTCTTTTCACATCAGTGGTTGCACATAAAGTTGTATTTGGAGCCAACGGTCAAGTAGAAAGAGAAGAGGTTTAGCTATGCATTTCTCTCCTCCCACCGCACATATGCTGTATATTTTTGTTCACCTCTCTGCAGTCCTTAACGTAAATTTATGCTGCCCAAATTCAAATTGGCTAAAATGTTTTATAACGATATATTAAGTATGTTGTCTTAATAGAAAATTGTATCCATCATTGTTACAGCTAAGCTGCTGTCACAGCCCAATGCAGACATACAGGTATATTTCCATTCTCTGTTTCTTTCTCCTGCTTACAATGAGCAAATTCGAAAATTCAACGATGCGCCATATTTGTTCTGCTCTCTAAATAGTAAATTGTATTCAGCATCATCGTTACAGCTATGCTGCTGCTACTGCTGCTGTTGTCATATTTTCCCACTGCAAACATGCCGGTACATTTCCATATTCCCCACTCGGTCTCTCTCCTGCTCAAAATGTGTATTACTGCGCGAATTCGAATAATTAACTAAGGTAAAACTTTTTACAACAGTTTATTATTTCTGATCGCATACATACCACTGCATCATTTCTGTTCTATGCTCTCCCTCACTCCCACCTACCACACAAATTTCTTCATAAATTAAAATTAAGTAAAAAAAAAAAAAAAGAAGAAAGTATCAGCTTAAGTGTAGCTTCTTTTGTTGAAAATATACAGCAAAGCTTCATATCTAATATGTTGAGTTCCAAAATTAAGGTCTGAAAAATAGGGTCATCTTGTATTTGAGGTTGTCTTGTATTCAGATAAATACGATATATAGGTAAAATTGAAAATTCTACACTTGGCATGGATGGAACCATTTCTGTGAGGTTGACAACTGTCCAGGATTATTTCAGGAATATTGATCCTGTTGTACTTGGTTCTTTAAGACCTCAAAGGGACAGCTCACATCTGTAATCATGTGAAACTGTGGAAGTATGTAACAAATTTGCTGTGACCAGAAATAAACTGTATAGGTATAAAATCAAGGAAGAAAATTTTTCATTTTAGGTAACTGTATATCAGGGAAAAATATGTTTCTTGTTACTGAGCCATTGTAGCTCTTTATTCACTGTAAATTCCATACATTTACTGTCTGCATTTTGTGCTCTGACTTTATTCTTGATATTGAACATTTGTTGTAGGCATACTTGTCACTACCTTAGTCTTTCAGTTTCTTGAAATTCAGGAGCCAAGTCATTCCTTAGATTAGGCCATGATTAATTATAGAATTATGTTTGAAAGTGCCCAGGAAGTTTCTAGAATCTTCCATTTAGTAAACAGCATTTTTTTTTATATAAAGTGCGAGGGTGGTTCAAATATAAACAGTAATTTTGTTAAAAATCTTTATTGATTAAATATATACACAAGTGACTTCATCAGCATTTCTCAACATAGCCTCCTTCACACTCTACACATTTTTGCCATTTTGGAAGCTTGAACATTCCTTCTTCAAAAAAAGTTTGAGGACATGTCGCCAACCAATTGCGCACATGCTCCTTGATGTCCTCGTTTTTGAAACATTTCACTCCAAGTGATTCTTTCATGGGTGCAAACAAAAAATAGTCTGAGAGGGACAAGTCTGGAATATAGTGAGGGTGCTCAAGGGTTTTCCAGTGCATGTCCGCCATTGTATCCATTGTCAAATTGGCAGTGTGAGGCGCAGCATTGTCTTGGAGAAGGATGACATCTCTGATGGGCATACAACGTCTTTTGCTTCGGTAGGCAGCTTTTACAGACCTTGACAATTGGCAATAATAAGCTGCAGTCACTGTACGTCGATGATGAAGAAAATCAACCAGCAAAACTCCTCTGTAGTCAAAAAACACAATCACGGATGTGTCATCTGTGAGACTTGACCTTGCGCATCGAGCATGATCTTCGTTTTCCACAAATTCTCGACTGCCCTTAAATTGTCTGGCTCAAGTAAACATTTGATTCTGTGACAGTGTAGTGTCCCCAAACTGTGCCCTTAAACAAGTTAAAATCTCTCTAGGTTTAACCCCTTCCTTGGTTAAAAACTTGATAGTAATGCATTGTGCAACAAAGTGACTTCTTGCCTACTCACGGCTGTACTGATGCCAGAACCTAGCAAAGCGACTAACAAAGCTAGTTCCCCCTCCCTAACACAGCGACCTTCAACCTCCCACTCCACCACCCCACTCTGAACTGCTTCCTCCATGATATGCAACAATTAATATTTAAATTTGAATCACCCTCGTATTATTTGAGTTTGATTGTAACATTTCTACATCACTTACATTTTATAATTACAGACTTGTTTTGAAAGCTCTGTTACTTCCATTACCAACTTATTTTCAATTGCCAGTGTTGTGGTTTGCAGGTGTAGTGGTGGATAGGTTTGCCTCTGGTGGTGGATTTAAGAACCTCTGGATGATAATGTCTCTGGGCGGGATCTCGAAGTTCATCAAATTGTGCCTATTTTTCCGGATGTAGATATTCTCTCAGGTTTCCAATTCTCAACTGTTTCTTATGTGTTTTATTAAATTTGGTGTTTTTCCTATGTTGTGGTGTTCTCTCCAAAAATGCCATGCCACTGCCGATTTATCTTCCTGTTTTAATTTTATGTTCCTGAAGTGTTCCTTGATCTTAGTTCCAAATTTCTCTTTGTTTTCCCTATATACAATTTATCACAATCTAAACCTAAATTTCCGCTAATACTATGCTTTAGATATACTAATTAAAAATTAGTGATCTAGAATGGAGGCAAGGAACTTGTAAAGACAACAGAGGTAAGATGCTATCAGAATACTACTAAGGTTATAGACAAAAGTAAACAAGAATGAATCCCGCTTGGAGTGAGACAAGTTTATTCCATGGTGTTTAACTCATAATACAAGGGTGGTTTTATAAGTTCTTGGAACAGAATAGAAAAAAAAATACTCACAACACTGGATTTTTTTTTTGATTTTTCAATATAGTCTGCTTGTAGATTAATGCACTTGGTCCAGCGATGTTCCAATGCCCTCTTCCCATCTCAAAAATTATATTCCTCCAGACCTGCAAAATTATTGTCAACTCCAGCTATCAATTCTTTATTTGAAGCGAATCTTTGTCTACAATGGAAAATTTTCAGCTTTGGGAAGAGATGGAAGTCTAATAATCATATTAGGCAAATAAGGCGGGCATGGCAACAATTCGTACCTTAGTTCGGTAATTTTGCCATGGTGATGGCACATGTGTGAAGGTGCACATTGTCTTGATGGAAGATGACTTTCTTCCTTGCTAAACCTGGCCTTTTTTCGGCATATATTTTGTTGTAATTGGTCCAGGAGGTTAGCATAGTACTCTCCAGTAATTGTTTGCCCACTGGGGAGATAATCTACAAACAAATTTCTCTTCACATCAGAAAACTGATGCCATGACATTTCCAGCCAAAAGAATTGCATTTGCTTTCTTTGGTGGTGGAAAATCAGCATGCTTCCACTGTTTTGACTGTTGTTTTGACTCTGGGGTGTAGTAGTGGACGCATGCAAAAAATCTTGTTCGTTGCTTCTAAAACAGGCCAAATATTGTTCCAATACTTCCATTCTCATGCGATTTTGATCCAGCATCAAGAGTCGCAGCACCTATCTTACAGATCATTTTTTATATCTAATTCTTCAGTCAAAATCCAATATACTCTTTCAGATGACAGCTGACAAGCTCAAGCAATTTCACGCACTTTAAACTGGCGATCCTCCATTACCATTTGTACACTTTTGAATGATTTCTGGAATAGTGACACATCTTGGCCAGCCATTTTGCAGATCATTATCTAAGCTTTCCCTTTCAAATTTAAATTTGTTTGTCCACTTGGCAATAGTTGAGCATGAAGTAGCACAGTCCCCTAGTGTATTCAGAAAATTGGCATGAATGTCCTTTGCTTTCATACTTTTCTTTACAAAATACTTAACCACTGCTCGAATCTCGATTTTTCTCATCTTCGCAAATCAGTACGTGGGAACCACAATAGAGCCGCGTCACCACTACAGCTGTCTTCCAAGAACACTGATGTGGCATATGTTTATAGTCAGCAGTCCAATGAATATCATGTGAAAACTTATGGTGCTAAGGCTGACCTCACGTGGTGATTCCAAGAACTTATCAAATCACTCTCGTACTAAATGAAATATTTATACATTTAACAGTTGATTATAGTAAGTTGTTGAGAGTTTACTATTTGGATAGTTATAAATTAAGAATAATGAGTACAAGATACTCATGGTTAGGGCAAAATATGTATGTTTCGCATTTTACAACTTTGAAACTGTCTGACTCATAAATAGTCTTTTGAGTAGGTAAATGCCCTTTACCCAAAAGTTAAGACAGGTTTGCTGATAATACAAGGAGAAACCTGTTTCTCCAACAGAAACTGGTTTGTTTTCATGACATATGCTTGCCAAGAACAACCTCTGAGATGTGCAGTCACACAAATGCTTTGTTGGCAGCCTAATCTCAAACTGATAAGAACACCCTCCATGGTGTGGGTATGTGTGTATCACATATGCTTCATTGGATGCTTAATCTCAAACTGATACAATTTTTAATGTTGCATAAAACCATACCAAAATGAGTTTTCTATATTGATGGTAAGTTAACTTATGAGATTCACCCTTTTCCCAATGACGAGTTTAATTATTATACTTACAAATGAACTCTGAGTTCAGTCATCATACTGTCATGACTGCTAACTTGTCAGAGTACCTAAGAAAGATTCATGAAAAAGAGGAAATACTTTTGAAAAAACTCTGACATGTTCCATTCACAGGACTTTCTCTACATCTCTGGAACAGATTATTGATAAAAGCTTATTCTTCTATTTACCTATTTGAGAAAAAGTTAGCAGAAATGATATTACTTGCTTCCTTGTAAGTAGGAGGAAAATAAGGGAGTACAATAGGATAAAGTGACAGTCAAATCTTTTAAAAATTGGTTGCTATGTGATCGAAGCTCATTTGTTTGTATGGCCAAGAGTTGCCAAATTCCCATATGAGAAAAGTATAAGTATTTAAAATCAAAACCAATAACAATGAATATCTCAAAAATGGCCAACTCTAGGAAAAAAATGTATATAACATAAATTGTGTGTTTTAACAAGATCCATATTTTTTGTGCAGTAAGTTTTTGTCTGTCTCTTATGGTTTACCAGTTGTGCAAAATTCTGCAAAATTCATCCAGTTTGATATTTAGCAGACTTTTTGTTTTTCAGCTATGCTGCCTACAGGCACACTCACACCTGAAAGACACACACACACACACACACACACACACATTTTTCTATAAATGCTTTGTGTGGATTCAGGGGGATCTGAGAACATATATTTCCGGTGAATCTCAGTATCAAATTTTTGGGTGCAATGCAATACCTTCTCTATACACTATGTACATAGTAGTACATGTTCAGAAAGTAAGAATGACAAAATGTTAAATGTATTAAGTGAAATGTGACATGAATTAATAATGTAATATACTAGGTAAGTGGAGCAAGTGAAGTGTTGTTGAAACTCGGTAGTAATTACGAGGAACTTTATAGTTTTGTTGTGTGAAAAATTCTACATAATTCAATTTTTAAATTACAGCAGTTTATGCAAAACTAAATATTTCCAAAATATTTATTGATATATTCCAAATGTTTCTGACACATTCAAGGTTCTTCTCAAGAAAAACACGTGATGCTAGTGCAGATAAAAAGGGTAAAACTCCAGAGCCAAATGGGGATATAAGTCCTGAGAGAAAGCCTATTGGAATGACCCGTACCGCTACTTTGCAGGTGAAAGTACCAGCACAAATTAAACTATCCCAGGTAAGTATGAACACTTATTACTGATATATGATGGACTTTGTGCAGTGATGTGTTCTATCAATTGAAATTAATTAGTGAGTTGTATTTGAAACACTACAGCACTCACTTTTATTGTTGGAAAACATGTTTTAGAAGCTATGCGCTTCCATTGTCAATTCCCGTAGTCAACTGCTGGCATTGCTTGCTGTGGTGGTTTTCGTTGTCCCTAGTGGTGGTTAGATGAACCTCTGCATCAGTAGATCGCCTGGCAGGATTTCGAAGTTTAAAATGGTGTTCTTGTTTTCCCAAATATATATGTTTTCCTAAACTGATATAAACCGGCAGATATTAAACTTAAACAAGAAGACAAATATGCAGTAGCTTGGCATTTTTGGAAAGAACAACACACGATAAATAGAAGTCTGAAAATACTCAAAAATATAACAAGGAAGAAAGAATTAAAAGTGTGGGAAAACATATATATTTGGAAAAACAAGAACCACATTTTTAACTTAAGTGGTTCAGTGATGCAGTGGTTCATCAAACCACCATTAGGGACAATGAAAACCACCACAGCAAGCGATGCCAGCAGTCAACTAAAGGAATTGACAATGGAAGCACATAACTTCTGAAACATGTTTTCCAATAATAAAAGTAAGTGATGTAGTGGTACAAAATCAACTCACTAATTAATTTCAATTCAAATATGAATACCTTTTCTTTAAGTGGTATATGCAGTACTGTTTAGATAATAGTTAACTATATTAATATAAAAATAATAGTTGCAACAAATCTTCACTTATCTGTAGCAGAACATTTTTGGAAATTTAATCATGAAATAAATCCAGATGTTAAATTATTAAAACACTTAAATGGGCCCATGATTTAATGGTTTGGGAGAAAATATTTATATTAAAGTATAGAAATCATGCAATGAATTTTGATATACCTCCAATTGACACTCTTACCAAATTTGTTTTGATTCCAGTAGTTAGCAATGCATTAGTACACAATCCACCTAGTAGCAGTAACCATAACAGTGTAAATAAACAACATCAAAAAAGAGACCAAAAGGATATGTTGATAATGCAATGAAATCATTGCGAAACTAGTCCAAGCAAGGATTCCAAAAGATAAGTGAAGATTTGTTGCAACTATTATTTTTATATTAATATTTGTGTTATTCTTCACTGTTACTAGCTTCTTTTTACATTTAATAGTTAACTATGCTTCCTCTCTGATGTAATTGATAATTTTTCTGTTTATTTATTTTTCAATAGGGAGATTTGAGAGTTGTTCCACCAACAGTACCAGAGCGGGGTCCCAAAGTAATGTCTGTTCCTACAGCAACAGGAGTAGAAACTATTGGAAATGAAATATTTGATGCTGAATGTCTTAAGTTGATAAATGAGTACTTTTACGGTGTGCGCATCTTCCCTGGGCAGGATCCTACTCATGTTTATGTTGGTTGGGTTACCACACAGTATCACTTCTTCAGCAATGAGTTCAATCAGGGAAGTGTTCGTAAATCATCGGTGATGCTTGTTGATGACTATGACAGGGTTATAGACAGGTACTTTATTGATTTTATTTTCCATAACTGTAATTAATGTAGGTGCTGTGTGTTTGATATTATTTCATATCTGTGTTTCATATACTTACAGCATCGATCGGCAAAGCTGTTATATGGTGCGGGCAGATGAATTATATAATGAAGTAACTAATGATGCATCAGGTAAAGGAGCATCACAAGGCATGTTCATTGGCTGCTTCATTGATACAGCTACTGGTTGGGTCTCTTTTACTTGTGAGGGCAAGGAAACTAGCCGTAGATTCAAGGTAAGTTAAGTTCTACATTAAAACTCTTTTCATAATGGCCCTTTATATTGTAAGTAAGGTAAGTGTTCTATTCCACCCACAGAATTTGATGTCAAGATTTCACCAAAAATATGTTTTAGGTACCCTTATAATCCAAAAACAGCATTTTGGTAAAACATCTGTGTATATATGCGCACGCGTGCGTGTGTGTGTGAAATTTTGGTAAAACATCTGTGTATATATGCGCACGCGTGCGTGTGTGTGTGAAAATTGCATAACTCAGATACAAATAATTGGTTATAATTTACGTCAAACCTCCTGCATATGACCTTTAGAGGCTGTAGCAAATCATAGGTATGCAACATCACCAGGTTAGAACTAACTACGCCTCATTTGGTAATTAGTAGATTAACACTCGGATACTAATAGCTTATTACAACCTTAAAACTTATATAAGATATAAAGAGAACGATCAAACAAGCATCTAAGATAAAAGAGCGTAATTTAGCTTCAGTCATTCGATATGTATATACATACATACATACATACATACATACATACATACATACATACATACATACATTACATTACATTACATTACATTACATTACATTACATTACATTACATTACAATCCAATCCAATCCAATCCAATCCAATCCAATCCAATCCATCCATCCATCCATCCATCCATCCATCCATCCATCCATCCCATCCATCCCATCCATCCCATCCATCCACCCATCCACCCATCCACCCATCCACCCATCCATCCATCCCATCCATCCCATCCCATCC
The DNA here is from genome assembly GCA_030762935.1 of Hymenopus coronatus. Lineage (NCBI taxonomy): Eukaryota > Metazoa > Arthropoda > Insecta > Mantodea > Hymenopodidae > Hymenopus > Hymenopus coronatus. The sequence continues at coordinate 81,425,458 of CM060883.1, forward strand.
ATCCCATCCATCCCATCCATCCCATCCATCCCATCCATCCATCCCATCCATCCCATCCATCCCATCCATCCCATCCATCCCATCCATCCCATCCATCCCATCCATCCCATCCACCCATCCACCCATCCACCCATCCATCCATCCAATTATGTTTTTAGTGTACTTTGTCAGAAAACAAAGCTTGAGCTGTTAGCAGAGATATGATTAACCTTTGCACTCATGTCCCATTTTGCTTACCTTTTCTCCTAATACATCCCTATGCACTCTGACCAGGGGACAAAACAGGTAGCTAATTTAATGTGCAGTTCTATGCAGTTGAAAATTATAACATGTTGCTAAGTAAAACAAGTGATTATGTTAGTGAAAGACAAGAATCAAAATATAGTGTTTTACGTAGTCAACTAGTTATAAACCCCTGGCCATCCCTCTGGAATAAGCAGGAACGTTAATTTCTATTTTCATTTATTTAGTTTTACTAAATAGCCAAATTTTACTTAGGTTTTAATCTACAGTTCCAATAAATAACCCTCGATAACACACTGGCACTATATGCTACTATATCTCTCTCACACAGTAGCACACGATATGGCTACGTTTTAGCGAGCTCCTATTGGCTACTGCCATATGCAGGAGATTTGATGCGAAGTCAAGATATCAAGCCTGGTATTTAAATTCAACATCTTCCAAGGATGTGACATAAAGATTTTAAAGAAAATATCCCCACCTCAAACTACCCTTCACATTGAAAATGTTTCTAAAGTTTTGATTTTTACAAAACAGTTCTAACGATAAATCAATATCTTTAAGATGTTTTCATGACAAATGAAATGTATATCTTGATCTTTTTGGGAATACTCTCTGAAGTCTTCTTCATTCTGAATGACTTTGCATAACTGTTAAACCATAAGAGTTAAACTCTAATCCACAAAAATGTAGATCTCCTTAAAACAGTAAAATACCTTTTTTTTCTTGTGTTAATCAGTTCTAAGATATGCATCTTTTGTCATCATTAGCATTTTGGATTAAACCTTGTACACTTTGTTCTGATATTATTGCCTGGCTTATTGTTGTTAGTTTTAATATATCAATACTTATGTTTACATCTAATGGGTAGTACTATTTTTTGTTGAAATCTTGCAAATATGCAAAGAAGCTTGTAACAGTGATGTGATTAAATTAAAAACAAAAGAACACAAACATCACTTATTAATTACTTACTGGGACCAGTTTTGGGAATGCTTGTTCCCATTTTCAACCCTTCATTCTAACTAAGTCTTGCTTCATTGGCGTCAATGATAAGGGTGGTGGTATATCACTTGTGGAGGCATCTGTTGCTGAATCTATGAACTTCCAAAGGTTGCTGTATGATAGTAAATCAAAATTAATGATATGGCTCTTTTTCTTCATGATGTAGATCTTCTCCCAGACATCTAATTCTGTGTGTTTATATGCTGGTTTTAACAGTTTTATGTTAAGTATGATTTTGTGTTCTGATGTCCAAAACTGATGGACAACTCCGATTTTTCTGTTTACTTGTATATTAGGTTTCTTGTATGTTCCTTTAATCTGGTTTCCAAACTTCTTTTTTCCTTCTTATATATACTAGATTACAGTCTGAGCATTTAATCTCATAAATTCTTGTTTTTTTTATTTGCAGGAATAGGTTCTTGTAAATTTTTGCATAGCAGTTTATGAATGCTGTAGTTGTTTTTCGGAGCTAAGGATGATAAATCTTCCTGAAGATTTTCTGAAGTTTGTTGTGTGCCCAAGGATGATAGGTGAATTTTCTGCACTGAGATAGGTCATGGAGGTTCTGTAGGGTGATTTGTGTGTTTTGCAGTTCAGTTTATTGTTTTTGAGTATTCTCTTGTCTATTTCACTTTTTTGGAAGCCATTGTTGGTACTATAACATCTCTGTTACACCTTATGTGCTGCTGACCCAACCATTTCATCATCACTCCATTGACAGCGCTTTTGTTAATTTTTCTTCACTGCTAGCAAGTGGATCTATGCTTCATAGCTAATGCATGAACACATCACAAGCTCCCCTACCAGGTTGGCTGCTCAACGAGGAAGAAGATGCAGTCAGTTGGGAATTCACGTCTTGGCGTAGTGCTAAGGGATTACTACTCTTCTAGGCCAGCTGCGCCGTGGTGGAGCGAGCTTTTTGGTTTGTCAAAATTTATTATTACATATCATGTATTCTTTTTGACTTTAACTTGGCAACATTTTTCAGCCTGCTCGCTCCCATTTCATGGCAGGGTTTTTTGAAGTAACCTAATTGCTTTTATTAAATTCATGGCAAGCACAAACAATATTAATGAATTTGTGCATTTTGTAAAAGGTTATTTATTGTTCAGTAAATTGGCAAAGTTTGCTTTGATTCTTTCAATTTAAAAGTTCACCTGAATCCTGCCTTTGCATTTGTACAGGTCCCAACCTTGGGTTTTCTTTTGAACTTTGATATGCACTAAATATCATTACCATTAGGGCCTAGTGTAACAGTAGCCATTTGGAGGATCTGTTGGTATTCTTTTTGGTATACACTATTCTCCATGGGAATGTGCACTAATCTGTAGGTTAAACTGGTCAGGACTGCATATGTGTGTGCTGTGATATTGTAGCTGTCAAACTTTATGTAGTTATCTGTACTTGTGGATTTTCTATATATTCCAAAGGTCAGGTTATGTTTTTCTGTTGTTATTATTTTGATGTCTAGGAATGGTAGGACTCCTTCCCATTCGGTCTCTATAGTGAACTAATAGATTTGTTTTGCAAGTTAAATTAAATCAACAATATAAAAAAGGAACACAATAAAAAATTAAAATTAACATTTTGTTGAATTAAATTAATAAAAAACTACAAAAAAATATGTTTTCTCTTTTTTTGACTATATTATTGAATAATCAAGTTTATACTTCTGCTTGTGCAGTATGTCTTAATAATTTTTGTCTGCTTATTATAGGATGTGACATGAAATAAATTAAAAATGATTACAGCAAAAACAACTGTAGCCTATTTAATAAAAAAGGATAATTATTTATTGTTTATACTTTCAGATGGAACCTGAGACAAAGCTTTTTCCTGCCATCTTTGTGGAGGCTACAAGCAAGGACATGATGCAGATAGAATTGGGGAGAACTTCTACCACATTGCCACTTTCAGCTGCTATTCTACAGAACTCAGAAAGACATGTTATTCCACAAGTATGTATGTGTTTTAGAATAAGGTATCAGTCGAAAGAGAACATCAGTGTTGAAAATAGAATTTAAGTTTAGACACTTCAAACAGCTTTAGTCATATTAAAACTTATTTGGTATGTTGAAAGTATACCTACAGAAATTTTCATGTCATAATATTTTTATTTTATTTATTTCTTTATTTTTTGTGGTTGTCATGTGCAGCACCAAATGATAAAAATACTAGAAATTTAAGAACATAGTAAGTAATGGTGAATGGCTTGTTAGCAAAGATAATTACAATGAATAGAAGGTGAAAAGCAGGTCTCACATTCTATTTCTAATGATTGCTGTACTTCCATATATTTGCATGTGGCGGGCATTGAAACTTATGACTCAATCACCAAGTAGGTTCTACCCCATTCACTCTCAAATTACTCCTCTCCAGTGTTGCCAGAAGCATTTCTCAAAATTTCGCACAAATCATTAAAAAAATCGCAAAGTTTCAATTGAAGTTGCCCAATGTTTTTATTAAAATATGCAATTTATTTTACTATTTTATATACACAAACACACACTCTTGGAATATTTTCAAAAGATTCTTATAACTGGTAACTCTGTAAGTATAGCACAATCATAATAAATGGCATAATATTGGAATACCAACTAGTGTGAGCTGCGCACAGATTCAGGAAAGAGTATGAAAAAACGAGGCGTTTGTGCCTATAGTTATATTGAAATATTACCTGAAGTATTTATTTTATTAATTACTTCCCTCAGTTGAGGACTGCCTTATAGACATATTGATTATAACCATAGAATCTTATTTACAGAACGATAAATGCTACATTTTAGGAGCCGATTCTCCGATGTGTTGCTATGGGACATGCTTTTTATTTGTATGGTTTTACTTCCCGCACTAATGCTTTTGATCATGATTAAATTTAATTGTTAAAATATCGATAAAACCAAACCGACAATTCTAATATATAAGAAGTATAATGAAACATTAACTACTAGCACTGAAATTTCTTTTGCTTTCATTGAAATCACATTGCAGGTGAGAATGCCAGCTTATGATCCATCCATAGCAATAATATTAATAAGTACTGCAAATTAACTACATTACGCAAAATAAAGTAATTATTGGCAGGTTTAAAACAACGTTGTATTAATAGTTTTACTCATGTCAGAGAGGATTTAGTATTTCTCTTTCATCAATTTAGATTTAGAGCTCTCTTCCTTACCAAACAGCACAGAAATATTTGCAGAAATATCTTAGTAGCCCAAAAATTCGCAAATCACCTTCATCAAAATTTGGTTGTAAAAAGCGGATTTTAGTAGCCCAATCGGCGACTTTTTGCCCAATCTGGCAACACTGCTCCTCTCCACAATTTCAGACATTTTTCTTTGGGTTTACAAGATCAGAAATTTTTATTATCTGTATTACTTTTTGAGAAATATATGTACTGCTCCAAAGCTTCTATAATGATTGCAGCCTTGAGAACAACTCTATTTGCCACTATTATTTAATGACTTACATGCCAGTTGCTTTTAGTGTTATTTGTACCGGATGCTCACCAATCATTGAATATTAACATTAATCGGGGTCTATTAAAAAGTAACCCCCTCCCCTTTTCTTTCCTTGTTTGTGTTAAATAATTTGTGGCAAATAATATTAATGATAATCAAATCTACATCACTATGAGTATTTTAATACAATTAGTATACATTGCATAACATCCAAACTTTTAAAAGAAAACAAAAACAGGATGAACTAAGACATGCATGAGCATCACATACATTTTCTTCCTTTTATACAGATGTCGCCAATTGGTAAAATATGAAATAGTATAAAGAAGGAGAAAGACTATAAGAAAGAATATAAGGAAGGAGAATTACCCAAAATAAATTACACTCTTTGCATATTATTTGCAAATTAAAACTGTTAGCAGATCCCTTTAAAAATATTATTTTATAGGTATGGTTAACAATAGATCCAAGAATATAGAAACACAGAAACAATTTATACAATTTTATGAGTTATCAAAATAATTTTAATGTAACAAGTGTAAGATAGATATATATATATATCTATATATATACAAAGTTGCACATAGAACACACACCATTGCTTACAGCATCAAACAAAGTGATATGAACAGTTTAAAAGCAAAGTAAAATCAATACCACCACTCGTAGTTATATATCTTCAGACAACATTTTCTTAAAATCTCTGTAACGATGGCATTATACACTCTTGTTAACCAAAATTGCTACACTTGTCAAACTTGCCATATTCTTTCCATTCATATATCCACAAAATTATATGTTTTATTTTTTTAATATGTATTTATTTATAATAAATTCTGCATTTATGCTACTTGTATGTACCTTTTCTGGAAAATTACTTAATACTTGCTTATTATTTTTTTTTTCATGTGTATCTGAAGCATAAAGAAAATCTTTGAATCAATTACTTTCTTTATTTAGCTTGTATAAAAAATTATATAATTTTTTAACATTGTTAGAAAAAATTTAATAATTTACAGTTATGAAATATGTAATTGATTCAGGTTATTTCTAAAACATTAAACATTGAGTAGAAAATAAATCATAGCATTTGGACCAATAGATTAAAAGAAAAGGCATATGCTGTTAACAAAATTTAAGATATTGAGAAATGGCAAAAAACAAAAACACTGCAACTGTGAAGTACAAAGTGTGATTTCTTACCTTGTAATGTTGTCCAGCACCATAATCCTCGTCTTTCTCCCTTTCTGTATCCTCTCTAGACCTGACTGCTCCTCTTTTCCTGCATGTTTAGGTTTCACACCATGAAATTTCCTTCTTTTTTTTTTTTAACATTGATTTTCACTATGACCCATAATTGAGCAGTATTCTTTGAGAGAAACACCAACACAAGGAAATGTAAACACAAGGAAGTAAATGTTTTTTTTAGCAGCCTTCCTGCTTCCTCCATGCAGTCACAACACTACAGCTGCTCTCTGAATGTGATTCCATGCAGGCAGATAAAATTTGTGAAAGGGAATTGAGTTTACCTCAGATATGTCTGATAGTGGCCATGCCTCACTGCAGCTCTTTAAAAGGCTAGGCATTTAAACTTTAAATGCTCAAAACAAAGCATTAGAGTTACTTTTTGTGGGGAAAAAATGACAGGAAGCTAGTGAGCTCTCTTCTGAACAAAAAACCACCAAAAAGGAAATTTCAAAGATGTCAAAATTTTTCTTGTGTAATGAATGCCCCCATAAAGGCCTGAAACAAAAACAAACAAACAAACAAAAAATTAATAAATAAAATAAAATTTGCCTTAAAAATGAGCCTTTAATAGTATATATGATTTATTTATTTATTTTTTGTGTGAATACAGCTTTGTTTGCCAACAATGAAGGAGATAAGAAATGATATGATGACATTGGATCAAAAGCTCTTGCTAGCCAGCCCATGCCTACAGCAAAGTGTGTATGGCTAGCAATGCAGTATCACTATGTTTGCTATATCAGCAAAGTTCATATGAATTTTTAGTTCTTTTAGTTTATTAAATCTCATCCAAAGTGGTATAGCACATTGTTAAATATATACGAGTGTTATATTACTAGGCGAGTCTGAAGAGTGGGAAATCCACTTTCACAGATTTTCAAACTGAGATAAATCTATTAAGAGAGATGGAATGTAGGTTAAGTTTTGTAAAAGAAAGGAGAAAAAAAAAACTTTCAACCAGAGAAAGAAGCATGCATTAGTTATTTACTTCTTGAGGTGAGTGACTGATGGAACTCAAGTATTAAAAACAAAATAAATAAGAAATGAAAAATTCCAAGGTCCATGCTTAAAATCAAGATCAATCCCTACCAAGAAAGAATGCATGTGAAAGCTAGTGCTCTAAATCCATCCACTTCTTCATCCATTAGCAATTCTCCAATGGAAAGCAAATGACAGAGAACAGAAAGGTATAGGGCAATCATGGGCAAAGTATGGCCTACGGGCCAGGTATGGTCCTTTGGGGTAGTCAATCAGGCCTGTGACACGGTTTTGAATAACTCCTACAATTATACATAGGATAAAATGTATTTTCTGCATAGGAGTAGAATAACAGTTTCCTTCTCATTGTGTTTTAAGTACAGTATTATTGCATCTAATATTAACTGAGTTTGCATGCAACCACACATAGGTGTAGTGCCATTGTAGATATCTGTAGATCGAGCATGGTGATGTGGAGTACATTGCATGTGGCAGTGTTCAAACTAGTGTCTTCACAGTCTCTGCCAATTTGAGGTTTAATAGTTAATTGATTCCTTATATAAAAATTAATCTCTACAATATGAAAGCAAGGATGATAGAACAATATCAAGTGTTTTAGAATTATGTATGTTAGGCAAAGAAAAGCTACCACATATGCAGTGATGACACATCTTTAAAGAAGCATTTGTTCTAAATTAATCCCCCTCCCAAAAAAAAAAAAACCAGGAAAAAGAATATAAATTAATATAATACTGTTTATACCTAGGTATTATTTTAATGTGTTTACAGTTTCCACCGAGACTTAAGGTCCAGTGTTTGAAGCCACACCAATGGGCAAGGGTTCCTAATCAGTCTCTACTAGCACATGCTCTTAAATTGTCAGATATAAGAGGGTGGAGTATGCTCTGTGAAGATGCAGTATCTATGTTGGCTCTTCATATGCCAGAAGAAGATAGATGTATAGATATTCTAGAACTCATTGAAATGGAGAGACTTTTAAGGTGAGTCTTCAATAGAAATTAAGAAATGGGAAATATACGAGAAACATCTATATATTTACTTACTATGGCTTTTTCAAATATTGATCTTGTATGTGAAAAAGTTAGCATGAAGCAAATAAATAGTATGCACTGTATTTGACATAAGAGGACTTTCGTAACATAGAACTTGTTTTATACTTCACAGCTTTCCAATGATACATGTATGTACTTATTTCATGGATCATTACATGGATTTAACTATTTCTGGTTAATGGCCACACATTACATGTCTGAAGAATGAATGCAGACAGCCATGAATGGAAGCTTGCGTAAAAACATACAGACAAGCGGTATTACGTCATCACTCCTGGTGCATGCCCTGTACAGTTCTGTAATACTGGAATGCAGCAGTCAAGCCTCTTACAGTGGACGGGTTTGAATCAAGTCAAAATACAAACACCACCATGCATAGTCATACGCTCACAAAGTAGAATTTATATAAACTTGTTTAATTTGTTAATGTAAATATGTATTTTATCCACTGTAAAATTGATGATGCTTTGTAAAAATGTTACAAATGGCAGAATAAATCAAACTCAAAACTCAAACTCAAACTAGAAAATTAATATTCATTAGTAACAAAGAAAACAGGAAGTTTAACATGTTGTGTATCATTTAGTTTATTCATTCAAGATCTTCTCGGGCTTCTAGCCAGGTAAAAACTTGGTTTGACACCAACGTTTCGAAGAAGTGCATCTTCCTCGTCTTCAGGGTGAACTGATGGTTTGAGCTTGCGGAGACTGGTATTTATAAGAGCTGGGATGAAGCTAACATCTGATTGGTTCGCGAGATATTATGGCCTGGTATTTAAGATGACTGAGACATGGGCACGGACTTCGTAGAAAACTATTTATAGCAGTTATTCGGCTAATGTTTTGTGTTTGAGCACGCACCTGCTAGAAAATAAGTCTTGGAAGACTACAGGTACAGGATTAGGTGTTAAGGCTCTTTATCATCGGTGTCCATGCTGAACTTAATTGTAGGCCAGAATCGCGATTTAGATTATTTGTTTCAGATGAGATGGCTAAAGCTTCTTTTACTCTCCTTTCCCAGTAGTTCGAACACTTTGCCACTATCTTGGTGTTAGTAAAGTTAGCTCTGTGGCTCTGTTCTATACAGTGTTCAGCCAGTCCAGATTTTTCGGGTTGCATAAGCCTTATTGATCTTTGGTGTTCAGAAACGCGTGTGGCAATAGTGCGTCCTGTTTGGCCAATGTACGCTGCGCTGCATTCGCAAGGAATGTGGTAGACACCAGGTACTCCGAGAGCTAAATTATCTTTAACTGGCCTGACCAAATTTTTGATTTTAGGTGGTGGCTTATGGATGGTTTTGACATTATATTTGTAGAGTAGTCTACTAATCTTTCCCGAAAAATTGCCGGTAAACGGTATATAGGCTGTGGCGGCTGGCTTGTCTTTTTGTTGAGTGTTCTTGCTGGGGTTTCTTTTTCGTCCGGCTCTTTTCAGCGCTGATGTGATGTCCTTGGCTGAATATCCATTTTGTTGGAGTGTGAATTTTAGGTGTTGAAATTCCATTTGCAGATTATCTGGGTCTGATACAGAAACTGCTCTATGTGCCAATGTGTTTAGAATGCCCATTCGTTGTGACTTATGGTGGAAGCTGTTTGCGTTGAGATAAAGATCCGTGTGTGTAGGTTTTCGGTAGACGGCATGACCAAGAGTTCCGTCCGCTTTTCTGGTAACCAGAATGTCCAGAAATGGGAGGGAAGCATTTTTCTCAACTTCCATTGTGAACTGTATTTGTGATCTAAGGCTATTTAGGTGTACAAGAAAATCTGGAAGAGTGTGCAGTCCATGTGGCCAAATTACAAATGTATCATCTACATATCTGTAAAAAGACTTATTTTCTAGCAGGTGCGTGCTCAAACACAAAACATTAGCCGAATAACTGCTATAAATAGTTTTCTACGAAGTCCGTGCCCATGTCTCAGTCATCTTAAATACCAGGCCATAATATCTCGCGAACCAATCAGATGTTAGCTTCATCCCAGCTCTTATAAATACCAGTCTCCGCAAGCTCAAACCATCAGTTCACCCTGAAGACGAGGAAGATGCACTTCTTCGAAACGTTGGTGTCAAACCAAGTTTTTACCTGGCTAGAAGCCCGAGAAGATCTTGAATTAACACGTCGCCAGGAAAGCTATAGTTCTTATTTTAGTTTATTCATGTTTACGCACAGTGTGCTGATATTTTGATGGTCAGACTGCACTACACTATATTCCAGACTTCTCTGACCACTCTAAACCATGCCATGCTACACCAATGACCTTCGCAAACAACTGCATTCTTTCATCAGACAAGTGGTACATTTCAATGTGAATCTGTACTGTAGTAAACAGTAGTTATTGCGGACAGCTGAAAATCATTTCATTTGTGTTATTGATCTTTTCAATGAATTGTTGTTACAATTACTTGTTTCTTTGCAGCTTCCATGCCCATACACTTACTCTGTATGCTGCACTGTGCTACCAATCTAATTATCGTGCAGCCCATACTTTATGTCAGCATGTGGACCAGAAGCAGTTACTTTATGCCATCTGTTCAGAATATATGTCAGGTCCATTACGACAAGGCTTCTATGATCTTCTTATTGCCTTACATTTGGAATCACATGCAACAACCATGTAAGGCTAATTTTATTCACATGTTAACTGTAACTTAACACTCAACCTTATATTAACTAAAATAACTAAAATATTTATTTTTCCTTTAGGGAAGTCTGTAAAAATGAATACATAGTGCCTTTGGGCCCTGAATTGAAAGAGCTCTATGAAGTACCTGGAATGGGCCACAGTTTGCGATCATTAAGAACTGAATCCGTAAGACCACAAATGAAAATGACAGATGTAGCGTGAGTATATACATATAGCACAAAGCTTAATTATAGATTGATATTCAGGTAAACTTAGTTGTGTAAATTGACTGTGAAATGATGATAATCCCAAGTTTTTAATGTCTTTTTTTAAAAGAATAGAAAGGTGAAGTAAAAATCAGAAATAAATAATGATTTGGAATGAATGTGCAATATGCTGTTTGACCAAATATTAGCATTAAATAATAAAATGGAGATTTCTTGCTGAGATTAAGTAGTGTAATGAACTAGATTATTTTCTTTGTGTCTGACACATAATTTACTATCGAAATCTGGGTTTTTCAAAATTTTTGGCCTCCTAAATACTGAAATTGAAATAATAAATTTTAACATACTGTATGAATGGCTCATCATACTTGAAGACTGCATCCAACATTTGTAAACAAAATTAATGATATACTGCAGTTAATTTCATCCTAATGCATTGTGCAACTACTTTAGAAGAGACTGGCGCTTACATGCTTTCAAAGTTTTAGACTTTTATTCAGCAGTACAGTGGACTCTTGTTTGTACAGTTTTTCAGGAACCCAAAATGTCAGAAATGGGAATGAAAATGTAAGATTGCTCTATTCAAATTTAATAATATATCTTACCTACAGTTCAATGTAAAATAAAATATTTACATTCATTAATTAAGAGACATATCTACGTCTGATTGCTTTGTTGATTGTAGTTTCAAAATTTCTGCCCATCCTGTTTAGTAAAATATTACCTCATCAACAAACTTTTTAACTATGCACATCACTTCATTATGTCCATTTCCTCCATCTCTTGACACCGTAGGAATTCGCTCCAAATCTGGCTCATCTTTACTTTCATCCTGCAGTGATGTTCCTGCTTTCTGTTCTTAAAGCATTTCAATCATTACTCTAATTTTACATCCACGAAGATTACCATAAAAGTTGATGTATATTTAAAAAGACAGGTTTCCTACTATTTGGTGCTATTCTTCATTCATCAGAAAAAACATATTGTACATGACCTCACTTAGATCTGACAAAAGTTAGCTTGTTTTAAACAAAATGAAATAGAAACTTCATTTACAGAATCCCAGGCAGTCTAAATGAACCACATGGCATTAAGTGAGTGGTTTTTCGAATTGTCATTTCCAGTTGGTTAATGCTCTCTGTATGCTCCTCTTACAATATATTAGTTTCATGCACTATGTTACGTCTTTTTCTAATGCTTAAAATTTGCTCATGCAGTTTACTCGGAAGAAAAAAATCTGCATATTTCTCAATTTGGACTCATATGGTTAATGAGCTGTGGTCTGTGCAATGAAAAAAAAAAGCTTACAGCAGTGATGTGGAATTCAAATTTGACATAAAGTTATGAGTCAGGGTTGTAACACTAATTAATTTGTACCTGACCAGTTTCAAGAGCTGTTGCTCTTATCTTCAGAGGACTCCAACTGGATGTTGGTGTTGGTATTGTAGTATGGTGGTTGTGTGTGTTGACATCTAGTAGTGGAGTGACATACCTGAAAGTTGACTTGGTGGAAACAATTCAAAATTCATCAATCGTGTTTATGTTTCATAATGAACATCTTTTCCCAATTCAGCAACTTTCCCAATTCCCAACACAGCAGAATTTTTCAATTTTTCAATTCTGCTTTGTTTTGTAGATTTGAGTAATGTAATGTTTGGTGTGATGTTGTGATTAGTGGTCCATTTGGCATCTCACCGATCATTACAGTATGAATAAATGTAATTCTTGACATAATCTACATCCTAGAGTTTGGGCATAGAGCCTAATCACATAATAGGATCTACAGATTGCAATGTTATATATGTATGTACATTACTTAAATCTATAAAACACACAGCAGAATTAGATACTTGGGAAAAGATATTCATTATAAAACATAAACATTGATTGATAAATTTTGAATTGCCACTACCAAGTCAACTTTGGAAGTATGTCACTCCACCACCAGATGTCAACACAAACCACCACCACACTAAGGATGCCAGCATCAATATCTAGCCTACAATTGCACACATTCCGTACATCTTCATACTCCCTGCTCCATCTCTCATGCTCAAAACATGAATTTGTGAGCAAATTCGAATTAGTTAAAACTTTTATTATAAATGGGTATTATTTTGAGCATGTTGTCTTAAATGAAAATTGCATCCATAATCATCGTAACAACTAAGCTGCTGCCATCACCAACAAAGACATGCTGGTACATTTCAGCTCTCCCTTCTCTGTCTCTCTCCTGCTTGCAATGTGAATTTCTGCACAAATTCAAATTAGGTAACAAAACAAAAATTAAGATGTGTTTATTAAGTATGTTTAATTAGAAAAACATATCCATGATCATTGTTACTGCTGCCGGCATCACCATCATCACGTTCTACCATCACACACATACCATACCTCCATCTCTCCCGCTCACATTGTGAATTTCTATGCAAATTTAAATTAGGTTAAAACATTTACCTTTGTAAATGTTTTACATTAAATATGTTATCTAAATAAAAAATCACATTCATCATTGTCGTTAGAGTTATGGTGCCACACCACAGCATACGTACATTTTCATATTCCCGTCTCCATAAGCCACTTAAAACGTGAATTTCAGTGCAAATTCAAATTGAGTAAAACAATTATAAATAAATAAATAACAGACTTAGTGATTTGAAATTTAGTTGAGTCGATTTTGTAACACTACATCACTTACTTTTTTATTTCGGAAAACATGTTTCAGAAGCCTTGTGCTTCCATTGTCAATTCCTTTGGTCGACTCAAAGGAATTGACAATGGAAGCACATGGCTTCTGAAACATGTTTTCCGAAATAAAAAAGTAAGTGATGTAGTGTTACAAAATCGATTCAACTAAATTTCAAATTGTTAAAACACATCACTGTCTCAAAGTCCACCATATATCAGGAGACTTAGTGAGCTCAAGTGCCCATTAGTTTGTTCAAAATATATGGTAAACCTTTAAATTGCATTTAAATATTAAGTTATGTCTTCTTTTTATATAGATATTAAGCTAAGTTCCAAAGTTAAGTAGTGAAAAATGGGGGTTCATCTTGTATTTGGATAAACACATGTATAGAAATATATAAAACTGATTATAATGACATATCAGATTATAATGACCCAAAAACCAGTCAGGTGTAGACAAAACATAATGTTAATTGTTGGAAATGCATATGATGTAACTGACCTGTGTAATCTGGGATGCATAATTAATGATACATAAATAAACTATGCTATAGTTGGTATTCATTAACTTCTAAATGCAAAATAATATTATTGGAATACTTTTCCTATACAAATATAAATTTTCAATAAACACATAATTTCAATTCAAAACTTGCAAATATGCATAGAAGCTTGTGACAGTGATGTGATTAAATGAAAAATCAAAGAATTTGAGTCTGTTTTTATAACACAAACATCACAAACTAATTTGGAATTAAGGGTTGAAAATGGGAACAATTGTTTCCCGAAACCGGTCCCTGTAAGTAAAAATAAGTGATGTTTGAGTTACAAAAACCGACTCAAACTCTTTTATTTTTCACATAATTTCAAGTTTAAAATTTTTGGAACATTAATAGGTACTTGTACCTTAAGCTGATCTTGCTATTATTTATAATGAAAACAATTACTATACAGCCAAATTATACATTTTAGAAGTTATGTTACCCTTCTGAAGGCATGAATTGGATTGTTTCATATAAACTATGCTTGTTCTATCCTTTGTTCTCTCTTTGTAAAAACTGTTGAACTTTTGAGAAAATAATAGATGGAGGAGTTTTATGTGCAAACTTTCATTTATGTATCTCTTTCAGAGAGCAAGTTGACAACATCAGAAGCCTTTACAGTCCATATTTTCCTCTTGATGTTGTGAAGAACTTTGTGATGACTGCTTTGGGTGAAGCTGTAGAAATCAACCAAGTACATAACAGGGATCCAATCGGAGGCAGCAATGAGAATCTTTTCCTGTAAGCTAACTAAATTTAATGTAATTTGAAACTAGTAAACCATCTCACAGTCTGTAGGATTAAAAGCTCTGGAAAGTGGACAAAACCAGTAGTTTTGCAATATTAAAATGTATAACATTTAGATATATGAGTGTCTAAAAGGAAACAACAAGAAAGATATAAATTATAATAAAATAAACTTATCATAGACCTAAGCTGTATGCAGTGTAGCATTACATTCATTTTAAATTTATTTTTAGGCCTCTTCTTAAGTTGGTGGATCGTCAGCTGCTGGTTGGAATGCTTACAGATGAAGATGTTGGAAGGCTGTTAATAATGATAGATCCAGAGACTTGGGATCCTTCTTTTGAGAAAGGTATTGAACTAAACTGATTTCCATTCTTTGAAAATTAATATGTAAATTGAAATATAATTTATTCAAAGGGATATTAATATAACAATAATTATAAAAATTCTATACTTATCTTTTTGAAATCCACAGGACTAGTTTCGCAATAAAAGGATCTATTGCATTGTCAGCTCAATTTATTTTTGTTCTTGTTGTTTATTTACATTGTTATCGTTACTGCTACTAGGTGGATTGTGTACTAAGGCATTGCTAACTACTGGAATCAAAACAAATTTGGTGAGAGAATCAGTTGGTGGTGTATCAAAATTCATTGCATGTTTTCATTCTTTGATATAAATATTTTCTCCCAAACCATTAAATCTATGGGTCCAGTTAAGTGTTTTAATAATTTAACATCTGGATTTATTTCATGATTACATTTCCAAAAATGTTCTGCCACTGCTGATTTATCAATTTGTTTGAATTCAATATTCTTAAAGTGCTCTTTTTCTCTGGTTTCCAAATGATGTTTAGTCTTATCAATGTAAACAAGGTCACAATTTAAACAATTTAATTGATAAATGCCATTGGTTTAGCACTTTCACCTTTTCTTGCTGATCTTGCAATGAATTTTGATATACTTGCAATTGATTCTCTCACCAAATTTGTTTTGATTCCAGTAGTTAGCAATGCCTTAGTATGCAATCCACCTAGTAGCAGTTACCATAACAATGTAAATAAACAACAAGAGCAAAAAGAAATTTACTGACAATGCAATAGACCCTTTTATTGCGAAACTAGCCCTGTGAATTTCAAAAAGATAAGTGGAGAATTGCTACAATTATTAATTGTTATATTAATATTTGAGCTACTTCACTGTTACTAGCTTCCTTTTTACACATTCAAAGGGATACCAAATTTTCAGAACATTATTGTGATTGTCTAAAACAAATTTATTTCACATTAATCAACAAGTTAATGCATAAAATGTTGAATCTGGCTTAACAAATCCATTGTTAAAACTTGGAGAATGGACATTGTGCCTTCCTTGCCTTTAGTGAGCCATAATGATTCCATCACTGAGAGTGCACTTGGGCAGTGTTGTTGTATACCATATTATGTCTACCCTTACAAAATCAAGTTTTACATAAAATTTGCTTAATTTCTACATCTCTTTTATGCTGTGTGCTCCATTTGTATGAAATCATATTTTGTTCCTGTGTAAGTGATATGTGAAAAATGGCTGTTGTTGCAAATCATATTATGTCCACGTTAGCATTTGCTGCAAACCTATTATGTCCACATTCGTTTTTCTCAGGATGGTTACCCTGAAAGTTATTAATTATTTTGCAGGTTAAACTTATATCTTGATCAGCATTAAATGTAAGAAGCATTCTGTTAGTTTTGTGTTGTGTTTCCTGTTCGTTTGTGCTGCTTTTTGCTATGGATGAAAGTAACATCTCAGGGGGTAAAGATCTGAGGAAACCGAAGGAAACAGAAGCAACAAAAGTAAGCAAGGCAATTGCTATCTGAGGGAAGGCATGTATTGAATAACACAACAATACTAGTGATCTTTTTGTCTTCATGTTATTGTAAAGCAACATCACCACTAGTGTATTATAGAACACATAAATTGCATCGTTTTCCCAGAAACTAACTAAGTAGCTGTGCATTGTAGCAAATAGCAACATACATGAGGTGAAACCAAAGGCTTGTCCAGAACACCCAGCATAGCATAGCATATAGTTTGTTATTCACTGTATGAGGTGCATTTAAGTTATAACACCTCCCATTTTTTTTCTCAGAAGTGAAAACAGAAACATGCAGTTTGTCCTAAGTAAGCAGGCACTCTTTGTTAATACATGACAGAGATGGCAGCACTTTATGGCACACAGAACCTCTCGTAGCAATGGCAAAAGTGAGGATTGTTTCGTATACTTAAAATGGCAACATTTTCAGATGTAATCATTTGTTTTCTCCATTTGTGTGGTGCGAAACCATTAAAATTCATTGCCAGTTAAGTGAGACATGTGGTGATGTGCATTTATGTGTGTGATATTCAAAGAAGGCAGAGCATTGTGTGACAACAAACCAAGACAACCTGGGACACGCAGGTCTGATGACATGATCAAGCGAGTGGAGAAGAGTATTTTGGAGGATTGTCAAATGACTGTGGAACAGATCGCCTGCACAGTTGACATTTCCGTGGGATCAATGCACACAATCTTGCATGACAATCTGAAAATGCAAAAAGTATCCTCCAGTGGGTGCCAGGAATGCTGACGGATGACACAGCAGTTTCTTTTTGCAAACAACTTTGAAGCCATTCCTCATGCTCCTTACTCACCTGAACTGGCTCCTAGCTACTTTTGGCTATTTCTGACAATGAAAGACACTCTCTGTGCGTGCTGCTATTGTATCAGCAATTTTCCTGTGCCAAAACAGACTCCTAAAGGAGCATTTGCAGTGGCCGTGGAATCATGGCGTAGACACTTCAAGAAATGTGTATGGCTGCAGAAAGTTATATTGAGAAGTGACACAAGCTATCAGTTAGTGAGAAAAAAAATCGGAGGTGTTATAACTTGATACATCTTGCATTATTGCTTTTACTGTACTAACACAAAGCCTTCACATAACAATAATGCTAGTGAAGTTGTTAATTTCTTCTTCAGGTATTATGATAAGATTGGACTAAATTTGAAGCTCCATGCCAGCTCATATAGTCGCTTCAGTTTTTGCAGCATACCTACTTCTTTTCTTCTTAAGGTCAAAAAGAAAGTGTCTGAAATTAAATAAAACAAACTGAACAAGATTATTGACTTCCCTGCTAATTTCTGTGTTTACTCCAAAAAGACATAGACCTAGGGAAGAACAGAAAGGAACCCCTACATCAATAGTAATATTCCACCAGGTTTTCTTCTTCTTCTTATTATTATTACTACTATTACTACTACTACTACCACTACTACTACTACTACTACTACTACTACTACTACTACTACTACTACTACTACTACTACTACTACTACTAATGATGATAATAACAAGAACAACAATAATAATATTTTCTTTCAAATATCTTTCTAATATTAGAAGGTTGTTTCTATAGTTAAGTAAGACTTTTGTTCATGGTTACTGCAAGCAACTAAATCTTTGTACAAATTTCTAATGCATTAAATATGTTATTAGTCATAAAGATAAATATGAATGTTACTTATTTTATTCATTCAAGGGTAAGTGTACTGTGTTTTATAGAGTACCTATTAATTAAAGTTTTCAGTTTGAAGTTGTTGCTTTCTTATTTACAAATGTGTAGATGACAGTAACAATCTGTATAAGATGCTGTCATTTCAAAGACTTGAATTTTGAAAAAAAGCATTTTATTAGAAACACAGTTCTATTTGGGACATGTAAAGATAAGATTTGTGACTGTTAGTTTTGAAATGCCTCTCATAGTTAAAGTGTAATTGGTTTTTCCTGTAAAAGTTTCCTTTTTGGGCATAATGTGATTTGCAATGATACTCCTCTCTTAATTTCACTCCTTTGATTCTAATGTGTTCTCAGTAAGCCTCCAAGGTAGTTTTGATTATAGGAGCATTATAACCTCGGATTCAATTTTTATCTTTAACCTATATATGAATAAATTGTAAAGTTCTGCTATTAAGCTAAAATGTAATTTACGACATGTAGCAACATACAAGGGTCATTTTAAAAGTCATTGCAACAAAATTTCTGTGGCAGTTTTGTTTGCAAAACTAGCCATCTTTCATAGAAATATTTGTGCAATAACACAGAGATGAATGCATGTCATTGTAGGTATAACCTGTGGTCTGTTACAGTGGTAATGTGTGTATATTGTAAACATAAAAAATATTGTACAGTATGTGGTTATTAAGTACTTCATAATGATGCAGCAGAAATTCATACCAACTTTGCACTACTTTCAAGCGCAACAATAATATTTTAACATTAATACAGTATACTCTTGATTAGCCAGTTTAATGTGGGGGAGAAGAAGCAAGAATAATAAAAAAATGCAAATAATTGAGAAACCCGTAATTTAATGCTTTTAAGGTACAACATACAAATAGGAGATTACATTTGAATGCTTTTTTCAACATGTGTTCTTTGTTCAAAAGTTTATTCTACTTCTGTGCATAGGTATTGTAAGCCTGTTTATTTCTTAAAATAGTCCATGATGTTGGTGTGCTTCCAAGAGGAGATTACATTTTCTCACACTGCACTTTGAATTTTTCTTGCAGCAATAATGTCAGTGTACTCAAATCCCCTCTTCCCCGTATAATCTAGAAGAGTATCAACTCATTGCAATGCAGTACAATGACTACTAAGGGCACTGTCTTCACCCCACTTTCACCTTCACTGACCTCTTCTTTGTTTTGTTGTAAAGCAGCAGTCAGAATTTCAGCATCACTCATGTACTGGATGCCGGGTTCACATGCATCAATCTTCAGCCACTCATTCAAGTTTTCTTTATCAACATTTACAAAGCCATTTAAACTGTTGCCAGTTTCCTTAATTGTGCAGTTGCTTCTTCATCACTGAAACTTTGAAAATCACTTTCTTCTCTATCTGGAAGAATTTTCCTCCATGACCTAACCAGTGTTTGTAGCTTGTTATCCTGCCAGGCATCAGAAATCCTGTTGTAGGTGTCTAGAATTGTCAACTTCTTCCAGAAAGCGCTAAATTATCTTCAGCAACGAGCATTCTCAGTAGATCAGCCTAGTAGCGCTGTTTTACTGATATAATTATGCCCCTTGGTCCATTGGCTGTATAATGGCAGTCACACTAGGTGATAAAAACTTAGTTACGAGTCCATCACCAGATAATAGAATGGGATGTGAAGGAGTGCCATCAAGCAGCAGAACAGCCTTTTGTGGCAATCCTTTTTTTTTTTTGCTAGAAATCACCAAACTTTGCTACACAATTTTTGTGGAATCAGTTTTTGAAAATTTCACTGTTTTCCATGTTTTTTTTTTTGTTTTTGTTTATAATAATGCACAAGGAGGTCCTTAGCTTCGATATCCTTGAATGCTCAGGGTATTTTTGCTTTTCCAATCACTAGTAGTTTCATTTTGTAGTTCCCAGAAGCATTAGCAGTGCACAAAATTATAATGTGTTCTTTAGATGACTTATATCCAGGAGTACAAGCTTCGCTTTTAAAAGCGAAGGTTCTGGTTTATAGACATTTCCAATACAGCCCACTTCCATCTGCATCATAAATTTGGTCTGGTCTGAGATTCTCTTTTTCTACAAATTTCTGGAACTCTTCGTGAAAGAAATTAGCTGCAGCAACATTAGAACTAAGCCGTTCTCTTTGCATAGTAAGTTCGCAAATGCTGTGACGCTGTTTCAATCTGGTTAGAAAACAAATGAGGCATTAAATTCTCCCTCTAACCCTTCATGAAAAATGTTAGCCTTTATGACACATATTTCACTTGAAACGATGACACCTTCTGCTCGTTTTTGGCTGAACCATTATAAAAGAGAGCGTCTAAATAGTCAAAGCTTTTTCATGTAGATGATCCAGAGTTAGAATCACAGTTCTTGATAAAATCCTATATTTTCTGCTTATTGTTTTTAATGTCCTGAACAGTCTGCATTCCAATCCCATAGTCAGCACTTAGTTTTTCAACAGTTTTGCCCTTCTCAAATCTTTCAATTCTAATTCTAATTTTTGTTTTAATGTCAACACACATTTTTTTTTTTTTTGTTTCTCCGTCATCTCTTTACAAATTTCTAACTTGCTTTGTTGACACTTACATGCTGATTAACATCAGAAAAATCAAACTTGTTTTAATTCACACAGAACAGACAGGCCGATAACAATGGAAAAGGTACTCTTGTTACATACTGATCATTTAAACAATGGAAATGGCACATATCGTCATGCAGCGGGTTGTTTATTGCTAAAGAAAAATTATCTATAATAATTATTTTGGAGGGGGGATGCATGGATAATCTACAAATCGGATAATCCGCACATGAATAATCAGGAGATACTGTACAAATCAAACACTTTAAATCCCAGTAAATTTATGTTAAATCTCAGTATATTTATGTGTTTACAAGTATTATGTAATATTATTTATATTCTCTGTGCACATATCTTTTGATTATTCCTTGTCCATCATCATCATCATCATCATCATCATCATCATCATCATCATCACCACCACCACCACCACCACCACCACCACCACCACCACCACCACCACCACCACCACCACCATTATTATTATTATTATTATTATTATTATTATTATTATTATTATTATTATTTATTATTATTATTATTATTATTATTACCAATGCCACCACCCTATTTATCTGAATACAAGACAACCTCTAATACAAGATGACTCCTTATTTCCAGAACTTAATTTTGGAATTTATATAAAAATGATACATAACTTATTTTTTAAATGAATTTAAAGTACTAGATAAAATATATACTGAGTTTGTGGGGCTGTGGTCCACTAGGCTCCTTCTTCCCAGATGTTTCATCCATGACATCTTCAGTGGCTGTGGCAAGGTCTAAATTCTCTGCTGAAAGCTCTTACTGCAACTTTGATGAAATTTAAAGTGTTTACATCTACTTCAAACAAACTAAGAGGCACTTTTTTTTAAAGTTAATTTGAATTTGTGTGGAAATTCATGTGGTGAGTGACAATGGCAGTGGTAATATGAAGATGGATAAAAATGTTGATTTATAAAACATAGCTAATATAACATATCATTATAAAATATGTTATCTAATTGAATTTGCGTGGAGGTTCATGTTATGCCCAAAAGAAAACAGAAATGTACCGTATGTAAAAAGTTTTACTTAATTTGAATTTGCAGAAAAATTCATGCTATGGGCCAGGGAAAGAGGGGAATAAAGTCACTGTAAGTTACAATTTAGAACAAAGCATTATCTAAAAGTACCAACCTTCACAGTATTTATTTATTCATTCTCTTAAGTTTGGGTCATCCAGATTTTCCATGAGAATATTTGCTTTTATGAAAGCTTCTACAATGACTTGTAAATGTGCTAGTTGCATAAATTTTCTTCTTTGGTAGAGTATTTTGAAAGTCGCCATTGGGATCTGTTATCTCAAAATAATTTGAGATCACCTTGCTGTTTACTGGGAAACATGCGAGTCAGTTAAAAATGTAATGCTATGCCGGCTTGTTGCCCTGTTAGCTCAGTGGTAGATCAACCGGCTAGAGACCAGGAGATCCGTGGTTCAAATCCTGGCTATGGCATTGAATTTTTCAGTCTGACTCTACTTATACCCTGAATATTTATCGGACATGTCTTCACCACACTTCAAAGGCAACATTATAGGTAGTATGTGATTTAGTGTTGCTAGTATTTCATTATTGACAGTTGCTTATAATAGCAGCTTGCTTTTAATATAACATTAATCAAACAATTGAAATTGCCTTGGAGGTACACATTGGAAGAAACACGCACACACATGTGTATATACTTTCACACAGGCACTCACACTCACATTCACTCACACTTGTAAATATTCCCAAACCTGTTGCAGGGATGTGAATTTTGGATTACTTGGTAACTACATGACAACTTTGTCTCTTCCACTCCACCCTTCAATAATCCTTTTTTTTTTTTTTCTATGCAATTCAAAGCAAAGGTCTTTATACATTTTCAGATGGAAAAGATGAGCACAGGAAAGGTTTGCTGAATATGAAAATGGCAGAAGGAGCAAAATTACAAATGTGTTACTTATTACAACATCTTTGTGATATACAGCTTAGACACAGAGTGGAGTCCATCATTGCTTTCAGTCATGATTTTGTCAGTGACTTACAAACTGTAAGTAGAGTATGGATATGAATTTCTTTCTTCTTATTTCCTCTTCTCTTAGGCTAAGACAGAGAAAGTACTGAATTCAGTTAAAAAAAAGTGTAATAATTTTATTGAAAATTAATATATTTAGACTCCCTTAATCACTAAAACACCTTATTATTTCTTTGTTTATTTGTTTAAATTGTTAGAAATTATTTTTTTTTCTTTTCGGAATGATGTGTTACAAATGTTTTATACTAAAAAATAAAACTTGGATGCTAGTAACATTTTGCTCTTAAGTTTGGCATCTGTTAAGGATGCAAGGCAAGAGCTTTTTAGGCCTTTAAATACAGGTGTCCTATTGAATCGTTACCACTAAGAAATGTATGTATCTCCCCACACCATTAAGTTATAAATATGCTGTTCATCTTGTGCAGAAACTTTCAAAGTCTCGTGACAGTGAAAATTATGACTCTGCTGAGCATGCACATGGTATAACAACACAAAGAGTTAAAATGGGACAGCAGAAAGTGAAATGTTATTGGTTGACCGAATTGAAGTTCCCAATTGCAGTACAAAGAAGGTTTAGACAGGAATATGGTGTAAATGCTCCAGATTGTCATACTATTGTGAAATGGCATCAGCTGTTGAAAACAGAATCTGTGCTGAGGAAGAAGGGAAGCAGCAAAAAAATCAGTGTCTGCAGCTACAGTTGAAGATGTAAGGCAAGCATTTCAGGTAGCTCAGGGAAGTCAATTTGATGATTCAGTTTAGAGCTAGGTATTTGAAGACAGCTGTTCACTTGCTTGTCCATAAAAGACTGTGACTTAGGGTATATAAAATCCAATTATGCAAAAGTTGCAACAAAATGATAAACCCAAATGGGCAGCGTTTGCTACTGCGCTTTTATTCTGTATTGATAGTAATAATGAACTCCTCAACCATGTCACATTCTCTGAAGATGCAACCTTTCACCATTGTGACACATGGGTTTTTCTTTGCTGAAAGCATAGTGACATCTAGATATGCTGGAAAACTATGCAGTCCCACAAATACCAAACTCCAGTACAGGACTGGGCTGACCTCCGAAGGCAAATAATAGATGCTTGTGCTTCCGTCACACCAGTAATGCTGCGTAACACATGAAGGGAGATAGAGTTCCGTCTTGATATTCCTTGGGCCACCAAAGATGCACATGTGGTGATTTACTGAAACTTGGTGAGTTTGTCTGACATACAACCTAATTCCGGCTATTATGTGTTTATTAGTTTAGGAGATATTAAGATGTCTTTGAGGTAATGATTCAATTGGACAAATAGTTAAAGATATCACCAAGATAGCCGAAAACTTAAAAAGCAGCACTACTTAAAATGCACAATGTATACTAATTATATGTGCTGGTGTTTATTCAAGTTTTTACACATTTTAATTCCAGCATGATTAAAATACAAAAATCCTTTTCCACTGCTTCTTGTGGACTTAACCATTTTTTTTAATTATTAACAAGTCTAGTATTGTTTTCTCAGCAAATTTTGAACTGCAGAATGTGTATTACATAGGTATCTAAGTAAAAGCATTCCTCTACTGGTGGTTATCATTAGCATGAAGGTTTATGAATGAATGAGTTAGTTTTCCCATCTGAATTTGAATACCTTTTTCTACAGAGATGTCATTTTATGACCCAGCCCAAGATCACATAAATGCATGCTCTGTGTACTGACTACTCCACTGGGCAGCTTTCCATTTACATACTCATGAGTCATAGTAATGTGCACTATAATGAGTACTAACCTTGTTATAGATGCTGCCCCCAGCGTCACCAGGTGAGCAATACTCAATCTGTAGGTTTCAACAAACATGCACACGCACACTCAAACACACACAGGCATACATATACTTTCACACTCACACATTGCAAAAAAACATCTATCTTAACATTCTCTTTAACTTTGTTGTTTAGGTTTCTAAGCATTTTGTGGTTTATGGTTGAAGTCCATATAAATCATTTTCAAAATAGGCTACAAATTCCTCCTAATTATATCTATGATATTTCTGTACTTCTCTTTAAGCAGTAGCTCTTTTTCTTTGATATTCTACTTTATCCTCTTCTGCATTGGCACTTACCTGGCTAGAAGCCCGAGAACACTTAGAGTTATATTATTTTGGTCCATTTCCTAAAGGCTACTGACAGTTTATTTTCTTGTTCTGCCCATAGTTTTCATTTTTCTAATATTCTAATTTTTTTTAATATTCCTGTGTAAGTTTTTTCCTGTTATAGAAGCATACATACTCCTTTGTAACTTTCTTGGTCTGTTTTTTCCTCCCTTCCCCTTATAAATTGACATCGCTATACTTATTTTCTAGCTTTGTATCATATGTTTATCTTGCTTAATTTTGTTTGATTCCTTTGTCATGTTTTTATAATATGAAGGATATACAAAGGCAAAATTTTATATTAATCACTTAAAAATGCGACAATAAAAATGGATTGAGTAAAAGTCCATTCACAGTATGTCTAAAAACTCATGCATGTTCGTGGTATGGATTTCTGTATACATGACCTTGACCTTGAAATGGAAGACTTGCATTTTACTGCATTCTGTTGGTTTCTCAAGCATGCACCTGGAAGCTAGTTGAAGAATTGTGTTCTACCCTCATTTTGAGGCCTCCCAATTCCAATAAAAAGTATTTAAGTGCATGCATTTGTGTATGTGTCAAAGAGAGAGGGAGGGGGAGAGGAGAGAGAGGGAGGGAGATTGTTTTACCTTCTTACTATCTTTATGTAACATTTCAATTATAACAGTATTTCTATCTATCTAAAATCATTTGTAATGGATGTACTCTTTTCTCCAAATTTCAGTTTCTTTACATTTAAATATTATATGTTCCACATCTTCATTTCACCATATATAGGTCATTGAGTTTATGCAATACCTTCCTTAAGCCATTCAGCCTCCATACTACTGTTTTTACCCATGCAATGCCTTCTTGCTTCTCTTTATGTATTTTTCTCTTTCCCAGGAACCTTTCATCCCTTTTTTCATTTTACCATCAGCTCTTTGCATAATGACATTTGGAATGTCCATAGCACTTTCAGTTCTATGTCCTTTTGACATGAACCTTATTCAACACTGAAATATCTGTCCATAGTTTGAGTCTATTATCTGTCAAAAGTGACACAATAATCTTTGTTCTGTTCGTATGTAAGACTATTTTTCTACATTATATCTTTCTTCCCTTAGATTTTATATTTAATGACTGGGAGGATAAAGATACCAACAACAAATATGTATGCTTAGAGGAAAAAAAATTAATGAGAACAGATAAGAAAGATTCTGGTGTGGAAACTGAAACAAGTAGAAAGTGGTTGAATAGGAAAGACATTTTATATGAGGTCCAAAAGAGAAAGGAGGAAATGGTCAGATCACAGCAAATGTTGAGGGGAGGGGGTGAGGGTTAAATCAAGTGCAGCATGATTAAGATGAAAAAATGGGAATGATAGGTCAGAAGTGGTATGAAATAGAGACAAGAAAAGTGAACAAGGAAGAAAGGGAAAGTTGAGGTTGGATTCGAATAGGGCTAGGAAGTGGAAAGTGAACATAAAATGAAGACAGAAAGCAAGGCAGGAAAAATAGGACAAGTGATAAAAGGGAATAAAAGGAATGCATATCTGCAAATTTGTAAGTGTATGTAAAACTTTAGAGGCTGTCCAATGACAGAAGGGGAGGGTCTCAAATCCAAAGAATAGCCTAAGATATGTGTGTTTTGTAGTAAATAAATAAATTAATTAATTACTTAATTAACACTTTGCCCATTACTACTAGCTAAAATGTGTTCTCCCATTCTCATCTTCACCATATTTCGCATTCAAAATATCTAAGACAATCCTGCAGGGCCAGGATTTACCTCAATTCCTCCAATAACAAACAAATATGTAATAACACTTAATAAAACCAATATGTTTTTCATCTCTTTAAATTTGTTTTTTGAGTTCACAAATTTTATTTTCCCAAATTGTCCAAAGTTGCTCTATACGTTGTGATGTTCCACTCCTGCTGTGACTTCTTTTTCCACACTCAGGAGCACTTAATGAAACCTTGCTCTCTCACTGCTGGCTTGCAGTCCAAGTTGGTATATAAATTCAGTGTCTTCCAAGTATATATTGTTAAAAGAAATCTTGCTCACCTTAAACTATCCTTTACATATAAAATATATAATTTTTTATTTTATCAAACAGAATAACAGTTTTGAGCATAAAATATCTATTCTTAGTGAAACACGTCCATCAAGCATTATATTAAGTATAAAACTAATGATACTACTACAGTACCTTAGCTTTGCCTCGTGGCCAACGCACAGTGCTTCTAAGCAGCACTGGCTCCCGCTTTTCTCCATGTCAGTGTGCTTACAGAGAAAACACTCGATGAGATAGGACAAAAGTTAGAACATACTCCAAGAAAATCGCCTGAGTAGGATATCACAGGAAACAAGAGTTTCACAATTCTGGCTTGGAAAGCCACTAAACTTTTGAAATTAAAACCTTCTAGTTCAGGAACTGCAACCACATGATACTGTGAGTAGAGTAAATTTCTGCAGTTGGATATCTGATAAAGTTAATGATGGCTCTATAGACTCAAAGTTTATTTTTTCACAGACAAAGCATGGCTTTATTAAAATGGCCATGCATCTACACAAAACAACAGATATTGCAGTGCAGAAAAACCTGATATTGTACACAAAATACCATTGCATGACCAGAAAATTGGTGTTTGGTGTGCTGTGAATGCGTACCGAATTATAGGGCCTACATTCCTGGAATATTTGTGTGACATTGAGAGCACACAGGTATATTTTCAACAAGACTCTGCTACAGCACATACAGCGAATCTCTTGTTAAAATTAATTGAGGAATTTTTTGAAGATAGGGTCATCAGTAAAGGTCAATGGCCACCACACTCCAAGACCTTAAGATATGTGACTTTTATTTATGGGGGAGCTTAAAATATAAGGTGTATTGAAACAACCTGCATGCCTTAGAAGAGCTGAAAGACAATATCAGAAGAGAAATTACTGCAATTTCGGAAGAAAAATTAATGCGTGTTAATGGACATTTTGTTAAAAGGTGTGAAATGCAGACATCATTTCTAACACTTTCTGTGATAAAGGTATGTGGTTATTATATGCATGTAAATCTATGCACTTTAGTTCAGGGTCTGTGAATATTCAACTCGGCCAGCAGCAGCTACCTCCTGCTGGCCAACCAGCCACAAGTCAAAAATAAGGCACTGAATATTAAAATTTCCTATAAATGCAGAGAACATGCTAATTATTGTACTTACTTTTTCATGGTAAAACAGGATCAGTTAAGAAGATATGTTGAGATAAAGCAGTCTGATCTTCCTTCTGCTGTGGCAGCTAAGAAGACTAGAGAGTTTAGGTGTCCTCCAAGAGAGCAGGTAAGAGAATAATTTGGTTTCTTTTGCTTAATTCAATTTTTATTGTATAAATTAATTAGGCTTATAGTGTTACATATGAGATTAAATGAGACAAAATAAACTTGATATTTGATGAATATCAAGATGGAAAACTTTGATGAAGGTTTATTAAAACATGCTTTTATAATGTAAGCCAGACTATTACTGCTTATAATAAAGTGCACCCAAAAATGTTAGTGTTCTTCAAAACATTGTTTAAGTTCTACTCAATGTTTATTACTGCAGCTTCTTAAAGTACTCTCTTACACTCTGAGTACTGTCCTATTCATATGAACCATACTTTTTTTTTGGTTGTGTTTAATGCCTGATTTTACTACTTGTGGTACTGCAGGCAATGACAGTGGTGATATATGGAATGAAGATGGAGCATTGGTGTAATGCAATCGCAGGGGAAACTGGAGAACAAGAGTAAACGTGCCCCTGTGCCACTTTGTTCACCGCAAATCTCATGCGGTCGCTTGGGATCGAACCCGGTCTGTCTAGTTCAGAGACGAGTGGTCTAACCATTTGGCCATGGCACGGCCTGAACATACTTGAAAGACTATGTGCATCATTCACCTTTATAGCTCTAACAACTTTTTTTTATTATTTGTTTATTATATTTTATTTAGCTTAAGAAAGAATTATTTACAATTAAAAACCTTAGCCAGGGAATACCCTTTAAATACATATTTTAAAGTCCTTTAATTTTTAAAAAAAAAAAGGACACTTTTATGTAATAAAAAGGCCCCTTTTGCATATCCAAGATTTTAAAGAAGTTCCCATCCTGGCTTTTCCAAAGCAAATCAAATATGGATGTTTGTTCTTTATCTCCTGTTTGTTCAAAAATGGCCCATTGATTAAAATTTGTATGTGTGAGATATTGGTTAGTAATTGCCTAATCTGAAATGTCCTGAACTGTAAATGACTGCAATCTATTAATTGTGTATAAATGAGAGACTGATAAGAGATAGATGAGAACTTACTACATAAATACTGTAGAACTTGATAAAGTATAACATTTATGCCAAATCTTTTTCATAATATTAGCTATTTTCAAAATATTTGCTTTTGTGTGTTCAACTTTCCCAAGTCAAAGCTCACTTTGGCATACCATCTAAACAACAGATGTAAAAGCCCATTACTATTCTTTCTAAAATAACATTAATCTATAGTTTTTCTCTTTTATAATAATAGAAAGCTTTATTAAACTTTCAGCTTCCCTTATTTGGGGTTGCCATTATAGACAAAGCATACTAAACAATTTTAGAATATATACAAAGTCATACTGAATGTAGATATGTTTAAAATGATTACACATGCAAAATATTTAAGAAATATATATAGGGAAATTTAACAAAAGAAAGAACATCTATATAATTAATATTCAATTAAGTGTATATGAGTAGAAAGAGTTATCTACCATAAAGGTGATTACTAACAAACATTTGATACACAACTCCATGTCTTTGTACAATGTACATAGTAGTTAGAGAAGTTATTGTATTCTGCCCAAAAATTCAATACCAAGATTCCAGAGGAAATACTCATTTTGAGGACTCCTGAATAAAAAAAAAAAAGCATTAGCTTATAGATTAGCTGAAAGAATTTTGAGCATTTTCAAAACACAACTGACTATTGTTTCAAACATTTGAAAGGACACTGAGGAAGTGTGGAGGAAGTGGTACATTTATTCACGATTGACATGTACTTTATTGTAAATTAATTATTCTTAATATCGTTATGAGTATTATAATATTATTTTTAACATTCAGGAAGAAAACATATTTTATGTCTTCCTTCTATGAATTCATTTCTCTCACAAACCGATTGTGTTCGAGTGGCTAAAATTTGCAGGAGCACTTACAGTGAACACCAAAACAAGTAGAACAATTACGATTTTGAGCCTGCAGCTTCAGAATGTTTGCTGGTGAGCATGGTACATATGTGATTGCTCATTGCTGAACAAAGGTGCATCTGGAATATAATTTAAATACAATGTCTGTGGAAGTTAATTGTAATCCATAAGCCTTTCTGTGCTGATTTGTAACTATTGATTAAACTGGATCCATCATTACATGCCAGAGAAACAATGGCAGTCAAAACTGTGGACAAAGGCTGGGGAAAGCGCTCCTAAGAAGGCAATGACCATTTTTTCAGCTGGTAAAAGGCAGAACTATACTGGGTCATATTATACTTCATTGTTGGATCATTTTAAACTTGCATTGGCTGAATAAAGACTAAGATTGGCACACAAAAACGTGCTCTTTCAGTAGGAAATGCACTGTCCCACACATCAACGATAACAATGGCAAAAGTGCATGAATTGGCCTTGAATTGCTCATCCACCCTGTTCACCAGACTTAGCCCCAAGTGACTTCCTCCTGTTCCCTAACGTGAAACATTGGCTTGGTGGGAGGAAATCTTCATCAAATGAGAAAGTGATACTCAGAGTTACTGAACATTTTGCCGAGTTTGACAGAACTATTTTTCTGATGGAATGATGAAAAAGCTGAAGGATCATTGGACCAAGTGAATATCCCTCAAAGGAGACTGTGTTAGAAGTAAGGTTAGTTGTTCATGAAACAAACATTTTTTTTGCTTTTTTACCAGACTTATCAAATCACCCTCATATATCATTTGAAAATACAGTAAAACCTCATTAGTCTGGACCTGTTTTAATCCAGACAGTCATTGAATAATGTGACAAAGTTCATTCACGCTGCCTCCATCAGTCTCAGTGAGTTGGTCGCCTATTTGTGCTGCAGCTAGTGGCAGATTATTGACCTTCCCAAGATTGAAGATGATAACATGAACACATATCTGCATATTATCTGAGGCATCTGCATGAGTTAATTGTTAAAGAAATTAATGTCAAAGAAAGACAACTAAAGATCAGTTTCTTCAAACCATTAAGTGTGTTAAGGGTGATGAATGAGTGTGCCTTGATTGCCATGTTCTAATTGTGTACTGTGCAACGACAATATCTTGTACACTAGTTAATCTTTGTATTTCTTTATACTTAAAATACACGTTCTCTTTACTGAACAGGATGTTTAATTATATAGCTTAGCTCAGGTTATTTTGTTTAATCTGGACTTTTATTAATTCGGACAATCTAGAGCCACAATTAGACTGGATTAATGAGGTTCTACTGTATATAGATTTTGCAGAAGAATAGATACTTATAAGCAGTGAAACATAGCATAGCAAAATCAGAGGAGTTGAACCTAACCCTACACCATTTATAGATTTTATGAAGGCCTTTGACATAGTGGAACACACAAAGGTAATATAACAGTAGTTATATAACCTTATAAGTTATAAAAACAGTAGTAAAACAAGGTGTTGAATCTAAATACACCCAGCTGCTTGCTAAGCTCTACAGAGAATCACTAGCCAAATTCGTCACAGGGCAAGAGGGACAAGCATTCAGTATAGGGAGGGGAATTCAGCAAGGAGACCCAATATCCTCTAAATTATTCACAAACTGCTGGAAGACATATTCCACAAACTGAACTGGGATAAGAGATAAGAGATATCAAATGGTCACAGGTTCGCAAACCTTAGATTTGGCGATAATGTGCTGCTATTTGCCAGAATATGTTTATTTAAGGCAACTGATAGTAATCAATAAAACATGGAGAAGGAACTAAACCGCAGAATAGCAATAGCATGGAAACTTTTTGGACTCATAGCATTTATTTTACTAGCATGAAACTAAACTGCAAAATTAGAATCAAAACACTAGACTCCTGTATTTTTCCATCATTATTATATGGATTTAAAATATGGATGAAAACACAAAAGAAACACATACAGGTATGTCAAATAAAATGGAGAGAAAAATACCAGGAATAGCCCTTGGAGACAAAATTCAGAACACTAAAATGAGGAAAATAACTAAGGTGGAAGATATTTCTCAACAAGCCTCTAATCTGAAATGGAAATGGGGAGGCCACGTGATGAGACTTCGGAGGACCAGGTGGGCATATAAAGCTATAATATGGTCACATCATATTGGAAAGAGATGAAGAGAAAGACTTGGAATGAGATGAGTGACCTTTTAAGAAAGAAGTAAGGGTCCAATGGACAAGGACAGTAAGGGACCTCAGTGACTGGAAAGACATCCATAGGAGCCAACAGCAATGTCCGTTCTGTAAGTTACATATTACATTATTGTTCGTAGGTTAGTACCATAACAGTTAAACACTGTTTGTGTGTGTATATATATACTGTACATTGTCAATTTATATTTATTGTAACTTAACTGTTAATTGTTCTTCATACTTGACGAGTCACCTGTTTATGGAGTCTTTACTCATGTGACAATAAAGCATCTTATCTTATCTTATTGCAAGGAAATGAAAAGTGAGTATAGTATGGGAGTGATACTGAATGGATATAAACAACAAATATCAAACACAAAGGGAAATGTGGACTAACTCCCCTAATAAGTTCTAAATGAGCTCTCCCTTGCAAGAAATGGCCATAGCCATTCAGGGACAAAATGGCAGATAACCCTTTTTAAGTGAATGTAAAACATTGTTAACCAAAATGTTCCTATCCAACTCCAGAGAACCACTTGTAGGGAATTATCAAAAATAAAGCTACTGTGAATTGATAAAAATTTGCTGTTGCTGATAGAAATTATTGTTATACTTTTTATTTCTTGTGAAGTAAAGCTCTTATGCATTTATATTTACACTAAACATAGCTTTTAATATAATTACTTATTATACCAAAAAGTAGATGCTCTTTTATATTGTCTATCCTGTTCTAATGTACAAAATAATAACCTTTTTTTGCACTGGTATTTTTAAAAAACTTTTGAAGCATTTCGCACTGCCAGTTAAGAACTGCAGGGCAAAGAAAATCATGTTGTGTGTTATGCATTCATAATGGGTGCATTCTATGGGCTAGTTGTGAAGTCCAATAAATTTGTGAAGGAAGAATGTTTATTAAATTTTTAAGTAACAAAGAATTTATTCTTAATTTGTTTGCATTCTAGCCTATTGTTGTGGCATAAAGTGAGCTCCTCGTGATAAAATTAAATTCTATTCGCAATGTAATGTACCCAGTCTTCTCAGGCAGGAGTAGCATCACTGACCGACATAATATACTTGGCACATTCATGGAACAAGACGTGAAAGGGAAAGTTATTACAACGTGCCCCTCATGTCTTCTTTCTTGTTATGCAAAGGATAACTGAAAAGTCTTGGGGACAGCCGAAGCAGTTCCCAATATGAGTTGAATATAGCCAGGCTAGTAATTTTTATTACTGAAGATAAGGTTCTTAATTTGTCTAATGGACATCAAATCAGAAATTATCCATTTTAAAAATAGAGGAGGTGATTACTTTAAATTGTTTTCTTTTAAATTTAAAGGTCTGATTAATGAGTAATTATAATTGAGGGCATGTGAATATAAATGGTCCAACCCTCAAAACTAAGATATTTTGATTATTTCTGCCAGCTCTTGTATGGGACAAACATTAAACCCAGTTCAGCTTTAGGTTGATCTTCATCAAAACAAAACCCAGGTGACTAGTGCACCATTACAATGTAGCCTTCCACTATTCATGCCTGAAATGCTGTCATACTTTCACGACCACGTGTTGTGCACATGAGGCATATTGTAATGTAAAACGAACAGAGCCCTTATTCCGATAATTTAAATGGTTGACTAAATTATCCAGTTAAGTGTAATGGTGATAAAATTGATACTCATAACAAAATAAATGCATGTGCAGGTAATAATTAAATCTAAAAAAAAAAAAGAAAACACAAGCAAAAAATAAATAATATGTATGTGATAATCATACCATTTCAATTGGATTTAACATGCAATGTAAGGAGGCAGTCATTGTACAATAACATTAGCCTGCTTTGTAAGAGAGTCAATAACATACCTGTCATATTTGTGATTTTTATTTGCCTCACGAATGGTATACAAAACCTCTTCTTTAACCATGCTTTTATCACACGCATCCATCCAGGCAATTGTTTCATGTTTTACCCATGACCTATTCGGCAGACATTTGAGCGTTGTCCATGATCACAACACTGTTTGGTTTGAGTTTTGGCAAAGTCCTTTCGAACCATTTTCTAAAAACATCACTAGTCATTTCTTCATGGTAGTCTCCAGTCTTTTTGGATTCGAATAGTAACTCGCTTCCTTCCATAAATCCATCATCATCCCTATGTGCAACAATGTAAGTCACTTGCCTTTGCCTGAGGGATTTCTCAGGCCAGTACTCAACCCCGACAGAAATGCTTTTTCCCTTGTTTGTATTGTATCCACCCACCTTTTGGATGTGGTATAGCCCTCATTTACCCAAGTTTCATCCAAGTAATACAACTCGCATCCTTCTTCCCTAAACCTGCTCTCTAATAGTCCCTTCCTCACAAAATAATGTCCTTTCTATCAATTTTAGCACTTTTTTGACATCTTTTGAAAAATTCAAACCCAATGTCGGACATCATTTTATAAAATGTAGTTCTTCTAAAATTTGGTAAACCTGGATTAGCATTAACTTGCTGTAGAACTTTATCAACTGTTGGTGGCTCATTTAAAAATAAAAATTGTGCACTATTACGCGAATTGCATTCTTCACAAAATTGTCACATTTTTGCATCATATTTCACATGCTTTCTTTTTCTCCCGGGTGTAACACTTTTCCCATTTCAGACTTTTCTTTCTGACCACTGTTTATACTAGAAGCCGAAACACCAGTAAACTCAGAAGTCAGTTTCACCATTTCTTTTAAGGAATGTATTGGATATTTCTCACAAAACTTATAAAAAGCATTCAACATTATTGTTTTTTCACCACTAGACAATGGTTTACCAGCCTTATACTTTATGTAACTCGAAGAAGAAGCAAGAGGAAATTCACAGCAACCGCTCTCCATTATTGTAAACAGCAACTGCAAGCAACTGTTGCTGTGTAAACAATGTAGAAATCAGGTGACCCATGAAAATTGCATTGAGTCTTATAGCTCTGTTTAACGGTATAGATCAGTGTTTGTTAAACTCTTAGGTATTTGTATAGAATATTATACTGTTTAAGAATAAATTCATTCTGTAATTTAGATTATTAGCATGGAATTACATTCCTGCACGCATTGCTACTGTGTTGTATTGCAGTGCATTGACCATCTGAATCCGTTTTGATGGGGATAAACCTAAGAGAGAAAATAAAATAATAAATTAGTTGGTTTGGGTAGCTCAGTTGGTTAGGCACTGGCCTTCTGATCTCAATATGGCAGATCCAAACCAGACAAAACCATTGGTTCTTACTTGTGCTTAAAAGCAACAGCCCCATGTTAGTAGATTTACTGGCACATAAAAGAACTCCTATGGGACAAAATTCTGACACACCGGTGATGTTGATATGATCTTGGCAATTGACAGTATCATTAACAAGCAAATAATTTAATTTAACTTACTAATAAATTATAGATGGTTTAACACCAAACAGTTTGAGTGTAAGTAAATATAATGACTTTCATTTCTTGTGGTCATAAGTTTTCAAACATAAGTAGGAACAGCTCAGTTATGTGCCTTCAATTTTTTATGAATATTACAGAAGTCTTTTGTCTGTGTCTGGTGAGATGAAGAGTCACTGTTTGACCTACCTGTTTGAAGTAGGCCTATAAGTTTTCAGTTTGTAGCCAATTCATTTCTAGTAAACACTAATGTAATGAATCTAAATTTAATGCAAGGATGTTTTTTTTAATAATAATTAAAAAAAATGTAGTTTCACACTTTATTCAGAACAAGGAATATTAATGTTATTATTGTTGTTTTCTCTCATAAGTTCAATAATACTAAAT
The DNA here is from genome assembly GCA_030762935.1 of Hymenopus coronatus. Lineage (NCBI taxonomy): Eukaryota > Metazoa > Arthropoda > Insecta > Mantodea > Hymenopodidae > Hymenopus > Hymenopus coronatus. Next base: position 81,461,745 of record CM060883.1, read on the forward strand.
TAAAATAGTTTTTACCCTGCATAAAAATAAGTTTAAGGTGAATGCTATAATAGTAACTCTAATAAAATATTCTCTAAAAAAAGTGTCACATAACATGTATTTCATTTTTTTGGTGTGTGCTAAATCCTTATTTTTCTTACTTTTAATTTGTGTATATTTGACTTTTTACACACTTTTTTATTGTTATTAGTTATTGTTGTTGACTAAAGGTATTACATTTCATTGAAAATATTTAGTTTATTATAGATAACCTTCTTTAAATCCAGAACAAAAATTAAACATTTGCCAAGGAAAAAATAAAAAGAAACATCTGGGCCAGAGCTTGGTAACAGTATTCACTGCTGATTCACATAATAGTAGATTAGTTTATACAAAAGCACAATAGGAGTTGTAATATTCACTGAATAGGACAGAATTTTTTACTGTTTGTACTCAAAATTATTGGTATTGCTTTTTGATAACATATAAATATTTGTGGCTTTTGAGTATCATAATATAAGCATATATGAAATCATTGCGTTCTGTTACCGAAGTTACTATGATTTTATTTTCATCAGAAAGTAAGTTATTTTTGTCACAGTGCTGTCAATAATATTAGCATTTTAAAATGTTACAGATGAATGCAATCTTGGGTTTCAAGAATATGGAGGATGAAGACAGGGAGAATTGCCCCTGTGGTGAAGAACTGACAGAGCAATTGAAAGGCTTCCATGACAGACTTATGGCATATGTTTCTTTGATGGCACTCCAAGAACCAGAAGAATCAGATGTAAGATAAATGTGTACATATTACCTAATTACACACTATATACACACTTATACGAAGACAAGTATTCTCAGAAAATAAAACTTTAATAGTAATCAACAAAACTGTAGACCATATCTTACACAGTTTGTTTTTAACGTTTCAGTCACTATTCTTTTCATTCCTTTCTTCTGAATTTGCTTCGTTTATGCTAGGTACCTATTACTTTTTAAACATGTTTATTCATTTACATAATAATTTCATGAAATAGGTTGATAGAAGTACCTAAGAAAATTTGATTAGCCAAACAGATTATGTTTTACTCTTATTCATACACCATTTTTATGGAAATTGTGAATAATTTCTATGGCTTGAATAAAATGTTTTGATGAGAAGAAGGGAGGAATTAAATGTGATAAATGTACTATCCTAATTAGGTACATTTAATCTCGTGTAAATGTAAATGGTGGTTGCTTATTAATCTTTGGCAAATGAGCCATTTGCTACCTTGCACTCCAGTATTTAATGAAAGGCTGATTTTTGATCAAAGACTAGGTAACCAAATTAGGTGATCTTGTTCTATCTTCTAAGAATTCACAGAAAGGGCTTATAGAAGAATCAGCCCTGCCAGTCCTGTGTAGATGCTTTTAGGCCACTGTGGTCTGCTAGTAGTTTAAACATTGCCCCTGTAGATTTTCTTGGTATTATATGTATGTATCACAAGCAAAGGAAAACATTTTTCAATTGACATAGATATTCAAAATAAAAATGGTATTGTACTTAACTGAATTTATTCCAACACAATTTTCTTTCACACAATGAATTCTAGAAAACGCTTTCTTGTACAGAATTATGTCTACCCTTTCACTCTGCTGTAAATCTTGCAGTAGGAAAATCCTTTAGACATGGTTGGTTAATGATCGCAAGCATCTGTTATATTATCTCTCTGTAACCTCTTTTGTCACATATTACCTATATCATTAAGTTCTGTTTTGTTATAAAGAAAGAAGAAAAAAAAATAATGTGACCACACTTGTCAAAGACCAAACTGGCTGAAGTCAACCCTGTGACATCATGGGTTGAAGAGTGGTAAGTCAACAAGAAAAGTGGCACCCTCAAATACCAGTCTCTCTGGTGATTGCCCACAGCATTCCTCAAATGTTCCCCTACGGTCTTAATGTACTGCTCAACCATGCCATCTGACAGTGCGCATTTTATACACTCTGAGTCTCTGCAATATTTCCCTCATGAGGTTGGACTCAAAGTTGGTGTCCTGATCACTATGTAGCCCCATAGATCTTCCACAAGGCAGTTTGCGATTGTCTTGCCCACCTGGTTAGGGATGGCATACACCTGCGGCCAGTTAGTGAAATAATCCATGGCAACCAGTAGATACGTCTTACCTCTGACAGAGCAGAGGAAATATCCCAGATATGCCAATGACTATGTTCAAAGAGTGCTCCTGTATTATACTACTGCATACAACCATGGCTCCTGGTCTGTGGGCCGCGATTTTCCGCATACATATGACATTGGCAGCACCACTATTTAGTGTCTGGTGTAGACTCAGCCGGCAATACCATTGTCAGAGCTTGTCAATGGTTCTGTTGGGTCACAAATGTCCTCTTAAAGCCTCACATGTACTTCTTCCAGCGACTTCTGCGACCTTACTCTCTGGGAGGATCAGCTGTTCTCTCTGTGGATCTTCCCATCAGATGACTCCCATACTCTGAACAGTACTCTGTTCTTGATCTTCAAAGAGTCTCATTGGACCTAGCAGGAAACTTGCACACTCCGCTCCTTGGTACAATGTTTTCCACTTCTCCCAGGAATGACCCCAACCAGCATCTGCCAGCTGCTCCCTCCTCAGCCCTGCATTATTCCATCCAGCTGCAGGCATAGTTGAAATAACACAGACAGCTGCACTTCCACCCTAGTGCAGGACAGGGTGGTTTGGACATAACAGGGTAGTTTTGACATGGCATCCACTTGGAATGACTTCTTTCTTCACATTGTTCTGATATGAATTTCTACTCTTGCAACCTCTGGCCCTCCAGGCTCTTGAAACTTAACAGCCAAGTGAGGGTGGAGTGGTCAGTCCTCAGTGGAGTGGCTGACCACAAGGTACTTGTGGAAGTGCTCCATCCCCTTTACTACTGCCAGGAACTCTTGCTGGGCAACACAGTAGTTCTTTTCTGTTTTGAAGAATGTCTTGCTGAAATATGCAATTACCCACTCAGGTCATCCTGAACCTGGGATAGAACACTGCCAATGTCAGTGTTACTAGCAGCACTATATTCACTATAAGGTCGCTACAAGTTTTTGTGGAAGTCCTAAATAGGAGTGCTGCAGAGTGCTGACTTTAGTGCCTCATCTGTCCATGTGTAAGGCCGGTGCTCTTCTGCTAAACGAGTGGGAGTTCTGCGATGTTGGTGTAACCTCTGATGAACCGGTGTTAGTAGCTTCATAGAACCAGGAAACTTCACAGCTCTTGTTTGTCTTTCAGGCAACTCCAATCTCTCATTCCATGAGCCTTCTCAGTATCCATGGCCACACCAGAAGGTGAGTCTTTGTGGTCCAATTAGTTCACTTCCTTGCAGAAGAATTGGCACTTCTTTGCATTCAACTTCAAATTAGATGTCTGCAGCCTTTGCAGTGTCTTGGTCAGGTTCTCAAGATGGTCTTTGAAGTTACTGCCCATAACAATGATGTCATCCAAATAGACTAGGCAAGCGTCATAGGTCAACCCTCTCATTATTGATACCATGAGATGTTGGAAGGTGGCTGGCACATTGCAGAGACCAAAAGATATAACCATAAATTACCAAAGCCCTTGGCTACTCGAGAATGTGGTCTTCTGCTTGTCTCTAAAAGCCACTTGCCAGTTTCCCCGATTTCAAGTTCAAAGTCTAGAACCACAGGGCACCATCAAGTGTGTCCAGGATTTTGTTAATCCATGGTAAGGGGAAACAGTCATGTTTGGTTTACAGAAATGGTATGCTGAAGTGAGTATGGTAGTTTGCGGACACAGAAACAGGTGGGCAGCTGGTGCTCCTGAGGAGCAAGATAAAAGAAGTCCTCGAAGAGATCCACGCTTATACTAGCATTGAGGTTGAGGGGCAGGGATTAAATAAGACCTTAGTAAAGCTATGTTGCCGATTCCTTCAGTTCAATCCAAGAAACAACATAGAGAGGTGCCTCCTAGAATGTGATATCCGTTTGGTAAGTTGTGAGCCTCAGAATCACAGTGAGGACCAAAAGCAGTAGTAAAATATCAGTACTGCATTCAAAATAATTGCCATTGATGTACCAGGTCTTTTCTAAGGACAGATGCAACTGCCTGAAGGTTTATATGATTCCTAAACAAGTGGCTCCAAGTGACTAATGCGCTGATGATCAATTTTTACTGTCCAGGAGCTCTGCAGTAATCAGAGGACAAATCTTTAATCCAATCTTATGCGAGAACTGCTCCAGTGCCTCAGGACACAAGACTTGTACCACTCCCCTACATCTGCAGTCAGATGGAATGTTGGAGCATACAACCTAAGGAAAGTGGCATCCAGACATTAATGAGACTGGGGTCTGCATGTGCCATTATTCCTCTTGGCCTACCAATTGGTACATGAATCCTTTGGCATGACAAACCACTGGTATCTGATGGGAGTGATGGTTACCATGTGATCTGATGGTGTACCTCCTGATGCTGACCTGCCAGCATAGATTATGTTGGAGGTATAACAAGAAGTTGGAAGACTTCCACCATCTTGCCAGGAAGCACCTTAAACTGGCAAGTGACCAGATGAAGGTGCACTATGACCATCTGGCAAACAGTGATGCATTCCAGGAGGTGTGGTTCTACTGACTAACAAGGACTAAAAGGAAATCCTCAACACTACATCATTCCTGGGAAGGCCAGTGTAAGATAATTTACTGTATGAATAATGTAGTATGCTGCATCCAGCGACAATCCAAAGAAAGATGAATGTGGTCCATCTTGATCAACTAGCTCCATAACATGGAGTTGCTTGAGATAAGCTTTAAAGAGAGAGAGCTATGCTTTGCCCCCCCCTGCCCCCTAAAGAAAGGAAAAAAGAAAGTTATAGAAGCTATATAAAAAAAATCTGATGTGTTCTATTCACATACCTTTCTCTACATCGCTGCAACAAATTATTGTTAAAAAGCATATCCTTTTATTTACCTTATGATAATTGAAATAAACATTAGCGAAACTGTCTAAATTAATTGCTCCTTGTAAATAGAAGGAAAATAAGGGAATACAGAAGGCTAAAATGATTGTCAAATCTTTTAAAAGTTGGTTGCCATGTGATTGAAATCCATTTCTATGCAGGGCCAGGAGTTAACAACTTTCCATGTGAGAAAAGTTTATTTTAAATCTGAAACAAATAACAAGGAATACCTCAGAAACGGTCTGTTCCATGAAAAAAACATGACAAAAAAGTGTGTGTTTTAACTTGATCTACATTTTTTGTGTAGTAAGTTTTTGTCTATCTCTTATGGTTTACCAGTTATACAAAATTCAGCAAAACTCATTCAGAATAAACAGGTCTTTAGAGGCTATTCCTAGAAAATTCAAGGTATACATTATATTTGCATGTAAATATCTTTAATTTACTGTATTTTAATGAGAATCATTAAAGCCATTTTTTAGAAATTAAAAATGTTCGAAACTTTTTCCATGTAAAGAGTAGCTTGGGGGGGGGGGGGTTCCTAAAAATCTTTCTGTTGTATCCTTGGAAGATACTAAACTTATATGCTTTTTTTGGATACTGAGGACCCTGAAATGTCTATTTTCGGTGAAATCTCAGTATCATATTTTTGGGTGGAATGCAATACCTTCTCTATATATTACATACATAGTATGAGTAGAGAAAGTAATGAGTAAAGGAAGCCACATGATTGTAACACATCAGACTTTTGTTGTAGTCTCCAGTGAATGCATTTGTTTGCTTAGAATGGTTTTTGGTTTCTTTTGGTTTATGGCCCTTTCAAAATTTAGGTATTATGATGAGCATTAGGCCCAGTTAACTCTGAAATGTGAAAAGTTGTTTTTACATGGACAATTAAGTAAATTCATCATGTGTGCTGTTATCATGTTGTAGTGCTGTAATCTTAAAATAAATTATATTTTGTTCTAGGAATCTGCAGTGGAGGTAGCTAGACCAAATCCTATCAAACGTGTAATGAATTTCATTCATGCCGTGAAAGAACTGGAAGAAGAGCCTAAGGAAGAACAAGAACCACCTAAAAAATCACCTGAAGGTTTGTTTTCCATAAATAAGCTTTTTCTTCAATCTTTTGATTGTTCTTTCAATATGCTGTGTGAAGGCTAATGTTGGAAATTTGATTCAAATTTTGAAAATTCATTCCCGTGACCAAGACACGAACCATGAAATCTGTTAATCATTAAATTTTAATAAACAAAGAAAATATTAATTCTATTTGCCTCTAATTGCTGTGTTTCTATATTTTAGAGGTCTTCAGAAAAGTTTTAATCAAAACTGTGGTAAGGTGGGCAGAGGAATCACAAATAGAAACACCAAAGCTTGTCCGAGAAATGTTCAGGTAAGCACAATTCTTTGTAGACTGGAACTAGAAACTAGAGAACAATAAGATAGGAAACAATTTTGCTTCATAATTGCAGCTATATGATAAAAATTGTCATTAAATTGGGAAAAAATGCAATATAATTTATAGTTAAGCTGTATTTTATTGTATGATGAAACATTCTGAGATGAATATAGGTTCACAGTGTGCTGAATTTTTAAGAAGGCTGTGCCATATTACAAGTTGCCACTGTTTCAGTCATCCCTTTGGAGCAGTTTAGATAAACAATGCTGTTTGCCCCAGAGTATAAACTGTGGTACATAGAGGAACATTAAACATAAGTTAAATCCTTTTAGGCAATTACCACTTATCCAAATACAAGACAGTGTTTTTTTCCAAAACACTAATGTTCAGAACTGGGGATTGTCTTGCATTTACGATATATATTTTCCGAATATCATGGCGAAAAGTAAGTTTCAAACTTTGCAGGTACAGCAGTAGTGAAGCCTGGGGGAAATAGTAAAGATTACCACCAAGGTCGTGGTGTATGTGGCAGATTTTGTGCGTTGCATTTAGTGCCAAAAATTAACTGCTGGAAAAAAAGATTTCTCACCATGAACTAAAATAAAGTTAGAGATATTCCTTTCACATCAGTTACTGTACGAATGTTGTATTGGGAGCCAACGGTCAAGCAGAGAGCTGTATGTTTCAATTACTCCTGCCGGTGAAGGACATAAATAAACTAGTAACATTTCTGTTTTCCCCTCTGCCTTATTGTACCACTGTCAGCATGAATTTACGATCAAATTTAAATTAGGTAAAACATTTTATGATGTATTAACTTTGTTGTCTTAATAGAAAATCACATCCATAATCATTGTTTTCATGGAAACCAAAGGCTAGAGGATAAAAGTATGAAAAAATGTTGTATTTAGGCATTAAGAGTGTAGATAATCTTTTTTAAGTCATATTCAAATTTAGCTCCCAATCTTGATATAAATATTGTTAAAATAGAAATGACTAATAAGAATTTTAATAATCATCTAGGAAAAGCTACTAAACCAAATTAATAAATAAACTCCTGCTGTAACTAAGATTGAAGAATGTTCTATCAGTGACAATTTCAGCATTTTGAAGCTTTGGCATACTTTCATTGTTTTGCACCTAAATTTAGATTGACTATATATATAAATGAAAAATGTTATATAAATTTTTTCTTGCATTGCTGTAACTTATTAAACACTCCAATGTGTGCTTTGTTTCATTTCCATGTTGTTTGTTTATTAAATAATCATTTAGCATATATCAGTACTGTAATGTTAATGAATAAAGATATATGAAGCTAATCCTATGCTGACATTATTATATGAATATTTTGTTTCCAGCCTATTAGTACGACAGTATGACACAATTGGAGAAATGATAAGAGCTCTCCAAAAAACTTACATCATTAACAACAAAACAAAGAATGATGTAGCACAAATGTGGGTTGGACTGAGTCAAATCCGATCCCTTTTACCAGTCCAGATGTCACAGGAAGAGGAAGCACTTATGCGTGAGAGGCTATGGTAAACCATTCACAATAACACTATATTAACAGCTATATTCAATACTTGATCATTTATCTTCAGAAGCATGAAGGCATAATTGTTATCAGGCTGCACCGTGGCCGAGTGGTTAGACCACTCGCCTCTCACCTAGATGGCCTGGGTTCGATCCCAAGCGTCTGCATTTGAGATTTGTGGTGGACAAAGCAGCGCAGGGGCGGGTTTTCTCCGGGTTCTCCATTTCCCCCGCCATCGCATTCTACCAGTGATCCATCTTCATTCATGTATCATCAGTGTCACTGCCTGCAGTGCCATAAGTAGTTAAAGCGGGCATTAAACACTACAAAAAAAAAAAAAAAATAATTGTCATCATTGTGTGAAATCTGATTTAAAACTGAATCATTATGTTTTTCCATGATCTGAAGTTAATAGAATATGAGGAATTTAAATAAATTAAATTAAAATAAGGAGACAAAATTATTTCTTGTTTAACATATAAATATTCTGCATGTAGCTACAAAGTATATCATTAAAATGGTAATGCTGATCTAAGGTTTTATTTCTGTTACCAACTGCTGAAAATTATTAATTTTTACAGGAAACTTGTGAACAACCACACCTTTTTTCAGCATCCTGATTTAATTAGGATTCTTAGAATACATGAAAATGTAATGGCAGTAATGATGAACACACTTGGAAGGCGAGCTCAAGCACAATCAGATGCAGAAGCCCAAGCAAAGACAACTGAAGCAGAAGGAGCAGCACCTTCTAAGGAAAAGGTATCTACATTAATCATATAATCATTAATCATATTTCCTGTGCCTGTTTAACCCCTGTTTTATAAATTAGAGACCAAAATATGAAATCACTGGAAGTGGTTCAAAGTAAGTGCAAATTACAATCATAAATTGCAATGACTCAAATTTACTCTCAAGTGGCTTCACTATAATCGCCACAAAGCTTAAAGGCTGGCCAGTGCTTGTGCAGAGCGCTGTTGCCAAATGTAGTGGCCGTATACCACGGTAACTGCGTACGTAAGAGCATGTTTTACATGCCAGTCATGGTAGCATCCATAGTTTCCCTAGTCGCACTCCGTGGTGTAATAGTTACCATAAAATCATAAAGCCAAGGTCGCGGGTTCAAACCTGGTGAAGGACAATGGATTTTTTCGGGCATGGCTTCCTTTGGTCCCATGTTATAGATTTACGACACGTAAAAGAACCTCAATCCTGGAAAAGAGACCTCTGAGCAAAATTAATCAATCTTTCATGCCCAATATAGAATGGGATGCTGAGAACCACAATAGGTAAAGAGCATCCATAAATAAAACTCAATTTCCATTTACCTAATTAAGCAACACATTTAACATCCTTAAAACATTAAAATCGTTAAACCACATAGGCTTTCACGGCCAGAGTCAATATAACTAGAATTATTTTTGGGCTGTTTTGCCATGGTCTGCTGGAGTAAGATGATCCAGAGGTTTCGCCCACAACTGAGGTAAATATCTTCAGTGGCGCAGTCAAAGTTTCCTCAGAGAAGGTCTCACTGCATCTGAAGCAGTCACTTTATTTATGCTGGTTGGTTGGGGGCAGGGCTTGGTCTCTCTAGTGCAGGTGCCTTCTGATTGGCCCACTTTGATCTTGTCAGTTTTATGATGTTTCCTGCCTTTGATGACAGGATGCCATTTTCCTCTTCTTTTTTGTTGAAATTGTTAGGATACTTGTAAATTTCTATAGCTTCTCGCTGTAATCGGGCATCGTAATGTACTATGGATGAAAGGATGTTGGTGTCCTGTAATTTTATGATGAATTAAATGAAGTCAATCAGTATCTATTCTTATGCCTGATTTCATCAACAGGCATTAAAGATACTCTCACATGCAGCTAATATATTTAAATTTTAGTATTATATAATCCTTTATGCATTTAAGAAGACATAACTTAATTTTTAAATGAAATTTAAAGGTTTGCCATATATTTTAAACAAACTAATGGACACATTAGCTGATTTAAGTCTTTTATTTTTTGAACTTAATTTGAAATTGTCCAGAAATTCATGTTTTGAGTGGTTGATGGGGTAAAGAAATGTATGGTATGGGTGCAATGTTACGTGAAGGCGATGGTGGAGGCGGCGTAACTGTAATGACCATGATGGATATGATTTTGTATTTAGACAACAGAAGGGAGAACAGAAATGTGTGGTATGTGTACAATGATAGAATATGACTGCAGCATAGCTGTAACATTGATGATAAGTATAATTTTCTATTTAGACAATATACTTAGTATAACACATTATAAATTTTATGGATGGAAACCACCTACTCTGCTGCCCAATCTTTAGTCAACATGATAATATGACATCAAAATACTGGAAAGCGAGACAGCGAACAACTTCACTGTCAACTGCTCAACATTAGATACCAACCAACCACATGTTTTTACCTCATTTGAATTTGCGCAGAAATTCACATTGCGAGCAGGAGAAAGATGCAGAGAGAACGGAAGTGTTTTGGTTTGTCTGTGTTTGATGTTGATGGCAGCAGCTTAGCTGTAATGACGATTACAGATTCAATTTTCATTTAAGACAACATACTTAATTGTTTTACCTAAATCTAATTTGGGCATAAATTCCTTTTGAGTAAGAGATATGGAGATGGACGAATGTGCGCGATGATAAAATATGGCGACGGCTGCAGAAGCATAGCTATAACAATGATTATGGATTATTTTCCATTAAGACCATATACCTCATATAAAGTGCATAAAACATTTTGCCCAATTTGATTTGCCCGTAAATTCACGTAGCAGGTGGCACAGAGGCAGGGGCAGGGGGGAAATTGACAATGTACCAGTATGTGTGTTGCTCTCTCTCTGCTTTACCATTGGCTTCTAATACAACATTACATGCAGCCACCAAAATGAAAATAAGTCCTCAAATTTTATTTTAATCTCGGAGTGTAATTTTTTTTTTTCCAATGAGAATGCTCATAGGCCCATTAACAGCTAATTTTTCATGCAAAATGATATGCTTAGAATCTGCCACATATATGCGATCTTGGTGATAATCTATACTGTTTTTCTCAGGTTTTGCCGTGAAATTTGAAACTTATTTTTTCTCCAGATGGTATTCAGAAAATGTGTATCGCAAATGCAAGACAACACCCAGGTTTGAACATTAATATTTTAGAAAAAAACACTGTCTTGTATTCGAATAAATATGGTAGTTCATCAATCAGCTAACAGAGAAACCTAGGAAGTGTATGGAGGCTATCAGCAACAGGTCCAACAGTCAAAATCTACTGATGATGTAGGCGACTTTGCTTATGGTACATTCTCAGATAGTTTGTTACTTAGTAAATCAGCTCAGGTGTAAATTCTATTCACTTTGCAATTTACGGTTATAGTATATTAGAGCTTCAAGCATAAGAAGCTTGCATCTAAATAAGTGTCTGCTTATGCATCAAAGTTTTAAGGGAAATATTCTTCAATTTCATTTGAATTTCCAGTAACAATAAGAAGTTCATTCGAATACACTTATTTGGACTCCCAGATACAAAATTATTTGAATTACAGCTTTGCTACTTTATTTTCCCCAAGTTTAGAAATGTATCAAATGAAAATGTAAACTAGATATGTATGTTGCATTAAAGTAGACAAGCTTCTGCTAATTTGTTATTATTTGACTCTGGAAATAAAAAGTTTTGAATTTGAAATTGTTAAAAAAATAGTCTAATGTGATAATGAACAGTGTAGAACAGTGGTAAAAATTAATAAACTCAGTAATTAAATGAAGTCAGTCGGTATCTATTCTTATGCCTGATTTCATCAACAAACATTAAAGGTACTCTCACATACAGTTAATACTATATTTCAATTTTAGTATTATATAATCCTTTGTGCATTTAACCAATTTATCAAATAAAATAAACGTACTATTAAGTCCTCAAGCATGTGTTTGAGAGGATGGTATCTTGTATCTTTTGGAAAAATGTGTCTTTGTCAACTCCAGAAGTGTCTCCAAAATTATTAAGCATGGTGAAGTATGGGAGAAATGCTTCATGAGTTATGTGGCAGATTTCATGTGTTTCATTTGCACTGTTAAGTTAGTTTTTAACAGACTGAAAGGGATTATTAGCATTCTCATTGGAAAAAATGTTTCTCTCTAAGAGTAAAATAAAAGTAGAGAGGCTACCCCCTTAGCTTACTTGGTAGGGCATCTGTCTGCTTGTGTGCGTGCGTGCATGTGAGATGTATTGTAGGGAGGAGGAACAAACAAACTAGAGGATTTCCTTTCACATTAATGGTTGTTCCTAATATTATATTTATCCGAATACAAGACAATGTTTTTTTCAAAATATTAGTGTTCAGGACTGGGGATTGTCTTGCATTCGCGATATGCTTTCTGAGTATTATAGGGGAAAGTATGACTTTCAAACTTCACGAGTATGGCAGTGGCGAAGCAGTGGTACAGATTACCGCCAAGGTCACAACATGTGCAGCAGGTTTTGAGTGTTTCGTTTTGCGCCAAAAATTAGCTGTTAAGGAGAATATGAGTATTCTCATTGGAAAAAAGATTACTCTCCAAGCCTAAAATAGAATTACAGGAGTTCCTTTCACATCAGTTATTGCACATAATGTTGCATTGAAAGTCAACGGTCAAGCAAAAAGAGAGAGGTTAGCTGTACATTTCCCCTCCTAGGGCCCACATATACCGCAATGTGAATTTATGTGCAAATTTGAACTAGGTAAAATGTTTTGCAATATATTATGTTGTTTCAACATAAAATTGCATCCATAAATAATTTTCATTGCAGCTATGCTGCCATTATGTTTTATCATCATATATACTGTACATTTCGTTCTCCCTCCTCTGTCTCTCTCCCACTCGCAATGTGAATTTCTGTGTGAATTAAAATTAGGTAAAAACATTTACAATGTGTTACATTAAATATGTTGTCTAAATGCATCATCACCATCGTTACAGTTATGCTATGACCATTACGTTCTATCATCACATATACTGTACATTTTGTTCTCCCTTCTCCGTTTCTCCTGCTCGCGCAAATTCAAATTAGGCAAAAACATTTATGATGTGTAATATTAAGTATGTTGCCTAAATACAAAATTATATCCGTATCATTACAGTTACTCTACCGCCAATGCTGCCATCATGTACCATTGTACCCATACCATACCTTTCCCTACTCTCCTCTCTGGGAACCACTCAAAATGTGAATTTCCACACAATTTCAAATTAATCACAAAAAATAAATAATTAAATAAGGGACTTAATCAACTAAGTTTTTATTGGTTTGTTTAAAATATGTGGCAATCCTTTAAATTTCATTTAAAAGTCTTCTTTTTATACACCTAGATCTTTTAAATAAGTCTTATGTAGATGATATGCTAAATTCCAAAATTAAGTTCTGAAAAATGGGGATTGTCTTGTATTCTGATAAGTACGGTACATTAAATCTTTTGGAACTATTGGTCAAACAGAAACTGAGAGGTTTAGCCTAGCATTTACCTTCCACCACAGCTGCACACATCCCGGAACATTTCTGTTCTTCCCTCTCTCCCTCCCCTGCATGTGAATTTCTACTCAAATTTGAATTATGAAGAATTTTTTACAGTGGTAAACTTTTTTACAATTTAAATATGTTCTTTAAATGGAAAATCTTTTGCATTATTGTCACTTTCTTCCACTGCACACATACCAGTACATTTCCATCTTCTCCTCTCACATTGTCTCTTGCTAACCACGTGAACTTTACACAAATTCTAATGAGGTAAAACTTTTTACACAATGTGTTATATTAGGTTGTTGTCTAAGTAGAAAATCTTATCCATCATTATCATTGCAGCTACACTGGTGACATTACCACCATCAGTGTCACTCTCTCACTGCACACATACTGGAATATTTTCATTCTTCCCTCTCTCTCTGCTCTTTACGTGAAGATTTGTGCAAATTGAAGTGCACTATATTAGGAATGTTGTCTAAATAGAAAAATTGTATTCATCATGATGTTGCATCTGCCAGTATTTCTGTTCTCTTGCTCTCTATTTGAGCAAATTATGTAAAAAATTAATTTAAAAAAATCTGATGTGTTTTATTCACATGATTTTCTCTACCTGTTCTGTAAACAAACTGCTCTTAATAAAGATTCTTCTTTTATCTGTATCATGATAATCAAGATACACATTAGCAGAAATTCTCTTGTTACTAGTTCCTTGTAAATTGAAGGGAAGTAAAGGAGTACACAATTCTAAAACAATATTCAAATCTTTTAAAAACAGATTACTATGTGAAACTATTGACATTTGGTTCTCTTTGCATGGCTAGGAGTAAAGCAAAAGATGTATGAAACTAAAGATGACTTGCTTTTTAAGAAAAGTTAAAGCATTTTAAAATTGAAAGCAATATCAAGAAATATCTTGGAAATAATTAATGTTACAAAAAAAAAGTGTGGTTTTAACATGTAAAAAATTTTTGTTTACATCTTAAGGTTTACCAGTTATATGAAAGCCCTTCGTGGTGTAGTGGTTACCATGCTAACTTCATATACTCAAGGTTGCGGGTTCAAACCCGGCAGAGGACAATGGATTTTTTTGGGCATAAAAATCCTTAGCATGGCTTCCTTTGGAAGGGAAGCAAAGTTGGTGGTGCTGTGTTGTAGGTTTACGCCACGTAAAGGAACCTCAAGACTGATAGAGAGGCCTCTGAGCAAAATTAAGCAGTCTTTCACACCCAGTATAGAATGGGACGCTGAGGACCATAGCAGTGTAAGAGCGTCCATAAATAACACACCATTTATTTATTTTATCCAGACTGAAGAGGTCTTCAGGTGCTAGTCCCAGAAAGTTCAAGATATACTTTTTGTTTATTATGAAATTATCTTAAACATATGGTAATTTAATAAAAATCATGAGACACACACAAACTTGCACACATGCGCACTCACACACACACACATACACACACACACATACACACACACACACACACACACATATATTATCTGTGAAACCTCAACATCAAATTTTTGGTAATACTGTACCTTTTCTACCTATTGTGTATGTAATTAGTACATTTAGAGAAAGTAATAAAAAAACAAGTAAATTAAAACAAACTAAAAAGGACTTAATCAGTTTAAATGTCCCTTAATTTTTTCATTTTAAATTTCTTCTTTTTATTTAAATGGTATGTTAAATTCCAAAATTTAGTTCTGATAAAAGTAGGTCATCTTATCTTCAGATAAATCTGGTTAGTTACTATAGCTTGAAATATTCCATTGTTAGAGTTTTATGTATGTTGGTAGACTTGTTATGCAACCAATTTAGATAGCTTTAACATTTAATTAATAATGGTTTTTGAGTTACTTTTTATTGCTGTTTCCATAGGATACATCTCATGAAATGGTGGTGGCATGCTGTAGATTTTTATGTTACTTCTGCAGAACTTCAAGACAAAACCAAAAGGCCATGTTTGATCATTTTGCTTTCCTGCTGGAAAACAGTAATATTTTGCTATCAAGGCCTTCTCTACGTGGTAGCACTCCTCTGGATGTGGCCTATTCATCTCTAATGGAGAATACCGAGCTTGCGCTGGCTCTCAGGTATGAGAAATGTTTAAGCAGAGGTGCATTATTATAATAGAGAGGAAAATAGGTATATATGCGCATGTGCATGTGCAAGTGAGGATAATTTCAGAAGCGTCTCAATAACATTTTAAAATTCCTACATACACACCATTTACATACACACATACATACCAATAGCAATGTGTAGATCCTATTTTGAGATTAGTCTCTATTCCCAAACTCTAGGATGCAGATCATGTCAAGAAATACATTTATTTACTAATAGTAACTGTGAGAATGAATTTTCATACATGTCAGTTTTGCATAATTTGCAATTATGTCTGGTTCCTAAAACCTACTCATACACATGCATTCTTAGAATATTCATGTCAGTACATTAGTAGTGTATTTTCGATTGAATGAAAGCCTCCTCTGTATAGAAAGTGTGAGTAATAAGGTATATTTTTAATTCTGATCTTAACTTGTTTTTGTTCATGTGTTTTTTTATAGGAGAAGGAATTAATTAAATAAAAATATTACTTTTTGGAATGACTGCAAATTATTTGTTGGTCTCTTTATTATGAATATCTGTATTTGTTGTAAACTTTTCAGGGTTATTTGTTACAAATGACAATATGGCTAGAACATATTCATAGGCTAATGGTAAATTTCCAAACATTTTGAAACGTGGTTTGCAGTGAGTTGATCGTCTTACCCTTGCCTTTATTCTTATTACCTTTTTTTGCATAATGAATACTTTTTTGGCATATACCGAATTTCCCTAAAATATTCCATGGGCCATCAATGAATGAAAATATGCTAAATAAGTTGTTTTAGTATGCCCTTATTTATAAGCTGAGTTAAAGATCGGATTGCAAAACATGCAGAGCTCAGTATCAGTAAGATAAAATCAATATGGTGTTACCAATTCATGTTACGATCAATAAGAAGACCCTGGACTTTTGTATCACAGGCTTCTGCAGTCTGATTATTTTCATATTTTATCTTTAGGTCTGTCATGATGGTTTTATGCTTTGTGCAAAAATTAATGTAGTTAGTTTTTTCAGTGTATGTAAATTTTGTTACTTTCAAACCAGTTATTTAGTGTGTTGAATCTGGGAGTTGAATGACATTGTGTTCATTAATTATAATACTTGTGTCATTTGCAAAAGGAACTTGATAGGCATTGTTGTTTATAACTGCAGGTAGATCATTTATATACACTAAAAATAATAAGGGACCCGAATAGAACCTTATGGGTCACCATGCTTTATTTCAGACCATTCAGAATATGCATTGCTTCTATTTGAAGTATTTATTATAACCTTTCACTTTCTGTTTGATAAGTGACATGTAACCCATTGATATCCTTTGCCCCTAATACCATAGTGTGATAATTTTGATAGAAGTATTTCATGATTAACACAGTCTAAAAGCTTTGAAGATCACAGAATATTCCTAGTATATTAAGTTTGCCATCCGAGAGCACTTAAGAACTTCATTAGTTAACTTGAAAATGGTATCACTGATTGACATGCAGTTCATGAATCCAAACTGCTCTTTTGCTAAAAATATTATATTTATCTTGATAGTGATAAATTTGCAAAATGTTGGCTATATAAATTACTCATTATACAGATGTATTTCTCTTTCCTGTTTGCTCAATGCTTGCATGTTAGTTTGCATCAAAAGCCTTTATTTAAACTCAAAAACTGACATACAGTAGTGACATACAAGTTGATATGAATACCTTTATGATCATCCATGGTTTTAATTTTTCCTCTGTAATTAAAAAGATCAATATTGCAGTCCAATACAATTAAAATTGTTGTAGTTGTGTAATTTGTCGATACACATTTTAATTTAATGAAGGATATATTTGATATTAGGGTGCCCTGTATATAGAGATTACCAACATATTTAGACTGCTAATCTCAGTTGTTGATAATTCAAATATTTTATCAGCACTCAGAGTTTTCAGATCATCTCTAATTTTAATCTGCTATAAAAGGTGGAACTGGTCTAATATAAACATCCATTTCGAGATGTTTTGATCGATCCTAGAAAATGTCTGCTAAGAAAATCTATTTTAATTTATTCAAATTTACAATTCCTAATGCTTTAGCTAATCCTTATTGAAGCAAATAACTTCCAAATTTACATCTACTCCTTTAAGGAAATGAATTTCATCCATATTTACTTTCTCTACAGGTATTATGTACATTGTGTATAGGGAAGGTATTGTAATGCACCCATAAATTTTATACCGAGATTTCACCAGAAATACATGGGTCACTCTGAATAAAAAAAAAAAAAAAAAAAAAAAAAAAACATTTTTAGAAAAAGATCCTTGTGTGTGCATGTGTGTGTGTGGACAGTACAGCTCAAAAATGAAAAGACCATTAAATACCAAACCTGGTACTTAAGTTGCAACAGAAAGATATTTTAAGAAAATCTCCCCACCCCCAAATACTCTTTAAATGGAAAAAGAATTTGAAAATTTTGATTTTCTCAAAAATGGCTCTAACGATTTTGATTAAAATCTCTTATAAGCTCCATGGACCCCGAGATCATTTGAGCATCATTTCCCAATTTCATTCATCGTCCGATATGACCAACCAGGTTAAAGAACATTAAAAAAAAAAAAAATCTCTTATATTTAAGATATTTACATCACAAATAAACTTTTTATATCTTGAATTTTCTGGGAATAGCCGTCGAAAACCTCTTTATTCTGGATGATTTTTATTCAATTTTGCATAACTGATAAACTGTAAGAGATAGACAAAAATTTATTACACAAAGGATGCAGATATTGATAAAACACACAGTCATATACATTTTTTTCTTGGAGTTGGCCGTTTTCGAGATATTCCTTGATATTGATTTCAGTTTTGAAATGCTTAAACTTTTCTCATACAGGAACTTGTCAACTCTTGGTCACATAAAGAAGCAAATTTCAATCCCATAGCAACCACATTTTATAACATTTGACTACAGTTTAACCTAGTGTATTCCCTTATTTCCCTTCTACTTACAAGGAACTAAATAATAATAAGAAGAATAACATTAATAACAATAATAATAATTTGTTAGAAAGTCATGTGAATGGAACACATAGATTTTTTTGTGATATTCCCTGTATATTTAAGTGTAAGCATTAATCAGGGATCTGGTTACTTTGATAATTAATGTAAACATATTGACATGTTCCATATCCTGTTGTCAAAGACAAAGCATAGGATTTACAGAATACAAATAAGTGTAATGTGTTTTCTTTACGGATACTGTAGAATTTGAATTTATCAAAATTATTTCACTTTTAGAAAACAAACATTTTTGTTTTCTATAAGTGATTCTAACACTGGCCGTGAAAGCCTTCGAATATTAATATTTCACTTTTGATTTCCAAATCACCTACTACTGCC
Organism: Hymenopus coronatus; assembly: GCA_030762935.1. NCBI lineage: Eukaryota > Metazoa > Arthropoda > Insecta > Mantodea > Hymenopodidae > Hymenopus > Hymenopus coronatus. Next base: position 81,480,618 of record CM060883.1, read on the forward strand.
CAGTTAAGTTTCCCTGAGTATTTGTTGGGTTATGTTATTAACATTGTTTATAATTTGTCCTTTTTGGTTTAGGTGTAGCCCTTCATTTCCTAAACAAGAGAGTGCAGGTATTTGTCCACTGCATGGGACTCATAAGCCCATTTAATATTTTCATTTACTCATTAAACAAAGTTCTGACATACATCACATCTTATAATTATACTATTTAGAGTAATTACTTGCTTTTGGAAAATATTCTTTTATGGACCTACATATGTAACATGGCAAAATAGGGAGGAGGCCTGTTTGAAACATGGGAGTGGGGTTTTTAAGAAAATGTCAAACATTTTATGTGGCATTATAAATATTTCCTAAGCTGGAAATAGGAAAATGTTTGCAATATTGCTTTTGAGTCCCCAGCACAAGAAGCTTTTCGCTAAACCATAATATGATGTAAAACTGTGTATGTGTTCAGGACTTTCAACTAACCTTCTTTACACTTAATCACAGACACAATCCATACCCAGTGATTAGAAGGTCCTGTCTATCTAATTTACAATTAAGAAAAGAGTGAATATGAATCAAACATACTTGGCAAAACATCAAAAAAGCAAGTATAACATTTCAGATATCAACATAAAGTTATTAAAATTCAAATATACAACAAAATATTTTTATTTAATTGTAATACTATGTAATGATGTTACATTTCAGAGAGCATTATTTGGAAAAAATTGCTATCTATTTATCCCGTTGTGGGCTACAGTCTAACTCAGAGCTTGTGGAGAAGGGCTACCCTGATCTAGGTTGGGATCCAGTGGAAGGAGAGAGATATCTTGACTTTTTGCGTTTTTGTGTATGGGTCAATGGTAAGCAAATTAATAATTATATTAGAAATTTTAAATACTACTAGAAATGGAAAAAAAAAAAAAAAATTACAATTTTACCTCTTGTAAACTTGTATATTTTCAATAATTATTTTTATTGCCTGAAGTATTTAATGTTAGATTGTCAATATCTGAGTAGTGCTTTTTACAAATTAAGATAATCAGACTGCTTTCTTTTCTCTTGTGTCAATTTTAGGTGAAAGTGTGGAAGAGAATGCAAATCTTGTTATTCGACTCCTTATCCGCCGTCCAGAGTGTTTAGGTCCAGCTTTAAGAGGGGAAGGAGAAGGACTGCTTAGAGCCATAATAGATGCAAATAAGGTCTGTATAGTCTATACTAAAAATAGAAATGTAATTACTGTATATATCCGAATAAAAGACGACCTCGAATGCAAGATGACCCCAATTTTTTCAGAACTTATTTGGGAATTTAGCATATTATCTACATATATAAAAAGAAGACTGGTTTAAGACATATATAAAAACAAGAATTTTAAATGAGATTCAAAGGTTTGCCATATATTTTGAACAAACTAATGGACACTTAAGCTGATTAAGTCCCTTATTTTTTGTTTTATTTATCTAATTTACCTTATTTGAATTTGCGCAGAAATTCTCATTTTGAGCAGTTGACGAAAAGCGAAGTATGGAAATGTACGATATGGGTGCGATGATACGATTTGGCGGCGTGGTGGTGGCAGCATAACTGCAATGATGTTTATGGATATGATTTTCATTTTTAACAATATACTTACTATAAGATATTGTGCATTTTTTTACTTAATATGAATTTGCACATAAATTCACATTGTGAGCAGGAGAAAGCTGGATGAGAGAGAATAGTATGTCTGTGTTTGGTGGTGACAGCAGCAGCTTAGCTGTAACGATGATTATGGATATGATTTTCAATTAAGGCAACATACTTAATATAATATATCATGAAACGTTTTACCTAATTCTAATATGCATGTAAATTCAATTTTGGGGGGTAGAGATGGAGAGGACAATACGGAGATGTACAGAATGTGTGCGATTGTACAACGTGACGAAGGCGGTGCTGGGAGTGTAACTGTAACAGTGATTATGGATGCTATTTTATATTAAGACAACATATTTAAAAGCCCTCTAATTTTATTTTAGTCTCAGAGAGTAATAATTTTTCCAATGAGAACACTCATAGAGATTAACAGCTAATTTTGGCGTGAAATGTAACACACAAAATCTGATGCATACATTGCGATCTTGACGATAATCTATACCATTTCCCCAAGGCTTCACCACTGCTATACCTGTGAAATTTGAAACTTAGTGTTTTTCTGTATGGTATTCAGAAAACATATCGTGAACACAAGACAACCTCCCAGTTCTGAACATTAATATTTTGGAAAAAAACATGGTCTTGTATTCGGATAAATACTGTAAATATTACATTTCATCTTTCATTTATTTCTGTAACTTTCATAAAGCCTTTTGATGAATACCCAAAGGAACATGACAAATGAGCCAGCTGTTAACATTAGAAGTACTGAAAAGTACAGTCTGATTAGAAGTGTCACTCATCATTTTGATGAGTTGAAGCTATATTTTCTTTACACTGAAATACTGAACAAATGTGAATAAAGAGAAACTTTTAAGTTTAATCTGTGTACACATACAGGGAGAGCCAAAGAACTGGGATCAGCTGTCTGCATCATCGGTGCTCTTTGCCACCTGCCATTATCTTAAAACCACCCATACAAATAGCTTTAAAACTAATTTAAAGTCTTTACTTATCAACTTTATGAAAGGAGATGCTGAAACTGGTTACTGTCATCCACACATTTTTGTCACCTCTTTAGGAAACTATTCATCACCCACCACAGTTCACATTGAGCAATGCTAGCAATTTCCTCCTTCTTCAATTACGATACAGATTCCTGTCATTTCTCCAGGCACACTTTAGCCTCGAGCTTATTATACTATAAGCAGCCAGCGCCCAGTTCATTGGTGATCCTTGTATTTGCCAAGTTCTACTGAATAGTACACTGTATGTTTAAATTCTTTATTCCATTAACTTATTAATAGCTTAAGGGAAATCAATAACTAAATTAATTTTGGAAACTAGCACATTTTTAATATAAATTATGAATTAAAGCAAAATATAAGTAAAAAAACATATTTCAATTATTTTCTCTTTTGTTCATTCAAAGCCCCTAACTCTGTCATAAAGCCTCATGTTTGCATATCACCAATGCTGTTGGCTCTGCACATATATTTTGATCCCATTGTTAACTGTTTATCCTGAAATTTTCCAATTATTTTAAGAAACTACATTCTGGCACTCTATTGAAAAGAGCATCCTATTCATCATGCATATTAATTATGAGACCTGATGGAAAGAAAATTCCTAGCAGGTCACAAACCATTAGCAAGAAACTACATCACTTTCTATAAATATTTCGGATAGAAGTGATATAAAAGCTCACACCCATTGTTATGACTGATATAGCTGCCTCTAGTAATAATTGCTTTTCAAAAAATTCTAAATGGCCAAGTCTTTACAGACATGCACTTTATAAAGATTGAGTAAAAATCAAGGAGCCTAGGGATTTTGCAGTAAACCGTTTAAGAACATTTTTTTTTTTAAACAAGTATTCATTAAAATTCAATCCTCCATAGAAATATGAGATTGGACTTGTGCCTATTGTAACTTTTTTGGTTAATATTGGTATGTTTAATAAGGTATGTAAGAACAGTAGTTAAAATTCCTTCACACAAAACCAAAATCAGCACATACATGACAGGTTGTCAGGTTTCAATCAATTTTTTAGCATCAGTACTAGTTTATGCCCATTAAAATATAACATTCAAACTGAAAATGATTATATCTAAATTTTTAAAGTTGCTCCCTTAAATCACAGGGCTACCTATTTTTCCTTGATACTGGGGAACAGGTTCCTTTTTAATTTCTCTACATGTATTTTGTACATTGTGTATAGAGAAGGTATTATATTCCACCCAAAAATTTGATAAAGAGATTTCACCAGAAATACATGTTTTGAGACCCCCTGAATAAAAAAAAAGTTTTAGGAAAATATTCCTCTGTGTGTGTGCATGTGTGTTTGTGGGTGCAGGGGTGTGTGTGTGTGTGTGTGTGTGTGTGTGTGTGTGTGTGTGTGTGTGTGTGTGTGTGTGTGTGTGTGTGTGTGCGCAGTATCTTCCAAGGGTGCAACACAAAGATTTTCAAGAAAATCCCCCCGCCCCCAACTACCCTTTACAAGGAAAATTTTTTGAACATTTTGATTTTCTGAAAAATGGCTCTTATGATTTTGATAACAATATCATATATTAAAAATATTGATATGACAAATAAAATGCATATCTTGAATTTCTGGAAACAGCCTCTTTATTGACATCTTTATTCTGTATGAATTTTGCATAACTAGTGAATTGTAAGAGATAGGCAAAAACTTACCTCACCAAAAATGTAGAACTTGTTAAAACACACAGTTTATCCTATATTCATTCTTTTTCATGAAATTGACAGCTTTTGCTAGTGGTTTCAGTTTTAAAATACTTATACTTTTCTTGTAGGGGAATTTGTCAACTCCTGGTCATACAAACAAAGGGACTTCAATCATATAGCAACTAGCTTTTAAACCATTTGACTATCACTCTAGCCTATGGTATTCCCCGATTTCCCTTCTACTTACAAAGAAGCAAGTAATAAGACCATTTCTGCTAATATTTTCTCGATTAGCATGAAGTAAGAGATGTAGAGAAAGTCATGTGAATGGAACACAATAGATTTTTATTTAATTTGTAGTGCCTTGGAAAGCTGTGAAATGTTCATATTTTAAACTTTTATAATGCTAATAGCATAATTTAAACTTAGTTATTTGCATGGTGTGCAATATTTTTCAGATGTCTGAGCGTATAGCAGATAGAAGAAAGTTGATGGATGAAGCAGAAGGAACAATGTCAGTAATGCAGTTTGAACATCCTCTCCCAGAAAGTGATGATGATGAAGACTACATAGACACAGGAGCAGCCATTCTTAACTTTTATTGTACTCTTGTGGATCTTCTAGGACGTTGTGCTCCTGATTCTTCTGTCATTGCACAGGTGAATCATCTCCTCTATATTACCTGAGCTATATGCTCATTTCTAATTGTAATTTATTGCATGCTCTTGTTTTTGGGTGTATATTTCAATATATTCTGGTGGAAAAGGGTGTTCATTTAAATTTTGCATGCTTGTGTCATTACAATGAGAACTTTTTAAAAAGTTATATTAATTCAAGAAACAAACTTGTAAATAGGTTCATATAAGTAGTCCTAGTTAGAATATTTCATATTTATCATTTCAACCGAAGAGGAGACTGGCAAACAAACTGACTAGAACTTTTAGTTGGTTTTAAAAATCTTCATAGCTGATTAACATTTGAATAAATAATAAGATTGTTCAACATTTTTTTTGTTCTCTTTGTTAGAAGATAAGCTTACAGAAAGTATTCAAGTCAACCAATATGCAAATAGATATCCTCCGTAACCTGAAACTGAATACTATTAGGGTTTGGAAATGGTTTGCAAAAGTATTTTGTGCATGATTTACTAATCAACATTTTCCAGTGTACATAGTCTCTGAGTATACTCCTAAACAATATAAATACAGCACTGCTACTTTCTAATTCCTTTCTGTGTTACAAAACAACTTTTGGGGGTACTATGCACCCAATCATGGACAGCTTCCTGAAATTCCTTGTTATTGCCTAACCTTTAACCTCACAGTGTGTCCTTCATGTTGTCGAATAGAGCATAATCAGATGGAGTGAGATCCAATGAATATTGCAGTCTCATGTTGCTGGTGTGCATCATGATGGTGTATTGTCAAGCCGGAAAGCATTCCTTTTGACCACTTCCCCTGTCTCCATTGCTGAATCCTGCATCTAAAACTTGTAAGTATGTCACTGTGCACCCTGCTGTTGACAGCTGTTGACAGCTTATGGGAGCCAAGTGCCCCAAAAGATGGAGATTGTCTGCTTACCTGTAGATGGAGCAACAAAACATTTCTTGGACTGTGGACTCCGAGGATGTTTTCATTGCATGGTTTGGACTTTCTTCTCAGATAGTGACACCTGATGGGATGTGGATGTTCCTTCTTCATTTCCAGTAGTTGACAGACTGCAATTCTGTTCTCTTCCTGAGCCAGTGTCAAGTCTCATGGAATCCAACATTCACACACCTTTTTTATATCCAAATTGTTACGAATAATGTTCAGAGTTAAGCAGCTGAAGCCTGCCTCCTTCCAATTCATAAAAAATTATGTGCATATCAGCCATAATTAATTCAGACACAACCTTAATGTTCCTCGGAGATTGCAGTGTTAGCAGACAACCTGTACTCACATTCTTGCATACAGATGCCCCTCCACTGGCGAATACAGTGATCCAGTTGTGAATCATCTTTTGTGCAGGAGCTTCTTGATCACGTATTGCAGTTAAACATTTATAAATATGAGGTGTGGAAATAAAGAAACCAGACTGATTGTTGTGCACATTTCCGGCTTGATCAATGGCAAAGAGAAGAGTGAGAAATTGGCCTTGGGACTCTCCCTGACACATGTACAAAATTTCAAGCCGCTGTGACAGTCGTGTGGAATTATGTTTTGCTCTAAAGTAGAACATGTTACCATCAAATTCCCCACAAAACTAGGAAAACTTGCCAGAGAAACTTATGATTTGTTGAAACAAGTTTATGGTGATCAGTGTCTATCTCATATGCAAGTTTTTGAGTGGGTTAAGAGGTTCAAGGTTGTCAAAGATGCTCCAAAATTGGACCGACCTTCCATTTTGAGAACTGAAGAGAATGTGGAGAAGGTTGGTAGAATAGTTTGAAAAGATTGCGTACTGAGCATTTGAGCAGTTTCAGAACTTGCCGGTATCAATAAGGAAACCGTTAGAAAGATTTTGCACGATGATCTGGTTATGACAAAGGTTTTTGCTGAAGTGGTTTTCAGAATCCTCACAAATGAGCAAAAGCAACATAGAGTGGACTGTTGTGCTGACAATGTTGAAAACATTGAAAATGACCCTGATTACATCAGCAAAGTGACAAGACAATCCAGAGTCTAAGCAACAATCCATGCATTGGAAGAATCCTCAATCCCCTAGAAAGAAGAAAACACACATGAGCAAATCAAAATTCAAAGCAATGATGATTGTTTTTTTAGTATCCGAGGAGTTATCTACATTGATTGGGTGCTAGAAGGTCAGGTCTGTCAATCAAGTTTATTATACAACTGTTGTGAACACTCTCTGTGAAATATGTGATGAAGGAAATCAGATCTGTTAAAGAATTGCTCTTGGATTCTCCATCAGGATAATGTACTGGCGCATAACACAATGTCTCTGAAGAGGTTTTGACGAAAAACAACATTCCAGATTTACAAATAAGAAACAATCCTCTAGAACTCTTCAATATAGCCTCCATATAACAGAAGATGTCAAGAAATCAGAAACTTCTCCAGATGTCTTAAAACAAATGTTACTGGAAATAATTTACAATATCCTTCCCTTGAATGGTTACATATTTTTACAGATGGTTCCAGTCTACCAAATGATGGAGGCACTGGTGCTGGAGCAACATGCCCACTCTTCTCATTTTATCAAAAGTTGTATATGTATTCAAGAAATCTTGTATTCAAAATCTTGGCAATTTTCTTGTCTACAAAATCTTTTTTATCATATAAAAAAATTTGAAAAAACTGTAGTCCTATCTGATTCAAAAGCAGCCATTATTGCTATAACACAACATACAATACCTAAAAGCATTAATATTCTAGAATGTCGTAAAATAGTACAACAATTAACCCATGTACGTACATAAAAGAGTGGTAATCTAATGGATTCTAGCCCGTTGTGGAAAATAGGTAATGAAATGGCTGATTTTTTGACCAAAAAGGGAAGCAAAATGATCACCAAATCAACATCTAGTTTAATCCCTTTTTGCTCTATTAAAAGAATATCAAATAAGTAGAAAAACAAAATCAATGAAGAATACACAAACAAAACATCTAGAAAACAATGGAAAATTTACAAGATTACAATATTTCTACATTACCAAGATAATCTGCAGTAGCAACCTTCACACTACTAATAGGACATGACTGTTTATCAAACTACTTATACAGATTTGGCATAGCTGAGATTCCTATATGCCTTTTCTGTAACTTAAGTGAAGAAATGATCATGAACATCTTCTACATTGTCCAATTTTTACAGAAGATTACAACCTCCCATCTAAATATTGGAGTGCAAGAAAACAAATGATTTCATTATCAAGCGTTTAACGTTAGATACCAATCAATATTCCAGTGATGGAACATCCACCATATTTGCCTAACCTAGCACGATGTAACTTACTCTTCCTAAAAGTGAAGTCTGCACCCAAAGGAACCAGATTTGATTCTGAGGATGCAGTGAAGAAAAAGCGATAAGACTCCTCAACAGCATAACAGAAGAAGATTTGCAGCACTGCTTCCAAAAATTGAAAATTTGCATTGAAGGGGACAACATTTCAGTTGTGTTAAATTTTTTCAAAGAGTATGAGTCTGGTTTCTTTATTGCCACACCTTGTATCTGATTTTTTACTTCTTTCCTCCACAAAAGCCATGCAGTGCATCTTTGTCAATATTCACTTTCCAACTTGGCTTTCCCTATTTAGCAACAAACAAGCATTATACTTTCGCTAAACATTGTTTACAACTGCCATATAGCACCTGCATGGTGCACTAATATTGGTTCAGCATGCTACGGAAGGATGTGCCAATAGATTGAGCAGTATTTTTAAAACAATGCAATTGTAAATCATTTCTGAATGCCCCCATAGTAAGTGCTTGCCAATGGTCTTCCCCACCCTCCTATTAGAAGTTTTAGTCTAAAAGTCTTAAGGTTCAGTTGTAATTCATTGTATTTATTTGAACCTATAGGATTCAGATGATTAACTTGAAGCAGCTATTTCAATGTATGACAGAATTTATTTAATTTCAGGGTAAAAATGAATCACTCAGAGCCAGGGCTATTTTGAGATCTTTAGTTCCTCTGGAAGATCTACAGGGTGTACTTAGCCTGCGCTTTACTTTGAATAATCCAGCTGCAGGCGAGGAACGACCTAAGAGTGACATGCCTTCAGGTTTAATTCCTGGAAACAAGCAGAGTGTTGTGCTGTTTCTTGAGCGTGTATATGGTATTGAGACCCAGGAGTTGTTCTACAGTCTCCTAGAAGAAGCCTTCCTTCCTGATCTGAGAGCTGCTACTATGTTAGATAGGGTATGGAGTTTTTCTTTTGTTTGCATGGTTTTTCTTTTCTTTTTTTTCTCAAAATAGTTTAAAAAAAAAGTTTACCTCCTCAAATTACTTAGGATAAACATTTATAAGTTTTGAAATAGGCATGGCATTTATGATGGATACAAAGGCAGATTGACTTTTCTGCTATACTGCTTACTTGGTTTTAAAATAATGATAGTGTTTATTTTAGTATTTTAGACAGTTTTTATTATGTTACACATGATATTTCTGTAGTTGAAGCTCATATTATTTGTGTACTTCATTTTAAAATTAAGAACTGAGGTATTATTTTTTTTTGTTTTTTTTTTTTCTAGCTTTAGCATTCTTTAACTTGGTTGGTCATATCGGACAATGAATGAAATTGATGAAATGCTGCTCAACTGACCTCAAGGTCCATGGAGCTTAAAGTTACTCAACATTCATTTTCTTAAAATAAGGGAAAACCCCAAATAAAAACCTTATCCAAATAATTCAGCCTAAGCAAGATTCAAACTCGTAACTTGTTGAATATGAGGCAGACACGCTACCCCCATACTACCCAGTGGGTTGTATCAGTTTTATTTGCTTTACTTCATTTTGAATATTTTATTGCTATCAGCAAAACAAAACTACAGTTACAGCGCATATCATCAAACAAGAATTTGGAAGTAAGCATGTAAATCTATCACTTACACTATTTTATTAATGTGTTCCAGAATGATGGTTCTGAATCAGAAATGGCTCTTGCAATGAACCGTTATATAGGAAACTCAATATTACCGTTGCTGATTAGTCATGCAAAGTTTTATAATGAAGCTGATAACTATGCCAGTCTTTTGGATGCCACTCTTCACACCGTATATAGGTTGTCAAAGAACAGAATGCTAACAAAAGGACAACGAGAAGCTGTATCAGACTTTCTTGTTGCACTTACCAGGTTAGTTTTATTATTACATTATTTATATCATTTCATAATGAATACTTTAGCATACCTAAGTAAGAAATAAATATGTAAGTACTTAAAGCAATTGAAAAACAAGATAACATATCTCAAATGAAGCAATCCATAAATAATTAAAATTTTAATTAGTTATCTAAGAGCAAGTATGAACTCATTCACACACTTCATTAAGTTAAAACAGTGAAGTATGTAAATTAGTTTATTAGTTCCTAAATTACAAGGGGTGTTCAATAAGTCGTTAGAAAATCCAAGAAATTACACTCGTGGCATTGAAAAAAGTTTGTATTTATTAACCGTCGTCTCTTACTAGATGGCAGTTAAAGTTTCAGCTATACCCATCATATGGTTCCATTGCCATAGGCAATTGAATCAACAGTCTTGTGCGTATTTAGAAAAAAGGAAAAAAATGAGTTTTGTGCGGTGATTAAACACTTCTTTTTAAAAGGCCTAATATCAAAAGAGATAAAAGCTGAGATGGATGAAGTTCATCGTACTTCTGCTCCTGTGTTTGCAACAATTTACAAGTGGATAAATGAATTAAAATGTGACCATACATCTACAAATGATGAACATTGTTCTGGACGTCCAGTAGGAGTGCTTCCTCCAAAATGATTGACAAAATCTAGGATATGGTTTTAGTGATCGATGAATCAAAGTTTGCAAAATAGTAGAGCCACAGGCATATTACAAGGCACTGTGTTCTCAATTTTGCACCAAAAATTAGGTCTGACAAAGATCTTGGCAAGATGGGTGCCTTGTTTGCTCTCAATGGAGAATAAATGCAATCATGTGATCGATTCAGAAGTTATTTGGCACTTTTCTGTCAAATCCTGGCAAGTTTGGGTCAATACATAACTGTGGATGAAGCATGGATACACTATTATGCTCCAGACACAAAAGCACAGCCAAAACAGTGGGTTTTTAAAGGTAAGCCTACTCCGAAGAAGGCAAAGGTGATGAAATTAGCAGACAAGGGGATGGCTTCAGTTTTTTGGAATGCACATAAAATCATCTAAATTAATTACTACATTGGGTTTGATGATGGAGGCGTTTGTTTCATAATGTACTTCTGCGATGTTTGGAGGTAAGCTGTGAATTGTTCTACTCTGCTGATGAAATCCTTCACTGGTAAAGTCTTTGGTACTGGTGCAAAGTTTACTGAGGATGGAAAGTGTTGTTTCGAGTTCGCAGTTGGTTAGGTTCACAACCAGTCAAGAAGAATACAAGTTTAAATTAATATCTACACACAGTCATACCACATATCATTAAAGAAAATGAATGGATATTTTATTTGCTTTAACCTTTAATGTGGTTTGGTTGATAATGATTTAACAAGATGAGAAACAACTCACTGTTATGTCACTTTCTTTCCAGTGCAATGCAACCAAGCATGCTGTTGAAGCTTCTGAGAAAACTGACAATTGATGTGTCTAAACTATCTGAATATACTACTGTAGCACTCCGGGTAAGTATTGACAAAACAGAGTATTCTGAACAGTGTGTACACCTACACAAAAGAGGTATTTTTCTTATTGCAATATTAATTTTGTTTTTTCAGCTGTTGATGCTTCATTATGACAGATGTGCCAAATATTATGGCTCCACTTCTGGGCAAGGAATGTATGGAGCATCCAGTGATGAAGAGAAACGACTGACAATGATGCTTTTCAGCAACATCTTTGATTCCTTATCAAAAATGGTAAGCTAGATGTACCATTTGAATCTGGAAAATGCTGTTTCTTAAACATTATTCAAGATATAGAAATCAAATATCAATTAAGTGAATTGAATTAAATGAATTACCATCTGAATTGTTTAAGCTCTTTTATTACTGGATCTCTATCCCACTCAGAATTCACTTTCCAGTGATATGGGCTCACCAAGGCAACCTGGGTTTGATCTCAGGGACTGCATGCGGGATTAAGCAGGTTTTCTTCAGATTCTCTGGTTTCCCTCGTCATCGCATTCCACCAGTACTCCATATTCATTCCATATATCATCAATGTCATTGACTGCAGTGGTAAAAGTGAGCAGTAAACACTGTTAAAAAAAAAAAGAAGCAATATGGATCAATGACTTAAATAAAGAGAAAAAGGGGGATATGGGCAAATGCCTTTAATCAGTTGAATTAAATAGTATACCTATTCATAATTAATTGTAATAAAAGTCGTATTTTGACATTCTCTTTCCTATTTTGAAACATATTATCTATGCAAAAGAAGATGTTCACAAATGCTCATAAGGTTATGCTAAAAGTGAAGAAACAAAAATTATATGGTGGTGGGTTAAGTTTTGCTGATTTGAAGAACTAAATTGTTAGAATTCTGTAAAGAAATGGAAAAGCATATTCTACTGAAAGACTGCACAGTAGCTTATGAAAAACTACTATAGCTTAATAAATTGTACATTTTCATTGCAAAACAAAATTGTGCCCATGCTTGATTTATAGCAACCAAAACCAATTGTATTAAATGTAGAAAATCAAAATTAGTTTTGATGGACATAAACTATATAATACATTTTCTATAATAAATATTTGTAAAATCAATGCTTTGATAAGTAGCATAATAAGTGTTGCAAACTGTAAAGCATATTTTCAAAAACCATCACCAAATCTCTTCCCAAGTTGCAGCACATTTCCACTATTATACAGTGTGCGCACAAAGTCTGTATACCCCAATATTAAATTCAAACTGATGTGTAATAAAAGTACAAATTTCCAATATTTATGTAATTAAATGTTTCTCCTTACATCTTAGGACTCCAAACCATCGGTGTGTGTCCCCCCATTGGCTCTGCACAGCCGAATAACCGCCATGTTCTCGTGTTCATCTTACTCAACATCATTGGAGTCATTGTCTGGAAAGCTACTCGCACCGCAATTTGCAGTTCACCAGTTGAGGCATACCACTGCTTCTTCACCTTCTCTTTGATGTAACCCCATAGTGCATTATCTGGAGTTGTTAGATCAGGGCTCCTTGGAGGCCATGTGAGATTGTCCAATCCTCTACCGATCCAATGATTTCCAAAGACTGCGTTCAGACGTTGTCGAACAGCCACTGCGAAGTGAGTGGCGCCCCATCATGATGAAACCATACACTGTTTAAGATTCCCGCATTTTGCAGCTGTGGGAGGAGCCAGTCATCAATCATCTGGAGATAAGTGTTCTGATTAACAGGACCATCAAAAAATATGGGCCAAACAGATGAGTTTGTGTCATTCCAGCAGTGGGTTGTGCTCGATTTCTTCGAAAAAATTTGGATTTTCTTTTCCACAGAAATAAGCATTGCGGTTATGGGAACTGCGATAAATCGCATGTTCGTCTGTGAACATGACTTTTCCCTTCTTAGACATTCTTTGGAATTGTTGCAGCATCCAACCGCAAGCATTAACACGTGTCTCCAAATCAGCATCTGATAATTCATTCAGTGGACGTCAACACTTCATTTTCAGATCCACATTCATGTGTTTCCTCATGGTTGATTCCGGTACCCCTAACTCTGCAGCATGTTTCCTTAAGGATTTAACCAGAGATTGTTAGGTAGATTTTTCCACGTCAGCACAAAGTCCAAGTCTGGTGGATGGTCTTCCACTTCTCGCTATGTCGCGAACACTGCCCGTTAAAAATGTTTTCTGTTCCCACGCTAACAATGTCTTCTTTGTCAGTGCTGCTTTTACAAACCATGCAACGATATTGTCCATGACATTTTTCATTGATTTGCCATTAACTTGACGCTCATGAACCCACACAGCGGACACTAAGCGTTCCTCAATTGTGTAATCACTCGTATCAGCCATTCTTTCTCAATATCTCGGCATCAACTAATTTGATTCATAAGATTTGTTGATTTGTTGTCATAAGAGAGACAGCAATCGAACAATCGAAGTTGTCAACAATGGATATCTGACAGGAAAATAATATGAATATATACCAACCTCAAAAAAACATATTTACTCACGTAATTTTAAATTTAGTACAGGTGTATATGGACTTTGTGCGCACACTGTACATGTCCACACTGAATGGGTTTGGTGTAATGAAAGGTTTATGGCTAGATAACAGAAACATAACTTGTGAAGGCCAAGATTTATATTCAGATAAAGTTTGAAAATGGCACATGAAGATATATATAGAAAGTGGTTCTGTGAAGCAAAACTCTGTGAATGCAGTAAGACCCTTTAAGAAATGTGAATAATATGGTGGCATTTATAAGAGTAATGTTTAATTAGGTAGCTGTATTTTCATATGATATAATTTGTGTTTGGTTAGTGATAATGGCAGCATTAGTACCTAATAATAGTTGGTAGTAGAAGTTAATATTTGTAAAATAGAGCTAATAACATACAAAAATCTGTTTGAAAATGTATATCTCCCAATTATAAAAATACCACTGGATTCTGGGCTTGGGTCAGTGTCTTGTTCATTCTACTGATACTATTTATTGTTTCACAGGCATCAATTCATGTTTGGCATGTTTCATAGGTGACTGCCCACACTTTCAACAACCTATTAATTAAAATGTTTCACCACATTAATAGATTTACTTCATAGTGTTAGTTTACAAATTGCAAGTATCAATATAAGAGAACAATTACTGTATCTTCCCTTAGGATTATGAACCAGAGTTGTTCGGTAAAGCACTTCCATGCTTAACTGCCATTGGGTGTGCGCTACCTCCTGATTATTCACTGTCAAAGAACTATGATGATGAATGGTATAGTTCCAAGAGCTCTTCTGATCCTGACGGACCTTATGATCCACAACCAATCAATACAAGCAGGTAAGCTATTAGCTCATGACTGTATCACATACATATTGTAGCACATCTTAAAGTGTGGTGGTACCATATTTATCCAAATACAAGACAGTGTTTTTTGCCAAATATTAATGTTGGGATCTCGGAACTATCTGACTGTATTTATCTGAATACAAGACAACCTCAAATGTAAGACGATCCCCATTTATTAGGACTTAATTTTGGAATTTAGCATATCAGCTATATAAAAAGACAATATGATAACTTAATTATTAGATGAAATTTAAAGTTTTGCCATATATTTTAAACAAACTATGGGACTCAAGCTGATTAACTCCCTCCTTTTTTTTTTATTTAATTTGAATTTGAGCAGAAATTGATGTGGAGAGTGGGGGAGTGGAGAACAGAAATGATGTTCTGATCAGTGCGAGATCAAAGAAGGTGATAGTGGCAACAACAATGCAACTAAAACAATAATAATTAATAAGATTTTCTATTCAGACAGCATATATAATAAAACACTTCATTGTAAAAAGTTTTATCAAAATTAATAATTCAAATTTGCGAAGAAATTGCATTACGAGAGACAGAGAGATGGAGAGCAAAGTACGGAAATGTGCAGTATGTATGTGATGATAGAGCGTGATGGCAGCAGCAACAGCAGCAGCATAGCTGTAACGATGATTATTGATATGATTTTCTATTTAGACAACATGCTTAATGCAACACGTGTAACCTTATTTGAATTTGCGCAGAAATTCACATTGTGAGTGGAAGAGAGACGGAAAAGGGGGAAATGTACCAGTATGGCTGTGTTTAGCGGGGATGGCCCCAGCATGGCGTAACAATTATTATGGATGCAATTATCTATTAACTCAAAATTTAATATATCATAAAACATTTTACCTAATTTGAATTTGCAAGTAAATTTACATTTTAAGCGGAAGAGAGGTGGATATGTACGGAATGTGTGCGATGATAGAATCATGATGGTGGAGATGGCAGCAGCATAGCTGAAACTACAATTATGGATGTGATTTTCTATTAGGACAACAAACTTAATATTATACTTGGTAACACATTTTACCTAATTCAAATTTGCACATAAATTCAAATTCATGTTTTGAGTGGGAGACAGGCGTAGAGGGGAGTACGGAGGTGTATGGAATGTGAGCGATTAGATACATTAATGATGGTAGCATAGTTGTAACAAAAATCATGGGCTCCCAATGCAACCTTATGTGCAACCATCGATGTGAATGGGAAACCTTTAAATTTTAGTCTGGGAAAGACATTTTTGTTCCAATGAGAATGATCATATTCATAGCTAATTTCTGGTGCAAAATGAAACACACAAAATCTTCTGCATACATCCTTGACCTTGGAGGTAATTTTTACTATTTCCGTCAGGCTTCACCACTGACATGCCCGCGAAGTTTGAAACTTACTTTTTCTCTGCATGGTATTTGGAAAACATATATCATGAATACTTGCTTTTAATAAAAAGTACCAGCTATTTACTCCAAACAATATTAGCCTTGAAACCAGGAAGAATTTATTACAAACATATGTATGGAGTATTATATGGATGTGAAACTTGGACACTTTTAAAAGCAGAAAGAAAGAGAATAGAAGCATTTGAAACATGGTTCTATAGGAAAATGCAAAAAATTAAATGGGGTGACAAAATTAAAAATGAAGAAGTATATAAAAGAGCAGAAGCGGAAAAACGAATTTGGAACCAAATTAAAAGAAGAAGAACAAAATTAATAGGCCATTTATTAAGACATCAGAGCACACTGAATATTATAATAGAAGGTATGATAGAAGGAGGAAGTGGCAAAGGAAGAGCAAGATCACAATATATAAAACAAATTATGGAAGATATGAAATGCAGTAAATATGAAGAACTCAAACGGAAAGCAGAGAGAAGATCTGAATGGAGAGTCGCTGCAAACCAATCCAAGGATTGAAGACTCCTAACATATCATGAATGCAAAATAGCCCCCCAATTCTGAACATTAATATTTTGGTAAAAAGCATTGTCTTGTATTCAGATAAATACAGTATGTATGCAATTTATGTTTTCCAAATAACACACAGGAAAAAGTAAGCTTCAAACCTTGTATATATGGCAGTGGTGAAGTCTAAGGGAAATGGTAAAGATTACTGCCAAGTCATGTATATGCAGCAAATTTTATGAATTTCATTCCAGGTCAAAAAGTTAATGTTAACAAGCTTATAAGTGTAAAAAGAAGCTAGTAACAGTGAAGAATAACACAAATATTAATATAAAAATAATAGTTGCAACAAATCTTCACTTATCTTTTGGAATCCTTGCTTGGACTAGTTTCGCAATGATTTCATTGCATTATCAACATATCCTTTTGGTCTCTTTTTTGATGTTGTTTATTTACACTGTTATGGTTACTGCTACTAGGTGGATTGTGTACTAATGCATTGCTAACTACTGGAATCTAAACAAATTTGGTAAGAGTGTCAATTGGAGGTATATCAAAATTCATTGCATGATTTCTATACTTAAATATAAACATTTTCTCCCAAACCATTAAATCTATGGGCCCATTTAAGTGTTTTAATAATTTAACATCTGGATTTATTTCATGATTAAATTTCCAAAAATGTTCTGCTACAGCTGATTTATCAATTTGTTTGTATTTAATATTCCTAAAGTGTTCTTTTACTCTGGTTTCCAAACTTTTTGTACTGTGCAATCCTACGGATTAACCATCTTTCACAGTTTTGTAGCTTTGCTTCATCTCTTCCATTTTATTTTAAATCAATGGCAAAATAATTTCCGTGATATACAAGATCTTTCATTTTGTTTGTTGAGGCCTTTTTTGCAAGACAATATGTGATTATTTTCTAGTTTACAAATTTACAGATACCGCAACTGTAGCATTTCCATTAAATTCAGAATGACAAACTTTACTTTACAAATTATCCTATAGGGTTGCTGTGTATCTATAGAACAAGAGCATTGCATATTGCCCAGAAAAGTTTATTTGGGGAGTAACTGTTGGCAAGCTTATCGGGACATTGTAGAACCAGTCCAAGTAAATTAAAATCCAAACATTATTAAATGGTATTTGTATGCTACCTTATTGTTATTTACTTATAAATCCATGTTTTTCCCACAGTGACTGTTGCAGGTTTGGATAAATGTTTTCTTCTGACTGTAAAAATATTTTTATTTGTTTAAATTTATATCATAAACATAACAATTATTCTTTTCTTTTATATTCGCAGTGTTGCCCTTAGCAATGACCTGAATTCTTTGGTGCAGCAATTCTCTGAACATTATCATGATGCCTGGGCCAGCAGAAAGCTTGAAAATTCCTGGGTATATGGAGAACAATGGTCCGATGTTAATAAAACCCATCCACGTTTGAAGCCATACAGCATGCTAAATGACTATGTAAGAAACTATTATAGATAAGAAGAATACCTATTAGGGAAGTATGTTATTTTCTGAAATATTGCATAACATTTTTAACACTGTTAGCTTTAAAAATCTGTTGTGTTCCATTCACATGACTTTCTATACATCTCAGTAACAAATTATTTTTAAAAAGCTTTTTCTTCTATCTACTTCATGATAATCATATGTTCCATTCAAATGATATCTTCTAGCTGCTTGTTAACAAACCATTAATGTGTAACCTACATCATGCTATTCAAGATAAACATAAGCAGACTTAGTCTTATTACTAGCTTCCTTATAAGTAGAAGGGATATAAGAAAATGCAATGCTAAAGTGATAGTCTCATTCTTTAAAAGCTGGTCGCTATGTGAAACAATTGAAATTCTAATATCTTTACCTGCAAGGAGCAAACAAAGGAGAAAAAAGATGTCTTCCCCTTTGAAAAAAGTTTAAGTGGCTTAAAATTGAAACCAATAATCCAGAATATCTTGAAAATGGTTAACTGCACAAAAAATGTATATAGCATAAAATGTGTGTTTTAATGAGATCTACATTTTTTGTGTAGTAAGTTTTTGTATATCTCTTATGGTTTCCAGTTATCAAGAATGAAGAGATCTTCAGAGGCTATTCCAAAAAAATTCAAGATATACATTTTGTCATAAAAATATCTTATATATTAAGTATTTTAATCAAAATCATTAGAGCCATTTTTGGGAAAATCAAAATTTTTTAAAAATGTTTCATGTAAAGGGTAGTTTGGGGTGGGGGAATTTTCTTGAAAATCTTCATGTCACATCTTTGGAAGATACCAAACTTAAATACCAAGTTTGGTATTTAACAGTCTTTTCATTTTTGAGCTATGCTGTCCATGGACACATACACACACACTCATGGAAATTTTTTTAAAAAGGCTTTTTTTGGATTCAGGCTGTCCCAAAACATGTATTTTTGAAATCTTGGTATCAAATTTTTGGGTGCATTACAATACCTTCTCTATACACTATGTAATATGCCTGACCATTTGACCACTTCCCAACAGGAGAGTGTTTACTTAGCCAATGCTATCTTCAGTAAAGGAAACAGTGATTATAGTCACACTATACCAAGTACTCTGTAACATCAACACTGGTGACATTGACCTATCTGCCAACCATCAAGATGTGTTCCTCTGGCAAAATGGGCAGAGGTATGGGAGATGCTAGAGGACATGAGATTTAGGTAAATTATTGAAGAGTCTGACAGCCCTTGGTGCTCCCCTTATGGGCTTAGTAAAGAAGAAAAACAGTGAGCTTTACTTCTGTGTGGACTACAGGAAGCTGAATCCTGTCACCAGAGAGGACTGCTTCCCCTTACCCCAGATTGACCACACCTGCTGGTGCCCAGTGGTTCTCAACCTTGGACTTTGTAACATGCACCTGATGGAATCAGAGATTAGGTTTACTTGTGATGCTTGCCTGCTCTATCTGGATGATATCATTGTCATGGGTAGCAACTTCAAAGACCAACCCGAGAACCTGCCCAAGATATTGCAAAGGCTACGTTCAGCTAACCTGAGGCTGGACTAAGGCATGGGCAGAGATAGGTTGGCCTCCTGAAAGACAAACCAGAGCTGCAAAGTTTCCTGGTCCTATGCAGCTGCTACCTCCAGATCATCAGAAGATTCTCTAATATCGCAAAACACCTGACTCATCTGATGGAAGAGCAGCAGCCTCACATGCAGTCAGAAGATTCTGAGAGCACATTCCAGGCACTCAAGTTAACATTCCGCAGTGATTATGTTAGGATTTCTACATCCTGGTAGTGACTTTATTGTGGACACCAGTGCCATCGATACCAGTATTGCTGTCATTCTATTCCAGGTGTCAAGCATGGGTAATAGCCTACTACAGCAAGACTGTTGAACTTCAGGAATTTGGTAGGCCAGATTGCCGTGGGGTGCAGTCTCCAAGAACATCAGAAAGAAAGGAGCTACTCCA
The DNA here is from genome assembly GCA_030762935.1 of Hymenopus coronatus. Classification (NCBI taxonomy): domain Eukaryota; kingdom Metazoa; phylum Arthropoda; class Insecta; order Mantodea; family Hymenopodidae; genus Hymenopus; species Hymenopus coronatus. The sequence continues at coordinate 81,500,928 of CM060883.1, forward strand.
ATGCAGATGCCATGACCAGAGGAGAGTGGCCAATGCACTATGGTTGAAGAGAAAGAGCATGCTGTAACTGTCAATGTGATTTCAGTGGTTCTAGTAGCTAAATGGGAGGGAGTAGTTGGTGGATGTCGTCTTGGGGTCACCCTTGAGAGAAGTAGAGGCAGGGACAAAATCGACCTAGGAAGATATCGCACTCAGGAGTAGTGTATATAAGTCTTACTGGGCGCAATAGGGCTCTTTGAAGACCAAAAGATGTTACTTGGAACTTCAACAACCATAGAAAGGGCCATATCTTATGATGAAGAGATTTAACTATAGCTTCTACCACATCCAGAGGTCATCCTGTTGTTGCCCTCCATGGTGTAATAGTTAACATACTAGCTTCATATACCCAAGGTTGCAGGCTCAAACCCAGAGGATGTCCTTATCATGGCTTCCTTTGGAAGGGAAATAAAGCCGTTAGTCCCATAGATTTGTGGCACGAACAAAAACCTCATGCTTGATAAAGAGGCCTCTGAGTAAAATTAATCTGTCTTTTTTCATGCCCAATATAGAATGGGACACTGAGAACCACAGTAGTTAAAGAGCGTCCATAAATAAAACTATATTTTGGTTCTCATGAGTTTGGTAAAACCAATAGATCGTATAGCTTGCTATGAAGGTGCTGGTGGGGATGGCCCCAGCCTTGAGGATGTCGCCATGTGACTATGCACTGAAAGGATGTGCCTCTGCCTTGCCATGTGTGTGTGTGTGTGGCTTGCTTTTGATCATATAGCCTCTTGTTGCCAGGTGCCGGTGACTTCCTTTCTTTAGGTAATGATTTGGCACATCTGTGTGTGATTTTGTGACACTTGAATGTGGTTTTCACATGTAATAATGACCTCTACTTCTGGAAGTTTCTTGCCACATGATCGGCAATATAATAGTGGGTATCTTGGCCCAAAGTGAGTCAGTTTCTACTGAGAGTTTGAAGCATCCATTTGCTGCCACAGGTGCAGTATCAGGTTCTTTGTTCTTCGGGTATGTATTTTATTCCATATTGACAATTCAGCTGCATTATTGGTACATTTCCCAAGGTTTGGTGATAGCTTGGATGCTGACAGTTTGGTAACAGGTTTGATTTCATGGTTGAAATACCAAAACTATGCTGCTATTGCAAATTTAACTATTTGTGTTTGGCATTAATTAGATGTTTTTGAGCCTGATATTTAGTTCCATTTAGACTTTCCAATGTATATTGATGGCTATGTGATGAATCGATTTGGCATGCACCTGTATGTTTTTGGAGTGGAATTTTGTGTTTGAGTAAGCTCCCTATTAGATTTTTATGTCATTGTTGTGGGGAAAAAATGTACATTGTTACTCTCCAAAATGTTTTTGAATTCAGTATGTCCCATTGGTGAAATGCAAACTTTACAAATTCTTCGAAATCTTTTCCTTTATTGAGCATATTTATTTTGTTTACTGATTTCTGGTCTTTTGAATATCATTATCATTTTGTCTCTAAAGGATTTCTTTCAGTCATCAGGGGATACTGCATTTAGGATCTCCTTATGTTCTTCCTAGTATTCTTCATTGTTGAGCAGGAAGTCAACTGCCATGAATAAACTCCAGAATACCATAGGTTCATAACATCCCAGATTGTAGCTATTGTTTTTAGGTTATCATATTTTGCGAAGGCTTTCTTATACACTCCAAAACTTACACTTTTGTGGCACTTCATGATTTTGATATCCAGAAATGGTAAAAAGCTATATTTCTCAATTACCATTTTGAATTGGACGGCTCAGTCTTGGATGTTAAGAAGTTCCAAGTATTGTATTATTTATTAATTTTCTGGAAACTATCTGGGAACTTAAAAAATGGAAATTACAAACAAGTTGTAAAAGTTCAGTTATCGAGCTCCATAAACAAAGCCATAAAACAGATCAAAAGCGCTAAAAGATGAGCAAAAGGTGACTTGCAGTAGCTCACAGTAAAGTAACAGACCAGCACTCTAAAACTTCTGAACCTAAAAATTGTGTCACCCAATTTAAAATGGAAATGGAAGAAGATTATTTTGATACCATTCTCAGATAGCAAAATCATGAGTTTTGGAGTATACAGAAACCTTCCAAAACAGATGATTACATAAAAACTAATACCTTCAATCCGGGATCACATTTGCAAGTGGCATTCTGGAGTTTAAGTCAATATATGTTTGGCTTCTACAATTCTTATACTACGAGGGACATTCAATAAGTAATGTAACACATTTTTTTTCTTAAAGCAGGTTGGTTTTATTCAGGATTCAAATACACCATGTTATTCCCCAATGTTTTGGCTACAAAACCCTATTTTTCAACATAATCTCTATTCAATGATATGCTTTACGCCACCTTGATGAGAGGGCCTGTATGCCTGCATGATACCACTCCATTAGGCTATTTTGGGGTCAACATCTTGCTGTATCAATAACTTCCATATCGTCCCTGTAGTGCTTCCCGCAAAGTTCTTCATTGGGCCAAACAGGTGGAAATCAGAAGTTGCGAGATATAATGTGAATGAGGAAGAACAGTCTACTTAAGTTTTGTGAGCTCCTTTTAGGTGTGCAAACTTGTGTAGGCCTTGCACTATCGTGCAGAATGAGAAGTTCATTAGCATTTTTGTGGTTAAAAGCATGCTGAAGTCATTTCTTCACTTTCCTTAGAGCAGCACAATACACTTCAGAGTTGATCGTTTCACCCGGAGGGAGGACATTGAATAGAATAACCCCTTCAGGGTCCCAGAAAACCATAACCATGACTTTACCAGCTGAAGGTACAGCTTTGAATTTTTTCTTCGAAGGAGAGTTGATGTGGTGCCACTCCATGGATTTTCAGGTTCGAAGTGATGAACCCATGTTTCATTTGACAAAAAATTGTCACCCTCAGCCTCATAACAAGCAAGCAATTCCGCACAGATGGTCCTTTTGTGATCTTTATGGTCGTCAGTTAGGTGTCAAGGAACCCAGTGAGAACAAACCTTTGAATGGTGCACAGGTGTTCAGCACTACTAACAGAAATGCCAATTTGAGCAGCGAGGTGAGAGTCTACACATTCCAACATTGCAGGAGTCACAGCTGTGTACGGCTAGTCAGCAAGCGGGAGATCAGAGAAGTTTGCTCCACCTTGTTGTGATGTTGACAGATGCCGCACCAAATGACTCGCTGTACTTTTGTCCACTGCCAGGTCTCTGTAGACATTCTGCAGGCGCCTATGAATACCTGTGATGCTGTGGTTTTCTGCCAAAAGAAACTCAATGACTACACTCTGTTTGGAATGCACCTCCATTACAGATGCCATTTTGAAGGCTAGTTATAGCCTGCCACCTATCGGAAATTAATGAATCTGTATAAGGTGAAGTGGGAATATTTAAAAATGTCCTACAAAAAAAATTTCAATTTTTTTCAGTCAAAATTGGCCAAGAAAAAAAAATGTGTTGCATTACTTATTGAAGCTCTCTTGTACTATAAACCTACTAGGCAGTTCACCCAAAAACAAAATTCCACCTCAAAAACATAGATTCATAGAAAAGACAAAATCTAACGTGGATATCAAACTCAAAGAACATTTAATAAATACCCAATACAAATAGGTAGATCAACTACAGCAGTCCATTTTTGGTTCCTCAACCATAAAATCAAGGCTGTTGTCAAACTCTAGAAATGTACTAAAACTGCAGCTGAACTATAAATAGGGCAGAACAAGGACTGTATACTGAACTTCGATGACCCCTCTTCTTCTTCAGATCAACCTACCTTGTGGTTTGGGCAAATTTCCAACACAGATGCCATCACATCAGGGTAAGTGCCTTCAATCTTGCCCATCAGTCATCCACTGCTAATGATGAGATCAAAACTCTGAATCATGTACTGCAAAAGAACAAGTGAACAAAGCGTAAAACAATTTCCAACTAGTTACGTTTTAAATATTTTTAAATGTATGCTTCACTATACTGTAACTTCTGCTGTGATTACTAATTACAAGCATAATTAATTACTATAAGTAAACAAATTTTAGAAAGTTTTCTTTCTACCATTAGGTTAAGTGATTTTTCAGTGGTCAAAATATGATTGGAAGATGTTCTTCCATCTCTGGAATTCCTCATTGAATTGACTTGTATTTTGATATGTAAATATGATATAGGGTAATTACACAATAAATGTGCCTAAAGTATTATCTAGTTGCATTTTCAAATGTTCAGGAGAAAGAAAGATACAAGGAGCCAGTTCGAGAATCGCTGAAAGCATTGCTTGCCATTGGTTGGACCATTGAACACACAGAGGTGGAAATGGCTTCAAACAATCGTAATTCTCAGAGAAGATCATCTAAGGCAGGACCAGTATGTATTAAATTTATTTAACTAACAATAGCTAGCTTTAGCTTGAATTTTTCAGTCATCACTTGACTATGTTTAAACCTGATACATAAAATGATGAAAGCTTAATTTCTTATAGATTAATCTTTATATTTTAAAAGTTACATCAATACATGACTTTGATCATATTAGGAAATTTTAAAAGTTATTTTGCTGCACTTTATGCATAATTTATGAATATCCATCAAAGAAAAGTATATCAAGTTAAGTAACAATGTAGAGAGAGAGTTATAAATATTTATGTAGATTTGATGAATACAACGTTGAGTTCATTTTCATAATTTCTTGAGGGCCTGTGCAATAACACAAGGTGTACTAACATTGTAAGAAAGGTTTGCATCATTTTGTTGGAGCCCCAAGATTTCAGACTGGTGTTGAATATGGTGGAGTTCATCAATTGACTGCAAATGGAACTATTGGTTATGTAAGTGGGAATTTTGAAAAAAGTTTATTGGTGGATAACATTTCCATTATGTTTTATAAGAAGTTAATACTGATAAACAAAAATGGCAAAATAAATTTAATTTTCCAAATAAAATAAGATATCCCATGATTACATGGCTACAAGTATATCTATTGAAAATATTTCTGATCTATTTAAATTCAAAATGTAGTTCAGAAGAAGTGTTTACAAGTGTGGATGTATAATGCAAAGTGGCCTTCAGAAATTCAAGTACTTATGCAAGACTACCAGAAGAAAATGGAATGCTAATATTGTTGGGTGGCTCAGACTAGTATGGAATTGCTCTCTACAGAGAAGCTGCTGAATATTCCTGCATTCTGCTTTTTATTACACGATGCAAAACACATGAGAAACAATGTTATTGAGAAGGGGAATGACGATGGCAAACAATGGAAGGGAAGAGTTACATGAAGAATTGCTACAAAAGTAGATGGATCCCTATTTTTCTAGTGACTTAAATATATGTTACGCAAGTTGATAGCTTTGTCATCTTTTTGATGAGTCATTGAATAAGGTTGTACAGAGGGCAGATGGATATACTTCTTAATTCTTTTTAACATCAATCAGAGAAGGGTACACATTGAACCTTTCAACAGTATGTTCTTAGGCAGAGCTACTGCACAAGACTTATTTGATAATTTCATTGTAGGAATCCAACCATTAGATCCAAAAAGAATTCTTCAAATTTCAATGGATATGTTAATCTGAGTTTTATTAAAAAAGAGAGGTTGAAGGAAGAGAATTCTGATGGAAAAGAAATTAATAGCATCAGAGTTTATGGAGCACACATTGTTACTGCACTGATAAAATCAGGTCTGCAAGCTGCACAGTGGGATGTAGATTCTTTTTGCGAGATGCATATTACATTTTCAATGATTCTCCTACACATGTGCAGAATATACTACATTCACTGGGAAAATAGTATTTCATTTAAAACACTGTACTACCAGATTGTTGGAAAATGTGCAACATGTTGATAAAAATTTTATCCAATTTTGATGATATTAAGTTATTCATTGATTCAAGAAGAAATCTAAATTCCAAACCATTGAGAAGTATTTCAGCACAGACAAAAGACATTATCATTAAATGATATAACATTTCTCAAAAATATTTTTTTTGAACATGAACCATTTTTGAGAAAGTTCCAGACTTCTGATCCACTTATTCCCTATATGTTTTCAGATTTTAAAATTGTAGTTCATAATTTTTTGGAGAGATTTAGTAAGAATGACAAAATATTTTCCATTACATCTGTATTCTTCTCCTTGGATTAAAAGATCAGACCAACCTACATTATTTGAAAAATATTGATATTGGTTTCGAAACCAAAAAGTTTTTTTAAGAAGTCAAAACAAATGATTCTGATATTGTGAAGTTGAGTGTCAGAGTATACTAATCAAAGCAACTGAAAAGTTATTAGAAAAATGCTCAAACAAGTATTAAATTATTCAAGGTTTATCATCATTAGAACCTAGTATAATATTTCATCAACCAGAACAAGGAAAACTAAAGATTAAGATGTTATTTGATCATTGCATACTGTTAATAGAATCTCTGATATTGTTACTGACAAAGCCAAAGCCAGTATAATGTCTTTGCAGAAAAGCACATTTCACTTACAAACTAAATAATTTTTAAACTTATTTTGAAAAAACTACTTTTTGTTCAAGATTATGTGACTGTTATTCATATTCCATGATGGGTAATCAAGCATATGAGGAACTTTGGCAAATTATTAAAATGGGTTTAGCCTTTTCCCATAGAAATATAAATGTTTTTTCTCAAGAGAGTGGATTTTCAATTAATAAAAATTTACAATCTACATGAACATAGCATAGTTGCTCAAAAAATGGTTGAAAATTCAATTAGATAACATGAAAATATTAAAAGAAGTGCCAATTACACAGAGCTGTCCACAGAAGATATTACGAAAATCCCTAACAGAAAAATAAAATGGCAGAAAAAAGAAAATTATGCTTGGAAACAAACAAACTTCAGGAGACAAGGAAAGGAAAGAACCTTCGAAGCTTTGATAGAAGAGGAAAACATCACATCAAAAATTAAAATATTAGAGAAGAGAAAACAAGAATAATTAATTCTATTAGGCTTAGAGTAGGAATGAGCCATACATTTCTTACATATTTCTGAATAAGAAAAAATATTTCTAAAATTTAAACCACATGTGTATAAAAACAGTAAGGCAGTCATTTTGCATTTTGTTTTATAATATTGTTTATCATGCAGAATGTGATTTATTACTTATTACTAGCAAAAACTTTAGTACACTATTATATGGGACATGGAAATAATTTGTTTGTATGATGCATGGACTTTGTTTGAGCTCTGTTTAAAAATATGCTGTACTAAAAGAAAGGGAAAAAAATATGTACTTGAAACCTAAACCGGACAAAAATTAAATAATTTATGGTAATGGTGGAGGCTAATAACAAAAAATAATTTTAAACATTTATCCATAGAAATGAGTAGTATTATCAGGGAAAATTTACTTATTCATTCTGGAAAGTCAGAGAAATCAATACCAGAATAAAAGTATTAACTGTGTTGAAGTAACTTGTTTCTTCACTCTGAAAATAGCCTGGGAAATTTGGAAAATACATACAGTTTTGCAGGTTTCTGATCAAGCCAGCTTTTTATTATCCACTGCAATAAATGGCTTAGGCAACCACAAAAAGCTGGATGTGGGTATATATCTACTGATTTGGTAGTTCTAAAAACAATCATTGCATTGTTATTAGTTATGGCACATGACTTTGAATGTTATTTCTTTAAGACCTGTAACATTTTATTGTTAACAGATTGTAACTTGCTAAGTAAAATATGAATAACATCCTTGTATGTGGATTCTGCCTATCATGGGCACTAGAAGCGAAATTAGCACCATATCTGTCATGGTACCACCTTAATAATGTAGGTACGCATGACATATATTTCCTCTACCATTACATTCAGTGCTTTAGCTGATGCATCCAAATTAGCAGCCTTGTGTTTTACATGTTTAAAAAAAATTTTTGTTCTGGTGCTATAGTTAAAACTTATACACAGTTGTTCAATGTTACTAGGATGAGGCAGCTCAAGAGCACCTATTGACTTGAACTTGTGGAAGAAAGTGAAGAAAAGAGATTGGGCAGTATGAGTGAAATTATTTACTAAGTAGTCCTCTTACCAACATTTTTACTGTTCATAGTTTTTGCAAATACAAAAATACCTAAAAGACCTAAAAGTTATATTTAATTTTTTTGTTCAGATGGATACAGCCACTCCATTCAACTATCATCCTAATCCAGTGGATATGACCAACTTAACACTGAGCAGAGAAATGCAGAACATGGCAGAGCGGTTGGCTGAAAACGCACATGATATTTGGGCCAAGAAGAAGAAGGAAGAGTTAAACACATGTGGTATGTTGTGGATTTTTTTTTTTTTTTTTTTTTTTTTTTTTTTCCCCTCTCTTATAAACTGAAACCTTTATAAGCATGCTCTTAAAATTTTTTAGAACCTAATAGTAGTTTGAGAAACCTGGTCGGCACGTTTAATAATTTGGCAGCCATATTGATTGAATTGCTACTTGTGTCGGGGATGAGCTTCACTGCTGTAAGGCATCAGTAAATTGAATTGGATTAGCATTTTAGTTGGAATACCATGTAAACAATAGGAGTTTCATTTAGTAATTTATCATAACTAATTTGATGCTGATGGACATGTGTGATTGTGATAACAAAATAGAATCTACATCATACTTAATTATTATGACATATATTGAGATGATAAAAATGATCCATAGTGAAACACAATTTTTATGTTGGCACTGACAAACCTAGCCCCCTCATCTACTAGTGAATATATTACAACAATGAGTATAAAATGATTTGGTGTTTTATTCGGATTTAAAGCTATTTATTTTCATAAAATGCATAAAGTAGTAGCATAGATAAGTTACTGAAGTAATCTGTTTTCATTGTAATTTAAAAATACAGGATGGCGCGCAAAAAACTGGCCCCCAGTACCAGGCTACTCATTCTTACTCACCAATTGTCATCTTTGCAAAGCTGTTGCAACTACGTTTTGTATTATCAGCACAAAAACTGTCGCGACTTGTTTAAGATGTATGAAGTAAATATTTCAGTGAGGTGTATCCTCTTCAAGAAAGAATCGCAACAGCTGAGGCATGTGCATCTACTGGTTCATTTGGTATTCACTATTCTCCATGGGAATGTGTACTAATCTATACGTTAAGCTGTTCAGGACTGCATATTTGTGTGTTGTGGGATTGCAGCTATCAAACTTTATGTAGTTATTCGTATTTGTGGATTTTCTAGGTATTCCAAATATTGGATTGTTTTTCTGCTCTTATTATTTTAATGTGTAGGACTCCTTCCCGTTCGGTCTCTTTAGTGAACTGAATAGATTTGTTTTGGAAGTTGAGGAATTTTAGTGCATTGTTTATGAGTTTTTCTGGAACTATGGCAATGATGTCATCTACATATCTATACCATTTTTTATATATATATATATATATATATATATATATATATATATATATATATATATATATATGCGGGAATGCCTTAATGATGTGTCTCAAAGTTGCTCATGTATAAATTGGCTAGGAATGGTGATAGACAATTCTCCATTGCTAGTCCTATTGTCTGTTGGTGGCATTTATTCTTGAATGTAAATAGTTCTGTTGTATACATAAATTGGTTAGCCAAACAAGATCTTCTATTTCCTCAGTCAGTACGTTTGTTATTTGTAGCTAAGTTTTAAGAAGTTTTTGGAGTTTGACTATAGGTATGCTGGGAAATAGGTGACATCAAAGGATACTATCTTACCTTTATGTGAAATACTGAAAGTGGTTAATCAGGTCCAAGAATTTGATACACTTTTACTATTGAATTTTGGGAAGGAGTTGAATTTCTGTGTGAGTCATTTGGAGAATTTATATATGGGTCTCATTTTGTTGCCAGGTTTGTGTATTTTTGGCATATAATCTGGATAAGGTTGGTTGATCTGGCTTTAATTTAAACAAAAATCCAAATAGTGGCAGACCATTACCAATATCTTACTAGTTATTAGAGAAAATTAATTATTTTTCAGGGCTACTGAAACCCTAAGTTTTATGAAATCATGTTTATCGCATTTGCAGTTATTACTCTGTTATTACTCCTTATGAACTTTTTGCTTTTGTAAGTAGACATCCTTTCGAAGAATCTGGTTGATGATTGTTGTATAAAACACTAGAATCCCAATCAGTCATGGCTACATATGGTGAGAAAAAGCTGATATTCATATGGTAACAATCAAAAGTATATATAATCAATTTTGTCATTTTAACACAAGGAGCCAATAAAAAAACTCTCTATTAATCTTCAAACAACTGAATGATGTTACTACATTTAAAATAAGCATAGAAAAACCTCACTGAATACCCTTCAGAATTACAATAGGAAATGCAATGTAATAAATATTTGAAGTAAAAATTTAAACTGTGAGTTTTATTTTTATTCTGGTTCTTAACAACTTAATTTCTTATTGTGGCCTTTTAATAATGGCCACAATATACTGGAATCTATTATAGTTCCTTGGAATTAAGAAATCTAAGTGGCAGCTATTACAAACGTTGGATTTTTGTTAATTAATTAAGATTGTGTTATAACTTTATTTTTTCCCCATTAAGGAGGTGCTGTAAGTCCACAATTGGTGCCATATGACCTTCTAACTGACAAGGAAAAGAGGAAAGACAGAGAGAGGTCACAAGAGTTCCTTAAATATATGCAGTACCAAGGATATAAGCTGAACAGGTAAATCCACATAATCACTGGCCATCATGTCTTTCTGGTGACTGTTAACTATAGTTGTGTACAGAAAAATTGCCAGCCTCTGTTTTGCCTATTTGCTGGCTCCTTACACATGACTGGCATGAAAGAAACAATCGATTCACATTGATTACCCTAATAGTTAGATAACTGCAAGACCTGCTTCGTATTAACATATGGGAGGAGCAAAAACCACGCAGCAGTAGTCGGCAACCAATGTCCTATAGTTCATTGCTGTTGCTGACTGGCCCAGCAGAAGTCTGGACTTCAATCCATTAGATTAAGCTCGAGATAATAGTATGTCAAAAGAGGCACCACAATATTGAGATGCTGAAAAATTCAGTTATGTTAGCTGTCAAGAAAATTCCACTGGACATGATTTATGCAGCTATTGATGAGTGGCCTCAGTATCTTCTCCTTTGTGTTGCCGCACATGGCGATTATTTTGAATGAATGTTCATTTTGTAGCAATTTTTGTGTTCTTTCAGAATTTGTGCATTCTAATGGACTTGCTTAGTTTTATTTAGTAGTGTTTGCATTGAAAGTACAGACAGAACTTATGGCAGTACTGAGTAGTAAAGCTAGAGTAATAAGTTTAATCTTAAGGTAGTCTCACTGCTGCCACTCCACTTCCATTGATACCATCTTCAGTTTGGAAGTTAAAAATACTCCCATAATCATTCTTTGTAATGCAGTGTGGATAAGCTGATAGCAACTAAGATTTTCACTTTGCAGGCCTAATCGGGGAGGTACTGAATCAGAACAGGCTGTAGCTGCAGCTGCAATTGAGCAGAGGTTTGCCTACAGTCTCTTGGAGAAACTGATTCATTATCTAGATTCAGCTTCTATAAACATGAAGCTTCTCAAACCATCCAGCACATTTAGCAGAAGAAACAGCTTCAAAACGTCCACTAGAGATATCAAGTTCTTTTCAAAGGTAAGTTTGATATTAAATAACAGAACGGCCTGCCTGGGTAGTGTGGTGGTAGCATATCTGCCTCATATTCAACAGGTCATGAGTTCGAATCTCACTTAGGGTGAGTTACTCGGATAAGGTTTTTTTCGGGGTTTTTCCTTATCCTGAGAAGACAAATGTCAAGTAACTTTAAGCTTCATGGACCCCGAGATCATTTGAGCATCATTTCACCAATTTCATTCATTGTCCGGTATGATCAACCAGGTTAAAGGATTTTTAACTTAAAAAAAAAAAAAAAAAAAAAAACATTACCATGCATGCTTCCATTCTAAGGTCTGATCCCTCCCTCCCACCCACCCCTCCCCACCCAAAATACAGAATACAGAATATAGATAAATTAAGAAAGTGTGAAGAAATGAAAAAATAGAAAGAAAAGGGAAAAAAATTAACCAAATGTTATAATTAATCTTTGCATTAAGAGTGACCTAGATGACTGATGATAATAGTCACAGTTGTGTAGGAAGGCAACACTGATAGTTTCTGGAAAAATTGAACAAAGATTACCTTTAAAAATTTAAATGATTTTATTGTTTTTTTCAAAATATTGCCTTTAATATAAATTGATTCTGCATTCATTGAAACCAATCCAAAAAACAAAAATGCCACCCATCCTGTAGTACATTAGAAAGTAGTTTATTATAATGTTTCACTGCTTCATGTGTTGCAAAAAAAGTGTGCAAGCTGCTTGGTCAGGGTTCATGGTTGAGAGTCCATGGTGCTGACCTTTAGGGCATCCAGAATGCAATAATGTGTTGTCATGATGTGAAATTATTTTTCCTTACGGGCATTTTGCATAAATTTTTAAAAAAAAAATTGTAGTAAACAGATATTTGTGTATCAATTGGTAGTCATGTATATCTATCTTATAATGCTATAGTGGCAATATGACCTGTTTTAGAAGGAACAAACAGAGGAAGGGAGGGGCAACCATCTACTTATCAGTACTACAAGTTAATGGATTTTTTAAGGTTCTGTTTGAAAGGCTCATTGAGCTGATTAACTTTTCTTTTCAAGATCATAATAAATCCAAGATTCATCACTAGTAACAATATTCCAAACCAAATTAAAAGTGTCACCTTAGAAGTTCCCACAGTTTTTTGGTATCAATCATTGCACATTGCACTTTTTTGTTTTTTTTTTGTTTTTTCATTTATATAGCCCCCTTTAACATCTAAGGTCATATCGAGGGTTTTTGATTAGAAACAACTTGTCTGTAGGTTCTTTACATTGAGTTTAAATTGTTTTATTTTCCTCAAACACACTCACACACACATACACACTCATACACACACACATATTCACTCTCACATACATACTTCCAGATTCTGTGGGGGATAGGGAATAATTCTGGTTAAAGAAAACTTCCCTGCCCGAGCTGGGACCAAATCTAGGACCTCTGGGTGAGAAGTTCTCGCTGACCACTTGACCACAGATCATTGTACTTTTTTTTTTGATTGGGAGTCCATTTATGTGGAATCCATCAACAAGAAAGTTTTCTTACATCTAACTGTTGATAATAAAATGTTTTGGATTTGACTCATACCAATGTACAAAAAATTCATAAGATGTCTATTGATCTTCAAGATTTGCTCCAATTGCAGCAATATTTTCATCAGTAACAGTGGTTGTTGGCCATTCTTCATGAAATTCAACACTAAGAAAAAGCTGATCTTTTTAGAATTCACTGCACTTGTTATACATTTTTTTGCCAAATGCTGAACTTCACATTGTTTAGGTGTTGTTGACAATTTAAAATTATAAAAATGTGGTGTGTTCCATTCATATGACTTTCTCTAAATCTCTGTAACAAATTATTGTTAAAAAGCTCATTCATCTTTTAGCTTCATGCTAATCTAAATAAACATTAGCAGAAATTGTCTTTTTACTTCCTTCCTTGCAAGTAGAAGGGAAATAAAGGAATACACTAGGCTAAAACGATAGTCAAATCTTTTAAAACATATATTGCTAGGTGATTGAAATTCATTTCTTTGCATGGCCAGGAGTTGACAAATTCACATATGAGACAAGTTTTAAGTATTTTAAAACTGAAATCAATAACAAGGAATATCAGAAATGGTCAACTTCGTGAAAAATGTATATGACATAAATTATGTGTTTAACATTTTTTGTGTAGTACGTTTTTGTCTATTTCTTATGGTATACCAATTATGCAGAAATCTTCTAGAGTGAAGAGGTCTTCAGAGGCTATCCCAGAAAATTCAAGATATTAATTTCATTTGTTGTGTAAATATCATTAATATATGGTATGTTAATCAAAATCGTTAGCCATTTTTAAGGAAATCAATCCTTTCAAAAGTTTTTCCATGTAAAGGGTAGATAGTGGTGGGATGATTTTCTTCAAAATCTTTGTGTCACATCCTTGGAATTTACTAAACTTGACATTTTATTGAATTTTTGTTTTTGAGTTATCATGTGCACAAAATCTTGTTCTCTCTCTCTCTCTCTCTCTCTCTCTCTCTCTCTCTCTCTCTCTCTCTCTCTCTCTCTCTCTCTCTCTCTCTCTCACGTACACTCATGCACACATTTAACTGTTTTTCATAAAGAGAGATACTAGATCTACACCACCCATATTCATATTGTGTTCTTGGATAACATCAGGCATAAAAATTGACATTTTCGTATGTTCATCTAATTTTCCATTGTCAACCATCAAAATCTTAGAACTGCAATTGGATAATGCCATATAACTACCCTTCTGTCTTGTGAAGCAGCATATGTCAAAAGTAGGAGCTGATGCACCTCCATTTCTCCTCTCAGAGCCTTTGCATTTATATCCTTTGGCAAAACAATACAATTTGGACATACTGTTCCAATTGCATTTGTTCTTTTATAAAGACCATCCATAATTTAGGGGAGCTGTACCAATTATCTATATATATATACCCTGATCAAATATAGGTTCCATCAGGTGCATTATTATGGAACCAGATAAACCCAAATATCTTCATCTCCAGTGTTATCACACTTTGATCAATGTATATGCAGTGGTTATAAAGTTATTCAGCTTTACTTTCACAAAGATCAAAACTCTTTATACCAAATCTGGACCTCTTTGTTTTGATGTGTTGATTCCAACCTAAGTGGTCCTTCCAAAGAGCATCAAGCTCTCAAAACAGTGACCTTTTCACCTTTGCTTTGAATTTTGAAATAATGTAGTCAAAAGCTGGCCTGCTTTTGTGTAATTTATCATTTATATTTTCTGTGCAGGCAAAATGAAGGAACTGCAAAATTGAAGTGAGCCTGTTATTTGACATGCATTTCCCAAAAAATGGAAAGGCTAGCATGTCATCTTAGACCAATACATGTAGGTTTGAGAATAACACCCATGAGGGTAATAAGACCAAGTAGCCTGTGAATCCCATTCTGTCCACTTCTGAATTCTGCTCTTAGACCTTAAATTTCCTTTCTAGTTCAAGTTTCCTTCACCTTACTCACATTTACATTTGTTTCCATAACAATGAGAGACTCTAAGTCAGCAGTAAAAAAAGTTGTGAAAATGCCAGCTAGTTGACTGTCAGAAGTCAGCTGAGCCTGGGATTGTATACCAGAAGAAAATATATCTATTTGTGTTACAGTCACTTTGACCACTCCACAATGTTGATTCTTCACGATCACCTGAAGTAAGAGAGTAATTTTCTTCCTTACTACTACCTGTATCCTCAATGACCCCATTAAAAGTCTGAAAACTTGCCACCAATATCCAAATCCCTGTCATAGAGCAAAAAACTCTATATTTGCTGAAGTAATTTCAGAAGCCCGCACACTTCCTATGCAAGCTAATTTATTTGCTTCATTACTAGTTGAAGTCATGGTTAGCACTGAGCTTTATCAATTTTAAATGTGCTTTTCAGTTACTCCCAATAGCTAATAGAAATCACTCTGAACCCTAAGACAATCTATGTACTAAGGAACTGAGTGAAAACAGCAGCTGTAAGTCTACCATAATCTTTGGTTGTGAAATATTTTAAGGCAAATGCAGACAGAGAGACTTGCTTTCTTTGCAGCCTGGGTGGTTCACAACATACACAGTATTATTGCATGGTAGATAAACAATCATAAAACCTTGAACCAGAGAGCACCTTGCTTAGCACCTATATATTCACATATTATTTGTGTGCACAAAAAACAAGCTGACTCACAAATTAGATGATTTCAATGCACAGAATGACTTTTGTTACAGATAAATAAAATAGTAAAATTTCAACATTTTGTCCAGAATGTCTCTACTCTGTTGGTACCATAAGTGTATACTGCTTTTAATGACCTTTTAAACCAGTTTTTGTTTAATTAAAATAACTTATAAATATGGAAGATATGTTATAATAAAGATATAATGTGTATTTATCAAGCACTTTAACCCATTTAATAATTTAAATGCCTTACACTGTTTATTTGGTATCCATTCCCAACCATGCAGGGTTTAAATGACCATCCCTGAAATGGTTAATTATGAATAAAAAATTCAATCTTCATCAATATCAGTGGCTTGACATGACTCGTTAAAATTATATGTTTCATGTTCTCGGTACATGGTAAAACAGTCTAGGCAATCAGAAGCAAAATGTAGATGTTTGGATTTTTACAGATGCATACATTGCCTAGTCTTATGAGCAGAAAATATTGCTATCATTAAATATATCTTTATTCAAGGAGATTGTTGTGATTTGAGTAGTATGTGTAATAGTTAATTCTTAATACTTTATAACATATTTCTTTAGTTAGGTTTACATTTATGATTTTTAAGAAGTCTACTTATTCTAATTATAATCATGTCTAGGCTAATTTATATTTTGTTGCTGAGATTGATTCTGCAGTGAAAATTTCATATAAGAAATAATTAAGACCTTAATATGCAAGATTAATATAAAATTTTCATACAGGTGGTGTTACCGCTGATGGAGAAATACTTCAGCACTCATAGAAATTATTTTATTGCTGTTGCCACTGCTACAAATAATGTGGGTGCTGCTTCACTCAAAGAAAAGGAGATGGTAGCCAGGTAATGTAAAGTTTACTTAAAAGGCTATATTAACAATTGACATGTTCAGATGTTACATTATGTTTTATTTGGTTGGTTTTCAGCAAGTTCTTTGTGTAGAAAACTATGAAACTATAAAGGTACTACACTGATTTATTACTGACATAAGGTGGACTTTGTGATAGCAATGTGTTCTATCAATTGATTGTTCTATCAATATCATTTTGGTACTGAAAGTTTTTTAAATTACTCATGGGGATAACCATCCCATTTTATTAACAACTCATCACCACATTCATTTTTTGTTTTGTTTTTTGTTTGTTGAAATATTGCTAATATATAAGAAAGATTCTGTGTCTGAGAACAAAATTATGTTATGCATCATGATAGATTTTCTTTTCTGTTTTAGTTTGTTCTGCAAACTTGCTAACTTGCTTCGCACACGCCTTGCAGCATTTGGCGCAGATGTACGAATTACTGTTAGATGTCTACAAGTGCTTGTAAAGGGCATTGATGCAAGGTAAATATACATGTATAATTTATTATTGATTCCATAGTCAAGAATGTTTTTATAATGTTCCATAGAATGACTTAAAACTATGAATAATTGTTCATGCACTGGATGTTGGCCAGTACATTGTGGGACTCACCCCATCATACTAACCGTCCATTGATTGCGCATTCCATAACACCCTGAAGACGAGGAAGATGCACTTCTTCGAAACGTTTTTACCTGGCTAGAAGCCCGAGAAGATTTTGAATTAACACGTTGCCAGGAAAGCTTTAGTTCTTATTTTAAATGTAATATAATCAAGATAAACTTGGTATTAATAAAAGTTAGAGCTACACATACAATAATACATGGAAAAAAACACATTTTCAATATTACAAAATAGAATTGTCACCTTCCATGGTGTAGTGATTAATATGCTTGCCTCTAATACTCAAAGTTGCAAGTTCAAACCCAACAGAGGGTAAGGTACTTTTACAGACGTAAAAATCCATAGCATGTCCTCCTTCAGAAGGAAAATATAGCTGTTGGTCCCATGTAATGTTTATTTACACGTAAAAGATCCCTGTACTTTGAAAGAGAAGTTCCCTGAACTAAATTCTCACGTCTGAAAGTCATGACTTCCTCCAATGATGCCATCTACAGGCAACAAATATCATTACCATGGTGCATAGTGGTGAAATTGCAAACTAGAAATTTCATCCAATATAGCAACATTGCTAGGTGTCGCTATGCTCCAAATAAGAGATACAGGAACTAAGTACCATATTTATCTGAATACAAGATGACCTCGAATGCAATACAACTCCAATTTTCCAGGATTTAAGTTTGGAATTTAGCATCATCTACATATATAAACAGAAGGCAAGCTTAAAAGACTTATAAAAAGAACTATTTCTAAATGAAATTTATCTTTTTGTCATATGCTTTGAACAAACTAATGGACACTTAAGCTGATTAATCTGATGTAACACCTAATAAACTAAATATTGCAGAATGCCGCAAAATCATAAAACAACTAATGAATTTAAATAAAAGATTAATACTTCAAAGGTAGTAAAATTACATCAAATTCATCTGATCCAATAAGTTATCACTCTATCAAAAGAATCATTATATCAACATGTAATAACAAAATTAAAGAAGATAATGTATTACAAACAAAAGGAAAACCATGGGAAAATTTATGTAATAACACAACTAGAATCACTACACTACCAAGAAAATCCTCTGTAGCAACTTTTAGACTCCTAACAGGCCATGACTGTCTCAATAAACATTTATTCAGGATTGGTATAGGGAGATCTCCTCTGTGTCCTTTCTGTACCCTTAAAGAAGATATGGATAGAAACCACCTAATGCGCTGCCCAACCTTTAGTCAACATGATAATATAACATTAAAATACTGGAATGCAAGAGCGCCAATGGCTTCACTGCCAACTGCTCAACATTAGATACCAACCAACTCACTTAAGCTGATTAAGTCCATTATTTTTATTTATTTATTTTATATATACTGAGTTTGAATTTGTGCAGAAATTCACATTACTGTAATGTTGAAGAAAGATATGACTTTATATTTAGAAAACATTTAATGTTTTTAACCTAATTTGAATTTGCGCAGAAATTTACATTGTGAGCAGGAGAAATGATGTATGGCATGTGTGCAACGATAAACATGACCACAATGGCAGTGGCAGTGGTGGGAGAGTAGCTGTAATCATGATTATGGATGCATTTTGTATTAAGACAACGTACTTAGAAGCTCTCTGTTTTTATTTTAGTATTGGAGAGAAGTTTTTCAATGAGAATACTCATAGGCTCACTAATTTTTGGTACAAAATGGAATGCACAGAATCTGCCACATACATTGCAACTATTAATCTATGATTGCGACTCTGGTGGTGATCTATGCCATTTCACTCATGCAACATCACTGCTTTACCCACAAAGTTTGAAACTTACTTTTTCTCTGTATGGTATTCGGAAAGTATATATCGCGAATGCAAGACGACCCTCAGTTTTGAACATTATTATTTTGGAAAAAAATATTGTCTTGTATTCAGATAATAATGATAATTAAAACAGAACTACTCAGCATGGCTGCTCATACTTTTTGACACATAGGATAAGGTTCATTTCATATGATAAAGTTCTTTGCAATAAGACAACAATAATTGCAATCTTCAGTGAGACTTAGTGTTGAATGTTGCATGCTGTCCTCCTAAAAGGAAACAGTAAGTAAAATATTGATGCTGAACTCGTGCATCCTATGGTAATCATTAATGTATTGGGTTGAGATCTTGACCCTACTGATATACATTTGAAATCATTTTTTATTTTCTACCCAAATGTTTAACTAATGTACATCCTTTTATTTCTATATTCACACAGATCCCTTGTAAAAAATTGTCCAGAGTTTATCCGCACCTCTATGCTAACGTTCTTCAATAACACAGCAGAAGATTTAGGAAATACAATTTTAAATCTAAGAGAGGTAAGTGCATATAAAACTTCCTTTTGTAGTATGTTGTTTATTACATCATTGTTTTATTTTCTTTTTTAAGGCAGCTTTTTTTTTATTTTTATTATTATTATTATTTTTTTTTTTATATTATTTTATTCTCTTTTTCCCTGCCATAAGAACATGAAAACTTGTGGAGTTCTTGCAAATGAAACACACAATTCAGTAGCAACAAATATACAATAAGTCAAACCTGAAATTTAGAGGGAAAAAATTATTGTTATGCTAATAAGCTGTGATTTGTTATGAAAACTGCATAAATAATTTACTCTAGCCTATCCTATAGACTTCATGTATACATTTCTCGTATCCTAGGAAACAACAAAAATGAGTCTAAATTTCATCGTGAAATAAAGAACTTTGGCAGCTCCCCATTCTTAAAATAATGAAAATTCCTTGTCATATAAGTCCTTCAACTTGCCGGGCACCAAACTAAGCGCAGCATTTTAGCATAATCTAAACCTTTTTCGGGAATATCTATTTTCATTTATTTATTTATTTGGTGCAGTTTTAAACAGTTGAAACTGTTTATTCTGGCGGAGATATGCAGCAAACAAACTACCAAAGCACTACCTATGTCGCAACTAAAATTCAGTTCCTCGTAATGATGACACTAATAATATTAATAGTAATAAATATAAGAGTATTTTGGTTAATATTAGGATAGGATAAAACATTGTATACACTTGGCTTATTGGACCATTATTTGCTCATGATAAATTAGAAGACTCTTGCTTACGTGCTTGTGTACTAAACATCCCGCTCATAAATAATAGTCTAATTAAGCCACTTATAAACAACTATTATTCCAAGGTAACACCTTTATCAAAGTTCCATTTGCGCATGCAATAAACTGCTTACCACAGAAAGTGAATGTGAGTATATTTGATACTTATGTGCTAATTATAGGTTTTACTCACTTAATGTGGGATGAACAACTGACATTACAAATAATTCAGTCATTAAAATCATTTAAATTCTCTTTAAGTGCACTTCAAAACTAGTGCTCCCATTTAAATATAAGTGAATTTTTTGTAGTCAGAATTAGTCTTTTTCAAAACATTTTGTACTGTTGTACGCTAATCAGTTATATATGGAAGTGTGCCTCTGTAGTGTGTGGGTAGCATGTCTGACATTATTCAACAGGTCCTGAGTTTGAATTTTGGTTAAGGTGAGTTACTCAGATAAGGCTAGGTTTTTTCTGGAATTTTCCCTTGTCTAAGAAGGCAAATGTTGAGTAGCTTAAGCTCCTTGGACTTTGGGCTCATTTGAGCACCATTCTATTGATTTCATTCATCATCAGATATGAAGACTAGGTTAAAGGGTGTACAAAAATGCAGTGGTGGGCATTTCCATCTTTTATTGATTCATTTGGTGTTTTAACATTTTCTTCTTATTTCTCCAATTATCATGTGTAAAACATGAATGTTGGAGTTCTTTGCTAACATTCCATTCACATATTATTATACCAATTTTTGTTTTAAGTGCCTATAATAATTATAATTCTAAAAAGTATTACAATACTTCATCACCAGTAAATTAATATAGATTTTATGCAGTTGTGATTAGCAGGTTTTGTTAATCATCGTAACTGCAGGTACTAGGGTGCTTTGATATGTTTGCTAAATTTTCATGAACGACTAGAACACTTTTGTTTTAGCTTCATGGTTGTTAAGCTTGATAATTCAAAGGATTATACAAGCTACAGTGTACAGGTCATTGTTGACAGCCATCTGAATTAGTCAGTGTTAGTTATGATTCAAAATGGAAAAAAAAAACAAGTTTAGTACTGTTATTATGGTCAATGAGAAATGTCCTTGTGATTGACACTTGTGGGGTGGGGATGTGTCGTCTGCTGTCAGGGCCTCGCCAGATTGCTGACCAATCATAGTGAAGGAATACATTATCATCAGAAACATGTCATCGCTGTTGCAACATCTACGGATTCAGTGGAAACTTATGCACACATTCTAATACATGACTGATCTGATTGTTTGCAATCTGATTGATTGATTTCATTCTGTAAAAAGTTTGGTTGTGTTATACACATTGATTCAATAAGGATTCACAGTTATAACCATTACTACCTTTTCTATATATCTTGAACATTGCGAAAATTATATCACAAAATCCCTTCATCCTCTCTCTATAAACCTCAGAACATTGAAATACTAGATTTAAGTCACTCTTATAGGCAATAGGTCATCATCGTTGTTGTCATCATCATCATTATTATTATTATTGCCACACATACCATAATTAGAAAGTTATATACAATATTGAATGCAGTGATATTTTGTTAATGATCCTAAAGTTTCATGAAGAGACTTAACAGTATCTGCAACAATTTTTTCAGCATTTATTTTCTAGACATTTGCAATGGTATTTATGCAACATTCGCCTATGGTGCCATAAATAGTAAAAACAGGCATTAAACACTATTTTAAAAAAAAAAAAAAAAAAACTTGAATCAATTATTTTAAACAAACTGAATATAGTGGATAAATTTGGTTTTCTATTTTAATGAAAGAGCTTCATAGAAAAAGATATAAGCCATATCTTTTTAGTTAATTTTAATCTTCAGCATTACCAAAAATGCTCATCCTTCTTTTGAAAACATCTTTATTTAAGTTCATGAACTTTCCAAACTCTGATGAACTCATTTATGAAATTCCTTTAAATCTCTTCTTAAGCACTGATTGGAAAAGAAAGCATTCTATTTGACTTTCAATAAACTCAAAACATTCTCCTTTTGATGGAAACTAGTACCTCAAGTAGCTGCAGATTCTGGTAACCGGTTGTGCCTATTCTCTAAAACATAAACATATAGTATGTGACCAATTTGTTAAAATTATAATTTTACATAAAATATTGTTTTGGGACAATTTAAAAAAAAAAAATCCACTTACTTTTGTTATCTTGGAGAAAGGTACTAGAATTACTAAGTGCACTGTGTTTCTTTGAAAAACCACATTGATTAAACTTGTGTAGTCTATAAGAGAAAGTATTTAAAACTGCATTCACACACACTGAGAGCTTCAGTCTTAAATCACAACAGGATTGCTATATGTGCAGTGTTCAAAAAGAAACCAAACATTTGAAATTGTCTACCTACCTCAGAGGTAGTACACTGCAACTACTGAGCGCTTGTAGCTGCCGGTTTAGACAACAAAATGCTGTTTGCTGTATTTCGCTCTGACAGTTAATAAGTGAGCTACAGCTGCTGGAGTGAGCATGTACACAAGCTTTTCGTCGGGGCAGTGACAAACAAAGAGCTTGAAGAACAAAGTGTGTTTGTGTTTGTGCGCATGTGTGCATGGTGTGAAATTTTGCTACAAACTTGGCAAAGCTTTCACAGAGACATTGCAATTGCTTAGGCAGGCATGTGGGGAGAACTGTATGAGTCGTACATAGTGCTATGAATGGTTTAAGCAATTTCAACAGGGCAGAAGTTGGCTGGTGACAATCCCAAGCCTGGACGACCTACCACATCAACAGATGATGGCCCTGTAAATAGAGTTTCTGCAGTCATTGCAAGGTTTGGGCAAAGGGCTTCCTCATCAAAAGCAAAAAAATGAATGAGTCGGCTAAAGATCAAAGTGTTGCTGGTTGTGCTTTTTGGCTACAAAGGCATTGTTCATCATGAATTTATATCTTGTGGTCAGATGGTAAACAAGGAAGTCTATCAAGGAATTCTAGCATGCATGAGTGATGCTGTGCGCAGGAAGAGATCTGAACTGTGGGAAAACCAGATTTGGATGTTGCATCATGGCAATGCGCTGGCTCATACATTGCTCCTAGTCTGCAACTATCTAGCAAAACATTGCATTCCCATTGTGCCTCTTTCACCTTTTTCTCTGGACCTAGCCCTAGCAAATTATAAACACATTGAAAGGACATCATTTCCAAACCATAGAGGAGATTCAGGACCATGCCATCCCAAAAAATGTGCTCCAATAATGATTCCAGAAATGGAACAAATGATGGGAATGGTGTATTTCCAGTAGAGGGGACTACTTTTAGGGGGCATTGCTTAAAATGTTGTACATAGCCAATAAAGTGTAGTAGCAAAAGTTTGGTTTCTTTTTGAGCATACCTTGTATATATGCAAGTATACCCTTTTCTTGACAAAATCGAACCTATGTATATAGCATCTTTATTGTAATAATAAAGTTGTACTAATTGATGAATTAAAAGGGTCACTAATTAATGAATTAAAAGGGTCGCTTATCATGAGAATAGCACTTTTAATAATTAAGTCTAAGTTTCAGTATAATCTATAAAAAAGTATGTCTACCTGGAGTCTGCAAACATAAAAGCTGTGCAAGTTGTTTATTATGTATTCTAGGGCCGATATAGTCATTTAAGAGGCACGCACCTGAAGACCTGTACCTCCCTTTTCTATGTAAATGGAGTCATTTTGCCAGTATTAACATCTATGTTTGACCATCTTGCTGCCTGTGAATATGGAAGTGATCTCTTGGGTAAGTAAACAGATTCTTATTAATATTATTAAAAGTTGTGTTAAAATAGTGGTAGAGAAAATGTAACTGAGCATCTCTAATCAAAGTGTCCATATAATGTGGTTTGGTTTGATCTCTTGCACTTCTGGTTTATTGCAGGGATGATTCCTGCCTTTAATCAGTAAGCTACAATAGAGACGAGAGAAAGTAATGAGTTTGGATTACATGGCATTAAAGAATTCTTCACAGCAGGTCTAACATCAGCCTCCCTCTCACCCTTCTCACTCATTCACTCACTCGCTCACAATCTTTGATATGTATGCATTCATCACAGTGAAAAGTGATAGGTTTGCTATAAGAATTATCGAGTCCAGATAACACAGTTTCATCAGCCCTGATAATTGCATTTGTGAGACCTACTGCATTTATTTTCCTAATAAATTGGAACATTTTTATATGCAGAACTATAGAACATTGGTACAAGCTACTTCAACAACTATAAACATAATATATTGAATAAAATAATAATACAGCTCAAAGAGAATAATAATGATCACTATATTAATAATTTAATAGTATAATAAAACCTAAACCATATAGACAATTATAAATAAGACAAGTAATGAAATACTGCAATAGCAGGAAAGTAGGATCAAACCATAACCATAAAAAATTATTGTTGGTGCTTCAGTTTCTATATGCTTTAATAAACATTTTACCAAATTAATTAAAGAATTTATACAAAAAATAATGGCTGCTGGCCTGTCTATGCAAATTATTGTTCCACCAAGTATATACATAAGGGATATTTAAAAATGAAGCTAGTAACAATGAAGTAACAAACATTGTTACATTAATTCTTCAGGGATTTTTTACAGAAATGTATCAGGAATATGCCCCTACACTTGTGAGCACCCCTTTAAATACCTGCTGTGTATATATGGGATAATTATAAAAAATCATATGAGTAACATCCATATGACTTTCTCTACCTATTTTGTAACAAACAATTCTTAAAACACCTTATTCTTTTCTTGTACAAGGGGAATAAGGAAACCCAATAAGCTAAAGCAATAATCAAATCTTTTTAAAAATATGGTCGCTCTATCATGGTCTTGAAATTACATTCTCTTTGCTTAACCATGATGAAAAAATTTGAATAAATACTTCCCATATGAGAAAAGTATAAGTATTGGAACATATAACCAATAACAAGCAATATGTCAACACTGGTTTCTGTAATATCTCAGTAATCTACAATAAAAATGTATTTTACATAAATTATGTATTTTGATAAGATCTACATTGTTTGTGTTGTAAGCTTTTGTCTATCATTTTTAGATTTACAAGTTAATAAAACTCATTCAGAATAAAGAGAAGTTCAAAGTGTATACCAGGAAGTTCAAGATATACTGTATTTATCCGAATACAAGATATATTTTCCAATATATCAATGTTCAGAACTGGGGGATCATCTTACATTCACGATATATGTTTTCCAATTACCAAGTGCGGAAAAATATGTTTAAAAATTTGCAGGTGTGGCAGTGGCGAAGCTTGGGAGAAATGGTATAGATTACCAAGGTCATGACATATGCAGAAATTCTGTGCGTTTCATTTCATGCAAAAAATTAGCTGTTAACGGCCTATGAGCATTTTCATTGGAAAAAGGATTACTTTCCAAGACTAAAATAAATTAGAGGACTTCCTTTCACATTGGTGGTTACACATAATGTTGTATTGAAAGCAAACAGTCAAGCAGAAAGAGAAAGTTTAGCTGCGCATTTCCTCTCCTCCCATCGCACATATGAGTATACTGAGAAATTTCCGGTTTCCTCTCTGTCTCTCTATGCCACCCGCAATATGAATTTATGCGCAAATTTGAATTAGGTAAAATGTTTTTCAATATATTAAGTATGTTGTGTTAATAGAAAATAGCATCCATAATCATCATTACAGCTATTTATGTGCAAATTCGAATTAGATGAAACGTTTTATGATATATTATATTAAGTATGTTGTCTTAATTGAAAATGGTATCCATAATCATCGTTAAAGTAAGCCTACTGCCATCACCGCCAAATGCAGACATACCGGTACATTTCCGTTCTCCCTTCTCCGTCTCTTCCCTGCTTGCAATATGAGTTTTTGGGCAAATTCAAATTAGGTGAAAGAATGTACAACGTGTTATAGTAAGTATGTTTCTAAATAAAAGATCATATACATCATCATCATTACATCTATGCTGCTGCCACTACTGCATCATATTCTAGCATCGCACTTATACCATACATTTCGTTCTCCCCTCTCTGTCTCTCCTGCTCACAATGTGAATTTCTCCATAAATTCAAATTAGATAACAACATGTATGATGTGTTATATTATGTTGTCCAAATACAAAATCATATCCATAATTGTCATTACAGTTATCACATCCATACTGTATATTTCTGTATTCTCTTCTTCAACTGCTCAAAACATAAATTTTCTGCTCAAATTTAAATTAAAAAAAAAAAAAAATTAGGAACTTAATCAGCTTAAATGTCCATTAGTTTGTTCAAAATATATGGTAAACCTTTGAATTTCATTTAAAAAATTAAGTTATCATGTCATGTCTTTTTCTTTTTATATATATAGGTGATATGTTTAAGTCTAACATTAAGTCATCACTCTCCATGGTGTAATGGTTACCATTCTAACTTCACATACCCAAGGTCACAGGTTTAAATTCGGTGGAGGAGGATGGATTTTTTGGGGCGTAAAAATCCTTAGCATGGCTTCCTTTGGAGGGGAAGTAAAGCTGTTGGGGCCGTGTTGTAGATTTACGTCATGTAAAAGAACCTCAAGCCTATAAAAGTGGACTCTGAGCAAAATTAAGTGGTCTTTCACACCCAGTATAGAATGGGATGCTGAGAACCACAGCAATTAAAGAGCATCCATGAATAAAACTCCATTTACATTTACTAACATTAAGTTCTGAAAAATAGGGGTCATCTTGCACTTGACATTATCTTGTATTCAGAGAAATATGTACATTTTATCTGTCATGTAAATATTTTTAATATATAATAATTTAATCAAAAGAGGATTTTAAAAA
Organism: Hymenopus coronatus; assembly: GCA_030762935.1. Taxonomy (NCBI): domain Eukaryota; kingdom Metazoa; phylum Arthropoda; class Insecta; order Mantodea; family Hymenopodidae; genus Hymenopus; species Hymenopus coronatus. The sequence goes on from CM060883.1 coordinate 81,528,193, forward strand.
GCTATTCCCAGGAACTTCAAGATATTCATTTGGTCAAGCAAATTGATATTCAGCATTTTAATCAAAATCATTACAGGCATTTTTATGAAAATAAAAACATTTTCAAAAAATATTTTATATAAAGGATGGTTTAGAGTGTTTTTTTTTTCCTGAAAATATGTCACTTTAGAGAATGAACTTAATAGTAAAAAGGTGGAAAATAACAAAACTACTAAAGCAGGCTAAGAAACTGTAGCATCTGGTGGTCCGGCACAGAATCTTTATTTGGCATAGTAGCAGATGAAAAAAGAAATGAAAAATGTTACAAATTAATGGTCAAATTGAATGAAAATAAATCCAGGAAGGAAATTAAACAAACACTGAAAGCCAACATAAATCTTGCAAACATTAAAGTAGGGATACAAGCAATGAAAACCGTGAGAGATGGGAGAGTTATAATCGAGTCACAAACCAAAAAGAAACTAGAGAAGCTAAACATGGCTATACACAATAAGTGCAGCCAACAACTTCAGATAACAGTCCCTAGATTGTGGAGTCCAAACATAATAGTAACTTCCAGAAAAAGTGACGGTGCAGAATGTAGAGGAAGTGATCATTGTTCAAAACCCTGAACTCAAATTGAAAGCAGGAGACCTGAAGCCCAAATTTATGTTCAGAAATAAAAAGAACTCCAGCAGTATGGTACTAGAGGTTGGCGCCAAAGTGAGGAGGAAATTTCTGCAAGTAAAAATTAAAATAGGTGGGCTCAGACTCATTTGCTATGCAGAGGGCTTCTTAAAAATAACCGATTGCTACAATGCTATCAATACAAACACAGAGCCTGCAGCTGCAAGGGAGATGAAACATAAAGTCACAACAAGACACACTGCAAAGCATAAGAAATGAAATGTATAAACTGCATTACATGGAATACAAAAATAAAGATGATCAGGTAAATGAGAATCACACAGCAATGAATAAAAATTGTCCCTCTCTGCAAGTAGCATTTACGAAGTTGAAGCAAAACATTGATTACTAAAATGGCAGCACTCACCAAAGAAACTATGGTAGGACTAAAGAAAACAGAATTACAATCAGTTTTATGTACAGTTTAATTTACAACATTCAAAAGATCTGGACCAGTTAATAATACAAGAAGAGATAGAGGTAGTGTATATGCAGGAATTGTATTTGATTCAAAACCAAGTAACAGGGTTATCAAAACGATTAAGAATATACTCATTCGGCAGCGAAAAAAGAGGGTAGCAATCATCGTTAACTCTATAACTCCATGGCACTACAGCCTACAGGGGACCTTGTCCTACTGCCCAGATGCTGCATCCCCCATCTCCACCCGAAGACATCATGAGTGGGGTGCAGTGCTGGAGGGTGAGACGCAATCAGCATTTTGAGGTCAGTTAATGCGGTCTTCTTGATCTGGGACCACTACTTCTCAATCCAGTAGCTCCTCAATTGGCCCACCAGGGACCTCACGAGGTTGAGTGCACTCCGGACCAGGTCTCCCAGTAGGGGAAAATTCCCTACACCAGTACCAGGAATCCCCTTGGTAAACAGCCCCGCTGCCATAGCAAGTGATGTAAGGACAGTAATGCAAGGTCCAAGATGTGGAATGATAAATTGAACATCTTCAGGAACATACAGTGTTTATTCATGGTTCTTGGCAGGCTGCTTTGTTGCTCACTGCTGCCAGCCCAGTTGAATATTCACACACCTGAACTCAAACACTTAGCATGCTGGCAATTCAAGTGCATAGATTTATATGCATACATGCACACAATAACCAATATGTTTATCATAGAAGGTGTTGGAAAAGATGCCCTTGTGCTGCGACGCATCTCTCACACCTTTTAAGAAAATTTCCATTAACACGCATTAATTCTTCTGAAATTACAGTTTATCTTCTGATATTGTCTTTCAGTTCTTCGACTGTATGTGGTGGTTATTGTATGCATGTAAAACTAAACACTTGAGTTCAGGGACTGCCCAGGAGTCAGAAATATGGCACTTTACTAATGCAGGAGATTATTAAATATTTTTATTATCCAACTAGAGAAACTACAATTTTACAAAAAGCATCGTAAATACTTTGACAAATCTCGCTGACAATGGAAATGGAGGGACTAAGAGAAAAATTTGAATCTTCAATAATCACAACCAAATCTTGCTGTCAATGGAAATGGAGGGACTAAGAGAAAAATTTGAATCTTCAATAATCACAACATGCAACAAATCTTCAAGATTAGGTTTGCAGCTCCCAGACTAGCAGCACAAATCAGTTCTATGGTGATTACAAGAGCTAACCATAATGAGAAATAAAAATAATGCACAAGACAAATGCTCTTTAACTATTATGGTCATTAGTATGGCTCCCCTCAGAAGAAAAGTAAAGCTGGTGGTCCCATGTCATAGATTTATGAAACATAAAAGAATCTAAAGCCTGACAGAAGCCTCTGAGCAAAATTTCCTATCTTTCATACTCATTATAGAACGGGATACTAAAACTCATAGTAGTTAAAGAGCATTCACAAATAATTATCAACACACACACACACATAAACCTTTTTTTTTCTTCCAATTCAAAACTTGCAAATATGCATAGAAGCTTGTGACAGTGAAGTGATTAAATAAAAAATAAAAGAATTTGAGTCGGTTTTTGTAACACAAGCATCACTTGTTGTTACTTACTGGGACCGGTTTCAGGAACACTTGTTCCCATTTTCAACCCTTAATTCCGACTAAATCTTTCTTTGTTGGCATCAACGATGGGGGTGGTGGCATCTGTTGCTGGATCAATAAGCTTCCAGAGGTTGCTGTATGGTGATAAATCAAAATTCATGATATGGCTCTTTTTCTTCATGATGTAGATCTTCTCCCAGACATCTAATTCTGTGGGTTTATATGGTGGTTTTAACAGTTCTATATTCAGTGTGATTTTGCGTCCTGATGTCAAAAAATGATAGGCAATTGCTGATTTTTCTATTTGCTTGTATTTTAGGTTTCTTATGTGTTCCTTTAATCTGGTCTCCAAACTTCTGTTTGTCCTTCCTATATACACCACATTACAGTCTGAGCATTTAATTTCCTAAATTCCCGGTTTTTTGTCTGCAGGGATAGGATCTTTTAAATTTCTACATAGCAGTTTCTGAATGCTGTGGTTGTTTTTTGGAGCTAAGGTGCTGTCACAATTCCTGAAGATTTCCTGAAGTTTGTTGTGTGCCCAAGGATGATAGGTGAATTTTCTGAACTGAGGTTGGTCACTGAGGTTCTGTAGGGTGGTTGTGTGTGTTATGCGGTTCAGTTTTTTGTATTTATGTATTCTCTTGTCTACAACAGCTACTAACAGCGGCTTCCAAAAAAGTGCAGTAGACAAGAGAATACATGAATACAAAAAACAAGTGTTCCCAAAACCAGTCCCATTAAGTAAAAACAAGTGATGTTTGTGTTACAAAAACTGACTCAAATTCTTTTATTTTTTAATTTTTTTTTTCTATCCAGGGAGGCCTCCAAATATGTATTTCTGGTAAAATCAGTCAACTCTTTTTACTTTCTCTACATGCACTATGTGCATAGTGTATAGAGAAGGTATTATATTCCACCCAAAAATTTGATACCGAGATTTCACTGGAAATACATGTTTTGGATTCTCCCAAATCCAAAAAAAGCATTTTTGGAAAAAGGTCCATGTGCGTGCACGCGGGTGTGTGTGTGTGTGTTTGTGTGGGTGGGTATGGACATCATAGCTCAAAAACGAAAAGACTGTTAAATGCCAAACTTGATATTTAAGTTTGGTATCTTCCAAGGATGCGACATAAGATTTTCAAGAAAATCCCCCCACCTCGAACTACCCTTTACATGGAAAAAATTAGAAAACTTTGATTTTCTAAAAAATGGCTCTAATAATTTGGATTAAAATCTCTTATATTTAAGATATTTACATGCCAAATAAAATGTATATCTTGAATTTTCTGGGAATAGCCTCTAAAGACCTCTTTATTCTGGTTGATTTTTATTGAATTTTGCATAACTGGTAAACCGTAAGAGATACACAAAAACTTACTACACAAAAAATGTAGATCATGGTAAAACACATAATTTATGTTATATACTTTTTCGTGCATTGATCGTTTTTGAGATATTCCTTGTTATTGGTTTCAGCTTTAAAAAACTTATACCTTTCTTATACTGGAATTTGTCAACTTTTGTCCATACAAACAAAGGAACTTCAGTCACATAGCAACCAGCTTTTGACTATCACTTTAACTAAGGGTTCTCTCTTATTTTGCTTCTACTTACAAGAAAGCCAGTAATAAGACTAGTTCTGCTAAATTTTCTCGATTAGCATACAGTAAATAAAAGCATAAATTTTTTAGTCATAATTTGTTGCAGAGATGTAGAGAAAGTGATGTGAATGGAACACATCAGATTTTTCTCTAATATAGTGCCTTCACTATTATTAGGTATAGGATAGAGAAAGTAAAAAATTAAGCTTTTCATTTTATTTTAATATTGTGATTAAAATATTTGAAACTGCAATAATTTCTGTTTGGTGATTTAAATAAAGACATAAAAAATAAGTAGCAAATTTCCATATGTAAATGTTTCTTGCTGTGTATGGATTTTAAGCATTGTTGCTTGTTTATGATAGTAAAATATTGAATAATATCGAAAAAGCTGAAATCTAATGAATTAAATTTTTTCTGTTTTTCTTTCTTTTTTTTCAGTGGATGAGGTTCAAGTGGCTTCTTATAAGATGCTAGGTAGTCTTTATACTTTGGGTACGGATGCTACTCTAACAGGAGATAGGTAAGATTTTAATCATGGCAGCTGTGAATAATATAATTATTATAAAGCAGCTTTGAACTCTGGTTATTCTGGTTTCCAGTTGTACTCTTTCCTTAGTTAGACATTGTTTATAATAGCTTCCAGTAGTTTCCATTTATTCAGTTACTTTTGTTGCTGAATATTAAAGTGAAATTTCAAATTACAAGAGATTTGTTTTGGCATGAGGATTTTCATTCCACCTTCTCTTAGCTTTAATCATATTAGAGGTTGCTTGTAATATATATTTTAATATGTATATTTAAAAATGTTACTCTGTATTTATAAGAAACATGGAAGCGATATGAAAAAAATAATTAAAAGTACAGCTGTTTTAAATTTAACTACCTGTATCAACAAAAAAAATTGGTTTAAATATTTTAAGGATATACCATGTGATCCAAAAATGTACGAACTGGCTGCACAGTATTTTGCCTGTCCGTGCCCTCAGCGCTTATTGCCATCTGCCGCTATCATAGAAAGGCTCGGATAAAACCATGCAACATTTTTAAAACTGCTTTTAAAGGCTTTACTTACCAATGTTATTAAAGGAGATGCTGAAACTGGCCACTGCCATTATCCATATAATTTTGGCACTGCTTTAGGAAACTATCCATCACTCGCCATAGTTCATGTTGAGAAATGCTGGCAATTTCCTAATTCTTCCAGGGTGTGTAGGTTTTTTCTTGTACACTTTATGCTTTAAGTTACCCCAGAGATAGAAATCGCAGGGGGGTTTGGTCGGGGGACTGAGAGGGCCACAAAATTCTACTTATAATTCTGTCCTGAAACACACTTTCAATTGTTCTCCTCAAAAGATTGACTGTATTAGCTGTTGCAGAGTCTGGTTGAAAAAAGGCAAAATCACACTCCATGTCTTTTAATTCTCTAAAAAAAAGGGGACAAAATGGTATTCACATATGTAGCGGCACCAACTGTTGACTTAAAAAAGCTGCTTTCTTGGATAATGGCACACCATACACCAATTTTTTTCGTCTTGAAGGGGTATTTCATGAACAATATTAGGTTTCTCAGAGCTCCAATAATGATTATTTTGTATACACACATATCCACGAAGGTGAAACCAAGCCTTGTCCTTGAAAAATATTAAATGTGGGTCAATTTCGCCATTGTAACACTTTGAGAGTCCACTCACAAAATGTGTTAACACATACGAATCATTAATAAATACATGATGTGCAGTAGAAAACAAATGCTGACCCATAATACACTTTGTGACTAAGTACAGGACAAAATAATAAACCATACTGATGATATCACCATCAGCTCAATACTGCACTTTCAGAGCAGAGAAACACAAGTTGGCACCGTGTTATGTTTCCATGTGCGCATTGGGAAAACACTGGGCAGCGGTTCGAATATTTTTGGGTCGCACAGTATTTTATACTAACAATATATACTAACTAGATTGCCTCTGTAGTAAAGCTGTCAGAGTTCTGGTTTGAATTCAGAGGTTCTGAGTTAGATTCCCAACTGAAAAAATAATTATTCCATAATAGGTAATGAAATTTAAATAGTTCAATGTGTACTTAAATAAAATTCTGGGTGGGAACTTTTTCTTTAACCAGAATATTCTTTATCCTCCATAGATTCTTGAAGTATAAATGTGAAAGTGTTTATTTTCCCATATGTATATTAAGGTTTTGGAATTATTTGTTTATTAAATATAGCTTTAATTTTGGAAAGATAATCTTCAAATATGGCATAATTATCAAAACTATATATGCATATTTTGTGCTGTATGTCACTTCTGTGAGTCCAGCAAGTCCAATATTTAAGTAAGATTGAAAATTTATGGTGTATTTAACTATCTGTCATGGTTCTATGATTTATTCACATTATAGTATGTTAATATTCATTAAATGTAATTTCCTATGGCACATTATTCTAAATCAGATATCCAATTACTTGCATCTGTTTGCATGTTCAGCTATTGTACTTCTGTGTACTTAATTCAATAGTTTTGTTGTGCTTAACACATTCAAACCTGCTTATGAGGAGAAAATAATAGACCATTTATGAGGGAATCCAAAAATGTTTAGAAAATAAAATTTCTGAACAGCAGATCTATTACCTTATATCAGTCTTATTTACCTGTACTCACTAATTATTATAGTTTTTTGGGATTTAATGATAAATAGGAGGCTCTGTTGGGACTTTATGATGAACAAAGAGCCTGCCATTAGGACTTTTCAAGGACCCAAAATTTATGTAGGCTGCAAATAATATAATTTGTGATTTTCTTCAAATTATGGTATGTGTACTCAGCCTTAATTGTGATTGTATGAGGCTGATGATAATGAATATCACTCCCTGTGTATTCAAATTTTATGTATGACACCTTTATCCATGAGGAAACTTAAAAGAGCAAGAATGTAACTTAACTCAATACAGAAGCTTCAATTAACAATATACTGCTATGGATGCCTTAAGTCAGTAATATATGGACTCCTAAACAGAAGATCTGTGATTGTCAGGGGTGTCCTCCCTGTCTGGAAATTTTTCCATGTTTCCTCCGCCTTCTTAACTGACAAATGCCAGGAGGTATCCTAATCTTAGTCTGTAACATTTCCTTTCCTGTATATTCTTTAATGTCACTGAGGTGCTGTATGCTATGAGAATGGCCACTAAACCAAAAGAAAGAAAACAAAACAATAGTGGTAATCAATAACTAAATAACAATAATAATTTCGTTCATCATTAACATCATTATAAAGAAAATTAACGTGCGCAAAGAAAAAAATTAGAGTAAAATTATCAGCATTAGAATTATGCATTAAAAGATCTGGTGGGTTCCTCAGTAAAAGAAAAGAAACATGGCATATGTAGAAAAGCATTGCTCAGACTGTATACTGATAAAATGGTTGAAGCAATCATATTTTAAAACACCAGAGAAAAGCACTTCAGGACTATCTAACTAAAAGAAAAAAACAAACAGTAGTAGCACCATGTTTTTCTTTTACAGTTGTTATATAAGGCAAGAAACAGCACTCTAAAAGAAATACACAACACCACAGACCTGAAAATATCCTAGTTCTTAAAAAAAATGTATTTTTATATTGTTAATTCATGAATACAAAAAAGAAATGATCTTTTATAAGAACTTGTTAGAAGAGAAGATACCACAAATCCTTTTAGCTATCACAACATGAAGATGACAGTAGCAGTGCATGAAACATTTCCAAATTCCACAATGGAAATTAAGTTTTATCAATAAAGTAAAAGTTCATTTCATTGAAACAATGGCTGTTTTATACCAATGTATATAGATACTCAACACAAGCTAATTTCTAGTACACATTTGAAAATTAAGGCTTTTGAAGAGTTTTCAAGCATGCAATTTATTTTTAATAAACTTTTATTCTGTGAGTGTTAAGTAGTAATAAATATTAATGTTTGTGGTAATAAATATTAAGCATTTATTTATTTATTTTTCTTCATTAACAGGAAATATTTGAAGACTGAAATTGAACGGCACCGTCCGGCTCTTGGTAGCTGCTTAGGTGCCTTTTCGTCTACATTCCCAGTTGCCTTTCTAGAGCCACATCTTAACAAACACAATCCATATTCACTGCTTAACCGCATTGCAGATCATTCCTTGGAAGCTCAAGGTAAGAGCTTTGGTATCTTACATTTATACTTAATTTCTACTACATAATTCTGTAATGAAATTGTTTATTTTAAATGAATTAATATATTGACTATTAATTTATGATGGAGGCAACCTGCCTTCAAAACATGTAAACATTCAGAATTAATGACTTTTGGAGTAAGTTATCCATTTGGATTATTATTGCAACAATTAATGCATTTTAGTGGTCTTCCCAGAAAGTGATTAGTTTATTAATAACTGAGGTACATAAGTTATTGGAGACACCATGGCCTAGTGGTTAGACTGCTCACCTCCCTCTAAGCAGCCAGAGTTCATTCCCAAGTGCCTGCATATGGGATTTGTGGTGAAGTGGCATCTAGACGGGTTTTCTCCGGGTCCTCCAGTTTTCCCTACACTTATTCCACCAATTGCTCCATCATCCCTTTCCTATCATCCATTTTCGCTTGCATTTCATATCATTCACTTCCTCACGCTCATGCCTGGCTACAGACCAAACACTTGTTCCAGGTTCTCCATTTGTGGTTTTGTGCTGTTGACTCCCCTACATGCTTCTAACCCTAAGCATTCACTAGAAAGTCCTAGGGGGTGTCGGTCTTAACTAGGGGAAGAGTATGCCAACTATGAAAAAATTATTGGAGATTGAGACATGTAGTCCCATACATGTTTGCAAAATTCAAAAATTTAAATAACAAAAACTGTTTGTAATTCTCAAGCTTTTAATTGTTTAAAAATTATATTCATTTGCATATTGTTGTTTTTATTTTTGAAGAAAATAACCAGCTGGATTTTATAGTTTTATTATCATTAGATAGTGTAATATTTTAAATTAATAATTTGTCTTAATATGAGTAAAATTAAATGATTTACATATAAAGAGGTATTTATAGCGCAAAATAGTAAAAATGAAGAGGTCTGCATTTTCAGTGAAGGAAGTTTTCATATCCAGAACCCAAAATGAAGCTTTTAAAATAGACATTCTGTTTCATAAGACTTCACTAAATCCCCTGCATAAACATGCTGCAGCTAAGTTACAGGCTTCATCAGGGTATATTCTGTCAAGCCAGGAAAGTCAATGAGGCCAATTATAAATAACATAAGTGCAGCTATATATAACCTAAGAAAATGGTTAACACACAGATTCTCTTCTTTCCCTAAATTTGAAACTGCAAGCATAAAAAACTCTCTAGATCTAATTGAAAAAATCAAAGATGTGGAAATAGAAAAATTGGATATGTTAGTTCAATGTTACTACTCTTTTTCCAAATATACCAACAGAAAGCATACAAATACTGCATTAAAAACTAGTCTTCACCTTCAACAGGAAATATTATAAACAAACATCTGGCTTAGCTAACTATTATTAATACTAGCAGACCTTTTCATGAGCACTTTGGAAAACAAATAAAAAAAAGCATTCCCCTGGATATTCAAAGTATGATATCACTATGTAGACAACATCTTTGCAACAGTCCAAGAAAAACACATTGAAGATGCATTGAATCTGCTAAATCTGCAAGAAAAATCCATGAAGTTCACAATGGAGAAGGAATGTGATGGACAACTACCATTCCTTGACCTTAAAATCATCAAAAATGAAAACCACCTAACATTTGGCATTTACAGAAAAACTATGCACACTAACAGTTTAATAAAACAAAAGAGTCATAATCCCATTTCCCATCAGCATGCAGTACTCAACAGCCTTGCATACAGATTAATAAATGTATCAATGTGCAAAAAAAGAGTACAACTGTGAACTGGTAAAAATATTGGACATAGTTACTAAAAATGGATTCTGTGCAGAAATGGTATACGAAAAAGTTAACAGAGTCAAAAATAGGAAGGGTATAAAAGAAGTCAACACACTCACTTTGAACGAAAAAGAAAACAAGATTTATTAGAAGTTTACATACCACCTACAACTTTCTACAAATTCCAGAGAATCTCCAAACACATCATTCTAGCCCCAAAAAACAATTACTCTATAAAAAACATTAAATTATAAATTAAAAGATGATATTTCACAAGAAAACAAACCAGTGATATACCAGTTCAGCTACAATGACTGTGAAAAAAAATCTACATTTGTCAAACTAAAAGAAATATAAAAACAAGAGCAAAATAACACCTCAGAAATATTAAACAAAAACAAGAAGACAAATCGGCAGTAGCTTGACTTTTTTGAAAAAAGCAACACACCATAAATAAAAGTCCAAAAATATTAAAAGAATATCAAAGGAAGAGAGAATTAATAGTTTGGGAGAACATCTATATTTGCAAAAACAAGACCGCTTTTTCAATTTTGAAATCCCACCAGGCAACCTACTTATGCAGAGGTTCCTACAACCACCACTAGGGATAATGACAACCACCACAGCAAGCAATACTGGCAGTTGACTGAAGGAATTGACAATGGAAGCACATAGCTTCTGAAACATGTTTTCCAATAAGAAAAGTAAGTGATGTAGTTTTACAAAATCGACTCGCTAATAATTTCAATTAATAGAACACATCACTGTCACAAAGTTCACCATATATCACTTAAATACTAAGTTTGGTATTTAACAGTATTGTTAGACAGTAAACATATAGTGATATATTTTTTATAAACAGCTCCTTGCATGGATGTCTAGGGCTTACATCGACATAATTCTCAAACATTTCTTCTGTGAATTAATATTCTACAGAATTCTACATATTCTTCTGTAGAATTAATATTCTACTAATGTACATTAGCTCTACCCTCCAAAGTTCAGTTCCATAAAGTAGATGTGGGTATATTGCACCATAATAAATAGTGTTATTAGAATCATGACTACCACACATGCAAGAAGTAGCTGACAGGAGTTATTTAGACCATTACACATTTTATGCTGCCTTCTGTGTGTATATATATATAAAGTCTTGGTATAGTTAGATATAATTTAGAGGAATTTTGGCTCAACTCTCAAGTACATAATCACTATACTCAAAGCAATAGTCAACTATCAGTAATTTCACACAACACTGATCCAAGGGAAGCTTTGTATACAGTAAAATCTTATTTAATTGCTTATCCAAAAGTATAAAAAATGTAAGCAGTGTCAAAATATTTAAAAGTAGAGCAAAGCAATTACCATATTTATCCGAAGACGACCCCCATCTTTCAGAACTTAATTTTGGAATTTAGCATATTATCTTCATATATAAAAAGAAGATATGTTTAAAAGACATATAAAAAGAATTTTTAACAGTTTGCCATATATTTTGAACAAACTAGTGCACACTTAAGCTGATTAAGTCCTTTATTTTTTAAAGTCTATTTTACTGAATTTGAATTTGCACGGAAGTTCACATTTTGAGCAGTTGATGGAGAGGGGACTGTGGAAATGTACATGGGTGTGATGGTACAACGTGATGGTGGTGGTGGCAGCAGCAGCATAACTGTAACAATGATGATGAATATGATTTTGTAATTAGACAACCTTTAATGTTTTCACCTAATTTGAAAATCGTGAGTAGGAGAGACATGTATGGTGGAAGGACAGCAAAATGTGCATGATGAAGAGCGCAGCAGCAGGCCTGTTTGCACTACAGGCAATGCAGCCACTGTTGCAGTTCGAAATATGGTGAACAAAGATCAAGCATCAGTATTGATGAGATAATGAATCAACTGCTTCCTGGTATGGAAATTGGATGCTCCTCTATTGCGATGATCCTGTCAGATGTCTTGCAGTATCAAAAAATCTGTTCAAGATGAATCCCACAGATCCCACATTTGCTGCAGAACTTCAAATGGGTCGTTTTTCCACATCCACCTTATTCTCCAGATCTTGCTCCGAGTGATTTCCATCTCTTTCCACAACTCAATTTGCACCATGAAGGCAAGCTGTTTGCAATTGATGACATGGAAGCGGATGAACCATGAATACCAGCGGCGAACCATTTGGATGCTCATACATCTTTCATCATAAATATATATTAAATGGCAATGAATATTGATAGCCATTTCATTTTCACCATGAAAAAGCAAATAACAGAACGGAGTTCACAAGTGGACATGTTTTCAAGCCATGGCAGCTGGCACCGTACTGGCGAACACATAGCAAGCATGTGCTGTAGCGCAGTCACCGTACTGGCGAACACATAGCAAGCATGTGCTGTAGCGCAGTCACCGTACTGGCGAACACATAGCAAGCATGTGCTGTAGTGCAGTCACCGTACTGGCGAACACATAGCAAGCATGTGCTGTAGCGCAGTCACCGTACTGGCGAACACATAGCAAGCATGTGCTGTAGCGCAGTCACCGTACTGGCGAACACATAGCAAGCATGTGCTGTAGCGCAGTCACCGTACTGGCGAACACATAGCAAGCATGTGCTGTAGCGCAGTCACCGTACTGGCGAACACATAGCAAGCATGTGCTGTAGCGCAGTCACCGTACTGGCGAACACATAGCAAGCATGTGCTGTAGCGCAGTCACCATACCCCAATGAAAGTTCCTACAGTACCAACTTAATTTTAAAACATGTGGTTTGCAGAGAAATAAATAGGGAAACTTATTTATTGGATGGTCCTCGTACAATCTCTATCCAGGCTATTCTCTGGGCCACCCACTATCACAACATGATCCCTCTTAATGAAGCCAGAATAGACATAATTGGATTGAAAATTTATATTCAGCACATCAGATTTATATAATGGCACCTTATTTATTTAAAGAAGCAATTACAGAATATAAATTTGCAGGCTAATGTTATTAAACAAAAGATTTGAATACAAAGACAAGAAATCATTTCATCCATTCAAAGACAATGTACTTAGACCTTCATTACCATTTCATTGTGAGTTAATCAACTTTAGCTGAATTGAATTGAAATAATTGCCTAGCATACCTGCAGTATCTCAGAAATACTAATGAAACCCAAGTCTAAGCCACTTTGGACTTCTTTGACTCTTCAGGACACCTGTACCAGGCCATGTTTGTGTAGAATAAATAGTTTTTTCTTACACCTAAAATGTTCCCATGTGTATCATTCCATCTCTGGATCATTCTTAGAGGCTATTACAGACTTTCTTATAAAACAAAAATAGAATAGTGGATTTATTGTTTTAGTTTTATTAAATTAAATGTGTGCTAAAAATTTATATGAATCTTTTATTTTCAGATGTGATGTCTAAAATGGAACAAAGTATGCCAACGTTAGAAACCATACTTACTGAAGTAGAACATTTCACAGAGTCTGATAAGAGCTATGCAGATGCTCCACATATCATCGATGTCATTCTGCCACTCCTCTGCTCATATTTGCCTTTCTGGTGGGCTCAAGGGCCAGATAATGTTACTCCCACTGGAGGGTTAGTGCTTATAATATTACCTTATTGAACAGGACATTCTCTTTTTTCTCTCCCGCTTTAAGTGATGTGTTTCTTAAAATAATAGAGAATTCTTGCAATTAAGTTGCTGTCAGTAAAATCTAATACCTGACTGTATTACAAGTATAAATGTTAGAGAAACGATTATTTGCATAGCTTTTGAATGTAAATGTGAAATGTGGTACAAAATACTTATAATGCATAGAATTTGATGTAATCACAATTTAATTTGCAGAACCCATGTGTCAATGGTTACCAGTGAACATATGAATCAACTATTGAAGAATGTTCTCAACCTTATTAAGAAGAATATTGGTAATGAAAATGCACCATGGATGACCAGAATTGCTGGTGAGTTCCCTAATTATGATTTTAGTAATTCAAGGTTAAAGGTCTCAGTCCTATCTTTCATCATTTTCACCAGGTGATCCAAAAATGTCTGAACTGGCTGCGTGGTGTTTTGCATGTCCGCACCCTCATCATTCATTGCCATCTGCTATCATAGAAAGGCGCAAATGAAACCATGCAACATTTTTAAAACTACTTTTAAAGGCTTTACTTACCAATGTTATTAAATGAGATGCTGAAACTGGCCACCACCATTGTCCATACATTTCGGCACCTCTTTAGGAAACTATCCATCACTCACCATAGTTCATGTTGAGAAATGCTGGCAGTATCCTGGCAGATATTTTGTTTTAATTCTTCCAAGGTGTGTGAGTTTGTCTTGTACACTTTATGCTTTAAGTTACCCCAGAGATGGGAATCACAGGTGTTAGGTTGGGAGACTGACAGGGCCACAAATCTCTATTAATAATTAATTCTGTCCTGAAACACACTTTCAATTGTTCTCATTGAAAGATTGGCTGTATGAGCTGTTGCAGAGTCTTGTTGAATAAAAGCAAAATCACTCTCCCTGTCTGTTAACTCTATAAAAAGGGTGCAAAATTGTATTCATGTATGTATGGTGTCAACTATTAATTCGAAAAAAATGTAGATCCAAAAACATCCGAACCACTGCCCATACGTAAACATGATAACAGACAGTGCTGTACCCACACAGGAAATTTCCAGCATTTCTCAATGTGAACTAAGGCGAGTGATGCATAGTTTCCAAAGAGGTGCCAAAAATGTATGGACAATCGCGGTGGCCAGTTTCAGCATCTCCTTTAATAACATTGTAAGTAAGGCCTTTAAAAGTAGTTTTAAAAATGTTGCATGGTTTCATCCGTGCCTTTCTATGATAGCGGCAGATCGCAAGGAGCACACGGACAGTCAAAACACTGTGCAGCTGGTTCGGTCGTCTTTGGATCACCCAGTAGATGTAAATAAGCTCAGAAATCATTTTGTTGTACCTATAATTGTCTATAAGAAAAGAATAGAACAATATCATCCAATATCCCCAATTGCACTATACTGGGAAGTATAACTACTATTATAACTTGAGCAGAAAAATCAGGAGACTTTTTTTATCCTTATAAAAATTTATAGAAATGAGAGAATGTAGGCTTTCACAGCCGGAGTCAATACACCTACAAGTCATTTCCGAGCTGTTGTTCTGTGGTCTGCTGGAGAAAACAGTGCAAGCCAATAATAGGTATGAATGCCATAGAGCAGCCATACAGCCCCATGGCCAATCAACACGGCCTCTTTCACAGTCTACATATCAGCAACAAGGATTCCTTCTCCAAGGAGACTTGACTGCACCACTGAAGATGTCCACAACAGTTGTGGACGAAACATCTACCTCCATGGCACAACAACCCAGAAATTATTTCTAGTTATATACTTCATAGAAGAATTTAGTCTTAAATCAAATCTTCAAAATATATCCTAAGCTTTGATGGATTTGTAAAGCTCTTGTCAATATCTACATATATCACTGTATATTATGACATTGTACAATCAATTTTATCATACAATATTTTAATATGGGGACTGAAGTAAAGAGGGCATTTTTGACTCAGAAGAGAGTGCTTAGAATAATTTTCAATGTGAAGCCAAGAGACTCATTAAGACATGTACTTAAACAATTGTATATAATTTCACTTTGATTTAATAATATATAATGCTGCACTGTTTTATAAAAATTACTCATATTTATTTAGTCTCAATTGTGATGTCCATAATCATTTTGCTAGAAGTATGAATGACATCCAAATAGGAAAATATAAACAAATAAATACTCAAAGACACCAAAGTGCCTCATAAGTAAAATTGTCAATGCTCTCCTAAATGGCATTATTAAAACAGATGACATGTGTAAATTTAAAAGATCACTACATTCATTTTTCTTCTTCTTCATTTACGATACAGATTCCCATCATTTCTCCAGGCACGCTTCAGCCTGGGGCTTATTGTGCTATCTGTATTGTTTACAGCCAAGCCATTACACCTACATCCCTTAAAAAGGACTGCAGTCTGGATGTTACTTCTTCTGGTTCTATGAATATTATGTTCATTTTTACATGACAAAACATCTTACAGTTTAAGTGAATTATTTAATTAATGTATATTTATGATAGTCTCAGACAATAAACTGTCTATCTAAGAAAAAATATCTTATAATGACATGGCAGAACTGCTGCTTCACGGGTAGGTGATCCAGCTTTAAGGTTTGGTACTGTCACAGGATTTTTCTTATGGTAGGATATTATAAACAGGATACATTGAGCCATATGAGATCCTTGGGGACCAATTGAGTGAGGAGCTAGTTGTATGGAAGTAGCAGCTCTAGGTTTTAGAAATCAAATATAAGTGAATATGAGAAAAATACTTTTCTGATATTACATTTCACCATTTGCACTGTGTAATTTTTTGCAGCCTATTCTCAACAAATCATCATTAATTCCTCTGAAGAGCTATTAAAGGAGCCATTTTTGCCTCTGGCAGAAAGAGTGCGAAAGAGGACAGATACTATGTACCATAAAGAGGAGTCTCTGAGAGGTTTTATTAAATCAGCTTCTGATGATGTATCTCAGGTAGGTTATCTTTTCACAAAATAATAGAAAAAATTAACACACAAAGCTGAAATAAATTTGATATGCCATACTCGCTCACCGTTCTCTAACCATTACACCTCTTTATAATCTTTTATCTATTATAGTAGTAATATAAAAAGTGATTCTTACAATCACATTATGTAATCATCAATTTTCGGCTAGACAATATAGACTAGGTTACATGTGCAATACAAAAGCAAAATACAACTTCACATATAGTAATTTAGTTTTGTTTATACTAATTGGCCTATATGGGGAAAAAATAAGAGTTACATTTAGATGCCATATTACAGTCAACCTTGAAAAACTTATAGGTGTAATAATTACAATTACAGTGGAAAGAAAAAAAAAAGGGTAATGCTATGTAATACTCTGAATTATTTGATAAACATTATGTTCTAAAAAGCTCTATATTTTCTGTGTAAATGGTTGATTTTACCTATCTATTGTGGTTTACTAGTCATACAAAATTGTATGTAATTTGTTCAGAATAAGACTTCACCAGCTATTCACAGAAAATTTGAGGCATCAATGGTATTAATCATATAAATATACATAAGGTTAATTCATTTCAAATCACAATTACTAATTAGTGAAATGAAATGGAGTATTGATGGAAAATACAGGAGTTTCTTCCAGGGTTACCAACTATAAATAGTAATGGAATTCACAGACTACCTGGGTAAAACAAGATAAAATTGTGAAAGTTTCTATTTGCAACTTATGAGAGTAATTTAAAAAAATAATGAAATCTGTACAAATATTAACACCAGATCTTGAGTACTTCCGTTAGATATAGAATGCTCACAGAAAACACTACTTTGTCGCTGAAGAAACCATCAAATACTACAGTTCACAGTTAATGATGAAGTTTAATGTTCTCAGAAAACATTGAAAGATATTATGTAATAATAATAATAATAATAATAATAATAATAATAATAATAATAATAATAATAAGAAGAAGAAGAAGAAGAAGAAGAAGAAGAAGAAGAAGAAGAAGGATGAGTAATAATAATAAGAAGAAGAAGAAGAAGGATGATGATGATTATAATAATAATAATGATGATGATAATAATGATCATGATTATGATAATAATAATAATAAATAATTAATAATAACAATAACAACAATAATAATAACAATAATAATAACAGCATAAATAGTTGACATAGCTGTATAAAAAGAAATGTTGAGACTTGCTGACTAGCTGAAGGTGCAGGAAACATCCTGTGAAACTTGTTCTAAGTAAATGCTTAAAATAATGAAGCTTAAAGGTGTTAAGTTTGACTCATTTTTACTTACTCTACTGAGTGCTGTGTACAATGTACATAGTAGGTAGAGAAGGCATTATATTCCACCCAAAATTTTGATACTGATATTTCACAAGAAATACATGCTTTGAAGACTCCTGAATCTAAAAAAAGAAAATATTTTTAGAAAACAGTCTCTCTGTGTGTGCATGCCTGTGTGCGTGCATGCACATGTCTTTTGCATAACTAGTAAACCATAAGAGATAGACAAAAACTTACTAAACAAGAAATGTAGATCTCATTAAAATATAACATATGTCATATATATATTTTTTTGGTGCAAGTAACCATTTCTGAGTATTCCTTGTTATTGGTTTCAATTTTCTCTAACAAAAGTCACCATTCATTTCATATCCTTTTTGTTTTACTCCTGGCCTTACAAAGAATACCAAATTTCGATTGTATCATATAGAGACCAGCTTTTAAAGGATTTGACTATGGCTTAACCTAGTTTATCCCTATATTTCCCCTCTACTTATAAGGAAATAAGTAGTTAGACCATTTCTGCTAATGTTGATCTTGATTAGCATGGAGTGAATAGAAGAATAAACATTAGTAAGAATAGTTTGTTCAGAATAAGTAGAGAAATTCACGTGAATGGAACACTTAAGATTTTTTAGTTTAATTTTCGACCTTCATTATATGGATTCCCATTCTCTGTTTCGTTTCGTAATCAACCTACCATCCCCTTAACTGTAGGACTGACTAGGACTTGCAATCCAATGCCAATGTCAGAAGCCTGTCGGGGAGCTATGTCACGAAACTATAGAATGGAGAAGCTGTTATGAGGGGTCATCCCGTTGCCAGGCATGAACATGAGGGAGCTGATGAAATGAAATATAAGCAAAATTGATGATCAGAAAGGTGACGATGGAGCAATTGGTGGAATGAGTGGTGGGGGAAACCAGAGGACCTGGAGAAAACATGCCCAGACACAGCTTCATCCACCATGACTAACTCATGCGGGTGCTTGGAATCGAACCTGGGCTGCCTACATGGGAGGCAAGCGGTCTAACCACTCATCCATGGCACCATTCCCATTCTTAATTTGGTTAAATGTTGAATTGGTACCTACTTCCATGGTTACAAGAAAACATACAATTCATTTAAATATTAGCATTGACAATCTTGATGTATTTCAATGCAAAAGATCTTCACATCTTCTAAATTAATAGAAGCAATCATTAAATGGACAAATAGTTTTACAATATCAGAAAACATAGAAAAGGAAAGTTATATTTCTGAATTTTTATCACCTTCTAAAGCTTAGGAAAACATGAATGTTTAGAATGCTCTTGATTATGCTATCTTGATTAATCCTATTGATTGTCCTATTATAATTTATCCTTTTAGATGCATATACTGTTTACAAATTTCAAATTTGGCTGGGTTTGGTACAAAATTGAAGCTAGTTTAAGTGGAGGGCCCCCTAAAAATGTTCAGTGTATGAAAATTAAAATTTTAAACAGAAACAAAATTTGAAGATACACTCCTTCCTCCTTTTATAGCTAGATAATGATGTCAAAAACTTTCTGTAAACATGTCGAAGGTATTAGAAATCAAAGCTTTCAGAAATATCTCAAATATCAGGAAGAATCATGTTGCGAGGAGAGTTTCGCGTTCAAAGGATCTTGTTGCGGCACGCCATTGTTTATACATCCAACTGCAATGTCCCATATTCCAGCTCTACCACCGCATACCAGAGTGTACATGAGAGCAATTACATATTGGATGGCATTGTCGCAATACCTTTTAATTTTTGTTAAAATGAGTACAAAATTAACGATGGTTAAGATTATGAGCCTTTCTGCTGTGTTTGTAACAAAATATTTCTGAACTGAGACTGAAATAGCATTCTTTAAAACAACTTCACAAATTAAAACAATGTAATAACTACCAAAAATAAATAGAACTATACAGAATCTCAGCTGTACTAAACACCTATCACACAGCTTAATAGTAAAACCACCCTCATTTGGATAGGCTTACAAAATGCAAACTGCTTTACTATCAAGAGGTAAATTATGATTATGGTAGCTTATTTTGTGCTACAACCAAAATCCTGGCTCACCCTTTAATATAAATAACATACATTATTCATATTTTTTGAGTTGATTTTGACCCACTCTTGGAGTAGATTTCAACAAGCACTACATTAATTAAATTGTTCAAGATTTAAATGACAATAAATACTTTGAAGTCCCTTTGATTAAACTGGAATGCAAGTTTAAAAAGGATTTTCAGGTGACCATTTGACACTTTGAAAGCAGTGGAATTAGGAAAGACTGTTGAAGTATGAATACAACTAACTTTCCCAAGCTTTGGATTCCATCTTAGCACCAATTTAACATATGAACATAGGTAATGCTAATTTGTTTAGTTAAAGAAGTGTTTAAAGTCACAAGTTTCCCTTTTAAAAAGTCCATCCTTTTGACAACTGATACAATCCTGATTTCAGGTGATTATCATTGCTATGTATAGCACATATAAATTTATTTATGAAATAAATACATAAATCATAGAATAATTTGAAATTAATTCTAGCTAAGCAGCTTTAAATAGAAGAACTACTTTTTGCATAAATAATATAATATATAACTGTAGAGTAGATAAGTGTAATTAATTAAGAATTGGTTACCTCATACTACTGTAAATGTCCTAACTTCATTTGGTTTTTATTTTTTGTAATTGCTTTAAAATCTTCAGGTGGTATTCATTGATGATTTAACTGGTCTCTCTTGAATGAATGTTAACTTTATGTTATGTTAAGGTAGTTATCTGTTTTGGCAGCATACAGCTTGTTGGAAAATGGTGCATTGAAAAATAGTCACAATTGATATGTGCTTGAAACACATAAATTTAATCACACACATAGTTTGAATGAATAAATGAATATTTGCATATTTATTTGTACAACTTCTTTTACATAGCTTTTACAGTTTTCTTTCTCTAAACTAAACTGTGTACACATTTTAATTGCCTTCTTGCTACCTCGGTTTGCTTAGCACCCAGGCTGTTAGCCTCCTGAGTAGCTCTTGTCAACCCTTCCCTCTTTATCTTAGTTATCCCTCTCCTCCACTCTGTCTTCTTCTTTTGCACTCCTTACTTTTTTTGCCCATTTTTCTCTTGCTTTCTGCAACAATCCACCTATGCTTCTCGTCTCATTTTCTTCCTTCCCTGTTAACATTTTTATAGCTACAATTTTCCCATTTTTTCTCCTAAACCTTGTTTCTCATATTGCTAGTTCTTGCATTCTCTCAAATAATGTTCTATACTTTCTTCCTCACCACACATTTCACATATTTCTTTATCACTGCCTCTTATCCTCTTAGAAATATTGTTCCTGTTCTCATCCAAGCTGGTCCTTCTTTTTCTTGCCTGTTACAGCAATCTACATATGGTTCTCGTCCCCAGTCTCTTTTTATTTGTTTATAAAATTGTACAGATTTCTTAAACTTCCTCATATCTCCTGTCTATCGGTCTTCTATCCTGCATTTTACTAGTTTACATTACTTTCATTTCTTTCACACATCATCATATTGGTTTATTTTACAGGTAGAGTCACAAATTCAGGAAGACTGGCAGTTATTAGTCAGGGATATTTATGCATTTTATCCTCTACTTATTAAATATGTTGATCAGCAACGAAATCACTGGCTGAAAAACAACATTGTAGAAGCTGAAGATCTTTATAATCATGTGGCCTACATCTTCAATACTTGGTCCAAATCACAGGTAAAAACATCATACATTATCCTGATATATGGTGGACTTTGAGACAGTGATGTGTTTTAACAATTAAAATTTAGTTGAGTCGATTTTGTAACACTACATCACTTACTTTTTAATTTCGGAAAACATGTTTCAGAAGCCATGTGCTTCCATTGTCAATTCCTTTGGTCGACTACCGGTATTGCATGCTGTGGTGGTTGTCTCTGTCCCTGGTGGTGGTTTGATGAACTTCTGTATGAGTAGATCGCCTGGCGGTATTTCAAAATTGAAAACCCGGTTCTTGTTTTTCCATATATATATGTTTTCCCAAACTTTTAATTCTGTCTTCCTTGTGATGTTTTTGAGGATTTTTGGGCTTCTATTTATAGTGTGTTTCTCTTTCCAAAAATGCCAAGCTACTGCAGATTTTTCTTCTTGTTTGAGTTTAATATTTCTGTGGTGTTCTTTTGCCCTGGTTTTTATATTTCTTTTTGTTTGGCCGATGTAGATTTTTTCACAGTCATTACAGCTGAACTGATATATTCCTGGTTTGTTTTCTTGTGGGATATCATCTTTTAATTTGGAATTTAAAATGTTTTTTATAGAGTAATTGTTTTTTGGGGCTAGAATGATGTTATGTCTTTTGAAGATCCTCTGGAATTTGTAGAAAGTTGTAGGGTGGTATGTAAACTTCTTGTAGATCTTGTTTTCTTTCTGGTTTTGAGTGAGTGTGCTGACTTCTTTAATTCTCTTTCTATTTTTGGCTTTATTAACTTTTTTGTACACCAGTTCTGCCCGAAATCCATTCTCTGTAGCTATGTCCAAAATTTTATCAAGTTCACATTGGTATTCTGTTTTTCCCATTGGTACATTTACCAATCTGTGTGTAAGGCTGTTGAGTAAAGCATGCTGATGGGGAATGGGATTGTAACTCTTTTGTTTTATATAGCTGTTGGTGTGGGTAGGTTTTCTGTAGATGCCAAATGTAAGGTGATTATTAGTTTTTATGATTTTTAGGTCGAGGAATGGTAGTTGTCCATCACATTCCTTCTCCATTGTGAAATTTATAGACTTTTCTTGCATATTTAGGAGTTTTAGTGCGTCTTCTAGGTGACGCACTAAAACTCCTAAATATGCAAGAAAAGTCTATAAATTTCACAATGGAGAAGGAATGTGATGGACAACTACCATTCCTCGACCTAAAAATCATAAAAACTAATAATCACCTTACATTTGGCATCTACAGAAAACCTACCCACACCAACAGCTATATAAAACAAAAGAGTTACAATCCCATTCCCCATCAGCATGCTTTACTCAACAGCCTTACACACAGATTGGTAAATGTACCAATGGGAAAAACAGAATACCAATGTGAACTTGATAAAATTTTGGACATAGCTACAGAGAATGGATTTCGGGCAGAACTGGTGTACAAAAAAGTTAATAAAGCCAAAAATAGAAAGAGAATTAAAGAAGTCAGCACACTCACTCAAAACCAGAAAGAAAACAAGATCTACAAGAAGTTTACATACCACCCTACAACTTTCTACAAATTCCAGAGGATCTTCAAAAGACATAACATCATTCTAGCCCCAAAAAACAATTACTCTATAAAAAACATTATAAATTCCAAATTAAAAGATGATATCCCACAAGAAAACAAACCAGGAATATATCAGTTCAGCTGTAATGACTGTGAAAAAATCTACATCGGCCAAACAAAAAGAAATATAAAAACCAGGGCAAAAGAACACCACAGAAATATTAAACTCAAACAAGAAGAAAAATCTGCAGTAGCTTGGCATTTTTGGAAAGAGAAACACACTATAAATAGAAGCCCAAAAATCCTCAAAAACATCACAAGGAAGACAGAATTAAAAGTTTGGGAAAACATATATATATGGAAAAACAAGAACCGGGTTTTCAATTTTGAAATACCGCCAGGCGATCTACTCATACAGAAGTTCATCAAACCACCACCAGGGACAGAGACAACCACCACAGCAAGCAATACCGGTAGTTGACCAAAGGAATTGACAATGGAAGCACATGGCTTCTGAAACATGTTTTCCGAAATTAAAAAGTAAGTGATGTAGTGTTACAAAATCGACTCAACTAAATTTTAATTATCATACATTATATTTATGTACATCTAAATAAGTTTACATAAATAACGGTCACTTTTTATTACTGTAGTATTTTGTTTATGCTCAATAAAAGATGACATAGTATAAACAGCATGAAGTGCTAAATTGAGTTACAAGGTGGTCAAATATAAATGGGACTAGATTTTTTAGAAACCTAAAACGTACCTTCATTGAGTTCGGTTAATATGTTCAACAGTGGACCAACTCTGATTTTGAGGGAAGAAAGAGAGCAAAATTTTCAGGCGTTTTGGAATTCTACATCAGAGATAGAGCAATAAACCTTGTACATTTCATTCTTCTGAAAGGACCTGATTACTGAGTTGTGAATCCAAAAGAAACTCAAGACTTTACAACCTGAAAGTTGGTAATAAAAGCATCCAGATATGCAGAAAGATATTTCTGATTTAGTTAAAGAATGAACCCTAAAGTATTAGCCACAAGTGCTAATGGCCCCTGTTTTGAAAAAGTAAGCAGCATTTCCTGGAAAGCCACAGAAAAGAAACATGTTGAAAGAATGGATCATCTTTTTATTTGTTTATTTTTATATTTTTAGTATGGCTACATTAGCCTCTTATTGTTCTTGGACAGTGTCTATAAAATTATATCTTGCAATAATATTCATAATAATGATATCAGCTTTGTGAAGGTAAATGTGGTGAGGATGAATAGAAACTGTCAGTTGATACATTTTAACAGCATGTTCCAGACCTAATAAAGATCACTGTGATGTTTGCTGCAGCAATAAAGAATGAAACATCAAAGAAGAAGAGTCACTGCGAGAGAAAAAGAACTTGAAATACAGGAAAAATAATGAAAACAAAATCTGTGTTTGGTTTATACAATATTTGCCAACTGTAAGAATAGTGACACATCTACAGGTTAATTCTATATCATACTATAAATTTAATGTACGTAATTTTACAATATATACTCTATTGACCCTGCAAACAGTATGCCATGAGTTCAATGAAACAGAGATGGATCTGGTGGTGTCAACTTTTTCATCATGTATTGTTCATATATTGACCAAGAAATGATCAGGCTATTACTATCTTTCTATATTCTCATGATATGATACATATTCAACAAATTTTGATGGCAAAACCAAGGCAATTCGCTTAAGTCTACAAATCTCTTTTATATCATAAAACAATTTGAAAAAAACTGTAATCCTATTTGATTCAAAAGAAGCCATTATCACTATAACACAAGATATAACACCCAAAAGCATTAATATTCTAGAATGTTGTAAAATAATATAACAATGAACCCATTTACATAAAAGAGTGGTAATCCAATTGTGGAATAATAGGCAATGAAATGGGTGACTTTTTGGTCAAAAAAGGAAGTAATATTATCACCAAATCAACACCTAGTTTAATCCCTTTTTGCTCCATTAAAAGAATAATATCAAATATACAAAAACAAAATCAATGAAGAACACACAAACAAAACATCTGGATAGCAATGGAAAAATTTACAAGATTACAATATTTCTACATTACCAAGAAAATCTGCAGTAACAGCCTTCAGACTACTAACGGGACATGACTGTTTACAAAAATACTTATACAGATTTGGCATAGCAGTGACTCCTATATGTCTTTTCTGTAACTTAAACGAAGAAGCTTAAAGGGTACGAAATCTCACTCCCTAACCTTATGCAGGAATTTCTAAAAAGTAAAATTTCATTTCTGTATGAAGTCCTTTAACTTGTATATGGCTTTTTCATCACCAATGGCAGAAAGGATCTGTGGCAATATGACTATTTACTCACAAAGATACGAGGGTGGTCTGAAAAGTTCTTGGCCTCACCAAAAGATCGCGGCACTACTAGCATGATTTTTTTTCCCTTACATTGGCACACATGTTAATAGACCCTATGTAAAATAACAAGTCATTCTAGGCAATAGTTGACTGTAGGCAGTTGTTTGAAGCAGTGGAAGTGCGTATTGCTTTGAAAATGGAGAAATTTGAGTATCATGCTGTGATAAAGTTCTTCGTAAAAAGTTGCCCTCCATGGTGTAATGATTTCCATGCTAACTTCATATACCCAAGGTCGTGGGTTCAAACCCGGCAGAGGACAATGGATTTTTTCGGTTGTAAAAATCCTTAACATGGCTTCCTTCGGAAGGGAAGTAAAGCAATTGGTCCTGTGAAAGAACTTCAAGCCTGATAGAGAGGCCTCTGAGCAAAATTAAGCGGTCTTTCACACTCAACTTAGAATGGGACGCTGAGAACCTCAGTAGTTAAACAGCGTCCATAAATAACATGACAATTACATTTACATTTTTTCTTCGTAAAAGAAGGTTTAACACCTACAGAAATTCATTTGCGGATTGTAAATGTGCATGGTGACTCTTCACCTTCTGTTTCCACTGTGAAGAAATGAGCGGCTGATTTTAAACGTGGCCATGAAAGCGTCTAAGATGATCCATGCGAAGCACCTCCAAAAACTGTAACCACACCAGAAATCATTGAAAAAGTGCATGTTATGATTTTGGAAGATTGGCGTACAAAGGTGCATAAAATTGCTAATGCTATTGGCATTTCAAAGGAACTTATTGGTCTTAACTTGCATCAGGAATTAAACATGAAAAAGCTTTGCACAAGATGGGTGCCATGTAACCTCACTGTGGATAACAAACGCATTTGCATGACACTTTTTGAAAAGTGCTTGATGCATTTTCAGAAGAACAGAAGTGACTTTTGCGTCGATACGTCACAATGGATGAAACTTGGATTCACCACTACATACCTGAATCCAAGCAGCAGTCAAGGCAGTGGACAGAAGCTGGTTCTTCAGCTCCAAAGAAGGCGAGGATGGTGCCATCGGTGGGAAAGATCATTGCATTAGTGTTATGGGATGGCAAAGGAATTTTGTTGATTGACTATCTTGAAAAAGGTAAAACTATTACTGGAGAATACTACTCTCAACTTCTAACCAAACTGAATGCAAGCATTCGTGAAAACAGACCTGGGTTAAAAAAGAAAAGAATTGTTTTCCATAGGACAATGTACCTGCCTACAAAAGTGTTTTGGAAATAGGGAAATTGAGAGATCTGCACTATGAAGTGCTGGAATATCCACCTTGTTCCCCAGATTTGGCTCCCTCGGACTTCCAAAACCCAAGAAATTCCTTGCTGGTAGGTGTTTTTCGCCCAATGAAGAAGCAAGTGCGGCTGTAAATGGGTACTTTGCAGCACTTCCAGAGGAACACTACGGAGAGGGGTATATTAGAGGATATTAGAGGAGATTATGTTGAAAAATAAAACTACTTTGAAAGCATGAATTGTCGTTTTTCACTATCAGGCCGAGAACTTTTCAGACCACTCTCGTATATCAATGATGTGACAGTTGTTCTGATGGAAGAATACTTTTCAAATGTAATTTGAGAGATGAGTTCATGTAGAAGGTGGCTAGTTGCCCCAAGAAGTTGGTGTGTTTCCAAATCTCTTTAAAGGAAGGCTGTAGATCAAATGAACAAAATGGAATTAGCCTGCTTTTGTAGTGTGGTGGTAGCATGAAACTTGTAAAACAGAAACCTGTGATAATGGAAAAAATACACCGGAACAAAATAGTTAGGCAGGTTTCACTCTTTTATGAAAAACAGGCATTTATATTTAATGATAAACTATTTCCTTTGTGTACGAATTTGTTTCTAGCAGTAATACCTAATTCCATTTGTTTAGCAACAGAAGTGAGGTAATAAAGTGCTTGTTACTAGTATGTGTCATTGTCGCCGTCGTCATTATTATTATTATTATTATTATTATTATTGTTATTATTATTATAGTAAAATAAAAAGTAGCTGTTGATTTACATTTCTTTTGCATATCCTCAGCATTCCATTAATCATTGTACAAGAATAAATGCATTTCTGGATGTAGACCTAGTGCTGATTCAAACTCCAGCCCTCTTAACCTCCATTATCATCTTTATCCAGATGAAAGAAATAAGTATCTCAAATAGCATATTTAATATGCATGCACTGTTCAACAAAATAGCCAGGTGTACTACATACCATTTGAATGTTTCCTAGTCTCTGGCTTCCAAGATCAGTCTCAATTGAACTGCAGTTAGTTGTTTATCCATTTATCCTCTAAAACATGTATATGTTTTTGGACAATTTAAGTTTAACAGAAAATATATACAATAAATTGCAGCCACATTAATAACATTAATGGAAAATATTTGCATGTCACAAAAATACCGTGCAGACCCAGATTTATCATGTCATTTATGCAAAATAAGAGTTTTTTTTTTACAGCAAAAGTAAAATAGTAAACATAATACATATTGGATAGATAGAGTCAGACTGAAAAATTCAATGCCATAGGTGGGACTTGAACCATGGATCTCCCAGTCTCTAGCCGGTTGCTCTTCCACTGAGCTACCATGGCAACATGCTGGCAGAGCATGTGGCTGGGAGATCCGTGGTTCAAATTCCGGTATGGCATTGAATTTTTCAGTCTGACTCTACCTATCCCACTGTCCTACACACAGCTTGTGTGAAAAAACAATTAATCCAATAATACATATTCCTAATGAACTACTTAACTAAACAATTTCAAAATATCTATTAACTGATTAAAAATATAATTTTGGCACTGAGCATATTGAAAAATGGAGCAGAGCTCAGCATTTACTCTTTGGATTTTAAATATTCTGTTGCTTTCAGCAACTTATTTGTAGGTACACTGCATTGATTAGGTACACAATATTGATTAAATTTCTCAACTGAGTAAAATTGGTTAGAAAGCCAGAATTTATTTAAGTCAGCTTTGAATTTTTTAACAAGCTGTTATATTTAAATGACCTTTCAAATAGTTTAGTTTTATGAGTAGGAATATATAATTTATTTTTACTCTACGTGTTATGAGAATCGATATCAGAGTTTTTCATGGGATCATTGAGATTAGATTTAGCCTATATTTTGGTTTCCTTTATATTTCTTATGCAAGGTAAGGTTAATATATTCAATTTTTTAAAATGTTCCCTGCAACTTTCTCTTTTTGAAACACTCACTTTTGTGAGGCAGTGGTCGTTTTTACATCTAAACACACATCCAGCTGTTGAATGTATTATTTGCATGTTAATGCTGGTAAATACATTACAAATATGCTAATGCTATATGTCAATATGGCTTGTTTCTTAACCATGGTGCCTGCAGATGATGTTTCGGAAAGACAGCTTTAAAATCAGGGTAAAGGATATATTAAATATTGAAACTAAACTTATCTCTTACATCACCATGTAAGTAACCTTATAAAGCCAGGAACAAATTTCAATAAAGTTGACCAAGTATGAGAAGTCTTCATTGGTAATTTTACTCACTTCAAGTTATGTTTGACTATCGTGTATCATTTTCGGGATATTTTTATTGCATTCTTTCTTCTCCTGTAAAACTTAACAATTTATTTTCTGTACATAAATTTTGTGAATGACATTCATCTTTTTGAAACAGTGCCGTCATCTACACAACTTCATCTGCATTGTAACTTATTCGTATTATATCACATTTTAATGCATTCTGCAGATCTTATAATTCTGAGAGGCTCTATGGAATAACAACATTCAAAATTTGAAGCTCTTCAAATTCCGGGTACTTCCCTTTCCAAGCTGCATACCAGCAACAATAATATTAATGAGAATTTGTTTACCTTGCATTTCATTGAGCAGTGCTAGTTTTCAATAAATTTAATGAGCATTTATTAAGAATTGTTTTTGTAGCTTCATATAAGTGTATTAATTTTTAAAATTCATAAAATGTTTACTTACATTAACACTTACTCAGCCAAAACTGTTCAAAGTAGCTAGGGTTGTTCTAGTATTAATAGCTTGAAATTATTTCTTATTAAAAGATCTGTTTCTTTATTAAACAAATGTGTGAACAAGTATGAGCTAGGTGTTTTTATTTTTACAGTACTTCAGAAAGGAAGAGCAGAACTTCATTTCGTCCAATGAAATTGATAATATGGTGCTAATTATGCCTACAGCCACTCGTAGGACAGCTGTTGTATCGGAAGGTGCTCCTCCAGCAGGTGGTAGTAAAGTAAGTGATTATTTTATCTTTCCGTATTTAAACTGTATTAAATGAGCTTACTTCTAGCTGTTCTTAAAATAAAAATTATTCTGGAGGAGAGGAGGGAAGGCAGTGTAAATTATTACAGAATGTGAATAAGGAAACATAGTAAAACAGTGCACCAATCCATATAGAGTACATTTGTTACAAAACTTGGCCGCCAGGAAATGCCCCATGTGACCTTCACTGCATTTCCTGTGAGCACGTCCTACATCTGTTCTGTCATCACACGTGCATCAGTCTTACTTCTGTTCTAGTGCTGCTTGCATGTGAATATCATTAGGAATGTTTAGAAGCGTTTAGTCCTGCTTGAAGTTCCTTCAAAATGCAGTACACACTATCACAAAGCGTGTTTATATGCGATACGTATGTGTTTACATCATTTTGTAGGGAAGTTATAAGGCTATTTGAAACTAAATTTCCTGGCATGTGTATTCCGAGTAGAGAGGCCATTAGTTTGCCTGTAAATAAATTCATAGAGACAGGAGCAATTTGTGATAGGAAAAGAAAGGTATACAGCATGTGCTTATGGAGCAGAAATTAGACGAAATCAGAGAAAGGTTACAACAGTGACCTTGAAATTCTCTGACATTTCAAAGGCTTCAGCATAGAAAGCAACAAAACTTTTAGAACTCAAACCATACAAGGTTACTGTTGTCCAGAATTTCCAACATCTCCTGTGATAAGGTATGTTTTGTGTTTATTTTGATAATTGTTAATTGATTTGAGATTTTATTTGACATCCAGAATGTGTGACTGGGTGACTGGCCATGCAACTGTCAACCAGTGTACAATACATGACCAAGAGACGGACCGTGTGCCTGACGGCTAAGTTTTGTTGCATACTTACTGTATAATATTAACAGCACAATTGCAGAACACAGTTTGTTCATAAGAGCCAAATATTCATAAAGTTTTTATAGGAAAGTTATTCAATAAAGATTAAGCTAGCTTCACACAGTAACAATAAGAAATCTGACTAGTATTTAAAATGGAACTGAAGAAAATTACAAATAATACATATTATGGGTTGAAACTCGGCCCAGACCAATGGTTTTTAAATGTGCTTAGCTATAGTTCCATATCAGTAGATTTATAGCATGTAAAAGAACTCACTACAGAACAAAATTCCAACACTCTGGCAGCACTAATATAAGCCTGGCAATTATGTACAGTGTTGTTAGCAAATGAATAATTCTAAATAATACATAGCAAATTAAGCTAGCAATAGTAATGTAAATTATATTAATGCATGTTTTCATTTTAATTATATTGAGAAAGATATGATTATCCCTTGGTTCTAGATTTCTGTTAAACATATTAGAAAATCCAAGATTATTCCAAAACATTCTGTTTTAGAGCATTGTGTAACATTGTAGAGCATTCTGAAACCTTAGTTTTAAAATGTAGTAGAACATCCTAAAACATTTTTTTACATTATGGAGCAGTGTAGACATTGCAAACATTGTAGTACATTATAGAAGTTTGTGGAATGTTTTAGTACATTCTGGAGTATTTCAGAGAAAGTTTGAACACTATCCTAATTTGGAACATACTAGAATATTTTTAGAACTATTGAACTTAATATAGTTGCTTGCATGCATAATTGTACTCATTAATAATATTTATGTTAAATCACCTGCATTGTAGTTCAAGCTAACACTATTCTAAAAAGAAAGCTACATTTTGAAAATTTAAATATAAAATAATGACATATAAATGAAGTTCATGCTGGATGAAGTTCATACTGGTTGTAGAAAATTAGTGACCATTTTTAAAAGAATAAATTTGTGGATATAAAAAATTATGATCTAAAGCTATGCTGAATAGTCTGGTCCACAGTGCAGCATATCTCTTCATGAAAAGCTTATCATATTTTTTCTATAAATAATAAGGTTTTTAGATTGAAACTACTTGAAAGATTTCAAAGTTTTATAAGTTAAAGTTATAGCTATAATGTTGATTATCTCCTCAGAAAAAAAAGAAGCATCGTGACAAGAAGCGTGACAAGGACAAAGAACTGCAAGCAAGTCTGATGGTGGCATGTTTAAAGAGGCTGCTGCCTGTAGGGCTCAATCTCTTTGCAGGCAGAGAACAAGAACTGGTTCAGCATTGTAAGGACCGCTTTCTTAAGGTAACTATTAAAATATGTTTATTTTAATTACATGTCTTAAGGATTAAGAGTAATTCAATTTTTATTGAAGTTGTGAAATAACCTATTTGTCTACATCCCTTTTCTCAGCGCTTATGAACTTAATTTAGTGCTGGCCAAATATAACACAGGGACATTTGGCAACAACATAACAGAAGAGAGAAAGAACATCATAAATATATAACATAAACTAATTATTATCAGAACCACCTATTCCTTATTTTTCTTGAATATGTGTGGGTGTTTTTTTGTCTAATTTACTTTTGTTTTGTGTAGGTTCCATAGCTTAATAAGTTTTAAAGCATGTCATAGAGCAGTTTAAATGCCTGCCTATAAGCCTAAATTCCTATAAAATTTTAGTAAAAACTGTAGGCTTTGCTTATATAAAAGTGAACCAACCATTCAAGAAAAGCCTAAGGAATCTTAAAATGCCAAATTAGTTGCAGAGGAGCAGAAAAAGATAAATGAGGGCCTCTATATACACTAAATACTTTTTAAACAGAACAGTCATTTCTTTGGTTTTCATTCTTGGGCACACTCTCATTACTTTCTCTACATTACCATGTACATAGTGTATAGAGGAAGTATTATATTTCACCCAAAATTTGATACCTAGAGTTCACCAGCAATATACGTTTTGAGGTCCCCCGAATCTGAAAAAAAAATTAGAAAAAGGTCCCTGTGTGTGTGTGTGTGTGTGTGGGTGGGTGGACGGGCAGGCATGCGTGCATGGGTGGATGTGTGTGTGTGTACCAAACTTGGTATTGAAGTTCAATATCTTCCAAGGATGCGACATGAAGATTTTCAAGAAAATCCACCCACTCCCAACCACCCTTTACATGGAACATTTTTTGAAAATTTTGATTTTCTCAAAAATTGCTCTAACGATTTTGATTAAAATAATGCATAATAAAGCTATCTACATCACAAATAAAATGTTTATCTTGGCTTTTCTGGGAATAGCTTCTTAAGACCAGTTCATTCCGAATGAATTTTGCTTATCTGGTAAACCATAAGAAAGACAAACATTTTCCTCACAAAAAATGTAGATCTCATTAAAACACACAATTTATGTTATATACATTTTTTTCGTGGCGTTTACCATTTTCGAGATATTCCTTGTTATTGGTTTCAGTTTTAAAATACTTGAACTTTTCTCATACAGGAACTTGTCAACACTTGGTCATGTAGAGAAACAGTTTTCAATACCATAGCAACCACATTTTAAAACATTTGACTCTCAGTTTAGCCTAGTATATTCCCTTACTTTCCTTCTGCTTATAAGGAACTGAGTAATAAAACCATTTCTGCTAATGTTTATCTCAATTAGCATAAAATAGACAGAAGCATAAGCTTATTACCCCTCACCTAGACGGTCGGGGTTCGATCCCAAGCGACTGCATGTGAGATTTGTGGTGGACAAAACGGCGCTGGGGCGGGTTTTCTCCGGGTACTCCGGTTTCCCCCGCCATCGCATTCCACCGGTGCTCCATCATCATTCATGTATCATCAGTGTCACCGCCTGCGGTGCCATTAGTAGTTAAAGCGGGCGTTAAACACTACCAAAAAAAAAAAAAAAATAAGCTTATTAAAAATAATTTGTTACAGAGATGTAAAGAAAATCATATGAATTGAACAGATCAGATTTTTTTTTAAATTGTTCCACCGATGCTAATTTTGGTAAATATAATTCCTTTTTGTAGACCTTCAATTTTTCAATTTCACTCATTGCAGTTCTAAAATTTTGAATAAATCTGCCTGAAGTTGTGAATTTTTTATTTTTAACAAACAGGTATTTGTAATGAAACTCTTCATAAGCATTTTAGAGAAAATAAAAAATAATGTTATTTTTCCATATAAAGGGAACCTAAAGTGAAGAGATTCTTTTGAAAATCTTTGTCACATTATGTTTTCTATTTTGAAAGGGAGGAGCGACTTAGGAAAGAATAGACACAGAAATAGAACTTACAGTATGGGTAAGGTTCCTCATGAGCATCCCCATTATTTTCAGTAGTTTGGCATGCCAGAGTGGAAGGTAGAGGGATGCAGGACTTAGCCAGGACCTACATGACTAAAGCACTGGCAGATTGAGGTGTATATTTACTTACTTTAATTTCTATGCACTTGTGCATTTGAATCATAGATGTTAACTCTGCTTGAGGTATGGCCTCTAGAAAGGCTGCAGTCTTGTATGATTCCTGGTTCCTCAAAGTAAGTGCCCTCACACGGCTTGCAATCTTTCCTCCCTCTCTGCCATACATGGCATGTAGAGAATGTGGAACTACATGTCTGGCATAGTGGGAGTTTAGTATCGGATGAAACAGCAGTGTCCTGCTGTGGCTGTGTGACACTTCAGTCTGTAGTGGTGGTGCTACAGATGTATATGTATGGCAGCTGTGCTCAATTGTGTAGGTGCTGGAGACGTATGTGTGGTGGTTGGAGCCTCTGATGGCTGAGCTGCAAGTTCTTGGTAGCTGCAGTAGGATATGGCCAAGTATTGGCATTATTGGCTTGCAACTATTGCCTCTTGAAGTTCCTTTAGTTCCACTAAGGTGCCACAACATGGCTGATGGGGAGTGCAAGTCTGTGAAATCTGCCTCGAGAGACAGCCAGACTGTGGTTGTCACACTCCTGGAGTCTGGTGGTAATTTGTGAGGAGGGGCTCTGCAGAATCTGGAAGTTTTGTGTCCTGCAGGTCTGTTATGCGTTGGGACTAGGTGAGGACCTCCAAGTGAAGGTACTTGATTGCTTCAGACACTCAGGAAATAGTCTAGTTGGCATTGAGTGATATCAGAGCTGATTGGACTGCTGTTGAATGAGTGAGTCATTGCTTCAGGTACTCAGGAAATAGTCTAGTTGGCATTGAATGATATCAGAGCTGAGTGCGCTGCTGTTGAATGACTGAGTGAGTTATTACTTCAGGTACTCAGGAAATAGTCTAGTTGGCATTGAATGATATCAGAGCTGAGTGCGCTGCTGTTGAATGACTCAGTGAGTCATTACTTCAGGTACTCAGGAAATAGTCTTAGTTGGCTTTGGATGAGTGTGCTGCTGTTGAATAACTGAATTGGCACTGGTTATATATGTGGTGGTGGTGGTGGTGGTGGTCGTTGTGAGGTTACCGGAGTTGCTCTAGGAGTAAAGAAGGTAGACAATCTGACTGTGAAGTAAGGCTCACCTTGAAGGTGACACAAAATTGGGGAGAAGTGTGGTGCCAACTGTAGAAGCAGCCGGTATATTCACTTGAGGTGGCAGAGCAGTGGTGTCACTGGAGACTGCAGCACTGATTGGTGGCTGACTGGTGTGGCTTGGACGGCGAGGCAAGACTTCTTCCATCAGTCCAATGATGGAGACTTATTATGCTGGCAGAGAGTCTCTCTCTCTCTCTCTCTCTCTCTCTCTCTCTCTCTCTCTCTCTCTCTCTCTCTCTCTCTCTCTCTCTCTCTCTCACTCACTCACTCTCACTCTCACTCTCACTCTCACTCTTGCCCTCGCCCTTGCCCTCTCCCTCTCCTTCTCATCCACATACAGAGTATTTTATAAAGTTATATTTTTAATCAGGGGATGTCAAAATATTTATTTTCTCTGAAATCTCTGTGCTGATTTTTTGGGCATAATACAATTCTTTCTGTACTATTGTAAGTAGGTGCTAGAGAAAGTTAAAAGATTAATATCTGATTTTTTCCATAAAGCTAAGAGAAATATATGTATATGCATTAAATTCTGCTCACATAGAATAGTTCTTCATTGTCAGTGATGCAATGCAGGACTCTAGTGCTATCATATCCAATAGCCCATGCCTTTAGTAAATAATGTTTCACATAATAAGCTGATTTTCATGCTGAGTAACCCAAAATTCCTGTTTAAAAAAAACTAGACTTTGGTTTTAATTGAAAGACTTGAAAAAATCTTACACTAATTTTACAAAACAGTCGCTTTTAATGTTAATTACTGAAATTTAGACTCAGCAAATAAACAGACAGAAATGGAAAGAATTTTGAATATTCAACCCATATTTGCTCTGTACTTGTACAGATATTTATTTCTCAAATTCTGCATTTTCAGAAACTACCTGAGGGTGACATTATAGAGTTTGCTGCAACACAGTTAACTCTCCCAGACAAGATTGATCCAGCAGATGAAATGTCCTGGCAACATTATCTGTACTCAAAGCTAGGCCAGAAGAAAGAAGTATCAGAGGATGCAAAACCAGCCAAAACAGAAGAAGTTGTAGAGCGTATTGTGGCTATGTCCAAAGTACTCTATGGGCTACATATGGTAAGAGAATAATAAAGTTTTGCATGAGAAGCTTATGAGAAAGTATATAATTTAAATTTACGTAATTTATATGTCCTATTTCGAGATGCTTAATTCAAATTTATTATTGATTCTGTGTTCCAGCATTGCTTATCTGTATAGCTCTTGTATGTTCAGGAATTGCATATTTAGTACATCTTTAGTCACGTTTTCTTGAATGTGAACAGACACTTTTTCTAATTAATTGGGTCTAAAATAGCAACAGCTGCATTAAGTGCCTTTTCTAAACAGAAAACATCTTAATATAGTTAAAATTATTTAGAAAGAGCAAGAGAATATTTTACACCACAAAATTTTAAGTAAAATCTGTGTATAACTATTTTTCTCAATGTTAAGTTCTCAGTGATTAGTAACCAGAAGGAGTCCCTATTACTGTTAAGATGCTGGGTCAAACTTTATTAGCCAGGGTAAATCAAGTACCTACCTGATAGAACTGTTAGATTCTGAAATTAAACTTGGCATATATTTCCAAAGAGGTAAAATAAAATTCCAGCTCATACTGTAATACATATTTTTCAAATGGCCATTTAAGTACCTATCTAAAGTTAATTTGTACATAAAGTTGCTGCAATTGAGAATTTATCTATTTGAACACACTGCTAACCCTTTCACAAATAGTTTATATTCTCATGTTATACAAAGGTTTCTCAACACTCATTTAAATCTAAAATGGTATCTAAATTTATGATGGTGGCAGCAGTAGTGAAAGGTCACTGAATGTTTGTTTAGGCGACATTTTGAGAGCCAGACTATTAATTGGTGAGTTCTCATTTTGACACACAATACAATTTGAGAGTTGAAGATTCCAGTTTTGCAAACATGTGCAGCGAAATAATCATAGCATGTTAGTACAGTAGAACTTGACTAATCCAAAGTTTAAGGACCAAAAAGAAATTGAATTATTTAGGATTTCAAATTACAAAAGTTTGATTTTTTAAAAATGTTGATTAATTAAAACAGATCTAAATTAAATGAAATTATAGGAAGGAAAACATTAGAGTGTGTACTTACAGTTAAGGGGAGCACTAACTGGAATTTTTTTATCCCATGCCTGCTTGAACCACTTTTTAACGCACTTATCGACATCATGATTTTCAAGCCCTTTTGCTCATTTGATTTTGTTTTACTTTCATCACTGTTTGTAACTACAGTGTTCAAAATGTTATCCTTATTTTTGAGGTACGTAGACAACGTATTGTGGGGGATTCCAAAGTCTCTTGTGATGTCACACTTTTTTAAACATTTTTCCACTTTGCGAATGGCTGCCGTCTTTTCAGCTAAAGTAAGAGTTTTGTAATTTACATGTTTTAGTTTGGAGAGAGCCATTGTTGGCTCAGTTCACTACTTAAACACACACTAATGATTTTTATGTATCTCTGTACACTGTTTAAAAATGCTCACTTTACTGTACGGGAAGTTATTTGTTGCAAATGTAGGCCAACATGTGACCGCAAGTAGACAAAATGGAAAGGGGTGTAGGTTCACAAAGGCAACAAGTGCCTTGTTTCCTAGAATTGCACAAATAAGCTTGAGTAACCCACATTCCTTACCAGCAGGAGAGGGAATTGGAACTACAATATGATGCATTTCTTGGAATGTAGCACAGTATGGCACAATTCCTGGAATTTATCCTGCAATTTTGACTAGCATATACTTTTTTCACTATCTCTCATTGAATATTATATCAAATTATCAAAAAAAATATATAAATTTACAGAAGAATTTTTAACATTGCTTTGCATAGGAATGTCAAGGGACCATGCTATAAGCTTGAATTATTCACAATTATGAATTAAAATGTTTGAATTAATCAGTTCGACTCTAATTAAAATGCAGCTCTGCTGCATGTCTTGGTTGTTAGGATATTAGTATTAGATTTTTATTTTGCAATATAGCTGGCCAAGTTTTATCATTACTTTAAGTCCTGAAATATTCCATCAGTTTTCTTTTGGAAATTTTTTATTTAGTTTTTCATAAATTTTAGTTTCCTTTCTGCTAAAGAACCAGCAGTTTCATAATGTGGATTTTGAAATAAGAGAGCATCCATTGGAGATTAACATTTCTTTTTTGTTTGATTACCAATCTGAAAATATTTTTATTGCTAATATTTTAGTTGAGATTAGAGATGTTTGTTGCCTTGCTTGTGTAGTTGAAGTTGAGTTAATGCAACTGTGCACTGAAATGAAATTAAAGGGTAGAAGAATTGAAGTAGTGCAACATTATTGTCTGAATTTCCAAAATTGGGTACAATTATTCTCTAGTGTAACATAGAACTTAAACAGCTTTGAATAAATTTCAGCTTCAACCCCTTTTTCTATTTTTATTTGGAAATATAGCCTTATATACATACAAGAACTGTCCCAGAAGTACCTGATCTGATGTATAGATAGCGGTTGTTGTTTCAAATAACAACAGTGGTAAAAAGTACCAACCTCAGAAAGCTTAAGTTTGAAGTTTGACGATTTTACATTGTTTAGCATTTGTTTGGCAGCCATCATGAGTGAATGCTCTTAGAAAATTTGAAAACATGGATAAAACTGGTCATCATTATGTGGTTCAATACTTTTATTTGAAAGGTTTTAGTCCAACTAATATTAAAGCTGAGCTACATTCTACTCTGCTCCTTTGTTTACAACAGTGAAATATTGGGTGGCTGAGTTTAAGCGCAACCAATATAAACATTGCAGTGGTTGACCAAATGAGGTTACCAGTCCAGAAATTGTAAAGAAAGTCCACAAAACGAAAGTTCACGAGCTAGCAGACATTGCAGGCATTTCAAAAAGTTCTGTACATTGCATACTGACTGAAAATTTGGATATGAGATAGTTGTGCGCAGGGTGGGTGCTGCTTTTGCTCACAATAGTACAAAAATAGCATCATTAGGCAATGTTTTGCTGCATTAAAGCTGAGTTTTTGCATCAATTCAGAACAATGGATGAAACCTGGGTCCATCACTTCACCCCTGAGACGAAGGAACAATCAAAACAGTGGATTGGAAGGGGAGAATCGGCTCCAAAGAAGGTGAAGACAGTTCCATCTGCAGGCAAGGTCCTGGCGTCAGTTTTCTGGGATGCATGCAGGATAATTTTCATTGATTACCTCTAAAAAGGAAAAGTAATTGATGGCAAATATTATGCAAACTTGTTACAGCATTTGTGATGAAATTTAACAAAAACAGCCGCATTTAGTGAAAAAGAAAGTTTTGTTTCATCAAGACAATGCACCAGTTCACACATCCATTATTCCCATGGTCAAAATCAATGAGTTAAAGTTTGAATTGCTTCCTCATGCACCTTATTCAGCAGATTTAGCCCCCTCTGATTATTTTCTGTTTCCAAATTTGAAGGAATGGCTTGGTGGTAGAAGATTTGCCAACAATGAGGAGATGGAGTCTGCAGTTGATGGCTATTTTGCAGACCTTGATAGTTCTCACCATAAACAGGGCATCGAAGCTATTGAACATCACAGGGAAAAGTGTATCGAGCTGAAATGAGACTATGTAGAGAAATAAAGATGTTTTTCCTCAAAATTGTTGTGTTCTCTTGGTTAGGTCGGGTACTTCTAGGACAGCCATCGTAGGTGGTTGTTAGGTTGGGTGTTGTTGCTGCTGACTGTTTGGAGCAGAAGTTGATTTTTCTCTTAGTTGTAGAACTGCTGCTGAAGCACTTCCATGGTGTTAGTACTAAATGAATGTAAGAGAGAAGAGTGTAGAGAAATGTACAGAGAATTCATGAATCTTACTGATTTTGGATGCTACCAATGTGACATATATTCATCAAGAAAAGTAACAAGGAGTTAATTAAAACATTAATGGAAATGCACGTGAAGTAACTAATCAATTAAGAGTATAAACATAGACTACACTCAAACTTCACTCTTGAAATAAAGTAACTTACTTTGGACATGTTTCAGGGCTGTTGCCCCATTTTTTTTCAACTGAGATTCACTAATGAACTCATGGTAGCAGTCTGTGTGGGTCTCTCTTCTGGATAGATGAATTTTGGATGAGTCTGTTTGTTTGTGGTATGTCAAAATTTATGACTTTGTTTTTGTTTTTTAAAATTAATAAATTTTCCCAAACTGTTAATCCAATCGGATTCTGCACTAATTTTAACAACTTGGGTTCCTGTAAAAATTATGGTTTTGAGTCCAAAATTAATTTATCCAAAAGAGAGATCTCCACAGGCCACCACTCATTAATGAATCTCCATTGAAAATGATGGCAACAGCTGCTGAAACATGTCCAAAGTAAGTTGCTTTATTTCAAGAGTGAAGTTTGAGTGTAATCTATGTTTTTACTCATAATTAAAGAAGTATAATATTTATACTAATATAGAATACATTCATATTAGCTTGTCTCTAAGAAAATTGTTTATTTGACTATAGAAAACTAGAAGACATATTCAACTCTTATCTTATAAAATGCATAATACAAATGAATACAGAATTGTGATGAAATAAATAGATCTCGCCATAAGCATATTGCTGTTAAAATAGCACTAAATCGCTTGTTCACAACTAGCCACTGCTGCAAGATTAGGAAAGACATGTCAGTAGTTGTGCAACCTGAATTTGATCTGTTACTATTCTAAAACAAATGATAAACATTGTTTTAATAATGAAGAATGTTGTGAAAAGCCTAACTGTATATAAGGCATATGCTGCAGAAGCTTTATGCTGGATGTGGAGTAAAAGGTCTGCCAAATGTCAATTTATTGAAAGTGCCTTATGTTTATTTTCCTTGATAAAAATCTGATATGTTCCATTCTCATGACTTTGTGTACATCTCTGCAACAAATTATTGTAAATAAGCTTATTTTTCTATCCATTTCATGCTAATCGAGATAAATAGCAGAAATAGTCTTATTACTTAGTTCCTTATAAGATTAGTGAAAACACTAGGCTAAACCAAGTCACATATTTTAAAATGTGATTCTAGAGCTTGAAATCCATTTCTTTGCACGGCCAGCAGTTGACAAGTATTTTAAAACTAAAACCAATAATAAGGAGTATCTGGAAAACAGTCAATTCCAGGGAAAAAGTGCATATGACATAAATTGTGTGTTTTAAGGAGCTATACATTTTTTGTGTTGTAAGTTTTTTGTCTATCTCTTATGGTTTACTAGTTATGCAAAATTCAAAAAAATTCACCCAGAATAAAGAGGTCTTTAGAAGCTATTACCAGAAAATTCAAAATATATACTTTATTTGTCATGTAAATATCTTAAATATATAAGATTTTAATCAAAATCATTATAGTCATTTTTAAGAGAGTAAAAATTTTCGAAATTTTTTCCATATAAAGGGTAGGTGGGGGTGGGGGAATTTTCTTGAAAATCTTTGTGTCGCATCCTTGGGAGATGCTCAACTTAAATATCAAGTTTGGTATTTAATGAACATCATTTTTGGGCTATGCTGCGCACTCACGCATGCACGCACGCACACACACACACACCTTTTCTTAAAAATACTTTTTTGTTTTATTTGGGGGGCCCCAGAATATGTATTTCTGGTGAAACTTCAGTATCAAAGTTTTGGGTGCAATGCAATAAATTCTCTGTTCACTCTGTACATAGTACGTGTAGAGAAGGTAAAAAATACAGATTTGTTAAGAATTGTCTTTTCGTAAATATGTGGTAGGCAAAAAGGATGTAAACATTAAGATATTATTTCAGTATGCTGCTGCGTATTTCAGTCTCTGTGATTAATCAAATCTTTGAACCAAATCTCTCCAAAAATTAATGCAGCATGGCTCAATAACAAAGACTACTTGTAGTTATGTATACATCTACTATGTGTACTTCATATGTATGCTTGCATGCGTATGTGCACTTGATCAGTCAGGAAGGTTCACCCCTATATGCACCATACATGCTACTCTGGCAGCAAGTATGCTTGCTAACAAGAGGATAACAGAGACAGTGGGGAAGAATATTAGTGTGTTTTAAGATGTCAAGTATCAAACCTCCTGAAAATGTAAGTACTACAAGAACATGGAAAGAGAACAATAACTGCTGTATTGTAGGATGTAATAATACCTACAAGAATACTTTGTCAGCAATTGCCTTTTATTCTTTTCCCATGCGAAAAACTGAAGTGCAAAAAAGAAAGCTTTGGATTCAAGCTGTACATCAAAAGAAGTAAGTACACAAATTTTATATTGTACTTCAAAGCAGTAACATATGCTTAAAAACTAACTGCAGCATGTTTAGAAATTAATGTTGAAACTTTTTAAGTTAATAACTAGAAACTCTAAATAGTGTTAGATTTAGTAACACATTATGGGATTGGTCTGTTGTTGTTGTTGTTGTTATTATTATTATTATTTATATATGTATTGTTGTGTACACATTACTATTCATAATTTATATTTTATTTTTAGTCCTGATGGGTCATTATGGGAACAAAAGCCCACAACAAAAATTTGCAACATTCACTTCATCGGAAATAAAAGGTCAAAAGAACAAAGAGTGAAAATTTAGGCATTGTAAAATGCTCAAGTGCAATTGATATCAATAAAAGTGACGTTGCCACACAGACAGATGCCAACAAAATAATTCACGGTGATTTCATTTTTTCCTGCACACTTAATGGGCCTGATTTATCAACTCAAGCTTGTGTTCCATCAAGTTCTAAAGAACTTATTAAATACTGAGACAAAAGCTCTGATGCAAGCAACATCAATAATGAAGTGCTCAGTTTTTAAGGTTATTCTTTGTTAAGAGATGAAACAGAATTACAAGACCTAACAGGAGTGACATTTGCAGTTTTTAATCTTATGTAAACATTATTACCCACTGAAACACAATCCAAGAGCAGTAAAGAAAATCATCTCCTCATATTCTTAATGAAAATGAAGACTGGATTATCATATTCTGCTTTGAGAGTGTTTACCATACAACAGTATCACGTATTTTTACAACTTTAATGTTGTTGGCTTCTATGATGGCTAATTTTGTATTTTAGCCAAGCAAGGAAAGTGTTCAGGAAACATTGCCACAAATGTTCAAAAGCAAATATCCAAAATGCAGAGTAATTATTGATTGTACTGAAATTAAAGTTGAACATTGTCCTAATATAGATCAAAGGGTGCTCTTTACTCATGCTACAAGAGCAGTTACACTGTCAAGTTTTTAATAGGAATTACTCTTAGTGCCATGGTGTCCTTCAAATCTAAATGCTATGGCGGTAGATCCACTGGCACATTTATCACAAATGATAGCAAATTATTGACACTTTTACAAGCTGGTGACGAGATGATAGTAGATAAAGGCTTCCCAGGAATAAGAACTAGCCTTTCGGACAATGGGATCATTGTTGTCACCCCATTATTTCTGCATGAAGGTAGATTAACAGCTGAAGAGGTGGAGATAACATGCAAGATTGCCAGTGTTTGAATTCATGTTGAAAGCTGCATCCAAAGAATTAAAATATACAATATTTTGAGAAGTTACCAATAGAGCTTCTTCCATTTGTAGATGATATAGTGCACATGTGCTGCATTTCTGAATGCTTGCAGGCTGCTATCATTCAAGAATTATAGACCAATAATACAAATTAGAGTATTTTAATTTCAAATCCACTTACCTTATTTTCATAAATTATTTTATTTTTACAAAATTAGTTGAGAACCATAGAGCTAGTAAAGCTTATGTCCAAGTGTCAATACTGTAAAGTGTGCTTTTGGTATATTATCCTCATTTTGAAAATGTACTAATTA
Source organism: Hymenopus coronatus (assembly GCA_030762935.1). Lineage (NCBI taxonomy): Eukaryota > Metazoa > Arthropoda > Insecta > Mantodea > Hymenopodidae > Hymenopus > Hymenopus coronatus. The sequence goes on from CM060883.1 coordinate 81,572,451, forward strand.
TTATCAGTTATTTTCAGTAACACAATGTAATCAAAATACCATAATGTTTGAAACATTTGATTCCAGTAAAAAAAATACAGCAAACCTTTACACCTGTGTTCTTATTCATGAAATTATTGAACCTGCTTTGAAATTTCCACGAGTCTTGATAAGAAATACATAAAGTAAAAGGATTCTATTTTCTTAATGGAGCTCTGAATAAATATAGTGTCTTTCTCTAATGTTATACTTATTTGTTAATTCTTGCTGTAAATAAATAGGTCACACAAACTAAGACCCATTACATGCACAAGTATTTGACACTGAGTGTAATACATATGACTAGTTTTCAGTCGAACATTTTTACTTTTATCCACAAATAAATATTTCAAGTTGACATTATCCTCACAATCTACCATTTGCTTATCTTTGCAGGAAATAGGGTACTTTATTTCCAATACCCTCACAGCATTTCCATGATTATTGACGTCAATGCCATGGTTGCAATTTATGAACAATTAAACCACAGCAAACATTTTAGCACAGTGTGTTTTTTCATAACATTGAATAGCCTCTGGTTCCATCTCTTTTCCATAGTTTATATATTTTAAGCTGACTCCAACAATTTGTGGATCTGTTAAGAAGGAACTAGCCAGGCTGTCAAACTTTTCTCTTCTTACTTTAATTCTATATGCTTTGCTACTCACCGAAATACGAGCTTGCCTTTCTTGAAATAAACCTGAACATTGTGCCTGTCTGCAAGTAGTTACAGAAATTTCAAGTGTCCTATCATCATTAATGCACATGCTACTTTCAAAATATGACTGTTCCCTCTCACCTGAAGGTCTGAAAACAAATGTCACTATCACCAATCTGTATCTGGCCTTTTAAGAAATTCCATTGTTATATTCACACATTCTTATGATAACAATGAATTATCTACTGATTCTAGCAAATAATTACATTTTTGCATTCATGCTCCACTTCAGTTCTATTTTCAGCTTCTAACATTCGAAGTAAAGGACATGGAATGTTAATTAAGTCATCTAACTTTAAAGCTGAAGCTGACGTGGTGTATTTTAAAGTTTTCACGGGAAATAGGTCTCTGATTTTTTCCCTTAGCATATTTCTCCTTTGTAGCCCTCGTGGAATTGGTCTTCTCCAGGCTTATGTTATATCTATCTTGGAGGAAGTGCTTTCATGTTTATATAATACAGAACTGCAGCTACATGTTTACAAGATTCTGCAAGTCCTGCTGGGCAAGGCCACCAACTCCTTAAGACTTATCATTCAGCATCTATTTAAGAAAAACCATTTAATACTCAAATTAGGACAATCAATAGTTATTAAAGTTTAGGTGCTGCAATATACACTGAGAAATTTAACAAGCTTACCTCAGGTGGTAGAGTAACTGAGGTTTCCCACATCACTTCTGCAGCTATTATACTAATACTACTATTTGCTCACTTCTATTACATGGTTTACATGACCACTAATACAAAGATTTTGACCTTTTGAAACAGCACTTTCAGTCAAATTCATGTACTTTGTAGGCAGAAAAACACAAGTAAAGTATACATCGCACATGGCTTCCACTTCTATCTTCCTAATAAGTACAAAGTACAGAGTGCGCCACCAGTACGATTTTCTGATTCATGCACGCTGCCTATACTGCTGTTAGAATGGTGAGTAAAGAATACGGTTGGAACTGAAGAGCCGCTAGGTTGAGAAATAACATCACTAGCTTGTATACGCCTGTTCAGAAATGGAAGTTATTTTAATCTTTATCGTTTGTCTGTTTTTCTTTCATTTTTACTTTCTCTACACACACTATGTACATAGTGTGTAGAGAAGGTATTATAATGCACCCAAAAATTTGATACCAAAATTTCACCAGAAGTACATGTTTTTGGTTACCCTGAATCCAAAAAAAAGCATTTTAGAAAAAGGTCCGAGTGTGTATGTATGTGCATGTGTGCGAGCACATAACTCAAAAATGAAAAGATCATTAAATACCAAACTTGATATTTAAGTTTGGTATCTTCCAAGGATGCAACACTAAGATTTTCAAGAAAAATCCTCCCTCCCACCACAAACTACTCTTTACATGGAAAAAATTTTCAAAAATTTAGATTTTCTCAAAAATGGCTCTAACAATTTTGATTAAAATCCTGTATATTAAACCTATTTACATCCCAAATAAAATTTATATCTTGAATTTTCTGGGTAGAGCCTCTGAAAGCTACTTTATTCTGGATGAATTTTATGGAGTTTTGCATAACAGGTAAACAGTAACAGATAGACAAAAATTACCTAACAGGAAATGTAAAGCTTGTTAAAACACACGATTTATGTCATATACATTTTTTTTTTGCAGAGTTGATCGTTTTTTAGATATTTCTTGTTTTGGTTTCAGCTTTGAAAAACGTATACTTTTCTCATACAAGAATTTGTCAACACCTGTCCATACAAACAAAGGAACTCCAGTCACAAAGCAACCAGCTTTTGAATATGGCTTTAACCCATGGTGCTCCCTTATTTGCCTTCTACTTACAAGAAAGAAAGTAATAAGACTGTTTCTGCTTTCTTTTTTTTTCTTGATTGCCATGAAGTAAACAGAAGCATAAATAAAACAATAATTTGTTGCAGAGACGTAGAGACAGTTATGTGAATGGAACACATCAGTTTTTTTCTTTCCCTCTCTTTTCTTTCTTTCTTCCCTGTTTGAATGTTGTGGTAATGTGTTGTGTATAGCCATTTGTGACAATGCGATGAATTTCCAGATGTTGTTGGAGGGCATCAATTTAAACTTAATAAGGTGGTTCTGTGTTTTAAGATGAAGTTCTTTTTCCTGTAACTAGCTCATAAATGTCTCTTGCAGATTTTAACAGATTTATTGCATGTAGTATCATGATTGAAGTCCAGAAATGATATGCTGCAGTAGATTTTTCTGTATGGTTGACATATATGTATCTCATACAATTGTTTAAGTCTAGTTTTAAGTTTCTTTTTGTTCTGCCAATCTGCATCAAGTTACATTCATCAGATTGTGAGATGATGATATATTTGTTAAGATTTCTTTTCTTAATTCACCTCACTCCTCAGAACTATAACAGCAAACAAAAATTGCTGTGCAACAAAAAGAGACTCTAGTCCTATCAATATAGAGGGCTGGAATTTGTAGGATTTATGTTATTTGGTATATATTGGCACAACAAAAAGAAACTTAAAACCAGACTTAAAAAACTGAAGAAACAGAATTGAGTGATGATAACTGTTGAAGGGTCCTGGTCTTTCTCTATGTATTTTCGGTTCTTATTTCAGTGATATCTCTATAAGTGATTAAGTTTGTTATATTTTTTTGTGTATTTGTAAAGTCATATTAAATTTTACAATATTTAGGAATAACACTATAACTTATATTGCTGATAAATAGTAAAGTGCATTTCTAGATTTATTTTTAACATTAATTATTTTTAAGTAACAGTGTATGTGTACATAAGTGAATTTTACCTACTGTTATTATGAGGGTGGCATTGAACAGTTTTAGAACCATATTTCCAAACACAAATTAAATTTATCTAACAGCTGTTTTCTAATGTTTTGTTAGTTGATTTCCATCTAGTTTGTTCGATTTTCTATAACAGATTAATTATCATTATCATTGTTTAAATATTTTGTGTTCACCAAAACATGAATTTCACATGAATTTCCAGGCTATAAATTTTTACAACCTTAAATCATCATTAATGCTTAAACGCTATTAAGAACAGCTAAGACATGCATCTAAGGCACCAATTTATAATTTGTACAGCAAATTCAAAAGAGAATGATTTTTCCTTAAAGAGGAATTTCTTGAAGGACTCCCAAGAACTGTTGTTACTTTTGAAAATACTGCCGTTGTTTGAGCAATACTAAAAGTGGATTGACATACATCTTATTAATTTATTCAGGTGTCAGTGGACATTGATATCAGTGAAATATAAAACATTTGACATAGACATGAGAAAACTTTCTTGTTAATGAATTCCACATAAATTGACTGCAAATGAAAAATAGTGCAAAAATTCCAAGGTGGCACCAATTTTTTTTAGGACATCCTAACTACTCAAATTTATTGTTATGATCCTGTAAAGAAAAGTAATAGGCTTGGTGGGTGTTTTAAGCATAATCTAGCCTAAAAACATCTGATGAATTTGCAGTTTTGGTAAAAAGATGGTGCTATTTTTTTCTTTCCCTCTCGCTTCTCTCTAAAACAGGTCATATAGCTACTCCAACATTAGAAGATAGATTTACCATTACTATTGATTGGTACACAAATGTCTTTTTACCACAAAGTTTTGAAAAAGTTCATAAGAAATGTCCAAAGAAACAGTTAATTTTACATCATGACAGTGTATTGTCACATACAGCAAACTAACAACTGAGTATCTGTATGCTTTAATGGTCAGCACCATGAACAACCTTCTACCATACAGCACTCTCCTAGCACCTTGTGATTTTGTTTTGTTTCCAAAAATTAAAGTGCAATCACTTTTTCATCTTCAGATGAACCAGTGGAACATTATAAAAACCTAGTCTCTGAAGTGCCTTGGAAGATTGCTTTAAGGGTTAGTTTCATCGAATGCAAAATGTATTTGATGTTAAAGTGGAATATTTAGAAGAAGAAGAAGAAGAAGAAGAAGAAGAAGAAGAAGAAGAAGAAATATTTAATAATATAAATGTTTTAAAACTTATCTTTGTTTGATTTTCTAAAAATGTTCATTGTCACCCTTGTAGTATTATTCAGATGTAACTTAGCAAAGTCCTATGATGTTTCAAGGCCAAAAAAAGTATTTTCAGGATGAAATGATCAATTACAAATCTGCATTTAGTTGTAAAGTTATCCACAAGATGGAGTCAGCAGTTCATGAAATTAGAAGTGTGAGTACTGTGTGCATGCTTTCAGAACTGCACTAATAAAATAACTTCATTTTTGGTGCAGAAAATGATTATAATGCTGTTAAGTAATAAGTTAAAATACATCATTATAAGCATATTTGTGTTCTGTAGTTTTGCATACAATTATAAATTATTATTACTTAGCATATTTTATTGATTGTTTTAAGAAAATGAGTGCTATGTATGTGTGTATGTGATTCAAGATTGCATATTATCTTATTATCTTAATTGATTCTTATGTAACAGTTAAATTAAACTTGAGAAAATTGATAAATGGAAATAATAATATTCTAATAAGAATAAGGCATCAACTTATATCAATCAGTAGGTTAAGATGGTAGCAGTGAAGATATCTGATGATACATGTCTATGAAACATGTACTATAGTAACAAAGGTCAGTGAAGCTATTTGACATAGTCTTCTATAATATGACTGTTTCCATTGTTACTAAACTTCCTGCATTTATATGAAAACTGTAATTTGTAAATAAGTTGCTATGACTTTTATGCATTTTATGGCTTACACCAGGAGTACTCAGATATGAAATACAATTGCTTTGTTTTTAAAATGCTGCTCATTTTAAGAGCACATCCTCTCTTAAGACGATAACCTGATGCTAAAATCGGAGAGACCCATAGTGATCCCTGACAGTTGCCTTATCTCGTGGCTGCTCCACCACTCTGTTGCCACTTCGTCCAAGGCTACAGCACCAAACCTCTCAGTCACTTGGCAGGGGCTCTTCTCTTTAATTATCTTCATCGTCAAAGTGACTGTCATCATTCATTAATCTGAACCCCATTAGTCCAGACTTCTCCTAGTCAGGACAGCTGTTTAATACATGACAATCTTCATTCACACTACCTCCCATCAGTCTGTTTGCCCGAGGTTGAAGATAACGATGCATATTACGAACATTTGAGTTAATTATTAAAGAAATTAATGTGAAAGGAAGACAACAAAATATCAGTTTGTTCAAACATTAAATGTGTCAAGTGTGATTAATGACAGTGTGCCTAGATTGCCATGTTCTAATTCTGTACTGCGTGATATTTTGTGTGCTAAATAATCTTTGTGTTTCTTAAATTTAGAATGCACATTCTTTTTACTGAACAAAGTATTTAAATATGTACCTTGCCTTATTTCATAGGTTATTTTGTTTAATCCAGATTTTCATTAATTCGTACAAGCTAGAGCCCTAATTAGACCGGATTAATGACGTTCTACTATATTTACAATTACACTAGGATTACTAGCAGCCAACTGAAACTGCATTGAGGAATATTTGTTAAATATTGCAACAAGGATGGCATCATTGCTTAAGTAGCATGAATTACTGACAGAGACAACTCACCTCTTATCAGCTGAAACTGTGTGCTGGCTGTCAGGGATCACTGCAGATCTCCCCGAGTTTAGTACATCATGCAGATGCTAGATAGCAGTTGTGAGCACAGTGTATAGTGAAAGGACAGTGCGTTTGTTGTCAAGTAGAGAAAGCCATGGTCAAGATGGAAGGCAACTATCAAAAGTGGACTGCATGGTTTTTGTGGAAGGAAGGAGCCCAAACAGATATTAATAAACATTAACAACAATTTGTGACCAAGAAGCTCCTGCATAGAAGACTGTTTACAACTGGATTGCTGGGTTCACCAGTGGAAGGGAATCTGCAAGCAAGAGTATGAGTCTGGTCATCCATCAGCATGCAATCTCCGAAGAACATTGAGGTTGTGTCTTAATTGATTATGGCTGATAGGCATATAACCTTTGATGAATTAGAATCTCAGATTGGTTTTGCCATGCAACCCTGTAAACCATTATCCATGATGATTTGGATATGAAACATCTGATGAGTTCCATTTAAGTGACTTTCTCTAGCTGTTTTGCAAACAAAGCTTTTATTCAAAAGATTAATCTTCTATCTATATCATGCTAATCAAAATAAGTATAAGCATAATTAGTCTTATTACTTGCCTCCTTGTAAGTGGAAGGGAAATAAGGAAATGTACAAGCAAAAGCGATAGTCAAGTCCTTTAAATGCTGATCATTATATGAAACAATTGAAATTCCATCCTCTTTTCTTGCCAGGAGCAAACAAACGAGAAACAAGAAGAAGGAAGGTTTCCCATTTGAGAAAAGTTTAAGTGGCTTAAAATCAATACCAATAATCTAGAGTATCCTGAAAATGGTTAACTCTACAAAAAAAAAAAGTATATAACATTAATTGTGTGTTATAATGAGATCTCATTTTTTGTGTAATAAGTTTTTGTCTATCTCTTATAGTTTGCCAGTTATACAAAAGTCACTAGAATTAAGAGGTCTTCAGAGGCCTTATTTTGTTTGCCATAAAGATATCCTAAAGATGTATTTTAATCAAAATCATTAGAGCTATTTTTGAGAAATTCAAAATTTTCGAAAAGTGTTCCATGTAAGTGGTAGTTGAGGGTGGGGGGGATTTTTTTTTAAAATCTTCATGTCACATCCTTGGAAGATATTCAACTTACATACCAAGTTTAGTATTAAACTGACTTCTTGTTTTTGAGTTGCCCATAACCACACACACACGCACATGCACGTGCACACATACATGTACACTTTTCTAAAAAATGCTGTTTTTGGAATCAGGGAGTCTCAAAACATATATTTCTGGTGAAATCTCGGTATCAAATTTTTGGGTGCATTACAATACCTTCTCTATACACTATGTACAAAGTATATGTAGAGAAAGTAAAAAGGCATGTGCACATTGGGTTCCATGGGACTTGACACAAGCCTAGGGGGAAACAGAGTTGAAGTCTGTCTTTGATTATTGGAAATGGACGATAATGATCCAGATTTTTGGAGAAACTTATGGCTGTTGACAAATCATGGTGTCACTACCATACACTTGAGAAGGAAATCCAATCCATGCAATGGAAACATCCTGGGAGTCCTCTGCCCAAGAAATTTCATGCTGCTCCATCTGTAGGTAAGCAGATGATCTCCATCTTTTGTGGCATGCTGATAATGGACTGGCTTGCACAAGCACAGCAAGTGTGATATCCTTACGACTTTGACGCAGGATTCAGCAATGGCAAAAGGGAAAGTGGTTGAAACAAGTGCTATTCCAGCACAATAATGTCTGGCCACCCACCATCAATGCAACGACTGCAAAGTTGACATCACTGGGGTTTATTATTTCCCCACACTCATGCCCTCACCAAATCTCACTCCAGCTGATTGTCCTGATTCAACAGCATGAAGGACACGCTATGGGGGAAAAGGTTCAGAAATGAATTGCAGCAGCTGTCCACAAAAAGGGTGCATAGTACCCCCAAATAATGGTTCTGTGATACAATAATGAAATTGCCAAGAATATGGCAGCAGTGTTTTGACAGTGGTGGAGAGTGCATTGAGAGATCCCATGTACATTGATTTCTGTTCATTAATAAAGAAAATACAAAAAATTACTAGTGCAAATTATTTCCAAATGCCCCTTTATATAGCATTTCAAAAGCACTGCTACTTTCTGCTACAGTTAAATGGAAAAGTTTATCAAAAAATACTTGGATACCTCAAATAGTACTTTTCCCACAGAAACTATTATTTTGCAAGTTGTGACATCATTGGAAACATATTTTTTTGTTTGTATACCATCTCAGTGGTTTTATTATTGATGACCTCTCCAAGTTAGAGCCAGAGCCACTGCATTTCAGACTTGCTCATTCCAAACAGCTCCGTGAAATGCAGTAAGGTGATCAAGAAGAATTACCATCAGCTTCCCTATACAGGTTGTCCCATAAACTTGCAACTTCCTCATGGGATGAGGAGTCTTCCTGGAATTTAGCACTGGTAACCAGATGGTCACATTGTGCACTCATCCAGTCACTTGCCAGCTTTGAGTTCTTCTGACAAGGTGCTGGTTTCCTTCCTGATGTCTGTTGATGCCGTAACATTATCACTTTGCACTTGGCACTGACTGCATGATGGGCTCAGGACCTGTTGCACAAATGTCACATTGCTGCACCATCCCTCCATATCAGTTCAAAGATACAACCATAGAACCAGCGAGTACCTTTTCCAGGTTCTTATTTACCCCTAAGTGCTCTCTGATAGTGCTTGCATGAGTTTCCGAATACTTCCTTCATCTTACTGCTGGGAACACCAGCTGTTCCATCTAGTCTTTCTCATTTGGGGATTCCCTAACTCTCTTCAAGATATTGGCCACTGTCTCCATTAGCTCTTAAGTTAAGGTAGTTGGAGGTATCCTGATATATGGTGGACTTTGAGACAGTGATGTGTTTTAACAATTAAAATTTTAGTTGAGTCGATTTTGTAACACTACATCACTTACTTTTTTATTTCGGAAAACATGTTTCAGAAGCCATGTGCTTCCATTGTCAATTCCTTTGGTCGACTGAGTTGGAAGTAACATCTGCCCAGGACAAAATAACCATCAAATTTGGGTCACTTCATTATTTTTCCATTAGGTGATCTCATAATTGTGGGACCTTCTACATCTTTGGCATAAATCTTGGCTTCCAGTTAGTGGTGCAGCTCCTCCACTTCAGCATCCAACATTCTCTTGCTTTCCTTTGCCTGTTGGTCCAAATGTTCCTCCATTTTGGTTTTTAATATCCCTTTGTTTTCTTTTGTCTAATCCTCTTGCTAATCAAGATGCTCTACCATCAATTTATTTTATATTCTAAGTCAGATTTAATTTCTTCCATTTAGTAATGTCATTTTCAAGTGTTTTTTCTCAGATTTTACAGTGCCAATGTCAAAACTGAATTACAATTTAATTTTTGCATATCACTCTTTATTTCTGTCATCATACTCATCCATTTTAGATTCATTTTCCCCTTGCAAGATTTTATACTGTTCATTTCACATAATAACTGTTTAAGTATTTCCTCCATTATGGCAATCCTTCTTCAAACACCAGTGTGACTTTGTCCAATTTTTACTGTCCGAGCTGTGACTTTTCACAGTAGCTTCATTATAACTTCTCTTTCTTCATGATGCAGTGGTGTAACAAAATATGAATGATATAGCCTCTTCCTCCAAATGGTTCATTCATAAGGGATTGATGCACAAGAATTCCAAATCTCTGCTGCAATAAGAGACTCACTCACATTTGTCACAAACTTGCTAGGAGAACAGCACTTTTCGTCACATCAGGAAGGCACTTGCTAAATCACTGACTGACTAATCTGTAAGACTGATCACTTATATAGGTGCTGGTTAGAGTCCCAAAACATTCTAGAGGTGGAGAGAAAAGGGAAGCTTCCAGAAGATTCTGGTTATCAGATGATAGCATTTCTTATGTTTATGTCAGCAAGAGTGCTACCTATCTTAGTTTATCTCTTCAATTACCCAGCGCATACCTCCCGAAGCTTGGGCCATAGTCACCGAGCCAGGGTACTATACAAGGTGGAAGGTGACCATTATCATCCTTTTAAACAATGAAAGAGCATATAATTTGTGTGCAGAAATTAGTAACTGTGATATATTTGAATTAGAAGTTATTTTGAGTTGGATCATAGTAACACTGTAACATCACTAACAGATAATTTACCTGGACATGTTTCAAAGCGTGTATGTGTGCTTTGAAACATGTCCAGGTAAAAAGTATCTGTTAGTAATGTTATAGTGTTATTATGATCCAACATAAAAGTATTTCTAAATGAAAAAGCACATTATTTTGAGTGTTTTTCCTTAATAAATTTGTTCCATAAGTTTTTCCATTCTTAAAATAATTATTTTATTTTGCACAATATTGAAACGTGCAAATTCAAAAGATTCACTTTGCATTCAACAGGTTAACCATTAATTCTTCAGTTTCTGCTGCTATGACAGTGAACAAATCAAACACTTCCTGGTATAATAAACAGAAAAAGACATGTTATTGTAATGCAATCTAAATATCACACAGACTATGGAACTGAGGAAGCATTTATAATATTATGCAAATTATTAATAGGAAAACTTATTCATAAAAGTAAATAAAAGCTTGAGAAACCCGAGTTACAAGGCTATGCTTTCTTTCTTTGTGAATTATGAAACTCTGTGAACAATTAAAGCAGGACAAGAACAGAAAATCAATGAGAATTTATTTTTAATGTTTAGAGAAATTGTTCAGACATACATGGTTCACAAAGTTTTCACAAATTCTGATGCACTTTGTAATGTAAGTCTGGGTTGGTTTTTATTTCTTCCACTATTCAAACTATTCTTTCTTGCAAGGTTCATATCAGAGACTACTATAATTATATGCAAGTTTTTATATCACCCCAAAAAAACAGTTTAATTTATGGTGACCAGCATTTCTTGTTGGTCACTATATTGGTCCATTCCAAGCGATTCAGCAATTCCATGTGTAGATAACCACATGCTTTACTTACATGCAGAGGTGCGCCATCATGTAATACCCAGATATCGTTTCTTACTATCAGGGGAGCATTTTCAAGCAGAACTGGTGACATATCTTGAAGAAACTGGAGATAGTTCCTGTCAAATCCTGAGAAAGAATCCACAGACAGGTCATGTCTTTCCTAAGATTCCTGCCCAAACGTTTATGGAATATCTCTGCTGAAAGCTGTCTTGTCTTAATGTGTGTGGATTATCATAAGCATTATTCATCTTCATAAATGTTGCATCATCCATTGCAAGAGTTGTAAGGAGAAAGGCCCTTGAAGAATTGTTGAAGAAATAATTTGGAAAATGCTTACCTTGGAATGTAATCTGCTTCAGGGAGATATTGAATCCACTGAATATGATAAGGGCATAGCAATTCTTCTTTTATTGTTCTCAAAACTGTCCAATGGGATACTCTGATAATTCAAGCAATGTCATGGCTGCTGCTTTCAGGGTGAGCTGCTACAAGAATTTGTTTTTCTCTTGCAATATTTCATTAACTCCTTCAACATGAAATAAAACTCATGTATCTAGAACTATTTGACAGACTAAAACAAAGCCTATCATGTGGTGCTCATCTAATTTGAAATATTTTCTGGTAAATTCTTGCTGCAACTGCCACATTGAGATGTGCTTCACCATAAAGGAATATGAGTGCATTTCAAGATACTCAGCATTGGTAAGGTGAGCCATTTTGTAATTGATAATAATGATTGTTTTGAAAACATGCATATGCACAATAAACAAACAGCTGAAGTGTGTTTCTTTATAAAAAAATCACTGTAGTATGCTTCTTTCGTCTTATATTCTTGTCATATTTTGAAATCTCGTGGCTAAATATACAGATTCAACTATGACATACTTCAAAAGCCTATAAAAATAAGAAGGCTATGAATCGTTCTAAACCTATTTAAAAATGCAGAAAATGTCTAGTTTCAATCTCCTCTAAGACTTATTTTAAAAGATGTTGAATTTTCATGAAATCTCATTTAAACCAGAGTTAATATTACAGTGTTCGCTTTTTTTTCCCAAAAAAATATTTTAAAAATAGCAAAACTGCAGTAAGACTTTTTGTTCTATTCATCCATTATGAAAGTCATCCTGTTCAAGGATGATCAAAGTTCTCCATCCATCCTGATAGATAATTTATTTCATCTTTTCAGTTACAAACTTCATACATACATACACACTGTTATATATATATTTTTTAATGTACCATTCTCACTTACATTTTTATACCCTACCAACTTAGTCTATCTCTTTTATAACTTACCCCTAATTTCTCCCTTACTTTCCCTGTATAATTACCCAGTTGTTTTAGAAATTCTTTCTTGTTGTTTCCAAAAAGTTTTAAGTTCACTATCTTTGACAGTAACTTTTCCCAGTTTTTATTCCATATTTTTTCTCTCCACATTTTAGTTTCTTCACACTCAATTATACGAGGTAAATTGATATCAACATTGCCACATATTGGGCACAGATCTTTATCAACTTTTAGACCTTCTAGTAACATAGTTCCTGTTCTTGCCCGTGCCAGACCCTCTTCCATCCTGTATGTTCTTTACCTGATAAGCACAGTAAAATTTATTACAGGTGTTGAGTAAAATGAACTGATTATTTGTCAGCTGAAAGCTACTGAAGATGAGCATATTTCAAGGTGCAGGAATATTTACTTAAAATACTGCTGCTGTTGTTGTTGTTGTTATTAATAGTGTTGTTGTTATTATTATTATTTTAGCTTAATGTCCTTTAACCTGGTTGGTCATTTCGGACGATGAATTAAATTGGTGAAATGATGCTCAAATGATCTCGGGGGTCCATGGAGCTTAAGGTTACTCGACATTCATCTTCTCAGGATAAGGGAAAACCCCGAAAAAAAACCTTATCCGGGCAACTCACCCTTAGCGAGATTCGAACTCACGACCTTTTGAATGTGAAGCAGACACACTACCACCACACTATCCAGGCAGGCTATTATTATTATTATTATTATTATTTTAATTCTGTTTAAATTTATTTGTTTTATTTCTTTGTTCTATTAAAGTAAAGAAAATTAATAAAATAGCATGCTCTACAATGTGAATCAGTGCTGAGAAACAATTCTTACAAAATGCATTGTGTCCTATTGGAGTTTCTTCTTCAGGTACCATTGATTACTTCAAAAGTAACCCTCATAATTGCTAAACATAATGACTTAACTATTAGGTATAGCAGCCAAACTCATTTCATTAGAAGCTTCTAGGATTTTAATAAAATCACTTTGCCTTTTTCATGGTGTCAGAAGTGTAAAACTCATAAACATTAAGCTGTCAATAGAAACACTTGCATTATTCTTCCTCACTAAAAAAACAAACTTATAGAGAACTCGAAATGATTTTGTTTTACTTTACTAATTTATGATTTGACTGAGAAGTACATAAAAATATCTGCCAAAGACAAAGGCTTTTCCTGGTCTAATTAACTTTTTTTAGCAAAGTTAGAGCTTTGTTTCATTAATCTGAATGAGAGAGAGAGAGAGAGAGAGAGAGAGAGAGAGAGAGAAAGAAATCACTACTTCTAAGAAGCCTATAGACTTAGGTTTTCATCAGAGGTGGAAACACTGGTTTCTTTTGAATTTCAGGCCCAAATAGGAAGTACCCAGCATGGAGGACCTTTAAATTTAATATAATATTGTGCCATAAAACTTGGGACATCAAGTAACCTTGCTTTTGCTCCCACAATGGAACTAACGAATGTTCGCTGAAGAGAGGATATTATAATATTCTTTAATTACATAGCTGTTTAAATTACAAGTAATTTCCACCATGCTAACAATTGCTAAATGTTATGCATTTGTTTAAGATCTTTTATACAGGATAATTCAAAAATACTTTTACAAAGATTGGACACTGGCTCCTTGCATCGAAATAAGAAAAAATGTTCATATAAACAAATGTTTCAAAACCTTTTGTTTTCGATTTATTGAAGTTCAAATTGTTATTGATAGCATTTTTCTATTTTGCACATTATCAGCATGTTAGGAAGTGTTCAACACAAACATTCATAGAAAATGCTCAAAATATCCTCCTCTTGCATCTGTCAAATATTCCCTGATGGTGTCATATGGTATCACAAGCTTCCGTTACACATTGATTAAGAATTCATCTACTGCATAAACCAATTGTTTAAGCCTCCCCAAAAATAATATAAAGGTTTGAAGTCGGGAGAATGTTTAGGCTATGGAACTGGTCCTCATCTGCCTATCCATCTCTCATGGTAGTTACAAGTCAGTATATCTCAAACAATGAGACTAAAATGCGCTGGAGCCCCATCATGCATAAACCACATATTTCTTCTTATTTGCAGGGGCACATCTTTTAGTAAATCTGGGAGAATATTCTGAATGAAGTCCCTGTAGTCACACCTGTAAAGTGTGCAGTGAGAATGTATTATACAAATGACAAATGTAAACAAGCTGCCATGGCAACATAAGACCAACTCTACAGGGTAAAATGAGTTAAAGCCTTCTATGAATGAGCAGATAAATGAAGTTGTTGGGTTGGACTCGGAAAACCATTGGACATAGCCTTCATTAATAAATCAATAACCTAAAAATTAAGGCTTTTAGAACAGATGTTTATATGAAACTGTTTTCTTGTTTCGATGTTTGGAATCCAACCCCAAATGTAAAACTATTTTTGAATCATTCTGTATGTGGAATTTTTAAAATTTATTCTTGCAGAAATTAAGATTCATTGTGATGAAGTAATAACAATAATCATGATTTCAGCAGCCCAGGGTATACAAATAATTCAAATGAGCTAATTTTCATTTCACTAATTAAAGCATCTGGAACAAAACATGTTAAGATGTAAATTTTCATGATTGTATAGTTTGAGGTATACTTTATAAAAATATTGCTTGGCTCTACATTTTAGTTAGAATATATTTAACATATATTTTTACATACTTTTTCCATCTACTGAATAAGCATTTGCTTTTAGTGTTGAGAAAGTTTGACATGCATTTGATGTGGAAACACATCCAAATACTGAAAATGTTGATCCAAAACCAGGATCAACAATGCTGTTTAGATAATAATAATATTTATTTCGTCCAGTTTATCAATACATTGATTTTAGACACGTCATTTCATATATACATTTGTACAAAATCATAATTTATAGCTCATCTAAATCATATAAACATCTATTTAACAGATATGCCTTCAATTTTAAGTTAAATTGTCGTTTTGACACCTCTGCGATTGCTTTAATTTTTGGGGGTAACTTGTTAAAAAGCTTAATTCCTAGATATTGTACATCTTTCACTGATACAGTTTTATTTACATTACATCTATAATAGTTCATGTTGCCTCTTGTATTGTATTCATACATTTCACACTTGTCAATTACAAACATTATTGCTCTATAAGCATATAGAGAGTAGATGGTTAGTATCCTTTTATTAATAAATGTCTCCCTGCATGATTCCCTGAATTTTAAATTAAACATGATTCTAACACTTTTCTTTTGATATAGAAGTAATTTGTCCATATGTGTTTTTGCAGCAGCGCCCCATATTTCAATCCCATAGATTAAATGTGGGTAAATACATCCATAATAAATGAGTTTTAAAATGTTAGAATTTTTATAACTGCTAAAATATCTTATTAAGTATACTGACTTGCTGATTTTATTACATATAGACTCAATATGTTGTGCCCACGTTAACCGGTTATCTACAATAATACCTAAAAATTTTTGTATTTTCACTTCTTGTACAATGTTGTTATTAACTTTTAGAGTTAGATTGCTACTTTTATTCAACATACTATAATGCATTACAGTAGTTTTACGCATGTTACACTGTAGATTTATGGATTTAAATTCATTTAACAGCACAGAAGTCGTTTTATTGAGGGTTGCATTTAGGCCCTCTATGGTTTTATTCCAGCACACCGCAGTAGTGTCATCTGCATATGTCATAACAGAAGTGTTTTGCAAACATTTTATATCATTGATGTACATAATAAATAACAGTGGACCTAATACTGAACCTTGTGGTACACCATACTTCACAATTTCCAATTTTGATTTTACCCATTGAATTTTATTCCCCTTTTTACATGATATTTCTGTATACTGTCGTCTTCCAATCAAGTAACTACAAATTAATTCTTGTGGTAGTCCCCTAATGCCATAATTTTCAAGCTTACTAATTAGGATATTGTGGTCAACACAATCAAAAGCTTTAGATAAATCTAAGAATAGAGTGCTGACCTTCTCATTGTTTTCTAGTTTATCAATTACTTCATGTATATATTGATTAATGGCAGTAATAGTGGATCGTCCTTCTCTAAAACCGTGTTGAAAATTTTTTAGCATATTGTATTTATTTAGATAACTATTTAGCCTTGACAATAAAACTCTTTCAAATAGTTTGGCAATTTCAGATGTTAGAGTAATAGGTCTATAGTTATCAGTATGTTGTTCATCTCCCCCTTTTAATATTGGTCTTACCACACCCAATTTTAGAATTTCTGGAAATCGACCCTGTTCCACTGAATTATTAATTAAATATGTTATTGGCTTTAGGATAGCACTTTTACACCTTTTTAACAACTTAGGACTAATTTCATCCCATCCACTGCCTGTTTTATTGGGTAGATTATCAATTATTTGACCTATTTCATTTTCTGTTGTCGGCTTGATAAAAAACGAAGAAACTGCTGAGGAACTGGTATTCATATAATTTGTCAAGTTTGGTATTTGAGAGGGGACACTTAGAAAGAAATCATTGAATTTTTGACTGACAATAATAGGATCATCTGTAATTACCCCATTTATTTTTAGTGTAATATTTTGATATGATGGAGATTGCTTTCTGGTTTCATTAATCAGGCTCCATGCAGTTTTGCAAACATTTTCAGTATTACCCATTTTCTCTCTGAATTCATTAATTTTTGTATTACGTAAGCTATTTAAGTAATTTCTTTTTACGTTCTTATATTTGTTTTTATAATATTCCAGAGAAGTACTTTTATACAAAGCATACATGTCTCTCATTTGCTCTTTTAGTTTGATTGTCTCTGTTGGTAATTTTGTTTTTTTATTATTATTTACAACTATACTTTTCTGTGGACATGAGGCATTAAAATTTGTTTTGAATATCTTATAAAATTCATTCCATTTATCATCTACATTGTTGCTATTACAGAAAACAGTTTCCCAATCTACATCAGCTAAGTTATTTATTAAATTGTTTATATTTTCATTGCTCAAGTCCCTTATGATTCTAGTTTCTCTATTTTCATTCTTACACCCAACAACAACAAAGTCAACCAATTGTGCATAATGATCAGAAATGTATGTTTCAAATACAGTATATGAAATGTTTTTAATATTAGATGCAACATGATCTATAATGGAGGAAGTTTGATTTGTCACTCTAGTTGGTTCCTGTATTATATCTTCAATATTATAGGAACTAAGTATTTCCTTTAGATTTTTGTACGATCTGTCACAGAGATCAGCATTAACATTAAAATCCCCAGCAATAATCACTTTTGAATCAGTACTTAGATGATGATCTAAAATAGTTTCCAGTTGTAGAAGGAATTCATTAACAGCTGTAGAGGGTGATCGATAAAACCCAAGTATGAGTATGTTGCCCATGTTTGTTGCCACTTTAATTGCAGCTGCCTCTAGGACCTTTTCTGTGCAATAGCTATTTACATCAATTTTCTTGACTTTAATTCCATCCCTGATATATATAACAACCCCCCCTCCCTGATAGGTTGATCTAGAATACTTGGAACCAACTAGGTAATTATCAATTTTACATATTTCATCATCCCTTGTCCCATGTTCAGTTATGACACAAATATCTGCATTTACATCATTTAATATTTGAGTTAATGCCAATAGCTTAGTTTTTATATACTGAATGTTCAAATGTATCACCCTGAGCTTGTTACAAGTATCACTATTTGTAACTGTTGGCATTACCTTAGGGGTGATATCCAAGCCTACCACATTAAAATTAGCATCCACACTGACCGGTATCAGTTTCCCTTGCACATTATAGAGGATACCACATTACATAACAGATTACCCAATATAAACGACCCTCTTCTGTTCAAATGCACCCCATCTCGGCCATAGTCTTTTAGGCTCAGCCAACAATTGCCATCAACCATCACACAATTTTTCACCTTGCACATCCAGTCGAGTTCACTATTTATCAATGATATACGCCGATCACTAACATCGCATCTTCGTAGAATGCTGCTGACGGCCACTTGTGTTTCTGGCACTTGTTCCTGGATATATTGAACTAGATCCATGGTGTCCCCCATGATCTCCTCGGCAAGAGTTCCCTGGTTAATATTATTTGTACCCACGTGCAGAACCACAACTTCCGGATTGAGTTCTTTTAGATTTAACTGCTCCACTTTGTGTTTGAGTTCTGTAGCTTTAATCCCTGGGAAGCATCGAACATCATAGCCTTTATTCCTGCATACTTCACCCGAGAATTTCAATAGAGAGTCGCCAATTATCATAACATTCCGTGTTTTATCTGATTTTTTCACTTCTTGCTTTTTAAACTGTACAGGGTTTTCATGCTTAGGACTAGTAGATATTTCCAGAATATCTTCTTGATCTTGTAGCGCTTCATATCTATTAGATAGCGGTACATCACACTGATGGAGTCTAGTTATGTTTGGTTCAGAATGCCTTCGCAGCTTTTTACCTTTTCTGCCTACCACCGTAAAAACAT
Source organism: Hymenopus coronatus (assembly GCA_030762935.1). Taxonomy (NCBI): domain Eukaryota; kingdom Metazoa; phylum Arthropoda; class Insecta; order Mantodea; family Hymenopodidae; genus Hymenopus; species Hymenopus coronatus. The sequence goes on from CM060883.1 coordinate 81,591,523, forward strand.
CGCGGCATTTCTGTAATGATGTTGGAGTCGGTTCCGAATCAGGTTTTGTTGATAGCTGTATTTTCAATGCTTCGTTTTCTTTTCTCAGAGCAATCACTTCTTCCTGCACACGCTTTAGATCTTTATTTAAAATATCAACTATAACATGTAGCGACGCTACCACCTCACAGTCATGCATTTCCCGCCTTTTTTTCGTTGCCGCTGTAGCCACGAACACTTGTTCTAATTCTTTTCGAACTTCTGATTCCCTCAATACCCTATCTTCATTTCCGTCATCTTCTCTCCTATTTCTAACTACTTTACTGCAGTTAGAAAGCACAGCATTGTATTTATTTCCACGATTTTCACTACTTTTATGAAGCTGACTTCTCGTTACAACACCACGCGCCGCCATCTTAATTGTACAAATAATAGATTTGGTTTTCAGTATAATATTTACTTTCTCTTCCATGTACAGTATTCTAGATAGTAGGTAAAAAAAGCTATTGCATTTCCCCCAAAAATTTGACACCAAGGTTTCACCATAAATACATGTTTTAGTAACCCCTGAATCTCTCACCCCACCCAATATAGTTTGAGGTATACTTTATAAAAATATTGCTTGGCTCTACATTTTAGTATACCAGCCATACCATTTTAGTTAGAATATATTTAACATAAATTTTTACATACTTCTTCCATCTACTGAATAAGCATTTGCTTTTAGTGTTGAGAAAGTTTGACATGCATTTGATGTGGAAACACATCCAAATACTGAAAATGTTGATCCAAAACCAGGATCAACAATGCTGTTTAGATTTGGTTTTCAGTATAATATTTACTTTCTCTTCCATGTACAGTGTTCTAGATAGTAGGTAAAAAGCTATTGCATTTCCCCCAAAAATTTGACACCAAGGTTTCACCATAAATACATGTTTTAGTAACCCCTGAATCTCTCACCCCACCCAATTTTTTAAATGTTTGTACGTGTAAAATAAAAGTTGGTTAAGCACAAAATTTAGCATTTAATTTCAGTGTTTCACACACAGATTTATCAAATATGACTGTAATTATTTTTATTAAAATTCCATATATTAAATATATTTACATGACAAATAAAATGTAAACTTGAAATTTTGGAGAAAGTTTCTGAAGCCCTCTTCATTCTAGATGCTTTTTGCTTCACTGGTAAACCGTAAGAAGTAGATTAAATCTTACTACACAACTTGTTAAAACACACAAGTTATGTCATAAATATTTTTGGTGGGGTTAACCACTTAGAGCTATTCCTTGGTTTTTGTTTAAATCTCCTTACTTAAACTTTTTTGGAATGGGAAGTCATCATTTGTTTTTGTCTCTTTTACCATAATTACAAGACCATCACATAGCGACCAGCCATAGCTGATATAATTTTAGCCTAATATATTCCCTTATTCAACTTGAACCCATAAGAAAAATGTAATGAAACCATTTTTGATAATGTTCATCTTGATTAGCATGAACTAGAAGAAAAATAAACCTTTGTATGAATAGTTTGTTGCAGAATAGATAAAGGAAGTCATATGAATGTAACACATCAGGGTTATTTTTAAACCTCCTTTGTGGATGTATACAGCAATAGCAGCTGATCATGAAAGATTTTAGGGAACAGGAAAAAAGAGGAAAGGAATTTGATGCTATAAATAAGTGCTTTCCTGCTCTCCCCAATTTGGTTTGAAAGATTTTCTTCAAATCTGTTTTTCAGTGCATATACTCTGGATAGAAAACATGGTTGGCTAGTCACTTCAAATGTTGTAGGTTTGTTTATTTTGCATGGCATTAAATATGCTTATAGCTAATCATAAGATGTTGGTTGATTGGTTTCTAATATTAAACAGTTGATACTGAAATCATTAGTTTTCTTGCACTTCAGTATTAGCTGGGAGGTTGTAATCCTCTGTAAAATTAGGACAATGTAGAAGATTTCTTCATTTAAGTTACAGAAAAGACATATAGGAGTCTCTGCTATGCCTAATCTGTATAAGTATTTTTGTAAACAGTCATGTCCTATTAGTAGTCTGAAGGTTGCTATTGCTGATTTTCTTTGTTAATATATGAATATTATAATCTTGTAAATTTTTCCATTGTTTTCCAGATGTTTTGTATTCATGTATGTATTCATTGATTTTGTTTGTGTAATTATTTGATATTATTCTTTTAATAGAGCAAAATTAAATTAAATTAGGTGTTGATTTGGTAATAACTTTACTTCTTTTTTGGCCAAAAAATCAGCAATTTCATTGCCTATTATTCCTTATAAAATACATAATGTATTAAATTACTGTCAGAATAAGACATGATTTAATTAGCCTCAGAAATTTGGGTTATATCAGCTAAAAGATAAACTCTCCTAATTGCAATTGAGAATGCAATACTTTATGTTTCTGCTGACTGCAAAATTCTCAATCATCCTTTGATAGAAATCAAGAATTTCAAATGCTACAGAAAACATATCAAGAACCAAAATCTGTGTCATTGTGTTTCACTGTAACATCTTTATCCTTTAACCCCTTACTGCATAAATAATAAAATGCAGGTTTTAGGTTAATAGTGGTGTAAACAGTGTTGGAAACAGAGCATAAGTGATTTCAAAATGCAAAAAACAACATAAGCACTATTATTCCACTTTAGTAGGGGACAGAGATCTGACTAAATTCCAGCTAATCCAACATGTCATTTTAAAAATGTTAATGCCTACTAGCTTGATAACAAGACATTATGGGCATACATTCCCTGTAAGAAAATACTCAAATAGGGCCCCTGAATTGCTCCTTAAAATTATTAGCTGTTGTTCTGACTCATCCTGTATAATGGACTTTTAACGTGTAATATTTAATATAAAAACCACTAAGTATACAGAGTATATTTTGAACTTTTCAAAATTCATTTGTGATATTTACATTTTAGGAGACTTATGAATGCAGGAAAGTCTCAGTTATAGACAAAGAATACAGAGAGAGTAGAATAACTTTACTGGAATACATCATATTTCACTGTCAATTTTCCCATGACCATTCATTTTTATGTGAAGTAAATCAATTTGATGCTGGCATATATACCGCATGCAAAAATTCACTTCAGCAATTGAAAATTTAATTAGATGACCCATACAAAGAATATGTATGACCTTGACAAATATCTGAATATACAGTAAATAGTCATTCACCTTGCTTAAATTGCTTAAATACTAGCCTTGCCTGGCCTGCAGTAGTGACATAGAGTATAATACATGATCTTATTTGATACATTCTATTGTAAAGCAATTTTTCAAAAACTGAAAAAATATATAAAATACAATAATGTTTGGAATTTTCATAAACACACGAGAAAAGCTCCTTGCCATTCACTCAGTCTTATCATTACAAACCTATTTATTTATTTATTTACTTATTTATTTTGGGGGGAGGGTGCATACAGGCATGCACACTTTTGTGTTGGAGGCTACTGTGATAGGATGTGTTGAAAACAATTAAGATTCTATAGTATTAGTATTCTATTGCTTTTAACATTAGCACTGCATTAATTTCAGAATATATCTTAGGTGGTGTTCAGGCTCTTGCCATTGTTGGATGCATGTCTTAGCATTGTAGGAGGGCAGTTCAATAAAACAGGCTCCTTTGGATGTAATGCTCTTGTCCCAGTATTTCTGCCAGTCTGCAGAAACAAGTGCTGGAAACCATATTTTGACATGTTCTTCAAAATCAACTCTGCAGCCTTCATCACTGCTTCAAAAGGTGGAAAATATCTCACACAAAGGTGTTTCTTCAGGTTTGGGAATAGGAAAAAAAATTATATGGGGCTAAATACAGACTATGGGGAGGATGTGGGATGCACTTCATTGATTTTTGCAAGATAATCAGAAACAACATTTGTGATATACAACTGTGCATATTCATGGTGCAGCATTCAACCTGTTTCAGGGAGATGTGGTCTTTAGTGCTCGATATGAGCTTGCAGGACATCCCTATAATTGCTCAGTTATTTATGTGTGGGTGCAGATACAACATGTTAAACCATTCCATGAATATAGTAAAGATAAAAAAAATAAAATGACCATAACTAGCCCACTTGGTTACCATGCTAGCTTCATCTACTCAAAGTCACTGGAACAAACCTGGTGGAGGACAAAGGATTTTTTCCCATGTCATAGATTTACAACACGTAAAAGAACCTCAAGTGTGATAAAAAGGCCTCTGAGCAAAATTAAGCTACCTTCCATGCCCAATATAGAATGGGATGCTGAGAACCACAGTGGTTAAAGAGTGTTCATAAATAAAACCCCATTTCTATTTCTGAACCATCACTTTGGATTTTTTGGAGGTTAGTGATGAAGGACTTCCCACGCTGAACTTTGATTACTCTCAGGATCAAAATGGTGAAGCCAAATTTCTTTAATAATGGTTGGCTTTGAAATAGCCTCTGGTTTTTTCCCTTACATCATCTTTTCAGCAGTATGCAAATGCTCATTTGTTCGGAAATCAGAGTCTTGGAACCCACCATGACCAAACATGCCTCTTATGCAAATCATTCACATGGATGGCACCCAGTGAAATTTTCAGTATTTCAGAAAGTGTTCTTAAGGTTATTTGTAGCTGTTCTCTTCAGTGACAACAGCGATGTTCATGTTTTCTTTCTTTGGAGCAGTAAGTGGAGCAAGCCCACCTTCATCTCAAATTGATTGTCTCCCCATCTTCAAGCAAGTAGGGAAGAACAAAGATGAAAGCAGAATTTCAAAGCTGCAGCCTCCCATAGGGGGTATCAAGAAGTGCCAAATATGAGATATTTGTCACGTTTGTTACATATTAAGCTAACAGCATCATAAAATTAAAAAATAACATGAGAAATTAAGACACTAAAAAATTATGATCATATTTTATTGAACAGCCCTCTAATGTAAAAATAGAAAGTGTAGTAATCAATCTTAAATAAAACTGCAAATGAATGAGAACCGTGTGATTATCAGAGAAAAAGGAATCTCTTTCTATGCTGTAGTTGCTAACCAGTAATTATGCCAAGCATAACAACTATACTATGGAAATGTTATTCAAGTTAGTGTCCTATAATGTGCATGTAAGCTTTATTGTGGATAGTACAGTAGCTCTCTGCTGGATGAAAGTTTGGAAATTTATTTTAATTTGGTTTTATCAGGTGATATCTCATTCCATTATTTACTTCCTTAATATTTGTTTCCAAACCACCTGTAATCCTTAGTGAAATAATATGTATAATTATGTTATATAGATTACTCTTAAAGGAAATTCTAATGTTAAGTTAGATCACAATTTAAAATGCAGCATTCTGCATTGTACAAGTTATCTAGAGAAAAAAATACATTTAATTTTCTATGTCTTATCACATGCTTATCTCTACATTGTATACATCACATTGTGGTTCACACATGTGCATTAATCACCATATCATGAGCATGTGATGATTTAATCAATGATTTCAATAAAAATTAATGAAGGTTTAAATGATCATAATGGCTTTCATCATTGAAAATGCATATTCTGAATTAAAATAATTAAGGTAATCATCATTCACAAACTTTGCTGTGGAACTGTGCATTTAAGGTTACTGACTTACTAATTTTAACGGGACAATGCAAATGCTGCAGCTTTAGAGCAAATAAATCCAGACACCTACCACGTACATTAATAGCTATGGAACTGAAAATTGCTGATTCTGAATGATTAAAGTTTGCAAAGAATAGAGAATTGCAGAAAATAGTTTAGTGGCATGCAGACCTATATATTTAGCTATACTTATGTGTAAAAGCATTCCATAATTTATTATTCCATTTCATCAAACAGCAAAAATCAAAAAAGTATTTCGGAATAAAATTGAGAAGTTTCAACTGCCAAGTGGAATTTTAAGAGATGTTCAGTGATATAGACAAGCAATAGTAAAGGGGCTAATCTTCTGGCTACTAATATACAATATCACCACCATCACCTTCATCATCTAATACATTTTAAGGCTTGCTTTTTGCATTATACTTTATAGTATTGGGTGATAACATAGAGCAGAACAGTTTCATGGCTCTTGACCGGCCAGCAGTGAAGCATGTGACTTCAATGTGAGTTGAACTCTTGTAAATGCAACATGCATTTATTAGTTGATGCAATATTCAGGTACTGGTGTTCTGTTCCCCAAAAAATATTCATTTATGATTCATCTGCCTGTACAGAATCAGCGAGTATTCCCACATTCCCTTGATTGAAACTTGTGCAAGTTTTATCTCTGGGGGGATTAAAAGAGAAAGTTTACAAAACAAATCCACACACTTTAGAAGAACTTAAAAGTAACATTTGTCTCAAAATGGCTGCCATTTCTCAGAGGTAATTGTAACATGTAATGGCCAGTTTCTTAAGCAGGTGCCAGAAATGCTTGAACAATGAAGGGAGTCACTTCTAACATCTCCTGACATGACATAGGGGAGCACTTTTAGTTTTAAGTGTTTACCTTTTGCTTCTTTGTTTGAAATGAACAAACTGTAGTATATTTACTGTGGACATGCTGTCACTGGCTCAGTGCACATAGCAAGTATAGCACCACTGGCTGCTATGAACCATAAAACCTGTTCTACTCTATGCTGATCACCCAGTATATCTTATTGTATACATTAAACATACAAAAAGTTGTAATAGTTGAGTACACCAAATTATTTTGGAATGCTATTTCAACCGAAGTTATAGTGGTTGAAAAATTATTTTAATTAACTAGACAGAAGCAGTTATGCATGTAATCTTTTGCTGTATATATTCCATTTTCATTACACATGTTTTCTCTCACATAAAATGTAGAGTAAAATTGGCTGAATAAAGGTCTCATTAGATCCCAGAGTATTATGTGCTACTCACAGATATAGAGAGAATAGATAGGAAATGCCCTATTCTTATGCATTGTGGTTGGCGAAGCACATTTTTGTCAAGCCACCATCTTGTGTTACTACATTTTTGAGAGGAGTATGTCTTTTGTGGGTTAAACGTGCACCCATAGATAACATTTTTTGATGCTAAATGTCAATTAAGCAATACATTTGAACTATAGGTTTTAAATCAGTATATTAGTTAATACGTGTGTGGTGTTTATATGTGGTTTCTCGTATAGCAGAAGAAATAAACAAGGAAAAGGAAATGTTTCAATACTTAGGTTAGAGTACTTATTTGTGATTTTGTGGTGTTAAATGTACATTTAAGCAGTAAATTTAGAGTTTAAGTTTTAAACCAGAATAATGGTCAATGTGTGTGTGTGTGTGGGTGTGTGGGAGGGGGTGGGGGGGTAGTGCTTGGTCATAGCTTCTCGAATAGCAAAAGCAAAAACAAGGAAAGGGAAGTTCACAGACAAAATTGGCAACTTACACTGGTTTATAAGAAACCTCATGCTAATTCGCCTATTTAGCAACTATCGCAAGAAATAATTACTATCAAATTAAGTGCTTATGATACCAGAACCGTGAGAATAGGGGGGTGTGTTCCTCGGACTCAGAATGCAATACATGCCATCCACAGTGAAAGTCATTATAATCTTTGGGATAACCTCTGATATTTTTTTTTTTTTTTTTTGGTGTGTACTTAGAAATGATTCCAAGCCTTTCCCATACATATGTGTGTATGTGTTTACATACATGCATCCTATATATGACTGCCTCATACATATATTCAGTTTTAGACCAAGAAATTAGAATAAAATTGAGTTATGACCTTACTGTGATATTTATTGCAATAATACCGATTTATCAATAATAACTTTTGACAGGCCAAAAAATGTGATTTTATTAAATAGTCCCTCAAATAGAGATATCTCCTCTTCCATTGCCCTTTCAAAAACTTGGAAAAACAATTAATTTAACAGATGTTGTGTACGGTGTATGTGGTAATGTGTAGTAATGCAAGATGGCAGCTGGTCACAAAACATGCTTCTGCAAAATGCTAGGCATTTCTGCCTGTGGTGCCACCCTTCCAAATTTGCTATCCCAAATTGTCTCTGGCGCACATTTTAATTGAATTTTAAAAATATTAATATTTCTTTTACAAATTTTGTATGTATGTGAAAAAAGTGCTATACTACTCATAAGTAAATATGGTGGATCATTTTCATTTTTAATAGACCTTTCTTTTATAAGTTTGCTTCTTATATTTCATTATGGGCTGTCTTTTATCCATTCCTGATGTGTCTCCTGTAATACAGATAAAACATTTGTTACACAGAGAGCACAAATCCCACTTTATGATTTCCTTGTATAGATTGACCATCCCCAGCAACAAAGTAAGGGCAGCTATCGCTCAGTAGTTTCCACGCAGAGGAAGCGTGCTGTCATTGCCTGCTTCCGCCAAACATCACTTCATTCTCTGCCAAGGTACCATTTGAGTTGTTTTTGTGCCATTGCAGTTTTACCCATTCCTTATTTATTTTTATTATTATGATTATTATTATTATTATTATTATCATTATTATTATTATTTATGTTTTAATACTAATACATATAACACATCTGAAACTATGTAAAAATGTTTGTTACTTCACTAATTATTTATTTTTGAAATAACAATGAATAACCCTAATCTTTATTTTTATGTTGCTTCTTTTTTCTTAGTTCAGGTATCAAATGCTTGTGTACTTAAGAACATTAAGTAATGTGCAGATTGTTTGCTCTTGTGTGCTAGAAAAGAGATAACATTAATGAGCAAGATTCCTGTGGTGTTAGAGTGCTGTACTTTTACTATATAAAATAACATTTTATTTAAGGAGTTTGTTCCCAATATCACCTTTTTACTGTCTCTTAACTTGTATATTGTTATTTTTATTAAAATGTGTCTATGAAACTGCCTTTAAATAAAGGAATTACAAATAATACTGGGCAATACAATTTTATGCTTTACATTATATATGCATTTGGAGCCCATATTGTGACCAAACAATATAGCTTTTTTGAGAAATATGCTGAAAAATCATCTGAGGTGTTATTGATAGTTTCTTCCCAATATCATGTGTATCTTAGCATTATGCTCAACGCATATGTTGAACTTAGCGTTGAAGGCTATGTGTTGAGTAGCTTAAATACTGTTTCTGTTCCTTAGAGAGGAGAGAAACGTACAAACGTGCGCACTACGGTGCAGGAAAGTGCCAGTTCAAGCTTCTTCTTCTTCTTCTTCTTCTTCTTCTTCTTCTTCTTCTTCTTCTTCTTCTTCTCAAGTTTAAATTTACATGAAACACATAGTGAATCTGCTTGATGTATTATAGGGACTAAACATATTTAAAAGTACCAAATGATGGTACTTTCTGTCACACTGTACTAAATTTACAAGCATTCGATTCTGAACCAAATATGAACCTCTTACACAAGTCATAGTACAGTACGTTTGTTACAAAACTTGGCCATCAGGAAATAGCCCGTGTGACCTTCACTGCATTTCCCTGCATGTGCGCTCTGTCAGTGTTACACATGCATCAGTCTTACTTCTGTTCTAGCTCAGATCACACGTGAATCACATTAGGAATTGGATTAATTGTTTTTTCACACAAGCCGTGTGTAGGACAGGAGTTGGATAGGTAGAGTCAGACTGACTATGCAGGCATGTTGCCATGGTAGCTCAGTGGCAGAGCAACTGGCTAGAGATCGGGAGATTCGTGGTTCAAATCCCGGCTATGGCATTGAATTTTTCAGTCTATGAATCCTGGGACGTACTTGCAACATTGTAAGTCGCCATTGGGGTTGTTATCTCAAAGTATTTTGAGAACATCTTGTGGTTTACCGGGAAACATGCGAGTCAGTTGAGAAATTCAATGCTATGCTGGCATGTTGCCATGATAGCTCAGTGGCAGAGTAACCGGCTAGAGATCAGGAGATCTGTGGTTCAAATCCCGGCTATGGCATTGAATTTTTCAGTCTGACTCTACCTATCCAACATTAGGAATGTTTAGTTTTGATTGAAATGATTTTCAAAATGCAGTATGCAGTACCTCAAAGTGTTTATGCGCTTACATCATCTTGTAGGGATGAAATCAAATTTCCTGCGTGTGTTTCGTTTGCTCCTAAATAACTTCAGGGAGACAGGATCAATTTGTGATGGGAAAAGAAAGGCCAACAGGCATGTACTTATGGAGCAGAAATTAGACAAAATCAGAGAAAGGTTAGAATGGTCACCTCGAAACTCTCTTGGGCACTTTGCTCAAGAAACAGACATTTCGAACACTTCAGCATGGAAAGCAACTAGACTTTTCAAACTCAAACCATACAAGGGTACTGTTGTCCAGGAATTTCTAACATATCCTGTAATAAGGCATCTTTTGTGTTTTTGAGATTTTATTTGATATTCACGCATGGGTGAAATGTAAATGGCGTGTTATTTATGGACACTCTATAATTACTGTGGTTCTCAGCGTCCCATTCTAAATTGGGCATGAAAGACTGCTCAGAGTCCTCTCTATCAGGCTTGAGGTTCTTTTACGTGCCGTAAATCTATGATATGGGACCAACGGTTTTACTTCCCTTCCGAAGGAAGCCATGCTAAGGAATTTTACACCTGAAAAAATTCATCATTCTCCGCCAGGTTTGAACCCGCGACCTGTGGTACATGAAGTTAGCATGGTAACCATTACAGTACAGAGGGTGACTGCATGGGTGACTGGCCATACAACTACCAGCCAAGTGCACAGTATTGGCCGGGAGACATGCTGTGTGCCTGATGGCCAAGTTTTGTAGCTTACTTACTGTACTTTCTTGATCAATAAAATAAGGGCTGCCAAATTTTAAACTGAATTTGGGAGACTTTAGAAAATGTGCCTTGACCAGCCCTGATATTTATTACTAGATATCATCTCACACTCAAAAGCTTTCTTCTTTCTACTTCTTTCTTTCCTTTTTCCTTTTCCATTTTTAATAATGTGCCATGACATATTTAATTGTATTTAAATAACATTTGCTTTGAGTCATGTTAATACAACTATTGATATAGAAAATTTCAATTACAATTGTTAACTCGTGTATTTTTACAATTTTATATTTTCTGTTGACATTACTAAGTAAAAATCTAACAGACCACAAAATGTGTCATAATTTGATTATAAGAAGTTCAATGTAAATAAGTTCAGCTAAAGTGTTTCACAACAGAAATATTTCTAATAATTACTCAAAAATAATAAAAAGATACACAGTGTTTGTTATAACTTTGGTCTATTATTAATTGCTAGACACTTTCTTTCAAGATTTTTAAAATTTTAAAAACTGACTTATGACATGCACTTCTGTTATTGAAAATACTTGCATTAGTGACACAAGTAACATTTTGAGCATTTTAAGAACTAAGACATAGATCACTTTGCTAAAATATAAGCATTGATAATTAAAAACTTAGGAGAAATATTATCAAGTACAAGAGCACGAAGGTTCCTAAACATAGGTGAAATATGGAAAAACTGAGAATATGTAGGTCAGCTGGTAACCCTGCTGCAGGCTAATAAGTCAGTATAAACCTACTTTGTATAGAATCTTTATCTTTATGGAAAACATACAGAATTAGCAAATTTGATAGAAAAGATATAAATTAAGGATACTTATTATTCCTTAAAACAAAATAAATCAGGAAAGATTATATATATAAAAATAAATCACCAAAAATATGTAAGCATATCACTTCCGAACAACTGCACCAAATTGAACAATCCTTTTTTTTTTTTTTTTTGTGTTCGTTAGTGTCATGACAAGGTTTGTGTAAAAGAAAATGTGTAAAAATCTCATAATGTGCATTAGCATATAGTGTGAAGGGAATACAATTGGTTAATAGATGGCAGTGGTACCATGGTTATTTGTTGCTAAATGGCAGTAGTAGTTGCCTATTTTTCCTCCCCATTCAATATTAAGGTAACACACTAGTTTGTCTAATAATTTTTTACTAAAAATATATAATCAACCCATTAATATAATTATAATTTTAATTGCATCATATCTATTTTTAACTTTAATTACAGTTGTGGTGTAATAGTTACCGTGCTAACTTCATATACCCAAGGTCACAGATTCAAACCTGGTGGAGAGCGATGGATTTTTTTGGGCGTTAAAATCCTTAGCATGGCTTCCTTCGGAAGGGAAGTAAAGCCGTTGGTCCCATGTCATAGATTTACAGCACATAAAAGAACCTCAAGCCTGAAAAACAGGCCTCTGAGCAAAATTAAGCGGTCTTTCAGTATTTAATGGGATGCTGAAAACAGTGAAAATCAAATATATTTCTTATGCATTAACTATTGTTCCCTTTGTCACATCATTTAAATAACGAAATAAGAAATATGTATATTTTTGTTGTAGTTCTTTAAAATGGACAAGTTATAAATCCTTCTTGGAATCTAAAAATGGCGGAGAAATGATGGGATCTGGATAGTAATCCATTTTAGGTTAACTTCCTATTGTAGATGTTGGTTATTTGAGGTTATGTGGTAAATGAGCTAGCTAAAGGTGATTTCATCAGAACATGAAGATACCCCTGTCACCATCACACTGCAATTGTGGTGCTCTTAATACATTTGATCAAGTAATATTTTGGGTTAAATGGATAAATTTAATACACAAAGCTATCATCAAAGAAAAACTTATCAATTGCCCAACCAGATCTACTTGCTCTCTAGTTATGTCATTGTTAGCCTTAAAATGGCTATTTTGACATAGCAGAAAATATAGAAAGAGGTGGAAAACATTAGGAGTAAAGGAAAGAAAGAGTTTTGGAAAAAGCATGAATGTTACTTTGTGACTTTCTCCTTAATGTAATTCATTACATATTTCAGTGTTTACCTGCCACACTATGGAAGTGCTGCCATTACTGTTATGCCAATGGCATCCTTGCTTATCTACACATGTCATCCTTTCCACACTACCTTATGGGTGCACTGACCTTGTCCTTTTCGCAATACCAACTATATATGCTACATTACACATATCATTGTGCTTTTCAGATGCAAAGGCATTATTAGACATTAGCAATGGGAAAATTCCTGTTGACATTTCTATTGGCCCCATTTCGTTTCCACCAAATTGTTGTCACTTCCAACAACAAAGGAAGAATTAATATCGAAAGTGTTCCCAAATATTGGTACAAATTACAAAAACTATGCTTGTTTGAGCAAACAAGCCATTTTAGCACTAACTAATAAGAATGTAGAGGGTTTGGATATAAAAATTCAGAGTATGGACTAATGCATTCATTTCAGTCTATCGATTCATTGGATGCCAGCATTCCGCCACACAATTTACAGCTCAAGGTTGACTCAGAGATAATTATGCTACGCAATCTCAATGAGCCGAAATTGTGCAACGGAATGTGACTCACTGTTAAAAATTATTATTTAAGCTACTATAATAATAGCAAATTTCAAAGACAAGGATGTGCTTATTCCAAGAATACCACTAATTTCCTTTTGAATTTAAGCATGTTCAGTTTCTGGTGCACCTTGCATTTGCAATGACAATAAATCCCAAGGTCAATCGTTAGAAGTGTGTGGACTATACCTTGAATTGCAGTCTTTTTTGCATGGGCAATTGTACATTGCATGCTTGAGTGTCAGCAAACTATCAGCGCTATTTGTTTTTTCTCCAGAAGGAATATTGTACATTACAAGGCATTAGAATAAAGTATTGTCAAATTATTTAATTGTAATTTTATTTCATTGCATGGTTGTACTGTAAATGGAAGATTTTGTCTCAGTTTTTCCATTAGGTACACATCCCGTGTGAAGCCAGGGTAGGCAGCTAGTAATAAAATAATATAAAATCCACTCAAAGTAAATAATGACTGTAATAATGATAGAAATGCAAAAAAAAATTGACACCAAATTCTTAATGGTAAAATATATACTCTAATTAATGTCCATGCGCATTGTAAAACTAAAAAGTAGGCAATTTGGGAGAGGGAGAGTGAGAAACGTAAAACCACATAAAGGAATGAAAATAAAGCAAGAGTTGTGAAACAAAATGCCTAAAATCCAAAAATACATTCCTTGATCATTACAAGAATGAACACACTATGGGTGCAACTCATAATTTTTAAAACTAGATTTTGATGATTAACATAAAATATTTTGTTGAAATAAATAGCTGAAGGCATTTTTATTGAATGGAAAGAACCTTTTGCCAGGAGTTAGGAAAAAGCACCGAATGTAAAAATAGATAAATATGGAATATAGTTTTCTATTGCACTATATACTTTTAGTTTTGATGAAATGAATTTTTGTGATGGGAGGTTCTCCAAGGGTGTATAAATGTATTGAAGTGTTACAATATTATTTTGAACAAAGCTTTGAAGGAATGCCTCTTTTAGTGGATCAGTTTTTACGAATTTCTAGACTCAGTTTAATGTTGAGGCACAAAATCAATATCAGATGTAAGATAAGGAGAGAGGCACATATTTCATTTTGAAAAATCTTAAAGGAATTGTACATAAAGCAACACATACTCTTTAACCATCAAAATTAATTCATGAATAGCAAGGACAAAATTGAACCAAGTATTTCAGAACATAGGCCTGAAAGAGAAGTTAGATACTTGTATAGTCTCAGTTTAAGATTATCAACCAGTTCATGAACAAGAAAAAAAAAAAAAAAAAACAACTACAGCATTCAGAAACTGCTATGCAGAAAATTAAAAGATCCTATCCCAGCAAACAAAAACTGGGAATTTATGAAATTAAGTGCTAAGACTGTAATCTAGTACATATAGGAAGGACAAAAAGAAGTTTGGAAACCAGATTAAAGGAATACATGAGAAGCCTAAAATACAAACAGAAAACTCAACAGTTGCCTATTATTTTTGGACATCAGTACACAAAATCACACCTAATACTCAACTATTAAAACCAGCATATAAACCCACAGAATTGGGTGTGTGGGAGAATATCTACATCGTGAAGAAAAAGAGCCATATCTGAATTTTGATTTACCACCAGACAGCAACTTTTGGAAGTTCATACATCCAACGCCAGATGCCTCCACAAGTGATACACCACCACCCTCATCGTTGACGGCAACAAAGCAAGATTTAGTAGGAATTAAGGGTTGTAAATTGGAACAAGTGTTCCCGAAACTGGTCCCAGTAACTAATTACTAAGTGATGTTTGTGTTACAAAAACCAACTCAAATTCTTTTGATTTAAGAAAAGAGAAAACTATTTGAAGAATGGGTGAGGGGGGGGGATGAAATGAGCTTGATAGCCTGTTCTCCTAGAAACAATAATAAAATGCTGAAGTACCTTTCTGTTATTAGAATAGTTTGCTCTTACCGCTTGCGTTCATGCCACAGATCTTGATTTATCAAAGAAAAGTTCTATAACCAAGAAAACTAAGCCAGCATATAAATTTTTGCAATTTCCTTAAGCAGGAACTTCGCTCGTCAGATCTAACTGTTTTACATTTTGTATCAAATTAATTTCATTTACCTCCCCTATTCATTATGAAGTTAAGATATTTATGGCGAGGTCATAACATTTGGTATTTACCTGTTATAATTGTTGTTTTTTACTGCTCAGATATTCCTAATAATCAATGAAAGTCTCTGATACATAAAAGAATTGAAACATAGCAATATGTCTGAGTTCCCTAAGACCCCAACAATCTTCCAAGGCCTGGAAATTTTACATAGCCTGCAAGTACCATTATACTGGAAACAATCATCAATGATGAAAATTTAAATTGTGCGTTCTCTTTGGTCCCATACTTATTGAATAACATAAAAGGCATGCAGATCAGGATAGGCCAAAGGTCCTAATAATGGTAGTAGATGATGATGATGGTGATGAAAGATCCACAACTTTCACATAATACAGAGATCCTTATCACATACAACAAAATGCATGTAAATCTGTTGAATATGAAGATTTTGCACTCCTGACATCAAATTAACCTTTTGAAAAGATATATAGTTTATGATAGAGAAAACAGTACGATTAAATGGTGTTAACTAAAAAGAGCAGTTTAGTGATTCCTAATGTTAACGACTTCCTTTCTGTAAAGAATTATTCAGCATGCCCTGCTAATAATTTCATTACAGCATTTCAAATGAAACAAAACAAAACTTTCTTATATGAATGTTATTGAAGTGTTTTGGCATTATATTGAATGCATATCATTAGGTTTTAAAAGATTCAATTCCCTTTTACCTTAACGTAACTCCACAAAGGACCATGACCTACCACCTGGCTACTGCATCCCCCATCTCAACCCAAAGGCATCAGGAATGGGTTGCAGTGCTAAAGAGTGAGATGTGATCAGTGCTTCAAGTCCCTCCCGACCTGTTAATGTGGTATTCTCGATCTGGAGCGGCTACTTCTTAAACAAGTAGCTCCTCAGTTGGCCCCCCCAGGGGCCTCACGAGGCTGAGTGCTTCCCAGACCAGGTCTCCCAGTGGGGGAAAATTCCCCATGCCGGTACTGAGAATCAAACCCAGGTCTTCCGCTTGGCAAGCAGCTGTGCTACCACCCTTTAAAGGAGTTGACCTCTCTCTTTTGCTTTACTGTATCATAACTGCTAAATCCTGACCATCTACACACACACACACACACACACACACACACACACACGCACGCACACAAATACATGCATGTGCGCGCACACACACACACAGGTCGCCCTCCATGGTGTAATAGTTACCATTGCTAACTTCATAAAATGAAAGTCATGGGTTCAAACCCGGCAGAGGACGATGGATTTTTTCGGGCGTAAAAATCCTTAGCATGGCTTCCTTTGGAAGGGAAGTAAAACCGTTTGTCTCAAGTCATAGATTTACGACACGTAAAAGAACCTCAAGCCTGATAGAGAGGCCTCTGAGCAAAATTAAGTGGTCTTTCACACCCAGTATAGAATGGGAAGCTGAGAACCACAGCAGTTAAAGAGCGTCCATAAATAAAATGCCATTTCATTTTCACATGCATACACACTATGTACACTACCATTCTGTCCAATCCATAGGGCTGCTTAAAAAACACATGTGTAAAGATTATTGATAGTAAAAACCTCATCATGGTACACTTTGGTCTTAAGATGTGTCTGGAAATAAAAATCTGAATCTGGCTCTTGCTGAGCTACTGCAGCAAATACTCAAATTTGGAATTCTTCTGTAAGGATACTTATTTCAATACAAATGTTGAGGTTTGCATTTATTACATTCAGCTTTGCCATGCGCAAGCAGATCCAGGTAATCCTGATGTGAAAAAAACTGCCATTGCTTTGAATGCTCTCTTTTAAATTACCATATTTATCCAAATACAAGACAACCTCCATTTTTCAGAACTTAATTTTGGAATAATTTAGCATATCATCCACATGTATATAAAAAGAAAACATTTTAAAAGAAATTTAAAAATTTGGCCCCCTTTTTTTCTTACTGAATATGAATTTCATGGAAATTCATGTTTTGAACAGTTGGCGGAGAGGAGAATATAGAAATGTACGTTATGTTTATGATGGTACAATGTGACAGTGACGGTGGCAGTGACGGCAGCGTAACTGTAACTACAATGATGGATATGGCTTTGTATTTAGACAACATGTAATGTTTCATTAATTTAATTGTGTGCAGAAATTCACATTGTGAGCGGAACAGACGATGAAGGCAGAACATAAATGTACTGTATGTGTGCGATGATATAACATGACGACGGTGTAGCTGTAATGACGATGATGGATGTCATTTTCTATTCAGACAACATACTTACTGTAACACATTGCACTTTTTTGACTTTCTCTACACATGCTATGTGCATAGTGTATAGAGAAGGTATTGCACTCCACCAAAAGTTCGATACCGAGATTTCACCGGAAATCTAAAGGATCCCTTATATCCCCCCCCCAAAAAAAAGCATTTTCACAAAAAGGTTGCGTGTGTGTGTGTGTGTGTGTCCATGTGTCTGTGAACACAATAACTCAAAAACGAAAAGTTGGTAAAATACCAAACTTGGTATTTGAGTTTAGTATCTCCCAGGAATGCGACACAAAGATTTTGAGAAAAATCCCCGCACCCCAAACTACCCTTTACATGGAAAAAATTTCGAAAATTTTGATTTTCTTAAAAATGGCTGTAACAATTTTGATTAAAGTATCTTCTAATATTAAAGATATTTACACAACAAATGTAGAGCACATTAAGACCCACAATTTATGTTATATAATTTTTTTTTTCGTGGAGTTGATCGTTTTTTTATGTATTCCTTGTTTTTTGTTTCAGCTCTGAAAAACTTTTACTTTTCTCATACAGGAATTTGTCAGCTCCTGTCCATACAAACAAAGCAACTTCAGTTACATAGCAATGAGCTTTTGGCTATCACTTTAACCTATGGTACGCCCTCATTTCTCTCCTACTTATGAGGAAGCAAGTAATAAAACTATTTCTGCTAATTTCTTTTCAATTAGCATGAAGTAAGTGGAAGCATAAGCTTTTTAATAATATTTCTGTGCAGATCATGTGAATGGAACACATCAGAATTTTTTTTTTTTTAATTTGAGCAGAAATTTACATTGCGAGCGGGAGAGAGACAGAGTAGAGAGAACTTAATGTACCAGTATGACTTTGTTTGTTGGTGATGGCAACAGCTTAGTTGTAATGACGTGATTCTCAACTAAGACAGCATACTTAATGTAATATATTGCAAAACTTTTTACCTGATTGGAATTTGCATGTAAAATCATATTTTGGACGGGAGAGATGGAGAATGGAGTACGGAGATGTACAGAATATGTGTGATGGTACAACGTGACGATGGCGGTGGCTGGAGCATGGCTATAACAACGATTATGTATGCTGTTTTCTATTAAGGTAGCATACTTAGAAGTCCTCTAAGTTTATTTTACTATTGGAGAGCAATCATTTTTCCAATGAGAATGCTCTTAGACGCATTAACATCTAATGTTTGGCGAAAATGCAACGCACAAAATCTGCCACATATGTCACGACCTGGACCCCAGGCTTCGCCAATGCTGTACTCACGAAGTTTCAAACGTATTTTTTCCCCGCATGGCATTCAGAAAACATATATCGGAAATGCAAAACGACCCCCAGATATGAATATTAATATTTTGGAAAAAAGCATTGTCTTGTATTCAGATAAATGCAGTAGGTACGTAGACATCCCCTGACAGACCTGCATTTGCAAGTGGCAAGGTAGATAAAGTTGTGTCAATATGCCTGACTCAACATGCTGTACAGTTTCCAAGAGTATTCCATAAATGCATTACAGTAGACATACTAAAAACCAATTATGTTATACAAATTTGTGGCTAAACAACTCATTTTAGCAACATATGGTAAATACATAAGAAATCCATATTTTAAAGCCCTGCTTAACTATGCTTATTTCAAGCAAAAGTTAAAGCAGCACACACATAATGACAGCCAAATTGTTCATACATTTTATTTTTTATGTGTGAAACAATTTGCTAGAAAACAAAATGGAAGGGGAATTAATGTTTCAGTTTCACATTATGTCTCTCTTAAAGGAAGTCCATGCAATCATACCCCCTTTTTTCTTTTTTCTTTTCTAAGTTTTGTTTTGTGCTTGCAAAATATTGGAATGAAATAAACACAGCATTTGTCTATTTTAAATGCATATTCTGTAACAATTAATGATGTTTTACTCCTTGGCAATGTCAACTTGTCGTGAAGGCCTTTTTTTGCAAGCAATTTCTTAACTCCATTATAGTTTTATTCAAGTACAAGGATTGAATAAATCCCTTTTAGTCTTTTAGTAATTTATGAACTGAAATGAAATGATGTCTTTTAGCCCATATCTGTCGGAAAGAATTCACCTTTTCAATGGTGAAACGATTATCAAAATCAGTTGAGTGTTTTTTTGAGATTACTGTACATTCACTAATCACACAAATGTTCTCCTTTATAATATTAGTATATATTATCACTTTGATATATCCTACCAAATATTGTTACCTTGCCCATTCTTACTTCAGTAGTGTGATTTAGTTCATTGTCTCATTGTCACTTCACTAATGTGATTTAGTTCTGCTCTGACTTCATCGATATCATTTAGTTCAGTTTTACTTTGTGACAGCACAGAACAGTGAAATGAAACAGTGCAAAGTTGTCTCTTTGTCTATCTGGTTCATTTGTTGGGGTATTCAAACACAGATTTCTCTAATCTCTCATAGTAGTAGCACTCACTGTACATCACAACTGTCATCACTTGTAGAACAGCACTTGATGTTGCATCAGAAATGCACTTACTAACTGTTGAGCACACTCACATTTGCACAGCTATGAGAGTTTATAGAAGCTTCACAAAGGGGTGGGGAAGAATGTTCCAGAAGCACTGTCATTATCTCTTGAGTGTTTCTGGAATTTAAATCAGGCTAGAGAGCATTCCTCCATCTCCTCATTGCCAGTTTGTCATCTTCCACACCTTAAGCCTACTCACAGAAGCTGCATCTCCTAACTCCTTCCACAGAGCTGATCAATTTGAGCACAAGATGATCAAAATAAGTTTCCTTGGGATTGATGCAGAATGTGGTATACAATATTCAATTCAAGTCTTGTCAATATTATAGGACAAAATCACAACTTGTAGACATGAAAATGAAATTTACCACTTTTTCTTTCAAGGTATGGGCTTATTTTACTTGCAAATAAACATTACATGTGACCAATGCCTTTAATCCCCTTCCAAAGGATTTTTGTGTCCAAAAAAATCCATTACCCTCCACTGGGTTTGAACCTGCAACCTTGGGTATTAGAAGCTAGCATAGTACCCACTACACCCCAATGGAATCTGGCTTACTTCACCAGTGCTCATAGTGTGCCTTCATCCAGTTACTTGCCAGTTTAAGGTGGATGTCTTCCAATCTTGCCTGTCCGTTAGCACCCAACTGATCAGCATCAGTTTATATCTGTTGCCAAGCAACACATTTTGTATAGTTTGAGGAACAATGACAAGTGCATATTCCAATCTCACTAATGCCTGGTTACTTTTTTATAGGAAAAGGTATGAGTTTGTGTATACCAAGCTGATGGAAAAGCTATCGCATTAGGTTAGATTCAAAATTTGTTTCCTGGTCACCTAGCTCCAGGGGGGATCCCAACTCAATAGAAGAAGTTGTTCTCCAGTTTATTAACTACAGTCAAAGACTGTTGATTAGAAGTAGTTAAATCTCCAGCTATTTGGTGAAATAATTAATAGCTAACAGTAGGTAGTGACTTCCTACATCTGTCCTTGTAAAAGGGCTTGCTACAGTGATAGCAATTCTTTCAAATGGCACTGACATTGCATCCAATCCCAACTATGAACCTGGGACCCACAATTTTCCATAGAGATTTTGCATTCCTGACACCACTTTTGCATATCACTCCAAAAATGCAACAGATAGAATTTGGACATTGCTTCTCGAGGGTCTTATTTATAGACGGGTGCCCTCCGGTAATACCAGCAATGGTCTCCTGAGGAATTCTTTTACCTTGCTTCAAGGGAACACCATCTGATTCATCTTGGTTTTTCTGTTTGTGGACTCTAACACACTGTTAGTAATCTCCATGGAATTGCACTGTGCTAATAGCTCTTATAGATTGACCCCGTGGAGGGATATCTGCCCTAGCAGAGCTTTGCCAGATTCTTTGTATCAGAATCATACTTTTAATTTCAATCCTCTGATTGCTCAAGGTCTCTTTGTCCCAACCGATTGTAGATTGCATCATTGCAGGTATAAGGCTACAACAACCTCCTTCACTTTGACATTTACACAGAGATTGCAGCTTTCCTGGTACAGTCTATGGGAAAAAGGGCATCTGCATTTGGATAATGCATTTCTGCCCAAAGCTCTGAGATAAAATTGAACTTCTGTATACTTGGGGCAATGCCTGCAGTTTTGAGTTGCAAAAGCCAACAGCCAAGTAGGGGCGGAATGATCCGTTCAGTCAAACTACTGCCCATAAAATATTGTGGAACTCTTTGGGGTCTGTACAACAGCTAGCAGCTCTTGTTGCATCAAGCAGTAGTTTCATTTTTATTTTCTATTGGACAAGTTCTACTGAAATAGGCCAGTACTCTTGTTTCTCTGTCCTGTTCTTGCAACAGAATAACCCCAGATGTTTACCTCACTGGCCTCTGTATTCACAATTAACTTCATACCAGAAGTGAGACATGCTAAAACAGGGCCATAGGTAGGGCATTTTCCAGTTTTTGAAAATATGCATCAGCTTGGTCAGACCACTGGAAGGTTAGTAATTCATGTCACTTGTATCAGCAGTTTGGCAACGTTTGCATACTCCATCATGAATTTTCAGTAGTATATGTAGAGCCCTAGGAATCATCACAATTCTGTTTTCTTCCTTGGTCTGGGTCACTCCTTGATGGTTCACAATTTCTGGGGATCTACAATATTTATATCAGGGCTTACAATGTGTTTCAGGTTGCACCCTTCTATACTAAACAGCTGACACTTCTCAGGGTTTAGCTTGAGGTTGATCTGTAAGGTTTTCATAAACATTCTTCAGGTTGGTCAGTTGTTCTTGAATGACTTACCTGTAATAGTGATGTTGTCGAGATAAAGGATGCAAGGATCCTAGATGATATCCCTCATCATAGTTTCCATGAGTCTCTGGAATACTGCAGAGGCATTGTACAGTCAAAAGCATTAATGTGAACTGCCATAGTCCATGCTCCATAGAAAATTCTGTTTCATTGACATCAAGGTGAAGAGTCACTGCAATACCTCATTATCAAGTCCACAGTGGATACCACTGGCACCCTGCTAAAGTGATTCATCAATCCATGGTACCAGAAAGCAGTCTTTTTTAGTGACAGAATTCAACTTCTGGTAGTCAACACAAAAACGCAGATCTCCACCCTTGTTTTCACCAGCAATACCAGTGAAGAGCATGGTCTATTGAATTCCTCTATTGTTCCTCTGATCTTCATGTCTACTTGTGATAATGAAAAACCACAATTGTTGTCTTCTCCTGCTATAACTGCAGGTAAGCTTCCTCAGGCAGAGAGTAGTTCGTAGTTTGTAGTGCTTGACTGAAATCTTTTTGGTGATTTCCACTCCAAATCAGGCCTGGCAATAGTGAGGCTGCCATGTCTTATCAGTTCCCTGTAGAACAGTCCATGCCTAATCAGACCATTCTTGCTATTCCCAACCATTGTATTCATTGCAAAGTGAGGGGAAGGTGATGGTGGTGCTGATATGCATCTTTTCTCTCTAGTCTTAAGAGTTGATTCTTGGCCAGAGTGCATCTGCAGCCTGCCTGATGTAAAGGCTCTGCACAACTCCAGCCTGGCATCCTGCATCCTCATGATTAGGCTGCAGTCGGCCTTGGACCTTCTTGGCTGTATTATTTCTGGCTGGTATGGGGGACAGTTCTTGTGACCATCATCTTTGTTGCTTTACTTTCTTGTTTATTATCCCACTAATAAATGTGTAGGCTACCTCTTTGGGAATAAAGTCTGGGGGTAGTTCTTCAGATCTCAGTATGCCAGTTGCTCCAACTCCTTAGCAAATTCTTATAAGGTCTCACTCCATTGTTACATTCTTGTTGTCATCTGAGTCAGGTAGGCAGTGGCCAGCTGTGTTCTCCAGAGTTCCCCTGCAATAGTGTGGTAGCAGTAAAGTCATCAGTTAAACCTCCGGTGAGGACTGTACAGGTATTTTTCTTTAGATGCTGATGCTAAAACTTTTCTTGCTGATTTAGACATTCTTCACTCTTTCTGTGTCAGATATAATATCTATAGGCCATCTTTCAGGTCTTTTACCATTACACTTATCTCAGATTTTACAGTGTGAATATCCAAAGTGACATTTTTGTTTTCATCTTCTCCATTTCATTCTTCATTTCTTTCTCTACATATTCACTTCCTTTGTATCCATTGTTCAATTTATTGTCATTGTTTCACTTCCCATCTCATTCTTTCTGAAATGTACATTTTTCATTTTCCTCTTGGTTTTCTACACCCCAGATTTTATTTTTTCCACTCTGGCTAATAATTTTTAAAGTATTTTCTCACTCATGGTGCTTAAATCCAACTCCTGACACTAATGTGACTTTGTATAGTTTTTCACTACCACTTGATTAATGTGATTTACTTCCATTCTTACTGTCACTTCACAATGTGATACTGTTAGTTTCTCCATTACTTCAGTTTGTGAACTGTACTTAGCAGCAGAATTTCGCACATCATGTACTTTTCGATATTATACAGATTTATTACAAGTGAAAAAGGTTAGATTCCCAAAGATCTTAAGGTGTACATTTTGTTTATGGTCTTATTATTTGTAATATATCATAATTTAATACAATTTGTGCCATTTTTAGAAAAATATTTATTTCTATCTACCAAAAGGGTAGTTTTAGTTAATTTTCATTTGCCATGTATCTAACTTAGTAAGAGATTTGGTATCCCTGCGACTTTTGAAAATGTTACTCTGTAAAGGGTAGTTTTGGTTGTGAGGATTTATATGGAAGTCTTAACACTACAGAGAGGATATCTAACTGAAGTATGAGATTTAGTTTTTCTGTGTTTTTTAGTTTTTGAGTTATGCTGCTAACAAACATGTGGAAATGCAAACACTCTTTTTGCTTTCTTTCTTGATTCAGGGAGTCCCAAAATGTATATATCCACTATTATCTTGGCATAAAATTATTATTCAAATGTAATACTTCCTCAGCCAATACTCCATTTGGAACAGAGGAAAGTAAAATAGAATTTGTTGAAACGTTGAATGCCAATATATTGATTCTAATCAAAAGCAGCCTTCCTAACAATTTTGAATCAAGAAATAAACCTGGAATCAACAATTAAAGTCAGTGTTCTTTAGATTTGGAGATATTTCACTTTGAAGGTATGTTCCTCACAGTCCTACTTTAATAATAATTATACCTATTCATAGAAGACACAATACAAAATTCTTGATGCACAAATAGAGAAAAACTGCAAAAGCGTGTTCATGAAGATTCTGGATTCTGCTTTCATTGTTTGAAGTTCCTTCTAATGGAGTTAGACAAACTGCAAAGAGTGCATTACTGCATGCTTGATGGTGCTATACTTGAGAATTGCACACTTCCATTGTGACTATTAAGTGTAAATTTAAAAATTCAAAAGTAATAGCACTAAGAATTGTACAACTATGCAAAGAGAATGTAAAATCCATATGTTCCCCTCCCCAATTTTTATTTCCTTTGATAAGTATCTGATTTAAATGGATATGTTCTATTAGTTAACAGTTGCACTATTATGTTGGTACCAGTGGTGAGCTTGACAAATGGCGGCAAGGTTCATCACAAAGAGAGACTGCCATGCCTTCCTACCCCCCTCCCCTGCTCCGCTCCTCCCTGAACATGCCTAACGCACACCTTAATAAGAGTTCCATCGTGACTGAAAACTGATAGCCCTGCATTTGCTGGAAACGTCACCTGAATATAATCAGGAGATAAAATTGTAATATAATATTCAAAATACAATTGGAGGTTTGGGAAAATTGCTGGGGGGTGTAAAAACCTCAATCTCCTTGAGGAATCACCCCTGATCGCCACTTCAAACGCAATAGCATTTACACGACCATATATAAACCACTGTTGTTGAAGCAAATTAGAAGTTAAGTAAGCATTTACATTACATAAATCAGTGCTATTGAATAAAATTACAAATTATAACACAATTAGTGTCAGTAACAATAAATATAACTAATAACTAGCAATATAGTGCTCCATCATTATTAAAATCATTAATACAAATGCAAATGTATATAATTTAGCACACCAAGAAATTAATTCTCATCTTGGAAAAATTACATACAGACAAGATGCATAATAAGCAAAATACTCATCTAATATACACTGGACAAATTTCCTTATTCTGCTACAGACATTGTTAGGTTTGAAATATTCCAGAAGTCAGACAGAGAGGGCTTAAAAATGTATTTACATACATGTGCCACAGTAATTTTCTCTACATTAAGAAATAGTGCCATTTTTAATATCATGGTGAGCAAAATGTTCATAGTTGCAAACAATCCCAGGTTAAATATCTCCAGACATCTAACAAGTACACAACTGCAATTATGCAGTATTGTTTAGCCTAGGTTTAGAGCATTATTAGGGTGTATCAGAAAGTAAAAGGAAAACATTTTTTTTTTTTTTTTTTTTTTTTTTTTTGCACCATGAGTTTTATTTACTCAAATTTAATTACAAACTTTCAAAATAATCTCCTTCTGAGACTACACACTGGTTCCGATGTTCTATTTGCTTTTCAGAACACTCAGAGAAGTTCTTGTTTGACATCCTATTCAGTATATCCGAAATAATTATTTAGTTCTGCATCGGTTTGAAAATGGTGCCCACAAAGATGTTTTTTCACTTGTGGAAACAGGTAAAAATCATAGGATGCTAGATCTGGTGAATATGGCGGGTGGGGCATGATTTCAATATCTAGTTGAGTGATTGCCTCGTGTGTTGCTATGGTTCGATGAGCAATGGCATTGTCCTGATGAAAGATCCATCCATTGGGAGTAAGCTCTGGTCTCTTGGCAGCCATTTTCTTCTTGAGTGGTCCTTTAAGGTCTTACATTACTGTAGTGTTGAGCAGTTACTGTGGTGTGTTTAGGAACCATGGTCATAAATTACCCCAAGTTTGTTGAAAAACACAAGATGCATGACTCTCCATACACCTGGTTGCATCTTTGGTTTTTTTGGCTTTGGGCTGTCGAGATGTTTCGTTTCTGGATCATAGTGATGGAACCAGCTCTTATCACATGTTATAACCTTGTCCAGAAAGTTGGGCTCCCTCCGATCCAACTGATGAGACATCTGTTCTTCATGAAGCACTTGTGGAATCCATTTTGCCACCACTTTTCTGTAGCACACATCATTATGAATCATATCTTCAACTGACCCAAAGGAAATGTGCATAATGTCTGCTATCTTTGCTATTGGTAATCATCTGTCTTTTTGCAACAGGATGCCAATGGTGTTGCAGTTCACCTCATTTTGAAGTGGAGGGTCTCATTCTAAACGTGGAGCACCTTCAAGACTTTTTTCACCAGCTTGAAATGTTTTACGCCATTCAAAAACATGTGTTTTTGATAAAGCTTGGTCTCCATATGCTTCCATATCATATGCAGTGTTTCAGTTCCAGATTTTTTCAGAAGAACACAAAACCTAATTGCTGCTCGTTGTTCTAACTTGAAATCCTTGTTGGGTCACTGAGACAAGTGCTTACACAATGGCTCCCTCAGACAATTTGAACAGTACCCAGGCAGTGTCGCACATATCCCAGCATCACTCAAGGTGCTTCTCTGTTATCATGATTGGTGAATTTTTATGGGCGCATGTTTCAACAGAAAAAAATAATTCCCATTACTTTTTATACACCCTCACAGGAAGGTAGCCTCAGAACCTATCAATATTCATTTTAAAAATATTGTATTCTTATTAAAATTTTAAAATAAAAGGGAAAAAACACTCAAATCAATTCCATACAAAACATGCCCAATTTACTCTGCTTGGAGGCCTATTGGTTTTAAAAGATACCTATCAGGGTAGCTACTTATTTGTGAGGAAATATACCCTTATATTAAATGCATGAATTTTAAATGTTCAAGACCCATTAAAAAATGAGTTACTTTATATCTCTATTATACATCTTTCATTTTGGTTATAGAATGACAAAAATGTTTATGCAAGAGAAGCTTCAAATGCTTCAACTTCATGAGCTGAATGAATGTGATATTGATTAAATTGTATTCATTAGACACAATTTAAATTCACTGTCTCATATTTGACATCTTTCATTACTATGTTAATGACAGACAGTGAAGGAAATTATTTGTTTTACAGAAGTCCCAAAAGTTTAAATTACTTTAGACATGAGAGGAACCCCTTATAGTGACATGGGACATGATTTCAATTGGTACTGCACAAAATTTTATTTTTCTTCCATATTTTTATGGTGTGAGTGTGTGTGTGTGTGAGTGTGTGCGTGTGTGCGCATGTGCACAGTATGTTTAGTTTGTTCTTTTGTATGCTGTATACCTTAATGTTTCTATGTGATTTATGTATATATTATTAGGGAAACTGTTCAACTGTATTTACAAATAATAGTCTGATTTTTAGTGTTGTAGGTGTGTGCTTTATCTTTTCTTATTTCTTATTATTATTAGCACTACTCCATTTACATTTTCTTCTGTTGTAATTATATAAGAAATTTAAAAGAATTAGAATATGAATTAGTAAATAAGCATGAATAATACATTAGAAATTATGCATTATATACTTATGTGACTGCTTTATTAACAGAAGTAGTACTTAAATTCATTCTCTGTAGAAAGGTATCTTTGCTGTGGCAATTTAAACAGATTATAAACTGATCTGATAGAAACAGTAGAACATTTCATAATGAAATGAAATCTGTTCTCTCTTTACATTTGTGATGTGACAAAAATGAAAAATTCTGAAACTGAACTACATTGGCACTCTATGGATGCAAGAGAGCATAAACACACATTGCATTTTGTAGCTTCCTGCATATTTGAAGCTCAATCATTACCTGTGTTGCCTTCCCATCAAAAGTTGTATAAGGGCGCGACACAGCATTTTATCTTCTGTTTAAGAATAAAGTGACAAATGCTTTACACTAAACCTTAGCATTTTAAAAGCTTCCACTTTTTATTAGATGTCATATCTTCTTAAGCTTCAAGCATTCTTGAAATGATTTCTAATGTTTAAAATAAAGAAATTCTAACACATTAAAATTGTGAAAACACATTCTAGCTAAAGGTACTACTATCCTGTTATTACATCTTAATATTATTAACAGTTCACATACATGTTTTATCTTTCAAGCTCTAATTACAGCAATTCTTTTTAGATCAAAAAGCATGATAAAATTATAAACTAATTAAGGAAACAAATTTTAATGTCCATATTTCTAGGAAATTGAAAGTCTCCCTAACTTGGCCCCCAAACTTTACCCCTTTCAATAATAGGAAATTATATTTAAAGCCTTAAAAGTTATTTTCTTTTTGTTATTTCTGTAAGCTTTAGTAATTTTTTGCTATGTATATTATAGAAATTCTCTGTAAGTGTAAAGAATTAGCACATATTTGCTTTATTCACTGCAGATAGGTCTGGGGGGGTTAGCAGTCTTGCATATGATTAGATATACAGGTTTTATATCTTAGTAAATGCAGTTGATTGTTCAAGATTCTTTCCAAGGTTTTCATTTAAAATAATAAACAATTTATTCTGAGTGCATTTATGCACTCTATTCAAAAAGGTTTGAATCACTGTTCTTCTGAACCTCGCTCATTATGAGAGATATTAAACGGTTTTGAAACATACCTTTGTATAAAGTATACTGACATATGATTATGCCATGTATTAAAAAGATACCAATGAGAAAATAGCAATTTCATAATCAGTACTTAAGAGATAGCTGATGGTAAAACTTGATCCTTATATAAATTAAAGAAAGGCTTCCTTTCACTTTTTTATGATTTCATTACTATTTTGAAGATAGGTAAATAAATGCTGATGTTTGCTTTCAAAGTGATTGAAGACCATATTAGTGAGCATGTGTTTGTTTAAATGCATAGCTGATTATTAATATACTGTGTTTTCTTGCCTCTGCTTAAATGAATATATTATTAGGTTTACCCAACTGAATGATTCTAATGTTTGAACTTATTAAAGCAACCAAGCATTTAATTACTATTGTTTCAAAATAATTTATGTATCTTAGATTTTATTGTTAATGCTTAGCATAAGCATTAAAATTGGTATTACCACATGCAGCTGCTATAATTTAATGTTAAACTACTTGCATCTTTAATATTTTCCACTAGAACCTTCTTTTTCATGGACATTTATTGCAAAAATATGAGTTCTTCTATTACTACAATTGTTCATAATTGTCACTTACTACTACTATTTTTCATATTTTGCAATTTAAATATATGGTGCAGATATATAATTTATATGCTGCATAGAAATTATGACTGCCTCCTTATCATTCCTTCTCACCTGTGCATTTCTGTTTTGAAACTACTTTCAAAATTTTATCTTGACACCTTGTATCTTATCCATTAAACTAACACAGATGTAAATAAAGTAATGCCTAACACAGAATGCCTAAATCTCTTGTGACAATAACACAGATGCTCATGTTTGGTTGTTCCTGGTATAAATCTGGAAGCTGTACAAGCTAACATATTTAACAATTTATAAACTAACAGCTGTTTGTAAGTTATACCATTAACAAGCATGTTCCTATCCCCTGCTATGTGTTTTAACAGCAAGCAAACAAACCATCTCCAAATCGATCCTGCTGGAAGAGAGTCCTTTCTGCTGCTCGTAAACGGGCTGCAATTGCTTGTCTACGTAGTGAACCTCTCTACATGCTTAGAAGGTTAGATTTATAAATTTTTTTCTGTGTAAGATAGTAAGCCAAAGAAATTATATTGCTTGTAAGCTTAAAATAGGAAATTAATTAAACCAACACTCTTGTAGCTTCACCAAATTAGTATGCTATAAGAGCATTTATTTTTAATCATTTCGTATTCTTATGCACTTATTTCACTGTGAACAGTCCCACATTTAATTAGTATAAAGTAATCTTGTTCACACATGCAACTGCTGGTATATAATCTAATTGATTCTACTTAATTAACAATGTTGGTTTTTCATAAACAGACCTTTAATATATAGTTGCCCAGTGAATAATGTCATATTGTTCTTATTTAATGTTTAATTGAATGAATTTGAAAAAAAGAAAACTATATCATAAAAATAAAATTGTAAATATTCTAGTAGGTCACATGACAGATATTCCAAGCTGTCAAGTCCCATTAATTATTATTCTATTTTCTAGAGGATGACTATTCTATCTAATATAAAATAAAACTTATTGTCAACCATAAGGTTTGTTTTCAGTCATAGCAATTACACATATATTAAAATTGTGAACATCGCTTTAAACAGATATATCAATAACTGATAACTATTAAAATTAATGTTTCATTCATGATTTGCTCATTATTGACCAATTTTATTAGTTTGTGATGGCAAATAGCATTTAAGAGATGCCAACAGCTTAGAATGATTACTTCTGACTTCTCTGTTTCATTCCTAAAATCCTTCAGGAATGCTCACTTTGTGACCAGATTAACTGCTTTATAAGTTACATTGTTCCCCAGAGCTTCTCTATATGAACCTAGGGGGTGCAGAACTCAAATTAATATCTCATAAGTTGGCAGCAATTGTATAATCTGATCCTCCCAACACCATACACAGTAGCTACCTATTAGAAGTTTGTAATAGAATATATGGCCAGACTTGTTCATATGAAGAGCATAATTTCAATATGTTTAAGTTCACTTTTGGTAGAAATACAGTTTGATACGAATTCACACCCCCTCCATTTCGTAGGTGCCCCTTAACACTATCAACTCAGATTTATATTGTAACAAAATATATCCCTTATTATTTCAGCATCGAATGGTATGAGTTGCATAGAAATGACTGGTTTAAAGTGTGTTTTGTCAACTTTTATATTAGGTTTATCATTTTGCATTCAACCTACTCTCCTACTGATAGTTTCCACTAATGTTATGTTATTGAATCATCATTCAGGGAAGTTAACTTATGGAGAGCAATTACAAGGAAGTAAGAAGTGAATCGAGAATGCAAAAATCAAATGCCAGCATGTAATGCTTGAGCATGAAAATAGTTTGTGCTATGGAGATCAATGAACCCAACAAAATCTTATCTGATAGCCTTGTCATTACTGATAAAGTATCATTCCTCAGAGAAGAGTTTACTTTAGAGTCTGCTGCAGCTCTGGATGACTGCTAAACCAAAATCCTGCTACACAAAAAATGTTAATCTTGTTAAAGCTCACAACTTATGTCAAAATTATTGTGCAATTAACTATTTTGGAAATTTTGTTTGTATTTGGTTTGAATTTTCAAATAGTTTATACATTTCTCAACAGCAAATCAATATTCTGTAATAGATGAGGGTCACTAGGTAAGTATTGAGACATGAAATATTGACCACCCTTGGGAAAAGCATTTTTGCCCTGTTGAAAAAGCTATTGGTAATTCAATGTTATGAGGAAGAGCATTGTTGCATCATTCGCATTCCCTCGTTTTATGTTTGAAGTTTGGAAAGGGTGAATGAATATTTTTGCAAGTGCAATTAAGATTCAGAGAAAGCATTTTCATGCAATGACCTTGTATGACTTCAAATGTGACTTAAATGCAAAGCAGTCACTTGAGTGTTTGAGGGACTATCCTCCATCACGTTCCGCTGGTTTGGGAAATTCTAGAGGAGCCGCCAGTCTCTAAAAGATGAAGAGAAGATTGGCAGATAAACAACAGTAGTGACTGAGTAAAACTTCACCACTGAGGAAACAATGATCAGGGAAGATTGATTAACCTACAATTAGAGATGACAATTGCGATTAGTTCACCAAGTGTTTCAACTATCCTTCATGAACACCTTCTTGAAAAAACAAATTCTTCAGGATATATGCCCTATAATTTAACTGAAACACAAGCTGTAGAGTGGAATGGTCCCAAGAAATCCTGCAAAGATTTAACTGTGGACAGTCTCACCATGTTTATTGTTACGAGTGATGAAACATGGATATATCCATTTGACCCAGAAACAAAATGTCAGTCCTCCATTTAGGCAGTCCTAGATGACCAACCACCTGTCAAGCTCAAGAGAGCAAGGAGTGACAGAAAAAAAATAGTTGCTTCTTTCTTCTCTATAAGTGGTCACTTGGCAACAGTTATGCTTGAAAATCAGAAAACTGTTACTGCAAAATGGTACACAGAAGTTTGCTTCAGAAAGTGTTTCAAAAATTCCAAGGAAAGTGTCCAAATATAGGACCAATGGGTATCATGATAATGCATCAGCTCACACTGCTAATGCAAGAATGGAATTTCTTTAAGATCTGAGACAAAACTACTGACTCATCCACCTCTATAGTCCAGCTCTGGCAAATATTGTCATGAAAATATGTTTAATATATAGTGTTTACATCAAAATTATTGGAGCTAGTTTTTGAGAAACAGCATGCCTACATTACATACAAGAGATCCCAAGTTCAATCCCATTTAGGTTGAGTTATCAGGATAAGGTTTTTTCCTATATTTTTCATATCTTGAAAAGATGAAAGTGAGGTAACTTTAAACTCTGAGCATTCTGGATGCTTTTGGATATCATTTCACCAATTTCATTCATTTATCGTATGATACAACCTACCAGTAAAATATGTTAGGCTTGGAAAATTGTGTTTGTAAAGGATAGTTTAGGTTTAGGGGATTTTTTTGAAAATTGCCATGTCATATCTTTGGAAGGTACTGAACTTAAATACAAAGTTAGGTATTTATCCAACCTCTTCTTTTTGTTATGCACAGGAACATACACTGAGACATTTCTTTTAATTGCTTTATTTACTTATTTATTTATTGAGGGACATTCAAAACGTGTATTTCCATCACAATTTTATATTACATTTTTAGTAGAATGCAATACCTTCTCTACCTGTATGTATGTGATAAAATAAACCTGTATAGATCCTTAAATACGTAATTTGTCAATTTATTGTAGCATTTTTCAAACTATTTCATATTTTATCAAATGTGAGTGGATTATTAAAGGGAGCATATTTGGAACTTTGATGTTGTTTCTTTTCCATTGTAGGAACTGATTTCTATGATTTAAAACATAAAGCTTTTGTGTTTTTACAATTGTTGCATATGCCTAATCTCATATTGCTGAAAATGAAATATCTAGCCAGGAATTTATGAATACACATAATATGGATAAAATAATTTTTGTTGGAGGGAGACAGAGGGAGAAGAAAGTTAGAGAGAGATGGGGAGAGAGAAAAGGAGGTAGAGAGAGAGAGAGAGAGAGAGAGAGAGATAGATAGATATATATCTTCCATTCCACCAATCAAAAGATTGCAAAAATTGAAGTAATCTATAAAAGAGCAAGATTTTGTTGTGTTGTTGCATAAAAAATTTAACATATTTCTTGTGCTGTTTCCAAGTTGAAAATTTAGATTGAACTACTTTATAAAGTCTCAGCTTTGCATGTAATTCTTGAAAAAGAAATTCAAGGAATTTTTTTGAAAAATATAGGTTTTGAAAATGTTTTAAAAATTCCTTAGGAAAAAAACCAGTTCCAAACATCTGAAGCTGCTATCCATAGGTACTAGTAATAATACACTCTAAGTAAAGTGAATGTGAAGTATAATGGTTCAGGACCTTTGTGGATTCGATATTAAAAGACCCAAAGTGTATCAGTATTTAGAGAAGTAATTAAAAAATGTAAATAAAATAACTTGGAATACACAAGAATGTTAATCCAGGCTTTGTGGGACTAAAATAATGAAAATGCAATTAATTTGGAAACAAACTACTGAATGAATACAAATTTTGATGCTGGATAGTGAAATTTGGATCTCTGCATAAACAGAAGAATAACAAATTGAAAGCCATTCAGATGAGAAGTCTACAAACACTTAAGCCTTCATGGAAGCAATTGAGACACAATTTTATAAACTCTAGCTTGCTCATGTGCAGCTAGAAGTGTGCTATTGATAGAAATCTATGCTCTCTATGGTGCCAACATTACAACTGTATAAATTCATATTTATTTATCAAAGGAAACCCATAATTTTTGTTATGAAAAAGCAAGTAAAACTTAATACACATAAACCAGAAATCTGGATTAATGAGAGCTGCCTAATCAAGGTTCTTGTAAATACATTTATACATTTTAACCAACTAATTAAACCTAAAGTTTCATTAATTAATCTTACTCTTTAAGTCAAAATAAACTGTATTGTAATATTCCCATACCAGAAAAATAAGTTTTCTTCATTGAGTACAGTTTAATCACAGATTTTTAGTTTATTTCAGGTTTTTTTTCTTTTTGTCTCAGTATATACAATAAACGCAAGTTTTTCGGTAGTGTTTAATGCCCGCTTTTACTACTTGTGGTACCGCATGTGATGACACTGATGATACATGGAGTGAAGATGGAGCACCGGTGAAAAGTGATGGCAGGGAAAACCAGAGAACCCAGAGAAAATCCATCCCTGCACTGCTTTGTCCACCATAAATTTCACATGTGGCACTTGGGATCAAACCCGGGCTGTCTAGGTGAGAGGCAAGTGGTCTAACCACTTGGTCACAGTGGGCTGTGAAGTTTATATGTGCAGATACATGTGCCTGCTTACAGAGGAGAAATACAAGCTAAGAAACAAATGAGTTCCAATAAAGGTGGGTCTGCAAATTAAGGCTTCATGAGATAATACTATTTATTTTGTTGATTGAGGCCATCACTGAACTCAGCACTTGAATATTAAACAAGTAACATTTATCTGCACTCTCTTCCTGCTCTTTTCCTCCTTGCTTGAGTAATAAACATCAATCAATTCGTGTGTGATTGCTAAGTGCAATGAATGATTTTATGAAAACGTTGGTAAACATGGAAATAAATTATAGAAATATAGAACACTTTAAGTCTGTGACATAACATTCATGACAGTATATTTGTATGCAGAAAGTTTTTTCCAATAGAAGGCATCTAAAAGTTGATTATTCCCCAGGATAGATTAATGCATTCAATCAAGGACAATCAATTTGGCAGAAATCCTTAGCATCTGATGTAAAACAAGAGGATATTAGAATGCAGATATAGATCTAGGACTCAATTAGGCGGAATAATGAATAAGTGCAAGCAGTGGTAGATGAGGCATTCCAGCTTGGTTGTCCACCAAAGAGCAGTAAATTACCCATGACTCATGCAATACAGCTCAGCATTGAGAGTAAGCTGTTGTCAGGGTAGAATGAAGTGACAGGAAGCATAAGCACTGTGCTATGACCTTTACTATGTGATGTATTGATTACCACACTCCCCTTCAAGCAGGGCTCCAAAGTTTGGTGTTGAATTTTTGTGAGAACTCAGTGATGCAGTGAGTGACTCAGCTGAGCAGAGTTGGAACAGTCTAGAGTAAGGAATGTTAGATCAGCAATTGCTGTGCCCATACCATATTCAGTACATGCAGACTCTCAAAATCACAGACCATGTTCCCAAAATATCTTTCTGTCAGAAGAAGGAACAACAGAGTTCCATAGATCTCCAGTTTTTAAATGATAGTCACAAGGCTGTCTTGCTGTGCAAGAGGCATGGCATCAATGTTTCACATTGAATGAATCAGAAAGCAGTAATGATCTTCAACTTAATGATCCAACTTTACAGGTGGATATTCCATTGCAACAACACTGCAGATGTGGTTTATGCACATTGGGGCATCAGTGTTTCCTTCTAGATATGAGACAATATCTAAATAGGCAATTTTGTGAATTTTGGTTAGGTGGTGTATTTGTTCTAGATTTAAATTCTTCGGGTCTTTTTGTATGGGGTTAGACAAAATCCCAGGATTATACAAGAGCCATCCAGAATAGATGGCATATCTAAATGATAGTAAAATATATCAACAAAACTTTATTTACAAAATTACTCTATTTCTCAATGTAATCTCCATTCTGTCAAGACTTTATTGTCACATGGTACCAGTTTTCAATACTGATGTTATACTTTTCTACCACCAAAGAACTTATTCATTTTTTAATGGACAAAATGTTCGGCCAATAAAATTTTATAGGCTAATAATGAAAGTGTATGGTAATGCAATGAATGAATCTTCAGTGTGGAAATGGCACATAATTTACGAGTAATCAAGGAAGAATCAGTGTGTATGATAAAGACCAGAGTGAAAGTTCATTAACTGTTATAGAGGAGTTGAAAGCAAATGTTGATAAAATAATTAAGAAAAACTGATGTTTCACTTTGGACACTGTACATGACTTTTTGGATGGAAAGGATTTCCAAACCAATGAAGACCTCAAAGTGACAGTGACATCTTGGCTCATATCTTTAGTGGTGGAAGAATATAACATCTGCATTTAAAACCGGTACCACGTGACAATAAATACCTTGATAGCAATGGTGTTTACATTGAATATAGAGTAAGGTACTATAATTTTGTAAATAAAGTTTTGTATTGATAACTTTTGTTATTGTTTAGTTATGCCAAATCATCTGTCACTTTCTGGATGGCTCTCGTACAATGAACATCACCATATGTGAAGAATTGAGATTTTGAATGCTTTCCAAAACTTGAAGAGTGACTGAAGTTTTCCCATTTTGAGATCTTTGCAGAGAAGAATACAGGGTGCAGTAAAAGAAATGCACCTCCTGTAAAAGTTTTCACTTTTTCTTTACTACAATACATTAGCACAAAGTTCACTGTTACTCAGACAAAAGTTTGCTTTTGTATCTCAATTGTAATTGAGATTAAGTTATGAATTTTACTACCTCATTATTGAAAAACAAAATAAATTTTGCTCAGCTTTTATAGGTTAGCTCTCAGATTAATTACATATAAACCATAAAATCCCATAGATACAAAAAAAGTTGAATGAAATAGTAAACTTGCAAAAGTAAATGGCACTTCAAAATATGCTTATGCTTAGCTTAATGGTAGCTCCAATCAGTAAAATTAATGGCATCTCATAAATAGTTAATTTGTGATACTATTTTACTCCATTTAGCTTTTACTTCTTACCTGTAATTTTTTTAAAACAAACACACACATTCATATATACGAACCTACACATATTATCACATATCAGCCATGCCGTAACCAAGTGATTAGACCCTTGTCTTTCACTTAGGTGGCCTGTGTTTGATTCCAAGCAACCGCATGTGGAACTTGTGGTGGACAAAGTGGCGCAGGGTGGGTTTCCTCAGGGTTCTCAGGTTTCCCCTGCCATCACACTCCACCGGTGCTCCATCTTCATTCCATGTATCATCAGTGTCACCACCAGCCATATGTAGTAAAAGTGGGTGTTAAACAAAACAAAAAATTATCACATATCATAGAAAATGAACTTTCTAATGGAAAAAGATACACACCTTTAAATGTAGAAAACATAACTGTAATTTTTCCCCCCTGAAATTCAGCACCATAAAAAAGACATTTCCTTCATAGATATTTGGAAATATGAAATAAATTATTATTATTATTATTATTATTATTATTATTATTATTATTATTATTATTATTATTATTATCTGTTTAGCTTTCCATTGAATATCCATTATATGTTAACAGGCATCGGGCAATCAATATCTTCCTGCGGACCTACAGTGAATTGTGGCTTCAGGATGAAAATATGGGCCAAGAAGTTATGATAGAAGATCTCACGGTAGGATATCAGTATTTTTTCCTATTTATTATTCCATTTATTAATGCATTATTGAGAAAGTATCAGGAGGAAAAATATATAAATAAAAAGATATAAGAAAAGTAAAGAAGAAAAATTATAAACCGCATCTTTTAGCTAAAGTACGTAATAAAAATCTGTGTTACCCCAAGTATATGTGAGTTACTTATTGCTGAAAATACTCTCTCTGTGGTTGAGTAGTGAATATTGCAGCTTCTCAGTCCAGAGGTTCTAAATTGGGTAGAAGTTTGGGATAGGAGTAATTTTCTTTTAATATTAGAATCATTCCATATTCTCTGAGGAATCTGGAAACACAATGTGGGTATGAATGTAAATATGTTTTATATTGAAATTGAAATGAACACTATCAGTTGTTTTCCAAGTCAAAGCTTTTGATATAATCATAGAAGTTAAAGAGCCTGTAGAAATATAACAATTAAAAAAATCATAACTGATGAGCAACAGTTAAATCCTTACCCTGTTTCTTCCAGAATCACATATGTCATTAAGATCCCACTTACTTTTCCATTTAAAATTGATATGATATATTAAATACAGGCCCACAATATAATCTGTATCATCAAATAACTGCGAAACTTTAAATACTTTTGTTAATATTCTTGTTGTACTGTAGCATGTTATTAGGTATTTTGCCAGTTAAGAATATGCTAAGAATATATATTAATTTCTGTTTTTAAAGAAGCATTCTTTTTCTGTATATTACAAAAATGTAAGAAAACAAAGCATATTAATTTTTATAATCCTGTTGCAATGCTTTAAAAAATATAATACAGATATGTAATGATATTGTATGTGTATGTTTACAACTGATTCTTTGTAAATTTAATATAATGACCTCTATTATAGTGCATGATGATTACACTAAGATTAGTATCCAGTTTTAGAGTAGCATATTTATTTTTGCTGTTTTAGCAATCATTTGAAGACTCAGAACTGAAAAAATCTCAAGAAGAAGAAGATGAAGGAAAACCAGATCCACTTAACCAATTAGTGACAACTTTCTGCAGAGGAGCAATGACAGAGCGAAGTGGGGCTTTGCAAGAAGATCCATTGTACATGTCCTATGCTGAAATATCAGCCAAGTAAGTTTCTAAAAGTTATGTGCTTGAAATCCTGAAAAAATAAATGCATTTGGCATTAGAAAGAAAGACTTCTAGGTGATTTTAATGATCATGAGATTCCTAAATTTTGGGATTCTGGGGGTACAAATAACATTTTACACATGTATCCTGCTTTGGCCTGGGGTTTCTCTTGTAGTAGTCAGTAAATTCTCTTGACTGAAGGATCATAAGTTTTATTTAATTCATCTTTTTTCCTGAATCAGCTTTCTAAGAATTTATTAATTTTAAGCTTTTTTTATGTTTTTAAATGTATTATTTTGAGCCAGTATGCAAAATCTGATTTTTTCTATCTAGTTACCCAGCAACATAAATTTAATGCATTATGTTATTTTCATTCCTATATTCCTTGCTTTTCTCTGAAGTGCATTGTATCTGACCTTAGCCTTCCTAATTCAAAGCAGAATCTCAAATGTTCATCACCAAATATGTGTAAGAAAATAATACATTCCTAAAATCACATTGTTGTATCCAATAATGTTATCTATAAAGGGAAGAGTAATTTTTTGGAACTTGATTTTATTTATCCAGAACTTTTATTCCTGGGTAACATTTAATTGGGTCATGGAAACACCAAGAGACAATACTTAGTAATTATGATTAAAATTACTCATTTTGTTAATAAGAATGCTTAAACCGTTATATAAAACACTTATCAATTTGCTAATTATTAAAAAAACATTGATTCATCTCATTCATTTCTACTTATTAGCCATAATTAGAGCTTAGATTTATATGTTTTATCAAAGTGCAAAGAATGTGATATTAACATATACTTCATAAATTTTACATATCACTATTTTTAATATTTAAATTTATATAACAAATATTTTAATTCATTTTGTTTATGGCGTATAATAATAATTTATTATCAATCATTAGGTAATTGCATAATATTACAATAGACTTCATCCTATATCCTAGAGCTTAAAAATGAAATATTAGTAGACCATGCACAAGATATTTTACTCATATGATTTTGACATTTCTGTAGACTATAACATGAGTGTTCTATCTTTGTACATTCTATCTTTAAATCTACTAAAACTATAATTTTTATTTAAATAGGCAAACTGTTATATAATTGAATTCTTATGATTTAATTTATAATATTTGGTCATTTTATGGAGTCTCTGAAAAGGATTTCTATTTTGTAATTGCTTCTTGTTTGATATGCATGTATACAGTTTCTTTTTGTAAGCAAATATACATTTTCTTTAATGCATACTAAAACATCATAAAAATATAGATTGACAATTGTAGGCACTTCAGTAATCTTGAATGGAGGCTTATGGGAAGCAGTAAACAATCTCACAACTTTTTTTTTGAATAATAGAGTACTTCAGAAATCCTAAAACTGCCTCTCCATAAAATTAACCTATATATATATACATGTTGAATCACCTAAAACTTGCATCGCAAATATTTTGGAGATGGAAAGTGCTATTGAAGTGTAGTTTTCACAGCATTGATTAGTAATCAAACCCTATAAACAGATTTTAATAATACTTAGAAAGTGAATTTTTTGAGCAAGCATGCAGTTTTATAAATGGAATATCAACAAAATAAATGTAGAGTAAATTAGAATGTCAATGGTGTTTGATTCTGACAAATAAAGAGAAAATTGGCCTTGTGTTCAAAATGGCCACTGGCAGCTTCAATACATGCTTCCAGTCTGTTTTGGAAAGACTGCTGCACATGTTATAGCATTTCAGTGGAGATATCAGAGCAGGCAGCAGTAATATATCATTTCATATCATATGGTGTAGTCAGTATATCCTTTTAAGACAGTTCTTTCAGCTTTCCCCACAGAAAGAGGTCTAAAGGAGTCAAATCAGGTGATTGCGCCGGCCGAGGTACAGGTCCATTGGAAACAAACCATGAGGACAAGTTGTAATCTGTGCACTATGTGCTGGACAGCCATAATGTTGATACCACAGGTTCCTCCAAGTCTGCAGAGGAACATCTTCTAGCATCTGTGAAAGATGGATTGTTAGGAGGCTGTGATAATTATGCAAGTTCAGTGTTCCTTCTATGAAAAAAGGGCCTATGAACTAATGGTTCATATCCCATATCACACATTTAAACTCCATGGATGCTGTTGTTCTACCTGACGAAGCCAAAGCGGATCATCAATAGACCATTAATGCATGTTTCTGCAGTTTACCTGGCTATTATTAGTAAATGTTGCTTCATCGCTAATTAAGACGCATGATGAATCTGGAGCATCTTGTCTTAATGCCCATGTTCTAAAGTTAACATGATTCCCAAAATTGTTTCTTCGCAGCTCTTGATGGAGAGAGATGTGATAGAGATGAAATCTATGTCAATGGAGAATGCAATATACACTTGCCTGACTCATGCTACTTCCACGTGCGATTGTGTGGAAACTAATTTCCGGATCTACTGTAACAGCAGCCAGAACATTCATTTCTCTCTCTTCTCTAGTTGCTTTTTGTTTCTTTTGTGTTTTCTAGGTGTTAAACTATCACTTTTACCAACTAGTTAAAAAGCTTGATAAATAATTGCCGAGATGGTTGATGTCTATTAGGATATTTTTTTGGCATACACCATACAAGAACAAGCTGTATTCTTCCCACACTCTTCTTATACCATGAGCATGTCAGCATATTTTGCATTGGTAAATCCCATCTTCCATTCATGATCTACTGCTTGAACTATCACAAACTTTTTTTTCATTGTAGCTTAACATCCTTTAACCTGGTTGGTCATATCGGACAATGAATGAAATTAGTGGAATTATGCTCAAATGAGTCCATAGAGCTTAAAGTAACTTGACATTCATCTTCTCAGGATAAGGGAAAACCCCCAAAGAAACCTTATGTGGGTAACTCAACCTAAGCAAGATTCGAACTCGGAACCTGTTGAACATGAGGCAGACACTCTACCACCACACTACCCAGGTTGAATGGAACAAACAACTGTCAATGTTGAAGCTTTTCAAAATACTATTTCTCATAAACTACTTGCACTACACTCCTGTAACAAGTACTATTGTCATTCTAAATTTACCCTACTTTTATTTTGTTGGTGTAAATAGGCATTGCTCCACTTAAAAATTGTATGTTTGCCAAAGAAATACACTTTCTAAGTATTATTAAGTTCTGTTTATAGGCTAAAAGTACAAGCTCCTGACTACCAATCAATGCTGTGAAAACTGCACATCAAATCACTTTCCATTCCCAAAATATTTGTGGTGCAAGTTTTAGGTGATTCAGATGCTAATTTCTCCTGCCATAGTATTAAT
Source organism: Hymenopus coronatus (assembly GCA_030762935.1). Lineage (NCBI taxonomy): Eukaryota > Metazoa > Arthropoda > Insecta > Mantodea > Hymenopodidae > Hymenopus > Hymenopus coronatus. The sequence continues at coordinate 81,634,233 of CM060883.1, forward strand.
AAGTTTCAATTAAATGTTCTGTGCTTGAGCCCCTGACTCTCAGTCTGTGGCCTACCAATTGCTCCATACACATTACATTTGCATCTCCTAGCATCTGCCCATAGTCTCATCTGTAATACCTTGGTCAGAGGTCCAGATACCTGCCCAAGTCCCCGCATTTATTTCCTCCAGGACTTCCATCACTCAACACCAAGGGTGTCTTCCAAATTGTAAACAACACTTCTTCTTGGTCTTCATGAGTACCATTGGGTACACACCACTCCTATGTAAAATGTCTTCCCAGCTTGCCATAATCACCCTTCCACTTCTCTCAGAAGCAGTCCCATGTCAGTATTTACCAGCTGCTCCCTTTGCAGGCACCACCAAAATCACATGGATAACTGCAGCACACTCTTCTGTAAGGCTCTTTTTTTTTTATCTTGAGCCTTATTGCATGTAGTCATCTGCTAAGGTGCCAACTCCTGTGACAATCCAAGGCGTTATGTAAAGTGGCTGCTTGCACACTTGTTCACATTTGGCTATGTAACACTCTTCATGCATCCACACCTGCAATAATCCAGGGGGAAAGTTAGAGGCCCAACCCATAGGCATTTGGGTATATAGTCACAATACCAACGTGCTCGTGCACAGACATACTGGATTCAGGGAGTCTCAAAACATGTATTTCCATGAATTCTCAGATCTAATTACTTTCTCTAGCACATGTGTACAATGTACATAGTAGATAGAAAAGATATTGTGTTCCACTCTAAAATTAGTTCCCAAGATTTCATCAGAAATACATTTTTTAGGAAAAGTGTATCGAGCTAAAAGGAGATTATGTTGAAAAATAAAAAAAAAAAATAAATAAAAAAAAAAAAAATGTACCAAAAAAATTTGTTTTTCTATCCTTTTCTAAGGACCTATTGAACACCCCTTGTACATATGTTTCAATAAGATTTTATTGACTATTTGCTAAATTTTATATCTCTTAATCAGTTGGTCCTCCATATTGTTTGTAGCATAATTTAATGCTTAGGTCAGTGGATTTTAAATGTTTTGCAGTTCCTTGTGTTGAAAGATTACAATATGTTTGCTCTTGTAAAGTATGGCATTCTGTACTTTTTTTAAAACATTATTTAATATTACTGCAAATAAAATAGACAGTTTCTGTTTAATTTTCCTAAAATTATAGTAATGGAAGAGGTAGGATATTTAATGTTTTAAAAAGTAGTCTACTGGGAGTGCAATGGAGGGCTGTGATCTTATTTCTTATGACCTTCTTTTCTTTAATTTTAGTACATTTTCTAAATGACTAGAAGAGTGCCAGAATGCATGGTATAGGTGATGATTCACTAAACATAACAACGATACAGTTTTGGAAGAGACCTTCAGGTAAAAATGAGTAGGAGTAGCCTTGAGCTGCTGTATTCACTGTATTTCTAACATAACTGAATACTGCATTTTTATTTGTGTATCAGTTAAAATGAATGTAGTGAAGATAACAACAAAGTGTACTTAAAAAATAAGAAATAGTTGTAAAAATCTGATGTGCTTCATTCAGATGGCTGTCTACATCTCTGTAACAAATTATTGTTAAAAAGCATATTCTTCTTTCTATTTCATGATAATCAAGATAAGCATTAGCAGAAATTGTCCTTATTACTTGGTCCATTGTAAGCAGAATGGAAAAAAATCTAATGTGTTCCAATCACATTATGTCCTGTAGCTTATATTCAAAACATTAATCTGTTATCTACATCATGCAAATCAAGATAAACTTAGGTAAAATTAGTCCTATTAGAAGGGAAATAAGAAAATGCAAGGGCTAAAGCAATAGTCTTGTCCTATAAAGTGTGTCACTATGTGAAACAACTGAAATTCCAATCTCTTTGCTTGCCAGGAATAAACAGGCAAGAAAGAAATAGAAAGATGTCTTCCTGTTTGAGAAAAGTTTAAGTGGCTGAAATTGAAACCAATAATCTGAAATATTTTGAAAACAGTTAACTCTAAAAAAAAATATATGACATAAATTGTGTGTTTTAATGAGATCTACATTTTTTGTGTAGTGAGTTTTTGTATATCTTTTACGGTTTGCCAGTTATATAAAATTCATCCATACTGAATAGGTCTTCAGAGGCTATTCCAGAAAATTCAACACATACATTTTGTTTGTCATAAAAATATCTTAAACATAAGGTGCTTTAATCAAAATCATTAGTCATTTTTGTAAAAATCAAAATTTTCGAAAAATGTTACATGTAAAGGATAGTTTGGGGGGGGGGGATTTTCATAAAAATCTTGGTGTTGCATCTTGGAAGATACCATACTTAAATACCAACAGTCATTTCGTTTTGAGCTATGCTGTTCGCGCACACACACACATCCCCCTCCTTTTTCTAAACATTTTTTTTGCGATTCAGGGAACCCAAATCTTATATTTCTGTTGAAATATTGGTATCAAATTTTTTGGTACAGTACAATACCTTCTCTATACTCTATTACATAGTATGTGTAGAGAAAGTAAAAGACAAAGAGCATATGAGATAGTTATATAAGAAATTTAGAGCAAGTAAATCATAAGAGAATGCATCTGATACAAATATATGTATAACACACTTATACATGTCATTGTAGGTCATGTGGTGAGGAAGAAGAAGAGGGTGGTGGTGAAGAGGGAGGAGAGGAAGAAGGGGCAGCATCTATCCATGTAAGTATATGTGAGTGCATTAACTTGAAAGACAAGCAAATTAGTTTGATCCAATAAAATTGTTACCAAAGATAAAGCAAACTAATTCACTGCTTTTAAGCAGTTATTTCCTTTGCATTCTGTTGTAGCATGAAAGAGTGATAATCTTATAGAGGTTATCCAATGGTGAAATGTTGAAGAATTCATGGCAATTTTTCTGTTAATGTAAATCAAGTGTATCTATTACAGTTTAAAAGTATTTAATGCAGCTCACTGGGACCACAGCCATGTCAAATTAGCTATTTTGCTGGTTATTTAACGTTGATAATTTTAACTGGAATAGATAGATTAATCTAGATAAAAATGCAAACAATTGTATTTTAAGGAAAACTTAAAAGTACAAAAATTAAATTCAAAATTGAGTATTAATTTAATTGAATATTCATGTAAATAAAAAACACTATAATGCACAAGAGAAAAATTAGTATACGTGAGTGTTATTGTTTTAAAATCTATGGTTCTGGTTTCTGTTTCAAGATGTTGTCATAGATTATAAGCAGATTTATAAGTTGTGCAGAGTTGTTTTATTGGATTCAGCAAATTTTATGAATGCATGCAATGTATCAGAAGCATATTCTCATGAGACTAACTTCATTTGCCATGGCTCCTTCTTCATCTGACCATCCACCTCATTCACCCCCTGAACCTGAGCTGCTTATGGTTAAATAACACTTCATAGTTCTTCAGTCACTGGCGCATTTTTGTTGATTTCACTTAGCTCATAACTTTCTCATGGAGTACATCTTTTAAAGATTTTTTTGGGACTATTTCTTCCAAATCTAGCCCTATATTTTGAAATCATTGGTGAACAAAAGCCCAAACCCACCAAAAAAAAAATCTGAACAATAGAAGCTCAACCATTGTCGAATCACAGAATATGTTGAACCATGGAGTGCCAGTCTAAAGAGCTTCTATTGTATAAAGATTAAAATGAGGTATTTATTGTGGAGCAGCATAATTAAAATAAAATTCATAATACATAAACATTTTTTTCTCCAATAACATGTATTCTGGGGAAGGTCCTTCCCATCATCAGTTGGTGGTCAATATATCAGACATTAAATCAACTGGTGTTTACCCAAAAAATTGCCTACACAGGGCCAAATTAAATACTTAGAACTCACCATATGGGAAAAATCATTTCTCATTCATAATGAAGAAAAGTTTCAAGAAAAAAACATCTGGTTGAAAACCATTTTTGATTTAACTAGCAGATTTTTTTCTAATAATTTGCATTACATAAATATAAAGTGCAAGATTACTGGGGGAGAATGAAACAGTTGCACTTTGTTTACTCTATGAGATGCAATGTAATGCTTCAAATCACTTCTAATTATGGGTCAAGATTAACATTTAAAAAAGCCAATAAATCAGTAAGGCTTTATTTGGTTACATGAAGATGATCATGATGGTGTGATGAATAACGAATAATGCTGATTGTTTAACATACGAGGTACGTCCAGAAAGTAAGTTCTGTTTGGTAATAACATTAAATTGTGTACAGATACAGAATAATTATTTATTGCACAAAATTCTACAACTTTTAAACTACTTTTCCACATAACTGCAGAAATTTTGCAGGCATTTGTCATAGCGTGGCACAAGTTTTTGTATACCTTCTTTATAGAAGTTTGCCGCCTGTGTCTTCAAAAAGTTGGAAACATTTTCTTTCAGCTCTTCGTCATTGTTGAAGTGTTGACCGCCAAGGAAAGACTTGAGATGTAAGAACAGATGAAAGTCGCCAGGAGCAAGGTCAGGGCTGTACGGAGGATGGTCAAACACGTCCCAGCCAAATCCCTGTAGGAGGTTTTTCGTCACATTTGCAGTCTGTGGTCGTGCGTTGTCGTGAAGAAAAACAACACCTTTTGACAGCAATCCTTGTTGTCGTGAAGAAAAACAACACCTTTTGACAGCAATCCTCGGCGCTTATTCTGTATTGCGCGGCGCAATTTCCTAAGTGTCTTGCAATAAACATCTGCTTTGATTGTTTGACCACGCGGTAAGAAATCAATGAATAAGATGCCTTTCCAGTCCCAGAACACTGTGCACATCATTTTTCGAGGTGTCAAGATTTGTTTCGGCTTAACCTTTGCTGGGGATGAAGTGTGCCTCCATTCCATTGATTGCCGCTTACTTTCAGGGGTGTCGTAAGAAACCCAAGTCTCATCTCCTGTGACTATCTGTGTCAGAAATTCTTTGCCGTCTTCATCATAACGGGTTAAAAACTGAAGTGCACTACCCATCCGTTTTGTTTTGTGTTGCTCAATAAGAATCTTTGGTACCCAACGTGAGCAAAGTTTACAAAATTTCAGTTTTTCGGTAACAATTTCATGAATTAGTGATCGTGAGCTTTGGGGAAATTCCATAGCGAGAGCACTAATTGTAAACTTGCAGTTTTCCTGGATCTTGTCATCAATCGCGTGAACCAGTTCTTCTGTAACCAAAGATGAACGCCCACTTCGTTCTTCATCATGCACTTCACTACGTCCTTCATTGAACTGTCGGACCCATCTTCTCACCATTGAATCACTCATCGCATTTTGTCCGTAAACTTCGCAAATTTGCCAATAAATTTCAATTAGTTTCACTTTCCTAGCATTCAGAAAACGAATCACAGATCTGATTTCACAAGCGGCGGCATTTTCAATCAACACCGACATTGTAAACAAGCACAACAAAGCATATGTGGCTGACAGCGATCTCAGAATGGCGCACGTTTCTTCTCCTTGATACAGAGCGTCTACCACGTATGTGCGGAACTGTGATCGCAGCGCTGCAGTGGAGATAAATTGAAACGGAACTTACCTTCTGGGTGTACCAGGTAGAATGAAGAGAAGTTTTGTTTTTTTACCCAATCTTCAATTTGGCATGAGAAAATAGAAGTATAGTTTGGGTAATAATAATATAATAATAATAATAATAATAATAATAAAAGTAATAATAATAGTAAGAAGAAGATTTATTCACTGTAAGAATTCATACGCAGTTATAGGGTTTGGCTATAGAAAATATAAAAAGCCATATACATGTATATGATTCACAGATTACTACTAGGGTCTTTCAGCAAGTCCTTAAAAAATCTAAGGACTTGTATTGTAGCATCAAAAAAAGTTTGTACTTAGTAACCATCGTCTCTTTCTCCTTAGCATGGTGGTAACACAGCTGCTTGCCAAGCAGGAGACCTGGGTTAAATTCCTGGTACTGGTATGGAGGATTTTCTCCCACTGGGAACCTGGTCCAGGGTGCATTCAGCCTCATGAGGTCCCTGGGGGGCCAATTGAAGAGCTACTTGATTGAGAAGTAGCAGCCCCAGCTAGAGAAAATGCATCAACCGGCCAGGAGGGACTTGAGGCACTGATCATGTCTCACCCTCCAGCACTGCACCCCATTCATGACTCTTTTGGCCAAGATGGGGGATGCAATAGCTGGGCTGTAGGCCAAGGTTCTTGTGGACTGTCATGTCATGGAGTTATGTTAACCGTCATCTCTTACTAGATGGCAGTTAAAGTTTCAGCTACATCCATCACGCGGTTTTGTTGCTATAGGCGAATCAACAATCTTGTGCTTCTTTAGAAAGATGGAAAAAAACAAGTTTTGTGCATGGTTAAACACTTCTATTTGAAAGACTTAACACCGAAAGAGATTAAAACCGAGTTAGACGAAGTTCATGGCACATCTGCTCCTGTATTTACAACAATTTACAATTACATAAATGAATTTAAACATGGTCATACATCCACAAATGATGAACATCATTCCTGATGTCCAGTAGAAGCTACTTCTTCCAAAATTATTACAAAATCCAGGATATGGTTTTGAGTGATTGACGAATCAAAGTTTGCAAAATAGTAGAGGCCACAGGCATACCACAAGGTACAGTGTTCTCAGTTTTGAACAAAAAATTAAATCTGACAAAAGACTCTGCAAGATGGGTGCCATGTTTGCTCTCAATAGAGAATAAACACAATCTTGTGATTGATTCAGTAGCTAGTTTGGCACTTTTCCATTGCAATCCTGACGAGTTTCTGCATTGATACATAACTGTGGATGATTCATAGATACACTACTATACTTCATAGGCAAAAGTACAGTCAAAATAGTGGGTTTTTAAAGGCAAAGGTGGTGAAATCTACAGACAAGGTGATCACCTCGGTTTTTTGAGAATCATCTATATTGATTATTTGCAGAAAGGAAGAACAATAAATGGAGAGTATTATGCATCATTATTGCACCGGTTGAACAGGGAAAAGAAAAAAATAGCCCTCATCTGGCAAATAAAAAGATTCTCTTCCATCAAGACAATGTATGGATGCACACCTGCACAGTTTCAATGACAAAAATTGCAGAAATAAGGTTCAAATTACTACATCATCCACCATATTCACCAGATTTGGCTCCCAGTGGCTTTTTTTATTTCTAACCTTGAAAAATTGGTTCGGCAGAAAGCAATTCATGCTTAATGAAGAAGTCATCTCCCAAACAGATGCCTATTTTGAGGACCTTCTGAAGTCCTACTTTGGAAGGCTTAAAACAATTAGATAATTGCTTGGAAACGTGTATTGAGTTAAAAAGAGATTATGTTGAAAAATAAAAAAAATATACCAAAATAATTTGTTTTTCTATCTTTTTCTAAGGACTTATTGAATGCCCCTCGTACACACCACACTAGTGATGATGCATTACAATAACATGAAGACATAAAGATAACTAATATTTTCATGTTATTCAACACATACCTTTCCTCAAATTGCAATTGCCTTGCCTAGTTTTGCTGCTGCTGTTTCCTTCAGATTCCTCTGGACTTGCCCCCACAATTTCATTTTTGTCCATGACAAAAAGCAGCACAAACAAACAGAATACACCATACAGACTGCTTCTTACACTTAATCCTGATCAAGCCATAAATTTAACCAAGATAATAGCTAATGATTTTCTGGGTAACCATCCTGAGAAAAATGGATGTGGACATAATATGTTTGCAACAATGGCCACTTTTCACCTGCCAATTACACATGGGCAAAATATGATTTCATGCAAACAGAGTTCACAGAAAAAAGGGCATGCTAGAATCTATGCAAATTCACATAAAACTGGGATTTTGTCCTAAGGATGGACATAATACCATTTGCAACAGTACTCTTCATTTACTCTCTCAAGAAGAATTTTGTTTAGTATGACTCTCTCTCATACAGTATAACAAAAATATCTATGATTTCACAATAAGTAGAAGAAATTATGTAGGTGTTACTATACATAGATCATTTTCTTTTTCACTTGATTTTTATTAATTCTGATATCTACTCATAGCGAAACAGTCTATTCTAATTATTTTATGCAAAGTCTATCTCTCTAAGCAAATTTAAATCCAATTTGAATCAAATACACATTACTGCAACAAATACGTGTATATGGAAGTTATTGAAGTGAAAAAATAGAAATTTTAATTGTATATTTTATGTTTACACTTTATTTTATACAATATAATAATCATATAACTGTAGTCTATAAATGATCATAAATAACAACCAATCAAAACTTCAATAATTATTAAACAAGTAGGCATTTGAATTTGATACTGCATTCTTGAAGTATGTTTCACAAAATAGCAGAGCAGTATTTGGCAATAATAATAATAATAATATTTATTTATTTATTTGTCAGAGACCAGAATACATCCAGAAATAATATGTCAAATATATTTACATATGTAATTAACAGTTTATTTACATTGAATAATGTCAACGGTACTATCCATAAATTCATTGAGTAAAATGGGTTGTTAGCCAGTTGTGATTACACACTTTAATCTATTAACTGGGACAACTCTTGTTGCTTCTGGTAGTTTGTTAAACTTATTAATACCATTATAAAAGGTTTGTACTAAGGGTTAATCTACATCTCGAATAGTCCAATTTATGCTTATTTCTTGTATTAAAATTATGGAGATCAGTTCTGAGAGAATACTGGTTAATGGTCATTCTGATGTAAATTAGTGATTATATATAAATAGATTGTACACTGTCATAACCTTTAACTTAGAATACAGTGCTTTACAGGGTTCTTTGCTATTTTTGCATATTTTTTGTAATTGTAACAACTCGCTGCTTACTAATGGTTAAGAAACTATAATATCTATCTTAATGTTTATTTGCTTCAAAGAGAACAATGGACAAGTTAATGGTATGTATACTTTCCAATACTGTTGCACTATTTCTATCAGGTTTACTTGCTATGTGTTAGATGTAGCAATCGTTAGAAAATTATGGAAGTTTAACTTTTCATCTTTTAGAATACATTTAAAGGATTTGTGTCTGTATCAGTTTATCCAGGATGTCCCAGAATTCGAGTGTACAAATTGGCAGGATTGTAGAGGAGTCCAAAATAAACAGTTTGAGATAAGGAACCTATGGGTTATGGGTTCTAAATTCTTTGCTACAGCATAAAATGTATTAAGGGTTAGCACGTCACTGATCAAATCACAGTGGAGTGTGATAAGAGCACCTGGATTTTGCAGAGGGTGGCTAGAGTGGTATTATTTAGCACTTTGGGCAGTGGGTAAGATGTTGAAGGTTCAAACCTCCATAAATATATTTTTTATTTTGTCTCCTTTTTTAGTTTTTGCATTTTATAATAAACCATATTTTGCCGTATTACTCAATATGATTTATTTGTACTGACAAATAAAATAAATATAATGTATTACATGCATGGGACAAGGGAGAAGGTTTCAATAGCAATAGCATTTAACACCTGAAGGGGTACACTTATTCGTAGCCCTCCAAGGAGTTACTAAAATACAGTGTATCACACATTGATGAGTTATGTAGATTGCAATTGTAGTAGGCATAGTTTATAATTAATGAAACAATATTATCATTATGCCAAATAAACTTCAATAATGAAATAAAAAAGTCTGATGTGTTCCATTCATCTGACTTTCTCTATATCTCTGCAACAAATTATTGTTAAAAGGTTTGTGCTTCTATTTACGTCATGCTAATCCAGAAAAAATAGCAGAAATAGTCTTATTATTCACTTCCTTGTAAGCAGAAGTGAAATAAGGGAGTGCTATTGGTTAAAGTGAAGACAACTTTAACCTGCTACTGTAGGAGAATGGTGAAGCTCAGAAAAATGTAGCTGTTGGTAACAATTAAAGGTACCTGCTAGTATAGATATTTGCCTATAGATGACAGATTGATCACATTCCCATGATTTACAAACATCAGTCTCAATCTTTATTGAACAACCCTTGTAAATTTGCAATTACCTATCAGTAGATTACCTTATCTTCATACTGTTAATACAACTTATCATTAGCGCAAGATCCAGGATAGTATTTTATGCTATTTATATTGAACTATACTTTGTCTATAATTAATTTCATTGGTTATAAATATCTAGAGCGCAGGATAGAAAATTAAACCATTGTAAAATGGTCAACTAAATACATTTTTGACAGAGATTAAACAGTAAGACAGAACTTGGAAGTTACCAGTAGATGTAGATTTATTTTTACTTTCTTTACGTGTACTATATAGTGTATAAAGCAGGTATTGTATTGCACTCAAAACTTTGATGCTGAGATTTCATCAGAAATACGTGTTTTAGGTCTCCCTGAATCCAAAAAAAGCATTTTTAGAAAAAAGCCTATGTGTGTGTGTGTGTGTGTGTGTGTGTGTGTGTGTGTGTGTGTGTGTGTGTGTGTGTGTGTGTGTGTGTGTGCATGCGTGCGTGCATGTGAGCAAAAAGATCATTAAATACCAAACTTGGTAATTAAGTTCAGTATCTTCCAAGGATACAACATGAAGGTTTTCAAGAAAAATCCCCCCACCCCCAAATCCCTTTACATAGAAAAAATTTTGAAAATTTTGATTTTCTCAAAGATGGCTCTAATGATTGTGATTAAAATATCTTGTATTTAAGATATTTACTTGTCAAATAATATATATCTTTAATTTTCTGGGAATAGCATCTGAAGACATGTTTATTCTGGACAAATTTTGTGGAATTTTGCAGAACTGGTAAACCGTAAGAGATAGGCAAAAACTTGCTTAACAAAAAATATAATATGTGACGTATACATTTTTTTCGTAGAGTAGACCATTTTTCAGATATTTCAGCTTTAAAGTACTTATACTTTTCGGATACAGGAATTTACCACTCCTGTCCATAGAAACAAGGTACTTCATTCACATAGCAACTAGTTTTAAAAGATTGGACTATCAATTTAGCCTATGGTACTCCTTATTTCACTTCTACAAAGGAAGCAAGTAGTATGACCATTTCTGCTAATTTTTTCTCGATTAACATTAAGTAAATAGAAGAATAAGCTTTTTAATAATAACTTATTGTAGAGATGTAGAGAAAGGCATGTAAATGGAACACATCAGATTTTTGTATTTTACATTTACCATCACTTCTTGTAATTATTTTTGCCTTGTTACTAAATTATAGATAAGCATTGCAAATGTATGTGTATAATTTAAACACAGGAGCAAGAGATGGAGAAACAAAAACTACTGTTTCACCAGGCAAGATTGGCAAATAGGGGAGTTGCAGACATGGTGTTGCTTCATATTTCAGCATGCAAGGGAATACCCAGTGAAATGGTTATGAAGACTTTGGAGCTTGGTATTGCAATCTTACGTGGAGGCAATATTGACATTCAAATGGTAAGAGACTTTCCTTTTTGTTTTTATGAAGTTAGCTTTCCAGCAAGTTTACAAAAAGTATAAGTGATGTAGTGCTACCAATTCCCAACCTACTTATTATGTGACTATGCACCACAAATACTAGCTTCTATTTCCTCAAGTTACTGATTACAAAAAGTACTTCTTCATTTTAGCATGGCATGCAGTGACAATTCAGATAGCCAAAGCAATGAGTATTATAATTTTTAAGTAAGCAATAGTAAATGAAAGAGCAGCCTTGCCTTGATAAAATTTTCTGGTAGTAACATAAATTAAATGAAAAAATATTAAGAATAAAAACCACAACTGGTAATAGTAGCTATAAATGAAAGAAATAATTATGTTAAAGAGAAAACACAGGTGATATAAGCTAAAATTAAATATTAAAGCTAAAAATTGCAATTGACAATAGTTTAAATTGAAAGAATAGTCATTGAAATACTATAGTAATGCTTTAAGAAAAATGATATAATAAATCACTAGTTTCTGGACTTAATTCAACTTTGACTTTTTGATAATAGTCACCTCTGCAAATTCAACAGAATTGATATTCTATCCTCTCCTGGTAAGTAAATGTTGTAACCACCTCCTCATAGAAAATAATAGGGGAGCCCCATGTTCAAATCCTGGCTGTTACACTCAATTTTTCAGTTGGTTCTAATAATAAAACAAAACTTTGTTTCATAATATTGGTCCTCATACTGAGCTCCTAAATAACTGTTTGTCCCAAGGCAGTTAGAGATATTTTCAGTATCCCTGCTGTTAAATAAGAACTATGTTAAGAAATAACTTTGTTTTTGGTTTTGGGGAATAATGCCAATGTTTCCCATGAAATTTCATTCCAATCTTAATATTTAATTTAGACACTCATTTTTATTAATGTTTTCATTGAATGGAATGGAGCATTCATTTCTAACAAAATTTTTATCTGGAATAGGGATCTAAGCAGCAAAAATATACTGTTTCTCAGAAACCTAAAGGAGGATGAACTGTTCAAAGGACCAACTTTACTACCTATGTAAAGAAATCATATTTATTAAAGGTATAATTAGGTACCCAAGAGATTGAAAGGGGTAAAGACCTACTTTGATAAATATTAAAATGAAAGGAAAAGTTTTATATTTTTTTCTGGGGTAACGATTCAGTTCTTGTGAATGATATGGTGTGTAAAGTAATATAATTTATTTACACTAAGTAAAATACATGAGAAATGCTTATAGCCCTAGCTCTTCTTTAGTCCAAAATATTATTCACAATGTACCATAAAATGTTAAATATGAATAAGAAAGAAATCATTGCTATTAATTCCGCTCCTTTTTCATCTCAGTAGCTATCTGAAGATATTTATTTACTCAAACATGACACAATAAACAATTCCTTTTTTCTTGATCTATTGTGCCTATAGGTTATTTATGAAATTATGATAAGATTTGTATTAAAAACTTATTTTGTGTTATATCTCATTTTTTATTTAAAAATTAGTAACATAAATGAGATTCATACTATTTATATGTATATATATTTTTTTTTCAGGTACCAATTTTCTTATCTTTTGATTCTTTTAGCTTATAACCTAAGTTTAAAATCCACAATTTCAGTAGAGCAATAACAGATAGTAAAATGAAGAAGCTCAGCAATGAAAAATGTTAAATATAAATGAATCAGACCAGGACTTATTGTATAAAGGGAAAGATAAGCTCTATGGTACCTCTTTCTGCTCTAGATTGTGACTTCTTTCTTAAGATATATATTTTTTTCTCTGTTTCAAATTTACAAGAGAAGAGTTCAGAAGAAAGAAAAAAATGCCCTATTATGTACTCAATTTTAAGTAAATTATTCAGAATAATAGAAATTCATTCTTCATTAATAACTAAATGCACAGTTTTTGCACCTGTGGCAGTTCTTATTATAGGTTACTTTAAAGGGGTTCCAGGTTCAAATCCTGTGTGATGGTTCAGGAGATTAGGAAATGGTGTGGAAGTGTGAACGACCTAGCTCAGGATGTGTCTGCATGAAATCTTTCTCAGGGATGATGTTAAGTCACAAGCAGTTTCCTATGAGTTTATGATTACTGTTGAACCTATTTATTTCTTTTTTTGATGTTTTGTGGCATCAAGCGCACACACATTCCTCCTAATTTTTCCTCCTTTCAGCTACTCTTTATGTGACCACATCTACCATCCTTTACTACTTGTGACACTTATTATGGTGTATTAATTAACACTGTTACTATAAAGGCCATACAGAGCCTGCTGAATCAAATAGCATGTCTTATCTCATCGCATCCCTTACCACCACCAGATGATGAACCCTTTCATCCCCTTTGGTTTTTGTCCCTCCGGTATAGGTACATGTCTACCTGGGTCACTTGCCAACCTGTGTATTGGGCACATAAGCACCTTAGTAAAATCCGTCTTTACCTTTTTCACAATATTTCTTCCCTGGCCATTTCAAATGCATATTTGTCCCTTCTTAATGTAATTTACATCTCCCTTATAAATAGCTTCTAATTCCATGACACAATATGTATTGTCTCATACATGTATGAGACATGCACAAATGATATGTATGATCACTCCCTAATTGCAATAAGCTAACCTTTAAGAACAAAAGTTGCTAAACTAATCAGACATAATTAGGATGCCAGTAGTAAAATTGATACTGATAAAGATGACCATGATGCACTTTAGCAAATGCAAGTTAGGGTTTAAAAAAACCCAATCCATTCTGTAATATATTTATTCCTTTAATTGCCATTTAACAAATATTACAGATGCATATGTAATGAAACAGTGTGTAAAGGGAGAAAACTGTTAACATTTACTGATATTTTATATTAGTTGAGAAGGTTATTTTTCTTGATGGTCATAGGCTATGAGGCTTTCCAAAGAGTTTAAAATAGTGGCTTGTCGAGTAGAATCTTATTTCATTGTGTATGTTTATGAGAAAATGATGTAGCTTTTATGTTATTAAATAATTAGGGGACCAAAATGAAGGCGCAAAGGTTAAAAATTTAACCTCCTATAATTATCAAAAAATTACAATCATTCTAACCAAGGATTCTTCCACCACCAAGAATACTAAAACACTACTCAGCAGACTCGAGACTTCTCGATTAACTCTGAAAACCTACTAGATCATTGGACAATAGTTTCATAAAGAGCAGGGGAGGTAAATGAAATTAATTTACCAGTGGAAGTTAATAAGCTAACTGTGCAATGTTATGTAAAGGAATATAAGGTGTTCAGTTTACAGGCATACTAAATTCATCAGCTTAACAATGCCAATATAACTTCGAGGATAGGGATGATGATTAGATAAAAAAAGGATAATAATTCTCAAAAGATCTTGCATATAATAATCTTCCCCCATTCTAGGGATTTATATTTAACTCTTTAAAATACAGTTTATTCTGCTTCTTAATGTATTTTGTAATTTTACTTTATTCTATACAAAACATTTTGAAATTTAGATTGTGACTATTAATGTAATAACATGTTGAATGAATAAATTAAGCATTTCTGATTGTATTCTACTCTAGACAGAAAACCTTCTGTTGCTGTACATAAAACTATATTCTCTGTAAATCATTTCTATTTCAGGCAATGTTAAATCATTTAAAAGAGAAGAAAGATGTGGGCTTCTTTACATCAATTGCAGGCCTGATGAACTCATGCAGTGTTCTTGATTTGGATGCATTTGAACGGAATACAAAAGCAGAAGGACTGGGAGTGGGTTCTGAAGGTGCTGCCGGAGAAAAGAACATGCATGATGCTGAATTTACTTGTGCCCTGTTCAGGTTTATCCAATTGACCTGTGAAGGTCACAATTTAGGTAACTATCATAAAAATTAAGTTTCAACCTTATATCTGCACCATTAAATCTTTGCACTTGACAGCTTAAGTTGTGTTGGTATACTCAAAAATTAAAACAAAGCAAACAAAAAAAAGAAAGAAAGCAGGAAAAGCTTTACCCATTAGACTTTGTGAACCAATCACAAGGATTTAGTCAGTCAGTCACAAAGCAGAAACAAAACTGGAAGCGAATTATTGCCAGATCTCACTATTTCCAACCACATGTGCCGGCATTGTTCTTTGCTAGCTACATATTATTTGTTTTGGTATCTGTAGGAAACCAGTTCAATTTAAAAAATTGAAGCTTATATACAGCTATGATAACCTTGTTTACTTCAGAATTCAGCAAAAATGATTATGAAACCATACCTCCAAATTTATCTTAATTCCTCACAGGAGAAGACCACAGAACCTTAAATTTGTTTCTTCAAGCTCTAGGTTTGGTAACTTCAACTTTCTTTCTTTGCAGATTGGCAGAATTACTTAAGAACACAAGCTGGTAACACCACTACAGTTAATGTTGTCATCTGCACTGTGGATTATTTGCTGAGATTGCAGGTATGAATATTTTCTAAATGTTAATCCATTATCAAGCTGCTGATATTCATAATACACTATATTAAATAATAAAAGAGTACATGTATAATGTTTAATACATTTTACTAGATTTAAATAAAGAGATAACATTATCTACTACCTTTGCTTTGTCACTTAATTCTATATTTGGAGTTAAACCAAAAACTACTCTATAACATCATTTTCACTAGCAATAACAGCATTCTAATATCACTTGCCCACTTCCATATATAGGGTGTATAATTATCACTATCACTATTAACTTCCTAAATTTTAATCCAAGAAAAAAAAATTTTTTTTTTACAAAGTTGTTTTGAGAATATTATAGAAAATATTGTAACAAATGAAACATCAGATTCAATTAAATTCACTTTATTAGTCACTAGAGCACTATACATACAGTAATTACACTTTTGGTACACAAATAACTAAACCACTGCATTCATGTCACTGTCTCCGCAAGTGTCACTCACTGGATTGACTTTTAACACACTTTACTTCAGTTCACCTCACCTCAGCTCACTTCCATCAACTTGGATTCTCCGGCACTTGTTGTCCCCTTTGTATAGTCCATACAGAGCTTCAAAGTTCCAGAAGTAGAAATTATGAGGACATTATGGTTTGTCCATTAGAGATTACTTTAGAAGAAGAATGTTCTTGGCCTGGGGGGAAAGAGGGTTCCAGAGATCTTACAGGGAAGCATACAAAGGTCTTTGTTTGCCTGGATATTCTGTCCATTCCACTATTATTACAGTGCGGCAGGCAGCAGTTGCATTTGAGAAAAATTTACTCATTAAAAATGAAATGGGGATTTATTTATAGACACTCTTTAAGTGCTGTTGTTCACAGCATCTGATTCTATACTGGGCATGAAAGACCACTTAATTTTGCTCAGAGGCCTCTTTTATCAGGCTTGAGGTTCTTTTACGTGCCATAAATCCACAACAGGGACCAACGACTTTACTTCTCTTCCAAAGGAAGTCATGTTAAGGATTTTTATGCCCGAAAAAATCCATCCTCCTCCGCCAGATTTGAACCTGTGACCTTGGGTATATGAAGTTAGCATGGTAGTCATTACACCACAGAGGGTATCTTTTTATTCTTCAGCTATATAGGGTATGACAGTGAAGTTAATTTTTTAAATGGCACCCTATTTTAATATTTAAATAATACCAACCTCAAGAAATTGTACCCATTCAGCTGCTTCTTTTTGACTCACTGCATTTATGTGCCACCTCTCTAACAAGTTTATGCAGATCATATTCAGTGGATAACTACTTTATCAAGGATGTTTTATCAATCTGTAACATTCTTTCGTCTTTCAGATTTTGGTTTCTTTTCTACACTTGTAATTTCATTGAATCTTTCACTATTTTCAAACTGTTGAATGTGTTAAGTTTGTTGTTACCTCTTGTTGGCTCTTCCTTCTGACCCCATTATTATGACTAATATTCTTTCACATTCATTGAGGAATGCTATGTTCAAAGATTTTCAGCTTAAGAATGAAATCTATTCATTGTTGAGTAATGTTAGTATTTTTATATCACAGTCTACTCTATAAGACTTTACATACTTAGTGTAGTCAAATTTGGAAGTCCATTATCTAGCTGAATATGTAAAATTTATATGCATTTGTGTGTAACATTTTATTGAGATTAGAAATATGTAAATATTAAAATAGAGTGTCATTCAAAAATTAACTTTACTGTCACATCCTATACATTTAAAGAGTAAACCTTTTTAGAACACTATGATTTATTTTGAATAGCTCTAGCAAAATAATGTTTGTTATAAATTAACATTTCAAAAGTTATAAATGAAATTGCATTCTTTTTATACTCTGTATAAAGGATAGCATGTCTTCTTAGCAATATGGTCAAGTTTAATTGGGGCAAATTGTATGAATAAGGCTTTTTGAGTTTTCCTACCTGCAAAGGTATTAATATTGTGTAATTTCTAGGTTTTGGACAGTATTTTTGGGCTCTCATTAAGCTTCAATTGATACATTATATTGTTAGTAAAAAACAAGGCAGCATAATAAAGTTAATACAGTTTGATGAGTCGGAATAGTAACACTCACCTCACTTATATGTAATTATGTTCAAAACATATGTTTCAAGGGCAATTGCCCTCTTCTTCAGTTGAAGTCCGACTGATGGCTGGTATTTGTGCTCTGTGGTCTATTACGGTGGAGCCATCTGGTGTTCTCAGTAGAAGTTCAAAATCATGTGGCGGTATTTCAAAATTCATCAGTTGGTCTTTTTGTTGTGTAATGAGAATATTCTCCCAAACTGTAAGTTCTGCCAGGTTGTTTACAGGTTTTAGCAATTTTATGTCATTTTGTATTTCATGATGTGATGTCCAAAAATGGTATGCTACTGCCGATTTATCTGTTTGTTTCTGTTTGATATGTCTGAAATGTTCTTTTAGCCTTGTTTCCAGTCTTCTTTTTGTTTGGCCAATGTAACATGATTTGCAGTCCTTGCAATCAATTCTGTAGATGCCTGATCTCTGGTTTGTAGGTATGGGGTCTTTAATGTCTGTTTTCAAAGCATTTTTTATGTTGAATTGGTTACTTGAAGCTAAACTTATATTGTATTTCTTGAAAATTTTTTTTTGAATTTCCTATCTGCTGTTGGGTGATAGGTGAATTTTTTATATATAACTTTCGGTTTTTGTATGGACAATTTTAAGGTTAATTTCTCCTTATGTTTTTTAATTTTTTGGTCAATGATGTCTGGGTTAAAACCATTGGCTGAGGCTATATGTCTTAGTTGGAGGTATTCTGTGTTGTACTCTTCTGGGTCAAGTGGGATGCTGAGGAGTCTGTGTACTGAACTGTTGAAGACTGCCTGTTTATGAGGTTCTGGGTTGAAACTATTCTGTTTTATGTAATTGTCTGTATGTGTGGTCTTCCTGTAGATGCCATAAGTGATCTTTTGTTCTTTCCGTGTTAGTTTTAGATCCAGGTATGGTAGCATTTGGTCTTTTTCTGTTTCCATTGTGAATTGTATGTACCTGTCCTGTAGGTTTAGTAATTTTAGAGAGTCTTCTGCTAATTTTTTGGGGACCACTGCAAAAACATCATCAACATATCTAAACCATTTTTTGAATATATTCGGAAAACTGGAGGTTATATGTACTTCAAGTCGTCCCATGTACAGATTTGCTAAAAGGGGCGAAAGTGGGTTACCCATCGCTAAGCCTGATGATTGTCTGTAAAATCTACCATTGAATTGGAAATAATTCTGGTTGATGCAAAGTTCTGTTAAAGTATGGAAGTCTTCTATTTCTTTCTGGTTTAAGCCTATGCCCCTGAGCCATGCTTTGAAGGTTTCAAGTAACTTGTTGACTGGGATGCTGGTGAATAATGATTTCACATCAAACGAAACCAACAACTCATTGTTTGAAACTTTGTACTCTTCTAGATGTTTTATTAGTTCTATGGAGTTTTTAATGGAAAGGTGGTTGTGTTCCGGGAAGCTATTGAATTTGTTAACTAACCACTTAGATAATTTGTAGGTTGGAGAGTTTATGCAATTGACTATTGGTCTTATGGGTTTGTCCGGTTTGTAGATTTTTGGCAAAGCATAAAGACATGGTAGAGTTGGGTTTGCTTCTTTCATTTTGAATTTTTCTAGTTTAGGTATAACTTCTGTTCTTTCTATTGTACGTTTTAAGGATGTTATCAGTGTGTTTAATGGGTTTTTACTTATTTCTGTATATTCTTTATTCTCTAAAAGGGTTTCTACTTTTGAAATGTAACCTTTTTTGTCCATTATGACTGTTGTGTTTCCCATATCTGCTTTTAAGAAAACTACCGGTTTTTTGTTTAAGGACCTGATTATTTGTTTATGTTTGTTCTTCTGTATTTTTGTGTCTTTGATTTCCTGCAGTATAGGTGCAACTTCTTTCTTTATTGTTAATTGATCGATCCGGTTTAGTTCTTTTGTAGCTATTTCTATGTCCGCTATATAATCTTGTACGTTGGTCGAGAATTGAGTGCAAGTTTTGAAGCCCTTGTTTAAAAATGTAATTTCTTCGTTATTGAAGGTTTCTTCCAAAAGATTTACTACGTTCACATTCGTTAGTTTGTTTGACTGTATTTTGAGTTGGGTTTGGTTTTTCCGCATCGTTTTGCTAATTAGTTTCTCCATTTTTTTTTTAAGTTTTATTGTTTTTTCTTGCATTATTCTATTGAGTTTTTCTAAAAGATTTTGTTGAATGTTTTTCCAAATGATGTCCCCTACATTTTGCACAAGTTTCATATGTGACGCGTATAGCTGGAGTTCTAATTTATTTAGCGTGGCATAGTGTTTGTTTCTTGCAAGTGTGATAACTTTCCTATCTGCGGCTTTTTGTATCATACTGTTGTTGTCGAATTTTATGAATTTTCTGACAAAAATCGGCGTTACACGGTGTCTTAGGCATAGGTTTAAAAAGCGTATGTCGGCAAGTAGTGTTCTTCTTTTGATCTGGTTTTTGAGAAATATCTTGATATCTTTTTTGTTATTGTCTAAAGTTTTATTAAATGAATCATGCCTGCAGTAATCTTGTGATGAGCACATGTTCCAATTATCTTGACGATTTCCGGTTTGGGTAGAGCACATGTTGTTAACGTCAGATTTTTACTTCTGTCGACTTGTAGGCCGTAATTCAAATTAAATAACTCAGAAGCTTGAGACAAGTGAAGTTTTAATCAATGTGATAGTTGAAAATGAGTCGGAATAGTAACACTCACCTCACTTATATGTAATTATGTTCAAAACATATGTTTCAAGGGCAATTGCCCTCTTCTTCAGTTGAAGTCCGACTGATGGCTGGTATTTGTGCTCTGTGTCTATTACGGTGGAGCCATCTGGTGTTCTCAGTAGAAGTTCAAAATCATGTGGCGGTATTTCAAAATTCATCAGTTGGTCTTTTTGTTGTGTAATGAGAATATTCTCCCAAACTGTAAGTTCTGCCAGGTTGTTTACAGGTTTTAGCAATTTTATGTCATTTTGTATTTCATGATGTGATGTCCAAAAATGGTATGCTACTGCCGATTTATCTGTTTGTTTCTGTTTGATATGTCTGAAATGTTCTTTTAGCCTTGTTTCCAGTCTTCTTTTTGTTTGGCCAATGTAACATGATTTGCAGTCCTTGCAATCAATTCTGTAGATGCCTGATCTCTGGTTTGTAGGTATGGGGTCTTTAATGTCTGTTTTCAAAGCATTTTTTATGTTGAATTGGTTACTTGAAGCTAAACTTATATTGTATTTCTTGAAAATTTTTTTTTGAATTTCCTATCTGCTGTTGGGTGATAGGTGAATTTTTTATATATAACTTTCGGTTTTTGTATGGACAAAGTGGTGATTTGTTTTAAGGTTAATTTCTCCTTATGTTTTTTAATTTTTTGGTCAATGATGTCTGGGTTAAAACCATTGGCTGAGGCTATATGTCTAGTTGGAGGTATTCTGTGTTGTACTAAACCGGATCGATCAATTAACAATAAAGAAAGAAGTTGCACCTATACTGCAGGAAATCAAAGACACAAAAATACAGAAGAACAAACATAAACAAATAATCAGGTCCTTAAACAACGAAATTCTTTTAAAATTAGTGTTAAAACAGAATTAAGCGACTTAATTTTTATAACATACAGGAATACTTAAATATAGGTGCATTTTAATGACTTGCTGATGAAACCTATTGCATTGTATGTATGCCAAATGGTGAAATAAATTATCATTATCATCATCATACTCAAGGTCGTGGGTTCAAACCCAGCAGAGGACAATGGATTTTTTTCGGGTGTAAAAATCCTTAGCATTGCTTCCTTCAGAAGGAAAGTAAAGCTGTTGGTCCCATGTCATACATCTATGGCATGTAAAATAACTTCAAGCATAATAAAGAGGCCTTTGAGCTAAATTAAGCTGTCCTTTGTACCCAGTATAGAATAGGATGCTGAGAACCACAGTTAAAGAGCATCCATAAATAAAAAATTCAAATTCCATTTCATGGTAAACATCTGGGCTTCACTAACAATAGCTATAGCCAAGCCAACCACCCAAGAGGACACCAATCAGGAGTTATGAGCTGCAAACTGCTACGGTTGAAACCTTGAGCATGATAGAGGAGTATTAATATAACAATAATTTGCTGCAAAACTTCACTTATCTGAATAAACTCAAATCAAATTTGATTACATCTTCAGTTCAAATTGTTGTTAAATATCAATATCAAAGAATGTTTTGCAAATACTTAATGTTGTAAAAAATATATTTTACATAAATTGTGTGCTTCAACAAGATCTATATTTTTGTGTTCTGTATCATTTAGTTTTATAATTTTTATAAACATTTCTTAAGAAAACGTATGTGTCTATCTTTTCCTTTTTAATGGAAAAATAATTCTGTTATACATTTCCTTTATATACAAAAGGGATATAATACACAAGGCTGCAGCAGTAGTCCAATCTTAAAAAGTAGGTCATTATTTGAAGGTTTTGAATTAGGTATCATACTCTTACCATGACATTGCAAGAAATAACTAAATGGTGAAAGCGCTTAAAAATTGACAAATTGGAAAAATGAAAAGCAATAACAAATAATACGAGGGTAACTAGATAAGTATTGAGATAGCAAATAAGGAATATTCAGAGAAACATCTTGTTTATCCCAGTTTCTCAATGTATTCTCCCGTGCACCATATGCAACGTCCCATCCTCTGGAACCACTTCTGGATACATCCATGCCACTCAGTTTCTGGTTTTGCAGACAACTCCTGTTCGTATGCAGAAACTGCTTCTTCAGGGTGGCTGGAACACCCAAATGGAGCACTGACACTTTGTTTCATAGTCAAGCTAATAGATCCATAACAATATCTGAAACACAGCAAGACTCTCTGCAGTTAAATCTTTTCAGCATTTCTTTGCACCATTCTGTGCTTCAGCACCCATCTTGAAGGATCTTTTTCTACACAAAGAAGTTCTTGAAGGATGGTGAAACACTTAGCAAACTAACCCTCATGCCGACACAATGTCCTTGTAGTTTAGTCTTGGATCTTCCCTGATCATTGTTTCCACAGTGGTGATGTTTATGTCTGTCACTATTGTTGACGGTCTGCCATTCTTCTCTTCATCTTTAAGAGATTGTCACTCCCTTTTAAGTTCTGCAAACCAGCGGAATACAGTGGCATGTGATGGTGAATAGCCCCTAAAAGCTTCTGTCAAATATTCAAGTACTGCATTTCATTTAAGTCACATTCGAAGTCATAAAAAATCATTGCACAAAAATGCTCTCTCTGAATCTCCATTGGACTTGAAATAACTTCACTTTTTTTTTTTTTTTTTGGTTGCCCTCCATGGTGTAATGGTTACCATGCTAACTTCATATACCCAAGGCCATGGGTTCAAATCTGGCGGAGGACGATGGATTTTTTTGGGCCTAAAAATCTTTGACATGGCTTCCTTCGGAAGGGAAGTAAAGCTGTTGGTCCCATGTAAAAGAATCTCAAGCCTGATAGAGAGGCCTCTGAGCAAAATTAAGCGGTGTTTCACACCCAATTTAGAATGGGACGCTGAGAACCACAGTGGTTAAAGAGCATCCATAAATAACATGTCATTTCCATTTTCTTCGCACTTTCCAGACTTAAAACATGAACTGAGCAAAAATGAATAGTGTAACAATGGTCTGCCTCCTACCATTTGTATGATCACTGAGTCAGCTATTTGATAAAGCAACAATGCTTTCCAAGTCTCAATATATATCTAGTCACCCTCTTGTAGTAATACTCAGAAATAACAACAAACAAAACAAAGAAAAAAAAAAAGAAAAAAAAAAAAATAAATTGTGGACTTTAAAGAGCTGGTGAAGTCAACTTCACGGGCATTTTTACAAAATTCAAGAACTCTTTTAATAGTTATGGAAATTTCTTGGGTAAGTAGCATTTTAATCTAATTTTAGCCATGTTTAGGAATATAAAAAAAATCACAATCTTTCCATGTAAAAGTATTTTGGAATGGGGTTATTTTCTTTAAAATCTTCAATTCTTTTGGTGGGACTCAGAACCACTGTGCATAATATGTAAGTGCTAGATTAAGTAAAAGTATTATAGAAAAGCTTTAAAAATGCATAGAACACAGAAATCTCAAGAATTAAGTTCTAAAAGCATTGGTTCTTGCTTGAAGAATAAATATAGCCATTAACTGCAATATTTTTCATTGTACTGTAAAATTTTATTGGTGGGAGAGTGTAAAAACCTTTTTAAAATGGTAACAAATTATTACTTAGGTTTGCCATGAATATAATGAAAGCAATTCATTAACTATTAAATATAATATCTTTGTTTTATTTTTCAGGAATCCATTATGGACTTTTATTGGCATTATTCAAGCAAAGAGATTATTGATCCAGCTGGGAAAGTGAACTTCTTGAAAGCTCTTGGAGTGGCAAGCCAAGTATTCAACACACTGACTGAGGTGATCCAGGGTCCCTGCACACAAAACCAGCAAGCGTTAGCACATTCCAGGTTAATATTGATGCTTATCCTGCTGCTCAATAGTTTATATTTGTTTACAAGAGCCATCCAGAAAGAACAGGTGATTTGGCATAACTAAGCAATAACACAAAACTTAAATAACTCCATATTTCATCAGCGAGCGGAAGTGGGCAAAATATGCTGCTCTTAAGGCATTTTCATTAAGCAGATTCTTTTATTTACATAGTTAAGTATCTTGCTCTATTTTTCAACATAATTGCCATTGCTATCAAGCTATTTATTATCACGTAGTACCGGTTTTTCAATGTGAGTGTCGTTCTCTCCCACTGCTAAAAAAATGAGCCAAGATGTCCCTGTCACTTTGAGGTCTTCATCAGTTAGAAAATATTTTTCATTCAAAAAGTCATGTACGGTGTCCAAAGTGAAGCACCGGTTTTTCTTAATTCTTTTATCAACATTTGTTTTCAACTCCTTCATAACGATTGATGAACTTCTACTCCAGTCTTTATTGTACACACTGGTTCCTCCTTGATTATTCATAAATTATGCGCCATTTCCTCACTGAAGATTCGTTCATTGCAATATCACCATACATTTGTGTTATTTGCCTATAAAATTTGATTGGCTGAACATTTTTTACATTCAAAAAGTGATTAAGTCTTTTGGCAGTAGAAAAGTATAACATTGGCATTGAAAAACTGGTACCACATGACAGTAAATGTCTTGACTGAATGGAGATCATGTTGAGAAATAAGAGTAAGATACTGTAACTTTGTAAATAAAGTTTTGTGTTGAAATATTTCATCATCATTTAGTTATGCCAAATCATCTTGTCATTTTCGGATGGCCCTTGTAGTATGTCTGCCATTATTAACAGATGCAAAATGTAATATCATCTAACACTTTGCATGCATATATGAAAGTTCTAAGGGTTCTTCATATTTGTGGTTTGGATGGATATCTGAACATCTCCTAGATTAGCTAATTGAAAGATTTAATGAGCAATCTGCAGTTGCAGATTTAATTTTTTTAAAACAATACTGCACATTGTATGGGAGACCAACTTATAAGGTCTACCCAATGTGTATTTTTTGAGGTGTGTATTATTTTTCACATTTATACATACACCTTTTGCAGAGCATTATGTTTCAGGCATGTAGGAGTTGAAAATTTCTTATGTTCCGCACTTCATTGGCTGCATTTCTATCTTCCTGTATAAGGTGCACCAAATATATAAAAAATATTTAAATGCCATAACTGAATTTTTAGCATTTAATTTAGGTGATACTGATTGAAATAGAATGCATGTGATTCTGTTCTGACTTCTAAAAATCTGATGTGTTCCATTCACATGACTTTCTCTACATCACTGCAACAAATTATTGTTAAAAAGCTTATGCTTCTATTTACTTCATGCTAATCGAAAAAAAATTAGCAGAAATAGTTTTATTGCTTGCTTCCTTGTAAGTAGAAGCGAAGTAAGGGAGTACCAAAGGTTAAAGCGATAGTCAAAAGCTGGTTGCTATGTGACTGATCAGAAAAGTATAAGTTTTTCAAAGCTGAAACCAAAAACAGAATATCGAAAAAATGATGAACTCCACGACAAAAGTGTATATAGCATAAATCATGTGTTTTAATGTGCTCTATATTTTTTGTGGGGTAAGTTTTGTTCATCTCTTATGGTTTAGCAGTTATGCAAAATTCATCCAGAATAAAGTAGTCCTCAGAGGCTATTCCCAGAAAATTCAAGGTATACATTTTATTTGTCAGTTAAATATCTGTAATATATGATATTTTAATCAAAATCATTAGAGCCATTTTTGAAAATATCAAAATTTTGGAAAAAAGTTCCATGTAAAGGGTAGTTTGGGGTGGGGGGATTTTTCTCAGAATCTTTGTGTCACATTCCTGGAAGATACTAAAGTACAAGTTTGGTATTTTACCGGCTTTTCATTTTTGAGCTATTGTGTTCACAGACACACACACACATGCATGCACGCACTCACTCACACATTCTCACTCTCTCTCTCACACACACACCACACACAAATGGACCTTTTTCTGAAAATGCTTTTTTTGGATACAGAATATCCTAAAACATATATTTCCGGTGAAATCTTTGGGTGGAGTGCAATACCTTCTCTATACACTATGTACATAGTAGATATAGAGAAAGTAAAAATGACGAAGTATTTGTATACGAGTAAGTCAGCTTTTACCATCAGGTTAGCTGAATGGTTAAATCATCTGTTTCCAGTGCACTGATGAATTTAAAATCAAATGTTTCCGTCTGATTCCTGTATACATTGTTTGTTTTATTTCAGACACTTATGTCTTGCATTTCATTTGTGTTTCAGAAAAAAAAAATGTTTGGTTATTACCTCAGTTGCTCAAAAATATATGTGGTTGTTTAGAAACTGGCAGTACACAACAGCATGTAATAATAAATGACATTTATCAAAAGTATTAATTATTCAGAATAGAGATTTTTTTTTAATTTATCATTCTTACACCTCAGTGTATTTTATAAAATATAGTTTTATCTAAAAATGGCTAGTACTGCTTCTTGCAAGTAACATTATTTTTGAATTATGTAGTACACATACACGCACATATGCACACACAGACACAGACACACTTTCTGTAATGATTTCTTTTTTATTCAGAGGTCCTCAAGTTTGAGTTTCCAGTGAAATCTTAATATCAAATTTTTGGGGTGAAGGCAATTCCTTCCCTATACATTGTATAAGGAAGGGAAAGTTAATAAAATACAAACAAGAAACTTATGATAAAGCTCTTATGATCTTGTGTAGCAGGATTTGATGATTAACCTTAGACAACTCAACAAACATGAAAATGTTATTTGTTGTTATTAATAGATTAATATAACTTATGCATTACAGATAAACACAATCTTCCCGAATCCATACTAATTCTGGCTCAAAATAATTTGCTTATCCAATTTCATGTTATTCTGTTGAACATTAAATACTTGTGTCTTAGACAAGACCAGTAATAAAGATTGCCTCTGTTATTTATTTTGCTGCTCTAGTTTTTCTTAAGGATGAGAATGACTCTTACTGGAGCCTATTAGGAAGTGTACCAAAGGTGAATGAATTTCATTGTCATCCACTGACGTGAGATTTAAGTGTTTTGCATGTGACATTTGTTTCTTGAGCTGTTGAGGATGTGCCTACCATTAATGCTGCTAATGCTTAAAAATCAATCACTAAATAATTTGACAAGATTAGCATATTTCTAATATAATTGCTATTATCACTAATGCTAAACTTATATGTTTATTGAGTTTTGTGTTAAATTCTATTAGCAACATTCCAAATTGCTTTGCTTTTGATTGTACAACTTTCCTTAATATGATGCAACAATTTAAAAAAAACTAAAAAATGAAAAACAGTTAAATACCAGACTTAATATTTAAGTTCATCATCTTCCAAAAATGCAACACAAAGATTTTCAAGAAAACCCCTCCCACTCTAAACTGCTCTTTACATAGAAAAATTTTAAAAATATTTTAATTTTTTTCAAAAATGGGTCTCACAATATTCATTAAAATACTGCATATTAAAGATTTTTACATGACAAATAAAATATATATCTGGAATTTTCTGGGAATAGCCTCTGAAGATCTCTTCATTCTGGTTGACTTTTGCATAACTGGTAAACCTAAGAGATAAATAAAATTTACTATACAAAATATGTAGATCTTGTTAAAACACAATTTATGTCATATCCTCCGCACACCTTTTTTGGGGAGAGGGGGAGTTAACCATTTCTGAGACATTCTTTGTTTTTTATTTCAATTTTAAATTACTTAAACTTTTCTCAAATGGGGATTTGTCATTCTCATTTCCTTTGTTTTTCTTCTGGCCATGCAAAGAGGACCAAATTTCAATCACATAGCAATCACCTTTTAAAAGATTTGACCAAGATTTAGCCAAGGGTACTCCCTTATTTTATTTCTACTTACAAGGAACTAAGTAATAACATTTTTGTCAATGTTTATCTCAATTAGCATTAAGTAGTTAGAAGAATATGCTTTTCTAAGAATAGGTTGTTACAGAATGGGTAGAGAAAGTCATGTGAATGGAACATATCAGGGTTTATTTTCGTTATTTTTGCTTCAGGGGAAAGCAAGTATTAAAATAGTAGTTACTTTTATATGAAGCATACAAAGGAACCTTAATAAATATGATACAGACTTATGAAATGACACAAGAAATTGTAAAGTTCTTTTGTGAATATTTAGCACTACATACTGCTTTACTCTAAATTTGACATTCAACCACAC
Source organism: Hymenopus coronatus (assembly GCA_030762935.1). Taxonomy (NCBI): domain Eukaryota; kingdom Metazoa; phylum Arthropoda; class Insecta; order Mantodea; family Hymenopodidae; genus Hymenopus; species Hymenopus coronatus. The sequence continues at coordinate 81,662,871 of CM060883.1, forward strand.
TTTTCTGCTCGGTCTCTTATTTTAATGAATTTTTTTAATGCTTCCTTAAAGAACCAAATCATGTCATCAGCAGTATGTAGTCCTCTTGCAAAACTCTTATATTTAAGAACATCTCTAAGAAAGAAATCCATAAGTTTAAGATTTGCAGAACTTGGTCATCGAGTTGATTTCCTTCATTGAATTCCCCTATTTGGAAATTACCCAGCTAAAAGGTCTCACTCAATTTATGCTTAGTGAGAAGAATCTCATCTTGCAAATAATTGTGTTTTCCACACTGTATTACATATATCATTATGCACTTTTTTTTTCTTACCTCTGTGTATGATGTGACATTTACTTGCCACATAATATACTATTCTAAATAAAAGATGCAAACTATACCCCTGCCACTGAATTCTTGCGTTGCCAGAATAACTAGTAAACAACAACAGCTGATTACAAATGTCTCTATTGTGTGTAAAGATGAATATAAAGTGTATACAGTAAATGAATGCTGATGAATCATAAAAGCAATTCGTTATTATTGATATTAATGAAAATAACTAATATTACAGCGTATGTAGCATACATTACGTATTTACAACAATATAGAACAAATTAACACAAAATTGCTTGTTACAATCAGAGAATAGTATAACAACGTGATTTTCACCGGTTTAGAATTTTAATGGTTCCAATCCCATCCAAGTCTCCGTTATCATCATTCTCGGAAGCATCATCATCATCATTGTCGTCACATTCACTGGTGATTTCGTCTAATTCCTGTGCTTTTTGTATTATTTTGTGCACATGATTCACTTTCGTCTTCCATGAAGCCACGTCCACCCTTGCCACACCTTCCCTAAAAGTCTATCCACCTCTATTACTGTGAAAGTCTTGTTATGTTCCCTCACGTACAAACAAACAACAAATATAATGCGTAGGTTATACAGAACATCTCAATGCACATGTTAGGAGTTTGCAAACTGAGCACATAATTGGAATTAGCCAGATATTGCAACAATGCAGCATCTAGATCCATTTCCTTTCTCTGACTGACCGACTGGAATGTTGCTTTGTGATTGGTTCAGAAAGTCAAATGGGAAAAGATTTTCGTTTGTTTGTTGTGGGTGTACCAACTTAACTCCTAACTGTCAAGTGCAAGGATTCAGCAGCGAGGGTATAATAAAAATAATTTTCTCTAAATGTAAGTAGTTAATGAGGATCATATTTTGATACTAAGTAAGTGTAATATTCAGAACATATAATCACCTTATATTTAACATATAAACAGAAAAATGTTTAAGTGCTTCAAACATATCTATTTATAGATTATATTGAGCAAAAATAATACTAGATGGGCAATGAAATTGATAGCAGAATATTCAAATTTTAGGAAATAAGGTAATGTATGACACTGATTTATGTTATGATTATGGAAAAAGTGCACTTTTCTGCAACATTGAATAGTTGCATGAATGATATTAAAATTGCATAGAAGTATAACAGTGTGTAATAAATCAAAGGATTATACATTTGTCTTATTTATTAATGAATTGTTTTGCACTTGCAGATTGTGGGATGCCGTAGGAGGCTTCTTGTTTCTGTTTTCTCACATGCAAGACAAGTTATCAAAACATTCAAGTCAGATAGACCTGCTTAATGAACTACTCAACTTGCAGAAGGACATGATCACCATGATGCTCTCTATGCTTGAAGGCAAGTGTGGAGCTAATGTTTTCTGAACGCACTTGTAAACATTTCAGTCATTCACTTTCTTAACAGCTACAAGGGCTGTCACAGAAGCACCCGACCTAACAAGGAAAGCACAGAAATTTTGGGGAAAAACAATTTTATTTCTCTACGTAGTCTTTTTTCAGCTCGATACACTTTTCCCAGCGATGTTCAATAGCTTTCATACCCTGTTTATGGGGAGAACTATCAAAGTCTGCAAAATAGCCATCAACTGCAGACTCCACCTCTTCATTGTTGGCAAATCTTCTACCACCAAGCCATTTCTTCAGTTTGAAATCTGAATATAATCAGAGGGGACTAAATCTGGCGAATAGGGTGCATGAGGAAGCAATTTAAACTTTAATTCATTGATTTTGGCAATGGCGATAATGGATGTATGAAGTGATGCATTGTCTTGATGAAAACAAACTTTTTTTTTTTTTTTTTTTTTTTTTTTTTTTTTTTTTTTTTTTTTTTTTTTTTTTTTTTTCCCTAAATGCCTCTGTTTTTGCTCAATTTCATCACTCAAACGCTGGACCAAGTTCGCATAATATTCGCCATTGATTACTTTTTACTTTTCCTTTTTTGAGATAATCAATTAAAATTATCGTGCATGCATCCCAGAAAACTGACAGCATGACCTTGCCTGCAGATGGAACTGTCTTCACCTTCTTTGGAGCCTATTTTTCCCTTCCAATCCACTGTTTTGTTTGTTCCTTTGTCTCAGGTGTGAAGTGATGGACCCAGGTTTCATCCATTTTTATGAATTTAAGAAAAACTCAGGTTTTTTGCAGCAAGACATTGCCAAACACAACACCCACCTTGCATACAACGTTCTCATATCCAAATTTTGAGTCAGTATGCAATGTACAAAAATTCTTGAAATGCCTGCAATGTCTCCTAGTTCGCACACTTTCAGTCAATGGTCATCAAATACCATTTTGTGGATTTTCTTTACAATTTCTGGATTGGTAACCTCATTTAGTCTACCATTGCAATGTTCATCTTGGCAGCTTGTACTGCCACCCAAAATTTCACTGTTGTAAACGAAGAAGCAGACTCCCCCAAAGTAGAATCTAGCTCAGCTTTAATATTAGTTGGAGTAAGACCTTTCAAATGAAAGAATTGTATCACATAACAATGACCAATTTTATCCTTGTTTACAAATTCACTGAGAGCATTCACTAATAATGGCTTTCTAAGGTTTTACCATTGTTGTTTGAAATAACAACCGCTATCTATACATCAGGTCGGGTACTTCTGGGACAGTCCTCGTAACTCTACTGTGTGCAGTGACAGCAGATAGAGTATGTTCAGGCAACAGCATCAAATATAAATAAGCACCAAGAATGTACACAAATTTATGTAATTTTTCAATGCTTTCAAAAAGTTAAATTAGAATTTCCGTTGTATTAGCTTAACAATTTATTCTGGATATATAGACAGCTAATAACATGTAATGTTTCACATCCCCAACAAAAAGATCTGTTCTTTATTATAACAAGGACCTGATATTATTTTAAGACTGATAAACAAAACTGATGTTGAAAGCATTAGCTTTAATTTTCTCAATGCTTTTTTGCAGTATTTGTGAGCTTCTTATGATTGATAACAGTTTCTAAACATTAAAATTAGTTTTTAGGGAGATTACATTAAGTTAATTATTTTTACCTACAAATTTCTATCACCATAAGAAAAGGCTAAACAATTACTTATCTAAAAGGTTTAGATTTATATTCCTGAGTAGAATTCTGATGGAAAACTCCAAAAATGGAACTCCATCTTGGATTAAGAAACAATTGGAGATGTGCAGTGGCAACTTTTCTGTTTCAACCTATTTGATTTGCAACACCTTTAAAAACCTACAGCATAACAAAAGTTATATATAACTTTTTAATACTCTGGGAAACAAAATTTCCTCTATGGTCTAGTGGAACCTGAGATTGTGGGTGCATATTTATTAGAGGGAAATGAATGTTATCCAGCATAAAAATCCCTAGCATGGCTTTCTTAGGAAGGAAATTAAAGTGGCTGGTACTATGTAATGTTTACTTGCATATAAAAGAACCTTATACCTTGAAAGAAAAGGCCTTGAGCAAAATTGTTGAGCTCTTCCTGCTTCTCACATGGCGCTATTAGTGAGTTAATCACCTGCTTATGATGGAATCAGTAACTACAGAAATTCAACTGTATACATAAAGCACTTTTATGGTATCTGTTTCTGTATATTGAACTGTATGAGACAGGTTAGGTTAGCATATTTCCAAATTCAATTACTCCAAATTGTGCAACACACATACGAGCTCTGTCATTCAGCACTAGTCATTTCCTCAGGTTTTGTGCGGGTAGTATATGCAAACTGGTTTTCTCCTTAGAGCGTAGGTAGTTCAGTGGCTTGCCAAGTAGGAGACCTGGGTTCGATTCCTGGTACTGCTTGGAGAATTTTCCCCCCAATGGGAGAACTGACCTTGGGTGTACTCAGTCTTGTGAGGTCCCTAGGGGGCCAATTGAAGAGCTACTTGATTGAGAAGTAGCAGCTCTAGATCAAGAAAACCGCATTAACCAGCTGAGAGGGACTCGAGGCACGATCACATCTCACCCTCCAGCACTGCACCCTTCAGGCCAAAATGGGGGATGCAGCAGCTGGGGAGTAGTCCAAGGTCCCTTGTGGACTGTCTTGCCTTGAGAAGAAAGGTATATTCAAACTAAGAGAACAAAAATTATCTCTCCAAATTTGGTCATGTCCTATGCAGAGGTGAGCCCCAATAATATAAATAGCCCAACATAAATTGATGAGTAATCATATAGAAGCACCACTAGAAGTATGAAGGAGATGGAGCTCAAGAATGACTCACCAGGACACACCCTGAGATCCAGAATGGTAAATATTTTACATCTGCCACTAAAAGTTAAAGTCTCAGTCAAGTCTCAGTCAAATGGAAACCTAAATCAGTTACACTCATATAAAAGTAACTGTCTTACAATTCCTCCAAAATAAGGGTGTAACAATACGCCATAGTCTTGATAGGAATCTCTACTGCCACCCACTACCACATTTTTCTAACTTGTCTGTATTTTCTTACAGTAAAGTATTCTGCCTCAAAGTCTCTGTTATACTGTTCATCAATTTTGCCTTTTGTGTAGTACAGATACCTATATTGAGAATATTGTATATTTTATAGGAGGGCTGTAAAGAAAGTAGTGGCAACATGGTCCCCACATTCACAGGAGAGCGGGTATGAGCCAATAGGATATGGGGGCGATCAGGTGACTAGTGTCGATGTGTGGTGTACATTGGTTGGGCTGCCAGTTGAGAGTGAGTTGTTGCTGTGTAGTGTTGAAGTGAACAGTGCCAAGTGCACCACTCTAAAGCATGCTTACCAAAGGCGATCAGCGTTCGTGGATTAAAATCGAGGTTGCCAGTGGCAAAAATGCATCAGCATGTTATCGAAGATTATGTGAAGCCTGTGGCAGGAATGCATTGCCATACAGGACAGTTGCACAATGGGTCAAGGCATTTCGTGCAGGTTGGACTGCGACTGCGGATTTGCACCTCAAAAGTCAGCCGTCCATTCCGCAAGATCATATTGACATCATGAGTGGCCTCGTTGCCATGGACCATCGATGGACTGTCCGGGAGTTATCTGTAGAGGTTGGTCTCAGTCATCAAACTGTGTGGCATATCCTGACAAAATGTCTTCACCTGAGGAAAATTGCGTCCCGTTGGATTCCACATCGACTCACTGAGGTACAGAAATGGCACCAGTATACACTGGCTGGCATGCACCTGGACAGATACCACAACGAAGGAGATGCATTTCTGCCATTGATGAGATGTGGGCACGAGCCTCTGAACATCACTCGAATGAAGGGCATCACCCAGGTTCACCACGTCCACAGAAAGTTCGACAGGAAACCAGTTGGGTGAAGCTAATGCTGATTATGGCATACGACTATGAGGGGGTTATTCTTACACATACTGTGCCTGAGGGACAAACCGTCAACAGTGACTACTACTATAAATTTCTGGAGCATCATATTCGTCCGGCTATGCAGCGCAAACGTCCACATTTATTGCGAGACGATCACCCCATACTGTTGCATGACATGTAGTGTTGCTGGACATTGGGAGGTTTTGGAACATCCTCCGTACTCACCAGACATGAGTCCTTGTGACTTTGACTTGTTTCCAAAGTTGAAGGAACCATTTCCTGACGTGGCATCTGTAGTCAACAGAGATCGCCTTGCCAACGGTCCCCAACGGTTGCCCTACATTTGGTAAAAGGTCAGGGACTTTGTGGGTGACTACATTGAAGGAATGTAATGCAATTGTACTTGTAAGTTCAATAAATATTGTGTTCTATCAATGTTGCCACTACTTTATTTACAGCCCTCGTATAAGCTTACTCAGTGGAATGTGAAATCCTCTTTTGGAGAGAACAGATCTGTCCACTGTCCAATGGCTCAGGCAGTAGCATCTAGGCTTGCATTTGGGGTTCAAACCTGGCAGAGGTTTCTTCTGGCATAAAAATTCTTGGCATGACTTCCTTCGGAAGGGAAATAAAGCTGTTGGTCCTGTATCATAGATTTATGGCACATAAAAGAACCTCAAGCCTGATAAAAGAGGCATCTGAACAAAATTAAGTGGTCTTTCATGCCCAGTATGGAATGGGACACTGAGAACCACAGCAGTTAAAGAGCGTCCATAAATAAAACTCCATTTCATTTTTCATTTCCTGGATTCTATTCCTGTTGGACTGGTTACCCTCACCTTGGGTATTTTCATGGTTTTCCCAGATAGGTAAGCAAATTTTGCTGTGGATAATATATATCCATAAATTTTCCTGCCCCTCATTTCATCTTTCAGGGTTTCAGGGCCATATGCTATAGTGAATGTGACAGATGTGCCTTAAAGAGGGAACTTTTTCTTCCCTAGCAGAGGAACTTCTGCTCAAACCTGTCTTTCCAGATAGAGGGTATCCAGCATGCCCAACCTGAATCATTAGGTGTCCCTCTGCACTGTGCCTGTTGCCATCAGATTTCCCAATCTTTACTCTTTCTTAGCTAACTTCTTCCCAAAAGTTAAGTTGGCACAATAGGCCTACCTGAAATCCCCTCTGCTTATTAATCTTAATGCTAAATACTCAGACTAATTAAAGCAAGTTTGAGGTCTGTTCAAAAAATTCCAGATCATCCGTAATTTTGTGCCAATGCAGTGTTGGAGCAAAATGCAGTTGGCATCCCTGCATACATTTGTGTTTAATGTGTAACTGTCAGAAATTCCATTATTCCATTATTCTGTTATTATTCAATGCTAAATTGAGTAGAACATTGTGTTGTACAGTTTGAGATGGTATAGTTAGAGGATCAATGCGTGTGCATTAAATTTTGCATGAAACTCAAAAACCTTTACAGAAGCACAACAAATGATGCAGGAAGCTGTACTCTGTGTTACTAATGGTTCATGCAGCTTAAAAATGGCTAGTTGGAAGTTAAAAATTACCCTCTTCAAGACACCCTTCGATGTCTACCACGGCACTCATGTGCATGCCAATTAAAGGCTGACTTTCCTAGAGATTGCAGAAGATTGTAACCTTTCAGTTGGATCATTTCATGAAATTCTGATACAGCATCTTGGAATGCATCATGTTGCTGCCAAGTTCGTTCCATGGCTCATGTGTCAAGAGCAGAAAGATTATCGCCTCTCGATCTGTGAAGAGCTTTTGGATTGCAGAAGTGAGAATGAGATGTTCCTTAACTGGTGATGAAACGTGGGTCTACGGTTATGATGTTGAGACTAAGGTTCAATCTGCATAATGGGTCAGAAAAGGTTTTCTAATACCAGAAAAACTTGTCAGGTCAGGTCAAATGTCAAGGCCATGCTGATAATTTCCTTTGACTTTGAGTGATTAGTTCATCATGAATTCATGCCACAGGGACAAACTGTTAATCGGTGGCAATATCAGGACAAGTTGCAATGCCTGCAAGAAAATGTGAGAAGGAAACGGCCTGAAATGTGGCAAGACAATTCAAGATTTTTGTATCATGATAACACACCCGCACAAATTTGCACATCCCTGTAGGTGTGTCTGTTTGACTGTTGCACAAAAAACAATATCACTGTGTTGCCTCATCTTCCGTACTCTCCAGACCTGGCCTCTTTTATTTCCAAAGTTGATAACCTGTTGAAAAGACAAAGATTTGCAACAATAGACAAGATAAAAGGTACAATACTCCAAGTACACTTAGCTTAGATATATTTAATATGTTATAAGAAATGCAGCATGCAAGAGGTTATTAAAGAAAAAACTTTGAAATTTTTCCACCAAAATTGGATAAGTCACTATCTGATAATATTATAGTTGCTAAGTTCAATTCATAGCCGGCCAACTTCCTCACAATACACGCCTGAAAATGCTTCCTCAGTTCTACATATACCTGATATTTAAGTTACATTTTGATCTTTAATTTGGTTTCCTGTTAATGTGTATGCCATAGCAGCAGAAGCTGAAAAAATATAGTTTAACCTATTGAATGCAAAGTGAATCTGCTGAATTTGCTGCATTCCAACATCGTGCAAAATAAAATAGCAATTATCTCAAGAATGGAAACCTGTACCATGCTAACCTCATATACCTAAGGTCGCGGGTTCAAACCTGACATAAAAATCCCCAGCATGACTTCCTTTGGAAGGGAAGTAGAGTCGTGGGTTCCATGACGTAGATTTATGGCACGTAAAAGAACCTCAATCCTAATAGAGAGGTCTCTGAGCAAAATTAAGCCGTATAGAATGGGACGCTGAGAACCACAGCAATTAATGGGCGTCCTTAAATAAAACGCCATTTCTTTCTTTGTATAGAAAAAATCTGATGTGCTCCATTCAATGACTTTCTCTAGCTGAACAAACTTTTTTTATAAAACATCATTCTTTTATCTACATCATGCTAATCAAGATAAACCTTAGCAGATTTTGTCCAATTGCTTCTTTATAAGCAGAAGGGACATAAGGTAATACACTAGGCTATGATGGTCAATGCCTTTAAAAGCCAGTCGCTAAGTAAAACAATTGAAATTTCATTCTCTTTGCTCTGCCAGGAATAGATAGACAGAACACAGACAAAAGAAAAATGACCTACCATTTGAGAAAAATTTAAGTAGCTTAAAATTGAAACCAATAACACGGAATATCTTGAAAACAGTCAACTCTACAACAAAAATGTATATGACATAAGTTGTGTGTTTTAACAAGATCTCCATTTTTTTGCAGTAAGTTTTGTCTGTTATGGTATACAAAATACACAAATTTAAGCAAAATTCATCCAGAATGAACAGGTCTTCAGAAGCTATTCCCAGAAAATTCAAGATATACATTTTATTTGCGATGTAAATATCTTAATATGCAATATTTTGATAAAAACCGTGAGTATAATGTTTGAGAAAATAAAAGTTTTCATAAAAATTTCATGTAAAGGGTAGTTGGGGGCAGGGGGGATTATCTTGATCATCTTCATGTCACATCCTTAGAAGATATCACACTTAAATACAAAGTTTAATATTTTACAGTCTTTTAGTTTTTGAGCTATGCTGTCCACAGACACACACACATGCATGCACACACACACACACACACACACACACACACACACACATGCACCCACGAACCTTTTTCTAAAAAGCTTTTTTCAGACTCAGGGGACCTCAAAATGAATATTTGCAGTGAAATCTTGACATTGAATACTTGGGTGGAATACAATACCTTCTCTAGCTATTATGTACATTGTATGCACATATGGCTAGAGACAGTAAAAATGTTTTAAGGAAAACACTCAAAACATCTTTCATAGTCTAAAAGAATGATAATAATCGTTTCCCACCTGTGTAATATTTGAAGAAGCCATTAATATATTCTGTGTATCTTAGGATGAAGAAGTACTGTAATGACGACCACTACACCACAATTGCTACTACATGAGAAAACTGCAGATTGTATATTTTGTTTCATTATCTCTAAAGTGATCAAATCTAATTTTTCATTCTTAAGAGTGCTACTGCTTATTCATGACATTGGTTTTCAGGAAATGTTGTGAATGGAACCATTGGAAAGCAGATGGTTGACACACTTGTAGAATCAGCATCTAATGTGGAGGTAAGAAACGATATTAATGGATGACAAAAGTGATCACAAAAGTAGCTATCAGCAGACCACTCCTCTCTATACAAATGCCTATAAATGTTGGAATTTCTACTTAATTTTTTAAATTATCGAATTCCAAAAGTATTTAGAAGTGATCACTGGATGCCATGGAGAATATATATTTAAGAAACAATTTTATTTTTATGTGCAAGCCAGTTTGAAGTTGATGGTATTATTGATGCACATATAGATTGTTTTGAAATGACACCAAATGAATATAACAGTTTTAAAGCTTATATGAAGTTGATGCACATATAGATTGTTTTGAAATGACACCAAATGAATATAACAGTTTTAAACCTTATACTTGAACTAATCCAAAGTTTGATGTTACAGCTCCAAAATTCTTTTAGGTATGTTATTATAATTATATAACATTGAAAATTACATTATTTTGAGATTAGGCAGCACCAGAAGCAGTAGAATGTGATGACCTATATTCACACCTCGAAGAATATTCATGGCAAGCACACATCTTGAAAACAAATATATTTTTCCTTGTTTGTTATCAGCAAACCTGTCCTAACTTTCAGGTAAAGTGTAATTATCCTAGTGTAAACTCTCAAAAACTTATCACCAATACTATATTTATCTGAATACAAGACAATGTTTTTCTTTTCTAAAATATTAATGTTCAAAATTGGGGGATCGTCTTGCATTCATGAAATATTCTTTCTAAATATTATACAGGGAAAAAGTAAGTTTCAAACTTTGCAGGTACAGCATGGGGGAAATGGTATAGCTTACCACCAAGGACCATAGATTAATTGTCATGACATATCAGCAGATTCTATGCATTCCATTTTGCACCAAAAATTAGCTGTTAACAGGCCTATTAGCATTCTCATTGGAAAAAAACATTACTTGTACTCTCCAAGACTAAAATAAAATTAGAGGGCTTCTAAATATGTTGCCTTAATAGAAAATAGCATCCACAATCATTGTTACAGCTATTCTCCTGCCACTGTCACCACCCCCACTGTTGCCATGTGTCATCGCACACATGCCCTACATCCGTTCTTCATTTCTCCTGCTTACAATGTAAATTTCTGCACAAATTCAAATTAGGTAAAAACATTAAATGTTGTCTAAATATTAAATCATATCCATAATCGTCATTACAGTTACACTGTTGCCATTGCCGCCATCATGTACCATCACACCCATACCTTACATTTCTGTCACCTGCTCAACACATGAATTTGTGCACAAATTCAAATTCAGTAAAATATAAAAAAAAGTAAATAAAATAAAAAATTTAAAGGACTTGATCAGCTTAAGTGTCCATTAGTGTGTTCAAAGTACATGACAAACCTATAAATTTAATTTAGAAATTTTTCTTTTTATATATATTTTATGTCTTCTGTTTGTGTATGTAGATGATATGCTAAATTCCAAACCTAAGTTCTGAAAAATTGGGGTCGTCTTGCATTCGAAGTCTTCTTATATTCAATAAATACGCTAAATAAATAAATATCAACAAGACCTTACTGTTAAGTGTAGAAAAATTTAATTTAATATCACAACTTAAAACTGAAAATAAAGTTATCTCACAGCAAAAGGGATTTATTTTTGTTTATCGCTGGCTACAATTCTTTGATAGTATTCTTGCTTCAATTCCTTGCCTCCATCCTCAAGATCCATACTGTCAGTCTTGTATTTGGTGTATGTATCTCAGCTTATTTTCTCAGTCATTTCCTTTCATTCGTTGTCTTTTATGATGAAATTGTATGTTGGAAAAATAAGTAACTAAAGATATAGATACTTCATTAGGATTTCGTAAGACAAGAAATCCCTTAGTGTTAGCTAACCACTGTGCACCATGTCAGTATATTTAGAAAGACTCTTTGACAACATGTGTTGGTGCCTCCCAACTTACGTGCTTTATGTATGTAGCATGCAGCAGACAAAGCAGCTTTGTTCCTGGGTAACTGCCTAATCCATGCTGACCATGAGATATTTTGTTGATGTACCTTTATTGGTGTTGAAAATTATATTTTTAAATCACATTGGATCTGAGCAACAACTTCCACATCTTGATTTGATGTCATTTTTGAAACACCCTATATATTGATAATAAACACAGTATTGGAACATGTTACTAAGTAGTATACTGTATTCCCTAAGCTGAGTATGATGTAAGTTATGAAGTGAGCAAGTCCCAATTAGATCTCTATAACAAATATAACTTAACTTTAATCTGTACTTATCAACCATTGCTTTGGAAATTTAGTGTTTCACTTAGATTTATGGAATTTGTATATGAGATCTAGTATAATTTATAGTGCAGCCATTCAGATAAATTCTGAATATTCCAGATGTTCTAAACCTTATAGTTTCAACTGAAATACTATCGTATCTTCATTATTTTATCATATATAGTTTTTTTTCTTTTCATTTCAGTATATTTGTTGCACCTTTTTATACATGTTCTTATTGAGTTCTATATATAATTATAATTTTGTTCTTTATTCTTTTATTCATTGTATCATTGCTGTGTTGAATTTAATGTATTGCCTGGTAGAGTGGAAGAGAAGGCCTTATGGCCTTAACTCCACCAGGATAACTAAATAAATAAATTATTATAGCACTTACATCTTAGTAAAACAACTCTGCATATAAAATATTATAGGAAACATGGGGTAGACAACCATTTCAAAAGCAACTTTTTACTCTCTCAATGGGGAGAGGGAGAGATTATTTAAATACTATCACCAGCTGAGGTCTTCCAAGAGTAGGAATGGAATAAAAACTTTTTAGAAATTGGGAGAGCCTGAATGAGTTTTCTAAAGTGAATTGAGTCTTTTTTTAATCATGGAATTGGAAAATTTTCAGAATTTGCTAAACTTAATTTTTTTTAACTGATTATCATGTAAGTGTTCAAATTTGTACTGAATTTTACAGTCTTCAATATTTCAAGTTTAAAATAGGTATGAAATATTAAAAATCAGAATGAGTGAGGCATATAAGCTATAATATACATAGTAATGATAAGCACATTCTTTAGAATTACATTCTATATGAAGAAATAGACATAGAAAAAAAATTAGAGTATAAGTGTGTACACTATAATGAATAGCACAAAATCACTAATTTTAATATGTTTGTATTTGCAGTTAATTCTGAAGTACTTTGATATGTTCCTGAAGTTGAAAGACCTCACTTCATCACCAAGCTTCCAAGTAAGTAAAATAAAAACTTTTTATTGGAAAAACTGTTATCTTTGTAGTATTTGCTGTACTGATATTGTAATTCTGGGAAAGGCAACATAGTACCTACTTTACAATTTTTGTCCCTGAAGTGCAGTAAGTAGATCTTGTCTCACCTTTGTTTTATTATTTCATTTGTACAGCCCCCTTTAACTTCTATGGTCATAAATTTGTGGAACAACTCATCTGATCACAGTAGGCTATTGTCATTAGGTTTATCATTTTATATCATTAAAGCACATGTACATTCACTCTCACCTACATATTTACAGACTCTGGGGGGGGGATAGGGAATAATTCTGGTTAAAGAAAAATTATATTTTGAAAGCAGTAAATGATAAATAAGTGCAAGCCATAACCAAGATTTATGCAAATAACATGTTAAGCATATAAGTAAGAGTGTTTTCCCTGTATATTTTAATATCTAATCTCATTTACATGTGTAAAATATATCTGTCAGTAGTTATAGGTAGTTATTTAGCAACCTTTATAGTGGGAATCAAGCTAATAAATTCAGTTAGTGTACAGATATTATCTAACCTTGACTGACAGTATGGAAATTCATCATAAAATTTTAGTTTAGTAGTTCTTTACAGACATCAAAAAGAATATCTTCATTAGCATCTGGTTTTCTTTCACCTGAGATATTTTCCTTTGCAATTTAATATTGATATTATAGTAATTAATAGGCTTAAGTGTGAATTTGAGTGATTAATGAGATAGGCTAAAGTATGAATTTGATTTAAATATAACAGTAATTTTAAACAATTCGAACTTAAAATGTTCTACAGTTACAGTAGTTGAATATTAAGGGTCTAATTCATTTTGGGTAATTATATAGGAATCAAATTCAATGTCCCTTTTAATCAATTTAATGTGAAGTTTGTTTGTTTTTTTCACAATTTATTGGCAATTTACTTCATCAGGTGACTTGCACATATTTAAGTTTCCACTAAAACAAGTGTATTTGTTTAGCTGCATGTACACTATAATATTTTTTTTCTTTTTTTGTACAAGTTGTATAAACTGCCTTCATTTCCTCAAGTTTTCTGTTACAATAGCTTTTCTATGGTTACTAAACAGATATTGCTTCTGTGTTTAGGTGTATGTCTTGAACATATTTTATTATTATTTATATAATTTTATGTTTATTTATTATCATATGACTTTATTGTAGGAAATAGATCCCAAAAATGAAGGTTGGGTAACACCAAAGGAATTCAGAGAAAAAATGGAGCAACAAAAGAGCTATACAGCGTAAGTTATTTTTTTATGAAAAATGTATTAAGGAGTTTTTTCAGTTTATTAAAAAGAATATATTTTAAAAGTCATCTGCTATCTTGTGACAGGTCTTAAACTGGGAGTTCAAATTTTAGAGTAATGGTTTGTTTTTATTGCAGCGATGAAATTGATTTTCTTCTCTCCTGCTGTGACACAAATCATGATGGCAAAATTGACTATGTTGAATTCACAGACCGATTCCATGAACCATCTAAGGAAATTGGTTTTAACTTGGCTGTTCTATTGACTAACCTCTCAGAACATATGCCAAATGAACCAAGGTAAGTTTAATATGTTTACTACAACAGATAAGTAAGACATTTTAGTTAATTCATTTTGTAAGTAGATGCCTTCATTTCTATAAAATTTGGTAAATACAACCTAATCCATCCAAAAGTTTAATATAGAAATCTATGTTTTGAGGTCCTTTAAATAAAAACGCAAGGAATTTTCTAGAAACTACTCCTTGTATGTGTGTAAGAAAGAGAGAGACATATAACCTAAAACAAATGCAGATAAATTACAAACCAGTATTCCAAGTTTCTGCATCTTACAAGGCTTTCATAAACCCCAATCCCATACTACTTCTTATAAGACCCCCCCCTATGGCTGTAATGAATTTTATGAAACTAATATATGTTTAAGATATTTTGATGATTAATAAAATTAAAATGCCAGGCTGAGCTGGCATTCAGCTTGTTGCCACATAATGATATCTGATTTAAGTGCCACTCTATATAATAAAATGCTTGAAACTTCAAAGTTGTTTTGAAGAATGGCTTCCTTTGGAAGGGAAGGAGCTGATGGTCTCTTGTTGCAGATGTAAAACACAAAGGAACCACAAGCTTGAAAAGAGACCTCTGAACAAAATTAAGCACTCTTTCACACACTGCCAAATCGGCAGTACCCCCTCTACAATGTAGGCTTGCAAATTATAGCTCTGGGCTTAAGTGTATGCCTTCACATCCAATGTTCACTCCATTTCTCCACACTGGACTGGACTAATGCTATAGAAACACTTCAGTTAGTCCAGGCCTGCTGCTTCTTGCTTCTGAGAGCTTGGGAAGCATGATATTGAAATGCCTAGCATGTTTCCTAAAGGGAAGAGAGTGCACCCACCTTGGTTACATGCAACATCCCAGGTAGATCTCGGGATGACGGCATACCAGAAGTCTACAATGGCTGTGACTAGTATCTGTATATTTTGTTAGAAGTTTTGTCAAATTACAATGACTAAATTTGTATATACACTGATGGAAGTAAGTACACTGATTGTGTTGGAAGTGCCTATATTTTTGGAGCCAAACAGTATATATATATATATATTCAGTTTTCATAGTAGCACACTGATTTCATCGACTTATAGGGCAGAGCTGTATGCAATATACCAAACCATTCTGCATGTTTGTCATCGAAATTTGAGTGAATGTCTTATTATGAGTGATTCCCTTAGTGCACTTCAGAGCCTTAGTTAGCTGTACAACTACCATCCTATCATGCAGCCCATTGCTTCCTGGTCACGTTGGCTTGCTGGAGAATGAACTGGCAGATTT
Source organism: Hymenopus coronatus (assembly GCA_030762935.1). NCBI lineage: Eukaryota > Metazoa > Arthropoda > Insecta > Mantodea > Hymenopodidae > Hymenopus > Hymenopus coronatus. Next base: position 81,678,821 of record CM060883.1, read on the forward strand.
GGCCGCAAAGATGGCAATCACAGAGTCCAGTACTAAAATTTCTTGTGTAACATTAGAAGACTTTGAGCTTGTTGTGTGAAGAATAGTATTCTCGTACTGGCAGGAAGAGTGATCAGCTCTCCGTGAAATCAAGCTTAGAGTAGTGAAGGACCTTCCAATAAACTGGGTAACTTCCTCTCATCTATCTTAATGCGAGGAATGATATTGGCTCAATTACTTATTGGACTCTGTAATTTTGTTTATCTTTTTAAAGGGAACTTGCTCCTATCTCTTCGATATGTAGAGAAGATTTGTCAGTCTGTCATGTGTAGCTGTGTTTTCTAACACATATTCGGGAATCCCTGCATCTGCCAGCCAGTCTTGCAGAGTTCCTCATGGATGATAGCAATCAGTAGATAAAGTTTTATAATTTTATCAAAGGCAACCTTTCAACTGAGGATTTATTTTGTTGATGGATTTTTTCTGTATCATTTTTCAAAATACTTTTCCAAGTTCACATATTTGTGACTTTTGAATTTGTTATTTATCTTTCACCATTATTTATATTTTATTTTATATTGACCTTTGATTTGTTTCATTAGGGTACTGATGACCTAGTAGTTGAGTGCCCTTAAACACCAACCATTATCAATCATAATCATAATGTTTCACACACAGGTTTGTTTGTGTTTTTTATATATATTAAGCACATTTTTTTTCCAGACTAGCAAGATTCCTTGAGACAGCTGGAAGTGTTCTTAACTACTTTGAGCCATTCCTTGGACGCATTGAAATAATGGGTGGAAGCAAGAGAATAGAACGAGTCTACTTTGAAATAAAGGAATCCAATATAGAACAATGGGAGAAACCACAGATTAAGGTAATGGTAACAATTTTGTATTCATATCAAGCTTGCTGCATTTAAAAGAAATTGGATTGCTGGCTTAGAAAGAAATTAAACTTTCTTTTTGGGTTTCTTCCTTGCTTTTAGGGAGAGAAAAGACTGCAATATTCAGTTGCTGCCTTGCTTAGCATCAGTGCTGACAACATGATAACTTACTCGTACAGAACAAAAACATTCTATACAACAGAGGCAGTGTAGCAGTTGTAATTTTGCTCTCTCCGCTGCTTGCATAATTTTGTCTGGTTCAGCAGATTCCATGCTCATGACATTCAAATAATCTGCAATTTTATGGATCAATAAGAACTTTTAGAGTCATAGCCTATTTGAATGAGGCTGTGGACACATAAACCAAAGTTGGCTACTGTCTAAAAAGCATATTTTTACTTAAAATGACTGAAATTTGTTGTCACCCTCCTCAATAAAATTAAATGCAACAATAATTTTACTAAGCCAGAATTCATCATATTACAAAAGCATCCATTACAGTGTCCTTGTTGTGAATAAGCACATGTCCTAACTTGTCTTGTTATTCATAACCACATTTTGATTGTTATAAAAGAGGCAAGTCCACTTAATGGAAAGATTTTGCCATTTCTCGTAATATATGTTTAAGCGCTTTACCTTACAGAGAAACAGAATTTTACATATCTGGTTATACATAATTGTAGAGAATGAGGGGAGAATACAGCATTACACATATTTCATGTTTGGCCAAAACTGAAATTATCAAATTATTCACCAGGTCAAAGGTTTAAGAAAACAGAGCAGATAAGAAAGTGAGTGATGCTCCGAAGACAACCACATGTCAAAATGATTATTTTTAAGTATTTATAAATCCACTGCCACCATTCTACAAATATTTCTTAAATAACTCTTGCAATGTATTCTTTTTCAACAGGAATCAAAACGTGCCTTCTTTTATTCAATTGTCACTGAGGGAGGTGATAAGGAAAAACTGGAAGCTTTTGTAAATTTCTGTGAAGATGCTATCTTTGAAATGACTCATGCAAGTGGTTTAATGGCTGCAGAAGAGTCATCTGGTGGAGGAAAAGCTAGGGAATCTACATACACATATGTCAGTGAGGAAGATGAAGATGCGTAAGGAAAATTATAAATTAATCATATTACAAGAAAAGCAATATAAGCAAATCATTAAGATACGTTTTGGAAAGACTTCAGCTCAATAGTTTTTGTTTGTTTTTTTTTTTTTTTGTTTGTTTGTTTTTAACATTTGCTTATCAGTACATTTAGCTTGGAAAAATTAGTTAATATTCTGTCTTTTATACCTGGGACTAATTTATATTTTATATAGATAATAAATATGTGAATATTACAATTTCTGTATTTTACAGGGCTTCAAAGGATCCAATTCGTCGTACAGTACAGGCTTTCAAGGATGCCATCTACTTTTCCTTTACAATGCTGTCGCCATCACATATTAAAGCCAAAATTGCTGAGATGCAACAAAAGTCCATTCCAGAAATAATCCTTGGTTTCTTGAAGTTGATATTCTATGCTTTCTATTATTCTGGCTTTGGTGTTTCAATAGTAATCAGGTAAGTTGTTTTAAAAGAGTAATCCTCATGGGGTATGGGGCTGATCTGTTTTTAGTAATACTATATTAAACAGGATTCAAAGACAAATTCTGTTGCTTTTAATTGTTATGCTGTCTATAAAAATTTGATGTAATGTTCTATATGCTTGTATCAATGTGCAAAGCAGCATGTAGTAAGTCATAGCTTACAATATAGAGATAAAATTATAAGTAGAATGGAATTTTCATAGGAAAATGTTGCAAAAATTATCTATAACATACTCTCAATGTAGCTAGAATCATTTTGTAATTATCACTAATTTTCAAGATGATTATACTAAAATTAGCATTACATCTTTCTAATGTAAAACTAGTAAAATGTTAGATACCTGATTTTACAACAATAGAATTAAATCATTTCATTGAAACAAGTCATTAGCTTCATAAATTATTCCCATGCACAGAAAAGAATTAACGTGAACTAAGCATCATAATGATATTAGCTACAGAAAATGGATTTGGGAAAGAACTACCGCACAAGAAAATACATTCAGCAAATTCTAGTAAGAAGGTAAAAACAGTAGTTTCAATTAAAGAGTTCACAGTTTCAAGGTAGGAGAAGTTGGAAGGGTAGTGTGATCTCATAAACAGTTATTGTGTGAAAATAATGGCAGTATGGGCAAAAACCATTCATCACATAAGGTCGATGATAATAATGACAGCCAGGAAACAAGGGAAAATGGAGGGAGCATTGGAAACAAGAACTATCCAAAAAAATTCAACTGGGGAAATTGCAGCCTCATGGAACCGATATCAGCAGACAGTCCACCACATGAAAATTAAACAATAGCAACGCTGGATGTTGCAATCAACATGCTAATCAAGGATCTCCAGACAGCAGTTAATAAAATTAGTGCTCTAGAGGAAGATAACACAGCCCTAAGGAAGAAAATTCATGGAAGAATTGAGGAAAGAAGGTGATTCTGGGTTGGTAAAAACATGTGATAGCGGTTGTCCCTCGATACCTGAAATGGCAAAAACATTCAGTCATAAACAAAATGGAAGATAATGTTAGTGAAGTGCCAAATGTGAACTCATCTAAATTAGAGTGCAGGGAAAGCAACAAAAATGTATGCTAGTATTAGGGGACTCAAAATTGAAGTTCTCTGGAGAAACGTGCAAGAACAAAGGTTATGAGGTGTGCTGTTTTCTTGGCATAAAAATGAACAAGCTACAACACAAAGTAGAAAGATGAACATAAATGAAATGAAGCCAAAAGTAGTGTTAGCGCATGCTGGAACAAATAATATTAGGCGAGCTCGAAGGGCTGAAGAGGTTATGGGTGAAAGATGGACTTAGTGAGGAGTATCTGGTCCCAGTCAAAAAACATAAAGATTCTGAGTGGTATCCTGAGCAGTAATGATGTGAGATGAGGAAAATGTTAAGGATCAACCAGGAGCTTGTCTGGATGTGTGCGACTTCAAATTGTCTGATGGTGGATGGTAATTATGGTTAAATGCCCATGACTTTGGGAAAGATGGCATACACTTGAACAGGAGAGGGTGACATATATTTGGGGAATTACTATATAAGACAATAAGCTCAGTATTTCAGAAAAACTAGCTAAAGTTGAGGTGGAGGCATTGTTGAAAAAGCCTGAACAGGTCCAAGCAGGTAAGGTATAGTGAAATATTCCCAAAAGAGAATGTTATCACTCAAACAATTTAAGTAGACAACAAACTCACTAAATATACTGCATCATGATGTACAAAGTCTATTCAACAAAAAGTGCCTTTAGAGGCATCTCAGAGAGCACTGGTTAAGAGAAATGGATATAAGTTGTATAAATGTACCTATTTTATTCACTAATTCCTAGCTACTGCAGGTCAAATAAAAAGGGGGAGAGTCATTTATTTTTGTAAAATGCAACTTAGATGTGAAAATTATAGCACAGTTTGAAGAGATAGGTGCAGAAGAACAGTTTGAAATTAATATGATGGAGATTAGTAGCATAAAAGTCATTGTAATATGCATATAAGAAATTCTACTAGTGATATAAACATATTAATTGATAATCTAGGTTATATTATATGTAAGCTTCAAAGAAACATAGACAAGTCATAATATTAGGAGATCTTAATCCAGTTATAAATGTCCCACATGGTAAAACATTGGGCACAATGCTGAACTCATATGGTCTATCACCAATAGTGAAAGAACCCATCCAGGTAAAAAATGATATAGGTCTAATCTTGATTAGATCATCCTGAACACTATGTACTGGGACGTAAGGTGGATAACTGTAGCATGGGCTTTTCTGACCATTTTAGAAATATCTTGTCTGCCATATTCAAGACAGGAAGAGTACATATGCTACAAATGGGGAGGGAAACCAGTCATTATTTAAATTATCTCTTAAAAAAGAATCATGGGAAAGGGTATTAATTGTAAGATGGTAAATTATGCATATTTAAAATTCTCTGGCACTTTTAACCATTATTTAAATATTGCAGCTCCCAGACAAAAGGTTAAGGTAATTAATAAATCAAACAACTGGTATCCAAAGGGGATACAGATCTCTGGCAGGAAATTAAGATTGCTAAATAAAATGCTGAAACAAGGCAATAATTCTGATCAGTTTAAGGAATACTTTGTAAACCACAAACAAATTTATAACAAAATTATTTGAGCAGCAAAAAGACTACACAGTGACAAATTTATAAACTAGGCAGGGAACAAGTCAAAGGCATTAAGGGAAGTAGTTAAAAGGGAACTAGGAAAATCAGGTGATAACGTCAAAATAAATGGAGATTAAAAACTGAACCCTCGTTAGTTGCAAACACCTTTAATAATTTTATACAAATTTAGCAGAGAACTTACTACAAAACAAATAAACACAAACCTGAAAGTATATCTCTCAATGCACCACAAAATTGCAAATACAATCTTCTTATTGCCCACAAGAGTAGATGAAATAAAATGCATTAAGAAACTAAAGAATAAATGCTCTCCAGCATTTGATGCTATAAACCTCTCTTGCAGCCATTAAGCTATATAATTACCCTATCCTTAGTACAGGAGAATTTCCCGAACAGGTGAAATTGGGAATAGTCAAACCAATATTTAAAAAAGGGTCAGAACAAGAGGTAAAAAATTACAGTCCTGGTCATTGCTTCCCGTTTTTTCCAAAATCATTGAAAAGGTTCTGCACCAAAGTTTGTGGTTTTTTGTTGTTGTTTTTTTTTTATTTATTTACAAAATACGAACTCATATCAGCTTATCAACATGGATTTCAACAAGGAAAGTCAACCATAAGAGCGGTCACAGACTTTTTCAGGGGGTTTATGAAGCAGTCAATAGTAAGGAAATGGCAATGGGGCTTGTCATGGATCTGTCTAAAGCATTTGATGTGATGGTCCACAATATCCTGATACTAAAATTACAAACAATAGATAAGGAGTCATATCTAAGTAATCGAAAACAGACAGTGCAAATAACCTATAAAGATCATGAAACTTGGTCAATACATTGCAACTATTCCAAGGAAAAGAATGTAAAATTGGGGTGCCACAAAATTCTATCCTGGGGCCAATTCAGTATTCAGTGCATATCTATAATTTAGCAAATGAATTAAATACTGCCAGTATAATTCTATATGCTGATGACAAGAGTCTGTTTATTAAAAATAAAAATGCAAATAGCCTGCATGACAATGTTACTCAGTCATTTAACCATCTCTTAGGGTGGTTTGAAAATAGTAAATGTATAGTAAATGAAGACAAAACAGTAGTGATGTTGTTTCACCATTCCAAAAATAAGAATTTAAATAATTACACAGTACAGCTCGGGAACAAATCTATCATCTACTCACACTCAGCAAATTTTCTAGCAATTCATGTAGATGAGTGTTTAAAATGGTATTCACACACTGCCTATTTAACGCAAAATCAGAGCAAAAGCTGCTTTACTATCAGAACAGCAGTAGAGAAACTAAGTAGTGAGTCTCCAAATGTGCTATAATATTCTCATATTCACACATTTCTAACATATGGGGTCATGTTTTGGGGTAATTCAACAAAGAGCAAGAAAACCTTTAACCTACAAAAACATATACTCAGGTTTATTGCAGGGAAGTCAACAACAAGTAGCTGTAGACTAATATGTAAAAAGGTGCTACTTTACCATTGCCCTCAATGTATACATTCTGTCATGAAAGTACCGGGAATTGATCATTTAAAAATCCTGTTTAAAAGGGGATTCAAAATTATTGTTGTCACTAAGTTGGTACAACTTTCCTCTATACCCACGCAGAGTTTGATCGTCATCTAGTTTGTTTACAGTACGCCATTTTGTTATCTCATCTCAAAGGTGATTTGCGATTTTACGATGGATAAAAATATTGAACAAAGAATCTGTCTCAAATTTTGCATTGCAAATGGTATTTCTTGTGCCGAATCACTGAAATTGTTACAGAGGGCTTATGGTGAATCGACTTTATCAAAAAACGTGCATATGAGTGGTACAGTGCATTAAAAAGTGGTCAAGATGTGGTGGAAGATTTGCCTCGCTCTGGTCGGCCATCAACAGTTTCAACTGAACTGAACATCGCTAAAGTGAAGAAAATGGTGTCTGAAAATCGTCATTTAGGTCTGAGAGAGATTGCCGCTGAACTTTCTGTGTCTCACTAATCGATTCGTACCATTTTAAACAAATGTTTGGGAATGACACACGTTGCAGCTCGGTTAGTTCTGAAAGACTTAAATTTTCTACAAAAACTCAATCGCATAAGGATTGCTGAACACATGCTAGAACGAGCCAGTTCCGATCCCACATTCATGAAAAGTGTTGTAACTGGTGATGAGACGTGGGTTTACAGTCAACAAGCTTCCAAATGGCGCCTTCCAACTGAACCAAAACCTAAAAGGGCACGTCAAATTCGATCAAAACTGAAGGTCCTGTTGACAGTTTTTTTTTTCGATTATCGTGGTGTCGTGCACTCAGAGTTCTTGCCAGAAGGTCAGATGGTAAATAAAGACTATTATCTGAGCATTATGCAGCATTTGAGAGAACAAATACAGCGAAAAAGGCCAGAGTTGTGGAACAACAACTCATGGATTCTGCACCATGACAACGCACAAGCTCACAAGGCTATTATTGTGAACGAATTTCTGGCCAAAAACTCAACAAATTTCATCGAACAACCACCGTATTCACCTGATCTGGCTCCTGCTGATTTCTTTCTCTTTCCAAAACTCAAGTTACCACTTCAAGGCATCCGTTTTCAGTTGATAGAAGACATAAAGGAAAATTCGCTGTGACAATTGACATCGATTCCTAAAAGTGCCTCAAAAATGTTTTGATGATTGGATTATTCATTGGCATAAATGTATAACTTCAGAAGGAGCCTACTTTGAAGGCGATAAAATAAAATTGGATGAATAATTCATTTCTTATGTTTTATTGACCAATTCTCGGAATTTTCTTGATACAGTATAGTATATATGAGGTACTATACGTTCAATTCAACATTAATCAGTTTCAAGTGAATGCAGACATACATCATCACCACATCCAAAATAAAGACAAACTGGCAATCCAATCGCATCAGATAACTCTGTATAAAGATGGTTTTAAATACAAAGGGATCGTGCTATATAATAGACTACCAAATCAAATTAAACAAGTTAAGTCAGTAAAACAATTTAAGAATAAGTTAAAACATTAATTGTCTTGCCTCTTCCAAAAACAAGTCATTCCTTTAAAAATATATTGATTTCAAAATTAAAATGTGAAATCTTATAGGAGAGCATATCAGAAATGTACCAAATGGACTGCAGTGGCAGTGAAAAGATCTGTTTTGGAAAAGCCAAAAGAAATGTAAGAATAAGAACAAAAGAGCAGATAACCAACATAGATTTAAAACAGAAAGAAAGTTCAGTGGCAGCTATATTCTTTTGTAAACATAAATAAATACAACATAAAAAGAAAACCAAACTTATCACATACTGGCAATTTGAGAAATTATCCACAGCTGGTAACACAAAAACTGAATATTCATAAAATATGCCATCCAGGGACATATTAGGGGAAAAAATTCATCCATCCACCACCAGAGACCACAATGACTATGAGAATCAACAATGAAATAAAAATTTAAACTGAAGATGGGAGCAATTAGCTCCCAAACAAGTTTTCTTTGGTTAAAAATAAGTGATGTAAGTGTTACAAGCAATCATTAGCCTCATAAGTAGTAAAGTTGCAAAAGAATTAAAATTAAATTAAATTATTCTAAAAAGGGAAGGAACAAGAAAAGGGAAAACGCTTTTAATTCTCTGCCAGTATCAAAGAACTAAGCAGTATATAGTACCTCAGAAGAATTAAACAAAAAGGAAATAAAAATGTTTTATAAAAGTATTAAACAGGTACATGCAATTTTGCTTTTCAGGATATGATATATTGATAGTTATTTTAAAGAATATATTGCTGTGTACTACTCATAACGTTACTGGAACTTTTATTTTGGAATGCCGTCACACAGGAGTTGGTTGAAATTTTCACCAAGAAAACATAATTGGTAGGTAATCAAGTGAATAATTCTCTTTTAGTAGTTTTCCACTGTTTTATGTTACACCAGAAGTCTGCACAAGTATTTTGTCTTTTAATAACTGAGGAAGTAGATGCAAGAAGGGCATGAGACCAAGCTTCCTGATAATCACCAGAAGATAAAAGGAAGTCTCTCCTGTTTTCTAAACTGTTCTCACGCTTCTTATCTAGTCTTTTCTTGCACATGTCACTAATGTACACCCTCTTTGCTGTCACCTTATTCTTCTTTGGCTAGCACATAGATTGACATAATGGTTTTTACACCTTTTATGTTTTGTTTCTCTTTTTGATTTTTTGTTTAAACAGCTATCATATGTAGCCTGAGTGAATGATAGTGGCATCATCCCCAACACTGGAGTCATCATGAAGGTCTACATTCATATCCATTGTTTTAACTGTAGTCCTGTGAAGGGGGCACTGCAAGATCTGGTAACTCCTGACATGAGTCCCTTTGTTATGTCACCCTGGGCTGGCATTGGAATGAATGCGCACTCACCCAAGCTTGAGGAATTTGTGCTCAAGTAGCAAATAGTTGCAATGGTGAAGGACTTTACCCATGATGGAGATATCTTTTTCAACACCTCTTATAAGCAACATAGTGTAACGAAAGTAGTGTAACTGCCATCTGTGGTTATTCTTAGTAATTACATGTAGAGAAGGAGACCAGTATTTAGAAGGGTATAGACAGAATTGTTGGAGTGGTTTGCTCTGAACTCTTCTGGGTATATCTCAATAGCCATCATCTTGATGGCATGCCGGATGGAAAGCTTCTTAGTTATCTTGCAGATCAAAGCATGATGTTCAAACAAAACATGATGGCATATTAGACTAACACATGTGGAATAATAAGTGAACTATAACTGCGGCAGCTACAATAAATGGAAGAACAAAATGAAATGTGAAAAATCCTATACCTCAAATGTAAGAGCTTTGACTTGTCCAAGAGGTTCAAAATGCGGTATGAATGTACAGAGTACAGCCCTATATACCATGTGCTCCTGCAGGTCTTGTGTAACAACACTATTTCCATCTGTGCCTGATGTGGTAAGCCCTGTGATGTACTCATGTTGCTACAGGTGCTGTCTGCATAACTATAAGGGAGCTCATTCACCCTATAGTCCCTGAACTGTCCATGACACTTGATAAAAAGTCCATCCAGGATCTTGGATAAAAAGCAAGTTCCAGGTTAAGGAAAAAGTTTCCTTCACTAAAGCCTGGAAATGCCTTCTTGGCCATCAGACTTCATTCCTGTGATTCAGCACATTTAGTTCTGTTTCCATGGCATTAGTATTGCAAACTGAAACCTCTGCGCAGACATGTCAGCCCTACAATTAACTTAAATGTGGTTAGCTCTATCAAGGAAGTTTAAAGCCCTGTTCATCTGGGAGGATTTCATGAACATTCCAACACATAGGAAAAGCAAGAAGCAGTTGCCCTCTTCAATCCTGAGGGTGTCAGTTTTAGAACTTTCATGGGCCAAGCTTTAAGCACTAGAGAGATTGTCTGCCAATTACTACAGCAAGCCAATTCTTGGTTCTGGAATTAGTTTTCCAACACCTGCAGGTGGAGCCATATCTCCAAGAAGCCCAAATTGCAAGCAGATTCAACCAAAATTTCTTAGTCCCACATGAAGAAAAAAACCAATAAATAAAAATTTGGGGGGAAATGGGTTAGGTTTCCTGTATTAATTTCTGAGGTCTATATTATAACATTAAGAGAGATTATTCAATAGGTTACAGGTGTAGAATACGAAAATTTGATATTTGTAATAATTTATTATTGTCAATACTCAGCAAAATAGTTTTCATGTTCCTCAAAAAATTTGGCTATGAGCTGCCACTGGTGAAAACTAATTTGAAGTATCTGCCAATATAACTAAGACTTCTTGGGTGTTTTTCCTTCTTTTCTACCTGCTGCTTGTACAAAATATAGATTACACTGGACAAAAAATGTTAACTTTTTGCTTGTGACATGAACGAAACCTCACTCTTCTTGAGGATTGTAGTATGCTAAACATGAATCTGACAACCAGCATGCTACATTGGTTTTCGTTTGAGAATAATATAAAGGAAAAATACGATAGTAATTTTTTCTATGAAAATCTGTCTGTGATGTCTTGTAAAACAGATTCATGATCACTTACCTTTACTAAATATTCTTTCTCTTGTAGTCAAGTTGAGGACCCCCCTGGGACTTGCTACAGTAGGCACAGGTTTGGCGCACCCAGGGTCCTGAGCAAACCCTGACTCTCGTGTGGGCAACCTCTGAGAGGTGAGGGAATCAGTCCATCACAACGCTTGCTCACATATACACCATGCAGAGAGAAAGGGATGGAAAGGGATATCCTTGTTGTTGAGGGTTGTGTATCTGAGTCTGGGCTTCTGTCCTTCAGTGACTGGAGAGGGTGAGCAACCTCATGCACCACTTTTTTTCTGTTTCACATAAATGGGAGGCTGGGAACTAACCCACCCCTAGTCAATCGGCCAGGACTAGGTAATATATCAAACTCCAGGGTGAGTGCAACGGGAAGTCTGCTATATCCCCTGTGTAGCCCTTTCATCCCAGAGGGGTGAACCCATTGTTGGACTCTGTGGTGTGTGGGGATCACTGGGGACAAAAATTAAACATTATTTTCATGGCAAAAACAAAAAAAATCCATTAAATATAGTACTGAGTTAGAAAAAACAGTGGTCAAGCATTGTGGTCCTCTCTACTTGATTGTTAATAGAACTGAAGAAGGAAAAAGTTTCAAACGTGAGCCCTTTTATGATTCAAAAGGATCTTGATAAAATTGCTGGTCCTGTAAAATCTTGCATTAGAGCTCATAATGGCATGATCCTGGTAGAAGCACAATCACCATCCCGGGCTGCAAAATTACTTAAGGCCATAATATATTAGTTTTAATATTTTAACAATTTTAATTTCAAATAAACAATATACATTTTCATAGTAGCACATTTATAGTGCAGAATTGTATGCAATCTATCGAGCCATTCTGCATGTTGACTGTTGAAATTTGGGCGACTGTCTTATTATGAGTGATTCCCTTAGTGCACTTCAGAGCCTTAGTGATCTGTACAACTACCATATGCCCTCCACACTTTATATGCTTCCAGTGTTAATGTGGAGTGTATTTGGATTCCTAGTCACATTGAAGTACATTTTGGGTTGTTTTCTTATTTCTTTTGCTGCTTGAAGTCTCATTGTTGGAAAGAAGAAAGAAACGAATTTCATTTGATTATGCAAAATAGCTAGGAGAAAAATTATTTATATAGTAAAAGATAATTTTGGAAATCTTTATGTAATGAAATGGATGTTTTAGGTTTATTAGGGCTCATATCCAGAAACCTAAAGAAAAAATTTGCTTGTAATGCTCAAAATAAATAATTGTGTATTATTGCATAATACAATTCAAAATGACAAGAAATATAAAATTGTAGTTCAGAAGGAACAAGATGACTTTAAAGGGCTGAATAGGAATGGAAGCTAAATATAATTGTTAGGTAAAGAAATAATGATCCACAATGGGTGAAAACTATCAGTTTACAACTAAATAAATGTGGTCATAATCTCATTATGATACATAGGAAGTGTAAGAATAGTCAGAAACAAGAATATGTCCAGAGGATGCAAGTTGATCATGAGTGCAGACTTGCAGGACCAATAGTGGAAGAGAGAGCATAATATCTGAATGCCAATTTGGTTTTCAAAAAAAGAAGTCAACAATACAAGCTATCTGTAAAGGAAATAACATCCTCATAAATGCAATAGACAGGAAAGAATAAGTAGTCACAATCTTTCTTGATCTAACTAAAGCATTTGACTGTGTAAGCTTACATAAATTAATTACTAAAATAGAAAATTATTGCATTAGGGGCCTACCATTAAAATGGATAAAATCTTATCTGCAAAATATAGAACAATGTGTTGAAATAATACATAAGTAATGCAAATGGTAACTTAATTAAAATAGAGCATCATTTAAAAAAGTGACTCACAGTGTACAAGGTTCAAAACATGGGCCTTTTTTATTCCTTAATACTGCATATTCAAAATAATAAAATAAACAGGTGAAATAGCCATTGGGTACGCTGATGATACCACAATTATAGTAATGGGAGAAACAGAAGTTGAAGTGCAAAATAAATTGAATAAACTACTTCAAAAGATCAGTGTAGAGCTAAGAAACCTAGTTGTGGTAATAAGTACAAATAAAACAGAATGGATGCAAATCACCTTAAGTAAAGAAACTCAATCAAACATTCAATTAGTATTAGATAATAAATACAGAGAGTACAGACACAAACTTTCTTAGGATTAGCAATAGAAAACAAACTAAACTGGGAACAACATACTGAAAAAAAAGCTAAAAAAAATAAATACAGGATTGTATATCTTAAAACAGTCACACCAGCAAATGAACTTAAAACTGTTTAATACAAATATATTATATTTTCATACATTCTCATTTGAACTAAGGGGTTGTACTATGGGGCAATGCACAAAAAAAGGAAAAAAAAAATATTGCAAAGAATATTAAGATCACAGAAACATGCAATTCGAATAATCTGTAAACTTAAGAAGATGGATACATGTAGAAATGTCTGTAAAACACTTAACATTTCTGGCACTGTGCATATATAATTGCATTAAATACACAATAAAAAATCATAGCAATTAAACTAAAAACATCAATGTACACAAACACAATACAAAAACAAAACAAAATTATTTCATTAACAGATTAAGAGGAATGTTAAGTAAAAGTATAGAAAATAAAACCAAAGCACTGTTTAACCATGTGCCTTTACAAAGAAAACAGTTAACAGAAAAAAAACCTAAACTTAAAGAAACTAAAACTATCTTTTGGAAAATGTATTGAAAAGTTTAAAAGGTTAAATAAATAATAAAAAAATATAAATATATATATATATATATGTATATATGTGTGTATGTGTGTGTGTTCCCTGAGCAACCAAACCCCCCATGGCTGCACCATAACAGGTGAGGGCTGGTGCGCTCTCCGCCAGATTTACACCTAAAGGACCTGCATGCAATGTGTACAGAACTCTAACTACTGTACTAATTACATTAGGCTTACATGCAATCACAATAGATGTTGAAATTGATTACCTTCAACATGAATACATTCCCTATATCTCCGAAAACAGTTCTGGTTCACTCAAAGAAGCTCATCTTGACTGATTGCCTGTATTTCTCTCATGATATTGTCCTTCAATTCTTGTAATGTGTGCGGGTTGGATGCGTACTCTTTATTCTTTAATGTTCCCCATAAATAAAAATCACATGGAGATAGGTCAGGGGGATGAGATGGCCACAATCCTCGAACTAATTATTCTGTCAACATACACACTTCGCAATTCATGCATAGAATTCGCAGCAGTGTACGCTGTAGTTGAGTCCTGCCGAAACCAGCCACACAATTGCTCATCTCTTGTTAGTTGTGGAAAAAAATTATTCAAAATGGAATTTACATAAACGTGTAAATCAACTGTTGTGTCGAAAAATATGGGAGTAATAATTCTACATGCACTTACTGCACACCAAACCCAAACTTTTGCAGCGTGGTGAGGAATTTCATAAATAATATGAGGATTTTCCATAGCCCAGTATCTATTGTTTTGGGTAGAAACATGACCTTGAAAATAAAACTAGCTTCATCAGTAAAGAACGTTAAAAGTGGGTCCACATCCCCATTATAAATGGACTGCAAAAACCAATTGCAATAATTAACCCTAGGTACAAGATCTTATGGTTGTAAAGCATGAACTACAGTTACCTTGTACGGCTCAAGTTTCAGAAGTTTCGTTGCCCTAAATGCTGTTGCCAATCTCTTGTCCTACATGTCCCAATGTTTTTTGCGGTGAGTGCTCTACTTCATCAAGCTTTCTTCTGATAGCAGACTGCGTTTTTTTAACATACTTTGCATTCATAAACGATCCTGTATACTTGACTTTATTGACAAGTTCATGAATAGTTGTCCTGCTAGGAATTCGAACACCTGCGTAATGAAGTTGAAATTCTCTACAACACCTTCTTGCAGAAGAGTATTTCACATACATGTCATACAGAAAAATACATTGTTCTAAAGTATACTGAGCCATTAGTACTGGATAAATTATCACCAAGAGACAACACAATGTCACTCTGAACACGTACACAGACCTCGTTACCTCACCACAGATCCAACTCGACTGATACGGCAATAGTAGAGTGCTATTCTCTGGCGGCAGGCGTGCCACTTGTCACCCAGTCCAAGGCCACTATGAAACCGTCCAGTCACTCTGAACGCGCATAGTGTATAGAGAAGGTATTGTAAAGCACCCAAAAAATTGATACAGCAATTCCACCAGAAATACATGTTTTGAGAACCTCTGAATAAAAAAATGTGTGTGTGTGTGTCTGTCTTTCAGTGGGTCTGTCTGTCTATACCGTGGGCAGTATAGCTAAAAAATGAAAAGTCTGTTAAATACCAAACTTGTTATCTAAGTTCAGTATCTTCCAAGGATGCAACAGGAAGATTTTCTCAAAAAAGGCCCTAATGACTTTGATTAAAATATTGGATATTAAAGATATTGACATGCCAAATAAAATGTATATCTTGAATTTTCTGGGAATAACCTCTGAAGACATATTTATTCTGGAGGAATTTTGTATAACTGATAATGTAAGAGATAGACAAAATTTTACATAACAGAAAATGTGGAGCCCATTAAAACACACGATTTATGTTTTTTTCATGACCATTTCTGAGATATTCCTTGTTATTTGTTTCAAATTTAAAATTTTTCTCACACAGAAATTTGTAAACTCCTGGCCATACACAGGAACAGATTTCATGGCAACCAGCTTTAGAAAGACTTGGCTATCGTTTTAGCCTAGTGTATTCCGTTATTTACCTTCTACCATCAAGGAAGAAAGTAATTAAGACAATTACTGCTAATGCTTATCTTGATTTGCATGAAGTTGCTACAATAAGTTGCTTAACAATAATTTGTTATAGCGATGTATAGAAAGTCATGTGATTGAAACTCATCAGATATTTTTTAATTTATCTAGTCATTACAAAACCATATCCAAGGCCTAGAATGTTAGTCTCTATCATAGTAGTACCTGATTAAACTTGGAATTTTATATTTTTTTGGCTAGGTACTTTGTTGGCGTGCTAATGTCTTTGATGCGAGGGCCACAAATAGAGGAAGCTGTAGAAGAGGAAAAAGAAGAAGAGAAAATGCCCTTAAGAATGTTGCCAGCATTGCCACCAACACCTGATGAAGCTTCATCAACAAATCAAATACAAGCCTTTGGTTTGGATATCACAAAGGAGGAAAATGGACAGTAAGTTTTCTTTAAAAACCAATGTTTGTGGAAGATAGGAGATGTCTTCTTTCACATATTAACCATTCAAAATATTAAATAATTCAAGATAAATTTTTTTGACAGTGTAACTTCACTTTTTATGATGAAATTATGCATCATATTTCAGGGTCTGTTGCCTCCACATCAGCCTATATTCACTGGTGTGCTTCCCATTGTACTTGCAGAAGGTCTTTCCTGACTATTTAGTAAAATGATATATGAAGAGCAAAAAACTTTGTTTATTGCTTTACCTATCACATAATATGTACAATGTACATAGTAGATAGAGAAGATATGTCCCACCCAAAATTTGATATCAAGATTTTACTAGAAATACATATTTTGAGGAATCCTGAATAAAAAAAAAAGTATTTGCTGAAAAAGGTCGTGCACTCGATTCTGTGGATAGTATAACTCAAAAATGAAAAGTCAGTGAAATACCAAACTCAGTATTTAAGTTCATTAGCTTCCAAGGATACGACACAAAGGTTTACAGAAAAATACTCCCACCCCCAACAACCCTTTACATGGAATACTTTTCAAAAATGTTGATTTTCTCAAAAATGGCTGCAATGATTTTGATCAAGATGTCATACGTTTAAGATATTTTTATTACAAATGAAATGTATATCTTGAATTTTCTGGGAATAACCTCTAAAGTAACCTCTGTTTTCATTCTGGGTGGCTTTTGTATAACCGGTAAATCATAACAGATAGAGATAAACTTACTGCACAAAAAAATGTACATCTCATTAAAACACATAATTTATGTCATATATATATTTTTTTTGTATGATTAACTCTTTCCGAGATATCCCTTGTTATTGGTTTCAATTTTAAACTACTTAA
Source organism: Hymenopus coronatus (assembly GCA_030762935.1). Taxonomy (NCBI): domain Eukaryota; kingdom Metazoa; phylum Arthropoda; class Insecta; order Mantodea; family Hymenopodidae; genus Hymenopus; species Hymenopus coronatus. The sequence continues at coordinate 81,696,070 of CM060883.1, forward strand.
ATTTTCTCAAACAAGAAGTTATCTTTCATTTCAAATCTCTTTTGTTACTCCTGGTGTTGGAAAGAGAATTGAATTTCAATGATAAACACATAGCAAGAGCTTTTGACTATCACTTTAGCCTAGTATGTTCCCTTATTTCCCTTCTACTTACAAGGAACTAAGGAATAAGGCCATTTCTGCTAGTGTTTATCTTGATTCTTGTAAGAATACTTTGTTTGCAGAACAGATAGAGATAGTTATAAGAATGGAACACTTCAGATTTTTTAGTATAAATAGCTATTTGCAGAGAGCTCAACAGTCTCTGAATAGCTTTTAGAAACTATGGTTTTTTTTTCAGTTGGTGGCTTAAGTACAAAACTACTCTGTTGTTTATGCTTTATGCTTTCCATGTCTTCTTTAAACCTTATGTCTGTGCTCCTTTTAGTCTTCCCTTTTTACTTTCTGTACATGTACTTAGTACATAGTGTAGATAAGATATTGTATTGCATTCTGATACCAAGATTTCACCAGAAATACATGTTTTGGAACCCTCCTGAATCTTAAAAAAGCAAAGCACTTGTCTATGTGTGTGTGTGTGCCTGTGTGTGCATCGTAGCTCAAAAACAAAAAGACTGCTAAATACCAAACTTGGTATTTAAGTTTGGTATCTTCCAAGGATGCGACAAAGATTTTCAAGAAAATCCCTCCCAAACCAAACTGTCCTGTACATAAAAATTTTTTTGAACATTTTTATTTTCTCAAAAATGGCTCTTAACGATTTTGATTAAAATACTGTATATTAAAGACATTTATACGGCAAATAAAATGTATAAGAACATAATCCTACATAATTGGCAAGCAGGAAATAAGCTTCACTTAAATGTATAAACTTCAGCCCAGGTAAAACATATAAAGAACTAAAGACTTGCATTAATAGTCACCCCATAAACAAAGGCAATGAAACAAAATTCTTAGGAGTTTGGGTAGATTTGGAGCTAAAATGGAACACACATATTGATTATATAGCCAACAGAGTGTCCAAATCTGCTATGCATTCAGAGTAGCAAGTAAAGTGCATAGCATAAGTGCATCAAGATCTATTATTTTGGATATGTTCACTCCATTTTAACCTATGGTATTCCAGTATGGGGCATGTCCACAAATCTCTATGCTATCTTTAAATTACAAAAGAAAATATTAAAAATAATAAAGCAAGTTCCTGTGAAAACACCAAGCAAAACAGTATTTAAGAAATTAAATATCTTACTTCTCCCTTCTATATATATATACTTGAAACATTATGCTTCATTCACAAAAACAGGAACCTCTTTAAAACAAATAATGTGTATCACGCACACAATACTAGATCTTTGAACCATATACATACCACCATCTGCCATACCAATAAGAGTCGCAGTAGCATTTCCCATTGTGGCTCCAACCTGTACAATATATTACCTGGACATTATAAAGAACTGGTTTACAGCAAATTTAAACATTCAATAACTAAAGCTCTCTTAGAGCATATAGCCTTCAACATTCAAGAATTTAAAAATATAAATTTATAAATACTGTTACTTGTACATACTACTGAAAATATATATACTGATGAAGTCATGATTTATGTATAAATCAAAAGGTGAATAAAGATTATTATTATTATTATTGTTATTATTATGTATTATTATTATTATTATATCTTGAATTTTCTGTCCAAAAAGATAGTCAACTGGTATGTTTCTCATGTGTTCCTTTAATCTGGTTTCCAAACTTCTTTTAGCTTTTCCTAATCAACTAGTGTGTTTCCTTTTTTCTTTTCTACTAATAAGAAACTAAGTAATAAGACCGGTTCTGCTAATGTTTATCTTGATTAACATGAAGTAGATAGCTTATTAAATGGAACTCATATCAGATTTTTTGAAAGGTATCTTCTTTTCACTTCATATAGTGAAGTTATAAATACATATAATGTAAAAATTAAGATCATTAATGGTTTTCCTTATTTGCCTTAAATTTTTTTCCATGTAGGTTCCATATGGCTCCTCATGAAAGTGCACACCCATCACCACAGTCAAGCATGGAAGAAGGAGGCGAATCCACCCCTGAGGAAGGTGGTGAAGAAGGAGTGAAGCCTGAAGGTGCAGAAGGTGAACAGCCTCTTTCTCTAGTAGATCTGCTTGGGTAAGCAAACATTTTTTGCAATATTATTTATGAATTCATTATACATGATAAGAAACATTTTGCTTATTAGAGATTGAAACTTCTCATCAGAACTAAAAATTATGGGGACAAAGGCATTATTAAATATTTCAAATGTGTATACTTATGTAGAGATGTAAAATGTTCATGCTGGCATTCAAGGATGCAAATGTAGGCTTTAATCTTGCATTGTTTGCAGAACTGAGTTTCAGAAGAGTAATTTGATTGTTATATATAGTGTTTTATTTCTATATGTTACTTTCTCTATACGTACTATGTACATGGTGTATAGAGAAGGTATTACACCCAAAAATTCAATACCAAGATTTCCCTGGAAATACATGCATCCAAACAAAGCATTTTTAGAAAAAGGTCTGTCTGTGTGTGTCTGTGGGCAGCATAGCTCAAAAACGAAAAGTCTATTAAATACCAAACTTGATATTTAAGTTCAGTATCTTCCAAGGATGCGACACAAAGATTTTCAAGAAAACCCCCCACCCCAAATTACCCTTTGCATGGAAAAAATTTCGAAAATTTTGTTTTCTCATAAATGGCCCTAATGATTTTGGTTAAAATCTCTTATATTTAAAATATATATGTGAAAAATAAAATGTATATCTTAAATTTTCTGGGAATAGCCTCTGAAGACTTGCTTATTCTGGATGAATTTTGCATAACTGATAAATCATAAGAGATAGACAAAAACTTATCACACAAAAAGTGTAGATGTCATTAAAACACACACTTTATGTTATGTACATTTTTTTCGTGGAGTTGACTGTTTTTGAGATATTCCTTGTTATTAGTTTCAGCTTTAAAATAATTATACTTTTCTCATACAGGAATTTGTCAACTCCTGTCCATACACCCAAAGGTACTTCAATCAAGTACCAGCTTTTAAAAGATTTGACTATCGATTTAGCCTAGTGTATTTTCTTATTTCCCTTCTACGTACAAGGAAGCAGGCAATAAGACCTTTTCTGCCAATTTTTTCTCAATTAACATTAAGCAAATAGAAGATTAATCTATTTAACAATTTATTGCAGAGATGTAGAGATGCTAAGGAGTTTTACCCATGAAAAAAATCCATTGTGCTCTGCTGGGTTTTAACTCGTGACCTTGCTGTATGAAGTTAACATGGTAACCATTACACCACGGAGGGTGACTAACACTATGTGTAGCCACTGATGTGATAAGTGTATTTTTAAAGTCTCTGAGAGAAATACTTTTTTTTTTAATGAGAATGCTTGTAGGCCCGTTAGCACTAACTTTTTGGTCCCAAAGGAAATTCATAAATGATTTACCATTTTCCCCAGGGTTCGCCACTGCCATACCTGCAAAGTTTGAAATTTACTTTTCCTGCATGCTATTTGAAAACATAGCAAGATGACCTCCAGGTTTCAAAATTAATATTTTGGAATAAAATATTGTTTTATATTCGGATAAATATGGTACATATGCATTGATTATATTATAATTATGGGTCAGCTCACCATGTTTGTGAGAAGTTTATCCCTGGCAATTACTTCTTTCAAGACTTTAGTTCATGAACTTTTGAACAAATTTGGGATTACTGGTTCAGTAGAAAACAAGAAGCTTGCAGATATATAATATTAATAGGAGAAAAATAGAAGAAACTGCACTTGAGCTTTTGCCACAAAAACCACTACTGAAAGTACAAGTCTGGGTGTAATGACTTATGCACATACACATTAAAACCCAAAACATTATAAATACACAAAGTTTATAATTTAATACCAGTTAAAAAAAAAAAAAATGTAAATGGCGTGTTATTTATGGACGCTCTTTAACTACTGTGGTTCTCAGTATCTCATTCTATAATGGGCATGAAAGACCGCTTAATTTTGCTCAGAGGCCTCTCTATCAGGCTTGAGGTTCTTTTACATGCCGTAAATCTATGACACGGGACCAACGGCTTTACTTCCCTTCTGAAGGAAGCTATGCTAAGTATTTTTACACCTGAAAAAATCCATCATCCTCCGCCGGGTTTGAACCCGTGCCCTTGGGTATATGAAGTTAGCATGGTAACCATTATACCACGGAGGGCAACTAATACCAGTTAACTCCATAGCATGAGTGATAGTAAGAGTGCTTTCTAAAGTAAGTATGCTTCGAAACTTGGCCGACAGGCACGCGGTCAGCCATCCAGTCACACATGCGTGGACATCAAATAAAATCTCAACACTAACAATTATCAGCATAAACACAAAACATACCTTATCATACTTTACAATCCTGTTTGAATTCATGCTACCTTCCCACAAAAGTGGCAGTAGGCCACATCATATCCATTTTAAAAGCTGGAAACACCATCATCTTCCTTCAGCTACTGTCCTATTTCTCTTACCAGTTGTGTTTGTTGAATTTTCTGGAAGTAGTGTGTGAAATTGTCTTCATTCTGAAGAAATGCTGCACAAACAGATTGACAAAAATAAATTAATCAAATAACTTTCACATGAACGTTTTCTACTGGCTATTATCAAATCTATAAATAGCATCTACAAAGCAAAAGCTTATACAACAATTTTTTTTAATATGGTTTAATGCCCGCTTTTATTACTTGTGGCACTGCAGGCGTTGACACTGGTGATACATGGAATGAAGATGGAGCGCTGTTGGAATGTGATGGCAGGGAAAACCTGCCCCTGCACTGCTTTGTCCACCACAAATCTTATGCGATCGCTTTGGATCGAAATGAAATGAAATGGCATTTTATTTATGGACGCTCTTTAACTGCTGTGGTTCTCAGCGTCCCATTCTATACTGGGCATGAAAGGCCGCTTAATTTTGCTCAGAGGCCTCTCTATCAGGCTTGAGGTTCTTTTACGTGCCGTAAATCTAAACACGGGACCCACGGCTTTACTTCCCTTCCGAAGGAAGCCATGCTAAGGATTTTTACGCCCGAAAAAATCCATCATCCTCCGCCGGGTTTGAACCCACGACCTTGGGTATATGAAGTCAGCATGGTAACCATTACACCACGGAGAGCTGTCCAGGTGAGAGGTGAGTGGTCTAACCACTCAACCAGGCACAGCCTACTACTATAATAATTGAGAAATCTTCATAAGAAAAATTTAAGATTAAATTTTGTGGAGTTGAAGTTGACTGAACACTCAAAAGTTTTTGCTCAACATACAATAAATGCAGGAACATGTTTTCATAGGCTTTTATATACATTATTAACTGCTGTCGACTAGCTAACGCACCAAAACGTGTTCCTCCATTTATTGTATAGTGAGTGAAAACTTTGAGTGTTCAGTCGATCCCATCTCCATAAAATTTGATCTTAAATTGAGAAGTATTTACATATAAATTTAATTACACATTTTTATAGGTACAAAAGCAAAAATATTTAAAATTTGGTCACTAAATATTGACTGTAAAGTTGTACTGCTTTTATGAGTTTAGAGAAGTATCACCAAAAAAAATCACAAAGTATTAAGAAATTCAAAACATCAATAATGGAAATCTCAGAAATGAATAATGTAATACAGTTAATTGAAATAAGTGTTTATTTTAAAGAGATCTATATTTTCTGTGCAGAAAGTTTTTTCCATTTCTTATGGGTACCAACTATGGATAACTGTACACAATTCTTTCCAAATAAAGAGGACTTCACAGAAATTTCTAGATAAACATTTTATTTTTATGTAAATAATTTATAAACATATGGTATTTTAATCAAAATTGTTTGAGCCTTTTTGAGAAAATAAAAAATAATATAGCATTTTCCATGTAAATGGTAGTTTGTGGGGGCAGGGTTTTCTGAAGAACATGGTTTTCACATTCTTAGAAGATGCTGAACTTCAATTTCAAGCTTGATATACATCCAATGTTTCAGTTTTGAGTTGTGCTGTTCAAAGAAATGCTTGCAGATATTTTAAAAGTGGTTTTTTATTCAAGGACTTTTAAGTGGAATATCAATATTAAATGTTTTGTGGTAAAGTACTCCCTGTACCTATTAGTTACATGGAACAAAAATAAAAATGTAGATGTCTTTAAAATGCATAGATATTTCAAATTAGTTTTTTGTGGAATCAACCCTTTCCTTTAAAGTTCCTTCAATTTATCATTGAATCTTCAAATTCTTTGTGCTATTCAGAATGCAAAGTAGTCATTCAATTGTTTTTCATTATATGTTTCTCATGTAAAGAGAGGAATTTCAAAAACTGAGCTGCATTTTAAGGATTTGACTATCATTTAGGTTTCTGTATTCAACTTGCACCTACAAAGAAATATATAATGAAACCATACCTGCTGAAGTTTATCTTGATTAACATGAAATTGATAAAAAAATCAGTATTGTAAGATTAGTTTCAGAAAGAGTAATTGGGTAATTTATGTAAATGTAACATTAGATCTTTTGTGCTTTTTCTGGCACTTATTTATAGTTTGTAGAGGAGCTATTGCATCCAGCCAAAAATTCCATGTCAGAATTTCACCAGAAATACATCTTTTGTAGTCACCTGAATAAAGAAAAGAATCAAATAGGAGTAAAAACATAGATTACACTCCAACTTCACTCTTGAAATAAAGTAACTTACTTCGGACATATTTCAGTGGCTTTTGCCACCATTTTCAACGGAGATTCACTGATGAACTCGTGGTAGCGGCCTGTAGAGGTCTCTCTTCCAGATAGATGAATTTTTAGATGAGTCCATTTGTTTGTGGAATGTCAAAATGTCTGTGTAATTTCACAGCCAGCACTCTTTTAAGGTTTTAATATCGCCTCACCCTCCTGCAAACCCTTTGTATGACAGTAAAATGTGTAATGAAACCAATTCTGCAAACATTTATTTCAAATAACATGTAGTGGATAGAAAAATAAGTGTAAGAGTATTTTATAGATGCTATATAAAAATGATACAGATTAGACAATGTAATGTGAATGTGTGTGTGTGTGGGTTTTTTTTTTTTTTTTTTTTCATGCACAGGAACTGTTAGTGAAGTCATTCTCCTTCTAGCTTCTTAATAGTTAGCAGTAATGTTAGGACACATCTTCAAAGCTTGGCATGATTCTAGATGTTCCATATTCATAATTTCTTCTTTGGTACATAGTGGGCAGTTTGGTGAGGTTGAGAGGCCAATCCTATATAGATGCTTATTCAGATAATCATGTCCAGTTATGAGACGAAAGCTGGCAACAACGGATTTTCTTGGTAATTTTGGAATTAAATTAGGATTTTGTACAGTTTGTAGCCACTTTGAATTTTTATTTTCTTGTGTTATTTTATTTATATAATTTGTATCTATTTTTACTTTCTCTATATGTACTATGTACATAGTATATAGAGAATGTATTGCACTCCACCAAAAAATTTGATACTGAGATTTCACCGGAAATATATGCTTTAGGGTCCCCTTTATCCAAAAAAAAGTATTTTCAGAAAAAGGTCTGTGTGTGTGTGTGTGTGTGTGTGTGTGTGTGTGTGTGTGTGTGTCTGTGTGTCTGTGAACACGATAACTCAAAAACGAAAAGTCAGTAAAATACCAAACTTGGTATTTAAGTTTAGCATCTTCCAGGGATGCGACATGAAGAATTTGAGAAAAATCCCCCCACCCCAAACTACCCTTTACATGGAACTTTTTTTGAAAATTTTGATTTTCTCAAAAATGGCTCTAACGATTTTGATTAAAATATCGTATATTAAAGTTATTTACCTGACAAATAAAATGTATATTTTGAATTTTCTGGGAATAGCCTCTGAAGACTACTTTATTGGATGAATTTTTCATAACTGCTAAACCGTAAGAGATGGACAAAAACTTAACCCACAAAAAATGTAGAGCACGTTAAAACACACAATTTATGTTATATAAATTTTTTTCGTGGAGTTGATCGTTTTTGAGATATTCCTTTTTCTTGGTTTCAGCTTTGAAAAACATACTTTTCTCATACAGGAATTTGTCAACTCCTGTCCATACAAACAAAGGAACATCAGTCACATAGCAACCAGCTTTTGGCTTTCACTTTAACCTATGGTACTCCCTTATTTCGCTTCTACTTACAATAAAGCAAGAAAAGAGACTATTTCTGCTAATTTTTCTCGATTAGCATGAAATAAATAAAAGATAAGCTTATTAACAATAATAATTTACAGAGATATAGAGAAGTCATGTGAATAGAACACATCAGATTTTTGTTTTTACAATGTGTTTGATTGATTTATAAGGAAATTTTGTAGTAGTTTTTTGTTTAATTTGTGTTCCTTTCTTTGCCAAAAAAAAAAAATCTGTTTTTTCATTACCATCCTCTCCACAATAAGATGGAATCTATTGTAATCAACTTTTTTCCCCAGTTTATTAATTTGTTGAATCATCTTTTGGATTTCTTTAATTTTTTCCATTTTAGGGAGTCTTACTATTGCTTGTAATGTGAATGTGTCACATTAGATCTGTTTAATTATAATTGAATTCTAACGTTTGTTAACAGTGGTGATGCAGCTCGTAAGGCTGCAGCAGCTACAGCTGAGGCTGCAGCTCAACAGCAAGCTGCAATGGCTGCCATTGAATCTGAATCCAAGCAAGAAGTTACTGTTGAACCACCAGCTGTTTCACAGGTTGGCTGATTATTTCTCTATTAATATGTAACTTTGTAGAACTCTATATCTCTGAGAAGATTTTGGTTCAAAGCAATTGATGCCACATCTCGTTTTCATTGAAACTCAGAGATTTCTATTGAGCTCTCAGTTTTCATTAGTTTAGCACATTTTATTATAGAGTTTGTCAAACAACCATATCATATATTATGCATTAGGTTATACAATATTAAACACTTTTATTTCTGCAAGCTTAGGGAACATGATCTGCTTTTAGTGAGTGTGCCCAAATCTTCACTGATACACGTTTCAATGCCCTGATAAGCTGTTATATCAAAACACAAGAGAAAAATATATTCACAAAGGAATAACAAACGTAACATAAAGGCTGCTAAGTCATGCATTTGCTAATATAGGCTCAATAATGATTTCATTTAAAGGTGCTTCAAACTCAAATTCCAAGGTTGCGGGTTCAAACCCAGTGGAGGATGATGGATTTTTTCAGGTGTAAAAATCCTCAGCATGACTTCCTTTGGAAGGGAAATAAAGCTGTTGGTCCCGTGTTGTAGATTTATGGCACGTAAAAGAACCTCAAGCCTGATAGAGAGGCCTCTGAGCAAAATTTAGCTGTCTTTCACGCCCAATATAGAATGGGATGCTGAGAACGACAGCAGTTAAAGAGCACCCAAATAAAACTCCTTTTCCATTTCCAAACTCAGATATGCATTTTTCATTCTTTGATGGCAAATGTAAAGGAACAAAATATAACACAGTGAGCTGTTTCACATTCCTATTGATACAGCACTTCTCGAGTTACAAGGCAATACACGATTGTCGCATGACGTCATTGGATTAAGCTGGAGCTATGTGGGCATTTAAACCAGGTAAGTTGTCATTATATTGCAACTCTGTGTTTAAGTAAATACAGAGTGCTAATGGTGACAAATGAAATTCAACCTTAATAGTTTGAGCCAAAACAGAGTGAATTTAATAGTAATAATAATTCTGATATTACTGTATCTTTAAATGTGGAAAGGCATACAGGAATAGTATTTTGCTGTAAATATAGAGAATGTATACAATAGATACTGATTATGAAAGAATGTGTTCAGGGAATTTGAAAATTTTAAATTATGAAGGAAGATGGATTTACATGTGTAACAAAAAAACTAAACTCCCAAAGTGTTTAAAAAGTGGTTTATCTAAAATAATTGTCTTTAAAGTTTAATACATTAATCCAAAGTTTCTTTGCTTTTCCTCTTTTGAGAGAATTTCCTGATACACTTTCTTGGTATTGGGGTTCATTTCTTATGTTGTAAAATGGAGGGTAAATTTTTCAAATAAAACACTGCTGTCTTTTTTACAAGTTTTTGCAGACTAACATAAATAATTATTTTCCAAACGGATATTATTTCTTTTCCAAATGACCAAAAAGTTTGGCTTTTTGGAGAAATGGTGCAAACCTTATCTATTTAATTGTGCATCATGCATAGTTTCTTTCTCTTATACTGGAGATCTCATCCTCTTCTGCAACTCCTTTAGGTTTTTATTTTCTCTACACATACTATGTACATATTACAAGTAGAGAAGGTATTGCATTCCACCCAAAATTTGATTCTGAGATTTCACCGGAAATACACGTTTTAGGGTCCCCTGAGTGCAAAAAAAGGCATTTTTGGAAAATAGTTCATGTGTCTGTGAATACGATAACTCAAAAATGAAAAAAACTGTTAAATACCAAACTTGGTATTTAAGTTTTGGTATCTTCCAAGGATGTGATACAAATCCCCCCACCTCCAACTACCCTTTGCATAGAAACATTTTCAAAATTTTTTATTTTCTCAAAAATAGCTCTAATGATTTTGATTAAAATAGCCTATTTTAAAGATATTTATATCCCAAATATAATATATATCTGCAATTTTCTGGGAATAGCCCCTGAAGACATCTCTATTCTGGATGAATTTTGTTGAATTCTATATAACTGGTTAACTGTAAGAGATAGACAAAAACTTTCATCACAAAAAATGTAATCTCATTAAAACACAATTTATGTCATAAACAATTTTTTGTATAGCTGGCCATTTCTGAAATAGTCCTTGTTATTGGTTTCAGCTTTAAAGTACTTATACTTTTTTTCATACAGGAACATGTTAACTCCTGGTCAAGCAAAGAAAGGGATATCAATCACACAGCAACCTATTTTAAAGCATTTGACTGTCGGTTTAGCTTAATGTATTCCCCATATTTCCCTTCTGTTTTGAGGAACTAAGTAAAAAGACAGTTTCTACTAATGTTTATCTCATTTAGCATGAAGTAGAAAGAAGACTAAGGTTATTAACAGTAAGTTGTTACTGAGATGTAGAGAAAGTCATGTGAATGGAGCACATCAGATTTTTATTAGTTTTTACCAGTGAAATACAGTATCTTATAATACATTTATTTATTTCAGATCAACTTTAATGAATACACAGCCAGAGCTGTTAGCTTCTTGGCCAGGAACTTCTACAACTTAAAATATGTTGCCCTGGTGCTTGCTTTCTGCATTAATTTCATACTGCTGTTCTATAAGGTATGTACTACATCTTAATGAGTTAAGTAATTTACTTAGAAGTATCCCGAGTTCAAATCACCGTAATAGTAGCTTATTTTGATGAGAAATGCTATTATTGGGAGAGCGAGATACACTGAAGGGGGTTTTTATATTTCTTTATGTAACTTTACTTATTTCTTTATTTGAAGTCACATTGGCGACTTTGTCTTTGGAATATTTATCAACTGGCAATGAATTTTACTTGTAATATTTATAGAATTATCCTGACTATAAAAACACTCCCACCCTCCAGCTAAGAATCAAAATCAATATTTGGAGAATATATAAATAAATATGTGTGTGTGTGTGTATATATATATATATATTGTTTTCTGTAAGCTATTTGAAATTAATTCTTATGTCATTGTTTACTTATGATTTCAGTAAGTAGTCTAACTTTAATTCTTATATTCCTAACACATTTATGCATAAATTAATTCTGAATTTTTTTTAATGTTTGAAGTTATATTATATTTCTAATATCAGAGATTTTATAACCATCTGTAATACCTTATATTTCTCAGACTGTATATTAAAGCCAAATCTATGCAGTATGTAGCTAAAACCGTATTTATTTTATGTAATAAAATTAAATGCACATATAAATCACATACTTATATTTTGTTCATCTTTGATTTCTGAAGGACATTCAGCTAAATTTGAATGAAGCCATTATTATATTAATATTTACTGAAACAACAACGTAGTCATCATCATTAATAGAAGTTTTATAATTGCAGAACAGATTTAATTACTTAAAGCTTTAAATCACTACTTTTCCATAAACCTGATTGTTATTTAGAACTTTTTCAAGAATAAGTGTTCTTGAAAACAAGTCCTGATTAAAATAACAGGTTTGTGAAGGCAGCTTGACTTGCGTAATTTATAATTTTAAGAGATAAAATTGTTAAATTTATTTAAATTCAATTCTCTAGCACCCCCCGAAAGCAAAGAGACTTGTACCCAGGTAGGGATCCCACAGTAATACAAAATATATGAAGACCATATAATTTTTAATTAGTAGTAAAAGAGTGCACTTAGATATTGTAATAAGGAGAGTAATAAATTAATATTTTCTTAAAAAACCAATTGGAATTAACACTGTGAAGCACTGTAGTAATTTATAAAATAATACAGATTGCGTCAACCAAACACTCTATGGCTTCACATAGCTAAACTTTTCCCGATGTGTTTCATCTTCGGTTGAAGGCATCATCAAGATGTCGACTGGCTGGATGTCTCCACTCCAGAGAAGCAAGATCCACAGAAGCACTGGAGTTCCAGTCAGTCGACACCTTGATGATGCCTTCAACTAAAGGTGAAACACATCTGGAAAAGTTTAGGTATGTGAAGCCATAGAGTATCTGGTCGATTCAATCTGTATTATTTTGTAAATTAATATTTTCTTTCCCAAATGAAAAATAAATCTAAATTTCTTTGGTCAACTTTTCTATGGTCTTTCTTATTCTGCTGAATGTGAAAGTCAGTGTGTGAAAAGAACATTTGGTTAACCATTTCTGAAGACAATTTCCGAGGATTTTTCTTGGCTTCACAATCCACTTAATAATAAGCAACATGATAATAGAATCATGCTGAAGTTAGCAATGCCAACTGTCACTAGGAAATTTCTTGACTCCCACTCATTGATTTGTCTTCAATCATGAAAACTCAGACTTAAAATGGTGGTACACCATACATATTTGGTAAAACCCACATCAAAATTTGGAGATACTCCCTAAGTATATATGAATTATATAAAGAGCTAAGGAACACAATTTTTCTTCTACCCCCCCATGAGTTCACTATGGGTATGGGTTTGGGGCACCTGGGATGTTGAGTCAACCCTGACTTCCTCGGTATGGATTCTTCTTAGTGGTGAGGGCTTCGATAGAATGCCCACCAACATGTAGGCCATGTGTGGACACCCATTTTAGTGAAATGGAATATCCTGGTTTATACCACTGTGGTTTCTACTTCGTCTAAACATGAGATTAGAAACTAACCCACTCCTAGCCAACCGACCAGGACAAGGTACTATACTGAACTCCAGAGTAGATGGGAAGGTGAGCCCACTGTGTAGCACTGTCATGCCAGTGGAGTGAAACCTCCACTATTGGGCTGCGTACTGGGTGGCAAGCACTGGGGAATGAAAATTTAAAAATTTAAAAAATGTTCATGGCATAAACAAAAAAGTCCATGAGCTGACTTTTCATCTGGAGGTCCCAGGTTCAATTCTCGGCTAGGGAATTTTTCTTTAACCAGAATTATTCCCTATCCCCCCATAAAGTCTGGAAGTATGAATGTGAGAGTGAATGTGCATGTGTTTAGTGATATAAAAATTATTAACCTAATGTTCTAAACCTACAGTAATATAAGTTGTTTCACAAGTCAAAGCCCCCGATATGATCATTGAACTTACAGGGGGCTATACAAATAAAACAATTGAAAAAAAGAAATCTGTTAAGGATGGTATTGAGGCAGGAAAAGTAGTCAACTCCTGTGGCCCTCGCCACTTGATGGTTAATAGAACAAAGGAAGGAAGTTCTCAATGGTGAGCCCTTCTGTGATTCAAAAGGGTCTTGATAAAATTGTTGGTCCTATAAAATTTGCATCAGAGATTTTTGCGACACGTTCCTGGTTGAAGCACAATCAGCATCCTAGTCTGCAAAAATACTTAAGGCCAATATGTTAGCAAGTGAAGGTCAACATGCACAAGACTTTGAGCATCTAATGCCTTGTGGTAAACAACCTCATTTTGGACGGTTTGACCGTTGAGGAAATTCAAGAAAATCTTGTTGATCAAGGCATCATTTCTATGTATTGGGTTCAGCGAAAAGTAAATGGAGAATGCATGCCTATCCATACCCTGTTTCTTACCATTGGTTGGATAGATCTCCCACAAAGAATTACTCCATCGAAGTTAGGCCCCCCAGAGGCCTACTATTGTAGGTTTGTAGTTTGGTACACCCAGGGTCCCGAGCCAACCCTGACCCTCTTGGTGAAAGTTCCTCTGAGTGGTGAGGGAGTCAGCATAAATGCTCACCCTGGTGCAGGCTGTGCATGGAGGCCCATGTCGGTGGAAAGGGATTTTTTGTTGGCTGAGGGTTGCATATCTGAGCCTGCGCCTTCTCTCTTTTCAGTGACTAGGGAGAGGCCCAGCATAAGACACCACTTTGGTTTCTGCTTCACCTAAATTAGAAGCTAGTGACTAACCCACCTAGCCAATCAGCCAGGATTAGGTACTATACAGAACTCCAAAGTGAGTGGGATGATGAGCCCACTATATCCAATGTGTAACTCTGTATCCCAATGGGGTGGCCCCTTGGGCTCCATGGTGGGTAGAAAGCACTGGGGGAAGAAAATTTTAAAAATTTTCATGGCAAAAAACAAAAAATCCATTAAATATGGTTTTGAGGTGGGAAAAGAAGTAGTTAAGTATTGTGGTCCTTGCTACTTGATTGTTAATAGAACAGAGGAAGGATGAAAGTTCTCAAAAGTGAGCCCTTTTTTAATTCAAAAGAGTGTAGATATAATTGCTGAACCAGTAAAATCTTGCATTAGAGCTTGTAATGGTAAATTCCTGGTGGAGGGACAGTCAGCACCTCAGGCTAAAAATTACTTGAGACCAATATGTTAGCCAGCTATCCAGTGAAAGTTTACATACACAAGACCTTGAACTCCTCACACGGTGTGGTAAACACCCATACATTCTACGGTTTTACCAGTAAGGAAATTCAAGAAACTCTTGATCAAGGCATCACATCTGTGCATTGTGTTCAACAAAAATTAAATGAATATATCTGTACCCTGTTTCTTACCTTTGATTGGGTAGATCTCCCACAAGTGATTAAGGCAGGGTATGATCCATTGAGATTAGACCATATCAGATGTTATAATATCAGCGCTTTGGCCACAAGAGTGAATTCTGCAATGGGGAGTCCACTTGCATCAACTGCAGTGATATCTCCCACAACAGAAAATGTACCTCAGCTCCACCATGCATTGTACCAGACTTGCGATAAAAACATGGCCACGATTGCAAAAAAGGTTCTCCAAGTTAGATCACTTCCTAAGCCTTCGACTTCAACATCCAAATCAGTATCAATATCTGCTACATCTGTAAAAAGCACTATAGCTACATCGCCACCAAAGCAATCAACATCAACCAATAAAACTGAAAGGTTGATAATATATAATGCAACTGAAACCATGTTCAAGACCAAGTATGAGAAAACCAGCTTCCTCAAAGAAAGCATAACACCTGCCCCCAAAATGTCAAAGGGAAACAAAAGTTCACATAAATCTCCAACAGATCCTCTTCTGGGAAGGACCCAGGTTGGCAACTTTCATCTTAATTGGTCTCTATTTCCTATTGGTTCAAGATGCTCATTCCAAAATTTACAATTGGAAAAGAGTCCTCCACCATGGAGAAGGTGCAGGAGGATACAGCCCTCACTACCAGAAGGATAGAGACTAAAAGGCAGAACCATCCTCCGGTAGATGTTAGCCTAACACCAAAAATGAATGAACTGAACCGACTATCGCAGCCTTCAAAATGGAATTGACCACAATGTAGAACTTATCACATAATAAAGACCATGGCTGTCCTACAAGGGAACATATACAAAATAAGAATACATGGACCAGAGCTTGAACTATTCCTCAACCAGAATGATCCTTTGATCACATGTTTGCATACCATCCACAAGATAACTCTCAAATCTAATAGTACACCCCTATAAGATGTTATCTATCACTAGAAGTGGTTGTTCCTGCACACCATGACATTTATCAGAGATGATATATTCACAGAATAGTATCCTTATAGTCTGACATTCAGTCAGTAGTTGTAAGGATTAAACTACCATCCACCAGATTCACCATCTGTAGTATAGGTATATCTGCCTCCAGCTCTTGGACAATTATAACCTAGCTCTCCTGCACATCGGAGAGCCTACATTTCTTTCTGATGCTTTCAATAGTTTTTCATACCTAGATATAGCTGTTCACCAAGTTATCATTTTGCTTATGAGGAATATCATCTCTAATTTACACTCATGACCACTTTCTATGTATAATTAGTCTCTTAACATAATTTCTAAACTATAATACATTTTACATGTGTGTAAACCATACCAATGACTTCGAAAAATGGCTATGGAATGTTTTATGATGTTCTATGTGATTGTTAGTTCAATACTTTTATTAATTTTATACTTTGTCCTCGAAATCCAAAAAATAGACCTACTACTATTATTTTTCTGAGGTTATATTGTTCTTTAAAGTATGGTATGGTGGGCTCATATATTTTCTGTTTTTTTCAGATGCACTTCTTGAGGCTGGTCTTTATTCAGTTCAAAGCGGATGGTTGGGTCTATTATTTCTGCTTCTGATTTTCTTCAATGTATCGCAATGATGTCTTTGCGATGATACCATCAGCTAGGCAATGAGCTTCCTTGTAAACTTCTAAGCCAGTTTCATGTAGTGTGTTTGCCAAGATGGATCTTAGAGTTAATTCTAAGAAGCTCTCTTTGAGACAGTTTCCAAACACATAGGGAAGGGTCTCAAACTCTCTGCAGTAGTTTTTGCTTTAAGATCGATTGGGGATACTGTGAAATGAAGAATTGAATTCATTTCTATGTCCCTCCATTCAGAATTGCTCAAGCCTTTTTTTTACTAATTAGCCAGGTGTTTGCGGCTGTAACTTCTGTAAACAGTTCCACTCCTTTTCCAAGTCTGGTGTTCCTATCCACTTTATTTTTCATCACAGTCATCTGTACTGAGAAGATTAGGCGCCGTCCATAATCAGGGCAGCCATGTGGCTATTGGAGCTTTTATAACTAGCCCAGTTGCTGGCCTTTACACTGAATCGGCAGAATCCCCTCTGCAGTGTATGAGTGCTGTCCTGTTAGCAAATTATATCTATGGGTTTAAGTGTATACTTTCGCATCCAATATTCACTCTGTTTTTCCACTTGGCTGAATGAACATTATAGAAAGTCCAAGACCTTCAGGTTTTTGTTTCTGAGAGCTTTTACGGAAGTACAATATTGAAATGCATGTTTTCTAAGAGGGAGAGAGTGCACCCACCTTGGTTGCATGCTACATCCCATGTAGATCTTGGGATGATGGCATACCAGAAATCTACATTGCTTGTATCTAGTATCTGTACATGTTTGTATCATTTTTTGAAATAGTT
This sequence comes from Hymenopus coronatus, assembly GCA_030762935.1. Lineage (NCBI taxonomy): Eukaryota > Metazoa > Arthropoda > Insecta > Mantodea > Hymenopodidae > Hymenopus > Hymenopus coronatus. The sequence goes on from CM060883.1 coordinate 81,713,599, forward strand.
TTCTAAATACACTTATATCTGCCTTTTAGCATAATTTGTTTTTCATACATTCAATTTTTATACTTTTGTTATTATCTATATTTAAGATTTATTTTTATATTGATCTTTAAATCTGGCTTTTGCCATGATTTGTTTCATAAGGGCACTCATGAACTAGTAGTTGAACACTCTTAAACATAAACCATTATCATCACGTGCTATTGTTCAACTTAGTTTTCTCAAATCTCAGAACCTTCATAGCAATCCTCATCAAACATTTTGAAAGGGATAACTCAGAAGTATTGAGACATTTTACTATCATCATCATTGTCATCATCATCATTATCATTGATGCTGTTGTTACATTACTGCAGTGATAGAGGAGGATATTAAAAACAGAAAATGCTGCAATTAAATCTGATTCAACATATAAAATAATAATTTTCTTTTGTAACTCTGACACAGAATTCATATAAAAGTAACAACAGCATTTTAGGTAAAGGTAAAATAAGGGTAAATATCCCAGTTCCTCATGCTAATACTTTTAAATAGTTTATACACTTAAAACAAATGATACTGCATAACTCTAAGCAACGTTTTATGGTCTGTGCTTCCATTAAAATATGATATTTTTGCCTGCCCTTCCCAACTTTATATATATAATTTGAAACATTTACTCACCAAAGGCATGTTACTTCGGTCTTACAAGTCGGAAACATTGCATCTGTAAGTTTGCTTTGCCCCTATAAATCTTATAAGATGGTACAAACATGTAAAATAGACTCTGAATAAATGAATATTTATAATGTAAATAAAATACTGTAATTATAAGCCATAACTGTAATAAATCTGATATTCAGGTGTTAAGAAACTTCATGTATGACTTGCATTTAAAGCTGGAGAATTGGAGCAAATTTTGAACACTTGTACATGTGTGAAGATTATAGTGAATTATAAATAATGATCTAATATAAGGTGTATTGCATCATTTAATTCACCTATATGCTTTGCAGGTTACAACACTTGGTGAAGATGATGATGGTGGTGATGAAATGGATATTGGCAATGGAAGTGGCAATGGTTCTGGAGAAGAAGTAGACATTATGGAGGACCTCTCTGCAGAAGTAACAAACTCAACAGAGATGTTAAGTGGAGAGTTAGGGGAAGAAGAAGATGAAGAGGATCCTATTGAATTAGTACATGTGGATGAAGACTTCTTTTATATGGAGCACGTCATGAGACTAATGGCTATGTTACACAGTCTCGTATCATTGGCCATGCTGATTGCTTATTACAACCTAAAGGTAAGATATATATTTGAGAGTGGTTTCTCCTACTTGTGCATAGTCCCTTCCTCATGGCAATAAATCAACACTAGACTAATTGATGAAGAACTAATAATATTCATAATAAATATGTAATAATTTAATAAAAATTCTATTGTTTTGCATTACAGTAATCCTGAAACAAGTGCTTTATTCCATATTAGATCAATGAGACTCATGCTATCACCTCTACGTGTGGCCCAAAAGTTGTTTGACAAAAGTTGTACTTTTCATTGATGTAAACACGTTAAAATGAATCATATTGAATACTTGTCATGTTCATTTAAAAGCTAATGCAGATGTTCAAAGTGGCATCCATCCACAAGAAGACAATGGCTCACTCAATCCTAGGCTTCAGCGCTCATATTAGAAAGTGTAGTGGTGAAATATGCAAAATAGCATTAGACTGTTTCATACTTTCAAGTCTTCTAGCAATGTGGGTTGATCACAGAAAATATGCTCTTTTACTTGTAATGGCTATCCAGCATAGTATCAACCATTAAAGGACCTATTCACTAAGCATTATCACTAGGGATAGCATCTTGGGGACTGATAGCGGGACAGAATCAAAGTTAGCAGAGCATGGTATATAGTTGTGATGTGTTGACAATACAGTGTGTAATGCAGTGGTGCTAATAGAAGGAAAATGGGGCAGTGATAGTGTGGTAGACTGTGATGTTCTCGCTAGCAGTGGAAGGTGATTGTTGGGTGGATGGTAAACATAAATATCACTAGAACATTTCTGAGTTGGATTTGTAACACTTAGGTGTCACTTACATATAGTTCTGCCAGTCTGGTTTCGAAGCCATATGGACTTTATTGTCGATGGTTTCCAACTGAATTTATACAGGATGTTCTATGTTGAGGTGATGGAGTGAAGGACTTCCACAATATGTTTTGTGACAGCAATTCAAAGTTGAATATGTGGCACTGGTTTTTAACGATGTGATTTTCTCTCAGATGTCAAACTCTGCTGCATATCTGGCAGGTTTTATGAGGTGTATGGTTGGTGCTATTTCATGGTTTGTAGACCAAAAGTGGTGTACAACAGCTGGTTTGTCAGTTTGTTTATATTTTACTGCTTTCAAGTGCTCTCAACAAGACTAAAAGAGCACTTGAGAGCAGTAAAATATAAACAAACTGACAAATCAGCCAATGCACACCAATTTTGGTCTACTAACCAAGAAATAGCACCAAGCATACACCTAAAAGCAGTACAAGTTCTAATCTTTGTTCTGGAGTGAGCATGATTGATGTGAATAAAGTAGCTAATATTGGAATCAACATTTGTCTCTTGTCAACATATTGCATTTGTCAGCTGACTTCTGGGCTACAGACAAGTATTTGGTAAGACTAATTTTACATTTTTACATCACTAAAACTGGATTTCTCAACATACTTTTGGGCCACATGGTACTCAATTTAAACATTCTGATAGACTGAGGTCACCACACCTTTGTAGAATTTGATTCTGGCTTTAAAGATATCACACATTTTTGGAAGAATGATGAAATAATATGGAATTATTTTGATATTAAGCCAAATGAAGATTCCAGGCCTTCCTGGGATTTATTACATGAAAAGACCTGTTGTATCTTATTTTCCCCATTGAGTATACTTACTCTCGGAAGTGTCCTGTTCTTGACTTTCAACATATCCCATTGGAGAAAGGATCAATTTGTTATAGGAAAAGAAAGGTAAACAGCGTGTGCTTATGGACCAGAAATTAGACAAAATCGGAGAAAGCTCAGAACCTCAAAAATCTCTTACGTGCCTTACCCAGTAACTGGCATTTTAAAAGCTTTAGCATGAAAAGCAACAAAACTTTTAAAACTCAAACCATACAAGGTTACTGTTGTCCAGGAATTGTTACCTCATGATCACCACAGTGGATAAATTTGTGTAACTGGATTTTGAGGAATGTTAGTGATGAAACAGTCAATGCACAATTAATACCGTTTAGTGATGAAGCATGATTTCATTTACATGGTCATGTGTCATCACAACACAACCGATATTATGCTACAGACAAACCCAATTTCATTCATGAAACTCCCTTGCATGATCAAAAAATGGATACAGAATAATACAGCCTATTTTTATGAGTGTACAAATGCAGAAAGATACGGAAACAATATACTCGCACCATGTTTCGAACAGCTGACAGACATTGAAAATCAGTCTGAATATTTCCAGTAGGATTCTGCCACCACACATACAGTTGATGAGTCATTACAGTTTATTGAGGACATTTTTGAGAATAGAATCATTAGTAAGGGTTTATGGCTCACTCGGTCCCCTGAATTTATGGCATGTGATTTTTATTTATAGGGCAACTTGATAAAAAAAGTATACAAAACTAATACCCACATATTAGAAGAACTAAAACAAAATATCAGGACAGAAATTAATACTATTTCTGAGCTGAGCTAATGCGTGTGTGAATTTCCTCAGAAGATGCTGTAGATCTATTGATGCAGATGGACGGTATTTCCAATATTTCCTGTGATAAGATATATTTTGTTTTATTCTGAAAATTGTTAATGCGATTTGGGATTTTATTTGATGCATATGTGACTGGATAATAGGCTGTGCGACTGCCAGCCAAGTGTATAGTATGTGACTGGGAGACAAACCGTATGCCTGATGGCTAAATTTTGTAGCATCCTTACTATATATAATAAGAATGGATATTAAACACTATTAAGGAGAAAAAAAGAATAATTTGCTCTCTTCAAAAATTGTACCTGGTTTCCCGATTATTACTTAATTTTATTTCTGGTAGTGTAGTATTAATAAGAGTGGATACTAAACACCATTGAAAAAATGAAAATTGTCTCCCTTTTTGATATTAGAGAAAAACAAGATAAATTGTTAAAGAGAATGTTTGCTACTTTAAGACCAGCACAAAAGGCTTAGTTTCCCAAAAGGACAATGTGGGTAGCCAATATTAAATTAACCGAGGATAGGAAGGATGCTCCTTGAAATAGTTTTAAAGACCAACATGTAAGTGGAGAAATTTAAATAGTTTATAATTTTGACTCATTATTAAATGGTTCCTGTAATGGTGCTCCACTATACACAAATATTCCTAATCATTTATATACATATATTTATTAATGTATTTGCAATAATACATTATCATGTGTGTGCATGTATGTGTGTTGATGTTAATCTATATTTTGTGCATAATATGAATTTGATGCATTATTTTTTTTTAATAAGGTTCCATTGGCTATATTTAAACGTGAAAAGGAAATTGCAAGACGACTAGAGTTTGATGGCCTCTACATTGCTGAGCAGCCAGAGGATGATGATATAAAATCACATTGGGATAAGCTGGTGATATCTGCAAAGTGAGTACCTATATCTTTAATTAAAAGAAAAATATATGTGTATCACCACACTTCTGATACACCAGGACTGAATCTGATTGTGCGCACAGATGGGAGTGAAAATTATATTCTTTTAGTCTGTTAACACTTATTTTAGCAGCTAAAATGAATTCTGTACAATTTTTGTGGCATTATTATTCACATACAAAATGTATAAAACAAGTCGTTGAAGGGAGAGAATGATCAAATACAGGAATTTCTCCTTACTTTATTAATGGCAAGTTCCATTAGATTGTAATTAATATTATATGCTGACTTTTAAATTAAAAATCAGAATGTGTTCATATAATAAGTGGTTTGTACTCTTAACAGGGCTATATTAGTTCTTCTATTTGCTTATATTAATCTCATAAATAATGAATAGTAATAGTGGAGCAAATAAATTCTAAATAAATGAATGACCTTTTAAATAAAGTAATATACAGGACATGTTTCATCTTCTTTATTTGTTCTCTTACTTTTCATAGCATATAGAGCAAAGTTTTAAAATGCAATTATGCATATAAAAAATTATTTTACATTAATTCCTGTTCAAAGATATCTATTGCAATTTGATATATAATTTGGGGATTTTTATTTCTCCTTTCAAGTTTTATATTTAATTTGTATATTGTTTAAAAGTTGTTTCCAATTAATGCATAGGCTAACTGCAGTTCATTTTGCAGAGGAAAAGGCGATCCAGAAGATTTGGGTTAAATAGAAGTTGCCTTATTGGAAGCACAGAAACTCTGGCAAATCTGCCAACCCTCTGCCTCGAAGTCTGGTTCCTATAGCTCAGTTACAGCTTAATCAGCACCAAGTCAGGAAATTGCAACTCAGACCTGTGTGTATAAACAGGGTCACAATTACAAGAAAGGTTCTCTCAATTAGATCACTTCCTGGGCCTTCGACTTTGACATCTAAGTTCGTACCAACATCTGCTACATCTGGAACTGTAAAAAGCACTTCAGTGTATTGCTATCAAAGCAGTCGTCAATCAATTAGACTGGCAAGGTGATAGCATACATATAATCCACTTGAAATACAGTTCAGGACCAGCTATGAGAGAACTGACTTCCTTAAAGAAAGCACAAAGCCTACTCCCAAAACAATGAAAGGAATCAAAAGACTACATAAATCTCCACACAAATCCTCTTGTGAGGAATCTTCTGGGAAGGACTCAGGTCAACGATTTTCATCTTCGCTAATCTTTATTTCTCATTGGGGGCCCTGTGATGCTTATCAGAGAAGACATATTCACAGAATCTGTATCCTTACAGTCTGACATCTAGTCAGTCATGCTAAGGATTAAACTGTCATCCACCAGATTCACCATTTGTAATGTATATCTTCCTCCAACCTCTCGATTTAGAAAATCTAGTTTCTCAGCTACCAACATTTTTTTTTCCCCTGAAACTGTGAAATCTTCTCAGAGGAAATTTCAACTGCACCACTGAAGATGTCTATGCAGTTGTGGACAAAACATCTAAATCATCTTACTTCAGCAGACCATGTCAAAACAACTCAAAAATAACTTCTGGTTATATTGATTCTGGCCGTGAAAGCTTACATTCTCTCTGTATTATAATAGTTGGTGCAGTTAATCACAACTTTCTAGTAGTACATTTCTTTCTTACAGAATCAATGCTCAAAGTACAATCTCTCAAGTCTTTTCACTGTAACTCATATATTCTTCCACTGAGTAGAATTGGTTAAGATTTAGGAATCTGTGAATGTCCTTTTTAACTTAGTAACAGCTTTAATACTCTTTAAGGGATCAGGTAGTTGGTTAAGTATTTTTGTGCTACTATATTTAAACAATTTCTGGAGAAGTGTAGTTCTGTGGGCCTTCATATGAAGTTTATTTTTGTTCCTCATATTGTAGGCAAGTATATCTGAGTTTTCTGTCATATTACCCAAATCACTTTTAATATAAATGAACATATCTTTTATGTACAGACTAGGAAAAGCAAGTAATGTTTAGTTATTTGAAATGCTCCCTACAGCTTTCTCTAGGGGGAATGCCCAACATGATTAACACTCTCTTTTGTAGTTTAAACATTGAGTTACTGTAACTAGAATTTCCTCATAGCTTTATTCCAAATAACAGTAGTGACTGAAAGTAAGTGTAATAACAAGTTTTAACATCCCATTAGAAACACAAGGTGAAGGATAAAGCACTCACATGTTTGTCCCATCTAGGATGTTGGTCAACCCATAGACCCAAAAATTTAGCTTTAACTTTTAATTTAACTATTTTTTATCCAGATTTAATCCTTGGCAGCTATAGTTTTATTCTTATTGATTATTAGCTTATTTACTTTAAAGCAGTTTGAAACTTTGTTATGGCACACGATATGTTGTTTTCAAGATTCATGCTGTCCTTTTCACATATATACTTGTGTCATGCAAATAAATTAATTTTTACGTCAGATTCACTTTTTAAGTAGTGTGGTAGATCGTTATTGTAAATCAAGAATAAAAGGGGACTCAGGACTGTCCCTTGAGGTACTCCAGAGGAAACCTTTCTTTTACTTGAGATTTTGTTTTAAGTGACCAATTTTTGAATAAGTGTTGTATATTTAAATATGAGATAGACGTTAAATAGGTGATTTCCAGACACTGGTGACATTCAGATGCATTTCTTGGCAATATATCTTGTGAAATAGAAAGCACAATAATTATAGTCTTCAGCAAAATTGCAAATGAATGGAAATACCATTAACCATTTAAGGATTAATAAGGAAGAAAAGAGATCACTATCTATACTGTGGTAGCAAATTCTGGTTATTCATGCTTCAGATGCTGCCAAACAAATGACCATACTACGAAACAGCATGCAAGTTAGTGTGCTGTTTAAACATAAACTTCATCACAGATAAAGATTTGGAAGTTGATCTTAATTTGGTTTTATAATTACATGGAGCCAAAATGTATTGAGAAATTTGTTTGATGTCCAATAGCCAACTGATGTCATTCCATTATGTACTTCCCTTAATTTGCTTCCAAAGCATCTGCAATTCTTAGTGAAATAATATATAGTAGATACTTAGTAAATTGATACAAAATTCTCCATTTTCTTGTTTTAGGTCATTCCCAGTCAGCTATTGGGATAAATTTGTGAAGAAGAAGGTTCGTCAGAAGTACAGTGAAACATATGATTTTGATTCCATCAGCAACTTACTGGGAATGGAAAAGACTTCATTCAGTACACAGGAGGGAGAAACTGGAAGTGGCATTGTACATTTGTAAGTGTTAATGTTCATTATAAATTATTCCAAGAGAAAATAATTATTTGATTGTTTAATTTGGGTACAGAAGCTAGGAACTGTGATATATTTGAATTAGAAAATTAATTGAGCTGGGTGATAGTAACATGTAACAACACTAACAAATAATTTTTATCTGGACATGATTCAAAGCAGGTGTGCGCTTTATCTTCAGCAGACTCCAACTGATGCTGTATTTGTATTTAATTAAAAACATACGACAAATCTGTTGTTACTCACCACTTTTGGTCATTAAACCATGAAATAAGCCAAAATATTACACTTATAAAACCAGCAAGATACATACAGCAGAGTTGGATGTTTGGGAGAAGATCCACATCATTAAGAACCAAAATAATCTAATGAATTTTGATTTGCTGCCACACAGCAGTCTGTGGAAATACATAACAGGAACAGTAATCAGGTCAATGTCAAATAATTCAAAAACCCACCAGAGGAAATACTGTGTCAGTTGGAGTCTGCTGAAAATAAAGTGCACACATGCTTTAAAATATGTCCAAGTGAAAATTATCTGTCAGTGATGTTACAGTGTTACTATTATCTAACTCAATTAAACTTCTAATTATTTGATTGTTTATTTATTGTCTCTGTTGGATAAAATTGAGTTTTTGCAGAAATTTACAAAATGGACCAGCATGAACAAATGTAATTTGTTTATTTCTAGATGATTTTCAACTCTAACTTTTGTATTTTATAGAACTTTTGGATAATATAGTGCAACTGCAATGTGATTTAAGTTTTAGTTGTATTAAAAATGCTAAAGCTGAATGGAGTTTTTCTTGATATTCCTTTTTAAATGTTGGTATAACATTTCCAATCAGTATACATGAAGCAATGATACCCTTGGAAAATAGTTATTTTGTTTAATGCAAAAAAATGTAGTTTAACCTTCAATTGCATTCTTATTGTCTTTTAGAATAAAAGCAAGATACCATTTTGCTATTGTGGACTCAATGTACATTTATATATGTGTGTTTCTTGATTTTTAGTTTTTGGTTTTGGTTTTTGGTTTTGATTTTATTAATTCTTTTGTTGCAAGTGAGACAAAAGTTGCTAACTTTAGAGATTATCCATAAAATGTTTATAACTAGAGGGCTGTTTCCGACTTTTTGGCAAAGGAGGCAGTTTTACAGCTTTGTGGATAGTTTCAAATTACTACTTTTTACAAAGCTTTATCCTCTTAGTGTTGTAACTTAGGAATATAGGCTGAACTTAGCACACTGATTGGTATACAGTATGATAGGCCAGAGTTTATCTGTTTGCTTATCCTTCAATACCATCTTGGTCCCCATTCACTGCACTTCAGTTCTCAAGTAAACCAACAAGCAAATGTAAATATTACCATCGGGCAATAAAAAATTAAGCAAACAGACACCACTAAGTTTCTAGGGGTATGGACTGATGCTGACCTATCCTGGAAGACTCACATAAATTTTGTAATTACAAAGCTCAATAAACTAAGCTATGCAATGAGAATCCTTAGTCGTGTATCCTCTCCTGAAGTCCTAAAAGCAGTTTATTTTGGATGTGTACATTCTGTACTTTCTTATGGTATAATCTTCTGGGGATCCTCAACCAAAACAAAAGATCTATTCTTACTACAAAAGCGCATTGTAAAAATCATGAAACGTGTCCCCATAAATTCATCAACAAAACCAGTGTTCAGAGAATTCCATATTCTACCACTAACTTGTGTTTACATTTTGGAGACTGTTATTTTCATTTATAAGAATATATCATATTTTAGCAGGAATTCTGACTACCATTCCTATAATACCAGGGGATCACAAAACTTGCATTTCAATCATCAAAGCAGAGAAACCTGTCTGCAGAGTACTCTACATCAAGGACTATCTCTTTATAACAAGCTACTGGGTAACTGGAAACTCTTAAATCAGAAACAACTCAAACATAAAGTTAAAAACCATCTCTTAACCCACATGTTCTACAATATAAACGATTTCATGACTACTGCATTTTCCTAAACTTGTATTAACCATTGTGTAAATTATTAATATCTTGTTTATGTTTCTTTAAATTGTACATACTAGTTGTAAGTTGTTTTACAGAAATGTAAATTGTAATTTGTTACCTGACGAAGCCTTTAAATTCATGTAATTCTTTTGGCGAATAAAAATCTTATGTTATCTTATCTAATGTAACAAAATGCACAGCATGCAGATTTAAAACCTCTAGTTAACCAACAGTAAATGGTTGTAAATCTTCAGTAATGGACAATGTGAACTATAAAGTTAAATCATCTTTATCTTATTCACATTCTATGGTTCTGAGATGTAAGCTTCCCATTTTTATGACATCTTTTGTTTATAGGTCATGTTATAAGAATAAAATATAGATTGTGTGCGCTAACCCTAGTAAGTAGTATTATTTGTTTGAGCATTTATCATGATACTAGGAAGAATCTCAGTCTGTGTGATGGGATAGAAACAAGCCCCAGATTTTCAAGAATTGTTACAAAATCGAGGGCAGATCAAATATAAATGGGAATTTTAATGTAACGCTGATGTTGGTCATAATTTTGAGAAGAGTATTATGTTGGGGGGGGGGGGTATCTGGAGAGGGGGTATTGCATGCGTACTGTGGAGAATGGGGCTGCATCAGTACGCCTTAGTGAACAAAAGGTACACACATCTGTTGAGCAACACATCATCATCAGATTTCTTGCAAAAGAGAGCACCAAACCTTCGGAAATTTTGAGACGGCTCCGCACACTTTCAAAGACTCGAATGTATGAGTAGGCTAAAATTTTAATGGCAGGAACAGAAGCTGTGCAAAATGAACCTCATAGGAGGAGACTACAGACAAGTATTACTGCAGACAACATTGTTGCCATTCGTGACATTATTGAAGAAGATCGGCAAATAAAATATCCAAAATTGTTTTTCCCCTAGTGTTCAAATAATCATCCAAGATGAACTCCATTACAGAAAATTGTCTGCCAGGTGGGTTCCTCATCTCAACAGAAACTGTTACACCAGGACGTTTGTCAGAGACACCTGCAGCACTACGGAGGAGGGAGAAGATTTCTTGAATCGCATTGTGACTTGTGATGAAACATTACACCCCAGAGTCAAAGCAAGCAAGCATGGAGTGGTGGCGAGGAGACGAAGCAGGTCTAGTCAAGGTCAGAACTCTCCCATCAACTGGAAATTGCAACCGTTTTCTGGGATTCCACGGGCATTTTGCTGGTGGATTTTCTTCACAAAAAAAGGACAATTAATGCAGCCTATTACTGTCACATTTTGGATGAAGCAAAAGCTGCAAATCACAATAAGTGACGCCAGCAACCAATCCAAAACATCATTCTTCTCCATGACTATGCGAGGCCACATACTGCCGCTTTAACGCAAGAAAAACTGGAGAAAATGCATTGGACACCTCTGGAACACCCTCCTTACAGTCCAGATTTATCACCCTGTGTCTACCATTTGTTCGGACCACTCAAACAAGACCTAGGAGGATAGCGGTTTAATGAAGACGCAAGTGTAGAAGAGTTTGTGAGCAACTGGCTCCGCACGTGTCCTCGTTCTTTCTATAAGGATGGCATCAAAAACTTGCCAATCTGATGGAGAAAATGCGAAGGCAGGACACTATGTAGAAAAGTAATCTGTACATGAGTATTTTTTGTTTGTTGATGCAATAAATTTAAAAAAATAATTCCTATTTATATTTGATCTGCCCTCATATAATTCCTTTTATTTTACATGAAATGTTTATACATTTAATGAACTTAACATTTTACATATCACAAAGTTATGCTTTGCTAGGAAAATTATACATGTTTCATATTCATAAATTGGTATGCATGGAAACATTTTATCAAAATTTATAAAATCTCAATACAAATAGCTGCAATTCTGCTATTAGTCATGAAGCTCATTGGATTATTTTTCCTAAATATGACCTATCATTTATTGGAGTTAAATATCAGTCATTCACATCATATGACAAACTTAACTTGCTTAAATTAGTAATGGCATCTAAATTGTAAGACAATGTTAGTCAATGTATTTTTTTTTTTTTGTTATTTTCATATTATATTAGTCTTTAACAATAAAATATAAGTGTCTAAAAGCAATTTTTATAACATAAATATGTTAATTTATTTCTATAGTATATTGGATCAAAAAGTAAAATCCTTGCAACTGCAGTAAACTGTAACCTTGTCATCAATCATCCTTGAATGTTATCACACTAGTTATGTTATTGGAGCCCTCTACATCTAAGCACATTAGACTGAATGATTGATGCATTTTGTCTCACAGTACTGATAATGGCTATTTGAATCATTTCCTTTAAAAGTGCCTATAACAGGTGTATGTAAGCCAAATTAGCATTTAGAACAGTAACCTAGATTAGGAAAATAATAGCCATTAAGGTATTTAAATAATGATGGCAATGGGTTGATCTTACACACCATTTCATATGAATTTACAAAATCACATTGAAAGCTGTGACCAATATTTAGTAGGTATCATAGAAACTTGCTGAAATTCTTTGTTTTTATTTTACAGCATTACAAACATTGACTGGAGATATCAGATCTGGAAGTCTGGTGTCACAATAACTGATAATGTAAGTAATAAAAACAGTAGCTAAATAAGTAGAAACACAATTCTGCTTCTATAAACTGATAAAAAGTTTAAACTGGCATGTATAAATTCTATCACATAAGAGGTAAACAATTTTTGATGTGCAGATGCTATATTGGCTTACTTCTGATGCACAACTTTGTCCATTTCTGAGATTTAACAATTTATGTTAAGCAATGTAGCTTTCAAAATTTAGTTCCCGAGTAATAAATTTTTTTCTCCTTAAGACAACCCACCAAAACTTCTACAGCATACTATTAAATTCTTAAAACTGAACTAAAAGACCTGCCATAAGTGCTGAAGAGGCAATTTTATGCATCATATTAATTTCCAGCAAAATACTAGGTGAATTCATGAATTACTTATGACACAGGGCTTATTGCCCCTTTAATGTTGATTAAAAATATTTTAAAGCACTGAGATATTTTATAAAAATGCTACATTAAACTATAAATATAGACTTCTAGCAGACAAAGGGAGTCAAGTTAATACCTAATGCTCAACTTCTGAATGAGCAATGAGAATCTTGCTCTCTTCCTACCCAAAACTAAATCATAATTTAGTGAAGATGTATAAAACTGTCATTTCAACCAAGCAGCCAAGACTAGGTGTTATATTGAACTACAGGGTGAATGACACAGCCCATCATTTCAGTGGAGAGACACCTTATTGGGCTCTGTGATGCATGGGAAGCACTGAGGGGCAAACAATTTTAAAATTGTACAAACTGAAGCTTTTAAAATTTCTATAGCAAAAACAAAAAATCTGATGTGTTCCATTCACATGACTTTCTTTACATCTTTGTAACAAACTATTGCTGAAAAGTTTATTCTTCTATCTACTTCATGCTAATTGAGATAAACATAAACACAAATGTTCTTATTACTTGCTTCCTTGTAAGTAGAAGGGAAATAAGGGAGTACAGTAGGCTAAACCAATAGTCAACTCTTTTAAAAGGGTACTGTTAAACATGCACTTGCCTACTGATCCACCTGAGATACAAGACCAGTCAGAAACCCCTCAGTGGAATTAACGACCATGAAGGAAAGAGTGGGAAATATTTAAAAAGTGTGTCAGTTATGGAAAAGTTAAATGGATGATTGAGTCATTTGAACCACCAAATCTCCAGGAACAGACAGAATATTTCCAGCCCTACTCTTTTTTGCAGGAGAAGGAATAATTCGGTTGTTAACCAAAATCCTTAGTTTTTGGCTACATATCTAAAATATGGAAACAAATAAGAGTGGTATTTATACCTAAGCCAAAAAGACAAAATCATGTTATGGCTAAGGATTTTAGCCCTATTAGTTTGATGTCTTTTATGTTGAAGATGTTAGAGAAACTGGTTGACAGGTATAATAGGGAGGTGAAGCTGATAAACTTCCCATTAAGTAAGAACCAGTATTGTGTCTTGGTCTTCTGCAGCCTTCCTGGAAGATATAGATACAATGGACACTAGCCGCCGAAGCTTATGCAAGGAAAGAACCAGGTAAATCATGTGAGATGGCCCTCCACCATTTAGTGCAGAAGGTGGGGAGGGTGTTAAACACAAAACAGATAGGTTTGGGAATCTTCCTTCATATTGAGGGAGCTTTTAATAATTTTCCCTTCAAATCAATGATAGATGCAGTAAGAAAGCATTGAGTAGAAGAAACACTATATACAGGGTGACGTATAATATATCTACTAATTTCAGTTGAGAAATAGAACTACTTAATAAAAGTGAAACTACTTTATTTGTGAAAAAGTGAAGCAATATACATTTGCATTTATGGATATTACACTTACATCAACACCACTTGAATATAACGTCAGCTCAGTGTCCCCCATCTGCATTCTTGAAGATGGCACGGGAATGTCTCCATGGCACATTGCACCATCTCTTATGGAATGACATTGCTTTCCTGGCCAATGGTATCTTTCAACTCCTGATGGTTTGAAAGTTAGTTGAGTCGGTTTTGTAACACTACATCACTTACTTTTTATTTCGGAAAACATGTTTCAGAAGCCATGTGCTTCCATTGTCAATTCCTTTGGTCGACTGCCGGTATTGCTTGCTGTGGTAGTTGTCTCTGTCCCTGGTGGTGGTTTGATGAACCTCTGAATGAGTAGATCGCCTGGCGGGATTTCAAAATTGAAAACGTGGTTCTTGTTTTTCCAAATATATATGTTTTCCCAACTTTTTAACTCTTGTCTTCCTTGTGATGTTTTTGAGGATTTTTGGGCTTCCTAATGGTTTGCAAATGATGCAAAAGTTCATGGCATGTCAAAATTTTGCAAATTTCAACATGGCAGTCGGAATTTACAGTTAGTGTGTAACCAGAACAATCCTCGGAAAAATATGGACCAATTGCACACCACAACATCCTGGTTAAGAGAGGGGTTTGGTTTTGATTGTTCTCTAACTCTCTGAAGAAGAAGCTTGTTTCATCTGACTTGAACAGTTGGTTAAGCAGGCATCTGTGCCAGTATTGATACAGGCAGAGTTGCATTTCAGTTAGGGAATGCATAATAATGAAGGTTTTCTACAGCTGCATTCCTTATGTGTATGAGCCAACAACCCATGGCATACCAACCACAAATACTGTAGCCGGATAATCGTATCTGATTCATGCACATTGGCACCTCAAGTTGAACAGGAATACCAATAGATACATTACATGCCACTCTGTAGGTGGATAAGAACCATGCTAGATAGAATCATCTATGTTTGAGGAAAGGGTAGCAGTAGAAGTAACCAGGGGATGCCTGCAGGGAGGAGTTGTATTCCCATTACTGTGGAACCTGGTTGTAGACAACCCAATTCAAACATTAAGTGATGTGCAAGTGGAGAAGTGATGTCAGGAACTTTGGAAAGACTGTGCTCTTACCCTTCACAGGAAGGAAAATCCAAAACACTTTCTGGAAAATAAAACTTCATGGGAAGGAGATTAAGATAGAGAAGGAAGTCAAATATCTGGGAATTGAGCTAAATTCTAAATTGATTTGGTCTCCCCACCTTAAGAATGTGTGCACAAGGACTAACAAGCAAACATTCTCATGGGACAGATAAAAAGTGATTGTTTTCTCGAAACATGCAGTTGAGTTTGCCTCTCTGGTCAGGAATGCCTCAACTGTACATATGTTACACTCACCTAATTTTGCACTGTCTTATAGAGATCAGTAAATTTTGTTTGGCTGACGAATTCACAAATTTGTTTCTCTGTGTATTGTTTGACCGTAGCAAATGTCAATGCTAGGGGTGTGGTGAGGGCAAAAATTATACTGCAGAACTGCTCTTTGAAGAAATTTTTAAACTCAACTTTCAAAAGTAAAAAATCTGATGTGTTCCATTCACATGACTAACTTTACATCTCGGTAACAAATTATTAATAAACTTATTCTTCTATCAGCTTCAAGCTAATCAAGATAAACACTAGCAGAAATGGTCTTATTACTTAGTTCCTTTAGTTCTTTTTAAGTAGAAGGGAAATAAGGGAACACACCAGGCTAAACC
This sequence comes from Hymenopus coronatus, assembly GCA_030762935.1. NCBI lineage: Eukaryota > Metazoa > Arthropoda > Insecta > Mantodea > Hymenopodidae > Hymenopus > Hymenopus coronatus. Next base: position 81,729,676 of record CM060883.1, read on the forward strand.
GACAGTCACATGTTTTAAAATGTGGTTGCTAAGGGATTGAAGTTCATTTCTTTGCCTGGCCAGGAGGTGACAAGCTCCTGTGTGAGAAAAGTTTAAGTATTTTAAAACTGAAACCAATAACAAGGAATATCTCAAACAGTCAATTCCAGGAAAAAAATGTATACAACATAAATTGTGTGCTTTAATGAAATCCATATCTTTTGTGTAGTAAGTTTTTGTCTGTCTCTACAGTTTACTAGTTAAGCGAAGTTTAAAAAAAAAAATTATCCAGAAAATAGAGATATACATTTTATTTGTCATGTAAATATCTTGGATATTATAAGAGATTTTAATCAATATTGTTAGAACCATTTTTGTGAAAATCAAAACTTTAAAAAAATTTTCCATGTAAAGGGATTTTATTGAAAATCTTCTTGCCACATCCTTGGAAGATACCGAACTTAAATATCAATTTTATCATTTAACAGACTTCGTTTTTGAGCAATATTGCCTATAGACATGTGCATGGACCATTTTCTAAAAATGCTTTTTTTTTTTTTTTTAATTCCCAAAACATGTATTTCTGGTGAAATCTCAGTATTGAATTTTTGGTTGCAATACAATACCTTATCTATACACTATGTGCATAGTACATGTAGAGAAAGTAAAAAGTAATACAAATAAATAAAAAGAACAGTATTTGTGTTTGTTTTTTTTTTTCAGGGAATATACTTTCCTCTGTGTTAAATCCACATCCGCTGTATTTTGAGCTTCTTCTATATTTAATATATCTGCAAATACAAGTTGATATAATTTATCAAATATGATTTTTTATAATGCCTTGCACATGTGATCAAAAATACTTGTTTCGTGTACATGTTTCTTAGGTATGCAAGTCTCAGCCTCCGTTTTGGCTACATGTTCTGCAGTTGTTGAAATTGATTTAACAGAGTTTTAATAGTTTTAAGACTGCGAAATAGTGCCTGCTTTTTCTTTTTACGGTTTTACAGCACTAATGACTATAGCATTATGCACCCTAAAGTACTATTAGGACTTCTTTTAGGAAGATGAAAAGATCTTGGAAAGATACTCAAAAGGGTGAGTTTAGTTCTATCAACTAAAAACCCCTGCAAGCCATAGTTAACTTCTTCTTGGAACTACCTGGTGGTAATACTTCAAGAAGAAGCATAGTAGCAGTAGCAATAGTGGTACCAGACGATCCAAAAACCTTCGAACCGGCTGCAAGGTGTTTTGCCTGTCTGCGCCCTCGCGCTCGTTTGCAGTCTGCCACTATCACAGGAAGGCACGGATGAAACCCTGCAACATTTTTAAAACTGCTTTTAAAGGCTTTACTTACCAATGTTATTAAAGAAGATCCTGAAACTGGCCACTGCCGTTGTCCATACCTTTTTGGCACCTTTTTAGGAAACTATCTATCATTTGCCATAGTCCACGTAGAGAAATGCTGGCAATTTCATGATGGATATTTTTCTTCCAGGGTGTGTGGGTGTGTCTTGTACACTTTATGCTTTAAATTATCCCAGAGATAGAAGCTGCAGAGGGTTAGGTTGGTGTACTGAGGGAGCCACAAATCTTTGCTAATAATTCTGTCCTGAAACACACTTTCAATTGTTCTCAGAAAGATTGGCTTATGAGCTGTTGCAGAGTCTTGTTGAAAAAGGGCAAAATCACGCTCCCTGTTTATTATTTCTCAGAAAAAGGGGGCATCAACATTATGTGTGTACGGGCATCAATTGTTGACTCAAAAAAAATGTAGCCTATAACTCTTTCTCTGCTAATGGTGTACCATACAACAATTTTTTCGTCTTGAACAGTTATTTCCTGAACAATATTAGATTTCTCAGAGCTCCAGTAATGATTATTTTGTATACACACATATCCATGAAGGTGAAACCAAGCCTCGTCAGTGAAAAATATTAAATGTGGGTCAATTTCGCCATTGCATACACTACTGAGAGTCCACTCGCTAAATGTGTTAACACATACAAATCATAAATAAATACATGCTGTGCAGTAGAAAACAAATGCTGAGCCATAATGCACTTTGTGACTAACTACAGAACAAAATACACGATATCACCGTCAGCTCAATACTACACTTTCAGAGCAGAGTAAAACAAGTCAGCACTGTGACTTTGTGTATGGCAGCTGTGTGTTATCATGTTTCAGTGTGTTCAGTGGATAAACACTGTGAAGCGGATCAGATGTATTCTGGACGCACTGTATTTTTTAAGAGGAAAATGCTAAATCACACAATCACTGAAAAGTGTGGAACTCTCAATACACTAAAAATCCTTCCAATATACGTTTTCACCATTGAGGAATCATTGTGCAATATTACTTCCCAATACTGCCACCTGGAATTCATCTTACTGCACATTATGTTGGAAGAGATGTGACGAAGTCTATTGTAAATTTTTGTATGTACTCAATAACTGATAAATTCAAATTCAAGAATTCAAATTGCACCTCAGGCACTTTCATTTTATGCACAATTATTATCTTCGGATCCTAACCTCTTTATACTCATACTGACGAAGCAACATGTATAGGAGTATCAATTTTTAGCCAGTTACTTGCGTTTGCCAGCACCTATATTACAGCTGCTGGCTGCTACTTTATGTACAATGGTTTATTTGTTGCAGATATGGTCATATCTTTTTAGATTTATTAACATGGCATCTCTTTATACCGTTTCTTCTGTGTGAATCTTAAATGCCTGGTACTTCACTTGTTTTATCTACACATTCTGTAGTTTATGTTTTTACATCTATATTTGTGGGACTAGTGCTTTATCTTGGATATTTATATATATTCTGTTCTTAGAACTTAGTAATGTTTTTCCAAACATTTAATACCTTAAATATTTGAACAATGAAATTCCTGTGAAATGCTAAATTGGATAAAATTGCGTGAATGTCCATAAAGTTTTAATTTCTCCAGAATGTATGTACATACAATGTGCATAGTAGCTAGATAAGTTATTGTGTTCCACCCAAAAATTTGATGTTAATATTTCACCAGAAATATAGCTTTTGAGGTCCCCTGAATCCAAAAAAAAGCATTTTTAGGAAAAGGCCCATGTGTGTGGATGGGTGGGTGCTTGTGTGCATGTGGACAGCATAGCTCAAAAACAAAAAGACCGTGAAATACCAAACTTGGCATTCATGTTTAGTAATTTCCAAGGATGCTACACAGAGATTTTCAAGAAAATCCCCCCAAAAATGGCTAATGATTTTTATTAAAATACTGTATATTAAAGATATTTATATTAAAAATAAAATGTATATTTTGAATTCTCTGGGAATAGTCTCTGAAAATCTCTTTATGAATGAGTTTTACAGTATCATATACATCTTTGTTATAGAGTTGACCATTTTCAAGATATTCCTTGTTGTTGGTTTCAATTTTAAACTACCTAACTTTTCTCAAACAGAGACTTGCAAAGTGAACTGGACCTCAATTGTTTTACACAGCTGCCAGTTTTTAAGAGATTTGACTATCACTTTAGCCTAATGTTTATCTCGATTAGCATGATGTAGATAAAAGAATAATCTTTTGTAAGAATATTTTGTATATGGAACACCTCAGATTTTTTAAACACTATGTGCATATATTTCAAAATCTAATACATAATTTGGGTATCCAAATAGTAAGTTTACATTAGTTTTAGCATGTATGAAGTTAAAATTTAGATATCAGGACACTTTCTCAGTACTTACTGTTCCAAAATTAATTCTCTGTATTAAATCTGCTGTACTATAATGTATTTTTCTTCTCTTTTTCAGGCATTCTTATACAGCTTATGGTATTTCATATTTTCAATTCTTGGCAATTTCAATAACTTCTTCTTTGCGGCCCATTTGCTTGATGTTGCTGTTGGCTTCAAGACACTGCGTACGATTTTGCAGTCTGTAACTCACAATGGCAAGCAGGTATATTTAAAGCAATATTTGCTTTATATCATGTTTCACCTTTATGTGTGTAAGTTGAATGCAAAACAAAGTCTCATTATAATTAAAAAATGGGATATATGTACACATACATGAGCAACTTTTACCATAAAATGCTTTGAAAACTTACTGGAACATTATAAATTAGTACTAATTTCTTTTAGTGATATTCAGAACAGCAGGCACTAGAAATTGTTAGACAGATAGATAACTATTTGCATTAAAACTTATATTCATACTGTCCATATGCATGATTTAAGCATTAAATCTATTTAAATGTACTAATTTTCAGTGTAGTTTTATTTTGCTCTGCAGCACTAATGTCTGCAGTGTTTTAAATTTTTACAATGAATTGCTGAGTTGGGCTAGTTGAGATGGAAATCTGAAAAATGTGAATATAATAAAACTGAGATAATTAAAGTAATCTTAATCATAGCTGTAGTATTTGTCGTCTTAAAATACTGTGTTTTTTGCTGCAATCCAATGAGTACATATTAATCATGAACTATTTTCTTTGGATGTCAGAGCCCCAAAGCACCCATGGTTTGTGCTTCTGCATTCCTGCATACAAAGAAGAATTAATCTTCAACATATTTATTTTATACTTCAGATTAGCTATTGTGCATCTAACACTGATAATTTATCTGTAATAAAATTTATCATAAATGTTTTGCTTATACAGTTTTATTATACAAGGTGGAAGGTGCTTGAACAGGATGAGTATTTGTAATGAACAGAACAAAAAGTCCCGGTATAGTTTCACTGTTTTTAAAGTAGTCTATGATTGAAAAAAAAAAAAAAAAGTGAAACTGCATAAAGTTAATTTTGGTTTAGATGAAGATTTATACAAAAATTAAATGCTTTTTCAAATATTATTTAAGAAGAGGAGATTGAAAGATACATTGCATGTTTAAGTACATTTTGAATTAAAACAATTTGCAGCCTTGCTATAATTTGAAATTTATCTTGGTTTCAATTTGCATCGTTAGTCAAGAGATTACACAAGATGTCAACACTGTAAGATCGAAAGAAATGCACTTCAGCTGTTTGTTTATTTTGTTATGCTTGTTTTCAAAACAGTGATTATCAGTTACAAAATGGCTCACCTTACTAATGCTGAATATCTTGAAATGCTATTAATTTACAGTAAAACACATTGTAATGCAACAATTGCAGCACAAGAAAGATTTCCAAATATACAAGCATCACATCATAGGGCATTTGTTTTTCGGCCAAAAAGTTCTAGTCCAGGAAGCATATTTCCTCATGTGGAAGGAGTTGGTCAAAGAAATATTGCAAGAGAAGAAGAAATCCTTCAGTTGATGGGAGCAGATCCTGGAATCAACAGCTGTAGTATAGTTTGAACATCAGCATATCCCATTGGACTGTTTTGAGAACATTTAAAAAAGAATTGCTATGCCCTTATCATATTCAGCACGTCCAGTGTCTGTGAAGCAGATTATGTGCCACAGTTATCATTTTCTGAATAGTTTCTGCTTCAAGGAAGGAACTTCTCCCTTAAAATTCTTGTAATGAATGAAGCAATGTTTACCAAAAATGGAATAACTAATTACTATAATACACACACCTGGGCTTATGACAATCTACACACAAAGAGACAAAAACTTCTGTAAATATTTGGCTAGAAATCATGGGAAACACAATTGGTCCGTAGATTCTTTCTCAGGTTTTGACAGCAGCCATTTGTTTCCAGTTTCTTCTAGAAACATTACCAGTTCTGCTGGAGAATATTTCCCTAGCAGTATTAAATAATATATGGCTATTATAAGACGGTGCAACTCTGCATATAAATAGACCCATGTGAGGCCATCTACCTTATACTTATGAAGAATACTGGATTGCTTGGAATGGAACAATAAGTTGACCAGCAAGATCACAAGATCTAAATTTTTGTTTGGGGCAAATATATATTTTACAGAAGTGCCTGATGTGGAATCTGAAGAAAGAATACTTTAAGCAGCAAAATAAATAAAAACAGCCTGAATATGCTTAATAGAGCACAACAGAATTGGAGAGAATGTTGTAACATATGTGTGTTGGCAAGGGTTGCACATTTTGAACAACTTCTCTAATCATTAAAAGAAAGTTCTGATTTATTTTCTGTTCTTGTCTTGCTTTAATCATTCAAGAGTTTTATATTCACAAAGAAAAAAGTATAATCTTGTACTCTAATTTGAGGGAATAGAAGCTAGTAATTGTGATGCATAGTCATATATGAGTTGGGAAATGCTAACACTACATCACTGAATAAACACTTACTTGGACGCTTTTCGGAAAAAATACTCCATTCCCAACGCATCCAAATAAGTGCTTTTTCAGTGATATAGTGTTAGCATTTCCCAATTTTTTTAATATATAATCTTGTAACTTATGTTTCTGAAGCTTATTTACCTTTATTAATTAGTGTTCCTATTAGATAATAGGCATAATATGTAAAGGCTTCCTCAGTTCCATATTTCATATGATATTTAGGTTATGTTACAATTATGTGTAATTTTCTGTTTATTTGCATATCAGAAGTATTTGTTTGTTCATTGCCTTAGCAGCAGAAGCTGAAGACTTAAAAGTTAAGTTGTTGAATATAAAGTAAACCTGTCAAATTTGCTGTCTTGAAATAGTGTGAATAATAAAATAGTGCTGTATTTTTCACACCATAAGACAGTCATGATTTTGATAAGAAAATTTTGAAATAAAAATAATAAAGGTTTTATTCTCTATTATTTACATAATGTAGATAGCCCATTCATTTCACTCTGTTTAGAAGCACAACAAAAAGTATCCTTTAGACTTCATTTTCACTTTCACTCATATCTGAATTTTCACTTTCTGCGGATCATTTTCTCAATTGGTGGGGGCCCAAAATTCCTTTCTGCTGCTCTTTTGCATATTGCACAACTTCTAATTTTAATGCAACAATGTATGAGAATCTCTTCTGTTTAGGCAGCATCATAATCAGATATGAGAGCTTAGAAAAATTCACAATTGAATGTCGCTTTCACGACGGTACACTTGTTACTGGCAACTGGACATAAAAGAAAAGGGCTGTGAGAGAACATTTTCCTTGCTATCACATTCTCTAACATGTTGTAGGGAAAAACTGTTGTTAGGTATGTCTGTCATAGCTCATATTCTTATATTGGTGCTATATGCTATGTTGAATCTTGAACCTCAATTAGGAGCAAGTATACAGTCCATAAGGCTCACATTCCCTTGCTAATGATCCATGTATTGTTGAAACAACTGGTAAATTTAGCAGGTTTTCACATGTAAACTTTGGACCATAAGATAGTTAAATTTTAGACAGTATTTTATAACGATAAAATTTTGTCTTATGGTCCGAAAAATACAGTATTATCTCAAGAACAGAAAGCTTTATCGGAAAAAATTCTTAAAAAAAAACACTTTAAACAATAAGCTCTTTCATAGTTTAAAAGGATATCTCACCTTCTACCCTATATATAACCTGTAATGTTGACTTTGAAAATGTATTACTTTCTATCTTTTCTAGCTTGTCTTGACTGTGATGCTTCTGACCATTGTCGTTTATATCTACACTGTGATAGCATTCAACTTCTTCCGAAAATTTTATGTTCAGGAAGAGGAAGATGAAGTGGATAAAAAATGTCATGATATGTTAACGGTAAGTTGTATATTTTTTCATGCTTAGCTAATCAATTTGCATAGGGTCACTATGAACTAATTTGCTAACCTAAAACTTTTAAATTTTAAAATGTATTGAGTGTTCTCTTAATTTTATTATAATTTATTCTTTCAGTGTTTTGTATTCCATCTGTATAAGGGAGTAAGAGCTGGTGGTGGTATAGGTGATGAAATTGAGCCCCCTGATGGTGACGACTATGAGGTGTACCGAATCATGTTCGACATCACTTTCTTCTTCTTTGTTATAGTTATTCTGCTGGCTATCATTCAAGGTGGGTATATAAGACACTGAAATTCATGCTGCTATTTATTGTAAATTTAGCAAATACAAAAAAATGAGACAGGCAATTAGTGTGAAAGAGCAATGTGCCATGGTATATATTGTTGGAATAGGTAAAAGTTCTCAAAATGATAAGAAAAAAAAACTATTTTTCTCCATTCAGATGAGTGACTCCCATATATATATATATATATATATATATATATATATATATATATATATATATATATATATATATATTTGAGTTCAGAGTCATATTCTTAGAAAAATGATGAGGGGAAGAACATTTCTCTGCATTGCTGCAAACTTCCGTTACCATATTTATGCAAATATAAAACAATGTTTTTTTCCAAAATATTAATAGAACTGGGGATGGTCTTGAATTTACAATATGCTTTCTACACCATGTGGGAAAAGTAAGTTTCAAACTTTATGGGTATGTCAGTGGCAAAGCCTGGGAGAAATATAAGTTAACTCCAAAGTCGCATAATATGCAACAGATTTTGTGTATTTCATTTTGCACCATAATGAAGTTTCTTTAGCTTGATAGCCCTTCCATCTCATCCTGTCTTTTGCCCATACCTTCCACAAGAGAGTGCAGTTCCTTTTATAAGCAGAGACCAAGGTATTAGTGAAAAAGCTCACATAATATTCCAGGTCCTCTGCATTCCTAGCCTGATCTGGGGTCTATTACTCAAGCCCACCCTCCAGATCCTTCCAGAAGGAGTCCCAAGTGGTCCTCCTAGGGTTCCTGTAAACGCAATCCTTTTCTATTCCCTCAAGATCAAAGTGGATATGTCTGTGGTCAGACTAACCTTCCAATCCTTCGCATCCTCTAGAATCCCCTATTGTAATTGAATCTACTTCTACTAATGATCATCAACTGAATTTCTAATTTATCAGAGGACACTAGTGTCAAGTCTAGGATCTGCTCCTCCCCCTGAAAATTAATAAAGGTTGGAGGTTCCCCCTGAGTCACATTTCCAGATCTGTAAAGGTTAGGAAATAAATAATGCCTCCCCTCTCCCGTTGATGTCTTTACTACCCCATACACTATAGTGGGTAGTCAATTAATAGATGGAAGTTTTTACCCTTGCAGTTATCCGCAAGATTTCTCTGAGGAGATGGAGATTCCTCAGTCATAAGGGAAATAGGCTGAGCAAACTACAAATTGCTGTGGGAATCTGTGTACCTCATACCTCACCATGACTGCCATCAGGTCCCTTGTTAGAAAGCCTGGCAGAACCCATGTGCTCCAACATATACTCTGGGTTTCTCATCGGCTAAAACGCTGAAGATAGGAAAACCCTTTAAATTTAGTCCCTTAATGTAAACTTTCCGAAGCCAAGGTTCCTGTATTATAGTGACCTCCAGATCCTGCCTTGTTATGCTATACATAACACCCTAGAGGCAGTAACACTGTTGGAGGTTAGCCTGAATGAAAGAAATCATTTTGGCCTTTCATCTCACATACATATATGCTTTCCCTTGCAAGGCTTGTTCTGTGCATAGCAACCCAACTTTTCATAGGGAGATTATCAGGGTCCAGTTTTAGGGTGCAAAACTATGTTCTGCTACCCTGTTTGTTGAGGGGGAGTCTCTCTTCCCCCCTACCTCTTTTGGAGGCAGATAGGCCAGGCATAGACCCCACAGTGGTTTTCGGTATCCCGAGAGAGAGAGAGAGAGAGAGAGAGAGAGAGAGAGAGAGACAGACAGACAGAGACTCAGACACAGACAAACAGACACCTCACCTTTCTGTATTTCCTGAGAGAGAGATAGACAGACACCTCTTCCTCCTTTTATTGGCTCCTCCAGGATCCTACTTTTTCTTTAGTTTTAGGATACTGACTGCCTTAGTTCCCACAAACTGTACATATTATCACAAGTGTTTTCATTTTGTTGATAATTCACGACCAGAGCAAAAGTGACGGGAGTCAATTGTCCTATGAGATGAAAATAGGAGTTGTATTTGATAAGACAGTAAAGCAAAATAGACTATTAATAGTTTATAATATATAGGAAGGGAGATTTTCTCAGGTTATGATTGTAATACTTACATTAGTTCTTAAATGGTAGATGACCTATTTGACCATGTTATTTACCATTTTTTTTTTTTCTTTCTTCACTGCCTCTGGAATTATAATATGGCCGACTGTGTCTACACCCAATGTACAAATATTGATATCAACAATAGAAATAGGGAACAATTATTTTATTTCAGCTTTTAATAACTAATACATGAAATGGAAGCAAATTTTATTTTATTTGAGGTTATTACACTCATCTCATACATAAGAAGTACAAATAATGATCCAAGACAGGAAATTAAACAAACGTCAAGTGCGACAAATTTCAAAGAAATGAACATCAGCTGCAATAAGATGCTTTGATAATATCGCTCCAATCAGATGACCGCAATTAGTTGAAATTACCTAATCTCGGCCATTGCATTGGCACTTTAATAGTTGAGCTAAATTGTCTTTAGCATAAGGAGGCTTAGTCCACTCTTCCACATCTCCAGGAATTGCAAATCCCACCTCAATGTTTTGCTGCAGAGATGTAGTTTTCTCTTCAAGCACCCAGCTTCCACTAGTGCTTCAAAAGGTCCCCAGAAAGGACCTCAGTTGTTTGGAACTACATATACCAATGTTCCCATGACTAGCTAGGGACATCTATAGCCCACCGAGACAGAGCCCCACATATCTGGGTAAGATTAAATGCTCTGGGAGGTCATCAGGTATCCCAAAAGCTCCATTAATGACAGATCTCCTAGGCACCATGCATTCCATCAGCTCAGGTCACCTAATGCCCTAGGGTCGAGGAGTTGGTTCACAGCCTCCTATTGGTTATTAGGAGCCAGGCCTAGTCAGCAAGTCCGTGATCAACCGACTTTACCATTCAGTTCCCGGCTGCCAACGCGTCTGGTACCCACTCAAGTTCCAGTGTTAATAGCTTGCAGATTGCTAAGTCACTACACAGGCCTCCCACTGCAGACTTATACTTTTTACTTTCCCTACATGTACTATGTACATAGTGTATAGAGAAGGTATTGTAGTGCACCCAAAAATTCAAGACCGAGATTTCACCAGAAATACATGTTTTGGGACCGTCTGAATCCACAAAAAGCATTTTAGAAAAAAACGAAAAGTCTGTTAAATACCAAACTTGATATTTAAGTTCCGTATCCTCCAAAGATGAGACACAATTTTCAAGAAAATCCCCCCACCCCCAATTACCCTTTACATGAAAAAAATTTGAAAATGTTGGCTTTCTCAAAAATAGCTCTAATGATTTTGATTAAAACCTCTTATATTTAAGATATTTACATGACAAATAAAATGTATATCTTGAATTTTCTGGGAATAGCCTCTGAAGACCTCTTCATTCTGGATGAATTTTGATGAATTTTGCATAATTAGTAAAGTAGCACTACACAAAAGATAAAGTTCTCGTTAAAGCACACAATATATGTCATATACATTTTTTTTTTCATGGAGTTACCATTTTCGAGATATTCCTTGTTAATGGTTTCAGTTTTAAAATACTTTAACTTTTTTCATATGGGAGTTTATCAACTCTTGGCCATGCAAAGACACAGATTTCAATCCCATAGCAATCGTATTTTAAAACATCTGTGAGTTTGGCCTAGTGTATTTCCATATTTCCTTTCTAATTGTAAGGAACTAAGTAATAAGACCACTTCTGCTGTTTATCTCATTAGCATGAAGTAGATAGAAGAATAAGCTTATTAACAATAGTGTGTTACAGAGATGTAGAGAAAGTCATGTGAATAGAGCATATCAGATTTTTTTCCCATATTTTGGTGGTTTTTCTAAGATTTTGAGTATATGTTGCTAACTTACAGAAACATATTTCAGGAGCAGCATCATCATAAATGATGGGAGTTGAGACACAATTCATGTGAAAATGATTGTGAAACTCGCAAAGCATAAACCTAGCTTTAGCACCATTCAGAGTAGTGAAGGACCTTCCAACAAACTGGGTAACTTCCTCTCGTCAATCTCAACGGGAGGAAGTAAGTTTGGCTCGTTTGCAATTTCCTTCTTAAGAGTGAATCTGCTATGTGGAGAATATTTGTCTGTCCATCATGTGTTGCTAGAGTGTTAATATTCAGGAATCACTGCAACTGCTGGTCAGTCTTGCAGAAATCCTGGCAGACGATAATCAAGCGGTAGCTAAGATTTTTAAATTTTTATCAAAGATAACCTTCAAATTTCAGATTTAGTTGTATTTATCCTTGTTTTTGCATCAGTTTGGAAATACCTTTCTGAAATCAACTATCTGTGGCTTTTGCTGTGATTACTTTCTTATATTGAATTTTAGATTTAACTTTCATTCTTATTTATAATATTTTTTATTGAGCTTTATCTCTGACTTTTGCCATGATTTATTTGATAAGGGTGCTGATGATCCTGTAGTTGAGCGCCCCTAAACACTACCATCATCATCATCATCATCATCATATTTAGCACCATTCAGTCATTTATTAAAAGCTTTGGCTTATGTGTAAACTGCGAAACTTTCATCATATTTAGCACCATTCGGTAATTTATTAAAAGCTTTGGCTTATGTGTAAACTGCGAAACTTGCCCTAAACATATTAACAGTGCTTCACTCTTCTTCATATTTGATTGTATAAATTCAAAAAGTGTATGGATGAAATAAAATTGTGTTTACTGACTACAGGAATGCTGGCAAGACTTAAAAATTTCTCTGCATCTCTGTAACAAATTTCATGCTAACACATTAGCAGAAACGGTCTTGTTGCTTAGTTCCTTTATAAGTGGGAGGGAAATAAGTGAATACACTAGGCTAAACTCACAGCCAAATGTTTTAAAATGTGGTTGCTATGTGTTTGAAATCCATTTCTTTGTATGGCCAAGCGCTGACAAGTTCATGTATGAGAAAAGTTTGAAGTATTTTAAAAAAAAAGTGAAATCAATAACCAGGAATACCTTGAAAATGGTCAACTCCACGAAAAAAATGTGCATGACATAAATGGTGTGTTTTATCAAGATCTACATTTTTTGTGTAGTAAGTTTTTGTCTATCTCTTATGGTTTACCAGTTATGCAAAAATCAATAAAATTCATTCAAAATAAAGAGGTCTTTAGAGGCTATTCCCAGAAAATTCAAGATATACATTTTATTTTGTATGTAAATATCTTAAACATAAGAGATTTTGATCAACATCATTAGAGCCAGTTTTGAGAAAATCAAAATGTTCAAAATTTTATCCATATAAAGGGTAGTTTTGGGTGGGGGAATTTTCTTAAAAATCTTTGTATCATATCCTTGGAAGATACTGAACTTAAATATCAAGTATTTAACAGATTTTTCGTTTTTGAGCTATGCTGCCCACAGACACATGCACACACGGATATTTTTCTAAAAATCTTTTTTATTCAGGGGGCCCCAAAGTATGTATTTCTGGTGAAACCTTGCTATCAAATTTTTGGGTGCAATACAATACCTTCTCTATACACTATAAGCCGCACTGTGGCTGAGTGTTAGACCACTCGCCTCTCACGTAGAAGGCCCGGGTTCGATCCCAAGCGAGCACATGTGGGATTTGTGGTGGTCAAAGCAGCGCAGGGGAGAGTTTTCTCTGGGTTCTCTGGTTTCCCTAGCCATTAGATTCCACTGGTGCTCCATCTTCATTCCATGTGTCACAGTGTCATTCCTGTGGTGCTATAGCAATAAGAGCAGACATTAAAATACTATCAAACTATGTACATAGTACATGTAGAGAAAGTAAAAACATACAAAATTGTAAAAAAATGCATAAATTTGAAACATATAAATAGTATTTTACTGTAATCATTTTTCATATTTGTGCAATGTTGTGCTGAGGAGAAATGAACTTGATAAAACCAGACAGCTCTGTCAAACTGATTTACAGCAGTTACACATTCCATTCATCTCATGAATTTTAACAAAATAACATTTTCACCTAAAATATTTCATTTTCTTATAGTCCTGGACCCATAACCTGTTACACAGTCAAGGAAAAACAATAAATGATATACAGGTTGATGTTACTAGCACTGATAGTATTTATTAAACAGTGCACAAAACACAGCTATGACAAAGATACTTGGTTGAACTTTTTAGCATGGCAGAATAAAAAGCAGTGTTGCCAATGCGTGCAAAGGTATCTGTGCTGAAAAAGAATACACATGACATGAGATAAATTTAAGTGTAGTTTTTCAAAATTTGTAACAAATAGCATGAGAATACTAAGCCAAAATTACTTTGTGCTCCACAAAATAACATTGTAGTATACATATAAAATCATTTAATGCAAGGAATAGAATCACTTAAATTTGTAATTTAAAAAGATATTCACTTTTAAAACCTCCCTGAATAGGTTGAATAAATAAATATTGATTTTAAAAATTAAACATAATAATTTTAAGATGCATTTAAAAGTTGTTTTACTTTAGGCATTAAATTCAAAATATGAAGTATACTAATATGTGTGAGTTTCCATTGCTATGCACAGGCTTTAGAGTTTCAAACTTAAAGAAATTCAGCTTTTACAATAGAAACACCCCAAATGTGTTAATGAGTTAATAACAGCAGTTTTAACATTTTGTTGATACTTTTACAATATGTTCAATTTATTCAAAGTAAAAGTTACTTTACTGATTTATTTTAGAGTATCTTGCACAATTTTAAATTGCATAATCACCATTTTTTGCTGTTAATAATCATTACTAATTTAAAGAAGATTAAGTTAAATATTTTGTGATGACTACTGTTTCAGGTTTGATCATTGATGCTTTTGGTGAACTCCGAGATCAATTAGAGAGTGTTAAGGAAGATATGGAGTCCAACTGCTTTATTTGTGGTATAGGAAAAGATTATTTTGATGCGGTGCCTCACGGGTTTGATACCCATGTGGCAAAGGAACACAATCTAGCCAATTACATGTAAGTAATCTGCTGCTTTTCAGTTCTTTTTTCTTGCTATCATTTCATATGTAACATTAGAAGAGATCAGTAGGCACTATTTATTCTCACAGAAAAAGCTGTTTCTGTTGAATCTATGTAACTTATATTGTGATGCCCTAAACAAAGCATTTTTTTGGAAAGCTTGTTTCTAGCATTATCATTCAATAACTTTGCATGCTTACTTATTTTCTTATTCTGAAGCTATCCAATGCTGTACAGTAAAATCATTTAAACTTTGTGAAATATTTTTGTAAAATTTCTGAAATGAAATCTCAAGGACTTTGAAGGTGATGAAAGAGGAACTCTTTTATTTATTTTATTTATTTACTTCTTAAAAAACAACTTTTGAGGCCTGGGCTCTGGGTTCATTGTAATAATAATACTATATTATAAACTGATGAATTAGAAATTGTAATCCTCTGAATACTGTATATAACAATCATGCCATATGATGAAATAAACTGTATGTAACAAATAAAAATGCCAATTAACTAATAATGTTTTTATTTATTATCCAAAATGCAGCTGACTTAAAATAACAGATGTCATAAATGCCTCATATTCAAGATATATAACATTGTAAAGCTACTTTCAGTTAAGGCTAATCAGATAAATTAATGTAGTTAACTTGTATGCACTGTTCATTTACTTCTATTAAGTATGATAATTGTTTCGTGGACTCTTGCCCATGTCATCAGCTGTTTTGTGGTGCAACAGCTGACAATGCAGGCAAAGGTCCACGAAACAATTGTCCTTCTCAATAAAAGTAAGTGAAGAGCATGTAAAAGTTAACCACATTAATCAATCTGATCCACATCTTTTTATAATATTATTTTACTGGGGAGGCACATTAATGCAATGTTCTAGAATTTGCGAATGCAGATGGCAAATTTTCTCAAAGAGTAGTCAGTCAATCTCTTCCAATGCTTAGTGACTATACCATATGGCCAAACATCTTGAGTCTTCCATACTCTGGCATGGCTTCCTTCAAAGGAAAATAAAGCTGATGGTCTCATGTTTTATGTTCATGGCACGTAAAAGAACCTCAAGCCAGTCTTTCACACCTGGTATAGAATGGGACTCGTAAGCAATGTAATAGTTAAAAAGGGTCCATAAATAAAATAACAGTGGAATATTGCTTGTGCATAAGCCGTTTGTGCCCCAAAAAACTGCCCTGCAGCACCTTAAGCGCCATCGTACAATGGAAAATTTAATTGTGTAAAAGAAACTGAAATCTTGTGCATGGAGAACCATTAAGGAAAGTAAAGCAGCCTCTTGGAATGCTCACATTTCCTCTATCTTGCCCAACACGCCTTCCTTCAAAGTTTGGCGGAAGGTGCATAAAATTAAGGGCAGTTCCTCTCCTCTTACTGTTAGTAGGTTGTTGCACAATGGTTCCATTGTCTCAGTACCAGCTGCAGTTGCCAAAATTCTTGCCTCTCACTATGAGACAGTCTCAAGTTCTGAAAATGATGACCTGGAGTTTCTGGCTAATAAAGCACTAGAGGAACAGTGTACACTGGATTTCTGCACTCGTTCCGGTGAGAATTATAATGAGCCCTTTACTTTGCCAGAGCTTCAGGCAACACTCACTTCCACCAGAGCTTCTGCCCCTGGACCCGATAGCTTCATAATGTCATGCTACAACACCTTCCACCACATGCTGTGGGTTTCCTTCTGCGCCTTTATAATAAAATTTGTGCCAATCACACTGTTTCTGCTTCTTAATGTGCAGCCTATTTGCAACAAAGAGAAGGATCTTTCTCTACCTTCAAATTATCAACCCATTTCCCAGACGAGGTGTCTTGCAAGCTTCTTGAGCAGATGGTTAACTGTTGCTTATTTGGGTCCTAGAACAATGGACACTATTGTTAACAAAATATTACTTTTTAGTTATAATTAATTTATATTTTAAGTATTTTCATTAATTCTTATACAAATAAATATGCCAAACTTAAATATTCTTACTGGACTATTTATCATAATAAGCATATTTAAGTGACATAGAGATAAAAAGCATATACATTAATACAAAAGTCTGAAATTAGGAAAAGTGATGATCTCACATTTGGATTTTCCCTGAAAGGTTTATGCTGTTTGTTGCTATCAATTTCAACTCGAAGATTACGAACAGGGACATAGCACTTTTGAGAGGGAAAAATGTCTTTTGCTGAAAGCCCTTTCTGAAGAAATATATCAATTTTGAAAAGTTTGGCATTTAGTACCTTTGAGAATTCCAGTCTTTAGCTATAATAAACGATATGAAGAATAAAGAGGGGTTGGTGAGGTATTTCAAGGAAATTGAATATATGCTCTTTATTCGTTATTGAAAATGTTAAATTTGTGGTAGTATAGTGAAAACTGTTACAGCTATTATTCAGAAAATATTATACAAACATTTTGCATGTTTTGATATTTTTGGGAAAGGTTTATTTTATTGTCCTTGGAAGAGACTAAATTAAAACACAAAGTTTTATATTTCTTTGTATTTTGTATTTAATTTTTGAGTTCTACTGTTTCATATATATGTACAGTAAAACCTGTCTTAAGCGGAATTGAACGGGACTCTCAAATGTGTCCATTTAGCGAAGATATAACAAAATTAAATCATGATCATAAATAGACATTTTGGGTTAAAAATATGTGTAACTTATTTAGTTGTATATTTATGAATTCTGCTGCACATAATACACACTAAAACTTTTAATGGACGAAAAATAGTTGTAAAGCAAATTGTTTATTTTTTACAGCTGTCAAAGTTGTCTTTTGTGGAAACACTAGCCATTCATAAGTTGCTTTGAAATCAGTCTTGCCCAGTTTTTCAGCATATTGCTGTAACATGGACCCTGATATGCAGTGATAGGATTTCTCACTATTCATTAGCACACCACTCCTCATAGACCAGCCAGGTAGCATCAAAATGGTCATATTTTGACATAAACATCACAACTGTAGAGCACATAATACAGACTTTCACAGGATGTCTGAAAATGTTCTAAGCATTACATTCTGGAACTGGAAATTTTTTGTTAAAGGGCATACTTTGATTTCTGTTGTCCACATTAAACAGTTTCCGTTTAATAAAGAAAATTAGCATGTTTTACACCCATAAATTCATGGTGTCATGAAATACTTATGTTTAAGACAGATTTCCTTTTAATAAGGGTTCCATTAACCTCAGGTTTTACTGTATATATACAACATAAATACAAAAGGAGTTAGACTCAACACTAAAACTGTAAAATTTGACTTTATTTTTTTTTTTCATGATAAAATTATATGAATTCTAAATGTTTACTAATTAACTGAGGATAGAAATGGGTAGGTGTATGCTTAGTAAAAGGCTCTCACAGCTTTAAACCTTGTTTTCTCGCAGAATTTTCCAACAGTTTTTCATACTCAAAATTTTCTACACACAATTTTTCACCGATTTGTTTAAGAAATGTTAGTTATACTGTCTCCCAAAAGCACAATAAAGAAACTGGTCACATATTTTTTTGAAGTAATGCTTCAATTTTTATAAATAATTAACAATTGAAAAATCAAGTGTTTTGGTGGGTTCAAAATAATAATTTTTCGATACTAATTAGGGCTAGTATAAACAATTTTTATATATATACACACATACACCATAGAGGTGACTTCAAAACTTGTATATGTGTAACGTAAATCAATGAACCATTTATTATAATAAATATTTTCTTAAATCATTATTCACAGGTTCTTCCTGATGCATTTAATCAACAAGCCTGACACAGAGTACACAGGTCAGGAGACCTATGTCTGGAATATGTACCAGCAAAGATGTTGGGACTTCTTCCCTGTTGGTGATTGCTTCAGGAAGCAATATGAGGATGAACTCAGCGGTGGAGGTGGAGGCTAAGCTTAGTTTGTGCAACTGTCCTTCTTTAATACTATAAACTTGGCAAGAACAACTGCCGTGACTGTGTAAGGTTGTAAATACTCTTAAATAAGATGTGATCGATGAATTCTTTGAAGAGAATATAGTTAAAATGAAGATAGAAAAAAAAAATGGATGCATTTCCAATTTTAAAATAAGTATGTTGCAAATTTTATACAAAGTGGCACAAATTTTCTAATGCTCAAATTGGCATTATAATTACAATCTTCCATCTGTAATACATACGTAGTGTTCACGAGTAATTTTATAGAAACTGTAATATTAAACCCTTCAAATGTCTGAATGTTGAACTAGCGGAATATCAAAAGAAGAGAGAACAATAAAATGCAATTTCAGTACAAGCATTAAAGGACATGAAAGTATAATTGAATACCTGTTTATTTAAGTTTGACAAGTCAGTCAATGAAATCACAGGATTCTCATTTGTAATATAAATGGAGTATGATCACTCAAAAATTAAATCATCCAAGGAATGACTTCTTCAGCTCTTTATTTCCTTTTAGTTTTAATTTTATAATGTTGGTCATAGTCAGTTGTCATTATAAATTACATTTCAGCATATATCTATAGAACTTCAGACATCCTTTACTCATTTTCAAAATTTTAAGAAAATAAAATTTGAATAATCTGATTTTTGACTCTTGAAGCAGAAATGTTAACTATTAATTGATACACCATTATTTATTGTAAAAACTTTTTATTTTGAATAATGTGCAATATGTTTGACATGTTTACTAGGAATTTATTTGTAAAAATATATTTCCTTAATGTAGCTAAACAGTGAACATTTTTGTTCAACATCATACTTAAATATGTTTTCATGATTAATGCTTCCTTCACAAGTGGTATTACTGAAAAGGACTGAGAGAAAAATATTTGATAAGGAGCAGTAGGTATATTCTTAAGAGAATATTTATTCAAAATGCTTTAGTACTTGTACATATTTATTCTGACAAATTTGGAGAAGCTTCTACTGAATATAGGTACTTTATGGCAATAAGAAGTTATTTCAGTAAATCAAAGTGTATTTTTGATTATTCACATTTATGATGTTTTTGAGGTTTGATACTACTAATGCCTATTTACTGTTAAAGCTGAATGTACAGTATTTTTAATTCAGATTTCATTATGATAGCCACGTTTATGTTTATCAGATAATTATTCAAGGTGCATGTAGTTTCCCACTTTTTTTTTCTTGTTTTATTGTTAAATTGTTCATTAACTATTTTAAACTATATTTAATGATAATGTGACTAGGGAATTTAAAACTAAAGTTTGCACTGTTAACGTATCACACTTTCGGCATCTGGAGGTTTCTTTTCTCACACCCTATGTATATTGAACCTTTATGCTAATAAAATGTTTTACAATAAATATGAGTGTTTCTTCAGATACCTTCTTCAAATTCCTCTACTGCTCATATTACATCAACATACAGTTTACATGTTTCCCATTTCCTGGGTGCTAAATTTTTATCCAACAGAATATTTCAATCCCAACTGAGTAATTGTCAGATACCAATCAATCAAATAAACAGTCACATCCAAAAGAGGGAAAAACTGTTTATTAATATTTATACAAATCAAAGCACAGCCAAATGAACAAGTTACCATAAAACTAAATGGTTAACAAATAAGAGAAAAATAACAAAATAGGGACAAGGACCTAAAATATTACTTATTACTTTGTTCAGCATTAGCCTGAAAACTTTTTTTTTTTTGGGGGGGGGGGGAGAAGGGGGGTTAATTTCTATAATCTTTAACTGATTTGATCATATCAGAGCTTTCTTGACTGAAACTTTGATGGGGTTTTACTCTCTTAACTTTTAGGTTAAGTTACTCTAACTTTCTGTTGTTTTTAACTCATTTCCACATGCATATTCACTTTCAAATCCACAATTTTGGACACTGGAGGAGAGGGAATAATCCTAATTAAAGAAATATTTCCCATCCACAAGAATCAAACCCAGGACCTTTGGGTGAGGTCATCTCACTGACCACTTGACCAATGAGGCAGTCTCCTGAAAACTTATTCTCACAGAAAGCATTTATCTCTGTGGTTCAGAGCTATTTCTTCTGAACAGATTTGAGGTTAGTTCAAATGAGTAGTCTGGAAAATATTTTTCATGGTGTTTTTCATAATTGGAATGGTAAATGTCAAATAGGTAGGTAAACCTTGGTTTTGTAAAATGGGCTCATTGCACATTTGTAAATCATCATCAGCTCATTGTGCAGATGTTATTTGAGATGCTAAATGCTAGGAAGAAAAAAAAAAAAAAAAGAAAGAAAAAAAAAAGCATAATTTGCCTTTGCTTCACTTACAATATAAAGATGGCACTATTTAACAAAGATACTTTACCTTGATATCCCTTAGCTCTTTGAGCTTTCAGATCTCTTTTTAGGGGGAGTGGTAGGTGAAATTTCAGCCATTTTCAGTGAAAATATATTTTTTGGGATTATGCATGGAAAAACACTAGGCACATTAAAGTACATACAAGCAAAGTTTCAAAACCCAATGACATCTGTAAGTTGCCTTAATTACATATTACCATTTTTTTATGAGAAAAGGGAGAAGTGTAAGGACTACAGAGTGGACAATGAAAATAATAAAGTGGACAAACATGAAGTGCTCATGATTTCTACAAATGTTGCTGTTGCAAACAATGTTCTTGACACTGGAAAAAAATCAAGGCAGGGAAATCTAGAACTAAAGCCTCAGGGGGTGTTGGGGTATAATAAATTTGATATGTTCCATTCACAAGACTTTCTCTACCTTTTCTGCAAAAGATTATTCCTTTATCTGCATCATGATGATCAAGATAAACATTTGCAGAAATGGTCTTATTACTTGCTTCCTTGTAAGTAGAAAGGAAATAATGGAATACACTAGGCTAAAGTGATAGTCAAATCTTTAAACACCGTTATATATGAAGAATTGAAGTTCAATTTACTTTGCATTTCCAGAAAAAACGAGAGATGAAATGAAAGGTGACACTATCTGAGTTTAAATTTGAAAACAATAAGAAGAAATATCTCGGAAATAATCAACTCAATAACAAAAATTTAGGACCTCAATTGTGTATTTGAATGAGATTTACAGTTTTTGTATAGCATGTCTTTGACTATGTCTTATGGTTTGCCAGTTATGCAAAATGCATCCAGAATAAACAACTCTTCAGAAGCTATTCCCAGAAAATTATAGATATAGGTACATTCTATTTGTAATGCACAGAGCTTAATATACAGTATTTTAATCAAAATCTTTAGAGCCATTTTTGAGAAAATAAAAATTTTCCATATCAGGGTAGTATGAGGTGGGGGGATTTTCTTGAAAATCTTTTGTGTCACATCCTTGGAAGATAACCAAACTTATACACCAAATGGAATTCCCTACATGAAAACCCTCATTAATTCCAGATTTATCACGCAAATCATCTGTAGCTGCATTTAGATTGGCAACAGGCCATGACTGTTTGGTCAAACATCTGTATAGGATTGGAATATATGAATCTCCAAAACTGTCCACTGTGTAACTCAGACCAAGAACCTTACCACTAAGGTAGGTATGGGTTTGGCGCACCCGGGGTCCTGAGCCAACCTTAACTCCCTCGTGTGGGCAACCTCTGAGTGCTGAGGGAGTCAGTAGGTCAAAATGCCCACCCACATGTAGGCCGTGCATGGAGATCCGTGTTGGGGGAAAGGAATATCCAGGTTGGTTGAGGGTTGCGTATCAAAGAGTGGGTCTTCTGTCGTTTCAGTGACTAGGGAAGGAACTCAGCTTAATACATGACTTGGATTTCTGCTTCACCTAAGCAGAAGGCTAGGGACTAGCCCACCCCTAGTGAATTGGCCAGGACTAGCATCCCAGGCTGCAAAAATACTTAAGACCAAAATGTTAGCCAGCTATCCAGTAAAGGTCGACGTACATAAAACGTTGAATTCCTCACGCAGTGTGATAAACACCTGCGCATTGGATGGTTTGACCAGTGAGGAAATTCAAGAAAATCTTGCTCCTTAAGACGTAACATCTGTGCATTGTGTTCAAGAAAAGTAAATGAAGAATTTGTGCCTACCCGTGCCCTGTTTGTTACCTTTGATTGGGTAGATATCCCACAAAGGATAATGGCAGGGTATGAATTCATTGAGGTAAGACCGTACGTACCGAACCCACTCAGGTGTTATAAATGTCAGTGCTTTGGCCACACCAGTGAATTCTGCAACGGCGAGTCTGCCTGTATCAAATGTGGTAAAATCTCGCATGACGGAGAATGCACGTCAGCTCCAACGTGTATTAACTATAACGGTTAATACCGTCAAGTTCCCGTAATTGTCCCCGTTTTGCAAAGGAAAAGACAGTCCAGAAGATTCGGATTACAGAGAAGGTATCCTAAGACTTGCGAATCCGCCACCCCTCTGACCCGAAGTATGGTACCTATAGCTCAGTTGTAGTTAAATCGGTACAAAGTCGGAAAATTGCAACTCAAACCTGCGATATAAACTATTGCAGAAAAGGTTCTCACAGTCAGCTCACTTCCTAGGCCTTTGACTTCAACATCCAAGTCAGTAGCAACATCTACTATATCTGAATTTGTAAAAAGCGCCAACGTTAAATCACCGCCAAAGCAATCGACCTCGACCAACAAGACTGGCAAGCTAATTACATATAAAGAACCAGAAAGAAAGTTCAAGAACACCTATGAGAGAACGGACTTCCTCAAGCAAAGCGTAAAGTTTATTCCCAAAAAATCAAAGGGAAACAAGAGTCCACCGAGGTCCTCTTCTGAGGATTCGTCTGGGAACGACTCAGGTTGGCGATATCCATCTTCGCCGGTCTCTATTTCCAATCGGTTCGAGGTACTCGAACAGAAATTTTCAATTAGAAAGGGGTCCTACCAAGTGGAGGAGATGAAGGAAGGTGATACTGCCCTCAGTACCAGAAGGAGAAAGAGGCAGGAAGGTGTTAGCCCGACAGCTAAAAAGAATAAACTGAACCGACCTCCGCAGCATTCAAAATAGAATAATATCTCAATGTACAATTATTCCCATTATAAAGAACATGGCTATTCTACAATAGAACATACATGGAATAAGAACACATCGACCTGAGCTTGAACTGCTGCTTAACCAGAACGTTCCTCTGGTTGTATGTTTGCTAGAGACTAAGCTCCGTCCACAAGACAGCTTCAAAATCAAACGGTACACCTCTGTAAGGTGTGATCTATCACTGGAAGAGGGTGTATCTGCGCACGGAGGCACTATGATGCTCATCAGAGATGATATATTTGCGCAATCAGTATCATTACAGTCCGACATCCAGTCAGTAGCTGTAAGGATTAGACTGTCACATACAAGTTTCAGCATTTGTAATATATACTTTCCTCCGGGTGACGACCTCTCGCTCACTGATTTAGGGGATCTAGTTTCTCAACTATCAACACCTTTTCTTTTGGTAGGTGATGTAAATGCCCCCATCCACCTTGGGGCTCACCTTGGACTTGTGCGAGAGGTAAGTTAATTGCCGATTTCTTGAATAACTATAACCTAATTCTCCTGAACACCGGACAACCTACATTTCTTTCTGATGCTTTCAACAGTTTTTCACACCTGGATTTAGCAGTTTGTTCACCACAATCAGCATCTTCCTTACAGTGGAATATCATCTTTGATATACATTCCAGTGACCACTTTCCCTGTCTCTTGCCACAAGATACGTGTTCCACACGTTTACATAGATGGCGTGTAGATCAAGCCAATTGGAACTTTTACTTCCAGTTGGCTGCCTTTTATTACAACGAACACGACTCTGTGAATGTTTTAGTGGAGCACCTCAGGAAAAATATTCTTGACGCTGCTGAGCAGTCTATTCCACGGTCGACGACCCAAACCTGTCTTCGATTTCCGGTACCTTGGTGGACAGATGAATGCCGGGATGCCATTCGTAATTGTAGGCGTACACTCAGGATTTTCCAGCGTCGGCCAACACAGGATAACCTGATTGAGTATAAAAAGATGCGTGCCAAATCTAGACAGGTTGTTAAGGATAGCAAAAAGACATCATTGAGCAAGTTTGTAGCGTCATTCAATCGACATACACCTTCCTCTATGATATGGATAAAATAAGGCGCGTGGACAGAAAAACGACTCATACGCCAATCGCCGGTCTTAAAACAGCTGTAGGAGTTGTCATTGATAAGTTTGACGTGGCCAACACTTTTGGCAGTGCTTTCGCTCAAGTGTCAAGATCAGAGAATTATTCACCTGAGTTTCTTCCTGTTAAGGCCCAGGTGGTATCTCAAGGTTTCAACTTTCGATCTAAAAATCTTGAAGACTACAATAATCTCTTCATCATGAGGGAGTTAGGCCATGCACTATCATCTTCGCGAAACTCTGCATCAGGTCCTGATGGAACACACGTCCAAATGTTGCAACATCTCTCTCCTGAAGGTAGGGCCTTCCTGCTCGAGGTCTATAATCGTGTTTGGGTTGACGCATCTTTTCCAGAAAAGTGGCGAGAGGTCTGTTTTGAAAGCTGAAAAGGACCATTTTCTTCCATCCAGATACCGTCCAATTTCCCTCACCAGTTGTGTTTGCAAGGTGATGGAACGCATGATCAATGGACGGTTGATGAGGTGGCTTGAAACTCACAAGCCAACACCCAGTGCTGTTTTCGACGACGTCGTTCAGTAGCTGACCACCTTGTCTCGATTTCGACGCAGATAATGAATGGATTCATGAAGTACTGTCAAACGGTTGGGGTATTCTTTGACCTCGAAAAGGCTTATGATACGTGTTGGCGGGCAGGAATAATACGTTCCCTATACAACTGGAACATACGTGGACGCCTCCGTTATTCATTCAGGGGTTTATGAGGGACCGCGTTTTCCTAGTGAGGGTCAGCTCGGTTTTATCAAATATTTTTGTTCAAGAGAACGGCGTGCCACAGTGATCGGTACTAAGCATCACGCTGTTTGCTATAGCAATTAATTCTATTTGGAAGTGTATTCTCCCAGGAGTATCGTTCTGCTTATTCGTAGACGACTTTGCATCTATTGTACTTCTCAGCACACACCTTTTTTGGAACGCCGTCTGCAGCGGTGTTTAGACAACCTTTCAGATTGAAGCTCTAAAAACGGCTTTTGCTTCTCTGATGAGAAGTCACTCTGCGTGAACTTCTAGCGTCGCAGGAGGCGATTACCACCTTCGCTGCGGTTTGGTACAGTTTTACTGCCAGTCGCGGATGAGACGAGATTCCTTGGGTTGATATTCGATAGAAAACTGTGTTGGTCACCACATATAGCTGAAAGCGCGCTGTAACCGTTCTCTGAATATTTTACGGGTACTTAGTGTCAAATCTTGGGGAGTATACGGAACTTTAATCAAAATTGTTACAGCTATTTTTGAGAAAATAAGCCTTTTCGAAAATTACTCCATTTAAAGGATAATTTGTGGTGGTAAAACAAGAGAGATGAAATGAAACGTCCCTTTCGGCCTGAGAAATGTTAAATTAGTTTAAAATTCAAACCAGTAACAAGGAATATCTATGCTTTCTTCGAACTCAGAGGACGTCAAAACATATATTTCCGTGTAATCTCGACATAAAAATTTAGTTGGAATACAACACCTCTATCCCATATGCACATTGTACATATGGGATAGAGAAAATAAAAATGCACTCCCATAGTCATTGTATAACCGTGTGGGGAATTGTGCAGATGTGGCATTACTATTAATACTGTTATGAAACATTATTATATGTATTATTGGTCCCAATATTTGGTAAATTTAAATCCACAATTGAAACTGAAGTATTTGTCTAAGTTTTAATCAGATTTACTTTTATTTATTTTTACACATATACTGTTTTAATTTTAAATATAACTGTTTTATATGGCCGATTTGTCCCATATAATTCCCTGAACTTACATATATTATAATCTAACATATTAATTGTATGTAACAGGACTCATGAAGGCCTGGTCAAGTCTCAGATTCATATCCCTTACTCTCCAATGAAACTGAAGTCTACCATGCCTCTGGGAGTTGCCGTTGCCGGTCATTTTATAAAAGCAAAAGTCAAACACTCCTCTTCTGGCAGAAGTTGCTGCTGGGTAAAAGTTCTGCATTAAGTGATAATATAAAGAAAATATTTGGATGTCTCTTTATGTTGGCAAGTGTAATTGTTTTCTCACAGAAACCTTGTGTAGGACAGGAGGTGGATAGGTAAAATCAGACTGAAAAATTCAATGCCATAGCCGGGATTTGAACCACAGATCTCTCGGCCTCTAGCCGGTTGCTCTACCACTGAGCTACCATGGCAACAATACCGGCATAGCATTGAATTGATCAACTGACACGCATGTTTCCCGGTAAACCATACAAGGTGACCGCCTGCGATGCCATAAGTAGTTAAAGCGGGCGTTAAACACTACCAAAAAAATACAAGGTGATCTCAAATTATTTTGAGATGACAACCCCAAAGGCGACTTACAGTGTTGTAAGTACCTTAAGACCGAGGTTTCATAGTATAGCCAACTATTATGGACAATTGTGATAATTTTATTTGTTTTCTTACAGAAACCGTGTGTATGTCAGGAGTTGGACAGGTAGAGTCAGACTGAAAAACAATCAATACCATAGCGGGATTTGAACCACGAATATCCCATTCTCTAGCCGGTTGCTCTACCACTGAGCTACCATGGAGACATGCCGGCATAACATAGAAACCTTGTGTAGGACCGGAGTTAGATAGCCGGCATGTTGCCATAGTAGCTCAGTGGTGGAGCAACCGGAAGATTCGTACTTCAAATCCCGGCTATGGCATTGAATTGTTTAGTCTTACTCTATCTTCCAACTCCTGTTCTACACACGGTTTTTGTGAGAAAACAATTAAAATTGTTACACTTGACCATAATAGTTGGCTAAAACTATGAATCCTGGGACTTAATGTACTTACAACATTGTAAGTGCCATTGGGTTGTCATCTCAAAATTATTTGAGATCACCTTGTATGGTTTACCGAGAAACATGCGAGTCAGTTGAGCAATTCAACGCCATTCCAGCATAAAGATTTCAGAAAATGAAATTTAATCCAAAGCTGTAATCTTTTTTAAAACCCATGTTTCCGGTATTTCACCTAAATATTTTACTGGGTGAACATATATACCTAATATACCTGAAAATCATTATTGGTGGTAATATCCTGTATCCGAACCACCAATGTTTGTCCAACTGCAGTGATGTACTTAGCTAACATAAAATAAAGGTTGGAATTGCACCTAAGGCACTATAATTCCGACACAGTTGCAATTTTTTTTAAACTTACATTCTATTATTTGGAGGAACATTTACTAAAACTAGCATTTTCCATGGAATTGTCCATTTACATTGGCATTATTTTGTATTGATTTGAAATGATCTGCGCATGTATGTTAAACTTTTGAATAAGAATTCATCTCCGCACAAGCAATAGGTCGCCAGATGCTTTTCATCTAAACGTTAAATATTTTACCGATTTCAAACACATTGGAAATGTTTCCTCAAATGCTCTTCAAAATTCTTAATTAAAAACTTAGAATTTACTTTGTATGTAAGTGGTTTATATGTTGCTTTATACTTATGTACAGACAATAGGTGTTTTGCAGTAGCGGTCGCACCTAATTTTGTCAAGAACAATTTTAAAAGTAAACAATTTAAGTGAACGTGATTTCCTGTTCAGATACATCATATTATTTCACAATATCACATTTCATGTGATTTGTCCAGAAAAGAGAGAAGTAAAAGAAAAGGGAAAGTTGTGGTGGTGTAAAATAAACAGAACGCGCAAAGCATGATTTGCTTCCATAGAGCGTTTATTCAAAGACGTTGAATTAATTGGACATTTACGAATCACTCCGATAATTGCTTAGCTCTTCCTGGCTAGGGTTACATGCTACGGATTCGTAACGTCACATATTACAATTTTGGGCTATGTCCTACACAAATCTCACATACGGCCGCTTGGGATCGAACCCCGTCCGTCTAGGTGAGAGGGGAGTGGTCTAATCACTCGGCCACGGCGCGGCCACGAGTGAACTTGGTTAGCATGTTCTTTATGTGGGAATCCTAATTATTGTTATAGCTATTACTTATGATTGCTGTTGCGTGTGAATTTTGCAGTGTATTACAACGGGAGTATAATGGCATTCAAATACTCTAAAGTTTATCGCAGAACAATAAATGGACAAGCTAGAGAAATAGTAGTAAATGTACTGAAATTTATGCGACAGGAAGCTACGGAAATAATTTTGTAATCCCCGTGAATAAACTTAATGAGCGTGTTGTAGCCACAACGGACATTTCATTATCCACAGTTTAAAAAAAAATAAAGGAGATGATTATGTATAGAGTGGCTCAGTTTCTTCGTTCAGTACACCAAAACGAAACAAAAACAGGCCCAAACCTTGCACTAATCTGGATGATATTGATTTGTGTATAGTTTGTAGGACTATGAATGAATTTTACATTCAAGAAAATAGAGTTCCTACAGTGAAAGCTGTGCTACATAAGTTAAGAGAAACAATTGATTATAAAGACCAAGAATCAAGATTGTTGAAAGTGTTCAAGCTTCCGGGGTTTCGTTGGCGAAACATGCGCCAGAACAGGCACATTCTTATTGAAAAGAAAGTCATAAGAAGTGCACGTGTTTCATTTCTACGTGCTATTACAAAATAACGCCAGGAGGGTCGTCCTATTGTCTACAGCGACGAGACATTTATTTTACTTCGCACACGATAAAGAAAGCTTGGTCCAAGGATATTACACAGGGTTATAGTCACCTATACAGGAAAAGTATTGTGAATGCAGGAACAGAAACGCAATTCACAACTGATCTTTAAATCTAACACCAAAAGTGGTAATTATCATAGGGAAATGAACGGCGAAAATTACATGAAATGGCTTAATGAAAAATTATAGCCCAATCTTACAGAAAAGTCCGTTCTTATGATTGACAATGCTTCCTATCACAATGTGGCCAGAGACAAGTGTCTAACAATGAACACAAGAAAGCAGGAAATGCAAGACTGGTTGCTTAAAAATCAGAATTTCATTCGGAATTGACATGCTAAAAACAGAATTTTACGATCTTATAAAGTTGCATGAGAAGTATATTCTGAATGACATTTAGAAGAAGATGGAAACTTAGTTCTCCGCTTACCACCGTAACATCCCGACCTCAATGCCATAGAATCAATTAAGATGGAAGAATTAATGCAATAGCGATTTGCTGAAATAGGAGACGCAGAAAGGGGTCCAGTATGCCGGCATGTACACCAAGTGGAAGGGCAGTATGTAAAAACTGAAGGTCTCCTAGAAACAGAAGTGGAAAACCTGACATTCACTGTTAATGGTGACAGCTGCAGCAGTGATTCAGAAATTGATTTTTCAGCAACGTCTGAATACGAGTGCGGCAGAAGATCAGAAATAAATATAGATGTTTTCAAAGACGACACGCTAGAGGCAATGAAGAGCTTCCCCAATCACCTCACGCCTAAGCCATGCCCGTCAGGAGTGAGAGTCGCTCCTAAGGTAAGTATTGAAATATGCCAGGATTTTTACGGAAGCAATCCAACTTCTTTTTCTATAGCTCATTATATTACGCCGTTAAATTAAACTAACTTCTATTTTAATAGCTCATTATATTAGCCCGTTAAATTAAACTATGTTATAGCCACAGATGCAATTCTAAATACACCTCAAGCAAAATCTGTGAAATTGTTTTTCCAAATTTTTTAAGTAAAGACTAACGGACAATAGAAGGAGAGAGATCTCTAGTTGAAGGAGTGTTTAATACAACCACTTTTCGGCCTTTCAGAAGTTATTAATAAACTGGAATTATTGCAGTAAACATCCCGGCAAGATCATAATTTAATTGTGTTCTAAGTTCTTAGTCTGAAACTTAAGAAGATCACACAATCACACTTAAGAAGGGCACACTTTTTTATCAAACTTTATTGGTTTGTCTCTCATGTGCCAATAGTCATTAATTCTTATCATGAACCTATAAATACATGCCCTTAAAAAAAGGAATGTTAAGTATCAGAGATTATCCTAAAATGTATGATGACTTTCACTGTGGACTGCACGTATTGCATTTCGAGTCCGGGGAACGCGCCTCCTATTCTCGAAGTTCTGGTATCATAAGTACATAATTTGATACTAATTATTTCTCTCGATAGCTGCTAAATGGGCGAATTAGTAAAGGTTTCTAATAAACCGGAGTAGGTTTTTTTTGGTAGTGTTTAACGCCCGCTTTAACTACTTATGGCGGTGACACATGATAAATGAATAAAGATGGAGCACCGGTGGAATGTGATGGCGGGGGAAACCGGAGAACCCGGAGAAAACCCGCCCCAGCGCCGCTTTGTCCATGCGGTCGCTTGGGATCAAACCCGGGTCGTCTAAGTGAGAGGCGAGTGATCTAACCACTCGGCCACGGCGCGGCCTCGGAGTAGGTTGACAATTTGGGCTGCTTCTCAACGGCCTTTCCGAATTGGAAATCTAAAATCTAACAATCAATACAGAATGTTCTGTTGATAATGTATAATATATTTCACTAAGTATACCACAGGCAAATTACTTAAATAAGTACCCTACACTAACCTATACATTGCAATATTTCTCTAAGTATACCACCAAAAAATTGCATTTCCTTGATTATGCTTCTGCTATTCGTAAAGTTACAACCAAACACCACAGAGATATTGACCATTATACTGGTTTAAAACTTACAGTCTAAATTTACTGTTTGATTGAACATTTAACACCACAAATCACTTAAATAAGTATCCTCACCTAAGTATTGACACACAGTCCCATCTCCTTGTTTTTGCTTTTGCTATTGAAAAACTAAAACCAAGTACCACGCACGTATTCACCATTACACTGGTTTAAAACCTACAGTCTAAATGTACTACTAGATGAACATTTAACACCACAAATTTTTATTTTTGGTTGCACATTTAACACACAAAGCAGTACATATCTGAGAAATGTGAGATCAAAATATGGCGGCTTGTCAAAAAAAGTGTTTCATTAACCACAATGCATCATGTTAGGACATTTCCTATCTAATATCTCTATATATGTGTTATAGTCCTTTTGTTCTAGTTCTCTTAAGTTTTGTGGTTGGTAATGTTGGCACAGTATGGGTCGTAAGTGTTTTCCAAATAGGCTGAATTGTGTGACATAGCTATTGCGATTAGTTTTCCTAACTTTTCATTCTTGTCTTGTGGTTGCGATTGAAGTGTAGTTGGTGATCATTAACAAACTAATAATTCGTGTTAAGCGGACATTGCGTGTTGGTCAACTCACGGAACTGAAACAACTTAATTTCTTAGATCATGGGACCCAAGAAGAATAGAGGGGCACATTATGGTAATTATGTATATGAACAAAATGCTCATGTCAATCAAAAAAAAAAGAAGACTCCAAAAAATGCATTTTACTTTTACATGCAGGACTTTCGGGATGCTCAAGAAACAAAAGGCATTTTCTATAAAACGCAGAAAGAAGTGGCTGATGCTGCCGGTTCTTCCTGGCAGTATCTTTCCGCCGAAGATCGCAAACCTTACCAAGACGCAGCAAAAGAAGCAAAAGAAAAGGATAAAGCAGATCTGCATAACAAGTTCACAACAGAGGGAAGAAGTTACGCAGATGTTAATAAAGAGGAGCAGGAACGAATAGAGCACCAAGAGAAAATTTTACGTGAAATACGGGGTACCATAAGGTCACTACGTTCACCACCTGCCGTAAATAATTATCCATTTCATTTAGTTCATGTAAATTACTACTGTAAAACTACTACAGGTCTGTATGTACCTTGCGAATTGGCAATATGCGAGTTTACTCTTTTGGATGGTGTTAAACGACTCTTCCACACACTGATAAATCCAGGGGAGCTTCCCTTGGGGTACAAGTATGAAGCAGAAAAACATTCAGAAGAAACTCATAAAATTCCAATGCCAAATGATTTTAAATTTGATGGTGTTATAAGAGACTATGCAAGCATATTCCAAAGTGTACACAATTTTTTAAGAGAAGCCAAAGCTGAATATAAACTTCCTCCACTGTACACATCATCATTACAGCTTGAACCGTGTGAGAATGTTCTGACAATGTTGTGTGATAGTGTCAATGAAGACAATCTTTTTAGAGTTTACCCTGCAAAAGAGATGTTTTTTGAGTTACAACATGCTTGTGTTGAGGTTTTTAAACCTACAGATGAGAGCGTTGTGAAGTTACCATATGTTTCACTAGCAGAGCGAGAGCTGGAAAAAGACATATTTGATTATACTAAAGATATCTCGTGTAAGTTTCACAACACGACTGAAGCAATTCCATTCTGCAGTTTATCTTGTGTGCGAAGGTGGAGTTTTGTGATTCTGGACAACTGTCATCAGGTGACAAAAATGACACTTGTAGCAGGACAGCATGTGCCAGATCAAATAAATGTATCACAATTTAAGAACTTAAGAGCACCAGTACAGCAAAGAAAATCTAATGATGTGCAAATGCTGAACACTACAATGCAAAATTTACACGTTAGTAGCAGTAAAAATAAAAGTCATTCAGCTATGCAATCTGAAGCATTGGATCTAGGAAGACAGACTCGAGGACAATCAGCAGCATCTGCAAAAGCACTTCGTGCACCCAAGCAAATATCTGAGGCCATAAATGTGTTTTCCCCCAATGAGAGTGATGATGAGTTTCCTCCACTTGGATCTTAAGGCTGTTCCATAATGGAGTCAAGTCCTGCATACTATTCAAGTGAAGGTAAGTTTAACTTGTAGGCAGAATTTTTCCCCAAATATTTGTTAATTATTTGGAGAAACTTTAAAAACAGATGACACGTGAAGTTTTATTTAAGTCTGAAGGTTTAAAAATGTGCGTGTGCAAGCAGACTGATGCAACAGATGTTGGATATGCTTTTCAATATGTCTCTCAAGATTATTTTGTGAATCTAAAACTAGACCAGCATACCTGAATGCTGAAAGAACGTACCTGTTTACTCCCGTATGTAATACAGATTTAATACTTTTGTTATTTTGCCATTAATGCTGCTTGTAGTTAATTACGAGTTTGCTAAAAGTTTAGGGCTCTAAAGTAAAATAAATATATTTACTTTGTCTACACAAACACAGTACATAGTGTATAGAGAAGTATTGTATTACACCCAAAAATTTGATACTGAATTTCATCAGAAATACATGTTTTGGGTCCGCCTGAATAAAAAAAAAAAGTATTTCTAGAAAAAGGTCCATGTGTGTGTCTGTGCGTGATACCAAAGTTGGTATTTAATTTTGGTATCTTCCAAGGATGCAACATGAAGATTTTCAAAAAAATCCTGCCAATCTAAACTAGTCTTTACATGGAAAAAATTTTGATTTTCTCAAAAATGGCTCTAACGACTTTGATTAAAATCTCATATTTAAGATAATTACATGACAAATAAAATGTATATCTTGAATTTTCTGGGAATAGCCTCTAAAGACCTCTTTATTCTGGATGATTTTTGTTGAATTTTGCATAACTGGTAAACCGTAAGAGATATACAAAAACTTACTACACAAAAAATGTAGATCTCGCCAAAACAGCAATTATGTACCTTGTTGTGGAGGTAACCGTTTCTGAGATATTTCTTATTGGTTTCAATTGTAAAGTACTTACTTTTCTCAGACAGGAAGTGTTTGGTTTTCTTTTGTTCTACTCCTGAACAAGCAAAGAAGCTATTTGCATTGACAGTCGCCTAACAAAAGCTTTTAAAACATTTGACTATCATTTTAACCTAGTGCATTCCCTTAGTTCCCTTCTACTTATAAGGAACTAAGTAATAAGAATATTCTGCTAATGTTTATCTCGATTAGCATGGTGTAAAAATAAGAATCTTTTGTAAGAAGTCTAGAGAAGCTAGAGAAAGTCATGTGAGTGTAACACATCAGATCTTTATCAATGTAGTCTCCCTGTACTATAATACACTGGGTCCATCGATGTTTCATCCTTTATTCCATCTTGAAAATGAGGTTCCTCCAAGGCTGCAAAATACTTGTGAACTCCAGCTATTTGAAGAGAATCTCTTTTCACCTAGGATGTTCAGAGCTTAAAGAGATGGAAGTCTGATAGAACCATATCACATGAATGACGCAGGTGGGGTAAGAAATAGTACCTCAGCTCATTTATTTTTATCATGGCAGTGGCACACTATGGAGGCATGCATTGTCCAGATGTAAGATGACTTTCTTCCTTGCTAAATCTGGCCTTTTTTGGCATACCTTTTTACTTTCTCTATACATACTATGTACTTAGTATATAGAGAAGGTATTGCACTCCACCCAAAAATTTGATACCGAGATTTCACCGGAAATATATGTTTTAGGGTCCCCTGTATCCAAAAAAAAAAATTTCACAAAAAGGTCTGTGTGTGTGTGTCCGTGTGAACACGATAACTCAAAAATGAAAAGTCGGTAAAATACCAAACTTGGTATTTAAGTTTGGTATCTTCCAGGGATGGGACAAGAAGATTTTGAGAAAAATCCCTCCACTCCAAACTATCCTTTACATGGAACTTGTTTCGAAAATTTTTATTTTCCCAAAAATGGCTCTAATGATTTTGATTAAAATATCATATATTAAAGATGTTTACCTGAGAAATAAAATGTATATCTTGAATTTTCTGGGAATAGCCTCTGAAGACTACTTTATTCTGGACACATTTTATGGAATTTTGCATAACTGCTAAACCGTAAGAGATGGAAAAAAAACTTACCACACCAAAAATGTAGAGCACTCAAAATACACAATTTATGCTATATGCATTTTTGTCATGGAGTTGATCGTTTTTGAGATATTCCTTGTTTTTTGTTTCAGCTTTAAAAAATTATACTTTTCTCACACAGGACTTAGTCAACTCCTGTCCATACAAACAAAGGAACTTCGGTCACATAGCAACCAGCTTTTGACTATCACTTTAACCTATGATACTCCCTTATTTTGCTTATACTTACAAGGAAGAAAGTAATAAGGCTATTTATGCTAATTTTTTTCGATTAGCATTAAGTATATAGAACAATAAGCTTCTTAACTATAATTTGTTACAGAGATGTAGAGAAAGTCATGTGAATGGAACTCATCAGATTTTTCTTTGGTCCAAGAGGTTAGCTAATGTTCTCCTGTAATTGTTAAATCATTAGGAAGATAATCTATCAGCTGAATACCTTTTGCATCCCAGAAAACAAATGGCATAACCTTTCTGAAAAATGAGTTTTATTCTTACTTTGGATTGTTCATTAAAATATTGTTTTATATATATTGCTAGCTGTGTTGCTTTTGCTTTCTTTGGAAATGGAGACTCAGCATTCTTCCACTGCTTGAATTGCTTTGTTTGTGGTGTACAGTAGTGGACCCTTACTTCATCTCTGGTCATGAACTAACTCAAAATCTCTTGTGGGTTTTGGTGAAAATGGGCCAAACATTGTTCAGAAATTTGCACTTGAGTATTTTTGCTTTCTCTACATGTACCATGTACATAGTGTATAGAGAAGTTATTGTACCCAAAAATTTGATACCAAGATTTCACTGGAAATACATGTTTTGGGAACCTCTGAGTCAAAAAAGTATTTTTAGAAAAGGGTCTGTATGTCTGGGCAACATAGCTCAAAAATGAAAAGTCTTTAAATACTTGGTATATAAGTTGAGTATCTTCCAAGGAGCGACGCAAAGGTTTTAAAAAAAAATCCACTCCATCTCCAACTACCCTTTACATTTTTCGAAAATGAAATTTTTTCAAAAATGGCTCTTAACGATTTTTATTAAAATACCTTATGTTTAAGATATTTTATGACAAACAAAATGTATATCTTGAATTTTCTGGGAATAGCCTCTGAAGACCTTTTCATTCTGGATGACTTTTATATAACTGGCAAACTGTAAGAGATACACAAATACTTATTACACAAAATTTGTAGTTCTCATTAAAATACACAATTTGTGTCATACATATTTCGTTTTCGAGATATTCCAGAGTATTGGTTGCAATTTTAAGCCACTTTTCTTGAACAGGAAGACATCTTTCTTCTGGTTTCTTGTTTGTAAACTCCTGACAAGCAAAGAGATTATGCTATGTTAGAAGTTGTGGCACCTTCTGAAAGATAATTTTTTCATGCCCAATTCCTCAGTCAAAATGTGATTTGCCCTTTCGCATATCATTACAACTTCAACAATTTCTGGCACTTCAGTCAGCGATCCTCCAAGACTATTTCATGGATTTTTGTAACAATTTTTGGGGTGACATCTTGGCCAATCACTATGCGGATTGTCTTCTATGCTCTACCAACCAAATTTAAATTGGTTGGTGCTCTTAGCAACAGTTGAATATGAAGGAGCATATGTTCATCAAGTCGGGATGAATTTCATTTGCTTTCATACCTTTCTTTACAAAGTACTTTATCATTGCTTGGATCTCAGTTTTTTCCATCTTCGAAATTTCTTACAGGGGAACAATAATAAGTTGTGTGCAATACAGCTCTCTACCCTGAGCACTGAAATGCCACCAGTGTACCCATAAAGGATGGCTAATTATTGCATCAGAACCGTGTTGTGCTTGCGATGACCATTGTTGGCAATTACAAGAACTTATCAAATGACCCTCTATTTACAACAGTCCTCAGGTTATGCCAGGCTTCTGCTTGTAACATAAACCGCTTGCAACGACATTGCTTTGTAACTGTAATGATTGTCATTTGTAGACAAAATAAATGGAGAGCTTACACAAATTATTTTAAATAAGTTAATCACTGCAAGTTTCAATGTCATATACAGACATCAGATTTAGTAGTTCCAGTAATTTGTGAAAGCAGCTGTTGTATATGGAAGTCAGCAAGTGATGAATGGTGACAACAGTATGAGAGAGTGACTATGAGGCAGTTCTAATGTCAGGTGCATAGTTAATTCTCCCAGATTGTAGGACCCAGATTTTTAGGTGGTATAAACCTTCATTTAAGGTTTCTTGTGTGCTTAAAATAGGTTGTTTTTTTTAATCATTAATTTCCAATGTTTATTTGTTTTGTGATATATAAACTGATTTTACTGTTTCTTCCTGGTCGGAATTGGGATGGGTGAGTCTGGGGAATAAATGATGTCCAATTTCTTTTACCTGCACCCCACTTTCATCCCTCTGCTGGTATCTAGAGCAGAGATCTTGAAGATCATATTCTCAGGTTGCAGTGCGCATCGTGTTCACGTAAGCTGTAAGTGGATGTTGGGATGTGGTTTTCCAATTACAAACACTGTGAGCACTTATAATTTCCACAATCGATGTTTATTTGGATCACTTATCGAGACCAGCTGTCCGTTACCAGGGCAGAGCCACACTTTTAAAGTCTATTTTTCTGGGCGAAACTCCGCGAACATTAAAAAAACACTACTCTCATTTAGAAATTTGTTCCCGTAGCGTGGTGAACGTGCTTTTAAACTGCAGTATATTGTAAACGAGAACTCCCTGCCTTACACCTGCACTGTCCTGCTGAGAACTCACCGGGACATGTCAGGCAATACTCAGGTATGCAGGTAAAACCCTGTTAATAACGGTCGATCACACCTGCACTGTCCTGCTGAGAACTCCCCGGGACATGTCAAGCAATACTCGGTATGCAGGTAAAACCCTGTTAATAATGGTCGATCACACCTGCACTGTCCTGCTGAGAACTCCCTGAGACATGTCAAGCAATACTCAGGTATGCAGGTAAAGCCCTGTTAATAATGGTCGATCACACCTGCACTGTCCTGCTGAGAACTCCCTGGGACATGTCAAGTAATACTCAGGTATGCAGGTAAAACCCTGTTAATAATGGTCGATCACACCTGCACTGTCCTGCTGAGAACTCCCTGGGACATGTCAAGCAATACTCAGGAATGCAGGTAAAACCCTGTTAATAATGGTGGATCACACCTGCACTGTCCTGCTGAGAACTCCCTGGGACATGTCAAGCAATACTCAGGTATGCAGGTAAAACCCTGTTAATAATGGTCGATCACACCTGCACTGTCCTGCTGAGAACTCCCCGGGACATGTCAATCAATACTCAGGAATGCAGGTAAAACCCTGTTAATAATGGTCGATCACACCTGCACCTGGCAAAGCGTGAAAATTGTTTGTCTGATCAGATCCTGTCCTTTGCAAAACTCCTTGTTTACTGTTCAGCAAGAAACAGTATTTTCATCTTTTTCATTCCACAGCGAACTTGCCAAAATATAAACTTTTACTTTTTCCTCTTCCCGTATATGTTTCACTTAAATAGTATCATTTAATGGTATAATATTATTTCATAGCATTAATCTCATTATATTAATTATGATCTTTGATTATTAGTTAGTTATTGTCATGCTTTTATGATTGATAAAAATGGGTTGAAGGTTGTTTTTGACATTGCAGTAAATAACCACATATGTATCAAAATTTTTTGGAGCAAACGTCTAGCTATTATCATATAAGACATTTCTATATTAAAGAAAAGTTCTTTCATTGGAAAATATCAATGCTAATGAAGCAGGTTCCGTGGGTAATTTTCTTGTATACTTTTCTCAATGTAATTCTCAATTGATGACTTTCATGTCTTTAAAACCATGATTACGTTGAAAAATCTTCTGCAGATTCACAAATGTGAAACTTAACTTCAACTCCACTGGTCCAAGTATTTATTTTCGGTAAATATCACCAATAGGATCATTGAGTCTCAGAGTTGCACTTCCCAACCAAGGAATAGCATCCGTTATACGATAAAATGTGTCTTAATATATGTAAGGTAGGCAGCGAGAGTGATTTCTTGGTCATGACAGTGCATTAAGCTTCTGATTCATCAAAAGTCATTGTCAAAATTTGTAAGTCTTTTAAGTGCCTAGCATAGTAAAGATAGCAGTTAGGTATTGGTTTAGATGGAAGAGGAATTGCTGGTAGTTTATTTTTGAGCAACTGTATACATTTTTACTTTTTCTACACTTACTATGTACATAGTATACAGAGAAGGTATTGCATTCCACCCAAAAAAATTTGGCTCTGAGATTTCACCGGAAATCCCCAGTATATAAAAAAGAACATTTTTAGAAAAAGGTTCTTTGTGTGGGTGTGCGTGCTCGCATGTGTGTGTGTGCGCGCGCGCATGTGGGTGTGCGTGCGTGTGCGTCTGTGAACACAAAACTCAAACATGAAAATTTGGTGAAATACCAAACTTGATATTTAAGTTTAGTATATTCCAGGGATGTGACATAAAGATTTTTACAAAAATCCCGCCCCACCCCCACCCCAAACTACCCTTACATGGAAAAAATTTCAAAAGTTTTGATTTTATTCAAAAATGGCTCTTAACAATATTGAATAAAATACTGCATATTAAAGATATTTACATGACAAATAAAATGTACATCTTCAATTTTCTGGATATAGCCTCTGAAGACCTCTTTATTCTGGATGAATTTGGTGAATTTTGCATAACTGATAAACCATAAGAGATAGACAAAAGCTTACTACATAGAAAATGTTGATCTCATTAAAACGCACAATTTATATCATACTTTTTTTTTTCATGGAATTGACCATTTCTGAGATAATTAAAGTTATTTGTTTCAGATTTAAAATACTTTTCTCACATGGAAAGTTGTAAACTCCTGGGCATGCATAAAAACAGGTTTCATCCACATGGCAACCAGCAATTAAAAGATTTGACTATCGTTTTAACCTAGTGTATTCCCTTATTTTCCTTCTACTTACAAGGAAGCAAATAATTAAGACAATTTCTGCTATTTATCTCATTTATGTAGTAGATAGAAGAATATGCTTTTAATTTGTTACAGAACTGTAGAGAAAGTCATGTTAATGGAATACATTAGATTTTTATGGTAGAGTTAACTGAAGAATTAAATATTAATATAAAAATAATAGTTGCAACCAATCTTCACTTATCTTTTGGAATCCTTGCCTGGACTAGTTTCGCAACGATTTCATTGCATTATCAACATATCCTTTTGGTCTCTTTTTTGATGTTGTTTATTTACACTGTTATGGTTACTGCTACTAGGTGGATTGTGTACTAATGCATTGCTAACTACTGGAATCAAAACAAATTTGATAAGAGTGTCAATTGGAGGTATATCAAAATTCATTGCATGATTTCTATACTTTAATATAAATATTTTCTCTCAAACCATTAAATCTATGGGCCCATTTAAGTGTTTTAATAATTTAACATCTGGATTTATTTCATGATTAAATTTCCAAAAATGTTCTGCTACAGCTGATTTATCAATTTGTTTGTATTTAATATTCCTAAAGTGTTCTTTTACTCTGGTTTCCAAATGACGTTTAGTCTTACCAATATAAACAAGGTCACAATTTAAACAGTTTAATTGATAAATGCCAGATTTTTTATTTTTTGAAATTTCATCCTTTTTAGAAAAGCCTAACAAATTTTTTATACTATATTTATTTTGAGGAACCAATATTATGCCATGCTCTTTGAAAATATTTGTGAATTTTTTATTTGCCCAAGGGTGATAAGTAAATTTTTTAAAAATGTAATTATCTTTTATTTTCTTAAGCGTAGAAATATCTTTAATAGCTTTTTGATATTTAAACTTCTCAATTTTTTTATTTATAAAATCAGTATTAAAA
Organism: Hymenopus coronatus; assembly: GCA_030762935.1. Lineage (NCBI taxonomy): Eukaryota > Metazoa > Arthropoda > Insecta > Mantodea > Hymenopodidae > Hymenopus > Hymenopus coronatus. The sequence continues at coordinate 81,771,183 of CM060883.1, forward strand.
CCATTAATTAAAGCAGTGTTAATAATGTGTTTATATTCTTTATAGAATTCATCTTTATTAAGGGGTAAATTAATTAACCTATAAATTAAACTATTAAAAACAGCAAATTTATGTGAAAAAGGGTTAAAGCCATTATTTTTTATATAATTATCACTGTGGGTTTGCTTTCTGTATATTCCAAAATTCAATTTATTGTCTTTTTTTTTATTATTTTTAAATCCAGGAAAGGGAGATAACCATCACTTTCAGTTTCTAATGTGAATTTTATAGCCTTATCTTGTAAATTTAAAAGTTTTAAAGCATCATTTACATGTTTATCAGGAACAATAGCAAATATATCATCTACATATCTATACCAAGTTTTAAAAATTAGAGGGAATGCTTTAGTGACCTGTATTTCAAAATAGCTCATGAAAAGATCAGCAAGAAAAGGTGAAAGCGGACTACCCATTGCTAAACCAGAAGTTTGTTGATAGAATTTGTCATTAAAGCTGAAAAAATTTTGATCCAAACAAAGATTAGTAAGGATAACAAAATCATTTATTAAATTTTCATTCAGTTCTATAGAACTTAACCATTTTTTTTAAAAATGTCAAAAGTTTTTCTCTAGGAATGCTTGGAAACAAAGCAGTTACATCAAAAGAAACAAGTTTATCATTAGTAGACAATGTAATATTGCTGATCCTTTCAACTAGCTCAAAAGAATTTTTAATACTTAAACTCTCAAATTTTTCAAAATTATTGAATTTTTTATTTAACCATTTAGCTAGGCTGTAAGTAGGTGAATTTATGCAATTTACAATAGGTCTCATTTTATTTCCAGGTTTATGAATTTTGGGAAGAGCATATATTCTGGGTAAAATTGGATTACTGATTTTTATAATTTGCTTTTCTTTATTTGTAATACTTTTAATTTCATTAAGGGTCTTATTATAAATTGAAATACAGGATTTTAAAGGGTTAATATCAATGCTTTTGTAATCTTCACCTTGAAGTAAGAGTTCCATTCTGTTAATGTAATCAATTTTATTTAAAATTACAATGCTGTTACCTTTATCAGCTTTAGTATAGATTACATCTTTTTCTTTTAATGATTTAATAATTTGTTTATTGTGATTTACTTTAGGGTGATTTTTATTCAAATTCTGTAATATTTTACTACATTTTTCTTTAACCAATAATTTATTATTTTCATTTAAATCCTGACTAGCAATTTCTATATCTGCTACATAATCATCTGTATTTTTTGAAAAATCTACACAGATTTTTAAACCTTTATTCAAAAAATTAATTTCCTTCTCATTGAAATTACAATTTGAAAGGTTAATTACATTATCTTTAGGGTTATTCCCTTTAGTTGGTTTCAATTTATTTTGTTTTAAGCATAATTTATTTAACTTATTTTTCAGTTTATTTGTTTTATTTCTCATGCTAAATTAATTTCTCATGTTTTAATGACAAATACTATCAACAAACTTCTGGTTTAGCAATGGGTAGTCCACTTTCACCTTTTCTTGCTGATCTTTTCATGAGCTATTTTGAAATACAGGTCACTAAAGCATTCCCTCTAATTTTTAAAACTTGGTATAGATATGTAGATGATATATTTGCTATTGTTCCTGATAAACATGTAAATGATGCTTTAAAACTTTTAAATTTACAAGATAAGGCTATAAAATTCACATTAGAAACTGAAAGTGATGGTTATCTCCCTTTCCTGGATTTAAAAATAATAAAAAAAAAAGACAATAAATTGAATTTTGGAATATACAGAAAGCAAACCCACAGTGATAATTATATAAAAAATAATGGCTTTAACCCTTTTTCACATAAATTTGCTGTTTTTAATAGTTTAATTTATAGGTTAATTAATTTACCCCTTAATAAAGATGAATTCTATAAAGAATATAAACACATTATTAACACTGCTTTAATTAATGGTTTTAATACTGATTTTATAAATAAAAAAATTGAGAAGTTTAAATATCAAAAAGCTATTAAAGATATTTCTACGCTTAAGAAAATAAAAGATAATTACATTTTTAAAAAATTTACTTATCACCCTTGGGCAAATAAAAAATTCACAAATATTTTCAAAGAGCATGGCATAATATTGGTTCCTCAAAATAAATATAGTATAAAAAATTTGTTAGGCTTTTCTAAAAAGGATGAAATTTCAAAAAAATAAAAAATCTGGCATTTATCAATTAAACTGTTTAAATTGTGACTTTGTTTATATTGGTAAGACTAAACGTCATTTGGAAACCAGAGTAAAAGAACACTTTAGGAATATTAAATACAAACAAATTGATAAATCAGCTGTAGCAGAACATTTTTGGAAATTTAATCATGAAATAAATCCAGATGTTAAATTATTAAAACACTTAAATGGGCCCATAGATTTAATGGTTTGGGAGAAAATGTTTATATTTAAGTATAGAAATCATGCAATGAATTTTGATATACCTCCAATTGACACTCTTACCAAATTTGTTTAGATTCCAGTAGTTAGCAATGCATTAGTACACAATCCACCTAGTAGCAGTAACCATAACAGTGTAAATAAACAACATCAAAAAAGAGACCAAAAGGATATGTTGATAATGCAATGAAATCATTGCGAAACTAGTCCAAGCAAGGATTCCAAAAGATAAGTGAAGATTTGTTGCAACTATTATTTTTATATTAATATTTGTGTTATTCTTCACTGTTACTAGCTTCTTTTTACATTTGAAGAATTAAATGTTGAACACGAATTTCCCACTTTGCATACTCTTAACCACTGAGCTACTATGAATACATGCCGGTATGAGTATGACATTAAATTACCCAACTGGCTTGAATTTTCACCAGGAACACTACGGGCCGTGCCTTGGCCAAGTGGTTAGACCACTCGACTCTCACCTAGATGGCCGGTGTTTGATCCCAAGCGACCGCATGGGGCAGGTTTTCTCCGGGTACTCCGGTTTCCCCCGCCATCGCATTCCACCAGTGCTCCATCATCATTCATGTATCATCAGTGTCACCGCCTGTGATGCTGTAAGTAATTAAATCGGGCGTTAAACACTACCAAAAAGAAAAAAAAAAGAAAAAGGAACACTACTAAGCATCTCAATTCTGAGATAATTTCAATGGTGACTTACAGCTAGTAAGTACTTTTCCCCCCCAGTGAATATGTTGATTTATCTGTCGAAGGGTTTTACTCTTTTATGGAAGAGTCAGATGGAAAAATTTTCACAGTAATTAATTCATAGTGATTGACCGAATAGTTGGTTAAAAGCTATGGAGCACAGAACTTAAAATACTTATGACATTATTTGAAATTAACACATCATACTGGCCCCAAAAAACAATTACTCCATAAAAACATATTAAATTCTAAATTAAAAGATGATATTCCACAAGAAACAAACCAAGATATATCAGTTTAGTTGCAACGACTGTGAAAAAATCTACATTGGCCCAAACAAAAAGAAACAAGAGCAAAAGAACCCACAGAAATGTTAAACTGAAACAAGAAGACCAATTCGTGGTAGCTTGGCATTTTTGGAAAGAGCAACACCCCGTAAATAGAAATCCAAAAATACTCAAAAATATTACAAGGGAGACAGAATTAAAAGTTTGGGAAAACATATATATTTAGAAAAAGAAGAACCACATTTTCAACTTCGAAATCCTGCCAGGCTACCTACTGAAACAAAGTTTCATCGAACCACCACTAGGGACAGTGGCAACCACCACAGCAAGTAATGCCAGTAGTTAACTAAAGGAATCGACTATGGAAGCAAGTGGCTTCTGAAACATGTGTTCCCATAATATAAGTAGGTGATGTCGTGTTACAGAATCGGCTCAGCTTATTAATTTTGATTGATAGAACAGATCACTGTCACAAAGTCCACCATATATCAGTAATAATACTTGACATGTAAGTCATAATTGGAGTATGCCATCTCAAAGTAATTTGAGATCTCCTTGTTTGGATTATTGGGAAAAATGAGTCCCTTGGGAAATTTAACGCTGTATCAGCATGTTACAATGATAGCTCAGTGATTAGAGCAACTGGATGAATACCTGGAGATCCATGGGTCAAATCCTTGCTATGCCATTCAATTTTTTAGTCTAACTACCTTTTCAATCCTGTCTTACATGACCAGTGCAGAAGAAATAATAAATTTGTTATTTAGGTTTTTATAAATGCTAACCCACATATTTAGATCTTTTTAGGAGCAATGAAATTCACATGTTCTGCTTCAGGAAGTATGAAATAAATATTTACCTTGAATGTTGTTAATTAAATAGCGAGGGGAAGAAAAATGTTAAAACCTAAAAATCCTGGCCCTTTTCATTACTGTTACCTTGTGCACCATGTGTGCCGCGATGAGCATTAGCAAAACTCTATATGAAGAACATAGCAAACTTATGGCAGCTCATTGTTTTCTGACGAGAAGTGTACATGGCAGAGAAAGTAAAAATAATAAGTTTATAATTATTTAACAATGTGCTGCTTGTGTGTTATCTACTTACATCTCTTCTGTTTCAGAGCTCAACACAATGGACTTCTGGATGTCTGTGGAACAAAATAAATAGCATACTGCGGTGATAGATCACAGGAGAAACATGCTTGGAATGTGATAGAAGATTTATTAAAATTGTATTGACTAGGAATGAGAAAGAAGATGATTTAAATGATATTGACTAGACTGAACAAAGAGATTTCCACAACAAGAAAGTAACAAAGATATTAGAATCTTTTTCAGTGTTCATTTTTATGTACTCTGTGTATCTATGTTTACATGACTGAAGGATTGTAAATGTAAGCTGGATAAATATTTCATATGTTAAGTTAAATGGTACCTACATTCTGAGGGAGTTACTGCTTGCTTTAAAAGAAGCATAGCCATCATAAATAATATAATACAGGTTTATCAGGTATTTTTCTTGTAATAATTGAGATTATGTATCTGGAACTTTTAGAGGAATACCTGTTCAATGATTTCAGTTTTCAAATCAGCACCAGAGAATCTCCATGCTTCTGCTGTTTAATTTTGCTCTGTGTTGCCAAGTCTTAAGGCAAAGCATCTGTGAAATTTTGTTTAAAAAATGTGAAAATATTAAGTTTGTTGCATTTTGATATTACATGCAATATATGCTTTCTCACTGTATAATTGGTTGTTTTAATATAAACAGTTTCAAAGCCATATAATAGTTGAAATTAATTTCTATAACTTGCATCAGAAGAATTAAAAATCTGATATGTTCCATTCACATGACTATCTCTACATCACTGTAAAAAATTATAGTTAAAAAGCATATTATTCTTCCAACTTTATGATAATCAGGATAAATATTTGCAGAAATTGTCTTAATTACCTTCTTCCTTGTAAGTAGAAGGAAAATAAGGGAATACAAAAATCCTATCAGGGCTGGTTGCCAAGTGGTTGAAATCAGTTTCTATGCAGGGACAGGAGTTCACAACTTTCCGTGTGAGAAAAGTTTAAGAATTTTCAATGTGAAATAAATGACAAGGCATATCTCAAAAATGTTGAATTCCACAACAAAAACGTGTATGACATAAATTGTGTGTTTTAACATGATCTACATTTTTTGTGTAATAAGTTTTGGTCTATATTTTGCGGTTTATCAGTTACTCAAAATTCATCCAGAATGAAGAGGTCTTCAGAGGCTATACCCAGAAAATTCAAGATATACATTTTATTTGCCATATAAATATCTTTAATGTACAGTATTTTAATCAAAATCGTTAGCCATTTTTGAGAAAATCAATTTTTGAAATTTTTTCCATATAAAGGGTAGTTTGGGGTGGGAGGATTTTACTCAAAATCTTCGTGTCACATCCCTGGAAGATTCTAAATTTAAATACCAAGTTTGTTATTTTATTGACTTTTCGTTTTTGAGTTACGTGCACACACACACACGCGAGCGCAGACCTTATTCCAAAATTGCTTTATTTTATATATGAGACCTTAAAACATGTATTTCTGGTGAAATCACGGTTTCAAATATTTGGTGGAATGCAATACCTTCTCTATACACCATGTACATGGTATATGTAGAGAAAGTAAACATTAATGAGTGGAGAAATGCACATGTGTCATTTTCTAGTACAAAATACAGTTGGTCAGTCTTGTTGCATTTAGCAGCCCTCACTTGTTCTCAAATTGTTTATTACAGTGTGGTTAACAGAAGTTTGGGTTACAAAATATTATGAGCAATCAAAGTATATGTGAAACATCCCAATATTGTGAAAAAACATTGCATTGAATGTGCTCATAAAGTTTTGTGAGAAGTATTCCAAATATAGCCATTAAAGATTTTAATTTAACGTCAGTGTATTGGTGTTTCTGTTAAATGTGTCAACTCTATTCCATTGATTATCATACCATACTGCTTATATTACTACTTCAATATTTAACAGTTTATATCTCATACTTAGTCTACAGGAAATATGTTGTATGTTGCTCTTCAATATTCCAATGCACCAACACCAACTTATGTCAAAAAGTGTTTTTATTTTAGGTTACAGCACAACAAATGTAAAATAATTGTATATCGTCAAAGTAGCAGTGTTAATGAAAGTAGGATAATGCAATTGTTAAGATATGAACACCACATGTGGTCAGGTGGTTCAGATCAGAAACACATCTCTTCAGATGTAGCCCAGGGTAGAAGTAATACAATATGCAGATAAACATTTTGAGCTTTGTTTGTTTACATAAGTTGCTATCTAACGTAAGCAGGATAGTAGTAATTGCCATAAATGGATGCAAATATTTAGTATTGGACGACGTAAGTTGTGAATTTGATAGCTTCAGGTAAATTGTTTACCTTATATTCACATTTCATGGGTGCAGTTTCTCATTTTTGTGAGCTTTTGTTAATAGTTATGAAGGATAAAATATGGACTAAAATTCTGATAACCTTGGAAGTGGTGTTTCTTTACTTTATACTTGTTTATTTCGGTACGAGAAAGAAATTAAACGTATGTGAGAAAAGTTGTATCAGGTCTTCAGTAATTAAACAGAATTCTTACTTATTTTACATGGAAGTTTGTACTTCACTAAATATTTTACACATTCTAAATGTTGTGTCATTGCTAAATGATAAAGTTTTAGGGTTTCAGGAAGTTAAGTATGTCATGTCATTTCCACTCTGTAGATAATTGTCTTGAAATGTAATTATTATTTTGCTTTAAGAGCTTCACTGTAAAATGGGTCTGTGTTATTTTTTGTCTTGAAACATTGATTGTGATTTTATCTTTTGGTGGCAGATTGAAGAGTAATACCACTAGAGCATGCAGCTCCAAACTAAGGTCGAAATTATTGTAGCACATCACACATTGAATCAGAATCTAAAATAGAGTCAGTAGGGTCATTTTCTTAAGAAATTGTCTTGCAATGTAAGAATCTGCAAATCACTTTGCTTCAGTGAAATTGACCAATGCCTCATTTTTCTGCATAACTGAAAAACTTCAAAAACTATAATATTAAGATTTGGGGATTCAAGCTCTTCTGTGTGTTTTGTTTGTTCTCTGGCATTTTTATACAGTTGTTAGTAGATAGTGTACAGCTTATCCAGTTTTAGATAGTGTACAGCTTATCCAGTTTAAAATGGTTAGCAGAATGCCAAATTTGTGGAAAAGTTTGTTACTGCAGCTAAACAGTTTTTTCTTTTTACCCAGTTTTATTTATTGGTTCACCATCAATGGCAACAAAGAAGATTTTCATTAAAAATTCTTGACAAAATATGCCTGTCACATTTTCTACATCATTTAGGTAAAAAAAAATATTAATTGACTACTTCATATGAGAAAGCATTTTTGTGTCATAAATAATGAATATAATTAATTAGCTGATTGTTGAGTTATAAGTAATGCCACGAGTGGTTTCATCTTGTTGATAATTCACTAATGGGAGTGAATTGTCCTAAGAGATGAAAACTTAAGTTGTATTTGATGAGACAATTCAGTGAAATAGAATATTAATAATTTATAATATATAGGAAGGGAGATTCTATCAGATTATGATTGTAATACTTACATTAGTTCTCATATGGTAGATGATGCATTCGACCATGTTTATTTACTAATTTTTTAAAAATTGAATCCTGAATTAAACAAACATGAAGTGCGACAAGATTTCAAAGAAATGAACGTCAACTGCAATAAGATGTTTTGATAATATCGCTCCATACAAATGACGGCGATTGGTTGGAATTTCCTAATCTCAGCCATACCCATGGTGCTTTAGTAGTTGAGTTGAATTGTTAGGGAAGTTGCTTTGAGCTTCAATTTAACTTTTGGCGACCCTGGCTGACATTCTTGCAGCAATATGATATTATGTAAGCATGTTGAATACTTCAGTTCCTGAGCAGCTATTTCCAACTCAAGAGTCCTTGAAAAAGAGAACTCTTGTGTCACCTAATCGATTTTGGTTTCTCTAATCCACTGTTTGTCCATTGTTAAGAAATATTCATAATCTGTTTCGTTTTTTTCTTGTGCTAGTTTTCTAACCTAACAGCTTTTGCACTACATAACTCATTTTTGCCACAGAAATCTTTTTTCTGTTCCTTTGTCTAAGAAGACTTCAATCAAGATTATGTTTTGTAATAGTACACATGAGCAGTATCTCAGTACTTGCGTTTTTATTATTTCCAAGGATGTAAAATATTGAATGACCTTATTACTTTCTCTACCATTTACATAGTAGGTAGAGAAGCTATTGCATTCCACCCATAAATTCCATACTGAGATTTCACTAGAGATGTATATTTTGAGAACCCCTAAAACAAACAAAAATAGTTTTTAGAACAAGGTTTTGCATGTTTAGGTAGGTGTGTGTGTGTGTCATAACTTAAAATAAAGAGTATGTTAAATACCAGAGTACTTAACTTAGAATTGGCATTTAAGATCAGTGTCTTCTAAGAGTGTGACATGAAAATTTTCTGAAACCCTCTTCATTCTGAATTGCTTAACTGTAAACCGTAAGAAATCTACTAAACGTTACTGTGTAAAAAAATGTAGTTCTTGTTAAAAAAATCTGATGTGTTCCATTCACATGACTTTCTCTACATCTCTGCAACAAATTATTGTTAAAAAGCTTATTGTTCTATTTACTTCATGCTAGTCGAGAAAAAATTAGCAGAAATAGTCTTATTACCTGCTTCCTTGTAAGTAAAAGTGAAATAAGGGAGTACCATAGGTTAAAGTGATAGTCAAATGCTGGTTGTTATGTGACTGAAGTTCCTTTGTTTGTATGGACAGGAATTGACAAATTCCTGTATGAGAAAAATACAAGTTTTTCAAAGCTGAAACCAAAAACAAGGAATATCTAAAAAGACGTTCAACTCCATGAAAAAAACTGTATCACATAAATTGTGTGTTTTAATGTGCTCTACATTTTTAAGGTGGTAAGTTTTTGTCCATCTCTTATGGTTTAGCAGTTATACAAAATTCAGTAAAATTGATCCAGAATAAAGTCTTCAGAGGCGATTCCCAGAAAATTCAAGATATACATTTTATTTGTCATGTAAATATCTTTAATGTACAATATTTTAATCAAAATTGTTACAGCCATTTTTAAGAAAATGAAAATTTTCAAAAAAAGTTCCATGTAAAGGGTAGTTGGGGGTGGGGGATTTTCTTGAAAATCTTCATGTCGCATCCTTAAATACAAAGTTTGGTATTTAACGGTCTTTTCATTTTTGAGCTATGCAGTCCACACACACACACAGGGATTTTTTTGGATTCAGGGGAACCCAAAACATATATCACCGGTGAAATCTCAATATCGAAATTTTTGGTGCAATACAATACCTTCTCTATATACTATGTACATAGTACATGTAGAGAAAGTAAGAACCCAACCTACTGATTGCATTTAAATGTATTTTAAGATTTTGTATTAATTTGGTTTTAAGTTTTGTCATTGCATTTTGGGTGGATAGATAAAAATTTTGATATATCCCTCATGTTTTATTTTACTTTTTATTCATCTTTTCATGCATATAGAATGGAATTTCAAGTCCATCATACTGATTAGATGTAGCCATCTTAAAAGATTTGACTATTATTTTAGCCTAATGAATTCTATTCCTCTTTGTAGCTATAAGGAAATATGTAGTAAAACCATTTCTGCTAATTTTCTCTTGATTAGCAGAACTACAGAGAGGTTAAAAGAATAATCTTTTATAAGATTAGTTTGTTGCAAAATAGGTAAAGAAAGTTATGGGAGTTTAATGTCAGATTTTGCCTTTTACTTTACTTTCTTTACTATGAGAAAGTCATTCCCCCCCCAATTTTCTGTGAAAATTCCACAAGGAATATATGTTATTGAGGTTCCCTGAATAAATAAAAAAAAAATATGTGTTCCATTCACATGACTTTCTCTATATCTCTGCAACAAATTATAGTTAGAAATCTTATGCTTCTGTTTACTTCATGCTAACCAAGAAAAAGTTGGCAGAAATATTCTTATTACTTGCTTCCAAGTAAGTAGAAGGGAAATAAAGAAGTACCATAGGCTATATTGGTAGTCAAAAGCTGGTTGCTATCTGACTGAAGTTCCTTTGTCTGTATGGACAGGAGCAAATTCTTGTATCAGAAAATTATAAGTTTTTTAAAGCTGAAACCAATAATAAAGAATATCTCAAAAACAATCAACTCCACGAAACAAATGTATATAACATAAATTATGTGTTTTAACATGCTCTACATTTTTTGTGTAGTAAGCTTTTGTCCATCTCTTACGGTTCAGCAGTAATGCAAAATTCCATAAAATTCATCCAGGGAAAAGTAGTCTTCAGAGGCTATTCCCAGTAAATTAAATATATACATTTTATTTGTCAGGTAAATATTTTAAATATACAATATTTTAATCAAAATCGTTACAACCATTTTTGTGAAAATCAAAATTTACGAAAAATGTTCCATGTAAAGGGTAGTTGGGGGTGGGTGGATTCTCTTGGAAACCATCGTGCCACATCCTTGGAAAATACCAAACTTAAATACTAAGTTTGGTATTCAACGGTCTTTTCGTTTATAAGCTATGCACACAAACAACCCCCCCCCCCCACAGCGTGTTATTACCTACTACAACAAGACCCTCTTCATGGCAGAAAGGAACTATTGCGTTATCCGGCGAGAGCTCTTGAAAATAGTTAAGGCACTGGGGCGCTTCCACAAGTGCCTGTACCGCTAGCTATTCTACCTGAGTGACTGACCCTCCATCACCTTGCTGTTGAGCTTTAAGAACCTGGAGGGCCAGACAACCAGTTGGGTTCAGAATCTCCAAGAGTGAAGTGGCTGTTGTGTTGTAGTTTGCGACACAGCATTGCGTTATCTGTGCCTCCTTACTTCAACATAGAATCCTTATATAACTCCACATCAGAAACGGAAAGGAAGGAGCCACAATAATCCAGATGCCAATGATGATGATTCTATCCCGAGAAGTACGACCACGGAATCAAAGTTAAGGACGAGAGTGCGCCGTAGCTGTGGGTGTCATTTCGGCGTTGCATGCAGCTGGATGGTATAGCGCAGGCCTGAGGAGAGAGCAGCTGGTGGACGCTGACTTTAGGCCAATCCTGAGAGAAGTGGGCAGGGACTAGACCGATCTGGGAAGACATCATACCCAGGAGTAGTGTGACACAAATCCTACTGGACCTAATGGATTTCATTGAAAACGAAGCAATACTGGTCAGAGTCTGGGAGTTTACTGATAAGAAAACCCAAAGAGAGCAACTGATTTTCCCTGGAGGCGGTATATGCAGGACTTCGGGAGGATAAGCTCCGACAATAGTGCTTCTTGGCTGAGATTACGAGCAGGCGCTGAGAGATCGTGCCGCCAGTCGTGTGTGCGGCAAGTCACGACTCACTGGCTAGAAGTGCGGTCGTATGCAGCAATATAACGTGGGAACACCTTTCGAACGCATAGCCATTGATGTAGTTGGGCAATTCCTGTGTCAGACAGGAGCAACAAGTAATTGTTGGTCGCCATGGATAACTTCAAGTGAACGGAGGTGTACGCCATCCCTAACCAGGAGTCCAAGATCATCGCGAACTCCTGGTAGAATGACTTTTATCACTATGATTTTGTTTTCAATCAAATGTGTTAATCATATGACGTTTTCTATCCAAAGCTGCAAATGGCTATATAATTGTCATTTTACTATTTATTTAAATAACTGAATTGAACATTAAACTCCATTTTTCGATAAATACCTTTTCAGAATTTATTACTATTCAACATGCTCCTTGGCCAATAGTTTATAACTTGCTAGCTGAAATACCCGGCCTTGCAAATAACTGAGAAAACAATGTGTAAAAGCATGGCTCAACAACCACAAATATCAGAATATGTAATGATGGTTCTTGTGAATGCAGCTTCCGTGTTGTCGCATTTGGGGTGACTCGGTGCTATTTACAGAAAAAATTTCAGCTCCAAGAAGTAATGTTTAAGTAATGTCAATGTATTGTTTGCTTATTCTCAATAATCAGCATATTACCTCTCTGAAGAATGAATGCAGACGGCCACGAGTGGAAGCTTGCGCAAACAGATAAGCTGTATTACATACTCCCAGTGCATGCCCTGTACAGCGCGGCAATACTGGAATGCAGCAGTTGAGTCTATTGCAGTGGACGGGTTCGAATCAAGTCACAACGCAAACACCGTCGCGCCAGGGGGCAGATGGTCATTAAGGGCCAGAGAGACCGGGCCCTACCGATAATAGCACGCAACTTGTTGGCATTTAAATTATGAATGAAGAAATAATTTATATTTTATTCAATTGTAATAATCATTGCAAACATTTATTATACGATGATTCTCAATCGCTACCCAAGCTTGCATTGGGTATATGACATTACGAAAGCACATTGTTGTACATGGGACAATTGCGCCAGTCTTGTCCTTTGGCGAAGAAGAACTTGGGCCAGCTTACACGGGCTCGCGGTCAACCCTCACCTCTCTTCCCTCTTCACACCTTTCCAATCACGTGACTATCTCTTTCACTTCCCTTCACTCATCTGCCTGCGACGCACACAGCAACGCTTGGGGCTGCAGTCACCTGGCCCGTTACATAAAGTTTAGCATTCGTGTGATTGTTGTTGGAATTGTAATTTGTGAACAAAGTGCAAATTTAAAATGAATAGAGCGGGTTATTTGTTGAAAAATCCCTTTCATTCATTAAAGATAGAGCAACAACTTGAAATTAAGCGATTAGGTGCACTTCAACCGAATAATTTTACATTTACGCAACAAGATGTGGGAACCCCCCCCCCCCCCAAAACAGAACTTTCTGTAGCAGTTGGTTTAGTAAGAAATCGTAACCAACTGTAGGTGAAGAGAAATAAAGTATCTTTTGCTTTTGCAGTTTTTTTATTTGTGGTGAACACGGAATATGGAGTAATACGGTATCACCAGCTACATGCGCAGTAAACTTCTATGCTGATGACGTCATCTAGTGTAGCGCTCGCTCGTTGCTCTCATTACAATGACAGTGTTTATGAGGCTTTTGGTTGTTCAAACTTCTTGTGAGTGTTGTACGTGATGGATTCAGTTATGTTGAAGGGATGATCGTTTCTCTCCAGATAATCCCGCATTCGTTCTGTGCATTTTGACGAAGAAGACTATGATTTAAATATGAGATTTAAAAGCGGAGCTCTTCAAACTTGCTCCTAAAACGATTAAATTTAGACATGGTAAAGCAATGCTTTTTAAAGTTGTCTAATGACTTGTATCAGAAAGTTAACAGTTCTAAGAAAAGAAGACAAAACTGCTTCTAAACAGAGATGCAAAACAATAGTAAATGCTGTGTTAGAAGAAGCAAACAGCAATTCTGAAATAAATAGAGTAAATATCTCCGAAAATCCTGTTACCTCTCCCTCGTCATTTAACACAACACCTATAAACAGAGGGCATTAAATCAGAAGTTTAAGCACTTAGAAGGCACAATTTAAGATTAGAGAAGAAAGTAACACGTTTAGAAAATGAGTTGCAAGAAGTACAATCCGAAATGTATAAGTTAAGAAGTAATGAACGTGCATTCCAGCAAACGTTCTCATTTTGACATCAGCAAGTTTTATTTACAGGTAGATATAAAAATTGGGACTCTGATAACATTTCAAAGGAAATCATTTTGAAATGCATGTCTAAGAAGGCATATGGTTATGTGAGAGAATGCCTTAAATATCCTCTACAAGTTCTATAACCATCAAAAGACACTTGGCCCAATTCATCATATCACAGGAATCATTAAATTAAATGTGTACCTATTACAACAGAAAGCAAGTTCTGTTGGTGAGTATTTGAAGGATCTTGTTCTGAGCTTTGATGAGCTGAAAGTGAAATCCGATTTTTAACACTGAAGACACAAGTTGCGGTCTGCAGCTTAGCAGGAAAGTGGAAACCACCGATATACTACAATTTTGATGAGACAGCAACAAAAGAATTACTAACGGACATTGTTTAAATGGTCGAAAGGCAGGTTTCAAAATCCGTTCCTTAGTCTGTGATATGGGAGGATCAAATAGGAAATTACTCTCTAAACTTGAAATTATAAGAGAGAAATCCTACTTCTCGCATCCTGCAATAGAAGCTGAAGATCGCCCCCTTACGGACTTTCTGCGACATTCCTCACTTGTTGAAATTATTCAGAAACCATTTATTGGACGAAGGATTTGTTTTACATAATGGCAAGAAAGTCACAAAAGAGGGTTTTTTTTTTTTTTAATCACGTTTATGCTAAAAAAAAAATGCTATGACTTACGCCACAATCTCATGTTCCTTACAGGCATTGAAAGCTAAAACGTTCGTCCTGTCATTTATTAGGCTGGAAGAATATGAAAAAGAGAAAATCAGAAAAACACCCGGAAACAAACTCACTGATTTGGCCGGAAAGAAAATGAGAAAAGTATGCTACCACTGACTAAATAATTGCATATGCACATGAAGCAGGAAACACCACATCGGGTACTATATTTCTATTGTATACCTACTGTTTTTTCCGCAATACTTACTAATGTGTCGAGTTATTTATTAATCTAGCTTTAAAGTCTGTTAGGATGCAGTTATCAAACAGAAGAATTCACGCAAGATACCTGAACAACTGGGGGCAACATTTAGCTAACCGGAGACATAGGCGCATATGGTATTTGGTAAGCCTTTATATTTAATATTTTAAACAATTGCTCCTTTAGCTTCAATAATTTAAATCTAATGGAGATGAGCAAGTTATCTGTTTTATTTACGATTTGATGTAGAAAATCAGAATGTATATCTTTACACAGTACCATAGCTTTTAATTTGTTAACAATGATCACAGTAGTAAGCACGCTGAGACTGAGTATATACACCAGATGACATTACAGCGAGAAACATGCGCGTGATACCTACCGTATACACTCAACTTACCGTGAGTGGTGAAAATCTATGGAGGACGATGGGTTGTAAGGATGCGAAACACGAGGCAAGTGCACTTCACTTACAAAATGCCTGTAAATTTAAATTATTGGGAATTGTAAACATTGCTGCGCAGGTTGATTCTGCACATAAAATATCACACAACTCAGAAGTATGAATGTGGGAGTGAATGTGTGTGTATTTTTTTATAATAGTTTAAGAGTGAATATATATATATCCTACAGTCCAGCGAGAAAAACACCAGCAGTTGTTTTTCAAATCAAATCCACGATATAGCCATACAAGTTAAAGGGGACCATAAACATGAAAAAAATCTGATGTGTTGCATTCACATGACTTTCTCTACATCTCTGCAACAAATTATTGTTAGAAAGCTTATGCTTCTATTTACTTCATGCTAATCGAGAAAAACTCTTATAACTTACTTGCTTAAAAGTAGAAGCGAAATATGGGAGTACCATAGATTAAAGTGATAGCCAAAATCTTGTTGCTATGTGACTGAAGTTCCTTTGTTTGTGTGGACAGGAGTTGACGTCTACGTAGTAGTTACATGTGAAGTCGCTTGAGGTTCCGACTTCTCCAGTAGAGCTGTCACCTCCTCCCTGGAGATGAGCCGGATGTCTTTGACTGCTGTCACTATTGCTTGGTGAATGTCTGGAAGTGAGGTGGTGTCCTGCTCCTGCAGCCTGCCCTCCAAGGCCATCAGCTTGGCCGTAAGCATCAGGACCTCCGCGTGGATGTCCTGAATGGCCTCACTTAGGCATTGGATTTCCTGCTGCAGGTTGGATGATGGTGTCTGTTCAGAAGTCTTCGTTGGCTGTGTAGATGGTGGTACCCGGGCTGGTTGCGGTAATGTATGTATGCCTGCTCTTTGGGTAGTTGCGGCATTGGGCTTGCCCGGTGAAATGTCCTGTACCACCACAGGTGGCACAGAACCGGCGACGGCAGCGGAGGTCGTGCCCAGGGCACTCGAAACTGCAGGCGTTGGTGCCCCAGTAGTGGCATCTCGGTGGCGAAGAGTAGGCATCTTGGATGTGCCCGTAGGTGTCGTTCCTGCCTGTTTGCCTCAACGTGCAGAAGTCACCCTAATAAGGGCAACCCTGACGCCAAAGCTATCTCCAAATCTGCTCGGTCCTGCAGCACCACTCTAACCAGTGGTGTTGGGCCCTGGTCGCAGATAATTCTAGTGGCCCTCAAACATGAAGACCATCTAGACTGCGCAGCGGCGAGGAGGTGCCGGGTGGAGAGATTTCGAGGGACTCCCCTAACCACGGCACTGTACCGGGGCGGCGGCGAAGAAGTGGCGTTGGCTTTCGGTGAAGCGGCAGGTGGCAGAGATGCCGGCGAGCGCTATCTAACGGTGGAAGCCGGAAAAGCGGTGGCTACTGGAGAAGCTGCTGGTCTGCGCTGGTGCTTTCTCTTCGGCATCTCGAAGCGAAGTGAGTAAGTGCATGCAGACTGTGTGACCCGAACTGTCGGCACTCTCTGAAATTATGAGGGAGAATTAAATTAACCAGCTGAGTTACAATCATTACTTAATTGTGCGCCTCTTAAACCCAAGGTCTGGCTACGATACGTCAACGACACATTTGTCATATGGAACCACGGAGAAGATACGCTACAGCAGTTTTTGTCACACCAAAACGAACTGAACCCCAATATTTAATTCAACATGGAAAAAGAAGAAAATAATAGACTGGCCTTTCTAGCTGTGTTAGTCATCAGAACTGCAGATCCTCCAGGGTCCTACTACGGTAGGTACGGGTTAGGCGCACTCGGGGTCCCGAGCCACCTTGACTCCCTATGTGGGCAACCTCAGAGTGGTGAGGGAGTCAGTAGGTCAAAATGTCCACCCACGTGTAGGCCGTGCGTGGAGACCCGTGTCGGTGGAAAGGAATATTCTGGTTGGTTGAGGGTTGCATACCTGAGCCTGTGATTCTGTCTTTCAGTAACTGGGGAGGATGCGCAGCCTAATACACCGCTTTGGTTTCTGATTTGCCTAAACGGAAGGCTAGGGACTAACCCATCCCTAGTCAATCGGCCAGGACTAGGCATTATACCGAACTCCAGGGTGAATGGGACGGCGTGCCTGCTATATCCCCTGTGTAGCCCTGTCACCCCAGTGGGTTGACCCCTTGTTGGGCTCGTGGTGGGTGGGGAGCACTGGGGGATGAATTTATACCATACTTTATGTCACCAAAACTCAAGCCCCTTACTTCAAGCAAAGACGTTGGAAAGGAAGTGGTCGAGTCATGTGGTCCTCGCTACTTGGTTATTCATAGGACAGAGGAAGGTAAGAAGTTCCTTACAGTGAGCCCTTTTACTATCCATAAGAGTCTCGATGCCATTGCTGCTCCAGTGAAATCCTGCGTTCGAGCTCGCAATGGTACACTCCTTGTCGAAGCCAACTCCGCCTCGCAGGGTGCAAGGATACTAAAAGCCATGTTAGCCAGCTATCCAGAGAAGGTCGATGTGCACAAGTCGCTGAACTCCTCGCGCGGAGTGGTAACAACCCACGCATTGAAGGTTTTGACCATTGAGGAGATCCAAGAAAATCTTGCGACTCAGGGTGTCACATCTGTTTATCGGGTACAGCGTAAGATCAATGGTGAATTCATGCCCTTTTTCTTACTTTTGGTCGGGTTTACCTCCCTCAAAAGATTAAGGCAGGGTATGAAGCCATCGAAGTTAGGCCTTATATACCCAATCCGCTCAGGTGCTATAAAAACCAACGTTTTGGTCACAGTAGTGAGTTGTGCAACGGAAAGTCCACCTGCGCCCACTGCGGTGACATCTCCCACGATGAGGCTTGTGTTTCAGCTCCATCGAGTGTGAACTGTAACGGAGAACACCCATCAAGTTCCCCGAGGTTGCCTCCGTTTTTTTTTTTTTGTTTTTTGTTTTTTTTTTTTGCAGAGGAACGAGCGATCCAGGAGATAGGGTGAAAGAGACGGTGTCCTTCTTGGAAGCTCCTGCGACTCCGCCAACCCTTTATCCCGAGCTCCAGTACCTATAGCTCAGTTGCAGCTAAACCGGTACCGCGTCGGGAAATCGCAACACAGACCGGCAATATGAACGGGGCTACTATTGCGGAAAAGGTTATTTTAGCCCAAGCGCTGCCAAAGCCTTCGACACCCACATCCAAGTCGGTATGAACATCTGCCAAATCCGCCAGCTTACAGAGCAGTCCTGCACATTTGTCACCGAAACCCTCGACCTCGGGAACTAAGAATGGTAAATCCGCGACGTCTTATGCACCTGAGAAGCAGTTTAAGACCAAATATATCTGACAAGACTTCTTGAAAGAGAATGTGCAATCTTCTGCCAAGTCATCTAAGGGTACGAAAAGTCCACGCAACTCTCCACGAGTATCCTCTTCTGATGGATCATTTGGGAAGGAGAGCGTGGATCGGCGACGGCCATCTTCGCCAATCTAATCGGTTCGAAATTCTCGGACCGAAATTTGGTTTTGAAAAAGGGTCCTCCCTTGTGGAGGAGATGGACCAGGAAGATTCTGCCGCCACTGCCAAAGGGAAAGTGCGAAAACGGCAGTATTGTGCTCCTGAAAATAGTACTAGCCCAACGCCTAAGAAGAACAAATTGAACCGACCAGCTAATCCCAATACGCAGAAGCGCCTTTCGATTTGAAACTTGTCCCATAATATACTCAATGGCTATCCTACATTGGAACATAAATCGACCAGAGCTTGACTTGCTGCGCCAGCATGAACCTTTGGTTGTATGCTTACAAGAGACAAAGCTCCGTCCACAGGATACCGTTACCATCAGGCAGTACTCCTCCTCCGTACGATATGATTTATCCCCGGAGATCTGTGTCCCGGGGCACTTGATGCTTATTCAAGATGATATCTTTGCCGACTCCGTACCCTTAAACTCTGGCATCCAGTCCGTTGCTATCAGGATTAACCTATCCTCCACCTTATTCACCATTTGCAGTATCTATTCACCTCCATCATTGGACCTCTCGCACAGCGACTTACAAAACCTAGTTTCGCAGTTGCCACCACCCTTTTTATTGGTAGGCGACGTGAATTCCCATCACCCTCTTTGGTGCTCATCTCCGGCTTGTGCGAGAGGTCAGCTACTTAAAGACTTCTTGGATAGTCAGAATCTTGCTCTCTTGAAAACCGGAGAGCCCACCTTTCTTTCTGACGCCTTTCATAGTTTTTCACACATTGACATTGCATTGTTCCCCTCAGCTAGCAGTCATGTTATGCTGGAAAATCATCTCGGATTTGCATTCTAGTGATCACTTTCCTTGTCTTATTAGTCTCTTGACAACAGTTGTATGTTCCACCCGTTTACCTATCTGGCGCCTAGACCAAGCCAACTGGGAACTGTACTCCCACTTGGGTGAATTTAACTACGAAGAGCACGACTCTGTGAACCACTTGGTCGAACAGGGAACATTCTTTCTGCTGTTGAGCAGTCCATTCCGCGTTCGACTGGCCACAGCCGTCGATTTCCGGTACCTTGGTGGACCGATGACTGTCTGGTTGCTATTCGAGCTCGCAGACGTGCTCTACGGGTTTTCCATTGTTTCCCTACACTGGATAACCTGATACACTATAAACAGATGCGTGCACATTGTAGGCGGGTTATTAAGGATAGCAAAAGGATGTCATGGAATAAATTCATAGGTTCCTTTAATCGACATACACCTTCCTCTGTCGTATGGGATAAGTTAAGACGTGTAGCTGGAAAATCGACCCATATGCCCATCGCCGGTCTCAAAACACCTACCGGAGCTGTTGTTGATACATTTGACGTGCATTCGCTCAGGTGTCTAGCTCAGGCAATTATTCCCCTGAGTTTCTTACGGTTAAGACTCAGGTGGAATCTCAAGGATTCTCGTTTCTTTCTGGCAACCTTGAGGATTATAATCGGCTTTTCACCCTGGCAGAGTTAGACAATGCAGTCTCCTCTTCGCGACATTCTACAACAGGGCCAGATGGTATCCACGTCCAAATGCTGCAACATCTCTCTCCTGATGGTAAAGCTTTCCTACTGAGGTCTATAATAGTGTTTGGGTTGACGCCATTTTTCCAGACAAGTGGCGGGGGGCCACCATCGTACCCATTCTTAAACCTGGAAAGGACCGCCATCTTCCTTCCAGTTGCCGTCCTATTTCTCTCACCAGTTGCGTGTGCAAGGTGATGGAACGCATGAGCAGTGGACGGTTGGTGTGGTGGCTGGAATCCCACAATCTTCTGACTAACATCCAGTGAGGCTTTAGACGACGTTCAACAACTGACCACCTTGTCTAGCTGTCAACTCTGAAAATGGACGGGTTTCTTAAGAACAGACCCACAGTTGGGATATTTTTTACCTCGAGAAGGCCTATGACACGTGTTGGCGAGCGGGAATATTACGTTCTCTCCACAACTGGAACATACGTGGACGCCTACCGTTGTTCATTTAGGAGTTTATGCGGGACCCCGTTTGTCGAGTTATGTTCGCTCTGGTTTTTCTAATCATTTTATTCAGGGGAACGGAGTGCCGCAGGGCTCGGTACTAAGCGTGACGCTGTTTGCTATTGCGATAAATTCCATATCGCTATGTGTGCCCCCAGGTGTCTCTTCCTGTTTACTCGTGGACGACTTTACCATCTTCTGTACTTCTCAGCGTACACCGTTTTTGGAAGGCCGTCTCCAGCGGTGTTTGGACGATATTTATGTTTGGAACTCGAAACACGATTTTCGTTTCTCCGCTGAGAAGACGGTCTTCTTTAACTTCTGACGCCGTAGGTGGCAATCCCCGCCGTCTCTTCGACTCGGGGCAGATTTACTTCCTGTCGCAGATGAGGTGAGATTCCTTGGGTTGATCTTCGATCAAAAACTTTGTTGGACATCACATATAGCACAGCTAAAAGCGCGATGTGACCGTTCTCTAAATCTTTTACGGATACTAAGTGACAAATCTTGGGGTGCGGATCGGACAGTATTAATCCGTCTTTATCGTGCACTGGTTCGATTGAAGTTGGACTATGGCAGCATTGTGTATAGTTCAGCGCGACCGTCAGTACTCAGATTAGACATAGTCCATAATCAGGGCATCCGTGTGGCCGTTGGGGCTTTTCCACGGAGCCCAGTTGTTAGCCTCTACGCCGAATCGGAATAACCTCCTCTCGATGTCGGCGTGAAGTCCCACTCGCTTATTATGGCTGTGGGCTTAAGTGTATGCCTGGGCATTCAACTTTTCACGCGGTTTTCTCCCCTGACCTGTACGAGCGATACTGCCACCGCTCTCTGAGCCCCAGGCCAGCAGATTTTCGTTTCCGTGAGCTTCTACGGCAGCACCATGTTGACATGCCTAGGCTGTTATCCAAGGGGAGGAGTATGTACCCTCCTTGGTTATGTGCTACCTCCCATGTCGATCTCGGGATGACGCTTTACGGGAAATTTGCTATGCCTTTTGATAGTATTCGTCGTTGTTTTTTAGAATTTTTATCCAAATACAGTGGCCGTATTTGTATTTACACCGATGGCAGTAAGAGCCCCGACGGTGTTGGATGTGCCTTTGTCACTGGCGCCGCAACTTCTACCTAAGGTTTGCCTAGTAGCACACCTATATATTATACCGAGCTATATGCTATTTATCAAGCCCTTCTGTATATTCGGCGTCGAAAATTAGGTGACTGCCTTGTTCTTAGTGATTCCCTTAGTGCCATTCAGAGCATTCGTGAGCTGTACAATTACCATCCTTTGGTGCAGCGCATCCAGGACGTTCTCCACATTTTGCACGCTTCTGGTTTTAATGTGGAGTGCGCATGGATTCCTGGACACGTTGGCTTGCCAGGGAATGACACGGCGGATTTGGCAGCGAAATCGGCAGCCACAGAGCCGAGTGTTACCATTACCAGTTCAACAGCAAAAGATTTTAGGTTGGCTGTACGGAGAGCCGTTTTTTCGGATTGGCATGCGAAGTGGTCGGCTCTTCGCGGTATAAGCTGCGAGAGGTGAAGGGCCTCCCTGTCAACTGGATAACCTCCTCTCGTTTATCCCGCCGTGAGGAGGTACTATTAGCTCGGCTACGAATTGGCCACTGTATTTTTACTCACAGTTACCTTTTTAAACGCGAATCTGCTCCTGTCTGTGCGCCCTGTGGGGAGGCACAGTCAGTTCGTCATGTGTTGCTGGAGTGTGGTCACCTGGCACACATTCGGTCATGTATGGGCATGCCGGCCTCTCTTGCCGAGGTCCTGGCAGATGACCCAAGAGCAATGGACAGGGTTTTACAATTTTTAGCAAAAGTTTCTTTAACCTTGAGGTTTTAGTGTGGTAGCAGATTTTTTAACTGTTAGATAGCTCTGTTAGTTTTAATGTGTTGGTTTTAGATGGAGTTTTATCTGCAGCTCTGGTAACACAGCTGGACAGTTCTTTTACTTCGGTTTTATACTCTTTTAGCTCTACTTTTACCTGCGTTTTATTTTGCAATGGTGTTTTCTTACTGACTATTGCCAAGTTTTAATCGTAAGGGCGCCAATGACCTCGGCAGTTGAGCGCCCTTAAACACCATTATCAGAACGGCAAATCTCCGCCTAGAATACATGGTTTACAGAAAACCAACACACACGACCGTTAACTATATAAAGCTTCAAGTCACCATCCCAGACCGAGCCAAACGCATCTGCAGCAAAAACCAATTGGGAAAGGAACTAGAACATTTAAATACAGCCTTCCAAGCCAATGGCTACTCTAATAAAGAGATATGGCGAGCACTTCATCCCAGGCATACCAACGGGAAAACAGAAAACCGACCAGACACCAAGGCCTTCCTGCTGTATATCAATGGCGCAAGGGAACGCATAGGCAAGCTTCTACGATCCTTTAACATTGATACCGTCTACAGACCAACACTAAAAATAAAACACTTAGCCATCTCAGACTAAAGACAAATGCGATCGTTACTCATCCGCTGGCGTTGACAAATTTCCTTGTAACTGTGGCCAGGGTTACATTGGCACTACCATGCACAGTCTTGCAACACGATTAAAATAACATGACTAGGCCAAACGGAAAAATCTGCAGTAGTAGAAAAAAAAAAGACTTTATTATTTGGACATGACATCAGTTATAAGGACACCGAAATTCTGTCTTCTCCGTTAACTACCATGCCCGTTTACACAGGGAAGTAATAGAAATATACAAACATAGAAATAACTTTAATTGCATGGAAGAAGCTATGCATCTTAACAAGGCCTGGATACCTGTATTGGAACGCAAACGTAATGGCACAAACAAAAGCAAAACACTGATGACACTGCAATAACCACAAATTCACTCAGCCGCGAATTTTACACTTAGGCATACAAAATGCTTTAAATTCACTTGAACCACAGTTCACCAAGAGGAGAATTAAAGTCAACGCGAGAAAGACACCGGCTTCACAAAAAGAATTTATCACCGTTAAGGCAGAAACATGTTACAACCGCTTAACTACCAAGGTGAAATTAAATGACGTTTTATTTATGGACGATCTTTAATTGCTGTGGTTCTGAACGTCCCATTCTATACTGGAGGACCGCTTAATTTTGCTCAGAGGCCTCTCTATCAGGCGTGAGGTTCTTTTACGTGCCGTAAATCTACAACACGGGACCAATGGCTTTACTTCCCTTCCGAAGGAAGCCAGCTAAGGATTTTTACGCCCGAGAAAATCCATCGTCCACCGCCGGGTTTGAATCCGCAACCTTAAGTATATGAAGTTAGCATGGTAACCATTACACCACGGAGGGTGACTACGAAGGTGATATGATCTAGGGAAAGACCACGTGACTTACATAGGTCTTTTCATAGGCCAAGGCCTAACCTGGAGTAGGCATATAGCTAAGGTTAGAGCCAAGGCTAATGGTAAAGTATAAATGAAACTGTATCCCATAATCAATATGGATAGCCCGAAAAAATTAAACATGGGAATTACCCTATATAAAACACTATTAAGAACAATCATTACATACGCATCCCCGGTATGGGGTTACGCTGCAAAAACCCATATACATAAACTACAGACACTCCAGAATAGAATAATTAAAATAATTGCCAAACAACCCCCAGTGGCGCCGGCTTATCTCCTTCATGAGGAGCTAAAGCTACACTCAATTGAGTAGTTCATAAAAAGCCAGAGTTACAACTTGTACAAACGCAATGCAAACAACAGTAATGACCTAATACAAGAACTAGGCAGCTATGAAGCAGACAATAACAAACACAAGAGACCACTCTCTATTTGACAGAACCCTCGGCCTGGGGGAACCCGATTTAAATATACAGGAATATCTAGAATCACTAGTTAGAATTCCACAATATTACCCATGAATGTGTCTAAGAACATGAGTTTGGTAGCCCTTGAAGTCCTTGTTCTCCGAGTCAAGGCGGACTTGGGAGTATGAGGTACCCCCAATCTACGGCAGACCACACATGGACCTTCTCTTGTATATAGTTAATAGAATATAACAAATATTTACTTAGAATACGATTTTATTATAGGTAAAGCAGCATTAGGTGTGGTCATTACTTGGTTTGGTGACCTCTAAGGAAGGCCACGCGCAACCAAGGAACTCTGTACATAATGATTACGTCCTTTCTGTTACAGGGCTACATACAACCGCATGAATAGGTTATGCTAATAACTAAAGACTTTGCCAGACAGAACAGCAAGCTGCGCCGTGGCCGAGTGGCCAGATCATTCCCTCTCACCTAGACTGTTCGATCCCAAGCGACCGCATGTGAGATTTGTGTTGGAAAAGTGGTGCAGGGGCGGGTTTTCTCCGTTTTCCCCCACCATCACATTCCACCGGGGCTCCATCTTCATATATCATCAGTGCCATCGCCTGCGGTGCCATTGCAGTAGAAGCGGGCATTAAACACTCCCAGAAAAAAATAGACAGAGCAGCAGATGTTGCAGAAATATGACTAGCTTAGAATGTATTCTAAATGTAATATTTTTACTGACTATGTCCTCATGTTACAGGGCTGCAGACAGAACAAAATACATTAACGACTATACCCTAAAGGGCAGCAAATGCTATACTGACTGTGTCCTTTTTGTTACAGGGCTGCAGATATATACAATGTAATATTTATGTAAATCCCACTACAAATTTCCAAGGGCGCAATCAGGGCTTCAGCCATGTTTGCGTCCTGGTTATCACTCTCTCCTGGCTCTGGCCTATGGCCGGCAAACACACCCGCTCCTTGAATCCGCAGGTGCAACAAGCGGTACTGCTGCATTCATATTCCCTAAATTCTCTCCGGTGGAAGAAAAAAAATCATTCGAGCTCTGACCAGCCACCGGATCACCTGCGAAGATGGCAAGCCAGCCCTTGGCGAAACGTCGGTAACTTCAAGACCTCAAGACGCCGGCTGTGAAAGCATCAGTTTGTACAGGGACCAAATTAATTTGACTTTGCCACGATATTTACTGTAATAATACCAAATTATCATAATAATTTCTGACAGGCCAAAAATGTGATTGTATTAAAAATTCCTGTAGCTAGAGATCCCTCCCCTCGCCCTTCCCGTTTTTCTTTATTTCAAAAAATTAGAAAAACAATTAATTTGACAGATATTGCATTTGGTGTGAATAGTGTATTTTGTTTCACAAGATAGCGGCTTGGCGGAAGACCAGTCTCAGAGAAACGCTCCATGACTCAAATGATAATTTGGAGCGTGTATATACCAAATTTATTTAATATTACAGTGAGAAACAGAAATCGACTTCGTATAATAATGATGAAGCATAATTTGGAGAATACATTATGGTGAGAGAGTCTATTTTGATGGGGCGTACATGTTTGACATTGATATTTTATCTTTTTTAAATTGGTATTTCCTTCATTTGTTACTGTATAGCGTTGCGTGTATAATGTGCATTTCTAATTATTTTGTTAAAATCTGACGCCGAACTAAAAATAAACGTTTTTTTTTTATGCGTGTTTGGTTTTCTGGTCGAAGGCTGGCAACACTGTACACAAGTGACCATTGACGTGATGTTAAGAAGCAAACATTGTGCTGTGCTTAATGTGAAGCAGTTTACAAGGAGTTAAATAGAATTTGTTGTATCAAAGCTGTGAAAAGTGAATAAATATTGCTATCAGGCGTTTCTTTGGCGATTATTGTGGCGAATGAAGTGTACATGGATGTTCATTACGAACGGATACCTCGCGTTTAAGTGGAGATTAGCTGATAGTCAACTCGCCTAACTGAAACTAGCCGGTACGTTCATTCACAAGTCTTCCCAAAATGGGGCAGAAGAAGAACTCGCAATATACTAGGTATGTGTTTACTGTAGATGGACAACAACAGCCACCAATTTCTAAAAAAAAGAAGTCTCCAAAAAATGCATTTTACTTTTACATGCAGAGCTTCCGGGATGCTCAAGAAACAAAAGGCATTTTCTATAACACGCAGAAAGAAGTGGCTGATGCTGCCGCGTCATCTTGGAAGTATCTTTCAGCCGAAGAACGCAGACCTTACCAAGACGCAGAAAAAGAAGCAAAAGAAAGGGATAAAGCAGATCTGCATAACAAGTTCACAACAGAGGGAAGAAGTTACGCAGATGTTAATAAGGAGGAGCAGGAGCGAAGAGAGCACCAGGAGAAAATGTTACGTGAAATACGGGGTACCATAAGATCACTACGTTCACCACCTGCCATAAATAATTATCCATTTCATTTCATACATATAAATTACTACTGTAAAACCACTACAGGTCTTTATGTACCGTGTGAATTGGCAATATGCGAGTTTACTCTTTTAGGTGGTGTTAAACGACTCTTCCACACTCTGATAAATCCAGGGGAGCTTCCTTTGGGTTACAAGTATGAATCAGAAAAACATTCAAAGGAAACTCATAAAATTCCAATGCCATCTGAATTTCAATTTGATGGTGTAATAAGAGACTATGCAAACATATTCCAAAGTTTGCATCATTTTTTAAGAGAGGCCAAAGCTGAATATAAACTTCCTCCGCTGTACACATCACCTTTACAGCTTGAACCCTGTGAAAATGTTCTGACAATGCTATGTGATAGTGTCAATGAAGACAATCTGTTTAGAGTTTACCCTGCAAAAGAGATGTTTTTTGAGTTGCAACATGCTTGTGTTGATATTTTCAAACCAACAGATGAGAGCGCTGTGAAGTTACCATATGTTTCACTAGCAGAGCGAGAGCTGGAAAAAGACATATTTGATTATACTAAAGGTATCTCATGTGATTTTCATGAAGACACTGATGCAATTCCATTCTGCAGTGCATCCTGTGTGCAAAGGTGGAGCTTTCTGGTTCTGGATAACTGTCATCGGGTGACAAAAATGACACTTGTACCAGGACTGCATGTGCCAAAGCATACAAATGTATCACAATTTAAAAACTTAAGACTGCCAGCTCAGCAAAGAAATTCTAGTGATGTGCAAAAGCTGAACACTGCAATGGAGAATTTGCATGTTAGCAGTAATGCAAATAAAACTCATTCAGCTATGCAATCAGAGGCATCGGAACTGGGAAAGCAGGCTGGAGGACAGACAGCAGCATCTGCAGAAGCACTTCGTGCACCCAAGCACATATCAGAAGCCATGAATCTGCTTTCCCCTGATGAGAGCGATGATGAGTTTCCTCCACTTGGATCTTAAAGTTGTTCCATAATAAATGGAGTCTGGTGTACTATTCAAGTGAAGGTAAGTTAAACTTGTAGGCAGAACTTTTCCCCATATAATTTGTAGGTAAAACTTACACGGGTTATCAGGATTTGAAAGTGTAAAATATATTAACATGTCCAGATTTGAAATCTGCTAGATTGCCAATGGATTTGACTCCTTTTTGGGATCATTGGGGTTTTAGCTTCACAGATGCTGAGCATGCAAATAGCAAAGAGCAGTCAAGTTTCACAGTACAAGGTGTGGGGAGTAGAGGTGGAGCTTTCAAGCAATAACCATGCAGTATGTAATTTTGGAAGTAGTTTCTTTAAGAAATTTAAATATATTTATGTATTTTTTGTATTTTTTTTCTACACAGGAGAACCAGGATGACATGACACAACACACACATGTGGATTAATTATTAGCACCGATAATCTAAAATATGTGTTCATTTATGCTGTTTAAATCTACAAAATATGTTCTTTAAATCAAAAAATGTGCATTATGGACTAAAATTATTAACTATAGCATGTAGGATCTTCTGGATTGTGTTACACAGCTGTCGAAACCAATAGATACTTTCAATTTAGTTTGGATATTTTAAGTGTTGCCTTCTCCATCGCTCCCTCTCCCCCTTGTCCAACTTGATACTATGGATCAAACCAAAGGATACATCGGTGCTTCTGCTACTTGTTTCTGTACAGACTTGAATTTAATAGAGGTTCCCTCTGCAGCTTCCCTCATAATGAATTGACACACGTTACGAATCACTTCTTGAGTGTGCTTGTGCAAGACTTTTCCTTGTAGTTTGTTAAGAACTGGTACATTGTTAGACTATTTTTATCTGCAGTATGTCTCATGTAGATAATACTTGTTACCTCAGTGCTGATTCTTGGTGCATGCCAGTTAGCTACAGCTGTCAGATCATGTCACTGCATCATATGTACACTGCTCTCATCTATTTGCATGGACAGTACTTTGGCTTTGCCCATTGTTGGCCATAACTGCTCCACTCTTCTACTTATAAAATACACCCCTCTGTTATGCTTTGGAAATTAGGGCCCCCCATCTTGGGCTGCATTTTGTGGCTTAGCGCCCTAAAGGTTTATAGCAAACCTGTAACAAAAATGTCAAATCTGAATTGCATATGGAAGTGGAATTGTTATTTGTTTGAAGGAACTTTTGAACATGTTACGTGAGGAATTTTTCTAAGTCTGAATGCTCGTCAATGCACATGTGCAAACAGACTGAAACAATAGATATTTGCCTTTTCATTATGTCTCTCCAGATAATTTTCTAAGTCCAAAACCAGACTGGCATGCATGAACACTGGCAGAACTCGCCTCAGTTGACCAATACAAGTGCAAGTAACATTAATAGTTGTATGGCCTTTTGCTGCCAACCCTATACCGTCACCCCAGGCATGTGTCTTGCTGGTGGTATTGAAACTTGCCAGCTGGTCACCATATGTACTATTGTTAGAATCAAAATAGTTTTAATGTCTATTCTGGAAATGAAGATCATGTCAGGTCTCTGCAAGTAAATAATGAACATTTATATAGTCATACTTATTTGACTGCAATGGCTGGGTCTAAAATCTAATATCACCCTGTGATGCATCAAGATTGGAAATACCTGTTGCTTAATTGTGAGAAAGGAAATGGGGCAGTTTTTTAAGCACACTTGATTCGAAAATCCTTTAAGACTACCACCTGCCTGGCCCCAAATGCTCATAATTACCTACAGCTTTGCTCCTTTATTTTCTTATGAATAAATTGTTTTACAGAACTGTCTTGGAGACACCTGTATGAGTCACAAAACAATGGCTGATTGGTTCAAGGTGGAATATCAATAACTGAAAACAAATGTTTTGTTTATTAACAATGCTGTCAATTACCGTGATTGTGTCAGCATCGCCAATGTGCTGGATTCTTGTTATAAAGAGGTTCTTTAACATGCCAGTAAATCTAATGATAAGAGGCTTAAAAACCATCCGTCTGAGCCAGACTTTAACCTACAACCTTTGAATCAGGCCAACACGTAACCAACTAAGCTATCCACCAATGTGTATCATCAGTGGACACTAAATACATCAATGGGGGCAAAATAGATGTTTGAGATATCTGTAGTCTATTGAGGTTATGGTTTCCTCTGTAGGCTGCATCATTTTTTTATTGCTCTGTACCGACGTTTCGCTGCAACTTACGTGAATTTTCTGTTGCCCTCCGTGGTGTAATGGTTATCATGCTAACTTCATATACCCAAGGTCGCAGGTTCAAACCCGGCGGAGGACGATGGATTTTTTCGGGTGTAAAAATCCTTAGCTTGGCCTCATTTAGAAGGGAAGTAAAGCCGTGGGTCCTGTGTCGTAGATTTACAACACATAAAAGAACCTAAAGCTTGATAGAGAGGACTCTGAGCAAAATTAAGTGGTCTCTCACACCCAATTTGTAATGGAACGCTGAGAACCACAGCAGTTAAAGAGCATCCATAAATAACACGTCATTTTGTTAAGTTTCTTCCATGTGCCACTGACACCGCAAGCCCTAGCGAGCTGTTATTTATACTCGTGTGCTGGCGAGCCCCTCCTCTCTTCTCCTATTGGCTGCTGGTCTGCCAATCCCCTCTCGCTCTGTTAGTAAGGCTTTTCAAATTGAATTAAGTGGCTTTCCTCCATCTCTGTTGAGTTTTCTGTTTTGTTTAAAGATTTCAATGTTCTCTCTTCTTATTCTGTGTGTGTAGCAACTGCATACAGCCAGAATTTTTATGTCATCAAAATCTTTGTAATGTCCAGTTTTTTCAACATGCTCCGCATATTCGTCGGCAGAGAGCAGCATAAAAAATCTGATGTGTTCCTTCACATGACTTTCTCTCCATCGCTGCAACAAATTATTGAGAAATAATTAGCATAAATAGTCTTATTACTTGCTTCCTTGTAAGTAGAAGCAAAATAAGGAAGTATCATAGGTTAAAGTGATAGTCAAAAGCTGGTTGCTATGTGACTGTAGTTCCTTTGTTTGTATGAACAGGAGTTTACAAATTCCTATATGAGAAAAGTATATTTTTTAAAGGTGAAACCTAAAAGCAAGGAATATCTCAAAAACGACCAAATCCACAAAAAAAAAATGTATATAACATAATTGTGTGTTTTAACATGCTCTACATTTTTTGTGGTAAGTTTTTGTCCATTTCTTATGGTTTAGCAGTTATGCAAAATTTCGTAAAATTCATCCAAAATAAAGTAGTCTTATGAGGCTATTCCCAGAAAAT
This sequence comes from Hymenopus coronatus, assembly GCA_030762935.1. Lineage (NCBI taxonomy): Eukaryota > Metazoa > Arthropoda > Insecta > Mantodea > Hymenopodidae > Hymenopus > Hymenopus coronatus. The sequence continues at coordinate 81,802,546 of CM060883.1, forward strand.
TCAAGATATACATATTATTTGTCAGGTAAATATCTTTAATATACAATATTTAATCAAAATCGTTAGAGCCATTTTTGAGAAAATCAAAATTTTCGAAAAAACTTCCATGTAAAGGTTAGTTGGGGGTGGAGGATTTTCTTAAATCTTTGCGTCACATTCTTGGAAGATACCAAACTTAAATACCAAGTTTGGTATTTAATGTCCTTTTCGTTTTTGAGCTATTCTGTCCACAGATGCGCACACACACACACACATAGACCTTTTTCCAAAAATGCCTTTATTTTGGATTCAGGGGGACTCAAAACATGTATTTCCGGTGAAATCTCAGTATCAAATTTTTGGGTACATTATAATACCTTCTCTATACACTATGTACATAGTAAGTGTAGAGAAAGTAAAAATGTGTATAATATAAATTGCGTGTTTTAACGAGCTGTCCTTTTTTTGTCTACCTCTGACTGTGTATCAGTTATGCAAAATTTTATAAAATTCATCCAGAATTAAGTATTCTTCAGAGGCTATTCCCAGAAAGTTGAAGATATATATTTTCAGGTAAATATTTTTAATGTACAATATTTTGGTCAAAATCATTAGAGCCATTTTTGAGAAAATCTTAATTCTCGTAAATTTTTCCATGTAAATGGATGTTGGGGGTTAGGGGGATTTTCTTCATAATCTTCCTGTCGCATCCTTGGAAGATACTGAACTTAAGTATCAAGTTAGGTATTTAATAGACTTTACGTTTTTGAGCTATGCTGTCCCCCCCCCCCCCCCCACAGACACACATACACACCCACCCCACCTTTTCCCCAAATTTTTTTTTTATTCAAAAAACATGTATATCTGGTAAAATCTCAGTATTGAATTTTTGGATTTAATGCCATACCTTCTCTATATACCATGCATATAGTACGTGTAGAGAAAGTAAAAAGTTTTTCTTAACATATACAATATGTTTTGTGAAAAATACCCTACTCTTATATAACACAATATTTACTGGTGTCTGGGAAGAGCGAACAATATGGGAATAGTGGACCTTGCCGTTGACCAGTTAATTCAGGCAGTTCCAGTGCTACTACAATAGATGATTCTAGACTTTAAGGAGTGTAATCTTTTCCATCTTTTATTGCAGTATATTAAAGTAATGTGCAGTATATGGTTGTGCACACATACACACAAAATATTGGCAGTTGCAGTGATGAACACATGCAATATGCCGTCGAACAGCATTGTAATTTTACAGAAGAATTTCACCTTTCATACTGATTAACAACTCTCTATGCATTATATTTTAATTTATTTTACATTCATGATCTCATAGCTTTAATCAATATCTGTGAATAGTGAAAGTTGATAGGTATTTATTTACTGCTATTAGTGAAACCTAGGTGTGCGTTTCTGGTAATGTAGAGGAGACGAACACATCTAAGCACCATGCGATCCGTCCACGTGTGATCACGGAATAATGCATCAGTTTGTTGACATTGCTGGTGAACTAAGGTTGGACAGAATGTAATTGTGAAATAAATGATGCATTATGTAAAACATTAGCTTAGTTTAAGACTTTATATCGCTTTAGCATAGCACATCCCTTTAGTTCCCTTCTATTTATGAGGAACTAAGTAATAAGTACATCTGCTAATGCTTATCTCAATTAGCCTAGTGTAGAAAGAAAAATGATATGCTGTAAGACATCTATATGTAGAATAGTTGGAGAAAGTCATGTTAGTATAACACACCAGATTGTTACTTTCTCTTCATGTACTATGTATATAGTGTATAGAGAAGGTATTGCACTCCACCCAAAAAATTGATACCAAGATTTCACTGGAAATATACTTTAGGGTCCTCTGTATCCAAAAACAGCATTTTCAGAAATAAGTCCATGTGTGTGTAAACACGATAACTCATAAATGAAAAGTCGGTAAAATACAGAACTTGGTATTTAATTTTAGTATGTTCCAGGGATGTGACACAAAGATTTTGAGAAAAATCCTCCCACCCCAAACTACCCTTTACATGGAATTTTTTTCGAAAATTTTGATTTTCTCAAAAAATGGCTCTAACGATTTAGATTAAAATATTGTATATTAAAAATATTTACCTGACAAATAAAATTTATATTTTGAATTTTCTGTGAATAGCCTCTGAAGACTTTATTCTGGATGAATTTTACATAACTGCTTAACTGTTAAACTGTAAGAGATGGACAAAAACTTACCACTCAAAAAATGTAGAGCACCTTAAAACACACAATTTGTGTTACATGCATTTTTTCGTGGAGTTGATCGTTTTTGAGTTACTCCTTGTTTGGTTTCAGCTTTAAAAAACTTACGCTTTTCTCATAAACAATTTGTCAACTCCTGTCCATACAAACAAAGGAACTTCAGTCACATAGCAATCAGCTTTTGACTACCACTTTAACCTATGGTACTCCCTTATTTTGCTTGTACTTACAAAGAAGTAATAAGACCGTTTCTGTTAGTTTTTTCTTGATTAGCATGAACTAAATAGAAGCATAAGCTTTTTAAAAATAATTTGTTGCAGAGCTGTAGAGAAAGTCACGTGAATGGAACACATCAGTTTTTTTTTTGTCATATAAACATTTTAAACATATATTATTTTGTCATATTTTTGAGGAAATTGAAAACAAGAGCTTTTGGATGTAAAGAGAAAACAAAGATGAAACAAATCAATTTCTCACAATTTTTGTTCTGCAAAGTTAAGATGCCCAGAATAACAATTATCACAGCAGGCACACACCCATTACTGTTGTAATATTAGTAATATTGCCAATCATGAATAATGTTATGACAGTAAAGCAACTAAAAGCTCTGTCTGTCTCTTTCCAATCACATCCAGCACATCCTGGTAGGAATACCATGTGTCAACAAGGTAGTATGCTGTCAAAAGTGCTGCTTATTACATGCTGAATCCAGAACCTCAGCTGGCACTGTTTGTGTGAAATGGCTACTCAATTGCTCCCAAAGATCTAAATGCATCCTTATCAGGCCTTCAAGGAGGGAAAAAATATCTATATCCTTATTTGAAATTGAGCCAGACTCTTTGGTTTGCAGGTAGCAACACTTTGAACTAATAGTAATAATAATTTCATTTAAAACAGAATTAAACATTTGGGCTCATGCCAGTTGGTACAGCATAATCAATTCTCAGACTTGGTTCAGAAGGAGACATAAGAATTAATAGGATTGCCTCTCAAGAGGACTAGAACAATAGAAGGGGTTCACTTCAAGGAAAAGCTGAAATCCGTGACATCACAAATTCATAGTTCATGTAACCCTTGCTAGATAGTTCTAGGCAAACAAATCTGGGGTAAAGATTGGGTCATTCATAAATTTCGATTATTTCCACAATTGTTCAATAAATGTTCAATGGAAACGAACCAGGCATTTGCGGGTTCTTTATACTTATTTATTGCTTATTCTTCATTCACAACTTCTGCATGTTCTCCCTTCCTGCAAAAATGTATGTGAATATATCTCATGAATGAGCACATTCTATCTGGAAAGAAAAAATGCTTTTATATAATTAAAACTCTTAAAATTGTTCTTTGATTATTGAAAAAAAAAACAACACCTTTTTGTGTTGGTTTATGTATGTATGAAACAATTCATCAATTGCTTTGAGTACAAAATAATTTTTTACTATATAGTTTGAAAAAAATATAGTTTGGTACATGTAATATGTATTTGAAATCTGCACATTTGGAGTTTGCAGGAGAGCATCCCAGCAAACTGATACTTGTAGGAAGTTGAAATCATACACTTGAGTTTGGTGTATGTGCTCACAAAACTTAAAATTGGTACAAAATAATTGATGGACAACCTCCTATAAAAATGAAATTTTTAGAAAAATGTTTCCAAAACATCCACCAAATATCTTGTGGAACGCATGACAAAATGTTGTGGCTGCATTTGAATTTTAGCGGTACAGGTGCATTTGCAATCTTACTTTTTGCTGGCTACCTACATAATAGCAGATCCGATGGTTCGAGTCCAGGATATGAAAACCAATCATGATTTTCCTGTATATCTAGCAGAAACAGTGAAAATATAGATGTTAAATTACTCTTGAATTTGCCATTTCAACTTGAGACAACTTACAAAAGGAACATTTGATTTTAGAGACTTTCATAGGATAAGAAGGCAACCAATCAAAATACAATACTCCAACGTATAGGGCGGTTACAGGAGTTGAACTACAATCCTGCATAACATAGAACCCCTCTAGTTGCCAACTCTCCTGAAATTGTTGGGAATCTCTCGGAATTATGTGATACATTGTTATTCCTTTATTATACTAATTATTATCATTCATACACTGTACTTTTATAAAATACAAGTATTTCATCTGTTATATGCTAGGGTTGGCAGTGCATGGAAGGAAATAGTAGTGTTTTGATTTGTGTGCTGGCAGTGTTGAAGTTGGGAGTTATTGCATCAACATCAAGTCGCCAGTCTTGCTATATTTACAAATAGAAATCACAGAATCAGTAACTATTAGCAGTTTGAGATCTTTGAGTCAAGTACTTTGACAGTGGTCATAGTCGTAAGTTGGTTATTGTAATGCTTAGTTCATCGGAAGTAGAAATGAAAAAGAAATACTGTTGCATGTTTAACGATGCCTGGAAAAGTTTATATGACTGGTTTTTATCAATTTTTTTAACTTTATTTTCTCCCATAATTCAGAGTTCAGAAGCTGGCAAGCCTAAGAATTAAACACTACCAAGGCATTGTCTGCTAGCAATTTTGTCTCAAAGAAGTATCAGTTCAAATAAGAAAATGATTGTTGGGGAAGTAGTATTTGAAAACATTTGAAGCATGGTGTGACATACGATCACAGGAATGCAGATGGGAATTGATTAGCCATTTGATCCTTGTTAATCATTCATTAGATAAGACTTTTACTTTCTCTATCACATACCTAGTAAGTGGAGAAGGTATTGTATTCCACCCAAAAATTGGATACCAGGATTTCATGCAAAATAAACTTTTGAGGTCACTTTTATCCAAAATAACATTTTTAGAAAAAAGTTATTATGTCTATGAATAGTATGACTTTAAACATGAAGGTCAGTTAAATACCATACTTGTTATTCAAGTTCATAATCTATCAGAATGCAACAGAAAATTTCCAAGAAAATCCCTCCACCCAAATGTACTAGAAAATGTTTGATAATTTTAATTTTCTGAAAAATAACTAATAATTTTAATTAAAATTCTATATGTTTAAGACATTTTCAATATGAATATATGTCATAAAAATTGTCATTATTTGTTTGATTTTGGTTAAATTATTTCTGAGAAATTATTTGTTATTGGTTTCAATTGTAAAATCTTTTTACTTTTGTCAAATCGGAACTAGTTTACTTGTGCACTTCTAGTCAAGCAAAGAGATTGGAATATCAGAGTCATCTCAATGCAACCACTGGTTAAAAGGTTTGACTAAGCCTTGTATTTCCTTATCCCATTGTATCTCCAAGAAAGTTGTAATTAAGGCATTTCTACAAATGTTTGTCTTGAATAACATGAAATAGAAAGAAGAATATGCTTTTTTAAGAATAATTTGTGCACACACACACACACACACACACACGCACACACACACACACACACATTGGCAGGATTGTAGAGGATTGTAAATAGTTTGAGGTAAGGAACCTATGGGCTTAGGGTTATAAATTCTTTGCTACAGTATAAAATGTATTATGTATTAGCAAGCCACTGATCCAACTGCAGTGGACCATGACATGGACACCCTGATTTTGAAGAGCAGAAACATGGCATTATTTAACATTATGGTTAGTGTGTGAGCTTTTGGTTAAGATGTTACAAGAGTTGAGGTTCAAGCCTCCAAAATACCTTTATTTGTATTTTGTGATGTAATGTTCTTATTTTGCTGTGTTACTCAATGTCATTTATTCATGCTGAGAAATGAAATAAATGTAATGTATGATTAGCAGGTAGGCGCAACAGAGAACATGTCAATAACTATTGTATGCAACATTCTGAAATGGTGCAATTCCCCAGACCCCTCAAAGGAATTTCTGAAATAAACTGTCACTAATTGACATGTATGTACATGTAATACAAGGTGCAATTTCCTATTTTTACTATCCCTATATGTACTATGTACATAGTGTATAGAAAAGGTATTGTATTGCACCCAAAAATTTGAAAGATTTCACTGGAAATATACGTTTTGAGCCCCCCTGAATCCAAAAAAAGTATTTTTAGAAAACTGTCCGTGTGTGTGTCTGTGGGTAGCATAGCTCAAAAACGAAAAGACCGTTAAAAACCAACCTTGATATTTAAATTTGGTATCTTCCAAGGATGTGACATGAAGATTCAAGAAAATCCTCCAACTACCCTTTGCATGGAAAAAATTTTGAACATTTTGATTTTCTTAAAAATGGCTCTAATGATTTTGATTAAAATCCCTTATATTTAAGATATTTACTTGCCAAATAAAATTTATATTGAATTTTCTGATAATAGCCTCAAAAGACCTCTTTATTCTAGATGATTTTTATTTAATTTTGCATAACTGGTAAACCGTAAGAGATAGACAAAAACTTAATACACCAAAAATGAAGATCATAATAAAACCCACAATTTATGTCATATACGTATTTTTCATGGAGTTGATCGTTTTTGAGATATTCTGTGTTATTGGATTCAGCTTTTAAAAACTTACACTTTTCTCACACAGGAATTTGTCAATTCCTATCCATACAAACAAAGGAACTTCAGTCATATGGCAACCAGCTTTTGACTTTCACTTTAACCTATGGTACTCCCTTATTTCCCTTCTGCTTACAAGGAAGCAAGTAATAAGACTGTTTCTGCTATTTTTTTCTCAATTAGCATGAAAGAAATAGAAGCATAAGTTTTTAACAATAATTTGTTGCAGAGATGTAGAGAAAGTCATGTGAATGGAACACATCAATTTTTTTTTTCTCACTAATCACAGGAAAATTATGAAACTTCTGTCACTTCTCAACATAATCTCTCTGCAGCTATGCACATTTTTCAGAACGTGGACACCATGATTCCATGGCCGCTGTGAACACTTCTTTAGGAGTCTGTTTTGACACTGGAAAATTGCTGATGCAATAGCAGCACGGAGAGTGTCTTTCATCTTCGGAAACAGTCAAAAGTCACTAGGAGCCGGGTCAGGTGAGCAGGGAGATGAGGAAGAACTTCAAAGTTATTGGCACAAAAAAAAAAAAAAAAAAAACTGCTGTGTCATCTGTGAGCATTTATGGCCTGGAGGACACTTTTCGCATTTCCAGATCGTCATGTAGAATTGTGTGCACAGAAGCCATGAAATGCCAACTGCGATCTGTTCTACAGTCATTCGTAATCCTCCAAAACACTTTTCTCCACTCGCTTGAACATTTCATCGGACTGGCTTGTCCGAGGCCGAGATTCTCTTGGTTTGTTGTCACATGACGTTCTGCATTCTTTGAACTGTCACACCCACAAACGCACATTAGATACATCCATGACACCATCACCGTGTCTCATTTAACTGGTGATGAACTTCAATCAATGTCTCACCACACAAATGGAGGAAACGAATGATTACAATCTGAAAATATCACTATTTTAAGTGTACACAACACACAACAGTCCTCACTCTCCCCGTTGTCACGAAAGGTTCTGTGTGCCATATAGTGCTGCCATCTTTATCATGCATTAACAAAGAGCTTACTATAAAAACATACCGCAAGTTTCTATCTGTTTCCAGTTCTGAGAAAAACAAATGGGAGGTGTTATAATTTGATTGCACCTCGTACAATTGTAGACACAGTTCACTGTTTACAAAACATTATTATCATGTGTCATTTGAACTGCAAATAAAATACAAAAGGTATCTCTGTGGTAAAACAAGTATGTACACAAAACTAATTAAGAGCTGCACAGGGTAACATTTGTGGTGGACAAAGCAGCACAGGGGTGGGTTTTCTCCAGATTCCCCCATCATCAGATTCCACCAGTGCTCCTTCATTCCATGTATCCTTGTGTAATTGCCTGCAGTACCTTATTTGTAAAAGCAGTGTTAAACACTATCCAAAAAATCTAATGTGCTCAATTCACACGACTTTCTCTACATCTCTGAAATAAATTATTATTAAAAAGCTTATTCTTCTATTTACTTCATTCTAATCAAGAAAAAATTAGCAGAAATAGTCTTATTACTTGCTTCCTTGTAAGTAGAAGGGAAATAAGGGAGTACTATAGGTTAAAGTGACAATCAAAGCTGGTTGCTATGTGATTGAAGTTGTTCTGTTTGTATGGCCAGGAATTGACAAACTCATGTATGAAAAAACTGAAACAAATAACAAGGAATATCTAAAAATCGTCAACTCTACGAAAAAAATGATTATAACATAAATGATGTGTTTTAACGAGTTCTGCATTTTTTGTTATATAAGTTTTTATCTATCTCTCATGATTTACCAGGAATATCTAAAAATCGTCAACTCTACGAAAAAAAATGATTACAACATAAATGGTGTGTTTTAACGAGTTCTACATTTTTTGTTATATAAGTTTTTATCTATCTCTCATGATTTACCAGGAATATCTCAAAAATTGTTAACTCTATGAAAAAAAATGATTATAACATAAATGGTGTGTTTTAACAAGTTCTACATTTTTTGTTAAGTTAGTTTTTGGTTATCTCTCATGATTTACCAGTTATGCAAACTTCAGCAAAGTTCATTCAGATTAAAGATGTCTTCAGCGGTTATTCCCAGAAAATTCAAGATATACATTTTGTCATGTAAATACCTTTAATATACAATATATCAATCAAAATTTTTAGAGCTATTTTTGAGAAGAAAAAAAAAAGTAGGCAATTTTTCCATGGTAGGAGGGGATGAAGGAATTTTCTTGAAAATCTTTGTCTCTCATCTTTTTAAGGTACTGAACATCAATACCGAGTTTGGTCTTTGATAGACTTTTTGTTCTTGAGCTATGCTGGCCTAAATAGTTTTCTAAAAATGCTTTTCTTTGGATTCAGGGGGTCTCAAAACATATATTTATGAGAAATCTTGATATCAAATTTTTGGGTGGAATACAATACCTTCTCTGTACCCTATGTATGCAGTACGTGTAGAGAAAGTAAAAAGGCTGTGCCAGGATGAGCATGTGCAAAACTCTGTACCGGATCTTAGAATCTGATGGCTCATTATTTCTAATGAGAAGTGTACATGGTAGGGAAAGTAAAAATGATGTCTATAATTTATTTAACAATGTTATATTTATGTATGCTACTTATGCTTAATCTACTTAAATTCTTTTGTTTCAGAGCTAAGTACAATGGACTTCTGAATATGTATGTCAATGTTGTAACCTGGAACAACATAAATCAGGTAGCCAAGATATTGATTCATCACAGGAAGCACATGCTTGGAATAGGAAAGAAAATTGGTTAAAATATTGAGTAGGAATGTGAAAGACGAATGATTTAAATGATATTGACTAGACTGAACAAAGATTTTCACAACAAGAAAGTGACAAAGATATTAGAATCTTTTTCTGTGTTTATTTTTATGTACTTAGTGTATCTATGTTTACATGACTGAAGGATTATAAATGTAAAGTGGATAAATATTTCATATGTTAAAATAAGAATTTATTTTCTGGAAATTAAGTTAATGGTGCTTACCTTCTTAGGGAGGTACTGCTTGCATAAAAAAAAGCATAGCCATCATAAATAGTATAATGCAGGTTTATCAGGTGCTTTTCTTGTAATAATTCAGATTAAGTATCATGTCTAAAATTTTTAGAGGCATACCTGTTTAATGATTTCAATTTTCAAATCAGCACGAGAGAATCTCCATGCTTCTGCTGACATTTCCGCTGTTTAATTTTGCTCTCTGTTGCCAAGTCTTAAGGCAAAACATTTGAAAATATTAAGTTTATTGTATTTTGATTGTACTTTAATCTATGCTTTCTTACTATACAGTTGATTGTTTAATATAAATAATTTTAACTCACAGAAATAGTTAAATTAATTTCTATAACACATATCAGAAGAGTTAAACTTTTTTTTACAATTTATACATTGTCTTTAAATGAATAAAACTAATTAAAATTATGCAGTGTATGTGCAACACTTTCTTTATCCTTGTATAGAAGAAATAATAAAAAAATTAGATGTATTCCATTCACATGACTTTCTTTACATCTATATCATAAAATTATTGTTAAAAAGCTTATTCTTCTATTTACTTAATGCTAATTGAGAAAAAAATTGCAGAAAGGGTCTTATTACTTGCTCCTTTGTAAGTAGAAGGGAAATAAGTGAGTACCATAGGCTAAATCAATAGTCAAACCTTTTAAAAACTGGTTGCTATGTGATTGAAGTACAGTTGTTTGTTAGGATAGGAACTGACAAATTCCCTTATACAAAAGTATAAGTATTTTTAAAGCTGATACTAATAACAAGAATATCTCAAAGATTTTCAGGAAAATCCCCCACCTCAACTACCCTTTACATGGAACAAATTTTGATTTTCTCAAAAAATGGTTTTGATTAAAATCTCTTATATTTACCTGACGAATAAGATGTATATCTTGAATTTTCTTGGAATAACCTCTAAAGACTTTATTCTGGATGATTTTTGTTTAATTTTGTATAACTAGTAAACAGTAAGAGATAGACAAAACTTTACTACACAAAAAATGTAGAGCTCCTTAAAACACAACTTATGCCATACATTTCATTTCGTGGAGTTGACCATTTTCGACGTATACTATGGTATTGGTTGCAGTTTTTGAAACACTTCATCCTTTCTCAAGCAGGAACTTGTCAACTCCTGTCCATGCAAAGAAACTGGTTTCAATTCCACAACAACCACATTTTAAAGCATGTGACTGTTGGTTTAGTCTAGTGTATTCCCTCATTTCGCTCTACTTATAAGGAACTAAGTAATAAGACCGTTTCTGATAGTGTTTATCTCATTTAGCATGAAGTATATAGAAAAAGGTTATTAACAATAATTTGTTACAGAGATGTAGAGAAGGACATGTGAATGGAACACATTAGATTTTTTCTATTCTCTTTGTTAATGATTGGTATTGTTTTTACTATCCATTACTGCCAATAATGTCAAGAGCGAGTGGAAGCGTATTATCTCGATGTCCAGTATGGGAAGGCCTTGTAACACATTCTGCATTACCTAGACAGGCCGGGTTCGATCCCAAGTGATGCATGTGAGATTTGTGGTGGACAAAGCGGCACAGGGGTTCTCTGGTTTCCCCCGCCATCATATTCCATCAGTGTTCCACTTTCATGCCAGCGCCACAAGTTATAAAAGCGGGCATTAAACACCATTAAAAAATCTCTGTAACAAATTATTGTCAATAAGCTTATTCTTCTATTTAATGCAGAAACTGTCTTATTACTTAGTTGTTTTAAATGTAGAAGGGAAATAAGGGAATACACTAGGCCAAACCGACAGTCAAATGTTTTAAAATGTGGTTAAGGGATTGAAATGAGTTTCTTTGCGTGGCCAAGCGTTGAGAAGTTGCCATATGAGGAAAGTTTAAGTATATTATAACAAGGAATATCTCGAAAGCGGTCAACTCCAAGAAAAACATTTATATGACATAAATTGTGTGTTTTATCGTGATGTACATTTTTTTTGATATAAAGGATAGTTTGGGGTTGTAGTATTTTCTTGAAAATCTTTGTGTCCTGAAGATACTAAACTTAAATACCAAGTTGTTATTTAATGGTCTTTTCGCTTTTGAGCCATGCTGTCCACAGACACACATGGACCTCTTTCTAAAAATGCTTTCTTGGGATTTAGGGTAACCTAAAACATGTATTTCTGGTGAAATCTCGGTATCAAATTTCTGAGTGCAATACAATACCTTCATATACACTATGCACATAGTACGTGTAGAGAAAGTAAAAACCATTCTGCACTTACCCATTTGAATGAATGTCATAGGAGTTACCTTTCATGCCACCTACTGACTTTTGTAGCTCATACATTATCCATTATTGGAGGCTGCCAAAAAGTATGTAAAAACCCTGGTTTGCATACCACCTAAAGAAATATACAGCAACTTATGCAAAAGCGGTGTACAGCCCCTTTAGCATGACAACCCCTCAAATTAAATGAAATGGAGTTTTATTTATGGACGCTCTTTAACTGCTGTGGTTCTCAACATCCCATTCTATCCTGGACATGAAAGGCCGCTTAATTTAGCTCAGAGGCCCCTTTTTATCATGCTTGAAGTTCTTTTACGTGCCGTAAATCTTCCAAACCTAAGGAAGACCTGCTAAGGAGTTTTACGCCCAAAAAGGTCCATCTTCCTCTGTCAGGTTTGAACCCGTGACCTTGGATAAATAAAATTAACGTGGTAACCATTACTCCATGGAGGGCAACGCACCCCTCAATTAGAAAGGGAAAGGTAGGAGATGGGCCAGGAGGGTTCTGCCCACACTGCTAGAATGACAGTGAAAAAGAGGCAGAATCAACTTGCAATAAATGTGTTAGCTCAGAATCAAAGAAAACCACTAAATGTAACGACACTCAATAGCCAGGATCAGCCGATGTACCAGTATTTCGTCCTGCAGGAGTTCTTTTACATGCAGTAAATTTTTTGACAGGGGGCTGTCGCTCTTAAGGGTACATATGACTGAATTTTTACAATTTTTTGTTTTCTGCATTAAAAATATTACAGCCTTTGCTATATCAGATGCTACCATTTTGTTTGTTGCGCCATTTTTAAAGCCCCCAGAGGCCATCTTTGAGCTCCATGTGCGCAGTATTTAAATGCCAGGTACACACCGCTTTTTATGCAGGGAAGTTAAGTGTTGCTATTTTATGCTTTTTTTAATGTTATTTTGAATATGGCGCTTGAAGACTTTCAATAGAGGGCTTGCTAATAATTGGTTGCCACCATTTGTACTACATGATCAATTCAAATGCTAAAAATCTCTTTAAAATATCAGTGTTATGAAAAAATGAAGTTTGAATTTGAAGATTTGTGAAGCTACATATTGATTCAGAATCATTTTATTTATGTGTTATATTTATTATTTTACAAATAGCTTGTCTTGTGTAGCACAATCATGGCTTCCTTTGTTTAAATGTTTTGAGGGACCATGTGAGTTTCATGTGTTATCTGAAAGCTAAAGTTTTTTTCACAAAATTCGTTCTCTTTCTTCTGTGAAGTGTTGGTTCTGTAACTTATTCATTTATAAGCATGGAGAGACAGAAAAGTAGTTATAGACAAGCAAGAAGGAGACCTAAGTAAAACAATGCTGCTAAGGCAAGGTAAAAAACCAGTGTTTGACTGTAAGTACAATTGATAATCCTTACAGTGCAAGTGCAAGCAGTGCTAACAGTGAGACTAATGTAGGTAATGGTGATAATGCTGGACTTGCTAATAATGAGAGCAATATGGTTAGTGGTGTTTCATAGAAAAAACTTATTCTTCACTGATTCCACAAATAGTGCCTCCAAAGAGATACTAGTAAAACTGTGGATTATCTTCTAGTGCATAAAAGTGTTTGGCAGGAACAACTTGTAAGGGAGCTTCTTTGCAGTGAATGCAAAAACAAGTGTTTATGTGGAATTTAGGGAACACCATGGATTTTGTTCCAAAATAATTATAAAGTGCAATTTGTGTGGGTATGTTTCTGCAAGTGTATACAGTTCTCCAAGAAATTCACATAAGAAATCCCAAAGACCAGCATTTCATGTAAACACTGCTATGGTAGAAACTTTTGGAACTTAAGGCAAGGGACAAGGTCTCAAACAGTTTTCTATAGGTATGGGAATGAATTGTTTAGGTGTTAGATCTTATGCGCAGCAAGTGATGTAATGGCAGAATTATATTTATTGAAAAATAAAGTGCTTCTTAGGGCTAAAGAAGTGCTTCATAAAGCTCATAAAACTGGGTAATCAGGTAACTGACATTGCTGTTTCCTATGATGCCACATGGCATAAGCGAGGCCATACTTCAAATTATGGAGTTGGCTTTGTAATAGGTATCCTTACCGGGTGTAAATAAAAATGTAAATGGCGTGTTATTTATGGAGGCTCTTTAACCACTGTGGTTCTCAGCGTTTCATTCTAAATTGGCCGTGAAAGACTGCTTAATTTTGCTCAGAGGCCTCTCTATCAGGCTTGAGGTTCTTTTACATGCCGTAAATCTATGAAGGGGACCAACGGCTTTACTTCTCTTCCGAAGGAAGCCATGCTAAGGATTTTTACACCCCAAAAAAAATCCATTGTCCTCTGCCGGGTTTGAACTCGTGCTTACCGGGTGTGTATTTAGACTATTACACATTATCAAAGTATTGCCATCACTTTGCGACAACAAGAAAGGTCTTAGGTGAATGATCTGTGGAGTTCAGTACATGGTATGAAGGACACACAAAAGCTCTGGCCAGTGTCAAAATTATGGTAGGTGATCTGATACCATGGAAAAGGATATTGAGGAGATTCTTTGGAAAGGAATCAATTGAAAATTGTTTTAGATACAGTATAATGTTTTCAGATGGGGATGCTAAGACACATGCACATCTAAATGCTATACAGGTCTATTTATTTAGTTATCCTGGCGGAGTTAAGGCCTTCTCTTCCACTCTACCAGGCACAGCAATGATAACAATGAATAAAAGAACAAAAATACAATTCTATACAACTTATTAAAAACATATACAAAAAAGTGCAACAAGTATACTGAAGAAAAAAACTGTAGACGAAATTATTTTAAATGAAATAGCCATGTAGGTCGAAACACATATTAGGGATATTTACAATTGAAAAGCATATTACTTGCCAGCACATAAAATATTAATAACAATAAATGAAAGTAGTGATTTGTTTATCATTAATACAGCAGCAGATTAGGTTTGATTACAAATGTATGCCCTAATTTTCTGCTTGAACAGTATAACATTCCAGCAGTCCCTTAAGTCTTCAGGTAGGGAATTCCAAAGATGAGTTAAATCTATTGTAAATGATGGTTGTATGGTGAGCAGGTATAGCAAGAAGGAAAGAGTTTCTTGATTATGACAGTCAGAAAGATATTTGAAGCAAACATTTAGATAGTTTGGAATGTGAGAATGAAGGAGTTGATAGAGAAATAATAAAGAATGCAATTTTCTTCTATCCCTAAGCTGGAGCAATTGATGCGTTATGGTCCTGATCACCCCATTGAGAAAGAAGAATGTGTGAACCACGTGTCAAAGCGTGTTGGAACTGCTCTTCGCAACTGTGTAAAAGAGTGGAAAGCAAAAGGAATTACATTAGGTGGGCAAAAAGAAGGCAGCCAGAATGTCACAGTAGAACGACATGTAAGTCGAGTTTTTCTGTAGTAGCAAAGATACTACTGAGAAATTGGTTACTGGTTTCTGAGCTATTGCTGGCACACGGCACAAAAGCAAGGACACAAAACCCAAATGAATCTTTTCATCATGTTGTGTGGAGTAAATGCCCCAGAGAAGTATTTGTTTCAAAGAACAAACTGGAACTAGCTGTGGTTAAAGCCATTAGTGAGTTATAACACACTAAAGACACTGCACTCCATACCCACATCTACAGCGTCACTGTCAAAAAAACAGTATGTTTAAAGAATTGCACAAAGCAGGAAGAGGAGCTCTGAGCATCTGCAACTGGCCAGAAAACAGCATAAGTTACAGAAAATATCCTCTGAAGAAAGAAAAAAGAGCTTTGAGGGGGAGACTTACGGTCCAGGACAATTCTTAGGTGAAGTCAATTTTCTTTTGCTTTTTTCTTGGATTGCAATTTTTCAACATTTTGCTGTATACAAAATGCTCTTTGCGGAACAGTTTTTATCAGAATGGCTTGAAATTTGCACAGTACAGAGAATGTGTACTGGAAATAAAAATTGTATTGGGTTTTGATATTGGTTATTTTATAGTGTGGATTTTGCTATTTGAAATAGGCCATAATTCACTTTTTTTTAAAAAATCTGAAATTGCAGTATTGTTCTTTTTTTGTAAGCTAAGAAAATAATCAGATATAAAACCCAATACAATTCCAATTTATGAGTGAAACTTGGTACAATACCATGTGGTGTTAGCATAAACATGCCCTCAAAATTTCATCAACATTGATTAAAAAATTTAAAAAATCGGCGGGGTTTGAACCTGCGACCTTGAGTTCAGAAGGAGAGTGCAAGAAACCTTATGGCTATTCTACAACAGAATATAGATGGAATTAGAACACATAGACCAGATCTTCGACTGTTGTAAAACAAGAATGAGCCATTGGAGGTATGTTCATAAGAGACAAACTGTTTCTGTAGCACGTATGTACACACTAGTAGCTTGTATTCCACCCAAAAATTTGATGTCGAGATTACACCAGAAATACATGTTTTGAGGTCCATGTTGCCAGAACAATATTTTTAGAAAAAATGTGACAAAAATTTAAAAAAAAATCTCCTACCACAAACTACCCTTTACATGGAACAATTTTTGAAAAATTTTATTTTTCTCAAAAATGGCTGTAACAATTTTAATTAAAATACCACACATGAAAGATATTTACATCGCAAATAAAATTTATATTTTGAATTTTCTGGGAATAGCCTCTGAAGACCACTTTATTCTAAATGAGTTTTGCAATAATTTGCATAACGGTTAAACTAAGAGATAGACAAAAAATTAATACACCAAAAATATACATTGCGTTAAAACAAATAATGCCATTAGTTTTTCTTGTAGAGTGGTGCATTTTTCAGATATTACTATTGGTTTCAGCTTTTAACTACCCAACTTTTTTCAAACAGGATCATGCAAAGCGAACGGAACCTCAGTTGTTTCACATATCAACTTGCTTTTAAAAGATATGACTATTGCTGTATGTATTCCCTTATTTCCCTTCTACTTACAATGAAGAAAGTAATAAATCAAATTCTCGATTAGCATGATGTAGATAAAAAAATAATCTTTTGCATAAATAGTTTATATTTGGAACAGCTAGAGAAAGTTGTGTGAATGAAACACATCAGAATTTTAATCAGGTGGTATACACCCCTGTAGGAGTGATTTTCCACCAGACAAGTGATTAAGGGAGGCAAAGGAAATCATGGAGCGAGTTTGTAGCTTTATTTAATTAACATGCACCTTCCTCTGTCGTATGGGATAATATATGGCTTGCGGTCGGAAAAACGACCCATATGTCAATCGCTATGTGAAGATAGTAGGAAAAACTTATTGATATCACAGGGCGGAAATGAAGCACGTTTTGCTGAAGCATGTTTTGTGTCCAGCCGCCATCTTGTGACATCTGTCATATTCCTTTTCCAAGTTTTTGAAGTAAAGGACAATGGAACGGGAGAGATCTCTGTTGAAGGAATATTAATACAATCACATATTTTGGCCTGTCAGAAGTTATTGATAAATTGGTATTATTGCAGTAAACATCACGGCAAGGTTCTAATTTCTTGGTCTAAAACTGAATATATGTACGAGGCAGTCGTATACAGAGTGCATGTACGTATAAAAGCACACACACACACGTTTGGGGAAGGCTTGGAATAATTTTAAGTGCACACAAAAAAGGGCGGTACACCCCTGTAGTAGTGATTATCCACCAGTTTGGTATATTCCAAGTCTAGACAAGTGATTATCCTCTGTCGTATGGGATAATTTACGGCTTGTGGCCGGGAAATTGGCCCATGTGTCAATCGCTGGTCTAAAGATAGTTGGAAGAACTGTTATTGATGCACTTGACGAGGCTGACACCCAAGGGCGAAGCGTCAGGTTAGGCAGGGTAAGCTCAGCTGACCTAAATAAATGTAAGAACGTTAATTCTTTTCAAATAATAATCATGATAAACGCTGAAAAGTTTGAGCGAGGCACTCCAAGCTAACATACACTTTCTTAGATATTTCAGTCGGGAACCATACCGAGATGATCTGAAGTTTAAGTTTGTCATTAGAATCGTGTAAGAGGGGACGGAAGGAATGCACGCTCATGCTTTTTAAGTATCAGAAGCGGGCTTGGCTTAACCCGCTGTTTACACTGAGAAAAAAGAAAAAAGCCTTGGTCACTGGTGTTTGCTACTAGATCATTTTCACTCAGTGAATAGGCTAATCATGTAAACTAGAGTGAACCCAAAAGCGAATCAAGTTTACGTTCATTGGCTGATGCCACCTATCACAAGGCATATTGGTTACAAAGTAGTTGGCTGAATACTAACAAACACTAATGACTCTCCTCTGTATTACGTAACAATGGTATGTTTAGCATGTGATTTTGTAGACTTGCAGCAAGATAAATCTAAAGTGCACAAATTGGATTTAATTAGAAAATGAGAAAGAGGACGAGTGAGTTTTGGAAGCGGGAAGGTGGTGGTAATACACAAATCCTCACGACCGAACAAATTAGTGGTGGGAAAAGTTATTCCTTTGGCGAAATATTTAATCTGTTTCTGTTGCAACCAAAAATAATAGTTTCCTGCAGCACAAGTTTCCTAAACTGTTTCGCCGCATTATCAGCAAAGTGCTCCAAACATTTTGTGTACCACCAAATACTATTGAGATACAGATAAATATAGTCCATCGAATAAAGTCACAATGTGCCAAATGCAACCATTCACTAGGTACACTGGAGAGGAAATTATCAAACGGAAGCAAAGCATTGGTGCGCGTTAACAAGAGGGAATGAGTTCGATTAGTAATTCGAATTTCGCGGCTAATATCAGGCCACGCGCTACAAGGTACAAACTTTGCGGTAAACTTTGGAAGCAATGGCAAAATATTTACGCTAGTGGAACATAACAACTGCAGCGTAGTAACTGTTGCAATAAGTGAAAACTATTCAGGCGTTGTTATTGTTGCATGGAGAGAGACATGAAAGAATAACTATGCACGCAATTTGCAAAAGTGTGCCTTAAAAATAAATTACGCGTGCAGTGAAAGGTTAAAAACACGCAAATTAACCGCACTTACAAAATCAAATAAACGTAAAAGGTCAGTGCTAGAAATTGAGTGGGATGAATTTGTTAGATGGGCAGTGCGTCAAAAGGTTCATTATTTCTTCCACATTAATGAACCACCAATCAAGAAACTACCTGCGTTTGTGTACGGTGACTTCTACCTTCCTATATTCAAACATCTTTTTATAAACTGTCACTTCACGTTGATTTTGAATTCCGGAAAAGAAACGGTAGGTATTTAATTGTTAGCAGTGGGGATGTATTGTTAAATTTCCGCGCACTACGGAGGGCGCGAGAAAGCTGTATTTTCTCAACGAAATATGGGTTGAAGGCCACTTAACTTCCCAGTTATGTATAGACATCATCATTAAGAGTAAAACAAGCTGAAGATGGTGAGGGGAGGAGCACAACTCCGATCTTGATGGAATACTACCTCTCTGATTCAGATTAGGTATATTTTTCGTATTTATTTTTGTATAGCGAGTTTTATATTTCTTATTTATATCTTTCTACGCAATTATTATCTAGTCAGTAGCATGTTTCTTAACTATCCCGCGAAGAAGAACGGGTAGAAGGAAAGCGATGACAGTTCCACGTGGTTACAAAAGTAGTTCAGCCACCCCTCCAATCAGAGCAAATAAGCGGAGGAGTACATTTGTGCTATGTTTTCATGTGGACAAATTCATTAGGTGAAAAAGGTGTAGCGAGCGGAGTGTGATATGTAATAATTCCGCTTATGAACTTCAAGTTTGAAGTTCTTTTGGTCGTTTGTGTATTTTTTCATTTACATAGTCAGGCAAGTGCGAATTACATGCTATTTTGTTGTGCTAAGTTAATAGTTCTATAGAATATAGAGATGGAAGAAGTTCTAGATATAATTCCGTGAACTTTCCGCTAATTATTTGTTCTGAAACTTTTTGCTTTGAGAAAAAAGCGCAGCTAGAAGGAAAAATGGCAAAACGAAGCTATTTCACAAATATACAAAAACCTTCAAGAAAAATGGTACTCAAAATATAGATGGTTAACAGGAAACAAAGTAAAGCAAACCTACCATTACTATTATTGTCTGATGTTCAGTGGGGAGACATTATTTATTGTCTTGGAGTAAGAATGGCCAGACAAGATTAAGAAAACTTTGAACTTAGAGCATCAAAACATGCTACCAGTAAACAACACATTAAAAAAGCCGAGGCCTTTCATATGCTGGGGAGTACATAATTGAATACTGTATTTCAGAGAGTGCTCGTATTGAAGCAGACAGGCACGTCTGCACGCAATAAAAAAAAAACAATAGGTCGCCTCATTGATGTATGCCATTTGGGAAAACAAGAACAAGCTTTCCGAGGAGTGATAAGAACGCAGAATCTCTGAGTAAAGGCAATTATTTGGAAACTTAATTTACTTGCCATTGAGGAAGAGCTAATGAAGGACCATCAAGAAAGCAATACGGTATTTAAGGGCACTTCTTCCGATATTCAAAATGATTTGATTGTATCAGTGACAGTTGCAATAAAAGATAGAATTAAGCAAGAAAGAAATTACTTGTATCAACTCAGGCGGATGAAACTACTGACGTTTCTGTGAAGGCACCGTTCAGTATAACTGCTAGATGCATTCACGGCAAAAATATTGAAGAACGCTTTCTTGGATTTCATAATGTTTCAAGAAATAAAACTGGCGAGGGAGGTTTCTTAGAAAATTATTTCTCTCTTGGAGGAGTACAATATGGAGCAAAGTGTTATCTGCCAGACATAGTATGGGACATCAATAATGGTTGGCCATCGTGGCGGAGTGCAAGCCATCATACGGCAAAAATGTCCTAAGGAAATTTTTGTTCGCTGTTATGTGGACCAAGCTAACTTGGTACTATTACACAGTGCCAAGACAATTAAAAAAGTTTAATTTTTCATCTTTAACCTCACTGCGTTTCATACTTTCTTCAATAGGTCTACATCTCGTGCGGAATTACTTCGAAAGCGCGGATTCAAGCTATCTCATCCAGCACAAACACTGGAACAACAACCAAGCATCATTATCAAGCTCTACAAAATGCAGTAAGTTTGCTACTTGAATGTAATGAGTGGGATTCTGAATCTATGAATGAAGTAATGAGAACTTTAGACTCAATGCTATTTACCCTTCTGCTGTGCCTATTCAATAGATTATTTGTCTTCAGCGAGGATCTGTTCGGCATTTTCCAAGCTAAGCGCACAGTGATGTAAGCTTATGCATAAATAAAATGAAGATTGCTAAATCCAAGATTTCGTCGCTACGTTCGGAGAATGTTTTACAATTGTGCATCCAAGAAGCCATGGAGCTAAATGTGAACTTCCAGACAGACTTTCAAATTGGGCGTTTTATTGAAAACATAAACACGTTGCATTTGAGATCCTTGACTCAGTCATAATTCAGTTAGATGAACGATTCTCCAGTTTTGGCAATCTTTCATTTGCAGAACTGCTAAATCATACAAATTCTATTCAATCCAAAACTTAATTTCCAGAGCCTCGATTTCAAAAGCTAAAAATACGTATCCTAAAGTGTTCAACTTCATCGCATTACACAATAAACTGGTTAATATTTACAGATCTGAAGACAAAGCCGAATCTTGCAAGTTATTGGTGTGCATTCAATATAACGATCCACAAAGGGTATATGAACAGAAACTGAAGTTGCTGCAACTCATTCTCAATATTTCAATGAGCTCCTCTACTGCAGAACGTTCAATGAGTGCATTAAAGCGAGTAAAAACACATCAACAAATTCTATAACCAATAAGAAGAGACTGTCCAGCTTCGCTAGTTTTTCAACAGAAAAGGAACTATATTGTAAGTGTTCTCAGGATCCAGTATTTAAGGAAAGAGTGGTAGACTTTTCAGAAATGAAAAACAGACGCTTAGAACAGATTTACAAGAAAACCTAGCTTAACAGTCGCAGACAAAACCTACCCGAATTTGGAATGTTGGGATGAAATTAATCTTAATCACATAAACAATTTGTAGCAGTGGTAAGTAGAACAATTATTATTAGGTTAATCAGAAGTCAGTTTACCCAGTAATCATGATTACGCTTTGCCACTGCTGACACCTTAAAAAGTGCTGTAGGTGATCTTTAGTTCAGATAACTATCTGCCAGAGTTACTCTCTAGGTTTCTCAATTGGTTATGGAAACCTTAAAAATGTAATTGTCTTTTCACCATGGTGGAGTTAGATCATGCACTTTCATTTTCGTGAGTATCGGCACCAGGACCAGAGGGTATCAACGTGAAAATGCTGCAAGATCCCTCTATTGAAGATAAGTCTTTCCTGCTCGAGGACTATAATCGTGCTTGCTTGTCATCATCATACCCACTTTGAAAGCTGAGAAACACCGTTATCTACCATTCTTCCACCTACCATCCCATTTTCCATCGTCATCTGCGGTTGCAAAGTGCTGGGACACAGGATCAGAGGACAATTAGTATGGTGACTGGAAATTCATATTCTACGAACACACAATATTTTCTACGCCATTGAACTGCTGGCCACCTTGCATCGATACCATGAACTGATTGACGAAGAAATCTCAACCGTTAGGACATTTTTTTACCTCGAAAATACTTATGATTCGTATTAGCGAGCCAGAGATATTGCGTTCCCTACATAACTGTAATATATGTGAACGCTTACCATTGTTCACCCAGGAGTTTATGGTGGGCCGCGGTTTCCTAGTAAGCGTCCGCTTTTTGCCTTAATTTTTGCCTTAATTTTTCCCATCCTTAGAACATGGAGTATCTCGGGATCACTACTAAAGGTTACGCTGTTTGCTATATAAGTTATACACGATCTTTAAAAGTGTTTCTTTAAGCTTATTCACCGTCTGTTGTACTTCTCAGATACGTTTTTTTTTTAACTCCGTGTACATTAGTATTCAGACAACATAACAGAATGAAATTCTAAAAAGGGTATTCGTTTCTCAAGTGAGATGTCTATCTGTTAGCCTTTGGCGCCTTAGGAGATAATCACACCTTCGTTCCGATTTGGTCCACATTTAGCACCATTTGTAGATGATACAACATTCCTGAGGCTGACAAAATAGGACATGTAGCTGGTAATCATATACAGTTCAGTTGAAAGCGCGACTTGGCAGCTCTATGAATATTCTGCTGATGCCGTGCTCTGAATATTTTGCGAATACTAAGTGAAAAACTTAGGGAGCGGATCGCACAGCTATGCTGCGACTTAGCCCTCACCGAGCAAATCCAAGCTAGATTATGGATGCATGGTTTATCCTTCAGACCGATTTCCTTGCCAAGAAGATTAGGCATTCTTGTGACTTTTGAAACTTTTCTAGCCAGCCCCATTGCGAATTTCACATTGAATCGGCAAAACACCCTCTGCAATATCGGCATGTAGTCCTGTTTGGAAATTATGGCTGCGGGCTTAAATACATACCTATGTTCCATTGTTAGTTCCTTTTATTCAACACCGAGCTGGAGAGCGTTACAGAAGCAGTTCACTTAGTGCAAGGCCCTCAGGTGTTCACTTCCAGAGCTTATGAGGAAGCACGGTTTGAAAAGTCTAGTATGTTTCTTAAGGGGGAGAGATGTACTCCATTTGGATACGTGCCCCTTCCAACATAGGTCTCGGGATGACGGCATCGGAATATGAGCTGAAGCTTTCTTGGCGAAATTTCTCTGGTGCTTCCAGCCAGACTACGTAATTTTAGAGACCTTCGTCATCTTCGTCTTCAGGGAAATTGAACTGTCCGGAAAGTATTTCACTCCTATATATAGGCGGTGCCATACAACAGAAGAAACATGTTTGGCTGAGCTACTCGGTCTTAAATTTTTTTTTTTTTTTTTTTTTTTTTTTTTTTTTTTTTTTTTACTGTGGAGGGGAAAAATGCGTTATTGCATTCGACCCCGAAGTGCAATGGCTGGAAGGATATGCTGACCTCTCCACTCGGCTGCGGTATACCTTTTAAAAAATCTCCACATAATAACACGTATATTGGTGAATTGAATCGTGCTGCTGTAGCATTGCGCGGTCCCGCGTATCACCCGCATTAGTACTAGAAAGATGGGAAGCTGCCGCACATTGTGCGGGAGCGGGTGAAAAGTTGTGTCTAGGCTACATCCATGAAACCTGACTGAAGCTTAGGGATTAGACGTGATAATGATGGAAGTTAAAGGGTGGAATTAAGGAAAGAGTTGCATGAAGAGTGCTTATGTGAGAATCTTCCTGTTGCTGTAGTGGGCAGCAAATCTTCGAGGAATCTTCCAGAAGGTTCACTCCAGTTGATCTTCGGTCTTGGCGTATTCCTCAGCATGGGCAGGAAGAGGAGGGGTATTGTGCTACTGGCTTCTGACCGGAAGAGCTCAGCAGAGTAGGCTGCTTACTTCAGGGGAACCTGCTTTAGCTGCTGGGCGATGCTGACTAACCGGGTGGATAGAGATAGCTGCTGATCGCTGCTGTGGACTGATGAGTGGTGACGGCGGCGGTGGCTGAAGCTTTCAAGTCCTGTAGCTTCTGGCTGACGACGCTGCTGAACGCCTTTCTCCAGGGCAGCTAAGTGAGCGCCGACGTTCAGGATCTCCGCGTAAAGGTCCTGAATGGTGTCGCGCGGCGTACGTCTATCGAGGGTGCAGGTGAAGTGGCGTCAGTGTTGGCGGTCTGTGGAGATGTAGTCCGGACTGGTGGCAGTGACGATTGCCTGTTCCTTGGGTGTAGAGGGCACCGGGCCTGCCCGCTAATATTCCTTTGCCACGACAGCTGGCACAGAACCGGGGGTGGTGTCGATGATCATGTCCAGTGCATCTGATGTTACAGAGTTGGACCCACAGTAGTGACACCGCGGCGGCGAGGTATAGGCGTCTACTCTGAGCCCGAAGGCACAGCAGAGACGACAGGGCCGGTGATGCTCCTGTTTGCTGGCTTCGGCGTGCAGTAATCGCCCTAATAAGGGCAGCCCCGACGCCAAGGCAGCATCCAGATCTGTTCGGTCCTGCAACTCCAGTCTGACTAGAGGTGCTGGGCTCCAGTTGCAGATAGTCCTAATGTCCCTCAAACAAGAAGACCCGAGACTTTGTAGCGGCGAAGAGGTGCCAGGTAGAAAGGTTCCGAGGAATCCCCAAGGCTGTCCCAGAAGTACCCGACCTAACAAAGAAGGCACAACAATTTTGGGGGGAAAAGGTCTTTATTTCTCTACATAGTCTCCTTTCAACTCGATACACTTCCCAGCGATGTTCAATAGCTTCGATACCCTGTTTATAGTGAGAACTATCGAAGTCTGCAAAAAAAACAGCCATCAACTGTGGATTCCATCTCTTCATTGCTGGCAACTCTTCTACCACCAAGACATTTCTTCAAGTTTGGAAACAGAAAATAATCAGAGGGGGGCTAAATCTGGCGAATATGGTGCATGAAGAAGCAATTCGCACTTTAAATAATTTGTAGTGGTTACCATGCTGACTTCCTATACCCAAGGTCGTGGGTTCAAACCCGGCGGAGGACGATGGATTTTTTCGGGCGTAAAATTCTTAGCATGACTTCCTTCGGAAAGGAAGTAAAGCCGTGGGTCCCGTGTCGTAGATTTACGGCACGTAAAAGAACCTCAAGCCTGATAGAGAGGCCTCTGAGCAAAATTAAGCGGTCTTTCACGCCCAGTATAGAATGGAATGCTGAGAACCATAGCAGTTAAAGAGCGTCCATAAATAAAACGCAATTTCTTTAAATAATTAATTAATAAATAATTAATTTTGGCCATGGCGATAATGAACAAGTGAACTGGTGCATTGACTTGACGGAACAAAACTTTCTTTTTCGCTAAATGCGGATTTTTTGCTCGATTTCATAACCCAAACGCTGTAACAAGTTCGCATAATATTCGCCATTAATTATTTTCTTTGAGATAGTCAATGAAAATTATTCCACTTGCGTCCCAGAAAACTGACGCCATGACCTTGCCTGCAGATGTAACTGTCTTCACCTTCTTTGGAAGGGATTCCAATCCACTGTTTTGATTGTTCCTTCGTCTCAGGTGTGAAGTGATGGACCCAGGTTTCATCCATGGTTGTGAATCGACGAAAAAACTCAGCTTTATTGCAGCGAAACATTGCCAAACACTCGACTAAAACATCCTCACGATGCTGTTTTTTGTTTTATTGTGAGCAAACATGGACCCACCTTGCACAAAACTTTCTCATATCCAAATTTTCGGATGTTCAGCGATATATGGAAAATTTTGAAATGCCTACAATGTCTGCTAGCTCGCGCACTTTCATCGACGGTCATCCAGTGCCATTTTGTGGACTTTCTTTACACTTTCGGGACTGGTAAGCTCATTTGGTCGACCACTGCGATGTTCGTCTTGACAGCTCTACAGCCGCGCTTAAACGCTGCCACCCAATATTTTACTGTTGTAAACGAAGGAGCAGACACCCCAAGTATAATCTAGCTCAGCTTTAATATTAGTTGACTAAGACCCTTCAAATGAAAGTTTGTATCACATAGCGATGACCAGTTTTATCCATGTTTACAAATTCGCTGAGAGCATTCACTAATGATGGTTACCGCACAAATGCTAAACAATATAAAATCGTCAAATTTCAAAGTTAAACTTTCTAAGGTTAATACTTTTAGCACTGTTGTTTGAAACAACAACCGCAATCTGTAGTCAGGCTCGGGTTAGTTCTGGGACAGCCACTGTAGATGGTTTGATTAAACTACTGAATTTTGATGGAGATTTATGGACTGCTTTCATTCCATAAGCATGCAGGATTCTGCTTATTCTACCAGGAGAGTTCCGTATGAACGGTATGCGGGCTACAGCAACCAGTTTTTGTATTAATTACAGTTTTTTTTTTTTTTTAAATTTATATGAGTGGGCTGTTTTGAACGAACAATTCATGCCACCTTTTGAGTAGCCACTATGTTGTAATGTTTGCTGGATAGTTGGACTGCTGGCTGGCTGGCTGTGGCTGTTTGGCTGTGTCTGTACCTAGCTGCTGCATATAATTGCTGGCTGTAGCTGGTTGGGTGGCTGTGGTTGTATGTGACTGATTGTGTCTGTTTGAATGTGGCTGGTTGGTTGTGTTCGTTTGGATGTGGCTAGCTAGCTGGATTGCTGGCTGTAGCTGACTGGCTGTTTCTGTTTGGCTGGCTAGCTGGATTGTTGGCTGTGGCTGGCTGGCTGTGGCTATCTGGCTCTGGCTGGTTGTATCTGGCTATGGCTGTGTGGCAGTTGCATATCACTGCCGGCTGTTGCTGTGTCTGGCTGGCTGGGTGGCTGTGGCTGGCTGTCTTGCTGGACGGCTGGCTGGGGCTGGGTGGCTGTGGCTAGCTGGCAAGCTGAATGGGTGACTGTTGCTGGAGAGCTTTGACTGACTGACTACAGTTGGTAGGCTGTCTGTTGCTGGCTGTGTCTGGTTTTTGCGGGCTATGGTTGGGCAGCTGGATGGTGGCAGTGGCTGGCTGGCTGGCAGAAGCTGGCTCTCTGGTTGGCAGTGTGGTTTCCGGGCTGTGGTTGGCGGGCGTTTGCTGGCTTTGGGTGACTTTTCGGCTGTAGCTGGATGACATTGGCTTACTGGCTGACTGGCTGGCTGTGGCTGGCGGGCTGTTGCTGGCTGTGGTTGACTTACTTGCTATGGCTGGATTTGGCTGGCTGTGTCTGTTTGGCTGTGGCTAGCTGGATCGCTGACTGTGGCTGGCTGGAGCCATCTGTATCTGGTTGGCTGTGGCTGGCTTTCTATACCTGGCTGTGACTGTGAGACTGTTGTATACTATTGCCGGTTGTGGTTGTGTCTGGCTGGCTGTAGCTGGCTTGCTTGCTATAGCTGGTTGTTGCTCGCTGTGGCTTGCTTGCTGAACCAAACTGTGGCTATGAGGTTGTTCTTTACCATTGCCGGCTGTGGCTGTAACTGGCTTGCTTGCTGTGGCTAGCTGGTAAGCTAAATGTGTATGGATGGCTGGCTATGGCGGTCTGGCTATTGCTGGTTGTCTGTGGCTGGCTATTGCATGCCGTGGCTGGCTGGGTGTTGCTGGAGAGCTTTGGCTGGCTGACTGTAGTTGGTAGACTGCCTTTTGCTGGCTGGCCATTGCATGCCGTGGCTGGTTGGCTGTGGCTGGCTCACTGTAGCTGGTAGACTGCCTGTTGCTGGCTGGCTGGCAGTGGCCGTGTCTAGTTTTTGCACGCCCTGGCTGGCTGTGGCTGATTGTACTTGTTTGGCTTTGGCGGACTGTGGCTGGCTGGCTGGCTGGCAGGCAGTGACTGTGGGCTGAGGCTGGTTGGGCAGCTAGCGCATGTAGCTCTATGGCTGGCTGGATGTGGCTACTTGGCTTTGGCTGGCTGGGACTCTTTTTGTCTGTGGCTGCTTGTTACACGCCATTGCAGGCGTTGCCTGCAGCTGTCTGTTATTAGTAGGCTGTGACCTGCTAGCTAGCTGGGTGAGGCTGGCTGGCTGTGTTTGTATGCCGTGACTGGCTGTGGCAGGTTATATTTGTTGGGCTGAGGCGGGCTGAATCTGGCTGGCAAGCTGTGGCTGTCTGGCCTTATGTGGCTAATGGGCTGGCTAAGTTTTGCGCTCTCTGGCTGCTGGCTGACTAGCTATCTGTGGCTGGTTGTATTTAACTGGCGGGGCTGCCTCGCTGAAGCTGGCTGGTTGTGCCTGGCTGGCTGGCTGCGGCTGCATGGCTGACTTTGGAAGCCTGGCTGGCCGGTTTTTGGCGGTGGCCTGTTGGCTGGTTTTGGCAGGCTCGCTGCAGGTGGCTGACTGTGTTTGTTTGGTTATGGCTCCCTGGCTGTGGCAGGCTGACTGAAGCTGGCTGGATGTGCCTGGATGGCTCTGGCAGTATGGCTGTATCTGGCCGGCTCTGGCTGACTCTTTGGAGCTGGCTGGCTGGCTTTGGCCTGCTGGACGTATGGTGGGCTGCCTTAGTCTCTCAGTGGTTGTGATTGGTTGTTGCATGCCCTGGCTGGCTGTGACCGTTTACGTTTGTTTGACTATGGCGGGCTCTACCTGGCTGGGACTTATTGACTGTGGCTGGCTGGATGACTATTTTGATGAGTGGCTGCGGCTGCCTGAGGATGACTGGCAGTGGTTGACTGGCTATGACTGGGCTGCTGTGTCTGTCTGGAAAGCTGGATGAGTAATTGTGGCTTACGGGGCTTGCTGGCTATTGCTGGCTGGCTGACTATGCTATGCTGGCTGTTGCTACTGCCCAATCAGTTATAAAAATTCCACTCTGCACAATCATAACGTATCACACAAGCATCTTTAATTCAATAATAAGTTAAGGAGCCAGGGTATGGGCAACAAGAATGAACAACGTTCAAATTAAAATCCTGTTAAGAAGCCAAAGAAAGGTTTTGCTAAGATTTACGGAGCGCTAAGCACTACACTAACATTAGCACTATTTGTAGCGGCTGGAATCTGGCATATAGGCTTAATTATTAAGTTAAGCCATATACTGGCTAAAGAGAGAAAATAATAATAACGTTTGTGAAATCATCGGAAGGAATTGTGCTAACGCCAGGAAAATTAAATTATCTTTAATCCAACAATGACAAAATGAATGGGAAACAATTGCAGAGGGACAAAGGATTTATAAGCTATTTGACAATAGTAAAGAAAGCCCGCCTGGGTAGTGTGGTGGTAGCGTGTCTGCCTCACATTCAAAAGTCGTAAGTTCGAATCTCGCTTAGGGTGAGTTACCCGGATAAGGTTTTTTTCGGGGTTTTCCCTTATCCTGAGAAGGCGAATGTCGAGTAACTTTAAGCTCCATAGACCCCGAGATCATTTGAGCATCATTTCACCAATTTCATTCGTCGTCCGATATGACCAACCAGGTTAAAAGACGTTAAATAAAAAACAAAAATAAAGAAAGGTTAAAATTATAGCATGAGCAACCACAAAGGGCATAATTTACTATTTAACCTGGCATGGTCCGTACAAAACATAATGATTCAAAATCAATAAAAGTCAATAACGATAGTTGTATTATATGCAATAAGCAAGACACTCCAGATCATGTGCTATTTGAATGTACAAAATTTGGTACACACTTAGATGAGATGAGGAATAAAGTAAGAGATAATATCAAATATGATATACGAGACAAGGAATTATACATACACCTTCACAAACTGGCCAATCAAGTCAGCATAATATCAAGGGAGGAGAAAATTCCGGAAAACAACAGCAACAATATTAACCAAGATTCAAATACTATTGGCATACGAAGATTAGAGAGAATTAGGACATTAACACAAAGAGAGGAAACGACACAAGAACTCGGAATGGATTTGGAGTGAGAGGGGGAGGAGGAAGTAGAGAAAAGCAGCACTAGAGGAGACCGGGAGGAACAGCGACTTAAAGGGGGAGGATACGGCAGCCGTATCAGGGGGGAATGGTCGGTGCCGGGAGAAGGAGAGGATGGTGATAGTGTGGGAGGGTACGTGTATAAAGAAGGGAGGAAAGAGAGGAAACGATACAAGAATTCGGATATGGACTTGGAGGGTGGCAGGAGGAGAAACATGGTGAGAAGGGCAGCAGGAGAGGAGACCGGGAGGATTAGTGACCTAGAGGATATGATGACCAACGAGAAGATGGGGGGGAATGAATGGTGCCGGGAGAAGAAGAGGATGATAGTGAGGAGGGAACGTGTGTAAAGGAAGGAGTATGAACTGGTGGTATTGTGCTTGCAAATATTATCGGTGAGAAATTACCTTGTGATTGACATTCTGCTGACACGTCGCCGCCTCGGTGCGCTGTTGCCCTATTTACTCGCTCTCCGTCTGCAGCGACAAACGTTCCACTGCCTCCTCTAAAATGCCTTCTTCTCTCCATGCATACCTCTCGTATGTTGAACTATTTTCCCCATTTCTCCATTTTTCACTAGTTAGCTCATCTATTCCTTTCCACATTGGATCCTGTATTTTATTAAACGGATAAGTTTTATTATTTTGGCTAACATAACCTCATCTTGTTTATCACGGCCTTAAGACATTTTCAAAACACAGTGTCACTCGTGATATTTCTAGGATGAGAACAAGAGCAATGTGTGCGATATATAAAAAGTAGTAACGATTATAAATGTAAATCCTTACGATCACTATGTGTAATACAACCAAACTTTTCACAGAATGCAATCAAACAATCAGACTACAAACAATCGATCAGTCATGTATGAGAACGCGCGCGTAAATTTCCACTGAACCACGTAGGTGTTGCAACGCTGATGACGTCACGTCTCTGGCGGTTATGTATTCTTACACTGTGATTGTTCAGCAACCTGACAAGCCCCTGCCAGCAGACGACTTACCCCACAAAAGTCAATCACAAGGAAATTTCTCACCGATAATAGACGTGAACATTGTCGACATGATGCGCAGTAGCTTTAACTGATGCTGAGGTCGGCCGGCAATGCTGCTGGCTATCGGTTGAAGACTCCGCCTCTTGAACCCCCCCCCCCCCACTCTTTGTGTTGCGCAACTAGAGGGTTCACATCTATTTGCAAGCATAATAAGTGATTTTTAAACAAATAGTGAAGTGAATTAATGAAGTGTATAATAATAATAATAATAATAACAATAAGATTAAGAATAATAATCCTGAACGTTAAGGTTGAAGTTTAGTGAAGGTATATAAAATTAAGAAATATCTACGAGAGAAGCAGTTATAGTATTAACAATATCACTTACATGTATAAGAAATAAAGTATTAGATCTGGTTACCAGTTTTGTTACCGCCGGATGCGTGTGGCAACTTTAGAGGTAGGGTAGTCTTAGTTTGGTAAATTTATTTATGATGTGTGGCTACCAGCTATTTTGCTGGATACAGTAAATGTTTTGTTTATTTGGAATTAAGATTTTTTATGTTAAATGCATTATTATATATAAAATAATATTTATAAGTAAAGTTTATAAATATTAAAATATATATAAATAAATAAATAAATAAATAAATGAATTATCATATATATTATTTGGTATATATTTAAATTATAAATAGTTATTATTAATATATAATATACATGTAATAATAAATATATTATTATTAATAAAGTAACACAATTTCGTAAAAAATTAAATATATAAATAACATTAATTAACGATAAGGAAAACGTAGCAATAAAAAAATGGTATAGTGTGCATGAGTTAGAGAAAATATATATTTATGCGTAGCTTAATAGAGAGTGTGTAATGTAAATTTGAATTAGAGTTAATAGAAATAGATCATGATTTATATGCATATATATAATACGATGTTAAGGATTGGTAATGTGAAAAGAATAATATTTAAATATTTTGTATTTGGTTTTGTTTAAATTTGAAACAGGTTTTTATTTTATTTTCTATTTTATGATTTTTGTTTTATTTAGTAGTTGTAATTTATATATTTGTAAGATTGTGTAAATTTTTAAAGTTAAATAAATCATGAGAACTCGGGATATGGGCTCTGGCTTTAGAAATTAAATGCCAGGGTTTATTATTGTAGGTTCTTATTTATTTACTTGTCTTGCTGGCTGGCTATGACTGGCGGGTTTTGACTAGCTAACTGGCTGTGGCTGGCTGGCTATGCTTGGCTGGCTCGCTGTCTGTGAGGTGCTTAGTTGTGGCTAGCTGGAGAGGCTTTTTTGGGGTTGCCTGATTGGGGTTGGCTGGCTGTGGCTGGCCAGTTTGCTGTGTCATTATAGATGGCTGGCGTTAGTTTCCTGGCTGCGGCATTCTGGCTGGCTGGCTGTGGCTAGTTGAATTAAAAATGAAGTTTTAACGGCACCAATAGACAAGTTAACATCATACTTGACACAATTATTCAATGAGTTTATGGAGAGGGGTATTTCCCTCACGTTGGAAGGAAGCTAAATTAATAATACTAAAGAAAAGTGCAGGAAAGGACGAAATGGATCCTAAATCGTATAATCCAACTTACTTACTAAACATGATGGGTAAATTTTTGGAATGGCTAATAAAGAAACGCATAGAGGAATACAGATTACTAATTGAAAAAAAAAAAAAACAAAAAAAAAAAAACGACAATCTGTACGGATTTAGGAAAGGAAGGTCGACCGAAGACGCCATAAATGCAGTTATACATATGGCAGAGACTTCAACATCAAAATATGTTATGCGTATTATTGTGGACATTTCTGGTGCCTTCGACAATCTTTGGAGGCCGTTCCTTTTCGAACGGCTTAGAAGTAAAAATTATCCAAAAACATTATACAATTTGCTTTTGGATTATTGTCAAAATAGGAAAGTGTACCTATGTGGAACGAATAACATTATTATTTTGCTTTTGGATTATTGTCAAAATAGGAAAGTGTACCTATGTGGAACGAATAACATTATTATTAAGGAACTTACAAAAGGATGCCCTCAAGGATCAGTTCTAGGCCGGCTTTCTGGGACATCCTATTGGAAACATTATTGGAACAATTGTTCAAGGATTATAGTGTATGCTGATAATATAACACTTTTAATTGAAGCGAATTCCAGATTAGAGTTAGAACACAAGAGAAACACAACAGCAATTTTAAGCGAATGGTGTGAGGAATCTAAAATGAAAATATCTTCACATGTTACAGTAAAAATCAACCCCACAGTAGAAATCTCAGGCAACAATATTAGAAGAAATCCTACCACAAAATATTTAGAAATTAAAATGGACGAGAAGTTAAATTTTAAAGCACACTTGGAGTATGTGAGAAACAAAGCAGAAGGTGTCCTGTTAAAACTTTCAAGAATTGCACTATATAACTTCAAAATGTCATTAAGCACTATAACTTGTTACCATACTAGTATTTTTGCTTCCATTAGTAACTACTGAGCAGGGGGTTGAGCGCACTGAGCAAACAATAGTCTAGTTAGAGCAAGTTTAAGAAGATCACAGAGGAAGGTATTGTTACGTTTTACACGTGCAGTTTGCACCACCCCACCCTTACATTGTTAGTGAGTATTGGAATATGGCCGATTGATTTAATTATTAAACTAAGAGGAGTGAGATATTGGCTAAAGAAGGGAAATAGAAATAAAATTTATGAAATTATTGGTGTATATCGTAACTCAAAAAGAGAAATTAAAAACGAATTATTAAATCAGTGGCAAGATGAATGGAATAATATAGATACAGGAAGAAGTACATATTCATTGTTTGATAACATACGCGAACGTCTGAGTATTAAGCATGTAAATGCAACTAAAGGCATGATTCATTATTTAAGTGTCACGGACTTATAATACATATTGACACAAAATAGGAAGATTAATAAGTGACAGATGTGAGATTTGTGAAGTTCCGATCACTCCAGAACACGTATTCTTTGAATGCAGTAACCATATGGAAGAAATTCTAAAAGAGAGATCGCAATTGGCAGGAAAATGTATAAGCGAAATACTAAGAGATAAAGAGCTCTGTGGAGTTTTAGAAAGTTTAGCTAATAAAATAACTACAGAAGGGTGGGAAAACATAATACCACAACGAGCAGAAGAAAACAGACAGCAGTTACCAGAAGCGGAGTATAATAGAGTTTTAAGACCCAGGAATATTTTTAATCCAATTCAAAGACAAGATAATATGGAAGGAGACGTATAAGAAGAACAAGAAATAGAAGCTGAAACAGAGGAATAGGACATGTAAACAACGATATCAAGTCAACCATAAGGCAATATTATCGGACCTTAAGTTGAAAGGAGATATAATTAGAGAAGTAGAAGATAAAGTTTGCTGAAAGATGCAGGTCAGAGGAAGCGGTGTTTTGGGATGAAGAGAGAAGATGGAGGACAGGGATAAAGCAAGAAGATGGTA
Source organism: Hymenopus coronatus (assembly GCA_030762935.1). Classification (NCBI taxonomy): domain Eukaryota; kingdom Metazoa; phylum Arthropoda; class Insecta; order Mantodea; family Hymenopodidae; genus Hymenopus; species Hymenopus coronatus. The sequence goes on from CM060883.1 coordinate 81,837,303, forward strand.
ATATTGGGATGAAGAGGGAAAATGGCGATTCTGGATGAAGGCAGAAGATGGCGTTCCGGGACGAAGTAGGAAGATGCAGGGTCAGGGACGAAGTAAGAATATGCAGGTCAGGGATGAAGTGAGAAAATGTAGGATTAGGGGTGAAGTAAGAAGGGGAAGTGAGTGGAAAGGTAGAAAAACTGTGATAAGGAGGGAATAATGTTTAAAGAAATTAATTAGGATCATTTCTATCGTTAAATACAACCATTAGTAGACAATTATTGAAGTGTAATGTAGGATAAAAGTTTAAAATTGAATTAAGGGCTCAAAACCACATATAAAAACATACCAGTGCTAAAAGTGAATTTTAAAGTGTATAATGAAATTGAATAGTTTAATTTAGAACTAAAGGATAATTAATATAATTAAATATTACGCGCAATAAAAAATAGAAAAAATAAATACACATGGGTTAATACATAGCACTACGTCGCAGAAGAACTAATTGCGCAGTAGAATAATAATAGTAGAAGATTTTATGAGGTATAAAATTGTAGAGCACATAGCAATTGAACAGAACTTTAAATATTTGATGTCAAAGTAGAAAAGAGTAGGAAGAAGTAGTATAGGTTACCAATATAGTGTGCCGCCGGTTACCGGCGGCAAATTATACAGTAGTGTAGTTTGTATTTTAATTTAAGTTTAGGTTAAGGGTAATTTTTTTTTAAAAAAGAAGATTTTAATTATTAATTTAAATTATAATAACTGATTACCAGTTATTTATTTATTGGTTACCAGTAATATTTTAAAAAAAATAATTTTAATAATAGTTTAATGTTTATCTCACGTTATGTAACTGCAGAGAAATGGTAAAAAGAATGTGGGATAAAGTGATAAAGGGAACTGAACAATAAAAAAACAGTAATTATAATAAATATAAAATATATTACAATGACATAATTAAAACAGATATTAAATAATTTGTATATGTAATTATAATAATGAATAATAAAATAGTTATAATAAATAACGATTAAAACAATAAATAAAAATAAATTAAAATAAAATAAATTGATAAAAGGATAATAATAAATAATTAAATATATTAATTGTAGTGTAATAAGGACAAATATTAATTAATTATAATAGTATAAAATAATAACCTAAATTTTAAATATATATATATATATATATATATATATATAATATTAAATTTTAGGCAATTAATAATAATTAATGTAATACAGAAACATTTAAATGTTAAATTTAATTCTGATAAACAGAGAGGCTCAGATGTATAATTTAATTTAAGTTATTTAGGTTGAGTTATTAATCTGACAATTGTATATTTATTTTATTTTGTAAAATTTAAAAAAAAAATGTTTGTTAATAAGCAAAATAAGGTCCGAGATATTTGCCCCGGTGTAAGCAATTAGATACCGGGGTAGAGTATACAGATTTTATTTAGTAGTGTAGAGAAAGTAAAACGGTTCAACGCAAATTTATTTAAAGGGTGCAATAAATTTCTTTTTCAGTCAGAAATAAGCAGCAGATAAGGTAGAACATGGTTCTGTCAGAAATATGTTTATTACGTGCTTTATCTTCGGCTGAAAATCAAGGTAAATAAGCCATCTGGGCTAACTACACATAGATAGTAGACTTAAGTATCTTACAAGGGTTTAAACTGTAGCATCCAGTAATGCTAATGTGTGCTAACTGTGACGTGGTAGGAAACCAATATTCACAGAAACTCCAGTTACAAACGTGGAATAACAGATGACTAGCAACTGTTGCAAGATGCTCAAATGTTTCTCTACACGTTATGCTGAAACGAAATGATAAACTACCTTCATACAGGAATTACTAGGTATTCATATGTGTACTAGTACTTAAAAATCTGATGTGTTCCATTCACATGACTTCCTCTGCATAGCTGTAACAAATTATTGTTAAAAAGCACATTTTTCTGTCTATTTTATGATAATTTAGTTAAACATTAACAGAAATTGTCTTAATTACTTGCTCCCTTGTAAATAGGAGGTAAATAAGGGAATACACTATGCTAAAATTATAGTCAAATCTTTCAAAAGCTGGTTGCCATGTGGTTGAAATCCATTTCTATGCATTTATAACTTTCCGTGTGTATTTTGAATCTGAAACAAATAACAAGGAATATCTCAGAAATGGTCTAACCAAGGGGAAAAATATATATATATATATATATATATATATATATATATATATATATGACTTAAATTGTGTGCTTTAACGTGATCTTCATTTTTTATGCAGTTAAGTTTTTCTGTATCTCTTACGGTTTACTAGTTACGCAAAATTCAGCAAAATTTATTCAGAATAAACAGGTCTTCAGAGGGTATTTCCAGAAAATTCAAAACATACATTTTAGGTATTTGCCATATAAATGTCTTTAATATACAGTATTTTAATCGAAATAGTTTCAGCCGTTTTTGAGAGAATCAAAATTTTCGACATGTTTTCTATGCAAAGGCTAGTTTGGGGTGGGGGGATTTTTCTCAAAATCTTCCTGTCGCATTCCTGCAAGATACTGACCTTAAATTCCCCGATTGGTATTTTACCGACACGCACACACATGGACCTTTTTCTAAAAATGCTTTTTATGGACACAGGGGACCCTAAGACATGTATTTCCGGTGAAATCTCGGTATCGAACTTTTGGGTGGAATACAATACCTTCTCTAGTGCGTGTAGAGAAAGTAAAAGTATTTTGTTACATTCACATCAGCTTCTTTGCCCATTAGCGTTTAGTTTCATAACGACCATTGTAAACTATTTCTGCAAAATCGCATGGTTTTCTGTTTCAGATTAGTGCAAATAAACCTTTGTAGAAACAGTTGAATGAAATATCTATTGTGGACAAAAGGTAGGCATACAAAAAGGAAATGGTTTCATCTTAAATTCCATACTCTGCATTCGCGATATCGCAACAACTGAATAACGACTGGACTACAAGTGGCAAAAAAAAAAAAAAAAAAAAAAAAAAAAAAAAAAAAAAAATCTGTTGTTTTCCTTTCACATGATTTTCTCTACATCTCTGCAACAAATTATTGTTAAGAAGCTTATTCTTCCATTTCTTTCATGCTAATCGAGAAAAAAATAGTAGAAATTGTCTTTTGACTTGCTTCCTTTTAATGAGAAGGGAAATAAGGGAATACTGTAGGCTAAAGTGATAGTCAAATCTTTTAAAAGCTGGTTGCCATGTGATTGAAGTACCTTTGTTTGCATGGCCAGGCGTTGACAAAGTCCCGCATGAGAAATGTATAAGTATTTTAAAGTTGAAAACATTAACAAGCAATATTTGGAAAAAAAAAAAAAAAAAAAAAAAAAAAACTCCACGAAAAAAAGTTTATAGCATAAATTGTGTGTTTAACGAGATCTACAAGTTTTGTGTAGTACGTTTTTGTCTATCTCTTACGGTTTACCAGTTATGCAAAATTCCGCAAAATTCATCTAGAATAACGATGTCTTCAGAAAAATTAAGATGTAAATTTTCTTTGTCATGTAAATAACTTTAATGTACAATATATAAATCAAAATCGTTTGAGCCATTTTTGAGAAAATAAAAATTTTCGAATTTTTTTCCCTGAGAAGGGTAGTTGGAGGGTGAGGGGATTTACTTGAACATCTTCGGTCGCATTCTTGGAAGATACTAAACTTAAATAACAAGTTTTATATTTAACGGTATTTTCGTTTTTTGAGCTATGCTGTCCACAGACACACACACACGCACACAGGGACCTTTTTCTAAAAAATGCTTTTTTTTGGATTTAGGCTGATCCAAAATATGTATTTTCGGTGAAATTTCGATATCGAATGTTTGGGTGCAATACAATATCTACCTTCTCTATACACTATGTACATAGTACGTGTAGAGAAAGTAAAAACAATTATGGACTACATTGTTTGCTGATACAGTGAACTTCACTTCTCATTGTTATATTATTACTACATCTGCATCCTAAATCTTCTCTAGATAATTTTCTTCATAAGTTACGCTGGCGCACTGCCTAAACCCCAGTAAATGGTAGCCACACTTTACGCCAGGTATGGGCAAATCCCGAACCATTTGACAGGCAACCCGCAAAGTTGGTTAAACTCCTCATTGTTTGAAAGGATCCGGCAAATGCAGAAATAAAGAATCGGTTGCTGATTGTTAGATGAATGGTACTGATTTCTTTTATATACAGTTTGGACTAGATATAGTAAAATAAAACAAACAACGCTACATTTCAATTACTTTTTTTTACTACTATGTACATAGTGTACAGAGAAGGTATTGCATTGTAGCCATTAATTCGATACCGAAATTTCACCGGAAATATATTTTGAAACTCCTGAATCCAAAATAGCATTTTTAGAAAAATACCCGTGTGTCTGTGCTCTTTAAAACATTGAATATCACGTTAGCTTAATGTATTCCTTATCCCTTCTGCTTACACGGAAGCAAATAATAACACAATGTCTGCTAATGTTTATCTCGATTAACATGATGTACATAAATGAGTAATAATCGTTTGTAAGTATTGTTTGTGCAGAACAAGCAGAGAAAACCATATGAATGGAACACAGCAGATTTTTAAAAATTTTTCTCCACATATCGCTCTGGGGAATTTTTCCATTTGAAGTTGATACATAATGGAACCAAGTTAATTTTATTTTCCAGTGACGTAGGCTGGCTTTTGAAACAGTAGAATGCTCTATTTTTGTTTTTAATTGCAGTCTTACACCACTGGTTCCTCCATAGCACAGATGTTTTAAATCACTTTATTCTGATTCTGGGTATACTTTTTCCGCCGATCTTGAAATGGTTTTGCTGTGATGCCCACAATTTCATTAATTTCCAATTCTTTAAAGCTATTTGGAGAAGGCAGTTGTTTAAAACAGTTGATAAATGATTCTTATATGTCTGTCAGCCTGCTTTTGTTAAGTTCCACCCGGGGATTGTAGTATAAACAGGAATGGGTTTATGTATTTGGATAGCAATTGGGAAGTGACCACTGTTATAAAGTGTGTTGTAAACTGACCAGGTCAATAAGTTCGCGATGTCTGGATTGCGTACGTATAAGTCAATGTTGCTGAACTTTTATAAGCTAAATCGTAGTGTGTTGGATTTAGTACTACTAGATTTTCAAGATCTAGAAAGCTTTCAATTGTTTTACCACACTGAGTTGTGCATGAGCAACCCCATAAACAACTGTGACTGTTAGAGTTGCCCACTATTATAAGGGCCTAATATTTAAATCTGGCTCGGTACTGTTGGTAGGTAAACGTTACAAATGCATATTTGAGGTAGGTTGGGTGTTTGTTGTTTTAATAAGACCTGAAGCTACTCTAGTTGAGGTTTAAGGGGAATCGAAAGGCCCTATCTTGCCAAAGTTAAACTTTGACCCATTATCTCAGCTACTATTTAGCATAATGATCGATTTTTTTTCAAGATGTATTCAGCAATACGTTTATTGTTGATTAATGAAAATAGAATACTTCTGTTGATTAGAAGGAAAGGTATGATTTTTTAAAATAAAACTCTTAAAATGTTATTGAAAAACGACGATTTTTAAATTTTAAAAAGATAACTAATCCATATACATAAAAAGTTTTTCGTTAAAATAAAGTCTATTTAGGTGCAAATGTGTGGTAAAAATGTCAGGCCCGAGTATCAATTAGTTTATGAGATAATGGAGCATTTGTGTAGACAATTTTACTTCTTCTGAAATTGCTTTCAAACATAACATTAAAATAATGTAACCTAACTTTCCAAACACAACTTCGCTGTATTTTGAAATTCTCGCATGAAGGAGATATCAGTGGGATGCCAATACTGCGAATAGCTAAAGTAAAACTTTGCGCTCAAGAGAGAGAGAGAGAGAGAGAGAGAGAGAGAGAGAGGGGGGATTTCTTTTCTAACCCAGTTAAAAGTTTTTATAATTAGCGTACCTCTATGAAAGATATACCAAAATTCGATTCGATTATTCGAAATATTCATATGCAACTAAAACATGAAAATGGGGGGGGGGGATATGAAAATCTCATTTCGACTCCACTTGAAGCCTTTTATGTTCACTGCAAGATGTTGCTAGCAATCACAATAATTAAGAGAATCCATGCAAATATACAGTACTTTGGAACAGATCGATATTTATTGAGCATTGTACGCAAGTCTTAGAAAATTATTAAATATTTGTCACCGCTGTCAGAAGGGAACGTGGGATTTTTATTCCCATTTGCATTTGCGTACTCTTGGTTTTTACTTCCTTCTCTTTGCACTGCGGATGAAACTTTATAAGCATTTCAAGCAATTCTTCTAAATTATTTGTATATTCTGAGGCCAGTTTGACAGCATCTGTTTAGTGAGCAGACACGTTTCATAGTCACCGCAAAACACAACTCAGTTCTTCTGATTGACCTACAGCAAAAATGTCATTATTTATTGAAGATATTTTCTAGCCATCCCACTGAGAAACCTAACTTCAGTCCGCCTGACGTTACTGTTCACTGTACAGTCACCTCCTTAGGACCTTCAGGAGCAAGACGCTTACCACCAGATAAATTATCCCAGGCCAAACATGAATTCCAAGAGATGATAACCTTAGTATCTGTCGATTTTCAAAGTTTCTTTGTTCGAGCCCTTTTCATCTGGTCCCAAAGAAAGATAAAAGTTGGCGGCCCGTGGGGATTATTGAGCACTAAACGCAGTAACACTACCCGATCGCATCTAAAGGACTTTAATTGCCAACTTTATAACAAAACATAATCTCCATGGCCAATCTCGTTAGGGCTTACCAGCACATCCCCATGGGACTAGAAGACATCGAAAACAGCTGTGAACACTCCATTTGGACTTTTGAAAATGTCAGTAGTCCAACGCATTGCAGCATAAATGTTTCAACGTTACATTCACAGTGTTTTGCGGATTTATCTGTTGTCCATTCCTACTTAGATGACAAACTGGTAGCGTGTTCATCCAAAGAGAGCACATCTACAGCAACTTTTCAAACTCTAGATTAATATAATCTTAATATTAATGTGGGAACGTGCATTTTTGGGAAAACAAAAATACTAATTTTGGGTTACCTAGTGTCTAACTGAGGAATGTTACCATTGGCGGACAGAGTCCAAGTTATCAACTACCTTCCACGGCTGACAACATTGGCGGAACTTCGAAGATGTCTAAGATTCGTAAATTTTTACCGGCACTCTTTGCCACACACATCCAAAGTACGTACAACATCCTTTTGACCGATGCAAAACGCGAAGAAAAAGGATAACCGCCCAGTTTTTTGGAATCACACGGCAGATCAATCATTTAGCAAGTTGAAAGAAGATCTAGCCAGCGCAACTCTGCTTGAACATTCTTCACACGATATCCCTTTAATGTTGATGGTCGTCGTATCAGACTGTGGCATGGCAACATCGCTACAGAGAGGAAATACCAGAGCCATTTGCGTTCTTTTCTAAACCCGCTACTGACACGCAACGAAACTATAACACATGTGACCGTGAATTTGTTAGCAGCCTGTTCGGCAGTGAAACATTTCAGATACTTGCTAGAGGGCAGACAATATTCATGAACCACAAGCCACTAACATTCGCCTTCAAATAACGCTTAGACAAGGTAACTCCCAAACAACTGTGGCACCTTGATTACCCGGTCCAGTTCATTACCAGTATTCGATACTTTCCTGGGGGATGCAATATTTCTGCAGACACATGTTCCAGGATTTCAGATATCATGTTGCCAACAAGCATCTCATACGAAGACATTGCAAAGTTACAAAGGCACTGTCCAGGGCTAGAAAACTTCAAGAAGTCGGAATCTTGTTCGTTGACCAGATGGATCTGAATTGGTGTGTGACAGCTCTACAGAAGATCGTAGACTTTATATCCCACCATCCTATAGGGAACGGGGTTTTCCACTCAGTATATTACACGGCCCATCCAGGTATCAAATAATGATGCAATTCGACAGCATTTTGTCTGGTCTTCACTTAAACGGGATGTGAAACCCTGGGCAAAATTCTGCATCCCTTGTCAACGAGCAAAAGTTTTAAAATACTCAAGTAGTGCTATTGGAACTTTCAGCTGAGTCAATGAACGATTCTCTAATATCCATGTAGTCTCAAGGCTTTACATATACTTGCTTACGATGATAGATTCACATGCTGACCAGAAGGGGTACCACTAAAGTACATCACTGCAGAAAGTATTGCCAGTACTCTCTTATTATCACTTAATAGTATCACAACCGACGACAGAGGAAAGCAATTTGACTTCCAGTTGTTCACACATCTCTCTAAAACTTAAAACCACTGTTTACCATCCTGCATGTAATGGGAAGGTTGAACGCTGGCGCCGCAATATCAACATCTCTCAGATGATTGGGTTAAACAACTGTCCACGATCTTAATGGGCATCCGCGCTTATATAATGCCAGAATAATATCACCTCAGCACAAATGACTTACAATCCTTACATCACGTGTATTTAGCCGACAGAATGCAGTGCGGAAACCAATCCAGCCGATCCACAGTGGACCACACGGAGTGATCAAAAGATCTGAAAAGTGCTTCACACCTCAAGGTCAGCAGACAATCACAATCGAAAGGCCTTCCTATTGAAGAACATAGACCACTGATGAAGACCCCAGTGGTTTACAGCTCACCCTACTGCTATGGCCAACCCTTCAGAAAGCCAGAAGCCCACCCAGCGCACAACAGGTTCTGTTTGCACAGTGTACTTTACTGCCCGATTTCTCAGCGTTCTCATTGGGGAGGGAGTAACATGTGACGGTACATGATATTGCCTTCAATAAACTTTTTGTATATCCTTTGCTCTGGATTTTATTTTCTCAAACATGTTCTTTTGTTTAGAGAAAGGTTTCATATGGACCATTGTTATTCCCAATTTAACAAGCTATATGTTAAGTCTTGTTGTTCTGTGCCAAATGTAAGCGTTCAATTAGATAAAAACCCTAATATAGCATCTGCAGTATAAGCAATTCAAATAATATTTTATTACTGAGTAAAACATTTAAGGCCCAAAACATGTCGAGTGTGGTAATGTTCATGAAACTTTAAACACATTTCAATTTCGTGTGACATGCAATAATTTATCTGCTACTAAAACGAAAGTTAGATTAATTATTTTAGTTATATTATTTATAGTTGGTGAATAGAAACATGTTGGCACCATGCTGATTGTTTATGAGATAATGGATACAAATACATTGAAATAATTTTTGCCAGCAGAGTGTACTTTGAATGTAAACAAAAGGGAGACACCCACCTCGATATTGTGGGGATAGCGTGTCTGACTCACATTGAAGATGTCCCGAATTCGAATCTCTGTTAGGGCGAGTTGCCCGGATAAGGGTTTTTTGCAGGGTTTTCCTTTATCGCCAGAAGACGAATATCGAGATATTAAGCTTTAAGCTCAATGAACCCCGGGTAATTTTAACATCATTTTACCGATTTCACTCTTCGTCCGATATGATCTACTAAGGAGAATATTGTATGGTTTGGCGAACACTGAGTGAACGCTAATCATTGCATGAACAATGGGTGCACAGACGACATCTTGGTAGCAACAAAGCGGGTGCCTTTACATAAAAGTGAAAGAATAATCCTTCTGCACCCTTGAAACTCCTTTGGATTTATTCCAAACTGTTGTCTTCTGTTCAAGTCAAAGAAAACAAGACTACCATGAAGAAATGAATCATTTTATGTTTCTGAAATGGTTCAAGGAGCAGTTATTAAACTTGAATAGGTATGCCTTCTCTAATAATTATGGATAACGCAAAATATCACTCAATTGTTTTAGACAAAGCTCCTATAATGGCGCTTAGAAAAGTTTAATTTTGGAATGTCTTATTTGCAACAACGTGCAATTTCAAGGCCATTTAAAAAGTATGAATTACTGAAAATTGTAAAAGCAGACCTAAATTCGCAAAATATGTAATTGTTGGAAGTGCTGCAGAGAAAAGATCGCAAAAGCATCAGACTTCCTGACCTGGGCACAAGTAAAGGGATATGTAGCACATAATAATATTGACTTCACCGTAACATCTGTGATTCATCTGACAGAAAAAAACAATGAAAACTATATATTAAAAAACTGAACAAATGCGTTTCGTCACACGAAAAAGGAAAATTAAAATTACTGCATTGTAAACCGATGGTATTTTGGAGGAAAGGTAGGAAGAATTCGTGATTTCTATTGGAACATCATCAGCTCTGATGACGATGACAGACGAGCAGTTGGCAGGCTGAGGGCAGCCCGGTGTGTGATAGCAATGCACGCTTTCTTGCTAGAATTTAAACACGTGCTGACGGGAATGTGAGGCTTGCGGGATGGCGAGTGTAAATGAGGTTGGGGAGTGAAGGGAGGTAGCAAGATTGCTCATCAACGGACGACGATGACAGATATAGCATCTGCCCCAACAATTGTGACTTGGAGGTCCGCGGTATATTCCCATAAAGCATTATTTTATGCAGGTTTTGTTTATATTGTTTAAATATTGTTGTAGCTGTGTATTACTATTTGTCTTTATTTTCAGATAATTAAACACTTGTTGAGAATTATGGTGCAATCTGCTGCTAATTTCATAACAGTGTCTTACTAGATGTCAGGGTGTGTAATGGTCATGTTCTTACGAAGTTGCCCGAAACCTACCGAATGAAGACGGGCCAAGCTCACACAGATATAGAGAACATAGACAGGAAATGCCATATCCTTATGCATTGTAGTTGGTGAAGCACGTTTTTGTCAAGCCGCCATATTTTGATCTACACTGCTAAGATGAGAAAGGCTTTTGTAGTTAAATGTGAAACCAAAAATAAGATTTTGTGATGTTAAAGGTAATTAAGCAGTAGGTTTTAAACCAATTGGTGAATACTTGTGGTGTTTGGTTGTAATTTATCGAATAGCAGAAGCAAAAACAAGGACATGGAAATGTGTTTCAATATATAAATTAGAGTACTAACTTAAGTGATTTTGTGGTGCTAAATGTTCAATTAAGCAGTAAATTTAGAGTATAAGTTTTAAACCACTATAATGGTCAATACAGCAGTGGTGTTTGGTTGTAGTTTCTCGAATAGCAGAAGCGAAACACATAGAAAGGGAAACGTATTTCAATACATAGGTTAGTGTACTTATTTAAGAGATTTTTTGTGGTATACTTAGTGAAATATGTTATACATTATCACCAAAACTCGGAAAGACCGTTGAGAAACTTGGATGAAGGTAATTTGCAGACAAAATTGGTAACCTACTCCGGTTTATAAGAAATCTCTTACTAATTCGCCCATTTAGCAGATGTCGCGAGAAATAATTAGTATCAAATTATAAGCTTATGATACCAGTACCGTGAGAATAGAGGGCGTGCTCCTCAAACCTGGAATGCAATACATGCAGTCCATAGTGAGAGTCATTATAATCTTTGGGATAGTCTCGATACTTATCACCCGTTTTTGGTGAGCACTTATTTATAAGTTCATGTTCATGTAATGGAATTAATGGCTATAGACATGAGAGACAAAGAATAAGGTTTGGTCAAAATCTGATATTTGGCCTTCCTTCAGTTTTAGACCAAGAAATTAGAACAACATTAAGTTATGGCCTTGCCGCGATGTTTACTGCAGTAATACCAATTTATCAATAATAACTTCAGGCAGGCCGAAAATGCTATTGTATTTATTTTTCTTTCAAATAGAAATATCTCCTTCCATTGTCCTCTGCTTTTTACTTAAAAAGTTTGGAAAAACAATTAATTTGACAGATATTGCGTATGGTGTATATGGTAGTGTGTAGATCGCAAGATGGCGGCTGGTTACACAACGTGGTTCGGCGAGCGCACATAATATCCTCCCAGCTCCGGTAACGTTGCTTCGCTCACGCGGCACGCGGCACGGCAACATTGTTATCCCCACTACTTTAAGTGGTATTCACTAAGAGTGGCCCATCATTTGAATACGTTAGAAGCATGTGATGTTCCTAAATGTGCTCTGAGGACGTCCATTGTGCTGCTCATGTAAACTCCTGCTCTTTTTTTGTTGTTTTTTTTTTTTACCGTCTTGTGACAACACATATCACGGTATGTATCCTATGTACTACTTTATACCACAGCTCGTCAGTTTCATTATGTTTTCATATGATTTACTACGGACATTTTATATTATGTCAACGAGTTTCTGTTATGCGTTCTTCAGCACATGAGAATGGAACAGTTTCAGAGTAAAAGCAATAAGCGCCTAGTATGCCACTTTTAGAATCGCTGATAGTTTGCACTGTTTTTCCTTTCTCTACACGTATTATTGCATAGCGTATAGATAAGGTATTGCACTACACCAAAAAATTCGATACCGAGGGTCCCTACATCCAAATAAAGTATTTTTAGGAAAAGGTCTGTGTGTTTGTGTGTGTGTGTGGGGGGGGGGGGGAAGGGGTCCGTGTGTCCGCGTATCTGTGAACACGATAGCTCAAAAACGAAAAGTAGGTAAAATGAGTATTTAAGTTTAGTATCTTTCAAGGATACGACACAAGATTTGAGGTAAATTCCCCGCCCCAAACTACCCTTTACATGAAAAAGGTTCAAAAATGTTTATTTTCTCAAAAATGTCTCTAACGATTTTGACTAAAATACCATATATTGAATTTATTTACATGACTAATAAAATGTATATGTTGAATTTTCTGGGACTAGCCTCTGAAGACCTCTTTATTCTGGATGACTTTGCATAACTTGTAAACCATAAGAAAGAGACAAAACTTATTTATTTATAAACAGGTTTACAATGTAAAAAATCTTCCTGTATCCAAAGTTGAAGCTTTACACCTCTTCCTCCACTCTTCTCTATCCTTCCAATCAAATTTCTCTAGATCTAATTCCCTCATTCCTCTTTCAATATTCTTCATCCATTTAAGTCTAGGTCGAGCAAGTCTTCCTCTTCCGTCTCTGATAAGGTTTTCCCAATCCTAATTCTAGATGATGCATTTACATATAGTCAATATATGGCATGCAAAATAACTCTATTTTCCATGGTTTGTTCTAAAGCTTCCCACAATTTCTTCAAAGGTACTGGATTATATGCCTTTTCTAAATTTACCAACAAAAAAATGTAATGGTTGATTTTTGGCATGTTTTTTTTCTATCAATTATTTCACCACAAAAAATGTGTTCTATCGTGGATGTTCCCGCTCTGAAGCCGGCTTGTTCTTCATCCTGTTTTCCTTTATATTCTTCTTCTAAAAATTTTTTTTTTTTCATATAATCTACGAACTGTATTAATGACTGCAATACCTCTATAATTATTACAATCATCCTTTCTGTCTTTCTTATGAATAACAGATATAAGCTCTTCTTTCCATCAATTTGGGACGTCTTCATCATTATTAAATGTTTCAAAAAGAATTCTTAACATCTCAAAAAGTTTGTTGTGCCCCTTTTAATGAGTTCTGGATATAACCCATCCGTTTGCTTTTCCATTTTTAGTTGTGCAAAATGCCATTTTAACAATTTCTATACTTACCACACAAAAAGTGTCGATCTTGTTAAGACACAATTTATGTCATACGTTTTTCCTTTTTTTTTTGTTGAGTTGACCATTTCCGACATCTTCCTTGTGTCTGTGACGACCATAGCTAAAAATTAAATGTGGTTGAAATACTGAACTTTAGAGGTATCGCGAGCGATTCGAAACGAATATTTTGAATAAAATTCTTACTCCAAACTACCTTGTAAATTGAAACTCTTCCGTTACTTATATTTTCTCAAGAATGGCTCCAATGAATTTTATTAAAATAGCATATATTTAAAACAATACAATGTACACATCTTGAATTAACTTGAAATACCTTTAAGTGCTTTTAATTCTGAATGACTTTTGTATATTTGGTAGACCATAATGTATGTGGTAAGGAGACCTTTCAAGAAAATCCTTCATCCCCTTCACATTTTTGTGGAAAAATGTTATTTTCTATTTCATAAAATATAGTTCCAAAAATTTCGATTGAAATACCACATGTTTAGGACATTTTCATTAGAAGTAAAATTCGATTCTTAAATTTTTAGGATATGTGCATGTATTTGTCATGCTACTATTGTAAATATAGATATCGTCAAAACACACATATCAACTTATATTTTGTGGCGTTAACAATTTACCGACATTTTGTTTTTTACTTCCTCTACACATACTATATGCATAGTGTATATAGAAATAATTGTAATGCACCATCAAATTCATTACCGAGATTCACTGGAAATATGTTTTGGGACCTCCTGAATGCAAAGAAAGTATGATTAGATAAATGTCCGTGTGTATGTGTGTGTGTGTGTGTGTGTGTGTGTGTGTGTGTGTGTGTGTGTGAATGTGTTTGTCTGTGGGCCACACAGCTCAAAAACGAAAAATCCGTTAAATACCAAACTTGATATTTAAGTTTAGTATCTTCCAAGGATGCGATACGAAGATGTTCAAGAAAATGCCCCACCCCCCAACTACCCTTTACATGGTAAAAATTTAGTAAATTTTGGTTTTCTCAAAAATGCCTCTAACAATTTTGATTGAAATCTCTTATATTTAAGATATTTACAGGACAACATTTATATCTTGAGTTTTCTGGAAATAGCTTCTGAAGAACTCTTTATTCCGAACGAATGTTTCTGAATTTTATATAACTGGTAAATCGTAAGAGATAGACAAAAACTTACTACACAAAAATGTAGATTTGCTTGAAATACACAATTTATGTCATACATTTTTTCCGTGGAGTTGACCGTTTTTGAGATATTCCTTGTTGCTGGTTTCAGTTTCAAAATACATAAAATTTTCTCATGAGAGCTTGTCAACTCCTGGCCATGAAGAGAAACGGAATTCAATCTCATAGCATCCACATTTTATAAAATGTGACTGTTTAACCTAGAGTGTTCCGTGCGTGCGTGCGTGTCTGGTAGGCTCGTGGTGAGCCTGGGTGTTGTTGCTGTGTACCTACCCTGGTAAGGGTTTAACCACAGGAATGAGGTGATGGTTAAGGTTTTGTTTGAGGTTTCGAGTGTTGGTGTTAAGGAGGTAGCGCGTGCAGGACTGCACTCTCCCGCGGTCATTCGAGGTCATCCAGAAAGTGACAGACGATTTCGCATAACTAACAATAACGACAAGTTATCAACACAAAACTTTGTTTACAAAATTACAGTACCTTACTCTATTTTTCAATGTAATCGTCATTGCTATCAAGGTATTTATTGTCACGTGGTACCAGTTTTTAAATGCAGATGTTATACTCTTCCACCGCTAAAGATCTGAGCCAAGATGTCACTGCCACTTTGAGGTCTTCATGGCTGGGAAATATTTTCCATCCAGAAAGCAATGTACAGTGTCCAAAGTGAAACACTTTTTTTTTTCTCTCTCTTATTACCAGTTGCTTTCAACTCCTCCGTAACGTTTGATGGACTTCCACTCCGGTCTTTTTCGCACACACTGGTTTATCCTTGATTACTCGCAAATTATGCGCCATTTCCTCACTGAACACTCGTTTATTGCATTATCACCATACTCTTGCGTTATTTGCCGATAACTTCGATTGGCCGAACATTTTGTGCATTCAAAAAGCGAATGTTCTTTGGCATTTAAAAACTGTAAATATCTTGACAAAATGGAAATTACGTTGAGAAATTGAGTAAGGTACTGTAACTTTGTAAATGAAGTTTTATGTTGATAACCTTCGTTGTCATTTAGTTATGCGCAAAATCGTCTGTCACTTTCTGGATGGCCCCCGTTAAAATCAGAATCGCCCATCCCGTATCCTTAAAGGTCGTTTATTATACGCTACCCATTCCTCCCGACACAGCAGGTAGCAGTTCTGGATTTCTAGGTATCCTTCCATCGATGCAAGTAGGTAGTAGTAATCTCATTAATACCTAGCAGTAAAGGTCTGTTTTGTTGGCAATAATCATTAAAAATGTAGCGTTTCGTTTTTACATTTTCGCATTTTATGTTTGTAATATAATTCATTTTCGCGGTAAAATTTTACGAACACAAAAAGAAATTTAAAAAATATTTCCTTAAAAGATGCATAACCTATAAAGTTTTATATCCATCCGAATTTTTATTTATGTCTCATGATTTCAAGGACCGACATGCAGACATACTCGGACCTTTTCTGAAAATGAAGTCTGCTTGGAATCAGGGACTTAAATCATAAAATTCTGGCGAATACTCGATAGTAGATATATTTTGAGCGGAATATAATATCTTCTTTAATTTACCATCGTTGGTCTGTAGAAAACATACTGCAACACAATTACCTATTAAATGATATTCCTAGAATAAATTCAATGATTAATAATACCAGTTTATTTTATGCGAAACATAATTGAGAGACATTATTTATCTGTAAATTATATTATTTTCATATCGCTATAAGAATTATTAAGACTATTTCGTTCATGACACGAGATCGTAGGAAGTAGCCAATCCCGTACATTGGTGCGCAAAATTTCAACCAATCGGAACTCATTATCTCTGCATTTTAATCGTTTTTCTATCACACCCACGTGCAATTGTTTTCCTAAATTTATCGCATCTACGTGCATTTGTTTTCTCTCTGAGCTAATGGCCGTCTCATAATAATAGAATCAGTGTACAGTGGTCTTCCTGAACATAATGGCGGAAGTTCCAAAACGTTTTGAGGAAAGGTCTGTCGTTGAAATATACATATTAAATGAAAATTCAAAGCCGCCGAATACTAAAAACAACAGAGAGAGAGAGAGAGAAAGAGAGAGAGAGAGAGAGAGAGAGAGAGAGAGAGAGAGAGAGAGAGAGAGAGTGGAAGCAGTTCAACGAATTCTGTGAGCAACGATGATATGGGCATCAAGTTGCAGTGATTTCGGTGTAAATATATGTCAAGACAAATGGGACTATTTTATTTACGAAATAGTCTTATTAAATACAACTCGAGCTACAAATTTTTTCTAGATAAAAGTTGAAGCTCTCGTTATATTACTTATGATAAAAATATTTTATTCCTGGTATTTTTTACATGTTACCAAATTGCACCATGTAATTATCTGAGGTATTGCGCTACACTTCATTAGCTCACACAAATTTTCTCCTACAAATTCGCATTAGAAATTACGACTAGCAACATTAGACTGAAGCAAAATAAATAACATTTAACAATGTTAAAGACTGCTGTCTTTTGTGTTGAGGAATGCACTGTTTCATGAAGGATACTGAAATGTATTTGATTCAACAAGAATGTCAACAATTATACTGTGTTGTATACACTACTTTTAAATACTGAACATTCAGAGGCAATTTTCATTTTTGAATTTTTTTAAACATGAACATTTTCGTCTTTATCGCGCAAAAATTATGCTTTCGCATAGAGGATGGGAAACTGGTGACAATCCACAGAAAAAGCGGGCTTAAATTATCTGCGGTTTGTGATACATGTTCTTTTTTCGTTTTTGATTAATGAAATATCTTATGTGTTTCATTCACACGACTTTCTCTACATCTCTGTAACAAATTATTGTAAAAATCTGATATGTTCCATTCACATGACTTTCTCTACATCTCTGCAACACATTATTGTTAAAAAGCTTATGCTTCTATTTATTTCATGCTAATCGACAAAAAATTATCAGAAATAATCTTATTACTTGCTTCCTTGTAAGTAGAAGAGAAATAAGGGAGTACCATAGGTTAAGCGATACTCAAAAGCGGTTGCTATATCACTGAATTCCTTTATGTATATGGACAGGAGTAGACAAATTCCTGTGTGAGAAAAGTTAAGTTTTTCGAAGCTAAAACCAAAAACAAGGACTATCTAAAAAACGACCAACCTCACGAAAAAAATGTATGCAACATAAATTGTGTGTTTTAATGTGCTCTACAGTTTTTGTGTGGTATGTTTTTGTCCATTTCTTACGGTTTAGTAGTTATACAAAATTCCGTAAAATTCGCTCAGAATAAAGTAATATTCAGAGGCTATTCTCAGAAAATTCAAAATATTCGTTTTATTTTTCAGGTAAATATCTTTAATGTACGACATTTTAATCAAAATCGTTGGAACCATTTTTTAGAAAATAAACATTTTCGAAAAAAGTTCCATGTAAAGGGTAGTTTGGGGTAGGGGGATTTTTCTCAAAATCTTCATATCGCATTCCTGGAAGATACTAAACTTAAATACCAAGTTTGGTACTTAACCGACTTTTCGTTTTTGAGTTATCGTGTTCACAGACACACGGACACACACACGACCTTTTTCTGAAAATGCTTATTTTGGCTACAGTGGACCCTAAAACATATATTTCCGGTGAAATCTCGGTATCGAATTTTTTGGTGGAGTGCAATACCTTTTCTATACACTATGTACATAATACGTGTAGAGAAAGTAAAAAAGAATCACAATTCTGTTTATCGGCACGCCTCTAATGCTTAGATTTCAATTAGTGGTTCTGGTTCCAGTTCGTTAAGCGAGGGAGCGAGCTGGCTCGCATTCCAAAGAAATTTCACATTATAAGCATAGTCAATATATTGGTTTGTTTCTTTTTTGTAATGAATTTCCCATGAATCCACATTTATATGCCTCGTTATTTTTGCCAGTTTATGGACGGATAGGATGGGATGGAATGGAATTAATGGATGGATGGATGGATGGACGGACGGACGGATGACAACGGACAGACGACGGACGGACGAGCCCATTCCTGTTTCTTGTTTTCGAGGAACTGATTGCTACACCAGTATAATTCGCTTTAGTACATACTTCAAGTTATCAATGCATTTTTGGGTTTCAGAAGTATTTACTGTGGAAACTTTCGCAAAGTTGATAGTTCTCTCTGTATTCTGCTCACATGGAAGGAGGAAAGAGGCACTTTCACCTGTGTAAATGTCCACTAAATAGTCAAATCGCCAAACATTTGTAACTTTTGTGAAACACCTATGGCTGTCGTGAAGTCCTCGGATCATTGGATCATTTTTCCGATTTCATTTTTGCAATTATCGTCATGTACAAGACAGTTATTTTGTATCCAGCTCTGCGTTAGATGAAATTTAAATCCTTGAATTTTAACACAAGTCCGCGCTTCCCTTCAAGCTTTCGTGATGGTTTTTTCAAAGTCAGAAAATATTCTTGTTTGATAGAGAATTTCAGAGCTAGGTCTTTATTTATAAAAATCTGTTGAAAATATATGCTGATGTGGTAAACTTTCTTTGTCCTTCAACAAAGAAAACACCAATGGGATATATTGCTCATTAACGAGCCCACAGATTGCCGATAGGTGATAAAATCACGTTGTGCAACTCTTGAACGTTTTATCATCATACGTATACCGTGCCACATTGACAAAACTTCTTGAGATTTTTGGACTCGCATTATTCTCAGTATCGCTATGTAGCAATAACTCGACACCATCTACAGTTTCCACGTTTAATGTGTTCAGAACATCTGAACGTCCTCTATACGGTAATTTTGGCAACATTTTCTACTAGCTTTGTATAGGGACTATCATCATATCTGGTGGTTATTTCTTCCGTGTTTTCTGTCTTTAGTTTGTTGATATTAGTTTATATGATCTTTCACATATATCTTCAGTAGCTTCTTTAGTTTGTTGATATTAGTTTAGATGATCTTTCACATATATCTTCAGTAGGTTTCTTCTTCAACTCATGTCTTCTGTAGTCTATGGGTAACATGCTAGCCTCTGGTTACAAAATGTCGCGGGTTCAACCCGATGGATTTTTACTTTCTCTATACGTGCTATGTACAGTGTACAGAGAAGATATTGCACTCCACCCAAAAATTCGATACCGCGATTTCACCGGAAATATATGTTTTAGGGTCCCCTGTATCCAAAATAAGCATTTTCGGAAAAAGGTCCGTGTGTCTGTGAACACGATAACTCAAAAACGAAAAGTCGGTAAAATACCAAACTTGGTATTTAAGTTTAGTATCTTCCAGGGATGCGACACGAAGGTTTTGAGAAAAATACCCCACCCCAAACTACCCTTTACACGGAACTTTTTTCGAAAATTTTGATTTTCTCAAAAATGGCTCTAACGGTTTTGATTAAAATATGATATATTAAAGATATTTACCTCACAAGTATATTTTATATCTTGAATTTTCTGGGAGTACCCTCTCAAGGATTCTTTATTCTGGATGACTTTTGCTGGATTTTGCATAACTGCTAAATTGTAAGAGATGGAGAAAAAGTTACCCCACAAAAATGTAGACCACGTTAAATCACACAACTTATGTTATACACGTTCTTTTCGTAGAGTTGATCGTTTTTTAGAGATTGCTTATTTTTGGTTTCAGCTTTAAAAATCTTTACTTTTCTCACACTGGAATTTGTCAACTCCTATCCGTACAACAAAAGAACTTCAACCAGCTTTTGACTATCACTTTAACCTGTGGTACTCCCTTATTTCGCTTCTACTTACAAGGAAGCAAGTAATGAGACTATTTCTGCTAATTTTTTCTCGATTAGCATGAAGTAAATAGAAGCATAAGCGTTTTAACAATAATTTGTTGCAGAGATGTAGAGAAAGTCATGTGAATGGAACACGTGAGACTTTTAGTATAAAATCTTTAGGAAGTGAAGTAAAGCAAAGATGTTGGTCCCGTGTCATAAATTTACGTTACGTAAAAGAATCTTAAGCCCCATAAAGAGACCTCTGAGCAAAATTAAGTGGTCTTTCACATCCAATATAGAATTGGACGCTAAAAACCGCAACAGTTAAAGAACGTCCCTAAATAAAATTCAATTTTCTTCAGATTACAAAACACAAATCACTTTCTGCCTCTGAATTTTATCGCTAGGTAGTGCTGCTCTTGACTCTCCAAGACATCAGCATCTTCAATGAAAGCAGTTAAAAAAATCTGATACTCCGTTCCTACCACTTTCTCTAGCTGTTTTGGAAACAACCTTTTTATTCAAAAGATTAACTTTTTATCTACATCCTGTTGATCAAAATAAACATAAGCAAAATTAGTCTTATTAAGTAGAAGGGAAATAAAGGAATACACACGCTAAAACGATAGCCGGTCACTATGTGAAACAATTGAAATTCCATTCTCTTTGCTTGCCAGGGCTAAACAAACAGAAATGAGAAGAAAGACTTCTTCCCGTTCGAGAAAAGTTTAAGTGACTTAAAACTGAAACCAATAATGCGGAATACCTCGAAAACGGTTAACTCTACAAAAAAAAGTGCATAATATTAATTTTGTGTTTTAAGGAGATCTTCATTTTTGTGCTGCAAGTTTTTGTCATCTCTTACGTTTACCAGTTATATAGAAGTCATTCAGAATGAAGGGGTCTTCAGAGGCTATCCCCAGAAAATTCATCATATACATTTAGTTTTGTGGTAAAAATGTATTAAATATAAGGTATTTTTAATCAAAACCATTAGAGTCATTTTTTAAACAATCAAAGTTTTTGAAAAATGTTCCATATAAAGGGTAGTTGGGATGGGGGATTTTCTTGAAAATCTTCGTGTCGCATCTTTGGAAGATACTCTACTTAAATACCAAATTTGGTATTAAACCGACTTCTCGTTTTTGAGCTATGCTGCCCACACACACACAAACGGACATGTTTCTAAAAATGCTTTTTTTTTTTTTTTTTTTTTTTTTTTTTTTTTTTTGGAAACGGGGTCTGAAAACATATTTCCGGTGAAACCTCGGTATCGAATTTTTGGATGCAATACAACACCTTCTCTATACACTATGTATATAGTAAGTGTAGAGAAAGTAAAACGAAAAGAAAAATTCTGATGCGTTCCATTCACACGACTTTCTCTACATCCCTGCAAAAATATTAAAAAGGTTATGCTTCTATTTACTTCATGCTAATCGAGAGAGAATTAGCAGAAGTAGTGTTATTACTCGCTTCCTTGTAAGTAGAACCAAAATAAGAGAGTGCCATAGGTTAAAGTGATAGTCAAAAGCTGGTTGCTATGTGACTGAAGTTCCTTTGTTTGTATGGACAGGAGTTGACAAATTCCTGTATGAGAAAAACATGTTTTTCAAAGCTGAAACCAATTACAAGGAATTTCTCAAAAACGATAAACTCCACGAAAAAAATGTATATAACATAAATTGTGTATTTTAACGTGCTCTACATTTTTTGTGTGCTAAGTTTTTATCCATCTCTTATGGTTTAGCAGTTATGCAAAATTCCGTAATACATACATGCAACCGCTGTAAAGATGCCAGAATTCGGCGTAGACGTGCTGCAGCAAAGGAAGTGCTAACTGAAGCCCACTAAACTGACAGATTGGCATTTACTGTACAGTACGAGAAACTTCGATTGGAGCGAAGTTGTTTTCTCCGACAAAGCAACGTTCTACTGCAGATGTCAATTCGACTGTGTTTGTTTACAGGCCTCTATATATATGCGTTATTTGGCCACTCGTGCAAGAAGTGGTTTTTTTTGTTTGTTTGTTTTCTTTTTATAACTCCATGGCACGACAGCTCACGGAGAACCTTGGCCTACCGCCCGGCCGCTGCGTCCCCCATCTCGGTCCACTACAGACGTCATGGATGGGGTGCAGTATTGGAGGGTGAGACGTGGTCAGCGCCTCGAGTCCCTCCCGGCCGGTTAATGCGGTCCTCATGACCTGGAGCCGCTACTTTTCCATCAAGTAGCTCCTCAATTGGCCCCCCAGGGATCTTACGAGGCTGAGTGCACCCCGGGCCAGGTCTCCCAGCGGGGTAAAATCCCCACGACGGTACTGGGGATCGAACCCAGGTCTCCCGCTTGGTAAGCAGCTGCGCTACCGCCGCGCTAAGGAGACGACCTTTTCTTTTTATAGTAGAGGAAAATCTTTGTCAGACCACCAACTAAATACCCATACTTCCCGTCATATATAATTACGTCTCTTGGAACTGCTGGAGGCATTACTTCAAGAGACGGTGACAGCATGGTGTTCATTTTCTATTTAATTACTTCAATTCGAGTTATCTCTACTTCAATTTGACACCATTATTTTGCCATACTCAAGTTTCTCCTGCAAAATTTCCTTGATAAATGTTGCAATAGCTGCAAGGAGTGGTCAAACGAGCGTTACTGCTTCGGCATGAATATCTCGGGAAGGTGCAGGCATGCTGGAACATGATCATGGAAAGCTGAATAAGGAAACCTATTCTGAAATTCTAGAACATGTTCTGCTTCCATCTGCCCAAGAGCGTTATCCTGAAGGTATTATTAAATTCCAACAGGATAATCATTCGGTCCACAAGTTGACCAAAGCTCAAAAGTGGTTTCCGGAGCACACGAATATCTTAAAGCACATACAGTGTCCTACAAAGTCAGCAGATCTCAACCCAATTGAACGTGTTTGGACGAAAGTAAAGCAGAGGCTTTCTTGAGGTCTCAGATTGAATAATGCTACACGACTCTGGTGTGCCATGACAAATATTTGGGATTCACTATAGAAGACATTATTTGTTTTCACACTAGTGGATTCCATACCCCGAGAATTGAGGACAGTAATAGCAAATAATCGGGATCACACAAAGTATTAGAATTTTCTTTCTCTTGTTTTATTAGCCTTTTGTTGCATTTAAAAGAAACCGGAGATCAGGTTGCGGTGTTTTTCTTTGTTTTCTAGTTTGTGAAAGTGGCAAATATATATTTCACATTTCACAGAGTGAATGATTTATATAACTTAATCTACATCGGTTGTAAAGAGTACTAATATGAACTAAAATACAAAATTGTAATAAAAAAAAATCTATGCAGCTTACTGGGATCGAACCTATGCTAGTTAGCACACGGAGCTTCAAATGGCACACGTTAGGCCTGAGCCACTTCTACTCTAAGTACGTTATTACCTGATTCTAAAGAACTGTAGCGGACAGCTCAACATAAAGGTTTGGTTTATTTTTTAGTGTTTTGTGCATGTTAGCGAAAAACAGTTGTTTTGGTTGTTCTCTAGTTGTTATTTTATGTTATAAAGCAATAAACTACGTCTTAACAAACTGTATAAAAGCATGTTTTGTAGCTTAGCGCACGTGCACGTGTAAATCCAGCTTGTGTAACTTCGTGTGTTTCCGTGAGGCCGATGCGATACTTTGCAAGGTTACAGCGCTCAATCATTTTTACCATGACTGTACCGAAAAACAACAGTAATGTAATGTGCAGTTTGATATTCTGTAAACAGATGTGACTTACATTATGTCATACAAGTGTTGCCACGCGACGTGTAAATCAACAATGAACAAATGAATTTAGCATTTAAGAGCGGAAAGCAATATTTTGAAATGGTACTAGGAAACCTAGAATATTGTTGAAGTCCAGACAGAACCGTCAACCCGAATAACAAGTGCACGTGCTCGTGTTCATGGTTTCGTACGCGGTGTTCAAAAGGGCAGATCTGGGAGGCCTCACGCACAACACGCCCCGCGTCCTCGACAATGGTTTTGGAATGTTTTGAGCACTCGCTTCAGAAATCTACA
Source organism: Hymenopus coronatus (assembly GCA_030762935.1). Classification (NCBI taxonomy): domain Eukaryota; kingdom Metazoa; phylum Arthropoda; class Insecta; order Mantodea; family Hymenopodidae; genus Hymenopus; species Hymenopus coronatus. The sequence goes on from CM060883.1 coordinate 81,861,783, forward strand.
AAATAATATACACATGAGGCTGGGATTAGCAGAACCAACGTACGTCGTATTATTAAAACAGCAAAGTGAATGTTTTGATCCCAATGCTTTTGCATGCATTAAATAAAGATGGTCCGGATTGGAGAATGCAGTACAGTGAGCGATTTCAGAACATAGTGCAGGAGGATGAGTCTTCGTAGGGATAACTGTTTGGTCCGATGAGGAACAATTTAAGTTGAACGGAACTGTTAACCAGCGTAATTGTGTCTTTTGGTGTGCAAAAATCCACATTTTATGTGGAAAAAAGTGTTTGTTTATCTGGAATTAATATTTTTTGGTGCAGATTATCATATAGAGGTTAGGAGACCGTTCCTTTTTGAAGAATCAGTAATTGGCCAAGTATACCTCAACATTATACGTCTTATCCGTCCGCCATTCATACTCTAAAAGATGATTCAAATATACTTTTACGACGTTTGGGGATGGATTCTCGACATCGAAACAAGAAACAAAATCGTTAGAGCCATTTTTATATAAACATAAACTCTAAAACGCTTCGTTTTCACGTTATCAATTTATTATTCAAAGTCACCTTCAACGGCTCTTCGGGTCCAACTTAATAACTTCATTTATTTATGCACTCATTCATAGAAAGCTTTGACCCATTTTACCCTGCAAAGTTAGCCTTGTGTTGCCATGGCTACTTGTAAACATTTGTTATTTATCAGGCCCAGCATGTCTTACAAGTGGTGTCTACAGGGACTTTATTCAGAACACTCTCCCAGACTTATTTAGTCTCGTTCGAGATCCACTGGCTGGTGTGAGCATGACAGATGGATATGTAGAGGGGACCAGTTCTATGGCCTGCATGTTCCGTCGACCTCAATCCTTTGAATTTTTATATTTTGGGGGCACCTTAAGCCATTGGTTTATGCAGCAGGAATCCTAAATTAAGAAATTCTTAATCCATGTATCATGCAAACCTGAAAAATCATATAACATCGACTGGGAGTATTTGACATTCCATGCTTCGACGAGTACATGAGTGTCTAGATGCAAGAGGAGGACATTTGAGTCATTTTCTAAAAGTGGTGCTTGTTCCACACATCTCCTAACAACCTGAAAACGTCAAAAAATAGAATGGGTCACTTTAAAATGTCTTGATTAATAGCATTTTGAGCCGCAATAAATCGAGATTGAAGGATTTTGGGACATATATTTATCTAACACTTTTTCTTGTTTTGATGTAAGGAATATTTCCCCAAATTTTGTAAAAGTAACCAGCAAAGGTAAAAGTATTTTTGAATCATCCCGTATAACTATTGAATGTTACTTCCAACAGGATGGTGCACCACCTCATTACAACCGAGATTTGCTGTGGACAATCTTTCAGGGCGAAAACGTCCGACTGAATTTCCACTACGTTATCAAACTCCGCTGGACTTGCCTATACTAATGGGGAGCTCTTAAGGATTTTTTAGACCGTAGAAAATCAGCTACTGACAGCACTTCCGAAAGAAATTGAGACGGCACATGCTGCACTCACTGAAGATACTTTCGCAAATGCTGCTCGATCAGTAGTTCAACATACTCAAAGTGTATCGACGTTGATGGTGGGCATTTTGAGAAACTGTTATAACTGTAAAAGTGTAAAATAATTAGTGCTCACCATTTTCTTGTGTGATTTCAGCACTGCTATGTTAACACAGTTTCTTTCTGTTTGTGTGTAACTAAAAGTGTTTAAGATGATAAGTGGTAATCATTTTCTGTTTGTGTGAATTCAGCTTTGTTAAGTTAACGCAGGTTTTGTTTGCTTGCAGTGTATATACATTTTGGCACCCTCTGTATATGTGCACGCATGCACAAATACATCATCCTCTCCTTGGTCCGGTTCGACCTGGCCTTTTCTTAAACCTGCCCCAGAAACCTGCAAAGGGCTATTCTAACGCACTCATTAATGGCATCGCTACCCCGCCTGGGTAGTGTGGTGGTAGCGTGTCTACCTCACAAAGTCGTGAGTTCGAATGTCGCTTAGGCTGAGTTACCCGGATAAGTTTTTTTTTAGCGGTTTTCCCTTATCCTGAGATGACGAATGTCGAGTAACTTTAAGCTCTATGGACCCTGAGATCTTTTGAGCATCACTTCACCAACCAATTTCATTCATCGTCACGTTAAAAGTTAAAAATTAAAAAAAAAAAAAAAGAAAAAAAAAAAGCATTGCACTGGGAGAGTGAAGTGGCATGGAAAAAATGTGTAAAGCTTCTGGACAGACATCATCTTTTACATTAATATGGTATACTCTACTCACTCTTTTACAACCTAGTCTTACTAGAACTTATTCCGCTATAAGCTTCAAGTTAATCCAGATGCATATTTGCACAAATGGTTTTATTACACATTTCGTTGCAGGAACAAGGGGACCAGGGCCAATTTCTCCCGTGCCCAGTAGCTTAGCAGGGACTAGGAACCTTTCTTCCCGTGCCGGCAAAAATAGCCAACAGGTACCTAGGAATATCAGTGATTGTTTTTGTTGATTTCAGTCTACAGCAAATTATTTCACAGTAAATATATCCTCCGACATTATTGAAATTACACTGAGTACAACGAGAAGGAAAGATCTACTTCGGAAAGGTTGCCCAAATAGGCTTAAAAATTGACGTAGTGCGAAGACGTACAATGTTAAAGATTGCAACTTCCTTTTTACTTTCTTTACACGTACTTTGTAGAGAAGGTATTGTATTGCACCCAAAAATTCGATTCCGAGATTTCACCGGCAATACATGTTTTCGGTCCCCCTGAATCCAAAAAGAGCATTTTCAGAAAAAGGTCCATGTGTGTGTGTCTGTGCACAGCATAGCTCAAAAACGAAAAGACCCTTGAATACCAAACTTGGTATTTAAGTTTAGTATCTTCCAAGGATGCGATAAGATTTTCAAGAAAATACCTCCACCCCAACTGCCCTATACATGTTGTCTCTCTGCCATGAGAGACTGTCTTTATTCTCGATAGATACACGCGAGCGACCAGCAATATAACTTGGTCACTTCCTCGCAGTGGACTGTGGAACACAACAAAAGCTGCCCGCTCTGGTGGCCGTATAACCCTGCTTTGCTAAAGCATGACTGAATGCGTCCTTGTAGTAGTGATTGGAGACCTCTTTCGGTGACTATTGGAACCAAGCACAAACATTTGATCAACACAGAAAGAAACACAATTACGACAAAGGGATCAAATTTGTCAACAGTAGTTGTAAACTTTGTCTATTACTATATAAATCTGCATATTATCTAATACTCAAATTATGACTAATATAGCAGAAACTTTGTATTCGTATAAATTAAGAATGTGAAATAGAAAATAAGGTTCGGCAATTCTCAGAGCACTTGCGTTACCTCTGAGCTATATCTGTTCAGGGCAATAGGCGCTGCTGACACATTCATATATGCGTTGTAGTAAAAGCCATGGCTCTTCTGATAACGTGAATCATTTATCGTATTCAGGGTACTTCATGGCTTCTCAACCAGCTCATTGGTTGATTCAGTTGATTGGGAATTGGTTGCTCCACCTATAACTACCAATGAGCATAGCATCAGCTAGAAACACTTTTGGGTTTGTTTACTAATTAGCTAACGAAGAATGGGTAGCATGGCGTTTTTTGCCGAATTCTTTATCAGGAACCAATATAAATACGAAACACGATGCAAGACACATCTTGATAATGCGTTCGACAGGCGATAACGTATGTCGCAGACACTGTTAGGTAAGTCTAGCTACATATTGGAAATAGCGACCAGTGTAAACCTCGCTGCGATACGAAGTGGGACTTTGAAATATCCTGCTCTCAGAGTGAGCTCGATCATTTTTTCCATGACTGTACAGCTAGAAATATATAATTAGATATCTCCTTTCAAACTGGCTTCCATAGTCACTGTTAAGATATCCTAAAATTAAATTTTAATTAATAAAGTCAACAAGGCTAACAGCGTTGGTTCCGCTGCTTACATTAGGGTTGCCAGGTTTTCTAAATGAAAATAAGGGAGATTTCACGAATACTTTTCCCTACACCTTGACACGGCCTATGAGTTCATTGCGGCCATCGCCTTCCATGATTGTATTTGTTTTATAGAACTACAAACAAACAAAACACGTGTTCCTCTCTTTAATTCAAAGACGCAAGTGAACGAGACACGTGCTACCATTGCTACAAACACCTAATTAAAATACTGCTGCCAACATTGGGAAAAAGGAACTACCACTTCGATATATCACATATTCCAAATATCCTAAAACCCGTAATGCGTGGCAGTGTATGAAATGCGGGAGAAATAGTCCAAAATACGGGAGCCGGGAGACTCAATAAAATAGGACTGAAATAGGGAGAACCCGGGAAATACGGGAAACCTAGCAACCCTAGCTTACATTGCCGATTTCTCTGGTATTATAAAACAACAGGTTTCTCAACATTTCAGAACTTGGTGAATACTACTGAAGATTCAAACGATGGAAGAAGCTTTAAACAGCAGTATTTCATTTAAGGAAAATGGAATTTTGAGGGAAGAGCTGTTGTTTTCATGGCTAGACTTCACAGTTTTTGGGCTAATGCTTGCGGTTTCAACTGTAATTGGTGTTTACTTTGGAACCTGCGGCAAAGAACAGGATTCTCCGAAGGAATATCTCCATGGCGGGAAGAAAATGGATACTCTACCCGTTGCAGTGTCGCTCGTGGCTAGGTGAGTTTATCCTTATTGCTCGTTAAGCTATCGATACAATCCTTTTAGACAGCTGAAACTAAAACTAGAGTTTTTATCACAAGGTACTCGAATTAAATATCGAACTTTAACATGTTTACCTCTCTCCATGTTACAATGAATAGCTATAAGGCTAGAATTAAATTGGGAAATAAAAAGAAATAATAAAGTAATAAAACTTTTAAAAAAATTACATTATATTATTATATTAATTAATGATAAACGAAATTGTGTATGAATGGTATAGTGTGAATGTGTTAGATAGAGAAAAATATATGTTTATGTGCAGTTTAACAGCGTGAGTGTGTAATGTTTAGAGTTAGAGTTAATAGAAATGAATTATGGTTATATAAATATATAATGTGGTAATGTGAAGAGATTAATATTTAAATATTTTGTATTTGGTATTGTTTAAATAGGTTTTTATTTTATTTTATTTTTGATATTTTTTATTTAGTAGTTGTAGTTTTATACTTGTAAAATTATGATGTAAATTTTAAAAGTTAAATAAATTATAAGAACTTGGGATATGGGCCCTTGCCTTAGAAATTAGATGCCCGGGTTTATTATTGCAGGTTATTATTTATTTGTTTGTTTATTTCTCCATGTTACCAACTTGGCAATTGCCCTTTTTATCTACAGTATTTAATAAATCGACTTGGTTCGATTAGCGTTTACATTTCACTCCGTTTTTACATGATTAATTTCTCATGGAGGTCAGTCCATAATTCAAATAGGCATACTCCAGTTTATCACAATGCATTGTCCAACTAACCTATCCCTTGTGCTAGTAACCTCGTATTGTTCTTTGATCTGAATCGTTATTCTTTGACCTCATTAATCAATAAAATGGCAATAAGTACAAGGGAGCCGTTTTTCCAAAACTCGCTTTCTTCAAAAATTGACAAAATGAGTTTTTACATTGCATCACATATTAGAAACATCCCTCCTTCGTCCTATGCAATAAGTATTTTCATAACTCGTTTAATTTCTCTGTGATTGACTCGCAGAGATCTGTCGGTTTTGCAAAACGCTTTCTGTTTCAGAAGGTAATGCCTCACAGTCAAAGCAGCTAAGTTTGGTGCGGTGAGCATGCCATTTGTTATTACACACCTACAAGAGTAATTAATGGTATTAAAGAAAAGTAAGAACTATTAAATTTTAAGATAACTGTATAATTTTGTTTATAAGTATATCAAACTAAAACTGTAATGTTTAAACAGTTACTTTATTATAATGCAAATTTAAGATTTAATACTTGATGTTAATTGGTTATAATAATAAATATGCAAAACGTAAGAGATTTACAGGTTAAGAAAACAAAACTAACCATAAGGCTGGAAAAAATGTCATTGTGATCATTATATTTATAAAATATTTATTCAATATATACACAACATAGAAATGTGTTTTTATTTTTAAAGACTAAATTTTTTCCTCTCTAATACATCAGAAATACAAGACTTTTGTTGCCAGATGATGCTATACATTTAGGGGATATAAGAACATTTTTAATATTTAAAAGGCCATTTACCTGACATCATTCATCTTTTTCTCGTATATGTACAATTGTTTAAGATTCAGAAAACGAGTTTTGCAAAAACAATCATATTTTAAACTTTCCTCGCCGATTGGATTTTCTCTTCCTAATCAGTTTTAATTGTGTCTAAAATATGTGTTATACCCTACAAAAACAACAAATGTAATTAGTTATTCCTTCTTAATAATTCAAGTTTTGTCTCTCCTAATAATTTAAGTTTTTCCACAAAGCGAGTTTTGGAAAAACGGCCCTCAAATTTAATGTGGATTGAATTCCAAGAGCTGGACGAAATTTTGGAAGTTGCCAGAATGGTAAGATTGGCACTGTAGTACAGCATATTATCGCTTCATTGATTGGTTACACATGGCTACAAAAGCATTTACAGAATGTCGCTCCAGGTACATTTCCCTTAGTTGCATACTGACCTAGAATCAATCAGGACTTTCTAAAAATAATGTATGCCACACATGTTACATTAAGTTTATATTACTTAGGACTACTGCCTCGACTTACGACCTTGTTTCGCAAACATTCCTACTCACACAATAAAACCCTACTTTTAACATTTGCATCATACGAGGGCCACCCAGAGAGTGACAGACGAATTAGCATAACTAAATAATAATAAACTTATCAACACAAAACTATATTTACAAAATTACAATACTTTAGTTGTCAACGTAATCTCCATTCTGTCAAGATATTAATTGCCATGTTGTACCAGTTTTTCAATGTCGATGTTATACTTTTCTACCACCAAAATGTTCGGCCAATCGAATTTTATCGGCAAATAACGCAAGTGTATAGTGATAATACAATGAACAAGTCTTCAGTGAGGCAATGGCGCATAATTTACGAATAATCAAGGATGAACCCGTGTGTACGAAAAAGACCGGAGCAGAAATTGCCTATCATGATGGAGGAGTTGAAAGCAAATGTTGATAAAAGAATCAGAAAACCCGGTGTTTCACTTTGAACAACGTACAAACTTTTGGAATGGAAAAGCTTTTCCAGTCATGAAGACCTCAAAGTGGCAGTGACGTCTTAGCGGTGAAAGTATCTGCGATGAAAAATCGTCACCACGTGACCTTGATAACAATGACAATTACATTGAAGAATAGAGTAAGGTACTGTAACTCTGTAAATAAAGAGTTATGCTTATGGCTTTCATTATTATTTAGTTAGATGCTAAATCATCTGTCACTTTCTGGATGGCCCTCGTAAATAACTTTTGTGCGTTTGTTCTTTATGGTTTACATCACCCTTTTAAAGAGCAACATCGTGTTTATCAAATAAAGATCTTCATTTCATTCCAAAATAAAACTACTTTTTGCATTCCTAAATCGAGGTTCTCAGCAACCAGAAGGGAATATTTTGCTGAAATTCTCCTGCTTAACATTATGTTGCAGCGCAACATCAGGGATTACTGTAATGGGTGTGCCTTCAGAGATATACTATCATGGGACACTCTATTGGTTGGTTTGTATATCGGCAATTCTTGTGGGATTCATCAATCACTTCGTTTACCTTCCTGTTTTCTATGAGCTTCAGCTGACATCTACATATGAGGTAAGGTATCTATAAATTGTCTAAAAGACTTAAAATGTAAAAATCTGATGTGTACCATTCACATGACTTTCTCTTCATCTCTGCAACAAATTATTCTTAAAAAGCTTATACTTCTATCTACTTCATGCTAATCATAAAAAATAGCAGAAATAGTCTTGTTACTTGCTTTCTTGTAAGTAGAAACGAAATAAAGGAGCATCATAAGTAAAGTGATAGCCAAAAGCTGGTTGCTATGTGACTGAAGTTCATTTGTTTGTATGGTAGCAGTTGACAAATTCCTGTATGAGAAAAGTAAAAGAACTTCAAAGCAGCAACAAAAAATAAGGAATATCTCCATGAAAAAAGAATATAACATACATTGTGTGTTTTAACGTGTTCTACATTTTTCCTGAAGTAAGTTTTTGTCCATCTCTTACGGTTTAGCAATTATTCAAACTTTCTTAAAATTCATACAGAACAAAGTAGTCTTCAGAGGCTATTCTCAGAAAATTCAAGATATACATTTGATTTGTCAAGTAAATATCTTTAACATATGCTATTTTAATCAAAATCTTTAGAGCCATTTTTAAGAAAATCAAAATTTTCGAAAAAAGTTCCATGTAAGGGGTAGTTTGGGGTGGGGGATTTTTCTCGAAATATTCCTTTCGCATCCCTGGAAGATATTAAACTTAAATGCCAAGTTTGGTATTTTACCGACTTTTCGTTTTTGAGTTATCGTGTTCACAGACACGCAGTCACATGAACACACGGACACACACACACACACACAGACCTTTTTTTGAAAATGCTTTTTATGGATACAGGGGACCCTAAAACATATCGTTCCGGTGAAATCTCGGTATCGAATTTTTGAATGGAGTAATATGTGCATAGTACGCATAGCGAAAGTGAAAAAGATCTACAAAGTGGAAAAAAGAACTTAATGGTGGTTCAAGTTAATTAATAATTTCAGTTTCAATTACATGTTTAATAAATATGCTTAAAAGAACTACAGAATTCTAGAGGTATGCAACATAAGGTTTGGAAAAACTACGTGAAGGAAATGTTTCTTCTGATTCAGGAACCAGAAATGGACACTCTGTGGAAATAAATTGAAATAGTATAATTATAATCATATTTTCAGAAAAGAATACCCCAATTAGTAGAAAATACCTCTGTTCCAAATTCAGATACAGGATGTTGCAAAAAAGGCTTACTGGGCTTAATTTTAAGTATATTTACTGTCGTGAAGCTGTGGCCAAACATAAAGTGAATGCAACCTAACCACTCCTTCCCTCTGATCAAGGTCCCCCCAGAGATCTACTTCGGGGGTTCCCGAGCCGATCACCGCCACTTCACCCTGCTCATCGCCATCCACTGTTGCCACGTCTTTTGTTCTGTGTTTGCTTCTTTCCTTTGTTTACTTTATCGCCCTCTTCCTCTTCTAGACTTATGAAATTTCTTAGTTTGTAGGACATTAGGTTTATTAACTCCTGTCTCATCAGCAGGGATCTTTCACTATCCCCGTGGTTACTGTCCCACGGTTCCAGCGCGGCTCCCAATTTGTGTGCTCTACGGAGGTCCCAGGCTTGAAGGTTGGGTGCACCCTCCCCACTGCCTCTGTGTGTAGCCTTAGGTGCGGAGCCCGTCCCTACCGTCAAGTACATTCACATAGCTTCTTAGTGAGCCCGGCCTGTGCTGGTGTCCCGACGACCGCGTTACGTCGTTGGGATAGTTTCATGGGCCGGACGTGTTACCGCTGACGTTGCCCCGGCGTAATCAACCACAAGTCTCCTGAATCCGTGCATGTGTTCTGTCGCTGCACGGCCTAGAACGGGGAGCCACAGGCGGTTATTCCTGTGGTAGGGGCTTAAAACCGCCCCGGTGAACGGTATACGCATATGGACCAGCAGTGGTGCTTGGAGGGTAACGTGATGGTTCCCGTGACGGCGCAGACCGTGGAGATTTAATGTCTTTTCTTCTTTAACCCCCGGATGGCAAGCTGACGCCGACGGTTCCGGAAGGGGGTGCTTTCAATATGTCAAACCGCATACCACCTTCTTATTTTGACCAGTGTATATTTATGGCTATGTTGAACGAAACGAAGAAATTTTTAGATATAAGTCCATTCTACATACAAAGGGAAGTTGACAGGATCTGCGGCAAGGTTAAAAACGCGACAAGGCTGCGAGACGGTACACTGTTGGTGGAGATCCACAATAAAGACCAGTCGGGCAAGCTACTTCATGCTACTCTGTTGGGCTCGTACAGCATCAAAGTTTACCCCCATAAGTCCAGGAACACCTGTAGAGGAGTTGTGACCACCTCTAGCTTAGACGACCTCTCCAATGAAGATATTGCCACCCATCTTTCAGAACAGCGAGTTTGTCAGGCGTACCGTTTACATGGTAAACGTGACGACAAGGAGTACCCACTGCGTAGATCTTCTCACGTTCAAGGGTACTAGTGTTCCGGAGTTCATATACTGTGGTTACGAACGTGCTGCCGTACGCCCGTATGTGCCGCACACCATCCGGTGCTTCAAGTGCCAGCGCTTCGGGCACACCCAAGCCGCCTGTACCCAACCTGCAACCTGCGATCGTTGTGGTCTCGCGGCAAACGTTGACACCGTCTGTACGCGTGCACTGTGCTGTGTAAACTGTGAAGGCAGTCATCCGTTTAGCTCTCGACAGTGTCCCATGTTCTTGGCAGAGAAAAACATACAAGAAATACGTGTGAAGGAACATCTTACTTTTCCTTAGGCGAGACGGCGCTTTGAGCAGCTAAAGTCTGCCAACACCACAGGATACTCCTCAGCCGTTCGCCGTAAGCTTGTCCATTCCGTCCGTGGGTTTACAAACTGTGCCTGCCGCGGATGCGTCAACGGAAACTAAATTGTGCGAAGCCGCACCTTTACGTGCTCGATCATCTGCATCTCAGTGTACACCGGCTGATGCAGAGCAGCAATCTCAGCCGTCGGCTAATCCATGTGCTTCTAGTTCGTCCTTCGCCGGAGATCGTTCCCGTCAACGTAGTAGGCCGATGAGCCGAACTTCGGCAACGTCCCGCTCTCGTTCTGCGAACAGAAAGACTTCTTCGGACTCCCGACCACCAGTGGAGTCTGAGGACGACACAGATTTTAGGTTAGTTGGTGCTAAATGCGCTAAGGTGAGAAAGAAAGAAATGACACCACCTTAATTTCTATTTCACCATGGATATAATCAAGTGGAATGTCAATGGGATCATGGCCCGTCTTCCAGACCTTCAACACATAATCAACAAGCGTTCACCCTCAATCCTCTGTCTCCAGGAAACCCACTTACATCCCCACCATACCCTTCCATTTCGTCATTTTCAATCCTTCAGACACGACTTTGTTGGTGGCCTACGTGCTTGCAACGATGTTGTTACTCTCGTGGCTCCTACCGTCCTTGCCGCCAGTATTACACTCAACACCCCGCTACAAGCGGTAGCTGTGCGCGTAACATTGCCTTCCATCTCCTTTTCCGTTTGCAATGTCTATTTGCCGCCGCACGATGTGATCACAGACACTGAACTTCGGGCATTGCTAGCACAAATTCCCCCGCCGTTGCTATTTTTAGGTGATGTCAATGCGAGCAATGTCCTTTGGAGTTCTTCTGCTGACGATGTTCGAGGTATAATAATAGCAGAGGTTTGCAATAGGTCTGGTTTATTACTTTTAAACTCCGGAGCACCCACATTCTTATCTTCCGCCTATGGCACACTATCCGCCCTAGACGTACCTTTCTGTAGCCCTGCTTTACTACCCTTCCTGGATTGGACGGTAGTGATCATTACCCCATTTACATTCGTTTTTCGGGACATCTATTGCCCACGCAACATCCCCGCTGGATTATCTCCAAGGCTGATTGGGAAAAGTTTTCCTCTCTGCTCCATCTCCATTCCGATGAATGTACCTCCATAGAAGACATGGTGGAGTATTTTACTTGCTCGGTTTTGCTCGCCACAGAATCCATATTCCTCGGAGCTCTTCTACCCCTCGGCGTATTCCAGTGCCGTGGTGGACCGAGGACTGCAACTTGGCATTAAAGGCACGGAAAAAGGTTCTTCGTCTTTTCCACCGACACCCGACGGCGGAGAACTTTGTTGCTTTCAAACGTGCCCGGGCGCTAAGGCGCGCTACATCGTTCGTAATGCCAAGTGGAAGTCGTGGGAATCATATGTCTCCTCCCTTTCTCGCAGGAGCTCCTCAAAGAGAGTATGGACTTCGGTGCACCGCATGACCGGCAAATGTCTCAGGACGTACATCCCTGGCCTTGCCGTTCACGGCTCCACCTTCACGGCTCCAGCGAACCGGATGTTGCCGACGCCCTAGCCACCTCCTTCGCTGCGACAAGTGCAACGGGCAGTTACGACAGCGCATTTCTTCCCATAAACGAAGCTGCTGAGAGACTATGCCTTGATTTTACTAGTTACTGTAGTGAGCCGTACAATGCACCCTTCACCCTTAACTCATGCTTTACACGGTGCGAGGGACTCTTCCCCTGGTCCCGATGTTATTCACCGACAAATGCTACTTCACCTCCCACCTGCAGCCGTTACATTCCTTCTGGACCTCTATAACCGAATTTGGCGAGAACAGGTTTTCCCGCCTGTGTGGCGAGAGGGTATTGTCATTCCTATCCCTCGTCCTGGGAAAGATGGGACCCTCCCATCCTCTTACCGGGCGATTTGCCTCACGAGCGCCGTTTGCAAGAGCTTGGAACGCATGATAAGTGTTCGGTTTACTTGGTGGTTGGAGGCGAACGACGTGCTGTGTTCCGAGCAGTGCGAATTTCGTCGCAATCGTTCAAGCGTTGATAACCTGCCGCGTTTGGAAGCTTATGTGCAGAATGCTTTCCTTCTGAAGCAGCAAGTCGTGAGTGTCTTTTTTGACCTCGAGAAGGCTTACGACTCTACTTGGCGATACGGTATTCTGCGTAATTTGCACAGTTCCGGGTTACGTGGCCATCTGGCCCTGTTTCTGTGCAACTTTCTCCAGCTGCGCCGCTTTCGTGTCCGTATTGGCAATACTCTCTCGCGGGAGAAGATTCAGGAGAACGGTGTATCCCAAGGTTCTGTTCTTAGCGTTATGCTTTTTGCCGTGGCCATCAACGGCATTACTAGCGTGATTCGTTGTGGGATATCATCGTCACTGTATGTGGATGACTTTGCGCTGTACTATCGCTCCTACAGCACTGATTATCTTGAACGACAACTCCAGCTCACCATAAACTCCATCGCTGGTTTGGCACTTCGTAATGGTTTTCGTTTTTCCCCTACGAAAACGCTGTGCATACACTGTCACCGTCTTCGTGGAGTACACCCTCCTCCTGACCTCCAATTGAACGGTGTGCCGCTGCCTTTCGTTCCGTTCTCCACCTGGACCGTGAACTTTCTTGGGTACCCCACATCCGACACCTTCGTGCCTCCTGTGACCGATCGCTTCGGATCCTCAAACTGCTTTCTGGTGCACCTTGGGGCGGCGATCGTTCCGTGATGCTGCGTTTGTACCGTTCACTCGTTAGCTCAAAACTAGACTACGGTTGTTTTATTTACGGCGCAGCGACCGCCTCTAAACTTCGCCTTTTAGACCGTTCATCATACCGGTATACGTCTTGCTACAGGAACCTTCCGCACTAGTCGTGTGGAATGCTTGCATGCCGATGCTGGTGAACCCCCACTGGCAGTGCGTCGCTCATTTTTACTTTGTTCTTATGCTAAGTTGTCTGCGGACCCCTGCCATCCTTGTTTTAACCCTGTGTTACGCCCGGATTATTCACACCGCTATCTGAGGAACGCCACTACTTCACGCCCCTGTGGTATTCGGTTTCGTGAACTGCTCTCCGATAGGGGTCTTAGATTGCCTCCTGTGGAGCGTGTTTTTTGTATACCCGGAACCTGCTTGGCAACTGAGGCGTCCCAGTTTCGACCTGACCCTCTCCAACCTTATGAAACTCTCGACCGCTCCGGAGGTATTTCGGCGATTGTTTTACGAACTTCTGAGCAATTACCGGGCATATGCACCGGTATTCACTGACGGCTCCCAGCTGGCAGGAGCTACAGGTTGTGCCTTTTACTTAAATGGGGTAACACATACTTATCGTCTTGCGGACGCCAGTTCGGTATTCACCGCCGAATTATACGCTATATTTTACTTTCTAGATTTTATCTCACTTTTAGCACCTGGTAGTTTTCATGCTTGCAGCGAATCCCTGAGTGCCCTACAGGCTCTGCAGCAGTATACCGGCGCATTCAATCTCGCATTTCTGAACTGATTGCTTGCGGCTACCAGTTCGTCTTCACATGGGTTCCTGGTCATGTCGGTATTACAGGTAGTGTGGTAGCGGATAGGTCTGCCAAGGTTGCCTGCTCCTTGCAGGATTACTCGAAAGCGGCTGTACTCTCAGGGGATGTTTCAGGTGACTTTCGTAGGTCTCTTCTTTTAGCTTGGCAGCAATCTTGGCAAAATTTAGCAGATACACAGCTTCGCGCACTCAAAGACACGGTACACCCATGGCTCACATCTTGCCAACTAAACCGGCGCCGCGAGGTTATCCTTACGCGTCTGCGTATCGGTCACACGCGGCTAACACATGGCTACCTTCTACGCGCTGAGCCAGCTCCTATCTGTCAGACCTGCGAAGTTCGTCTGTCAGTGGCAAATGTGTTGCTTGATTGGCCGAGATTCCATCGCGAACGGCAATCCATTGGCCTGGGTACCGCTTTACCTGCCATTTTATGCAACGACGCCAATTCCGTCGATAAGGTGCTTCGGTTTGTTGCCTCTATAGGCCTCAGCAAAGCCATCTGACCTGTTTCATGCGTGTGTGAAGTTTTAGCCCTTTTAACTTTTTAGCCCCGACTTTTACCACATGAGACCACTTTTGTGTGTGTGTTTGTGTGTATGTGTGTGTGTTTAGCTTTTTTAACCTTTTAACCCTGTTTGCATCACCAGGGACTTTTTTCGTGCTTGCCTGTGTAAGAGTTTTCACCCTGTAGTTTTGTTTTTAATGTGTTTTCCTTTTTCTTAACTTCGGGCCCAAATGACCTAGTTATCGACGGGCCCTTAAACACCATTCACTCCCTCGCTCACTCACTCTGATCAAGGTCATTGTCAAGATTCTGGTCAACCATAACTGGACATTTAGAGAAGGTTCAATAGTTCTCGTGGGACGTATACATTTCCCACTGGTGCTAACAAGATGAAAGGGTCCTCTCAACTTTTACCTATGTATCCAGTCTTAGCAGTGCGCATCAATTAAAATAAATTTGGACTGAGACTATACTCTGCTGGACAGAAAAAAGGATAGTCAAAAAATGTAAAGTTGCAATAAAAAGTTGCAAAATAAACGCTAAACAAAGACCTTTAAACCGTAATAGGCCGAAAAAGGCAAAAAATAACATAAAATCCACCACTTTCTGAGGTATAGTGGTCCATAATGAACATATATTATGTTTGGCTCGTCTTCAGACTAGGGAGAGGGATTTTCCTCAACTTGATAAAAATATAGGGTATACAAAGGAGATAGCTAACGCATTGCGACCCACGGGAAGTCTATTGTGGCTACCATCCCCGCCGAGGAGGAAGGGATGAAGGGAGGGAACCACAGGAGCCTATAGATCATAGCAGATAGGCCACAGAGACGTGCGGATGTCCCTAACAGGGATTGTGATAAAATGTTAATGCAGAAACTAGGGCGATTGCGGAGCTTTATTTTTAATTGAAATTTTTACTTTCTCTACACCTACTGTGTACATAGTGAATAGAGGAAGTATTGCATTTCACCCAAAAATTCGTTTCCGATGCTTCACCGGAAATATGCATTTTAGGGTCCCCTGTATCCAAAAGCACATTTATAGAAAAAGATTCTGTGTGTGTCCGTGAACACGATAACTCAAAAATGAAAATTCGAGAGAATACCAAACTTGGTACTTAAGAATCGTTCTGGGATGCAACGCGAAGATTTTGGGGGAAATCCCTCCACTATCCTTTACATGGCAAAAGTTTAAAACATGTTGATTTTCTCAAAAATGGCTCTAACGATTTTGATTAATATATCGTATATTAAAATTATATAATGTCAAATAAAATGCATATTTTGAATTGTCTGGGAGTAACCTCTCAAGACCTCTCTATTCTGGCTGGATTTTGCAATACTAGTAAACTGTAAGAGATAGACAAAACTTACGACACAAAAAGTATAGATCACGTAAAATCACACAATTTGGGTCATTTACATTTTTTTCGTGGAGTTGAGGTTTTTGAGACATTCCTTGTTATTGGTTTCAGATTTAAAATACTCAATACTTTTCACATACGAGAATTTGTCAACTATTGGCAACAGATCCCATCCACATGGCAATCAGCTTTTAAAGGATTTCACAGTCGTTTTAGCCTATTTCCCTTCTACTTACAAGAAAGCATTTCTGCTCTTGTTTATTTCGATTAACATGAAGTAGATAGAACATGAGCTTTTTAATAATAGGTTGTACAGAGATGTACAGAAAGTCATCAATTTTTTTATTTTCTTTTCTACTTTTTTTTTACTTTCTCCATCAGGTATCTAGTAGGTAGGGAAGGTGTTGCATTTCATAAATAATTTCATCTCCATAACGAGATTTATCCCGCAAGACATACTTTGAGAAACCCTAAGCGCATGCACGTGTATGTGTGAACAACGCAACCAAAAAACGAAATACTAAACTTGGCACTTCTCGGAATCTTAACAAAATTGTTGTAACGAATTTGTTTAAGATGCCATATAGTTTAGATGGAAATTAAATGAAAATTATTAATTTGGGTAATAGCTCATTCGGATGTAGTTTGCTGTAACTTTTTGTTTTTGAGTTATGCTGTCCAGACACACACACATACACACATACACACATACACATACACACATATACACACATATACACACATACACATACAATGACATACACACATACACATACAATCACATACACACACACAATCACATACACATACAATCACATACACATACAATCACATACACATACAATCACATACACATACAATCACATACATTTTTTTTTTTTTTTGGTAGTGTTTAACGCCCGCTTTAACTACTAATGGCACCGCAGGCGGCAATCACATACACACATACACTTACAATCACATACACATACAATCACATACACATACAATCACATACACATAAAATCACATACACATACAATCACATACACACATACACATACACACATATACATACAATCACATACACACATAAACATACAATCACATACACACATACACATACAATCACATACACACATACACATAAAATCACATACACATACACACATACACATACAATCACATACACACATTCACATACACATACAATCACATACACATACACACATACACATACAATCACATACACACATACACATAAAATCACATACACATACACACATACACATACAATCACATACACACATACACATACACATACAATCACATACACATACACACATACACATACAATCACATACACATACAATCACATACACATACAATCACATACACATACAATCACGTACACATACACACATACACATACAATCACATACACATACAATCACATACACACATACACATACAATCACATACACATACAATCACATACACATACAATCACATACACATACACATACAATCACATACACATACAATCACATACACATACAATCACATACACACATACACATACAATCACATATACACATACACATACAATCACATACACATACAATCACATACACACATACACATACAATCACATACACACATACACATACAATCACATACACATACAATCACATACACATACAATCACATACACACATACAATCACATACACATACAATCACATACACATACAATCACATACACACATACACATACACACATACACATACAATCACATACACACATACACATACAATCACATACACACATACACATACAATCACATACACACATACACATACAATCACATACACATACAATCACATACACATACACACATACACATACAATCACATACACATACAATCACATACACATACAATCACATACACAATAACAATCACATACACACATACAATAACATACACACATACACATACAATCACATACACACATATACATACAATCACATACACATACAATCACATACACACATACACATACAATCACATACACACATACACATACAATCACATACACATACAATCACATACACATACAATCACATACACATACACACATACACGTACAATCACATACACATACAATAACATACACATACAATCACATACACAGATACACTCACATACACACATACACACATACACTCACATACACACATACACTCACATACACACATACACTCACATACACATACAATCACATACACACATACACTCACATACACATACAATCACATACACACATACACTGACATACACATACACTCACATACACCTACACACATACACATACAATCACATACACACATACACTCACATACACATACAATCACATACACACATACACTCACATACACATACAATCACATACACACATACACTCACATACACATACAATCACATACACACATACACTCACATACACATACAATCACATACACACATCCACACATACACACATACACTCTCATACACATACACTCACATACACATACAATCACATACACACATACACTCACATACACATACACACATACACATACAATCACATACACACATACACTCACATACACATACACATACAATCACGTACACACATACACACACATACACTCACATACACATACAATCACATACACACATACACTCACATACGCATACACACATACACTCACATACACATACGCACATACACACATATATACACATACACATACGCACATATACACACATACACATACACACATATACACACATACACACATACACTCACATACACATACACACATACACTCACATACACACATACACTCACATACACACATACACTCACATACACATACACACATACACTCACATACACACATACACACAAACACACATACACAAACATACACATACACAAACATATACATACACATACAATCACATACACACATGCACTCACATACACATACACACATACACTCACATACACACATACACACATATATACACATACACTTACACATACACATACACACATACACACATATATACACATACACATACACACATACACTCACATACACACATACACACATATATACACATACACATACACACATACACACATACACACATATACACACATACACACGTACACACGTACACATACACATACACACACATAAACACACACATTCACACACATACACACACATAGACACGCACATACACACACTGGTTTTATACTAAAGATGTTGTTTTTTCTCGAATTTTTGGGTGGAATACAGTAGGTATTTCTGTACTTAACATGTACTACATATGCGCTAAGGGATGTAAGAATCTGACGTGTTTCATTCACGTGACTTTCTCTACGTCTCTGTAAAAAAGTATTGTTAATAAGCTTATTCTTCTCTCTACTTTATGCTAATCGAGATAAACATTAGCAGAAATGGTCTTATTGCCTGCTTCCTTGTAAGTCGAAGGGATATAAGGGAGTACCATACGCTAAAGTGATAGTCAAATCTTTTAAAAGCTGGTTGCTGCTTTCTTGTATATTCACATTCCCGTATGAAAAAAGTATAAATATTTTAAAATTGAAACCAATAACAATGAATATCTCGAAAGTGGCCAACTGCGCGAAAAAAATATGTATAATATAAATTCGGTGTTTTAACGAGATATACGTTTTTTGTATGATACATTTTTGTCTATCTCTTACGGTTTACCAGTTATGCAAAAGTCTGCAAAATTCAACCAGAATAAGCATGTCTTAAAAGGCTATTCCCTGAAAATGCCAGATATACCTTTTATTTGTCATGTAAATATTTTTAATATGCGAAATAGAAATCAAAATTGTTAGAGCCATTTTTGAGAAAAACAAAATTTTCTAATATTTTTCCATCCAAAGGGTAGTTGGAGGTGGGGGATTTTCTTGAAAATCTTCGTGTCACATCCTCGGAAGATACTGAACTTAAATATCAAGTTTGGTATTTAACGGCATTTTCGTTCTTGAGCTATGCGACTCACAGTCACCACACACACGCGCGAGCAAGCACGTACACACACACATTCACACGGACATTTTTCTAAAATACTTGTTTTGGATTCAAGGGCTCTCAAAACATGTACATATTTCTGGGGAAATCTCGGTATCGAATTGTTGGGGCAATACAATACCTTCTCTATACACCATGTACATAGTAGTACATGTATAGAAAATAATAATAATAATAATAATAATAATAATAATAATAATAATAAAAAGCTAACGTACTGCCTAGAAGCAAAAAAGAGGAACATTGGCTCATTTGATAAACAGTTAATTGTCTTATTTTAAAATTATTGTTGTGTTTATGACAAAAAAACGTAATCTTATTGCAATAATTCGTTAAGATTAATTATTTGTAAAATTTATATGTGACGGTGATTATTATTGTTGTTGTTATTATTATTATTATTATTATTATTATTTCTTTCGACGATATGTGAAACTTTGAACTATCCATTTCTCATGTATGGAAAATTGTAATTACAAACTCAAATGAATGCAGTTAGCACTCATGTAAAATGTACTACTGCATCGTCGATAATTTGTTGCCCCCAGTTTTAATAGCATTCACACTTACGTTATCTTTGTTGAAGCTAACGTTTTGTTGGCATTATGAATTTAAAAGTCATGTGTCCTCGAGTTAATCTTTTTGAATGAATGCCCTTTTCGGAATCTCTGTGCGTTAGTCTGCTGCCATTAAATATGGCCACCCTTGTCACTCGCTCACCTTATTCCTTCCTCCAGGAGGTTGTAGGAGCCATAAGCTTGGCTGCAAAGCCAAAAGTCTCCACAATCATAATCCTATACCCTTAAAACAAAAAGCAACAATTAATGTGGTAAAACGCCTAAAACAGACCGAAAAGTTCACTAAATCTGATTAACTTTCTCTTCAGATGTATATTGACGCGAATACAAAGTGGCCCATAATAAAACGCAGCTAATTGTGTTGGTAATGAACTAGGGATATCATCTTGGGGACCGATAGCGGGACAGAATCGAAGTTAGCGCAGCATGGTATATAGTTGTGATCTGCTGATAATGCAGTGTACTTAGTGGTGCTAATAGAAGGAAATGTGGCAGTGGTTGCCTGGTAGACTGTGATGGTTTCACTAGCGATTAAGGTTGGGTGAGTGGTAACACTAAGTACCACTGATTTACAGGAACTAACAATTTAAATATTTACATACAGTCAATTGCTGTTATGCAGCAAGTCATCAGCATCGTTTTTCGTTTCATTTTCTCTCAAGATACATAGATTACAATGCACAACAACGTGCATGCGTAACGTCTCAAATGTGAATCGTCTCCGATTGCAACGTAAACAGGCTTTATACTGTGAAAAACTTCGCTCCATATCACAAGATGTGATTGGAGCAAAACGGAAATAGGACACATCATTATTTCCATAGCAACACCTCGCAGCACATTTCATATTTCACGCATTATTGAAAGTCCAACATTTTTTCCAGACACTGTCTTCACTTTCTTTTTCACTCGGTCTTAAACAGATGTCACAGGTCTCTGATTAATTGCTTGTATAAGTTCATCGACAGCTCTTAGGGCTCGAGGCGTTTCGATGTTCGATGTTTCCAAATATGTTACTGTCGTAGATGTATCTGAAAAGTTCTTCTACAAGAATTGCAAATCTTCGTGCAATCCATTTGAAGCAAGATATTTTACAATCTTGATTGAAGAGCATTTACTATCATCAAAGATATTAATTACCTGTAAAACAGTATTGTAATATACAGCACAGTACGTTCCCCAACGCGTTACTTACTACAGGTTGTTTACATGCGGCGCGTGCAGTCGCCAATGCAGGTCGGTCTCTACTTGGTAGGTATGCAACTGGTATTTGCATGTGTCCCGCTATCGGTTTCCAAGATGATATCCCTAGTAATGATAAATGATTTTACCTTTTTCCAATTGAGGCGCTCTGTTCTACAAATGTAATTTCTAGACACCGGATTGAAAGGTTACTTTTCCTCTCCCGCAGATGTGGCCGAAGTACCAAAGAATACTAAATACTTTGCATGTTCTCAGTGCTGAAATTCCGTGAAGTTAGTGCTTCGTTGACTTAGGTGCAAAATAAAAAAAAAAAATAAATAAAACAAAAATGATGTGTTCCATTGACATGACCTTCTATACATCTCTGCAACAAATTATTGTTAGAAAGCCTATGCTTCCATTTACTTCATGCTAATCCAGAAACAATTAGCAGAAATAGTCTTATTACTTGGTTGCTATAACTTGCTGAAGTTCCTTTGTTTGTATGGACAGGAGTTGACAAATTCCTGTATGAGAAAAGTATAAGTTTTTCAAAGCTGAAACCAATAACAGGGAATATCTCAAAAACGATCAATACCACGAAAATATGTATATAATATAAATTGTGTGTTTTAATGTGCTCTACATGTATTGTGGTAAGTTTTTGTCCATCTCTTACGGTTTATCAGTTATGCAAAATTCCGTAAAATTCATCATGAATCTTCAGATGCTATTCCTTGAAAATTCAAGATATACATTTTATTTGGCAAGTAAATATCTTAAATATAAGAGAATTTATTCAGAATCGTTAGATCCTTTTTTAAGAAAATCAAAATTTTCGAAATTTTTTCCATATCAAGGGTAGTTTAGGGTGGGGGATTTTCTTGAAAATCTTCATGTCGCATCCTTGGATGATATCAAACTTAAATACCAAGTTTGGTTTTTAACGCTCTTTTCGTTTTTGAGGTATGCTGTCCACACACACACACACACACACACACACACACACACACACACACACACACACACAGACACTCACGGACACTTATCTAAAAATGTTTATTTTTGGATTCAGGGGGTCTCAAAACATATATTTCCGGTGAAATCTCGGTATCGAATATTTGGGTGCAATACAATATCTTCTCTATACACTATGTACATAGTATGTATAGAGAAAGTAACATTATATAATAAATACTTAAAATAAACAAAAAGTTTTTTGTCTTCGTCTCTATATTGGTGATTAAACTTCTCATATATATGACATAGCTGTCGTTCATTCAAACGACACATGCTATTAATTCTTCATCCCTTCCTCTAGACGGCCAAATTATGCCATATTGGTTTAGGTTTCTTTGTGCGCCAATCGAAGTGCAATTCCTTCATAGAGGTGGAATCTGAACTACATTTCTTTTCAAAACGATTATAATGCCATTCTTTGGTTCGCTTTGTTGACTCTGGACTCACCACACAGAGAACAGCAAGCGGCTGTTGGTAACCTGAAGTTGAAAGCTTTAAAGGGATAAACACCATTGCGACTTAGAGAAATGGACCACTGTTATGCACGCATAATATTGAACATCTCAGACGTAACATTAAATTTCAACAAATCAAATACAGTAATGAAGAATAGCTAAAATTATTCTTGAAGATCAGAAACAGTTTTCATCCGGGAAATACAATGTATGACTTGCATGCCGCAGGTTATGAAACAAAGAAAGTCAATGAACAATGCAGAATCAAGAGCACTGATATGTGCAAGGCAGCAGAGTAAATCATCGCTTGGGTGATTTCTAGAAAACTTTGTTTCTTTTAGTTTCAAAATGCGTTAGAAGCAACATGCATGAAATATACGAGGTATAACACCTCCCATATTTTTTCTCAGAACTGGAAACAGATAGAAACATGCGGTTTGTTTTAAAGTTAGCGGGCACTGTTTATTAATACATGACGGAATTGGCAGCACTGTATGGTACACAGAACCTCTTGTGCCAACGGCGAGATTATAGATTGTTTTATATACTTAAAATGGCGGCGTTTTCAGAATGTAATCATTTGCGTGTTGTTGCACAGATTGAAATTCATCACCAGTTAAATGAGACATGTGGTGATGGTATCGTGGATGTGTAATGTGCGTTTGTGGATGCGACAGTTCAAAGAAAGCAGATCACGTGACAACAAACCAAGAGAAGCCGGTCCGATGACAAGATCAAGTGAGTGGAGAAACGTGTTTTGGAGGATCGCCGAATGACTGAGGAATATATCGCCTCTACAGTTGGTATTTCCGTGGGATTTGTGCACACAATCCGGTATGACGATCTGAAAATGCGAAAAATGTCCTCCAGTGCCACGAATGATGACGGATGACAGTAACTTTTTATGCAAATAACTTTGTAGTCATTCCCCATGCTCCCTATACACCACACCTGGCTCCTAGCGACTTTTGGCGGTTTCCGACGATGAAAGACACTCTCCGTGCCGATATTGCATCACCAATTTTCCAGTCTCAAAAGAGACTCCTAAAGAAGCGTTTGCAGCGGCCATGGAATCATGGCGTCTACGTTACGAAAAATCTGATGTGTTCCATTCACATGCCTTTCTCTACATATCTGCAACAAATTATTTACTTCATGCTAATCGAGAAAAAATTAGCAGAAATAGTCTTATTTCTTGCTTCCTTGTAAGTAGAAGCGAAATGAGGGAGTATTATAGATTAAAGTGATAGTCAAAAGCTGGTTGCTATGTGACTGAAGTTCCTTTGTTTGCATGGACAGGAGCTGAGAAAAGTACAAGTATTTTAAAACTGAAACCAACAACGATCTCTACGAAAAAAAAAAATGTAAACATAAATTGTGTGCTTTAACGTGCTCTACATTTTTTGTATGGTAAGTTTTTGTCCATCTCTTACGGTTTAGTAGTTATGCAAAACTTCGTTAAATTCATTCAGAATAAAGTATCTTCAGAAGCTATTACCAGAAAATTCAAGATATACATTTTATTTGCCATATAAATATCTTTAATATACGGTGTTTTAATCAAAATCGTTTGAGCCATTTTTGAGAAAATCAAAAATGTCGAAAACAATTTAATGTAAAACGTAGTTTGGGGTGGGGGATTTTTCTCTAAAACTTAGTGTCACATCCCTGGAAGGTACTACACTTAAATACCAAGTTTGGTATTTTAGCGACTTTTTGTTTTTGAGTTATCGTGTTCACAGACACACGGACACACACACACATACGGCATTTTTCTTAAAATGCTTTTTTTGGATACATATTTCCGGTGAAATCTCGGTATCGAATTTTTGAGTGGAGTGCAATATCTTCTCTGTGCACTATGTACATGGTACGTGTAGAGAAAGTAAAAATGTGTACGGTTGCAGGGAGACTATATGAAGAAGTGACACAAGTTTTGTGTGATTAGTTAGTGAGACACATAATCGGAGATGTCATAACTTGAATGCACCTCCTACTCTCTAAAGGCTTAGTAATATTCCTATTTAAGTGCTACAAATTATCAAAATACTCCACGTCTACGGAGGAGTATTTTAATACACTAGTCTACGGATTAGCAAATTAATACAAAGTGACAATTTTTGTAGCGCAGTTTCCCACTTTAGAGTACAATGCATGCAGTAAGTTGTTGCAATGTTTTTGTTACAGTATCTGGAGCTTCGGTTCAACCAGAAAGTGAGGATGGTAGCTTCACTGCTGTACACCGTCAGCCTTTTGCTGTACGTCCCTATAGTGGTGTACGTGCCAGCCCTCGCGTTCAGCCAAGGTAGTACTTACCTACTTGTAGTTGATAAACACCCATGTACTTTCTCTAGTGTACATAGTGAATAGAGAAGGTATTGTATTCCACCCAAAAATTCGATGTCGAGATTTCTCCGGAAAGGTCCGTGTGTGTCTGTTTGTGTGTGTGCCTGTGGAAAGCAAATCTCAAAAACAAAAAGACCGTTAAATACCAAACTTTGCCTTCGAAGTTCTCTCAGGTGTAGATGTGGTGAGGCACCAACGTTTCGGAAGCATACATTGTTTCCGTCTTCAGGGTTGAACAATGTATGCTCCCGAAACGTTGGTGCCATCTACACTTGGCTGGAAGCCCGAGAGAACTTCGAAGATTTACGCCGCCAGGAAAGCTACAGCTCTTATTAAAAATACTTTGTATTTAGGTTTAGTACATTCCAAGAATGCGACACGAATATTTTCAAGAAAATCCTCCCACCCACAACTAACCTTTACTCGAAACATTTTGATTTTCTTAAAAATGGCTCTAATGATTTTGATTAAAATCCCGTATATTAAACATATTTACATCCCAAATGAAATCTATATCTTGAATTTTTTGGGAATAGCCTGTGAAGACTACTTTATTCTGGATGAATTTTGCCCAGTTTTGTTTAACTGATAAACCGTAAGAGATAGACAAAAACTTATACACAAAAAGTGAAGACCTCGTCAAAACACACAATT
The DNA here is from genome assembly GCA_030762935.1 of Hymenopus coronatus. NCBI lineage: Eukaryota > Metazoa > Arthropoda > Insecta > Mantodea > Hymenopodidae > Hymenopus > Hymenopus coronatus. Next base: position 81,888,141 of record CM060883.1, read on the forward strand.
TATATCCTTTAAGTTTGTATTGTGGAGGATACCGTTTCCGAGATATTCCTTGTAATTGATTTCAACTGTAAAGTACTTATACTTATCTCAGAGAGGAAGTATCCCTTTTTCTTTTGTTCTACCCCTGCGTAAACAACAAAAAATGCAAAGATAATCACATAACGCCATATGTTAAAACATTCCTTTCTTTTTTTTTTTTTTTTTTTTTTTTTTTTTATAGTGTTTAACGCCCGATTTTACTAATTGTGGTACCACAGGCAATTTTAAAACATTTGACTGTCAGTTTAGACTAGTGCATTCCCTTACTTCCCTTCTACTTATAAGGAATTAAGTAATAAGAACATTTTGCTAATGTTTGTTCGATTAGCATTGTGTAGAAAGAAGAATAATCTTTTATAGGAAGTGTTTTTGTCTTATTTTTTCCTTTTGAGCTATGCTGTCCACAGACACATACATACACAGACAGACAGACAAACACACAGGCAGACACACACGAACCTTTTTCTAAAAAGGCTTTTTTTCGGATTCAGGGGACCCTAAAACATATGTTTCCGGTGAAATCTCGACATCAAAATTTTGGATGGAGTACAATACCTTCTCTATACTCTATGTAGTAATATGACTTCCTAAAATGTCTATTTAATACCTGAATTCAAGAACATTGGACCTGAAATTCAGTGTTACGTGTATATTTACGACCTTCTTCTTTTCTCTGTTGCAGTGAGTGGACTGAATCTTCACTTCATTACGTTTGGCACTTCGATTATCTGCATATTCTATACCATGATAGTAAGTATAACAAATGTATCACTGGTTGTATAAGAGGTAGCTGACAATTATTTTATTCTTAAAACAGGATTGAAGAATTAAGATACACTCACGCTCAGAAGGCTTAGTGGTTTATACAGCTGGAGGACTAAAACGGTATCATAGAATCAAAATCTGAATCTCCGAATCTCTACACAATTCCTAAGATGCATAAAACCAAGGTCGTCGAGTAGAGATGTACAGTTTGCTATGACTTTCTCTACAAAATGTAAATGTGAATGGCGTGTTATTTGTGGACGCTCTTTAACTGATGTGGTTCTCAGCGTCCCATTCTATACTGGGCGTGAAGGACCGCTTAATTTTGCTCAGAGCCTCGACACTAAATCTACGACACTGGACCAACGGCTTTACTTCCCTTCCGAAGGAAGCCACCCGAAAAAAATCCATCGTCCTCCGCCGGGTTAGTGTATAGAGAAGGTATTGTTATTGCAGCCAAAAATTCGATACCGCGAAGTATATGTTTTGAGACCCCGAATCCAAAAAATGCTTTTTAGAAAAATGTCCGTGTATGTGTGTCTGTCTATGTCTGTGGGCAGTACAGGTCCAAAACGAAAAGACGGAAGATACCAAACTTAATATCTTCCATGGATGCGACACGAAGATTTTCAAGAAAACTCCCCCACTCCCAACTACCCTTTACATGGAACATTTTTCGAACATTTTGATTTTGACTAAAATACCTTATGATTAAGATATTTTTATGACAAGCGAAATGTATATCTTGAATTTTCCGAGAATAGCCTCTGAAAAGCTCTTCATTCTGGATGACCTTTGTATATCTGGCAAACCGTAAGAAACATACAAAAACTGTAGATCCCGTTAAAAGACACACACTAACGATACGACATCCTCATGCTCATTACTGTTCAATATAAGTCATTTCGCACAGTTAGTATGCTAATGAAAGAACTGTCATCACCACTTTGGGACTGTTCGGAAAGTTTTCATAAGTAATACCACGAGAATTTTCATCTTTTTTATTTTCTCTACGCGCACCATGTATATAGTGCATAGAGAAGGTATTGTATTGCACCCAAAAATTCGATACCGAGATTTCACCGCTAATATATATTTTGAGACCCCCTGAATCTGGCGTGTGTCTGTCAGTGTGTGTGTATGTGGGCAATGTAGCTCAAAAACGAAAAGTCCATTAAATACCAAACCCAGTATTTAAGTTAAGTATCTTCCAAGGATGCGACACGCAGATTTATAAGAAAATCCCCCCACCTCCAACTATCCTTTACATGGAAAACTTTCCTAAAATTTCGATTTTCTAAAAATTGGCTCTAACTATTTTGATTAAAATATCGTATATTAAAGATATTTACATGACAAATAAAATGTATATCTTGAACTTTCTGGGAACAGCCTGTAAAGACTTCTTTATTTTGGATGAATTTTGTGGAATTTTGCATAACTGGTAAACCGTAAGAAATAGACAAAAACTTACTACACAAAAAAAAGTAGATTTGATTAAAACACACAATTACGTTTTCGTGGAGCTGACTGTTTTTGAGATATTTCTTGTAATTGATTTCAGTTTTAAAATACTTATACTTTTCTCATACAGGAACTAGTGAACACGGCCACTCAAAGAAATGGATTTCTAAACCACACCACCACATTTTAAAGCATTTGACTGTCGGTTTAGCCTAGTGTGTTCTTTTATTTCCCTTCTACTTTGAAAGCAAGTAATAAGACTATTTCTGCTATATTTGTTTTTCTCGATTAGCATGAAGTAAATAGAATATACGTTTTTTTATCAATAATTTGTTGCAGAGATGTAGAGAAAGTCGTATAAATGGAACACATCAGATTTGTTTTATTGTAGCTTAGCGTCCTTTAACCTGGTTGGTTACATCGAATGATGATTGAAATTAGTGAAATGATGCTCAAATGATTTCGGGATATAAGGAACTTAAATATGCTCGACTTAGGATAAGGGAACTCACCATAGGCGAGATACAAACTCGTGACCTCTTGGATGTGAGAAGACGCCCTACCATCAACTACCCATGCGGGCTTGTGAATCCACTTAAGAGATGAAAACACGATTTGTATTTGATAAGGTAATTCAGCGAAATAAACTATTAATAATTTATAATATATAGGAAGGGAGATTTTTATGATTTTAATACTTACATTAGTTCTCAAATGGTAGATGACGCATTCGACCATGTTTATTTACTGGATATTATTTTTTCTTTCTTCACTGTCTCATGAATGGCGACCGTGATTACAGCCAATGTACGAATATCGATAGCAACAATAGAAATTAGGAACAATTATTATATTTTGGCTTTTAATAACTAATACACGACATTATTTTATTTCAGGGTGTTGCATTCATCTCAACCTTAAGAAATGCAAATGATGATTATTTTTACTGCTTTTTTTAACTAAATACATTATGAACTGGATAAAACCTTAAATAAACAGTGTAACTGAATTAATTTAAAGTACAATTGTGGAACTTCTAGTTATTAAAAGTGAAGGTTGGCCGACTGGATTATCACCTTGTTTGGATGGATGGGGGTGGATGTGGATGGATGTGGATGGATGGACGGACGGACGGACGGATGCACAGATTTTAAAAGGGACATTGTATTGTCAAACCTTCATTTTGCTTTCTAGCGAACTGTTTCATAACTAAAAAAATAAAATGTATCGACAAGTTTACTGCCGCTATGCCAGCACTCCTGTAAGTTTTACTATTGAAATTAGCACAGTTAGGTAGAGCTGTAAAAGAGCCTTTGATGTTAAAACCAATCCTTTACCCATAAATTTGTTACATAACTGGCTTTTACTGTCTAAATGTATGGGACTACGTTTGGCAACTGCGCAACGCTCTCACATTTAGAGAGAAATTGAGTATTACCGTAGTACTGAAAAAGTTAACGTGCGCTTTATCTTTGTTAATATAAAACCTCTCAGATACGCACTGATTAATCTGGGAAGTTTTGTAATGCACCAATGAGCGCGTCACTTTAGCCAATGAATGCGCAGAAATCACAAATGACAGAAAGACGTTAACTACGCGTGGAGTAAAAACAGCGTAGCCACGTCTTCGCTGTTTTCTCACTCACTCATTTCATTCGTGTAATTTTCTTGTGAACCTCACAGGTGCAAGCAGTGTTTACTATGTGTTCTTAAATATTTGGAGGCCTTGGGACGTATCTAACTTTGATGCTAGAAACAATAGTAATGCAGCTAGTAGTGATATTACTGGTGATAACAGTAATAAGGTTGCACGGAATCTTCCCATTACGACAAAAAAGAAGGGCATCAGGGAACCAAAGTTAGGGAAGGTTTATACTTTCACCTGTGACATAGCTCGTAGTAAGGTGCATAGATTTTATAAAAGAGAGCAGGCACCAAGTGCTATAATTGCTGAATGAACTTCAAACCTTGTGCGATTTTCCATACAAAAGGGGTTCGCTTAATGAGTTGTTAGTGCATTTAGGGTTCCGCTTTCGCACGTTAAATAAGAGGCGCGTGATTGTAGAATCAGCAAGACTTGTGACATGGAGATATCGGTACTTGAGTAGACCAACTATTTCAGACAGGAAGGGTATCATGATACTCATGATGTGAGAAAGGTTGAGATGACGCAGTTGCATTTGCTGCCTTCCAGCGCCTGTGTCACGTGGAAAAAGAATCATGATCTTGCAGGGTTGGATTCAGGGCTGCTTATATTTGTCTTCTAAAAATATTCGGGAATCCTTGACTGATTCACAACTGAGATGAATGCTTGAATATTTGAAGTTTGGTTCAAGAACATACTTTTGAAAAACATTCTTCCTAAGAGTGTGTTAAATAATGCTAGTTATCATTCCATGCTACAGATCAAAATTCCCACCATATCCAGCAGAAAAGACGAAATGATCAGATTCATGGAAAAGCATAATTTAAATTTACCCAGTCCAGTTCCTGTAAAAGTCGTGCTTTTGGAGAAAATTCGGGAAACCAATATACAGAAAGATGTAATAAACGAAACGGCGAAACATCTTGGCTATGAAGGTCTCACATATCACCGTTGTCTCAATCCGATTGAGCTGATATGGGCACGCCTTAAACATGCCGTAAGAAAGCGGAATGTGACTCCTTGTATAAGTGACAGTGTATGCAAAGTGTTGAGAGAATGTAAACTCGAGTGTGTGGGAAAAATATGTTCAGCACACCATACAACAAGAGCGACAATTTCAACTGCGTTTGTGATACAAGTGAGTGAAAATGATAGTGACAGCGAGGAAGGCGAAGACACAGCGTAACGTAAGTAGAAAAATGTGGTTAGGTATTATCAGCACTGTGTAGTGTTCTCATTGAACTTAAAAAGAATCTTGTTGCTAATGTTATCATTCACTTTGTGTTCTAGGAAATAAATGTTCGTGCGCGTAACGCATGTTTACTTGGAGAAAACGTGACAACGTTACTTTCTGCGTCACTGAATGTCTGAAATCTTATCGCTGCCTTTGATGCCGACGATGTTAACCTTTTCAGAAGAACAATAATATGTTGACATAATAACTGCCTACTTCGCCATCTGCCAGGTTTGTCAGTGTTTCAATTGTGTTGATTTCGAAATGGAGCCTTCAGAACAGTTTCTTTTCATTATTATTTTTTTTTGTACAATTCAGGAATAATTAGATATGCTGCTTACGATGCCAAAGTTTAATGCAATGCAGGTGAAGCCTAACATTTTATAGGGAATAGTTTCCTAACAGATGCAGTCATTCAGTTAGTGCAAGCGAAATTAGGACAAAATAGGCTAGAAGGAACTTATGCTTGCATTGACTCTAATAGCGCTTATTTTGAGCATCTGCTCTAAATTATAGCTCTCTTGTTGTCCAACGGTTTTTGACTCCTAATACATTTCTTGAATAGTAAATATACTGCTTTGTTTTATTTCCACGGTGCACCTGGGTAAGTTACTTAACATTCGGATTACACCACTTTTATTATTTTCCCTAGCACGTATGTGCAATGTACAAAGTAGATAGAAAATATATAATATTCAAACCTAAAATCCGATATCGAGATTTCACCGAAATACATGCTTTGAGACCCCCTGAACTTAAACATGAGAATTTTTATAAAAATGTGTGGTGTGTATGTATGTGTGGACAATATAGCTCAAAACGTAAAGTCGGTTAAATACTAAACTCGGTATTTAAGTTCAGTATCTTCCAAGGATGTCACACGAAGATTATCAAGAAAATTCCCCCACCCCAACTACCATTTACATAAAACATTTTCGAAAATGTTTATTTTCTCAAAAATGGCTCTAACGATTTTGGTTTAAATGTCATATTTTTAATAAATATTTAATGACAAAGGAAATTTATATCTTGAATTTTATGGGAGTAGCCTCTGAAGACTTCTTCATTTTTTATGACTTTTGTATTACTCGTAAACTACAAGGGATAGTTAGAAAACTTACTACATACAAATGTTAGTCTCATTAAAACACAATTTATCATGAACACTTTTTTTTCTGGAGTTAATCGTTTCCCGAAATAGATTCCTTGTTACTGGTTTCAATTTTAAACTACCTACTTAAACTTTTCTCAACTAGGAAGCCAACTGTTTTTTCATCTCTTTTGTTTTACTCCCGGGCATGCGAATGAGAACAAAATTTCAATTGTTTCACATAGCGATACTTTTTTTTTTTTAAAAAAAATTGACTATCGCGTTAGCCTAGTGTATTCCCTTTCCCTTCTATTTAACAGGAAGCAAGTAATAAGACAACTTTTGGTCATGTTTATCTCAATTAGCATAACGTAGATGGAATAATATTTTGTAAGGAAAGTCTGTTAGTGAAACAGTTAGAGAAAGCCATGTGAATGGAATACATGGGAATTTTTTATCTCAATATCAGACTAAATTATGTTTTTGCGTTTGTTACCGTTTCACACAACCCGCTCATGGGCATATCAGCGAAGTTTCTGGAGGCCAGCGTGAAAGAAAGTCATCCCTCCCGTTCTTAACTGAAGTACTATCTGTCAGACGAAAGAATTTCTAGGGGAAGTCGCTGGTGTAGCAAGGCATGGTTTAGGGTGATCAGAGAATATAGTGCAGTACAGTCTGACCATCAAACATCAGCACAGCGCACGTAAACAGAAATAAACTATACGATCCACAACAGCTTAAGCTTGCTGTTTTCTTTATTACTAATGAATATTAATGTTCTACTTTGTGAGCGTGTGACTATGCGCGGCGGTGTTTACATGTTGACTTGATTCGAACCCGTTCACTGTAATAGACTCAACTGCTGCATTTCAGTATTGCAAAACTGTACAGGGCATGCACCGGGAGAGATGACGTAATACCGCTTAGCTGTTTTGTTTACGTAAGCTTCCACTCGTGGCCGTCTGCATTCATTCTTCAGCTGATAAAGTGATAAGATAACAAACACAGACACCTGGCAACCCCAGTTTTCGGACATTGTTCCGAAACAATGCTAGTAAACAATCGTAGGTGTGAGCGATTGTGTGGTATTATCCGTGCAAGTAGACGAGAGCGGTGTCAACATGATGTGCAGTGGCATGATCTGATTGCTGCAGTCGGCCGACAGCCGATATCCTCGTGCGTTTACATACCCATGGCTATCGCTTCAAGTCTCCGCCTCTTTCCCCCACTCCTTGTACTGCGCAACTTGACATCTATTTGCAAGGATAATACTACCCGTTCCATCTCATGTTGCCGATGGCAAACGCCATCACTAACTGTTGCGGCATACACTGGACTGGCATTGTAGAAAATCAGTGTGCATTATACGAGAGTTCAAGTATAGAGATGCTTTAAGCAACTGTGTTCTTATTTTGTACACAATTCCCCATCATAACAGTGCTGACATTACAGTAATTGAGTTGTATAAATCCGTTAAATATTGCATATTGTCTAGTGTTAATGACATAAATGCCCAGCATTACTCGACGGACTGTACCATGCGTTTGACCTCCGCAACTCACTTCGTGAGTTCACAGCAACACTAGCGACACCGACATCAGCGGTAACCTGAGCTGGAACGGAAAAACACATTAGTAAACAAACAAAATGTTTGCTTCTTTAGTCCTACTCTGTTACCGTACATGCAAATAACGTTTTCGTTAAATTTTAACTGTCTCCTTCCCATTAACAGTAGCTGCATTTTCAATTTGAATTAGTCTCATTTGAGTCTATCATCACAGAAAGTAATATGTGCGTTCATACTCCTTATAATCTATATTATGTCCAGTATATGTCCAATAAGGTTTCAGGTCCTATAAGGATGTCATAAACGGAAGGCTCTAGTTGCATTAAAGGATGTGAAGGGGAAGGTTAGAGAACATTAAATACTACCTCTCCTCATGCCAGACGTGGTGTAATGATTACCATGCTAACTTCATACACCCAAGGTAGCGGGTTCAAACCCGGAGGTGAACGATGGATTTTTTTCGGGCCTAAAAATCCTTAGCATGGCTTCCTTCGGAAGGGTCCGGTGTCGTACATTTATGGTACGTAAAAGAACCTCAAGCCTAATAGAGAGACCTCTAAGCAAAATTAAGTGGTATTTCAGGCCCAGTATAGAGTGGGACGCTGAGAACCACAGCAGTTAAGGAACGTCCATAAATAACATGCCATTTCATTTCAGACAGGTAGCGGAATTTCCGCTAAATTTGGCGGATTTTACACACAGTCAACAGGTGAAATTTCACATTTAGCGGTCAACTGATATTTTAACGGACTTATAGACAATAATCTTTTTCTGTTTTACTCAGAACTATATCATTAGAAACCACGTTTGGTAGGATGGATCTGCAAATTAAATTCACTACTTCCTATTTCAATCATGAAATGTGCACATTGCACAATATCAAACGAAACATGACCTCTACACATCCTCTACATAGGAATACCTACGTGCCGTGCGAGAAATATTTATATGTAATAAAGTAAACATACACACGTGATTATTGGAACATGAGTCGGCCATATAATTGTCACCAATGGCATGATATCGCTTATGCCCCAATTACTGTATAGGAACGTTCCAAGATACCATTATTACTAACTACAGCTATTGTGAATGCATGACCACAATGAGAGCTGGTCTTAATTATCTGGTTAAGTGTTGCTATGACTACGAATTGCCAGATGATGTTCTCGAAATCGGCGCCATGAGATCGTATGCCAGACATATCTTCCACCCGACCCCAGTACTTCACACGGGAGGTATCCTATCAAGATCAGGAGGAAAATGAAATACCGTGGCTTGACTTATATTAATAAGGTGAGTGATTATTTAATGATAATGTCATTATTATTATTTTATAATAACAATAACATTATTATAATAACTAATGAGGATCGCAAAATTTGTTCTTAAACTATCAGAATATTGAAATTTCACTTTTAATAAGATGACAAATAACAATAATGTACATATATTTAGCTGATTTTAAAGGAATTTTAACTTCGATTGAAGGAAAAAATATTTCTGTTCTGGCAACGCTGCGCCAGTACGAATATCGTGCGTATTATCAAAATAAGCAGGCTTAAGTAGGAGTACATTGAAAACTATCCGCCTCTAGCATAGTGTTTCCCATTTAGGTATGCCATCGCCAAATAGATATCTAACCTACTACAGCCCCGAGGATTCACGTTTGTAAGTATATAACAACCAATGTGAATCGTACGTTATTTCGGCTTTTATGTCGTCTGACTCCTCTTTTTCTTCTTAGTTCATGCCTACACTAGTCTCTTCTTTCTTCCACCTTCTACCTTTCTTTCCTAGACGTTTCTTGTAACTTGAGGTGACAAGTATGTGGGGGATGGTCAACGATGAACACCTCCTTTTGTTTCTCGGCTTGAAGTTCGTTGGAGATTCAGGATTAGGCGATCTCAGGGTCGAAACTCTTCGTTAATGTCTTGACTCCGGCTAAAAGAGGAAAATTGAATAATACAAAATTGACTGGTTCGAAACGATGATTAATCTAACATGCCTTTGACTTTATTTTGTACGAATCTTACAATTTCATAATTTCTGGCCTATTTGGAATTACACTTCCTCGCGCTGGTCTTTATAAGAGTAACTTAGATTCTTACCGGTGTAAAGTTAACTAGCAGCGACGTGGGGTCTTCGCGTGTTATGACGAACTAGTGCCCTGACTTATTCGAGGAACTCAATTTATATTAACTACAACCCATGATGAGTTTGCCAGTTAGAAAACCTGATGCTTGACTAGGATTAGTGGACATTTTTGTTTAAATTTAAAGATTATTTTCTCATTGGCTCAAGGGTAGCGTTAGGAAGCCTTAAGCGTGGCGGAATGAGTTGGTGCCACTATGTCGGAGGGCCAGATGTGAGAGAGTTACACTCTTCGAGAAAATTAAATTTCACCTATATATTCTGCTTTACCGAGAAACAGATTTAAATGACATCACTATTTATACCTCAATATACCTAAAATGGGCCAATTGAGGAGCTACTTGATGGAGAAGTAGCGGCTCCAGGTCATGAGGACCGCATTAACCGGCCGGGGGGATTCGAGGCGCTGACCACGTCTCACCCTCCAATACTGCACCCCATCCATGACGTCTGTAGTGGACCGAGATGGGGGACGCAGCGGCCGGGCGGTAGGCCAAGGTTCCCCGTGAGCTGTCGTGCCATGGAGTATACCTAAAATATAAACAGATGCTCGGTAATGTACTAGCTTTTCAATGGTATGATTATATGGTTTGTATTCTAAATATTACAGATTTATATTAATTTGGATAATGGTTTTTCATTAATTATTGCTAAATTACTATTTAACTACTTCTTTTTGGTCGGCATGGTATACCACCTCAATCTCATTGGCTTTCTGACCTTATTTTTTTTCGGTTAACTCTTTTGTTGTTGTCATATTTGAGATAGAGAAACGTTTTCCTTCTTTTAGTTTCTCTGCATAACTAGTAGTAAATTGTTACAGCTGTAAGGAACCTTTGTCTACAGGGTGGTCTAAAAGCTGTTGTGTGGACAGACTTCCTCCAAGGAGTGGTGATGGTGGTAGCCAGTATAGCTGTCATTATTCTCGGAGTTATCCATGTTGGAGGAACAAGTTTAGTGTGGGAAAGGAATGTCCAAGGAGGACGCATTCGTTTCTTTGAGTAAGTCTAAATGTTCTGCTTAACCAATATTTTAAGCATTACATCCTTACCACAAGTAGTTTTAATTTCGAAACTGAAGCAATGATTATTCGTTCACTTCTGTTTAGGGTGGCAATGTGGTGCTAACTCCTCGTGAAGAAAATAATGATTCTTTGATAGGATTTTTAGTTTCTCTATCACGTAGATTCCTATTCGCAGAGAAAGTGTTGTATTCCAGCCAAAATTCGGCATTTAAATTCATATTTGGAATCCCACTAAACCAAAAATCATTTTTAAGAAAAATGGAAGTGAGATACGAGATAAACAGTCAGGCATACAGATGGGTGGATGGGTGGATGGATGGATGGATGGGTGGATGGATGGATGGATGGATGGATGGATGGATAGATGGATAGATAGATAGATAGATGGATGGATGGATGGATGGATGGATGGATGGATGGATCGATGGATAGATAGATAGATAGATAGACAGACAGACAGACAGACAGATAGATAGACAGAGAGATAGAGTGGGAGGTGGGTAGTGTAGGTTGGGTAGGTTGGGCCGCCAGGGCCGGCAGGCTGGCAGGTGCATAACTCAAGCACGAAATGTAGGATAAATACCAAGCTTGGTATTTAAATTTAATGACTTCCAAAGATGCCACACAGGTTTACCAAGGAATTCCCCTGAATCACTTACCCTTGTGCATGATTTATTTTCTCAAAAATGGCTTGAACAATGTCATTGAAATAACATATTGTGACATATATTTTTAAATTATGTGACAAATATACATTTATAAGGTTCGGGATGTTCAGAACAAAATTTAAATGGAACTAGAACTTTTTTCAGCTCATTTCCCGGACCCCCTAGGGTCATATGAGTTTAAGGAAGCAATATACCAAATGTTCGTATCAATATGTGGATTGAATCTACAAAGCATTGTGACACCGCCTACGTTATTGCCGAAAGAAGCACATGATCAGCATACTCTACACTATTTAAAATTAAGGCTTTGTACGTACATTCTTTGTTCTTTAACTTGTCTAGTAGTAGCCTGTGACATATTATGTGTACAATTATTTTTAATTTTATTTTAGCTACTAAACTTTAACCTGGTTGGTCATATCGGACTATGAATGAAATTGGTAAACTTATGCTCACATGATCTCAGGGCCCATGGAGCTTAAAGTTACTCGACATTCGTATCCTCAGGATAAGGAAAATCCACGAAAAGAAACCTTAACCCGGTAACTCACCCATACTAGATTTGAACTCTTGACTTCATGAATGTGAGGTAGACACGCTACTCCCACATGGGCGTGCTCAACTTTGACACAGACCCTAGTCACAACCAAGGTAGAAACGTCGGATCTCCCCATCACCCAAGCATTGTCATGCTGCTCAAAAGGTTAACATGAGCGGCAGCAAACGCTGCGATAAGATTGCAGTTTTCAGTGACACAGAAAGCAACGTTGTCACGCTTTCTCCAAGTAAACTCGCATTGCACGTATAGATATTTATTTCTTAGTTATTATCTCACAAAGTGAATAACATCACTAACAATATTCATAAGTGCAACGAAAATACTCTACAGTGCTGATAATATCTAACCACATTCTCTACTTACATTCGCCTTCCTCGCTGTCACTGTCATTTTCACTCACTTGAATCACAAACGAAGCATTGTCGTCTGAAACATCCCGCAGTTAAAACTGTCGCTCTTGTTGTATGGTGTGCTGAACACATCTTTCTCATACACTCAAATCTATATTTGGTACACATCCTCTCAACACTTTGCACACACGTCACTTATAGAAGGAGTCACATTCCGCTTTCTTACGATGGTTTAAGGCGTGCCCATATCAGCTCAATCGGATAGAGACAAGAGTAATCTGGTGGTAACCTGAGGACTTCATGGCCATAATATTTTGCCATTTCCCTTATTACATCTTTCTGTTCCCCGAATTTTCTCCAAAATCACAGCTTTTATAGAAACTGGATGGGTAAATCGAGAATGATAAGGTATCTAACACATGATCTAAAACAATAGTTATAATTAAATTATCTAACACAATAACACTGTTTTTCAAAAGTGTGTTCTTGAACCAAGCTTCAAATATTTCAGCATTCATCTCGTGATGTGATTCAGTCAAAGACTCCCGAATATTTTTAGACAAATATAAGCAACCGTCAATCTCTGAACAGGAAAATGAGTTTAAAAATCTTATATGTTCCATTCATATGACCTCTGCCTGTTCGGCATATAAACTATTCTTACAAAAGATTATTATTTTATCGACACCATGGTAATCGAGATAAACATTAAACGGAATTGTCTCATTACTTGTTTCCTTGTAAGTAGCACGGCGACATGGGAATACACTAGACTAACATGATAGTCAACAGTTTTAAATGCTATCGCCATGTGAAACAATTGAAATTTTGCATGAATAGGAATAAAACAAAAGAGGTGTGAAACGAAAGATGGCTTCCTGTTTGAGAACGTTTAAGTAGTTTAAAATTAAAACCAATAACAAGAAATATCTTGGAAACAGATAACCATAGAAAAATAAGTACACAAATATACAATTAATATAAAAGTTGTATGATATAAATTCTGTTTTAATAAGATCTACATTTTTGTAGAGCAAGTTTTTGTCTGTCTCTTACGGCTTACCAGTTACACAGAAATAATCCAGAATGAAGAGGACTTCAGAGATTATTCGCAGAGAAAATATATACATTTCGTTTGTCATGAAAATATCTTAAACGTATGGTATTTTTACCAAAATCTTCATGTTATATCCTTGGAAGATACTGAACATAAAATACCAAGTTAGGTATTTAACCGACTTTTCGTTTTAGAGCTATGCTGTATATATACACACACACACACACACACACACACACGCCTTCGATTTTTTTAAATGTTTCTTTTCCCTTTTTATTTTATTTATTTTTTGTGATTCAGGGTGTCTCAATCGCATATTTCCAGTGAAATCTCGTAATCGAGTTTTTTTTTGGTTGGAATACAATATCTTCTCTGTCTACTGTGTACATTCTACATGCATGCTATAGAAATTAAAAATGTTTCACCTACATAAAAGTCTGTTAAATATTAAAATTATTATATGTTTAGTTTCAGTCTTGGGCTTCCAAGCATGTGGCACGAAAAATGACTCAAACTAGCGTTATTAAAGTAGCATATGCTGAAGATACGAGGATCATCCGATAAATAAGTTTCCCTACTTTTTTCTCTGGAAACAACACGTTTTAAAATTAAGTTGGTACTGTAGAAACTTTCATTGGGGTATGGTAGTTGCGCTTGATCTTCAACAGCACGTGCTTGCTCCGCGTTCGTCAGTACGGCGCCAGCTGCCATGGAGCTACCACTTGAAAGCGCGTCCGCTAGTTATCTCCGTTCTGTTATTCGATTTTCCACGGCGAAAAATGAATATCCATCGCCATTTAGTGTGTGTTTATGGTGAAGGATGCACGAGCATCCAGACGGTTCGTCGCTGGTGTTCATGGTCCCTCCGCTCCCATCTCTTCACCAGTCGCAAGCCGCTTGCATCCAAGCTGAGACTTGAGTTGTGGAAAGAGATGGAAATCACTCATAGCAAGATCCGGAGAATAAGGTGGATGGAGAAAAAAGTCCCACCTGAAGTTCTGCAGCAAACATGGGATCCATTTTGAACAGACTTTTCGATTCTGCAAGACATCTGACAAGATTGTCACAATAGAGGAGCGTCCAATTTCCGTACCAGGAAGCAGTCTATTCATTATCTCATCAATACTGATGCGTTGATCTTCGTCCACCTCATTCGGAACTGCAACAGTGTCTGCATTGCCTGTAGCGGTAACGGGCCTGCCGCTGCGTCTTCATCATGCACATTTTGTCGTCCTTCCAAGAACCATGAACGCCAGCGGCGAACCATCTGGATGCTCATCATAAACACACACTAAATGGCGTTGAATATTGAGAGCCGTTTCATTTTTCGCCATAAAAAAGCGAATAACAGAACGAAGTTCACAAGCGGGCACGTTTTCAAGTGGTAGCTCCATGGCAACTGGCGCCATACTGGTGAACGCGGAGCAAGCACGTGCTGTTGAAGGTCAAGCGCAGCCACCCTACCCCAATGAAAATTCCTACAGTAGCAACTTAATTTTAAGACACGTGGTTTGCGGAGAAATAAAAACGTTTTATTGGATGGCCTTCGTATCTGCATGACAATCGAAATACATGTTGAAATTTTCTACGAAAAGCCCTTGAAGTTCCCTTTATTCTAATCAGTGTTTGTATAATTGGTAAACCGTAAAACTATATTGTATGTTTGGTTTAAAAAAAGATAGTTTAGTCATTTCCAGTTAAGTGGAATAAACTCAGTGACATTAGCTTTGAGTCTCTAGTATATAGGTAGCCCGATACACAGAACTTTGTATCACTAAACTATATGGCTCGAAAAAGTTGTTAAGATATGCAGTACTTTTAACTAGAGGGTCATCCAGAAAGTGACAGACGATTTGGCATAACTAAATAATAACGAAAGTTATCAATACAAAACTTTATTTACAAAGTTACAGTACCTTACTCTATTTTTTCAACGTAATCGTCCTTGTTATCAAGGTCACGTGGTACCGGCTTTTCAATGCAGATATAATACTCTTGGACCACTAAATATCTGAGGCAACATGTCACTGTTTCTTTGAGGTACTCATCGGTTGGGAAGTCTTTTCCATCCAAAAAGTCATGTACGGCGTCCAAAGCGAATCACCGGTTTTTCTCGATTATTTTGTCAACAGTTGCTTTCAACTCCTCCATAACGATGACAAAGCCCAATCCGGTCTTTATCGTACACACTGGTTCTTCCTTTATTACTCGTAAATTATGCGCCATTTTCTCACTGAAGATTCGTTCATTGTTTATCACCATACAATTGCGTTATTTGCCTATAAAATTCGGTTGGCCGAACATTTTGTGCATTTAAAACAAACGAGTAAGCTCTTTGACGGTAGAAAAGTATAATATCGGCATTGAAAAATTGGTACCACGAGACAATACGTATCTTGAGAGAATGGAGTTTACGTTGAGAAATAGAGAAAGGCACTGTAACTTTGTAAATAAAGTTTTGTGTTGATATGTTTCGTTATTATTTAGTTATGCCAAAACGTCTATCACTCTCTGGATGACCCTCGTACACTGTGTATTAACGTGTAACTTTAAATCATAAGATTTCAGAAAACTTTTTATGTAAACATTTGTAAATTCTTTTCATACCATTGACGAATATAAACCTATGAGCGAGTAGATCCATTATTAACAGACTCTGCAGTTCTTCAATGATACATTCTAATGCAGTAGCAATAAAGTATAATTCAACGCAATTCTTATTTCCAGGGTGTCACCCTCCCCTTTGGTGAGGATGTCGTTCTGGACTGTCGTGATTGGCAATACCATTTCCTGGACGTCAAGTCATGCGATTAAGCAAGCAATTGTGCAGAAGTTTCTTTCTTTGCCTACATATTCTCATGCGCTTAGGTAAGAACTACAACTAGATAACATTTTGAAAATGATATAGGGCGATGCAGATCTCTTTACGAATTTTGTAAATGATGTCTATTAGAATTATTAACACATTTGGTTACTTACCTCATCAAAGTTGCTAGTAACTTCATTCTAGTGCAAGGAACGAATATTTATTAATTCTTAAATTCAAAAGTATTTGTTCTCCATCGTGTTACTTCTGTGTTATTCCAGCAGATTAATAGCGTGCGCTAAAAACTGAACCTTTGAGTATATTCCAAGATGAGAGGATTGCAGCTTTACTTGTATGTACTTATACACTATATTATGTATCGGCGACGAATTATTCAAAGGGTACAAGCTGGATTCGAACCCTTGGTGACCTAACATCAAGTGAATGGCGTGAGTCTGTAAAAATGACAACTAACGTATCCGCCGTGCATTCCATACCGGTAGATCACAAGACAACAAACAGCGAAGCCACAGAGAGATAGAAACGCTTACATACTTTTTGGGATCTTGCCCACATGAAGAAGTATTACGCAACTCTCGCCATAACAAAATTCGAACTGCGAACAAAGAACTATAAAGTCTTCGAAGAAGTCCATGGTCTGCAAACCAGCAGTAGCACAAGAAGAATTGATATGATTGTAATTTGAGAAGACACAAAAATAGGATTTATCATAGACCCCACCATTAGATTTGTAAAGCTCAAAGGACAACCACAAGACGTCGACAAAGAGAAAACCTACAATTCCATACTTCAAGGTAAAATTCGATCTAAATATTACAGAGATAATTGGTTTGATGGTCGGGGCACCATTCCTTTACATTTTTTCAATACCTGGAGAAAGTTTGGACTGAAGGAGGAAAAACAAACAAACAAACATACAAACAAACAAATAAATAAATAAATAAATAAAAAATTCCATATCTGCCATGAGAGGTTCAATTTCTCTTATTCGAAATGATTTGCATAATACAATTTTTTAGCATTTTTGCGGTATATATTCCTTGCCTATAAATTATTTATTTTATGTCAATTTTATATTATGTTTCATAGTCCTTTTGCAACTTTTGGTTTCCTTTTCGATTGTCATACGATGAAAAACTGTTGCTATTGAGTTATCTTTATAGAGGAGCTTCAATTTTATTATCTGTTACTTTTTTCTTTTAGATAGTTTGTCTGGTTTACTCTGTGTTTGTTGGCAGCCCATAGGTACGGGGAGTTGTTATTGTTTCAATGAATAAATAATACCTAACCTTCAGATCCTCGAAAGCAATGTGAACACGTAGACACGCAATAGAAACTGCGTTGAGGGTGTTGTTGGACTACAGAAGGTAAGATAAACTGTGAATAGATTTTAAAAGCTGTACATCTTGGTATGGATTTATATGAAACTTTTATAGTGATTGCATTTATATGTATACCAAAGTTCACTCCGATTGGATAAATATTTTGAAAACTATAAATCATTTTAGTAGTAGGGAAAGGGGGATCCGAGGACTCAAAGGATGCCGCCCATGTAAAACATCATGTACATATGTAACACTTAAGATAAACATCAGCCGACAGACCACCCTCATAGCGCTGCCTCTTTGCCAAGACAACAGTCTAAAAGCTTCCCCATGTACCTGTCAATCAAAGTATGTGCTGCCGGCTACTACCCTCTCCCCCTTTGCCAAACCACCTGTCTAAAAGATTTTACTTGCAGGGCTCTTAATCACTTGAACAATCGTCTTTCACATTCACAGATCAAATTCAATTTAATCGATTGACCACGCCCACTCGAATTTCTAATTTTTGAGCTACAAGGCTCATCTGCATATCAAATCGATCTAGTTTTTCACGAGGAATCTGAATCTCTAATCATAAATACAAAATTCTTTTGATTTCATTCGATAGTCTCTTTTAATTAAAAACACGTAGGATTTCTCTATCTCTGGCAATTCGAGAGCTACAAGGCTCATTTGCATGACAAATCAGTCTAACTTTTCACAAAGAATCTGAATATACAAACATATTTCAACTGTCATGGCGAAAAAACTCGATAAAATTACTGAGTGGAATATTTGATATAAATTATTAGATATCAATTGAACATGCGTTAGCGGTAATATTTTTGCAAGGAATTATAACACTCACACGATTGAACATGTTAAAAGCTTTATTATTCAATACCAACATATGAAATGAAAAATAGCAAGAGAGAATTGCTTTTATAAAACCTACTAACTTATCACATCAAAACCAATATGGCAGCGAAGTGATTGTGTTTCCAACGAGCAGAGGGCACCTCAACTGGGAATTCAATCTGAGACCTCTCGAACACTGAGAATGCCAGCACCATTACAATTCCAAACATTATAAATCTTAATATCCGTTCTTACACGAGGACCTACATTCGACTTTCAGTGAGGTTGCAATCATATGACTTTACGACTATGTATAATTAAACAACGGGAAAAAATATCGATTGTAGAACACAATTATAACAGTCGATATAGCTAAAATACACGTACTCGTTACCTCAGCGTGCAAGCTAAAGAAGAGCTATGAACAGGCGCTTGTAAACATCATTTTCAATCTACAAAATACTATACGATTTTAAATACCTCGAAAGCGGAATGAAATCATTTTGAAACTAAATGAGAACCTTTAAAAAATGTAATATAAAATTACTGTTCTTAGTGGAGTATTCAGGGAGACCCCGTAACGCTTATGTAACCTGATAATTCACTTATGCCAGAGAAGTTGCCTTCCTTTCTAAGCGTCTTCATGATGCGCTTTCATAGTAGCTCCACAGGCAACGAGTGTTTTTTTTTTTTTTCTTAGAAACCAGACAATCCACTTAGGCGGAAGAGGGTAGATGGTGTTTTTAGTTTAACAAATATATGAATGGTTTTGTACCAGAACACATAGTCAACCACACCCCACTTCGGTTTGAAAGCATTTTAAGGTTGAATAGTTCACGAGAACAAATATACTATTTTGAACCCTCGTTAAGTGTATCGCTCTGGTTAAGCTTAAAAGCGTGTATAGTTTATTTTAAATCAAGATGCAATGATATTTTCTGACGGATTCTACTGTCAAGTCCGACGATGTATATCTATCAATGTTTTGAATCTGAGACAGAGAAAAATAGAATACACCCCTTCCACCTGCCATGGTAAGAAGCAGGAAATAATAATATACACTTTTGAGAATGCACAGCCCCCAAAGACGCCTTAAATATCAGACTTAGACTGAAAGAATGTTTACTAACAGACCACCCACACAGCGCTGCCTCTTTGCCAAGACAACAGTCTAAAAGCTTCCCCAAAGTATGTGCTGCCGGCTGAGGTTACAATAAAACGCCATAACACTTTTCTTATTCCTTTATCAGCCCATACCCAGCACAAGTACAAGATACACGATTGGTTAATTTTAATAAATTTGAATTACAATTACGCTAATTAAAATGTTAATAGCGGTTAAAGAATTGAGATTACAATAAAATACTATCAGACTTTTCTTGCTCATTTATCACCCTGCATCCAGTACAAGAATGAATTCCAGCTATCCCACACTCGAAAAACTTTAATTACTATTACGCCAATTAAAATGCCAATAACGCTTAGAGAATTGAAGTTACAAAAACGCTATTAGACTTTTCTTATTCCTTTATCATCCCATACCCATTCCACCGGTGCTCCATCGTCATTCATGTATCACCAGTATCACAGCCTGCGGTGCCAAAAGTAGTTAAAGTGCGCGTTAAACACTACCAAAAAATCCCATACCTAGCATAAGTATAAGATTCATGATTGATTAATTTAAGAAATTTTAATTACAATTACGCAAATTAAAATGCCAGTAACGCTTAGAGAATTGAAGTTACAATAAAAGGCTATTAGACTTTTCTCAACCCTTACCATCTCCTATTCAATACGAGCATTAGATTCTCGGTTAATTCAATAAATTTTAATTACAATTATGCCTTTACTTCAATTGAAAAATGTAAATAACAACTCCATTTGCAACGATGTAGCGAAATGGGTGATACAAATTCTTCACGAAATTACATCTACATGCTAATTACATACTTGGATTACACGCCTAGTGCATTCAAACATTATTCGTATAACTATCACAAGACATATAAAATGCTTTTATTTACGCAAATGTCAGACCTATACCAAAATATGATGTGTTCCATTCACGTGACCTTCTCTACCTCTCTGAAACAAAGTTTTGTTAAAAAGCTTGTATGTCTATTTACTTCATGCTAATCGAGTAAAAATTAGTGAAATAGTCTTCATACTTGCTTCCTTGTAAGTAGAAGCAAACTAAGGGAGTACGATAGGTTAAAGTAATAGTCATAGTCAAAAGCAGGCTGCTATGTCACTTTCCTGTATGAGAAAAATATACGTTTTTTAAACCTGAAACAAATAACAAGGATTATATCGAAAAAAAAGGGTTCACTCCACAAAAATCATGTATTTAACATAAATCGTGTGTTTTAACGTGCCCTACATTTTTGTGTGGTAAGCTTTTATCTATATCTTATGGTTTACTAGTTATAACAATTTTTTAAGAATAAAAAAAGGTCTTCAGAGATTATACTCGGAAAATTCAAGTTATACATTTTATTTGTCAGGTAAATATCTTTAATATGCGATATTCTAATCAAAATCGTTAGAACCATTTTTAGAAATAAAATGTTTCCAAAAAACGTTCCATGTAAACGGTAGTTTGGGGGGCTTTTCTCAAAAATCTTCGGATCGCATACCTGGAAGATACTAAACTTAAATACCAAGTTTGGTAATTTACCGAATTTGCGTTTTTTGAGCTATGCTGCCCAGTCACACACATATACACACCAACACACGCAAACACACAGACATGCAGACACACACAAACCTTTTTTTAAAATGGATTTTTTTATACAGAGGACCCTAAAAATATATATATTCCCAGTGAAAAATCAGCATCCGATTTTGGGTGGAATACAATACCTTCTCTATACACTATGCACATAGTACGTGTAGAGAAAGTAGAAACAACTGCTAACACAATTTGAAATCACTTAGACTGCCTACAACTAACTGAGGGATACCATACTAAAACCAACAGCTAACATGGCTTGAAATCACTTAGACAGCCTACAACTGACTCAGCAGTATTCTCTAATTTCAACACTGTAGTATAAACTATAGCTTGAAGCATCACGTACCTTGACGATTATGCATAAATAAATACCTTCAAATGAAATACCATACCAAAATAACAGCTAACATTGCTTGAAATCACTTAGACAGACTACAACTGACACAGCAGTATTCTCTAATTTTAACACTGAAGTATAAACTATAACTTGAAGCACTCACCACATAACTTGACAATTATGCATAAATAGACATCTTCAAAAAATAAATACCATACCAAAAATAACAGCTAACATTGCTTGAAATCACTTAGACAGCATACAACTGACACAGCAGTATTCTCTAATTTCAACAGAGAAGTATAATTTATAACTCGAAGCACTCATCACATAACTTGAGGATTGAGCATAAATAAATATTTTCATAAAGGGTATTTAGTAGTCACAATCGCTATGAAAGAAAGTCGCGCAAGGCTGCTCACCTCTTGGCTAACATATAACACAAGGGAAAACGGAAACATACTACCTATTACAAAAAGCGAAGCATGATCCGACCAGTTTCAGACGATAAAGAAGGCTGGCGACATTTTGAACAAAACATCCTAGCCTATCCCCTTCAGAGCTTTCTGTTAGAAAAACATCCTCGCTTGGCCCCTCTAGGCTAAGAACAGGTATACGCTTTCCAAGAAACACGATACTCTCTTCGAGAAAGAAATGGTCAGATAGTGGTATGTACTTTGGTTCCTTTAGGAAAGTGCATACCCCATTTGAACAGTTCTCCAAGAATTAAACGTATTGGTAGATAAAGATGTGTCTATTGTCTGTCATAATTAATATATACAGAATGGATTTTCTTCATTTAACGTATAATGTTATTGCTTGCGTTATGTTGAATATGATGACTGAGGTTTGGTTGTCCTTAGGATATCATACATTGATTTGTTAAATTAGCATTGTGCAACTATTTTTGTAATTTTCGGATAGAACTCTATGTTGTGTTTTGCACAATGCTGTGCAAGTATCTCATTGCAATTGTGTTTGCCGGTGCTGTGATTTGCCTTCCTGATGCAACATGCATGGCAACATCTTTTAATGATGTATATAATTCAAAGTCACGAGTCTTGTGTTAGCCATGATTATTACTATTCAAGGTTCAAGAGAAGCTACATGTCTCAGCAATGAAGTGATTGGACCAAGTCAGCGGTGTAGATAAAACATCTTCTTATGATGATGTAAATTCTCTGGTAGATCGGCTGCGATTGCTAATGTACTCGCAAGCAGCTTACAAAGGGAAGCAGTCAAAAGAAATCTTCTTGAATATGCGTGAGATGAAAGATTCTGCTGTAATAGAGCGAAAAATTGACAAATGAGGTCATATGATGTTGTAATGTATTTCTATAATGGATGTGGTGTGTCTGATGTTTATTATTGGCTATGATGTTAGATTAGTTTAGGAAGGTTAGGTTAATTTAGGTTATTTAGGTTAGGGTGGGTCAGCTAATTAAATGTTACTTATTAAGAAAATTATTGTGTGCATTGTGAAAATCGCAGGCTTTTCAGTATAAGCTTGTGACTCCCTTGCACAGCTCACTGAGAGCCTTGGGCTACTACCCTGCTGCTGCGCCTTCCATCTCGGTCCGTTACAGACGTCAAGGATGGGGTGCAGTATTGGGGAGGTGAGACTTGTACAGCGCTTCGATCCCTCTTCCCCTCCCCCCTGTCCTATTAATGCTGTTCTCACGACCTGGAGCCGCTACTTCCCCATCAAGTAGCTCCTCAATAGCCCCCCTCCAGGGACCTCTCGAGGCTGAGTGCACCCGGGTCCAAGTATCCTAGCTGGGGTTGCCCTCAAATCATGCATTCACTGTAAAATCATTTTGTATCGAACTTACTTGTACAAATTCTCTTTTGTAGAAAGTTTTGTAGAAATATATGAAGTTCTTATGTAATGCAATTTTTTTTCTCATGAAGTTAGCCAATCACCTGTAAAGTTTCTGAAAAAGTATTATAAGTAAATTAAGCTGTCGCTGTATATTATACATTTAAGAACAAGGAGAGCGAATTTTTTAAAAATCCTATCAGCCGTTTCAAGGTTCTTGATTGATTTGGTATCTTCTTTTTTTGCGAATTAGCTCGTAGTTTTTCAGACGATTCCTACCAATCACTGCACTGAGGCCTTTTCTCTAAATTGAGTTATCTGATATCTGCCTGTTCCACTTTTATAGATGGGCTTCTACCGTAAACTTGATTGGTTTTTTGGCATTTGTTGAAACTGATTTTCATGCTCGAGTTATGTATTACTTACACTCTTGTTAGAGAAGTGTGTGATAAAAGTAAAGCTGAAGAAACGGGTTATTTCCTGTATGAATGCTAGTAAACAGAAGTGCCCTCTAGATATTTGCGACTCAGCCTGGTGTTCCTGTTTTGCTGGTGTAAAGAGATATTTTCGCTCTCAACCTTAAAGCATGCAGGACGTCTATCACCAGAAATTACAATATTAAATTGTCTGATTATACACAATAATGTATTTACCTACAAGCCCTTATCACCTGTCATGTATTCGATAATTTAAATGTCTAATTATGCATAGGAATAGGATGTTGAAAATTTGTATTTGTTTTTGTGGAATAAAAACATTAGTGGGATTATATGTACATAATATTTTTATTTATAAGTATTTTCATTACATTCCTTCTTCATGTCCGTGCCTCTTCAAAATGTTTTATTTGCATTAGTTAGATTAAATAAATGTTTGCTTATAAATGTGCCAGCTTCTTTACATCTTCATTTCATTTTAAATCCTACTCATCCTTTGTTTTATTTTATTAAAAGAGTCTAGCGGCTTCGTTTTTCATGAATGCAATAATATATTATAGCACTATATTTTTCAATATATTCACAATATGCGCACTTTGTCTTTTGTGCACCTGCAGAATTCAGGGAGTCATAGGCGCGCTTTATATATGTCATGTATATACAAAGCCATTAGGATCACTGCTTTTGAGGAGCACTGGTAGTTCATAATAAAGCACTACACTAGAATTATTTGTTTTGGATATGTAGAATGGGATGTATGCAATTAGTTGGTCTGCTCTGGGTTTCATATTTCTCTATGCTTGCCTCTCGTTTACAAATGTTGT
Organism: Hymenopus coronatus; assembly: GCA_030762935.1. Classification (NCBI taxonomy): domain Eukaryota; kingdom Metazoa; phylum Arthropoda; class Insecta; order Mantodea; family Hymenopodidae; genus Hymenopus; species Hymenopus coronatus. Next base: position 81,912,897 of record CM060883.1, read on the forward strand.
GCATGCGGTCTTCCAACAATCTGAGCTTCCTGAGATGACTAGCAAAAGGGTCTTTCTCCTCTTGTATCTCCTTGGATCTGGAACATTAGAATTATTGAAAATTAGTAAATATTATTAGTTTTCCTTTGACTCGATCACTGCAATGGAAATAAGGTTAGTTTCTTTCTTGATGTAATAGCAATATATTATACTCACATTGATGCTTGATTCGACGTACTCATATTCGGAATGTCATCATAATATTGTACAGGGCAGTTGTTCCATGGGTTTGAAACGCAGACATCCACCTCGTCAACGTCAGTCCTAGCAGGGTCTATGAGCTCTGGCGGTACCGGGATTGACTCTCGAACTCTGGAAAGAACAATGAGGGTTATTAATTATTTCAAGAAATAAATGTGTGATGTGCTAGCCACTCGTCGTATTTTTAGTTTGTAATTACCTTTGTCTCATATGCCTTGACCAATACACGCTGCAGGTCAAGTTGCAGATGAAGTATGATGTTATTCTATCATGCACTGCGGGTTTTGAACAAATCACCACATGAGTGCGACCGTTGCATAATTCTAAGTGATCTTCAATCTCATGTGCTGATCTAAACATATCCGTTGCATCTATGGTATCTGAATCGTGAAGCTCTTGTGTGTTCCGACCCCTTGCTATATAAAATGTATTGGAATTAGCCATCATTACTCCAATACATTTGTAGTACTTATAATAGTAGAAAGACGTGAATGTATTGTACTTAAAATATATCTCTCTTGTAGACAGAGCAGTCTTCGGTGCAGGGATTCCTTGAAGGTATCTGATTATGGTAAGCAGGGTATATGCATGTAATCGTATGCATTCGTCCATTGCACGATTCTTTGTGAAAGTATGTATAATGATGCGAATCTTCAGCACACTCTCTCCTGTATTCGTTCATATCATCAAAAGTTTTGACGTTTGTTTTCAAGAATGCTTTCTCACGGCGGTTATATCGAATAAGTAGCTCTATATTGCAGACCTCAGGCTTATATAGTTGCTCACATAAACAAAAACATGTTGTTTTTTTTTCAGTGTATACCTAAGGAAGGGGAATGCGTGTATCTGCCTGTTCTTAGCCTAGAGGGGCCAAGCGAGGATGATTTTCTAACAGAAAGCTCTGAAGGGGATAGGCTAGGATGTTTTGTTCAAAATGTCGCCAGCCTTCTTTATCGTCTGAAACTGGTCGGATCATGCTTCGCTTTATGTAATAGGTAGTATGTTTCCGTTTTCCCTTGTGTTATATGTTAGCCAAGAGGTGAGCAGCCTTGCGCGACTTTCTTTCATAGCGATTGTGACTACTAAATACCCTTTATGAAAATATTTATTTATGCTCAATCCTCAAGTTATGTGATGAGTGCTTCGAGTTATAAATTATACTTCTCTGTTGAAATTAGAGAATACTGCTGTGTCAGTTGTAGGCTGTCTAAGTGATTTCAAGCAATGTTAGCTGTTATTTTTGGTATGGTATTTATTTTTTGAAGATGTCTATTTATGCATAATTGTCAAGTTATGTGGTGAGTGCTTCAAGTTATAGTTTATACTTCAGTGTTAAAATTAGAGAATACTGCTGTGTCAGTTGTAGTCTAAGTGATTTCAAGCAATGTTAGCTGTTATTTTGGTATGGTATTTCATTTGAAGGTATTTATTTATGCATAATCGTCAAGGTACGTGATGCTTCAAGCTATAGTTTATACTACAGTGTTGAAATTAGAGAATACTGCTGAGTCAGTTGTAGGCTGTCTAAGTGATTTCAAGCCATGTTAGCTGTTGGTTTTAGTATGGTATCCCTCAGTTAGTTGTAGGCAGACTAAGTGATTTCAAATTGTGTTAGCAGTTGTTTCTACTTTCTCTACACGTACTATGTACATAGTGCATAGAGAAGGTATTGTATTCCACCCAAAATCGGATGCTGATTTTTCACTGGAAATATATATGTTTTTAGGGTCCTCTGTATAAAAAAATCCATTTTAGAAAAAGGTTTGTGTGTGTCTGCATGTCTGTGTGTTTGCGTGTGTTGGTGTGTATATGTGTGTGACTGGGCAGCATAGCTCAAAAAACGCAAATTCGGTAAATTACCAAACTTGGTATTTAAGTTTAGTATCTTCCAGGTATGCGACCCGAAGATTTTTGAGAAAAGCCCCCCCCAAACTACCCTTTACATGGAACGTTTTTTGGAAACATTTTATTTCTAAAAATGGTTCTAACGATTTTGATTAGAATATCGCATATTAAAGATATTTACCTGACAAATAAAATGTATAACTTGAATTTTCCGAGTATAATCTCTGAAGACCTTTTTTTATTCTGAAAAAATTTTTATAACTAGTAAACCATAAGAGATAGATAAAAGCTTACCACACAAAAATGTAGGGCACGTTAAAACACACGATTTATGTTAAATACATGATTTTTGTGGAGTGAACCCTTTTTTTTCGATATAATCCTTGTTATTTGTTTCAGGTTTAAAAAACGTATATTTTTCTCATACAGGAAAGTGACATAGCAGCCTGCTTTTGACTATGACTATTACTTTAACCTATCGTACTCCCTTAGTTTGCTTCTACTTACAAGGAAGCAAGTATGAAGACTATTTCACTAATTTTTACTCGATTAGCATGAAGTAAATAGACATACAAGCTTTTTAACAAAACTTTGTTTCAGAGAGGTAGAGAAGGTCACGTGAATGGAACACATTATATTTTGGTATAGGTCTGACATTTGCGTAAATAAAAGCATTTTATATGTCTTGTGATAGTTATACGAATAATGTTTGAATGCACTAGGCGTGTAATCCAAGTATGTAATTAGCATGTAGATGTAATTTCGTGAAGAATTTGTATCACCCATTTCGCTACATCGTTGCAAATGGAGTTGTTATTTACATTTTTCAATTGAAGTAAAGGCATAATTGTAATTAAAATTTATTGAATTAACCGAGAATCTAATGCTCGTATTGAATAGGAGATGGTAAGGGTTGAGAAAAGTCTAATAGCCTTTTATTGTAACTTCAATTCTCTAAGCGTTACTAGCATTTTAATTGGCGTAATTGTAATTAAAATTTCTTAAATTAACCAATCATGAATCTTATACTTATGCTGGGTATGGGATTTTTTGGTAGTGTTTAACGCGCACTTTAACTACTTTTGGCACCGCAGGCTGTGATACTGGTGATACATGAATGACGATGGAGCACCGGTGGAATGGGTATGGGATGATAAAGGAATAAGAAAAGTCTAATAGCGTTTTTGTAACTTCAATTCTCTAAGCGTTATTGGCATTTTAATTGGCGTAATAGAAATTAAAGTTTTTCGAGTGTGGGATAGCTGGAATTCATTCTTGTACTGGATGCAGGGTGATAAATGAGCAAGAAAAGTCTGATAGTATTTTATTGTAATCTCAATTCTTTAACCGCTATTAACATTTTAATTAGCGTAATTGTAATTCAAATTTATTAAAATTAACCAATCGTGTATCTTGTACTTGTGCTGGGTATGGGCTGATAAAGGAATAAGAAAAGTGTTATGGCGTTTTATTGTAACCTCAATTCTTTAAGCGTTATTGTCATTTTAATTAGTGTAATTGTAATTAAAGTTTCTTGATTATTCGTGAAGTTAATTCTTGTACTGGATAGGGGATTATAAGGGAATAAAAACAGCTTTTATGTATAGCGAGTGTTATAATTGCATTCTACATTCAATCCTTTTTGAGGTTGTTTAATTATACATAGCAGTAAAGTCGCGTGGTTGCACCTCCGCTGAAAGTTCATTGTAGGTCTCCGTGTAAGAACCGGTTTTAAGATTTATAATGTCTAGTGTTGGAATGATGTTGGCATTCTCAGTGTTCGAGAGGTCTCAGATTGAATTCCCAGTTGAGGTGCCCTCTGCTCGTTGGAAACACAATCACTTCGCCGCCATATTGGTTTTGATATGATGAATTAGTAGGGTTTATAAAAGCAATTCTCTCTTTCTATTTTCATTTCATATGTTGGTATTGAATAATAAAGCTTTTAACATGTTCAATCGTGAGAGTGATATAATTCCTTGCAAAAATATTACCGCTAACGCATGTTCAAGCGCTATCAAATGATTTATATCAAATATTCCACTCAGTAATTTTATCGAGTTTTTTCGCCATGACAGTTGAAATATGTTTGTATATTCAGATTCCTTGTGAAAAGTTAGACTGATTTGTCATGCAAATGAGCCTTTTAGCTCTCGAATTGCCAGAGATAGAGAAATCATACGTGTTTTTTAATTAAAAGAGACTGTCGAATTGAAATCAGTAGAATTTTGCATTTATGATTAGAGATTCAGATTCCTCGTGAAAAACTAGATCGATTTGATATGCAGCTGAGCCATGTAGCTCAAAAAATGGCAATTCGCGACTTTTTCCGCGTGGGTTTGATCAATCAATTAATTGAATTTGATATGTGAATGTGAAAGACGATTGTTCAAGTGATTAAGAGCCCTGCAAGTAAAATCTTTTAGACAGGTGGTTTGGCAAAGGGGGAGAGGGTAGTAGCCGGCAGCACATACTTTGGGGAAGCTTTTAGACTGTTGTCTTGGCAAAGAGGCAGCGCTGTGTGGGTGGTCTGTTAGTAAACATTCTTTCAGTCTAAGTCTGATATTTAAGGCGTCTTTGGGGGCTGTGCATTCTCAAAAGTGTATATTATTATTTCCTGCTTCTTACCATGGCAGGTGGAAGGGGTGTATTCTATTTTTCTCTGTCTCAGATTCAAAACATTGATAGATATACATCGTCGGACTTGACAGTAGAATCCGTCAGAAAATATCATTGCATCTTGATTTAAAATAAACTATACACGCTTTTAAGCTTAACCAGAGCGATACACTTAACGAGGGTTCAAAATAGTATATTTGTTCTCGTGAACTATTCAACCTTAAAATGCTTTCAAACCGAAGTGGGGTGTGGTTGACTATGTGTTCTGGTACAAAACCATTCATATATTTGTTAAACTAAAAACACCATCTACCCTCTTCCGCCTAAGTGGATTGTCTGGTTTCTAAGAAAAAAAAAAAAAAAAACACTCGTTGCCTGTGGAGCTACTATGAAAGCGCATCATGAAGACGCTTAGAAAGGAAGGCAACTTCTCTGGCATAAGTGAATTATCAGGTTACATAAGCGTTACGGGGTCTCCCTGAATACTCCACTAAGAACAGTAATTTTATATTACATTTTTTAAAGGTTCTCATTTAGTTTCAAAATGATTTCATTCCGCTTTCGAGGTATTTAAAATCGTATAGTATTTTGTAGATTGAAAATGATGTTTACAAGCGCCTGTTCATAGCTCTTCTTTAGCTTGCACGCTGAGGTAACGAGTACGTGTATTTTAGCTATATCGACTGTTATAATTGTGTTCTACAATCGATATTTTTTCCCGTTGTTTAATTATACATAGTCGTAAAGTCATATGATTGCAACCTCACTGAAAGTCGAATGTAGGTCCTCGTGTAAGAACGGATATTAAGATTTATAATGTTTGGAATTGTAATGGTGCTGGCATTCTCAGTGTTCGAGAGGTCTCAGATTGAATTCCCAGTTGAGGTGCCCTCTGCTCGTTGGAAACACAATCACTTCGCTGCCATATTGGTTTTGATGTGATAAGTTAGTAGGTTTTATAAAAGCAATTCTCTCTTGCTATTTTTCATTTCATATGTTGGTATTGAATAATAAAGCTTTTAACATGTTCAATCGTGTGAGTGTTATAATTCCTTGCAAAAATATTACCGCTAACGCATGTTCAATTGATATCTAATAATTTATATCAAATATTCCACTCAGTAATTTTATCGAGTTTTTTCGCCATGACAGTTGAAATATGTTTGTATATTCAGATTCTTTGTGAAAAGTTAGACTGATTTGTCATGCAAATGAGCCTTGTAGCTCTCGAATTGCCAGAGATAGAGAAATCCTACGTGTTTTTAATTAAAAGCGACTATCGAATTGAAATCAAAAGAATTTTGTATTTATGATTAGAGATTCAGATTCCTCGTGAAAAACTAGATCGATTTGATATGCAGATGAGCCTTGTAGCTCAAAAATTAGAAATTCGAGTGGGCGTGGTCAATCGATTAAATTGAATTTGATCTGTGAATGTGAAAGACGATTGTTCAAGTGATTAAGAGCCCTGCAAGTAAAATCTTTTAGACAGGTGGTTTGGCAAAGGGGGAGAGGGTAGTAGCCGGCAGCACATACTTTGATTGACAGGTACATGGGGAAACTTTTAGACTGTTGTCTTGGCAAAGAGGCAGCGCTGTGTGGGTGGTCTGTCGGCTGATGTTTATCTTAAGTGTTACATATGTACATGATGTTTTACATGGGCGGCATCCTTTGAGTCCTCGGATCCCCCTTACCCTACTACTCATTTTACAAAGTTATTATGTCGCATAATCAACATTTCCCACGCGTCTCATAATTAGAGAAGAATTGGTTGCAATTTTTGTAATTGGAGCTTTGAACCACAAACACGTTGTAAGAAACATATTTAAAATATATCTATGTGTGAGGGTCATCCCGGAAGTGACAGACGATTCGGCATAACTAAATGATAATGAAAATTATCAATACAAAGCATTATTTAAAAAATTACAGTACCTTTCTCTACTTTTCAACTTTTGTTATCAAGGTGTTTACATAAATTTTTAACAAAACACATATATGTACTTATTGCACTGACAAGCGAAGTTCCAAACCCTTCATACTGTTAGATAGGTCGTGTGGGACAAGAAGACCATAACCAAAACTTAGGCACACGTTTCAACCGCAATGTCCAGGACAGATAGATAATTTATTTCATCTTTTCAAACGTCATACTCATATAGTAACTTTCCTGAATTTGCTGAATTTGGTATCATATACGTTAACAACTTGATTATTTTTGAATTTGTACCTTTACCCCTAATTGCACATTTTTATACCCTGCCAACTTAATCTATTTATCTCTTATAACTTACAACCTCATCAGCTTTATTATTAAGATCCTCTCTTTCTTTGGAGATATTCCTCCCCCATTTCTCTCTTGCTTTCCCTGTATAATTACCGAGTTGTTTCTGAAGTTCTTTCTTATTATTTCCAACAAGTTTCAAGTACACTATCTCTGGTGGTAACATTTTCCGGTTTTTATCCCATAAGTTTTTTTTTATACACATTCTACGCGCTCGAATGTACAATGTAAATTGTATCGACATTGCCGCATAGCTATTATCAGCTTTCAGACCTTTTAGTAACTTTGTTCCTGTTCTTGCCCAAGCTAGACCGGCCCTTTCCATTTTTTCACAGACATCAATGTATTTTTCTCTTCCCCAAACTTTCTTAACATTCCTGTATAATATTAAAGTACTCTTATCCCTTAAGCTACCTATTATTTCTTGTTTCCTTATAGCATCTGTCCTCGCTTTCACTTTATTCCATAATGTTTGTCCCCTACTGTCTGTTGACTGTCTAGCTCCCCCAGTCCAACTTCTCTTATAATTTCCTTTAATTGACATATCCAGTTTCTTTCCCATTTTGCTGATACTTGTGTCCTAAAACAGTCTTTGATACTTGCATCCTATAATACCTGCTTCCTCTTCCAATATTTCACTATCCGTTTGATTACTGATCCCTTCCTCCCAGCTCTTCCCAATTCAGTTAATGCTACTCCATTTGGAGCTATTCTTGGTATCCCAATATCATTTTGCAAAAGGATCTATGAATTTGATTTACACAGACCCACCCGTTTTCAGTCCCCCAAACCTCTATTCCATGCATAATTCTTGATTCCGCTGTTGCCGTACATATTCTCTCTAGCTAGTTTAGTCTCATATTTGGTATCTTCTGTAAGCATGTTTTTATGCTATTTAGAGCTAATTTCCCCTTACAAAGTGCATTTTCCCTTTGCTTTGTACATTTATCATTGTTATTTAACCTTACTCCTAAATAAACAAACTTATTTACAACTTTGAATTCACTCCCCTCTAACCTCCGTCTCTCTGCTGAGTTTATTCCAGTTCTTACAAAACATAATTGTTTATTTACTTTTGTTTATTTTAAACCCCATTTTTTGCAGTATTTTTCTGTTGCTTCTATTGGTTGTGATTGCTGCTGCTACTAGATCATCAGAAAGAAGCAAACCTGAAATATCTTGACTTTTGACTGCTGGGTATTGTGAATATTCTTTCGCTATTTCTTAGAGTATGATATGGGTAAACAAATTAAATTAAATGGGACTTAATTTACAACTTGCCTTAAACCAATTGTATTTGGTACCGAATCTGTTACTTCACAATGTCTAGGAATGAAACTAGAATCCAACAAAGAGTGTAGTGGAATGTGCGATGCGTATGGTTGAGTGTGACAAGCTGTCTTGTGGCATGAATCACTCCGTTCTCTCGCTTTATAAGGACGTCCATTTTAATCAATTAAAATAAGCTTTGCTTTTCTGTCGTATAATGGCTGATGTGCTGCTGTATTTCTAAGCTTTACAGTAAAAACTGACAGCTATACTTTTGCCTGTATGTTTTTTATGACAAATAGCCTCTGTCCTCAACATTCCACGGCGGGTTCCAGCATGAAGAGTTTTTTTCCGAGAGCCTTACTTCACACCTACACATCATGTAGGTATTTCCTGACAAATTAACTAAACAATTAAAGCGCCAATGACCGAGATTAGGAATTTCAACCTCGAGGTCAATCTGACTGGAGCGATATTGTCGAAACATCTTATCGCAGCTGATGTTCATTTCTTTAAAATCTTATCGCACCTGACGCTCCTTTGTTTAATCTCCTGTCTTGGTTATTGGTAACAGCCAACCTTCACTTTTAATAACTGCCAGTTCCACAACTGCGCTTTCAATTAATTCAGTTACAATGTTTATTTAAGGGTTTATTCCAGTTCATAGTGTGTTTACTTAAAAAAGGAGTGAGAATAATCATTATTTGTGTTTCTGATGTATGAGATGAGTTCAATAACCTCAAATAAAATAACGTTTGTTTCCATATCAAGTATTAGCTATTAAAAGCTAAAATAAAATAATTGCTCCCAATTTTTATTGTCGCTATCGATATTCGTGCATTGGATATAGGTATGCTCGGTCATATCATAACTCAGGAGGCAGTGGAGAAAGAAAAAAAAAAATGGTAAATAAACATTGTCGAATGCGTCATCTACCATTTGAGAACTAATGTAGGTATTACAATTATAGCCTGATAAAATCCCTCTTCCTATATATTATAAATAGTCTATTTCGCTGAATTGTCTTATCGAATCAACTAGTGTTTTATCTCTTCGTCGCTCCGCTCCGGACGTGAATTATCGAAAGAATACCACTCGTGGTATTACTTATGAGAAATCACTTTTTAAAATATACCTGTCTTGATTTGACTATGAAGAACTGCTTTAAAAAAAATCGTTCACTCTGTAATGCTATATCTGTCTTTTTAGGTATTTTTCTGCAATATATTTATGCTTAAATTTACTGTATTTTTCATCACGCCGTTTTCATAATCTGCTTGTGTAAAAACAATAGCATAAAAGATTGCGACATTCTCATAATTAATAAATCCACTGCTTCATCCACATATTTAATATACGGATAACAATTTGGTAGACCGTAATAATTGATAAAAGGAAGCTTTCAGTTTGGCAGAAACAATTGCATATACGAAGACAATCCAGAAAGTAACAGACGATTTGGCATAACTAATAATAACGAAAAATATCAACATAACTTTATTTACAAATTGACAGTACCTTACTCTATTTCTCAAAGTAATCTCCCTCCGTTCTCTCAAGACATTTGTCACGTAGTGCCATTTTTCAATGCCGATGTTTTTTACCGGCAAAGAACTTATTGTTTTTTTTTTTCTTTCTTTTTTCTTAATGCACGAAAAGCTCAGTGAATCGAATGATAGCACACGTGTATGGTGATAATGCAATGAACGAATCTTCAATGAGGAAATGTGGCATAATTTACGAGTAATCAAGGAAGGACCAGTGTGTACGACAAAGATCGGACTGCAACTTCATCAATCGTTATGGAGGAGTTGAAAGAAAATGTTGGTAAAAGAATTCAGAAAAACCGATGTTTCACTTTGGACACTCTACATGACTTTTTGGGTGAAAAAATGTCGCAACCTCAAAGTGGCAGTACATCCTGGCGCAGATCTTTGGTGGTAGAAGAGTATAACACCTACATTGAAAAATCGTGATCACGGGACAGTAAATAAATACCTTGATAGCAATGGGATGGCGTTGAGGTTCTGTAACTTTGTAAATAAATGTTTGTGTTGATATCTTTCGTTGTTATTTAGTTATGCAAAATCGTCAGTTACTTTATGGATTTCCCTGACATTTTGTGATGAATACATTAAGTGAAAAAGGTTTAGATTAAGAAGAATCCTATTGTCAAATAGTGTCAAATTATCTATGCTGCCAATTTAGTCGTGTCTCCCTTCTTCACTTGAATATTTGATGACAAACATGTTTGTTTCTTTACAGGTCACTTGTGATATTTGCAGTTGGGATTGTTATCATCAAATGCATCACCTGTTATGTTGGACTTCTAACATATGCCACCTATTCTGATTGTGATCTACTAAAATCAAAGGTAATATTGTATTATACGTATACTTGTAAGATATAGGAAAGTGTATTTAGTATCATCATCAGTCTCGTTTCCTATAATGGAGACTAATTTAGACCAAGTACAACAGCAACATTTTAAATTTGTTTTCTACTGTATCACTAACATTGTAAGTACAGTTACTCTGCTTGCAGAGTGGCCACCCTAATATTTTATATTTGGCTTTCAGCGAGTTGGAATAAAAATGACCTACGGTTTTTCTTTGGGCTGAAATTCTAATATTACCAACCTGCAAATTTCAGAGAAACACTTTTTTTTTCTGGCGTTGTAACCTATTTTAGTATCCTGTAAATATTGCAACTGCTAACTTCTCTTCCTTGACATTTTAAACATTGTTTCACCACTTCTAGCTGCACGATGCGTGACGTAAATGGTAAATTAAAATTTTATTTTGTATGTAAATAAACAAACATTTCTCATTTGTCACTAAAACACATTACTTTCGAAAATATGACAAATTCAAATACTTCGCGTAAAAAGGCAACATAAGTACATATTTTAGAATTATGTTAAATGCATAAAAGCCATTTTGTTTCCTAGTTCTATAATTTTCTTATATATCGTTGAAAAAAAAACTCTAGTCTATGATCATGAGTAGGGATAGCGGCACACATGCGAATACCAGTTGCATACTTACCGAGTAGAGACCGACCTGCACGCCCCGCATGTAAACAACCTGTAGTAACGCGTTGGGGAACGTGGTTCGACGCAGCGGTATACTATGTTGTATATTACAATACTGTTTTACAGGTAATTAATGTCTTTGACGATAGTGTATGCTCTTCATTCAAGATTGTAAAATCTTTCTTCAAATGTAATGCATGAAGATTTGCGATTCATACAGAGGAACTTTGCAGATATATCGCGACGGTAAAACATATTTGTAAACATCGAACATTGAAAATCCTCGAGCCCTGAAAGCTGTCAATGAACTTGTGCAAGCAATTAATCAGAGGCACGACCTGCTTTAGACCATGTGAAAAAGAAAGTGAAGGCAGTGTTTGGAAAAACAAAATGTCGGATTTTCAATAATGCGTGAAATACGAAATGTGCTACGAGGTGTTGCTACGGGAATATTTGCTGATGAAGTATCTTACCCAATAGTTGATGATTTGTCTTATTTCCGTTTCGCTCCAATCACATCTTGTGATGTGGAGCGAAGTTTTTCACAATATAAATCCTGTTTACGTGCCAATTGGAGACGATTCACATTTGAGGCGTTACAAATGTATGTTGTTGTGCATTGTAATCTATGTGTCTTGAAACGGATAATGGTGCTGATGATTTGTTGCACACCAGCAATTGAATGTAAGTAAATATTAAAATTGTTAGTTCCCGTAAATCAGAGGCATTTATATTTACCACACACCCAACCTCAATCGCCTTCCACTGCTAGTAAAACATCACCGTCTACCACACAACACTGTCACATTTTCCTTCTATTAGTAGGTACCACTACGTACACACTGCATTGAAAAACACATCACAACTATATACCATGCTGCGCTAACTTCGATTCTGTCCCGCTATTGGTCCAAAGATGAGCATAAAGACTAGGTGAGAAAGTCACACGAGAATAATAATAATAATAATAATAATAATAATAATAATAATAATAACAACAACAATCGCGGATTGGCCCTCAATCATAAGATAGAAAGCAGGGCATTAGGTCATAATCGTCCTTTGCGTTATGTGTGACCCCTGAGAGGGTGAGACTAGGGAAGAGATTCGAAGGGTGGTTATCCAGATGACGTTTATAACGATTATAGAATGAACGTCTCTCATCGCACGAACGCCTGTAACCCGAAGGAGCGCCCCACGCGAAGGATTCCAGAGGACTAGGAGGTCCCCGCAACCGTCTGTCCGTACGAGATCTGCCAGACTCGTGGTGAGCCTAGGTGAAGTTGCTGTGTACTTACCCTGATAAGGGCTTAACCACAGGAATGAAGGATAGTTTAGGTTTGGTTGAAGTTTCGGGTGTTGATGATAAGGAGGTAGCGCTAATGATAGGCTGCTTCTTTAGCAGCAGCAACCTTTTCCGCTGCTCCGCTGGTGTTTAGTTTGTTTAAATTTATTTTTGTTGGAGCCCCCGCAACGATGGTAGGGAGAAAGATTTATAGAGCGAAAGTCACCGCCCAGCCGCAACCCACCGAATATCCTTCCAGAATGGGAAAAAAAGAATGAAGCAATGTCTAGCATTGCAGAACAATAGCCATGTTTATTCATGGTTTGTTTGTGTCTTTGATAGCCTTCTTTGTAAGAACACCTCTTTTTCCAGTAATTTTTTGTGTTTTTATTTTATTACTCCTTGCTTACTTTTCGAGAAGATAGGATTTCGTTGAGGTTTGTTTCCTCGTCAGTCGATTTTTTATATGGCGACGAGAGGTTTGATTTTATGTCATTAACCTGTTTTAGCAACGGAAAAACGTTTGCAGCAACCAAGTAAAATTTTAAACCTTTTTCACTTCTCCTTTCGACTTTGTCGGGGAAGGAGGTCCTGCGTTAATTCCCCTCCTGCTGATTGTATAAGGGAGAGAGATTAAGTCTGCGAGATAATATTTCTTATAAATACCTCGTCAGGGAAGGAAGTTAATAATATAAAAGAATTTGTGCTTCGACTTGAGATTGCGTCGGAGAATAGACAACATAATTGAATTCCCGGGGAATTATTGAAGTTATTATTCGGAACATCCTAATCCAAGTGAGAAAGGAAAGTGTATTACGTGAAAGAGAAAGACATGGAATAAATTGAACATCTCGACGATAACAGATACATTTCGTAGGAACTATAAACGTTAACAATTATAGATAATTCAGTTTGTTTAAAAGAAAGAAGGCTGTCCCTTGTAATTGAAACCATTCTGACCTTGAAAGTTCTCAATAAAGGCCAGTTTTGTTTGAAAAAGAAAATGTCCTTTCTACAAGTAACTTCCTGCACCATTCATACGCTCTGAGTACAAGAGATCTCAAGGAAAGATCTATCCTCTGTATCTTGATCTCGAGCCGACTGAGCTTTACCACGCCTGCTGCAAGAAAATATGTAAAACAGTAATTAAAACTGTAATGACTTATCCAGTAGAAACTTGGTATGTGTTAAAGTGTGATGAGCTTGGAATCGCAGTATAGGAAAGGAAGATATTACGAAGAATCCATGGACCCAAGTATGAAAATGAGGAATGACGAAATAGAACCAATGAAGAACTCTATGAGCTCTCTGATGACCCCCGAATAGTGAGCTTTACTAAAAGACTTAGATGGCCAGGACATGTAGAAAGAAGTGAAGAGAGCTCTCTAACATTTAACATTGTTGCTAAGAATATGGAAGGGAAAAGAGGTGCAAGAAGACGTGTGGGAAGATCGAGAAAGAAATGAATAGAGAATATAGAGGAAGGCATGAAGGATCTAGATATAAAAGGATGGGCGAGGAGAATGCAAAGTAGGGAAGAATGAACTTCGATAGTGAGGCAGGCTCTAGCCCTTCAAGGGCTGTAACGCCATGGAGTAGTATCAAGAATAACTTGTTGAAGTGTAGGTAGAAAGCGTCTTGTGAATGTAACACATCAGATTTTTATTTTCTCTATACGTACTATGAACATAGTGTATAGAGAAGATATTGCATTCCACCCAAAATTCGATACCGAGATTTCACCGGAAATACATGTTTGAGACCCTCTGAATCCAAAAAAAGAGCATTTTTAGAAAAATGTCCGTGAGTGTGTGTCTGTCTGTCTGTGGGCAGCATAGTTAAAAAACGAACAGACCGTTAAATACCAAACTTGGTGTTCAAGTTTGGTATCTTCCAAGGATGCGACACGATAATTTTCAAGAAAATTCACCCACCCCCAACTACCCTTTACATGGAACTTTTTCCGAAAATTTTGATTTCCTCAAAAATGGCTCTAACGATTTTGATTAAAATGTCGTATATTAAATATATTTACCTGACAAATAAAATGTATAACTTGAATTTTCTGGGAATAGCCTCGAAGTCTACTTTATTCTGGATGAATTTTAGGGAATTTTACATAACTGCTAAACCGTAAGAGATGGACAAAAATTTACCACACAAAAAATGTAGAGCACTTTAAAACACACAATTTATGTTATATATATTCCTGGAGTGGTAATTTTTAAGATATTCCTTGTTTTTGGTTACAGCTTTGAAAAACTTATACTTTTCTGACACAGGAATTTGTCAACTCCTGTCCATACAAACAAGGGGATTTCAGTCACATAGCAACCAGCTTTTGACTATCACTTTAACTTATGGTACTCCCTTATTTGCTTCTACGTACAAGGAAGCAAGTAATAAAACTATTTCTGCTATTTTTTTCTCGATTACCGTGAAGTAAATAGAAGCATGAACATTTTAATAATAATCTGTTGCAGCGATGTAGAGAAAGTCATGTGAATCGAACACATCAGATTTTTAGAAAAAGGTACGTATGTGTTTGTGTATGCGTCTGTGGACAGCATAGCTCAAAAACGAAAAGACCGTTAAATACCAAACTTGGTATTTAACTTTGATATCTTCCAAGAATGCGACACGAAGATTTTCAAGAAAACCCTCTCCACTCCAAACTACCCTTACATGGAAAAATATTCGAAAATTTTGATTTTCTCATAAATGGCTCTAATTATTTTGATTAAAATCTCTTATATTTAAAATATTTACATGTCAAATAAAATCTGTATCTTGAATTTTCTGGGAATAGCCTCTAAATACTTATTTATTCTGAATGATTTTATTTTACTATACAAAAAATGTAGGTCAGGATAAAATACACAATTTATGTCATATACATGTTTTACTACATTCCTAAATGTTTTAGATATTCCTTATTATTGGTTTCAGTATTAAAACACTTTTCATACGGGAATTTGACAACGCTTGACCACGCCAAGAAACGGATTTCTGTCCCTTAGCAACCACTTTTTAAAACATTAGACTGTCGGTTTAGCTTGGTGTATTCCCTTATATTCCTTCTACTTATAAGGAATTAAGTAATAGGCAGTTTAGCATTAAATAGAAAAATAAGCTTATTAACAAAAATTTGCTACAGAGATGTAGAGAAAGTCATGTGAATGGAGCACATTGGATTTTTTCCTCATCCATTTGATTTTAATTTCTATAAACCTTCGTAAAAATAGCTAATTATCGTTATAGATACAAAATATGCAATAGTCAAATGTTTAAGAACTGGACGACTTAACACGAAATCGCGAAAAATCCACGAGTATGGAAAGGACTTTAAAATAACGAGAAAGTGTTAAACAATTGGAACCATTAGTAACGGATATCTCGGAAATGGCTTATGTCATGACAAATTTGTAATAAATTAAGTGTTTTAAAGATAGCTGCATTTTTTGTGTAGTCCTTGTTTCTCTATCGCTTAACTTTATATAGGATTATACAAAAATGACTTCACAGACAGTTCTAAATGTATATTTTATTTGACATATAACCATCTTTAATATGTGGAATTTTAATAACTCCTCAGAGCCATTTAAGAAAAAACGGAACATTTCTGAAGCTCCTCCAAGTAAACGACTGCTTAGGGTGGGTGGACTTTTTTATGTATCTTAATCCTTGACTATGTTTGGTCATTCGGACGATGAGTGAAATCGGTGAAATGTTGCTCAAATGATCGTGGGGCCCACGGAGTTTAAAGTTACCCGCCATTCGTCTTCTCAGGATAAGGGAAAACCCAGGGAAAAATCTGATGTATGCCATTCACATGACTTTCTCTATATCGATACAACAAATTATTGTTAAAAAGCTTATGCCTCTATTTACATCATGCTCATCGAGAAACAATAAGCATAAATAGTCTTATTACTTGTTTCCTTGAAAGTAGTAGCGAAATAAGGGAGTAACATAGCTTAAAGTGATAGTCAAAAGCTGGTTGCTATATGGCTAGAGCTCCTTTGTTTATATGGACAGGAGTTGACAAATTCTTGTATGAGAAAAGTTTAAGTTTTTCAAGACTGAAACCAACAATAAGGACTATCTAAAAAACGATCAACTCCACGAAAAAAATGTATATGACATAAATTGTGTATTTTAATGTGCTCTACAATTTTTGTGTGGTAGGTTTTTGTTTATCTCTTACGGTTAACCAGTTATTCACAATTGATCCAGAATAAAGTAGTCTTCGGAGGCTATTCCCAAAAAACTCAAGATATACATATTATTTGTCAGGCATATATCTTGAATATACGATATTTTAATCAAAATCGTTAGTCATTTTTTAGAGAATAAAAATTTTCAAAAATTCTTCCATGTGAAGGGTAGTTTGGGGTGGGGGAATTTTGCATAACTGCTAAACCGTAAGAGATGGACAAAAACTTACCACACAACAAATGTAGAGCACTTTAAAACACACAATTTATGTTGTATACATTTTTTCCGTGGAGTTCATTGTTTTTGAGATATTCCTTATTTTTGATTTCAGCTATGAAAAACTTAACTTTTCTCATACAGGAATTTATCAACGCGTGTCCATACAACAAAGGAATTTCAGTGATATAGAAACCAGCTTTTGACTATCAGTTTAACCTATGGTACTCTCATATTTCGCTTCTACATTCCATGAAGCAAGTAATAAGACTATTTCTGCTATTTTTTTTCTAGATTAGATGAAGTAAATAGAATACTTTGTTGCAGAGATATGGAGAAAGTCATGTGAATGGAACACATCAGATTTTTAGCTTAGTGTATTCCATTATTTCTCTTCTGATAGAAGAGAAGTGGATAGAATAAGCGATTTAACAATAATTTGTTACAGCAATGTAGAGAAAGTTATGTGGATATAACACATTCGATTTTTATTCAGGAAGTCTCTAAACGTATGCCTATGTATGGAGAAATATCGATATCAAATACTTGGGTGGAATGCAATACTTCCGAAATTATGATACGTAGTGAAAGTAAAAACAGATACTATAAACAAATTGTGTTAACAAGAATTCATTTTCTAGATATACCTAAGTAATGTAGTTTATTTAGCCATCGCTTTCTGTACACTTTGATTGCAGGTGATTAGCAGATCAGATCAGCTCTTAACATATTATGTAATGGATATTGCTGGTAAGGTTCCAGGTCTGCCAGGGCTCTTTGTTGCAGGCATATTCAGCGCTGCACTCAGGTAATAAATTGCATTTGTTGTCTGTTTTAAGTATGTATTTCATATATACGAGGGCCATCCAGAAAAACAGATGGTTTAACATTAACTAAATAATAACGAAATATATCAACACAAAACTTTATTTATAAAGTTACAGTACCTTACTCTATTTCTCAACGTAATCTCCATTCTTTCAAGATATTTATTGTCACGTGGTACCAGTTTTTCAATGTTATACTTTTCTACCGCCAAAGAACTTATTCATTTTTTTTTTTTTTTTTTTTTGAATGCACAAAATGTTCAGCCAATGAATTTTATAAACGCAAATGTATAGCGATTATGCAATGAACGAATCTTCAGTGAGAAAATGACGTATAATTTACAAGTAATCAAGGAAGAACAGTGTGCACACAAGATCGGAGTGGAAGCTCATCAATCGTTATGGAGGAGTTGAAAGCAAATGTTGATGAAAGAATTATGGAAACCCGGTGTTTCACTTTGGATACCGTACATTACTTTTTGGATTGAAAAGAGTTCCCAGACATGAAGACCTCAAAGTGGTAGTGACATCTTTGCTCAAATCTTTAGCGGGGGAAGAGTATAACATCTGCATTGAAAACCCGCCACCGCGTGACAAATACCATGATAGCATTGACGATTACGTTGAGAAATAGAGTAAGGTGCTGTAACTTTGTAAATAAAGTTTTACGTTGATATCCTTCGTTATCGTTTAGTTATACTTTCTGGTTGGCCCTATTGATTGATTGGAGAATTAAGCATGAGCAAATTATATTGGCACCTAAAATGGCGGACACGAAAGAAGCATACATAAGATTTCAAGACCATGAGTACAGCGACAATAATGCAATTCGTCCGTGAAATGTCTTACATAATTACAAAATGTCGGATTATAAAATGTTTATTAATTTCTTAACACGTAGTATAGAATAGTATTTCTGTGTACGTAGTAGGTAGAGAAGGTGTTGTATTCCACCCAAAATTCGATGTCGAGATTTCATCGGAAATGCATATTGCTCCTAATATGGTACGTTCGCAAATTGTCTCACCAATATTGAAATAAAATTCATTACGATTGAAACGCTACATATAATCAATACTTGTAGCACCAATTTAAGCTGCCCATAGCGGTAATTATACATATTGGTGAGTTTTATAGATAATGCTATAATAATGAATAGAACACTAGTATAACATAATGGGTAGGTATTCCGTTCTATTTAACTGTACGTACCTTTTATTAAAGACATGATGACTGAAAGTTTGAAATTCCAAACAAATATTGCTACTTTTTCAAATTTACACCATAGATGCTTTTTTACAGCAAGTAACGCACCAAATCATTAGTATGCATGCATAAATCAATATCTCCAGTAGTTTTCAAGTTATTAATTATTTAACTACTTGTTTTAATGATAATAAAAAATGAACCATACGACGAAAGAAATGCATTTTTACTTATACATATCTACTTCAACTCTAAAGAATATTTAAGAAAAAATGTTGGATATATATTGTTTTATTGTAATCTTAGTTTTAGAGGAAGAAAAACTAATAAGAAACAACATCCGTTACTAATTTTAGTCGTTAATTAGATATTCTAATTAGTATTCTCAGTGATATCCATTAAAGAAAACTCTTTCCTAATATTTTTACCGTCATTACTAAGTATGTACAATGTACTTGCATTCCACCCAAAAATTTGATACCAAGATTTCACATGTTTTGAGGACACCTGAATTCAAAATAGGCATTTTAAAAAAAGGTCCTTATGTAAGTGCGAGTGTGTCTGTGAACAGCATAACTAAAAACGAAAAGTCGGTTAAGTGACAAATTTGATATTTTAGTTTAGTTTCTTCCAACACAAAATTTTGAAGACCACCCCTCAAACTACCCTTTACATGGAAAAAAATTTCAAAAATTTTGATTTTCTCAAACATGACTCTAACGATTTTGATTAAATTACCGTAAAATAACGATATTTATATTGCAAATAAAATGTATATCTTTAATTTTCTGGGAATAGCCTCTAAAGACCTCTTTATTCTGAATGAGTTTTGCTGAGTTTGAAAGAATAAAAAAAATGGAATCTATGAGTATAAAAATATACTAAAAGGTATTGTTAACAAACCAATGTTTTGATTTGTTATTAAAAGTTTGAATTTTGGGCTTTTTTTTTTTTTTTTAAGGAGGAAGAGCCTTTATTTAATTTTACTCAATTCACCCCTCATCAACCTATCCTAACTGGTAAACCGTATGAGATAGACAAAAACTTTCTGCACAAAAATGTAGATCTGGTTAAAACACCCAATGTATGTCATATACGTTTTTTCCGTAGAATTGACCATTTCTGAGATATTTCAAATTATTCGTTTAAGATTTAAAATACTTGACTTTTCTCATAGGGAAAGTTGTAAACGGATTTCAACCATATGGCAACCATATTTTAAAAAAATGTGACTATCTTTTTAGCCTTGTGTAATCCCTTATTTACCTTCTACTTACAAGGAAGCAAGTAATTAAGACAATTTCTGCTGTTTATCTCGATTATCATAAGGTAGATAGAAGAATATGCATTTTAACAATTTGTTACAGCGGTGTTGGGAAAGTCATATGAATGGAACACTTTAGATTTTTTAAAATATGCATTACAATGTTCAAGTTTTAGAATACATGAGTTTACAAACAAATATAATATCATATTAGAATCTTTAATATTAACCGTTAATTATTACAGAAGTTTTATTACTTTTTATACTCTTCAAAACTCATTTCTTAAATTGGAGTATTATTTCGTAAAATTACATAATCATTTTCTTTAATGTATTTTTGAGATATTCAAAATTTATTGTAATAAATTACTTTAAAAATGCATCGTGTAAGCATTTTTACTATAGAGAACTGCTGAAAAAATACGCGATAAAATAAGGTTTAAATTTGGGGGTTGCTTATTAATAAACTTCAGCTGTCCATTTATACATAGTTTAAGTTAATTTGCATTTAGTAAGTGATAAATGTATATATTTTCTTAAAATTTAGTACTCAGTTATTTTATTATGTAAAAACTATGTAATTTTTTAATAATTTTTACTGAAATTTCACAGACGCATTACGGTAATGCAAGTTTGTCTTATAAATAAAACAACGTTTCTCTTTGCAGCACCATGTCTAGCTGTTTGAACGCCCTAGCAGCTACTCTTTTCGAAGATTTTGTTCGTCCTTGCTTGAAACACAGAATCTCAGACAAAAGTGCAAGCAACATGATAAAACTAGTTGTAGTGCTAATCGGCGCAATTTGTTTAGCAATTGTTTGTATTGTTGATAAACTGGGGAGCATTTTGCAGGTAAGTAACGATATCAGTTTTGTTTAATCTACATGGGTCATTCAAAAATGAGTGGCAACACTGCTTGCATTTGGTGCCATCAGCGGTAAATGATGTAAGCTGATAACAATGAAACAGAAGAGCATCTAATCTTTGTTAGCTGTGAGTTTGAAGATAATAATTATATTTATAAGACATTTTTTAGTAATGGATTAATTGTTTTTTCACACAAACCGTGTGTAGGACAGGAGTTGGATAGGTAGAGTCAGACTGAAAAATTCAATGCCAAAACCGTGATTGGAACCACGGATCTCCCGAACTCTAGCCGTTTGCTCTGCCACTGAGCTGCCATGGCAACATACCGACATAGTATTGAACCCCTCAACTGACTCGTATGTTTCCCGGTATGTTTCTCTCAAATTATTTTTGAGATGACAACCCCAATGGCGACTTACAATGTTGTAAGTACTGAAGTCCCAGGATTCATAGTCCAACTATTATGGTCAAATGGTATTGGATTAATTGTTTTTCCACACAAGCCGTGTGTAGGACATGAGTTGGATAGGCAGAGTCAGACTGAAAAATTCAATGCTACAGCCGTGATTTGTCGTAAGTTTAATTGTAGACTGTTATCTTTAGTGCACTAAACATATTTAGTAAATACGGACAGTAAAATTGAGGTTGCAAGAGATAGCAATGCTCAACAATGCCATACAGAATTATTGGAAACTTGTGGTAGAGAGACTTTACCATATCGTACCGTGGTTAGGTAGGCGAATGCATTTCGTAGAGGCAGGGAAGAAATCTAGCAGACCGCAATCACTTAGTCACGTTGCTTATGATTTTGACGTGTTCTTAACACTCATTCAGTTGCTCAAGGAAGTCGTGTGAATGGTGCATATTACAGTTACTTTCTGGAACACAATTTGCGACTAGATGGGCGTCGTAAAGGTCCAAATCTCCTGAATTCTCATCCTGACGGTGCTCGCTCTCACACGGCTGCCCCTGTTGTTAATTTATTTCGCAGATGGAACTGGAAAACTTTGGAGCATACTCCATACTCCCCAGATATGAGCCCATGCGACTTCGACCTTTTTAGAAAATGAAATTACCACTTAAAGGAGCTCGCTTCAGAACCAGACAGGCAATTACAGCAGCAGTAGAGCGGTCTGTTAGAATATTTGGACAACAAGATGCTGTGGATGGCATCAGTCGTTTCCCTGATGAGTGGAGACGAGGTCTTCATGTTGGAGGAGATTACTTCTGAGCATTGCAATAATGTGACTGCTCCAAAAATGTTTTATTGTTATTAATGACCACTAATTATTGAATGGCCCATGTATATTAGTGTATGAAGAAATTACATACAATATTATTTTATGAACTGAAATGATTGTGTGGCCAGCAATGAAAATTAAGAATTAACATAACGACGTAAAACGAAATCATAACTTAACATGACATGTCATTCACAATGACAGATGGAAACAAAGGTAAGAGAGCGTGAAATATTTGAAGCGACCACCAACAATACACATGACAAAAGATGTGCATATTATATCAAAATGAACCAGAAATAGCCAGCCGATTAAAGAACGCTTTAACTTACAAATAAGATCATCTATAATCACAAATTGTTTTGCTGTGATCTATATAGATCTTTATAGATGTCCCAGTGAAGGAACCAGGAAGGCGTGTGATCTTCACACAAACACAGTTAGCAAGTCAACACACACAGCGAAGCAAAATTTTATGCAATATAGCAGAATGGTCATGTGATGAGAATATTCTATGATTGGCTGGTTTCTTATGTTTTACGAAGACATAAACTGAGCATTTTGGACCTTGCAAGCTTCAGTTAATTTTTTACCCGTTTCATTATAAACGGTTCCATTTCAATTCATATATTATCTATCTTATAGGTTTAAGTTATACTTGCACTTAATTTTCATTGTGAATTATTTTCAAAAAATTCTGCTTTTCTCAAAATGTATCCAAGGACTTTTATTAACATACAGATATTTACATGATAAATAAAATATATATACTGCATTTTCTGGGAAATGAATACCGTCTAAAGATTTCTTCATTCTGGATGAATTTTGCTAACTGGTAAGTCGTAAGAGAAAGACAAAATTACTACACAAAAAATGAAAATTTCGTTAAAACACACAATATATGTAATATTCTCTTTCTTATTTTTGGGGAAATATATTTTCCTGAGATATTCCCTTTTTTCATTTGTCACACCCCCTTTAACTTCTATGGTCTTATCCGGGCTTTGACTTGTGGCAAAACTTATCTGATATTGTCATTATGTTTATCATTTTATATCATTAAACACACGCACATTCACTCTCATATGCATACTTCCAGATTCTGTAGGGGATAGCTCTGATTAAACAAAAATTCCCCGCCCCAGCCGGGAATTGAACCCGAGACCCCGGGTGAGATGTCAGCTCGCTGATCACTCGACCACGGAGGCAGTCTGGTATATCCCTTGTTATTGCTATCAACTTTAAACAATTAAACTTTTTTATAACATTAATTTGTCATTCCTTTTTCTTTTCTTTTGCTCCTGGCCATTCAAAGAGTACTGAATTTCAATCATATAGTAGTAGCTTTTAAAGGATTTGACTATCGTTTTAGCTAGGCTTAGTGTATTACCTTATTTCCCTTCTACTTATACAGTATTAAGAAATACACATTTCTGCTAACGTGTATCTTGTTTAGCATCAAGTATATAGAAGAATAAGCTTTTGTAAAAATAGTTTGTTACAGGATAGAGAAATTCATGTGAATGGAATACATCAAAATTTTTGTGGAGTTAACTTTTTCCGTGATACTCCTTGCTATTAGTTTCAATATTATAATACTTATAAATATCTCAAAAGTAAAATCATGATTAATTTTTCCCCTCCTGGTTAAAACAAAAGAATGGAATGTCAATACATCAACCAGCTCCTGGAAGGCTTGACTATCGTTTTAGCCGTGTGTATTCCCTTATTATCTCGTAACTACAAGGAAGTGTGTTAAAAAGTGCTCCTGTAAATATTTGTATCAGTATATTTGATTGCAAAACAAGCTTTTTAAACAAATATTTTGTGCAGAATACGTAGAGAAAGTCATGTGAATGTAACGAGTCAGATTTTTACTTTCTCTTATTGCACTCCACCCAAAAATTCGATTCCGAGATTTCACCGAAAATAGACGTTTTAGGGTCCCCTTATCCAAATAAAGTAATTTTAGAAAAAGGTTCGTGTGTGTGAACACGATAACAAAAACAGAAAGTCAGTAAAATACCAAACTTAGTATTTAAGTTTAGTATGTACCAGGGATGCGACACAAAGGTTTTGAGAAAAAACCCCCCACCCCAAGATATCCTTTACGTGGACAAAATTTCGAAAAATTTTATTTGCTCAAAAATGGCTCTAACGATTTTGATTAAAATAGCACATATCAAAGA